>HG995255.1:7500-2477500 GCA_905332985.1 Mimas tiliae
GGGGAGGTGAGGTCCCTGTACATGGTGAAGCGTGGGGGCCCCCTGGATAAGTTTCCGGGTAGGAGCCCTGAGGTGCGTGTCCCCTTCGGCGAGCTGCCTCACCCAGCGACATGGGCACCCCTCTCGTACTCCAGTCTGGGGTCGGACGGGGACGGCTCTGTCGGGGAGGGTGTAGCCGGACTGTGCGTCTATACCGACGGCAGCAAGATAGAGAACAAGGTGGGCGCTGCTTACTCGGTCTGGAGGGACGGTGTGGAGGTGGGACACAGACTGTTCAGTCTGGCGCCCTACTGCACTGTCTTCCAGGCCGAGTTGTTTGCGATCCTGAGGGCGACGGAGTTGGTGGGGTCACCAGAGGAACCTGTCGTCAACATCTTCACGGACAGCAGGTCGTCTCTGGACCTGCTGATGGATTTGACGACCACCAACCCGGTTGCCTTCAGGATAAAACACAATGTTCGCAGTCTTGCTGCCGTGGGGGTGGACGTGCGTATGTTTTGGTTGAGAGCACACGTTGGTATTCCTGGCAACGAACGTGCGGACGAGCTAGCCAAACATGCGGCCAGGAACAGGAAGGTCGCACCCGACTACGACAGGTTCTCCCTAATGTGCGCTAGGGGAGTGATCAGGGAGGAAAACATCACCAAGTGGCAGGCTGAGTACCAGCAGATACCGGAGAGCAAAATTTATAAGATGTTCCTCCCTGACGCGCCCTCGGCGTATGTTTTTGCAATGAAAACCCGACCCAACGCGCTCTTCACCCAGGCACTGACGGGGCACGGCGGGACGGGGCACTACCTCCATAGATTCCGGCTCCGGGACACGCCATGGTGTGTTTGCGGGCCCGGGATTGTGGAGGATGTGGTCCACGTCCTCGTCGAATGTGCTCGTTTCTGCCTGGATCGATACTGGCTGGAGTGCGAGACGGATACTGCCGTTGTCCCGGCAAACTTTTCTCATTTGCTAATGAACAAAAACACAACAGAAAAATTTAAAATGTATTGTATGAAGGTAATGAGGAGAGTTTGCCGGGAAAACGGGAGTACGGCCAAATGGTCGCTGGATTAAACCGTACTAAACTGGACTGGGCAGAGGGGTTGTTTGGGCCGCTTGAATAGTGACAACTTTTAAATTTTAAATACTAAAATTCTTATATTGGGACGGAAATTTAAAATTTTAAATATTATATTTTAATTTGCATTGTGACTTTTGGAATTGAATACAAACTTTAATCCAGAAGTTATTCTATTATAATTATTTATTTTAGTTTTATTATTTATTGCATCACGTATTTCGTTATTGTATGTAATTGTGATAATTAATTATTATATGTATAGGTTAATTATATAAATTATGGATTAGATTTAGTAAACTGGAATAACCAGTATGTTAATACTATGTAAGGGTAGAATAAGGCGAGAGGTTGGTGCTGCGGCTAATGGCGGGCTGCGGATGCCAACACTTGACGCCGATAGCTTAGGGAGTGTCTTGGTGCAATATCTTTGATATTGCACAAAAGCAACTTAGAAGGAATATTGTTATAAATGAATATAATATACTATTAATTTCATTACTGTTAATGGTATTATTAATTAGATTATTATAATAATATTGCATAATAAAAAATAAAAATATATAGTTGTGGAAAAAAAAAAAAAAAAAAAAAAAAAAAAAAAAAATTAATGATTATAATTTCAAGAATCTATATATGAATTATGGAACACAAAGTTTGGCAACCAAATTTTGTGCTTACCAATTAGCTATAAGTAGACATAGATAAGCAGTTAAGTTTTAGAGATTATAATTTTTTTTTTTTTTTTTTTGTAATAGTCTAGTTGTTAATTATTATTATTGTTTTATTGTTTTCATGTATTCAATTATTGTAGTAATTAATTTTCACTCTCCGCTTGGCGTGGGATGCATGTCCAAGTAGACGAAGAGAGGAACGTACAGATTGCTGACTTCTACAGGCGAGAAGCCAGTAATCATAATACATATAGATAATCTCATTATTGTAAATAATATCATTGATTAATTTTATTATTATAATTAAATGGGATAAAAAAAAAAAAAAAAATAACAATTAAAAAATAAAAAAAAAAAAAAAAAAAAAGTAAGAAAAAAGTACAAAAAAGGTTGTTGAAAAAAAAAAAAATAAAAAAAAAAAACTAAGAATTATGGAACACAGAATTTGCCAATCAAATTTTGTGCTTACCAATTAGCTATAAGAAGACATAGATAACGTAGTTAAGACTAAGAGATTATAAATATTTTTAATTATATTAGTGTAGTTAAGTTAATTATTATTACTATTGCTTTTATTGTTTCATGTATTCAATTATTGTATTGTATTTATTAATTTAATTTGCACACTCCGCTTGGCGTGGGATACATGTCCAAGTTGGAGAGGAACGTACAGATTGCTGACTTCTACAGGCGAGAAGCCAGCAATAATAATAGATATAATTATGATCGGTTTTTCTGTAATTGTACCCTACCCTTACAAACTTTAAAGCAAATAAGGTCTCCTGACTAAATCCAGGAGGTACCAGAAAAAAAAAAAAAAAAAAAAAAAAAAAAAAAAACCTAACCTAACCTAACCTAACTTTTGTAATTGTCTAGTTGTTAATTATTATTATTGTTTTATTGTTTTCATGTATTCAATTATTGTAGTAATTAATTTTCACTCTCCGCTTGGCGTGGGATGCATGTCCAAGTAGACGAAGAGAGGAACGTACAGATTGCTGACTTCTACAGGCGAGAAGCCAGTTTTCATAATACATATATATAATATCATTTGTTGTAAATATCATTAATTAAATTATTATAATTTTATCGCATTAAAAAAAAAAAAAAAAAAAACACACATACACAGAAGGAAAAAGTACAAAAAAAAAGGATGTAGAAAAAAAAAAAAAACAAAAAAAAAACAGTTAATCGAAGAACTATGGAACACAGAATTTGGCAATCAAATTTTGTGCTTACCAATTAGCTATAAGTAGACATAGAAATCGTAGTTAAGACAGATTATAAATATTTATAATTGTAATAGTCTAGTTAATTTAATTATTGTTAGTATTGTTTCATGTATTCAATTATTGTATTGTATTTATTCATTTAAATTGGCACTCTCCGCTTGGCGTGGGATACATGTCCAAGTTGGAGAGGAACGTACAGATTGCTGACTTCTACAGGCGAGAAGCCAGCAATGATAATAGAAATAATAATAATCGGTTTTTCTCTAATTACACCCTACCCTTACAAAAATGACAAAAAAATTAAAATAAATTTAAAGCAAATAAGGTCTCCTGACTAAATCCAGGAGGTACCAGTAATAAAAAAAAAAAAAAAAAAAAAAAAAAAAAAAACCTAACCGAACCAGTGGCACTCGATCCGTTGCCGCGAGAGCATCATTTCCGCAGAGCTCCGTACTTAAAAATTCGGCAAAAATAGTAATTGTGGTCCAAAAGCGACAAGTGAAGTGTCATTTTGTGCGTAATGTGAAGTGCTTCAATACCAACATAGCACCAGAACCATTACCACTAAACTGTAAGTACAATTTCCAAAAAACAGTGAAAATTTCAAAAAGTGATACGTTTTTCGAAAATATCTCGAGAACGAGGCGAGCGACACCAAACTTTTAAAATACTGACGTGTTGCCGCCGTCGGCCCCTATTAAACGACACCACACGTTCCGCGCTGGCGCTTGTAATTTCGTCGTAAAAGGCAAAAAAACAAGTTGCCGCGCGGCACGAGGTCGGTGATCCAGGGCCCGGAGGCAAATTCCGAGAGTGCAGCCAGGTGTGCGGCAGAGAGGCATATACGGAGGCACTTCGTTCCAGCCGAAAACTTCATACCCGGCGAAGCAGGGGCAGAAAAACCGGATTTCGCCGAAAAATTCAACTCGTTTTTTTTGCTCTAACTCCGCGAAACGATCTTTAACACCTATATCAAACACTGCCATTTTAAAGCGGTCGCGGAGACGCATCTAACGACACCCCGCACGCTAGGCGGTCGCTTATAGTTTCGTGGCTTAGGGCAAAAAAACAAGTTCGGTGAAAAACCGAGGTCGGCGATCCGGAGGAGTAAGGCCAAATCCGAGTATGCAGATCGGAGGGCGACGTTAAGCAGCTACCGAAGGCAGTCGAAGAAATTCAAAAAAGTATATATACATAGAACTGTAAGTCGTTTTGTATAACAAAACCGGTTTTTCGGGTGCAGATTCTCAGGAAGTGGTTGAAGAGTGCAAATTTTCAGTGCTAGTCGAAGCACGACACAAAACCACACCTTCATACCAAAACTCAGGGGAATCGCCTGAAAAATCGATTTTTCAGAGCTATAAAACTGTCAAAATTTTGTAAAAATCTAAATTGCAAGTATCTCAGGAGTGGGGAGAGATAGCTCAAAATTAACAGCGGATTCAAAATCCCACGTAGTGGGATTTTTACCCTAGCTCTAAACATCCATATCTGCAAGAATCCATCAAAATCTCCCCCCCCCAAAATTTTTCAAAAAATTTTCAAAAATATTTTTTCGGCCCCAAATTATTCAAAATTCATCTTAAATCAATAAAAAGTACCTACAGAGCAATTCCCCCCCATTTTTGAAGAGATTTCTCATTCGAAATTTTTCTTCAAAATTTTGCAAAATTTCTATATCATATCACAATTCCCAGATTTAATTAACATTTCACAATTTTATTACCAGGAAAAGTTAGAAAAACTGTTATTAATATTTTTAAATTGAAAATTTTATTATAAATTTAGTCTAAATTTTTTGCACCCAAAACGTGTCTACAAGTTAGGAGTGACAGGAACAAAGCGATTGAGCCCAAGCTCGGGCGAGATCGGACAAGGAACGACCGAGATACGGCAGGTTGAAATATTCGACCGCCATCTTGAAAAATTTTAGACCGGCATTACTCGGCAACCCCTTGACAGAATCCGCCCGTGTTTGGGTTCATTTAATTTGTCACACAAAGGCCTAGGTTTCTAGGTACTCTACATACAGTTTCGACAACTCTACTTTTAAACAGAAAATCTTTTAAAAATAAATTTACTTACCTGAAGGTTCCCACTGACCCCGTTCCTCACACCGCCCTGTCCTATTGTCTCTACTATTGTAGAGTCATTGGAAATTGGCGGCAGAAGAGCGGTGAGCCTCTGGAAAGTGTAGAGCAGCATCCCGGTACCGCCTGATCTGAAACAAAAAGAAAAATATTAATTAAGAATCTGTAGTTTGTTTATATTATAGTTAAATTAGTGTAATATAGAATAAGACAGGTCCCTTACAGACCATAAATTGAGTGCTCGAAGCACAACTTGTAAGTATAATTATTAACTTAGGACAACACCCTGTAAGGGTGAACAACGTGAGCTGGGCATACGAGCTGCTTCGGCACCCAAGAAGACGCGAGCCTTAAGGCTCCTTATATTGTTGACTCCCTACAGGCCTTTTACACCTGTAGTTTTACTGTTGACGCGTTCCCCTATATATACCTCCGACCGCAATGTTTCACACTCCAACAATGGATAAGAGGTCGCAAAAAACCCCAGATAGGACAAGTCCTAAAGAGGCCAAGGGATCGAGGGTGGAGCAGGCGAGGCGTAGTTTGGAATTCCGGGGGGGGAGTACGGAGAAGGACGCCGCCGAGCCGGCGATACCCAAGCCCAAGGCCATGACGATTACATGGAAAAACGTAGGGAAGACAGGAACAGCCTCAACGAGCACCACGGCCACAACATCGCCGCGAGACGAGACCGGACGCGTGAGTAGGTTAATGGAGGCTCGCTCCTGCCTCGTAAAAATTAAGACGCAAATTCACAACAGCAGAAACCTGAAGGGTGAGATCCGAACGGATGTAGTGGAGGCTGCTGAGCGACTCTACAGGATAGTAAAGGAGATCGAAAATGAGAAGGAAAGGACGGAAAGAAGCGACACGACGTTTACCGCATCGGCAAAAGTAGTAGATTTGACGGAGGAGAAGGACAAGGAAAAGGAAAAGGATAGGGAAAGAGAAAAATTTGAAAAATTTGAGAAGGACTTTCTGGAAAAACTGGCGGAGCACAGCAAAATGCTGGAGAAAAACAAGGAGGAGATGGAAAAGCTGGGAGACCAGCTGAAAAAGCACAGAGAAGAAGGAGAAGAAAGAAGAAGTTACGCTGGCGTGGCGGCTGGCCCGCGGCGAGGGGTACCTGCAGAGGCAGCGATGCACTCTGTGGTAATCACCGCCGCGGACGAGACCGTTACGGGCGAAGAAGTCTTCGAGAAGTTCCGAAGCACGGTAAACGCGAGAGAGGAAGGCATTCAAATAGATAAAGTCAGGAAAGCCAAGGATAGAAAGGTCATCATAGGTTGTAGGACGAGGGAAGAATTGGGACGGATTAAAGAGAGGATCAAGACAGCAGGAGGGGCATTAATTATGGAGGAAATGCAAAACAAAGACCCCATGATCCTCCTCAAGGACGTCTTCGCCTACAACAAGGACGAAGAGATCATGAAGGCCATACGCGTCCAAAACCGGCACCTGCTGGAAGGGGTGGAGGGGGGCTGCGACCGCCTAAAGGTTAAATTTAGGCGGAAAGCAAGAAACCCCCACACTTCTCACATAGCGGTGCAGGTATCACCGCAGATATGGAGGAGGTTAATGGACGCCGGATATCTCCATATAGATGTGCAACGGGTCAGGGTAGAGGACCAATCTCCCCTGATTCAGTGCTCACGCTGCCTCGGGTACGGACACGGACGTCGGTTCTGTCGAGACCAGGTGGACGCATGCAGTCATTGCGGGGGGGCACACCACAGAGCAGAGTGTGCCGAATGGATGGCACGGGCTCCCCCGTCGTGCTGTAACTGTGTAAAAGCCAGAATCGGCGGAACCGACCACAGCGCGTTTAGCGTGGAGTGCCCTGTGAGGAGGAAGTGGGAGGCCTTAGCGAGGTCCGCAGTCGCGTATTGCTAAGGTGGTCCCAAGGATCCCAGATCAGACAAACTCCCCGACAAGCGCAGCACCGACCCTCTTTGCCCAGGGGAACTTGCAGAGGAAGCAGCTAGCCACTCTCGAGTTCCTCCTGGAGGCCAAAAAGAGGGGAGTCGATGTGGCGCTACTCCAGGAGCCATATGTGGGAGCTCAGGGTAGGTTGAGGGGCCACCAGGGAGTAAGGGTTTACCAGGGAGACACCGGACAGGGGGCCGTCGTCAAGTCAGCCGTAGTAGTTCTCAACGGGGACTTGGCGGTAACCCAATGTCCGGACTTCACCACGACCAACATCACAGTGGTGAAAATCCAAACTGGAAACCGCAAACTGGTGGTCGTCTCATTCTACTTTGAGCCGGACAAACCCATAGGGCCATACCTGGAGCAGCTGGGGATGATTGTCGAAAAACTGGGACCCAGCGGAATCCTCATAGGGGGCGACACGAACGCGAAGAGTATCTGGTGGGGAGGTGGGGGCACTGACTGCAGGGGAGAAGAAACGGCAGGTATGCTAGAAGAGCATGGATTGCAGGTGCTAAACGACGGCCTAGTACCAACATTTGAGACAGTCAGGGGGGGAAGACTGCTCAAAAGCTACATAGACATCACGGCCTGCACTGGTGATATCCTGGACTTGGTGGCGGACTGGAGGGTGGACGACACCTTGGCGAGCTCGGACCACAACGGTATAACATTCAAATTAAATAAAACCAAAATTAAAGTCAATAATATCAGAGAAAAATCTACACGGAAATACAACACCAAAAAAGCAAAATGGGATTATTTTACGAAAAATTTGGAAAAATTGGTAAAAAAGGAAAAAATTACAGAACTAGAAATACATAATATAAATAACAAACAGAACTTAGATCAGATAATCGGAAAATACATGGATATAGTAATAAAGAACTGTAACGAAACAATCCCGTTAATTAAAGCAAATAATAAAATGAACTTACCGTGGTGGTCCGCCAAGCTCGCTAAGATGAAACAGGAAACCGCCACCAAGAAGAGGAGAATCCGTTGCGCAGCGCCAGTCCGGAGAGCCAAGGTCGTCGGGGAGTACCTGCAATCAAAAGAAAGATATGAGAAGGAGGCCAAGATCGCCCAGATAGATAGTTGGAAGGAGTTTTGCCAAAAACAAAACCGCGAAACAATCTGGGACGGAGTCTACAGGGCGATCAGCAAGGTCTCAAAAAGGGAAGAGGACCTGCCGCTCAAGAAAGCAGGAGAGACCCTGAGCACATCAGAGTCGGCGAAGCTTCTGGCAGTAACATTTTATCCAGAAGACAACACGGAAGAGGATAACGCAGACCACCAGCGTATCAGAGAAGCAGCCGAAAGGGTAAATGAAGGGACCAAAGATGAAACCCTTGATCCACCATTTACAATGGAGGAACTGAGATCGGCCACAAAGAGCTTCAATCCAAAGAAAGCCCCGGGAGCAGATGGCCTCACGGCCGACATCTGTAAGCAAGCCATAGCCAGGTATCCAGAATTGTACCTATCGCTGGCGAATAAGTGCCTAGAGCTGGGCCACTTCCCTACTACTTGGAAAGAGGCCACAGTTATAGTCCTCCGAAAACCATCTAAGGAGGACTACACTGCGGTCAAATCGTACCGACCGATAGGCCTTTTGCCGGTGATGGGGAAGATACTGGAGAAGATGGTAGTGGGTAGAGTGAGGTGGCATCTCCACCCGAAAACCAGCCCCCGACAGTTTGGCTTTATGCCCCAGAGGAGCACCGAGGACTCCCTCTATGTCCTGATGAAATACATAAGAGAGAAATTAGAGGAAAAGAAAATCATCGTCATTGTATCATTGGACATAGAGGGAGCCTTCGATAGCGCCTGGTGGCCGGCAATTAGAGTCAGACTGTCGGAGGAGAAGGTTCCAATCAACATCAGACGGGTGGTCGATAGCTACCTCGAGAGCAGGAAGATCCAACTGCGATATGCTGGGGAGCAGCATGAAAGGTGGACCTCCAAGGGGTGCGTTCAGGGATCCATTGGAGGCCCAACTTTTTGGAACCTGCTCCTCGACCCACTGCTGTCCGAGCTTGACAGACGGGGCAGTTACTGCCAGGCCTTCGCTGACGACGTAGTATTGGCCTTTGAAGGGACGGAGATGAGCAACATCCAGCGACAGGCCAATGAAACGCTAGCCTATGTGAGGGATTGGGGAATAAAGTACAAATTGAAATTCGCGCCACATAAGACCAAGGCGATGGTCATCACCAGGAAGCTAAAGTACGATTCCCCGATCCTTCGCATGGGTGGCGTGGACGTTGGCCTGGAGCGACAGATTAAACTCCTGGGCATCACAGTCGACAGTAGCCTCACGTTTAACGCTCACGTGTCCGACGTCTGCAGGAAGGCTGTTTCCTTCTACAAGCAGCTTTCCAGAGCCGCAAGGCTGCAGTGGGGTCTGGGGCCGGAGATGATAAAATTGCTGTATAGGGCTGTAGTGGAGCCAACAATTTTATACGGATCTAGCGTGTGGGCCCCAGCGACGCGAAAGCTTGGTGTGCGGAAGCAGCTTGCGTCTGTTCAAAGAGGCTTCGCACAGAAGATGGCGAAGGCCTACAGGACGGCCTCCCTCAATTCGGCCCTACTGATCTCCGGGACTTTGCCCCTCGATATCCGAGTCAGGGAAAATGCTTCCCTGTACGAGGTGAAGAGGGGTTACTCCCAGGAGGTGGTAGGGGACCGGGAGATGGAGGCACCTGTGGCCTTCGCGAATCTTCCCCATCCTGCATCCAGGAGCGAAGTGGGCTATCGATGTTTGGCGGACGGTGCAGAGGTGAACCAGCTAGTAGTTAACACTACTGCCATCTTTACAGATGGCAGTAAAATAGAAGGGAAGGTTGGTGCGGCGTTTTCCGTATGGAAGAACGCCGCAGAAGTCAAGACTAAGAAACTAAGGCTGGAGCACTTCTGCACCGTCTTTCAGGCGGAACTGTTGGCCCTTCGCGGCGCCGTGGAGGAGGCAGCGCAAGGTGGTACGGGTGAATACAGCATCCTGAGCGACTCAAGGGCAGCACTAGACACCATCACTGATGGAACTTCCCTCCACCCCTTAGCGGTACAGATAAGAGGAATTTTAAAATCAGCTAAAAACGAGGACAAAATAATTAGATTATTTTGGCTCAAGGCACACGCGGGGGTGGAGGGAAATGAGCGAGCGGATGAGTTAGCGAAGGGTGCTGCGCTGACCTTAAAGAGGCGTCCCCACTATGACAGATGCCCCGTTTCGTTCGTCAAGCGACAACTCCGTGAGGCGTCGCTTGGCGAATGGAATGAACGCTATGTCCAAGGGGACACTGCCTCTACCACTAAGCTCTTCTTTCCGGATGCCGTGGAGGCCCACCAGATCCTAAAGAAGATAGCGGTGGACCCCCTAGTGACGCAGGTGTTCACTGGGCACGGCGGGTTTTCCGCATACTTGTATAGATTCAAGTGTAAGGATAGCCCGTCGTGTATCTGTGACCCTGCGGCACTGGAAAACATCGAACATCTGTTGACGGAATGCCCAGTTCACTTGTACAGCAGGACAATGTTAGAGATAGATACTGGCGTAGAAATTAGGAAAGATAATTTTAAGAAATTAATAGAGGATAAGACAACTAGATATAAGTTTATAGAATATTGCAAAAATATTGCAAAAAATGTAAAAAATAGAAATAGGTAGAAATAAGTAAACTATACTGTATAACATGTAGGTTATATAAAAATAGTTAACAGAAACATAATATGTAAAAAACAAAAATATAAACTAAAAAAAAAAAAAAAAAAAAAAAAAAAAAAATAGATGTAAAACTAGAAATAAGTAGAATAAGACATAGAATGTAAGCTGTAAATAAAGTAAACAACATCCCGTTCCTTAGCATAAGAATAGCCAGGCGCAGTAGGATAAGTAGGCCATAAGTAGGTCCTCCCAACGAAGGAGATAGATGGAAGTAGGAGGTAAGATATACATAAGAGAGTTACGAAAGAACCCTTTCAAATAGTTAGGGGAACAAGAGTGGGGCATAGCGCCCCACAAATTAAAAAAAAAAAAAAAAAAAAAAAAAACCTAACCTAACCTAACCTTTTTTTTTTTTTTTTTTTTTTTTTTTTTTTTTGTCGCGGGGAAAGCGACTTATTGCTACCGCCCCGCCCCGGGGGAAGGCGGAACGGTTATGTTGGGTTCACCGGTCTTACGACCCAGCACTACGCCACCCGGAAGAGATGTTAAATCCGGGCGACCGCTGGGCCGAGTCCCTAACACTATATACACCCTACACCGGCATACCAACTAAAACCCCGCGGTGGCCTTCTTCGGCGCATGTGGAGCGGCCCCGGGGTATCCTTAGCTATATCTAAGGATTGCTACCGGAACCGCCCCTGCGCGGTGCCGCCTAGCGGCCCGTCTCCTTATGGGGGGGCTCAGAAGCCCCCGCACACCGAAGGACGCCCTCGGCGTCAACGGCAGACACGAGGCCGACCACCCGTGCTGCCGTCCATCCCGGGGTCGCACGTACAAGAGTACAAAAGGGCGCTACGACAGCCCCCAGCTGCGCGCCTACGACCCCCGATGGCCCCAATTAGTCGCCTCTTACGACAGGCAGGGGATACCGTGGTGGAATTCTCCAAACGCCCCCATTCCACAGGGCGGGAGACGCCGGTCAGTCGTCCACCCGACGCCTCCTACGTCTCCTTTGGCGGCGCGCGGGATCGTTCTGCTCACGATCCCGCTCGGCGCTCTCCTTCTGCGAGATGACGCACTCGCAAAAGGAGGCTACCGCCCGCCAAGACCTCCGGCTGCCGACCATGGCAGACACCACGGCCGGCAGCGACAGGTCTCCTCCGACGACTGCTCTGAGAGCGCTGCGCTCGTCACTCCAGGCTGGACACTCCTCTAACGTGTGTTGTGCCGTGTCCTCGCGGCAGTTGCCACAATGGTGGCACACGGCGGAATCCTCTTTTCCGGCTATGCGACACAGGTACGAGCCGAAACACCCGTGGCCCGTCAGCACCTGTGTCAGCCGGAATGTAGGCGCACCGTGGCGCCTGTCGACCCACTTGACAAGGACAGGACGCACTGCCGCGACAGTCCTCACACCGGCACTAGGGCTCTCCAGCCTGGCATGCCACTCCTCCACGGCGGCTCTGCGAAATCGGGCCGCAATCTCCCTCGGAGCCAATCTCTGCGAACCTAACCTAACCTAACCTAACCTAACCTAACCTAACCTAACCTAACCTAACCTACCTACCTACTTCTTGACTTTTTGAAAATTTTTGAAGTCTCATTTTTGACACTACAAGATAGAAATTGGTATCGATCTGTTCGTCTTGACGGTGCGCGTACGGCTGTGCCGAATATTATATATAGTTATATAATAAATTATTTAATTAAAGACGTTTTTGTCATTTTTTCATATAAAATTGACACATTACAGTGGATTTTTTCAAAATTATCATAGGTTCTGTTGATTTTCCTGCGTCGTTACATCCCCCCCGCCGGCCCCGCCGCTTCGGTGTGGTTTTTGCCGCATCTGAAACATAAAAAACACAAATTTTATATTAATTTACCTAATTTTTACCATATTTTCGTAAATATTTTCAAGATTTACCGTCCCTAAAATCCAAAAACCATTTATTTGTGACCCCCTCTGGGCCCCCGACCCGATCCGTGCGAAAGCGCGCCCAAAATGCGCGGGAGGGGTCAAAAAATTGCATATTCATTGTTTCTCATATTTTTATCGATTAATGTACTGAAACCACCTAAGCTCGTGCCATACTAAAGAAATTTCTTGACTTTTTGAAAATTTTTGAAGTCTCATTTTTGACACTACAAGATAGAAATTGGTATCGATCTGTTCGTCTTGACGGTGCGCGTACGGCTGTGCCGAATATTATATATAGTTATATAATAAATTATTTAATTAAAGACGTTTTTGTCATTTTTTAATATAAAATTGACACATTACAGTGGATTTTTTCAAAATTATCATAGGTTCTGTTGATTTTCCTGCGTCGTTACATCCCCCCCGCCGGCCCCGCCGCTTCGGTGTGGTTTTTGCCGCATCTGAAACATAAAAAACACAAATTTTATATTAATTTACCTAATTTTTACCATATTTTCGTAAATATTTTCAAAATTTACCGTCCCTAAAATCCAAAAACCATTTATTTGTGACCCCCTCTGGGCCCCCGACCCGATCCGTGCGAAAGCGCGCCCAAAATACGCGGGAAAAGTCAAAAAAATTGCCCCCCCCACCCACCCTAGTCTCATTTTGGTATATCGACTCAGTACCGGTTATTTTTAAAATTTCTAAATTTAGGTCTTATTTGGATAAATTTTGATCCGACAGATCGTATCGTCATAAATAAAAATAAATTCATATATTGAGACAACTTTTGATGAAAAAAGATTAAATTTAAAATTTATTTGGACTTTTACATTGTAAAATTTTATACAAATTATATTTTATAGATTTTATCATAATATTACTGACTGACTGACACGTAAGCCATATACACTTACAAACTTAAATTCATTGACGCGTACCCCCAATTAAAATGTTCCGAACACCTGCGAAGAGAGGCGTAGCCAAACCCTTGTCACCGGAGTCCAGTCCCGAGGAACCGGCAAGAGCAACCGTCGCGCAGGCTCGGCGCAGTATTGAATCGAAGCTAGATAGCTCAGACCCTAGACCCGCCGAGCAGGCGCGACAGATGCCCAAGCCGAAAGGCACGTACAAGGACCGGATAACGGAAGCCTCTGCCCGTCTAAATAGAATAAGGATGTCCATCAATATGAGCCGTAATACAAAGACCGAAATTAAAAACGAAATCATAGAATCGGCATTACGCATGATGCAGCTGGTAAAGGACGCGGAGGAAGGAAGAAAGTACAAAAGGTCGGAAGACACAAAGGAGACACAGACGGAGCAAGAAAAGAGAGAAGAAAAGGAAACAGAAGGAAGCAGGGGAACAGAAGAATTAAAAAGGGAATTGACAGGAAAATTAGAAGACCACATTAGGGCTATGAATGAAACAAAAGAGGCTATGGAAAGAATGAGAGAGGAAATGAGTAGGCACCGTGAAGATCTGGCCAGCCAAAAAACGTATGCGAGTGCAGTTGCCGGTTCCCCCAAAGTCAAAACGACTGAGGTGGCTACGGCGCTGCACTCAATCGTGGTGACCTCCAACGACGATCTAGAGACAGGAGAGGTAGTGATGGAGAAGATAAGGAAGGCTGTTAATGCAAAAGAGGAAGGGATAAAAGTGGATAGAATAAGGAAAGCAAAGGACAGAAAAGTGATAGTAGGGTGCCAAGACAAACAAGAACTAATAAAAATTAAACGCAACATAAACAAAAATGCGAAAAGTCTTAACATAGAAGACATTAAGAATAAGGACCCTCTTGTCGTAATTAAGCACGTAATGAACAGCCACTCCGATGACGAAATTGTAAAGGCAATAAAAAATCAGAACAGGCACCTTCTGGACAGAATAGAAAAGGAGAAGGAAAGGATAGAGGTCACGTTCAGAAGGAGAACCCGGAACCCACTGATGGCCCACATAATCCTGCGAGTGTCGCCCGAAATCTGGAGGATCTTCACAGATAACGGCGCAGTGTTTGTGGACGTCCAGAGAGTCAAGGTAGAGGACCAGTCCCCCCTTGTCCAATGCTCAAAGTGTTTGGGCTATGGACATGGGAGGCGATTCTGCCATGCCTCTTTGGAGGCCTGCAGTCACTGCGGCGGGCCGCACAAAAAGGCCGAGTGTGCGGATTGGCTAGCAGCAGAACCAGCGACCTGCTGCAATTGCCAAAGGGCGAAACTCGCGGATGTGGGCCATAACGCCTACAGTGAGAGTTGTCCAGTAAGGAAAAAGTGGGACACGTTGGCCAGATCGTGCATAGCATATTGCTAAGGTGGAGCCAGTTAAACCAGATGGCACGGCAAGGGAACGACTTGGCTTTGGAAGTGCAAGGATAAAAATAAATAAAGGAACGCTACACAATAAAATATCAGTCTCAAAAGGAAACGGCAAAGTGGCTTTGGCGCTACCTTTTGCAGTGTAAAATAACTAGCGGGATAGAAAATATAGGATACATAAAGAACATTGAGAAAATAAAAGGAAAAGATACATATATCAAAGGTAAATAAAAAAGTACTTATATATATAACATAATGTTATACTATATTTAATACTAAGATAAAATGGACAGATAAACTTAAAAAGATAACACAAAGAAATAGAAAATTACAGTAAAGCTGAGGAAAGAAAGTCGTAGCAAGAAATAAGCAATGTAAAGCTGAATGCCAGTAGGAGAAAGTAGAAACGGAAAAAATGGAACAGGACTAAAGAATTTGGCAGGAGAAAAGAAACTAAAAACACAAAGAAAATAAATAAATTAATGATAAGAATTTAAATAAAAGCAAATAGAAAATAAAGAAATAGTAATCAAAACACAAAAGTAGTAAGCAGACAACAAATACGATTAAGAATATTCAGAAAGAGGAGACAAGAAAATTAAACATAACTATTAAGCGAGAAAAAAAAAAAAAAAAAAAAAAAATTGTTATAAAAAGACCCTAAAAATAAATTGGGGGTACTAGAGTGGGGACATAAAAACCCCCACATTAAAAAAAAAAAAAAAAAAAAAAAAAAACCTACCTACCTACCTACCTACTTACCTACCTACCTACCTACCTACCTTCCTTCCTACCTAATACATACCTACCGTCTCCGTTCGGACATATAAGTGTGATCTTTAATTAATTAAATGTACCTACACAAAAAAAAAAAAAAAAAAACCTCTATCCAATATTGTGTACAACCTACGGAAACTTTGAACATGATTTTGACCCCCTGCAAAACGTCGGATTAACTTTAAATGTGGCAAAATTATCAAGGACCGATGACAATTCAAGAAATTAATTTAATTTTATTCATTACATAAAGTATTACTACTCACATCTCATTACGCGAACGTTCACCAATGCACTCATTACGTGAACGTTCATCACTGCACTCATTACGCGAACGTTCACATTTTGTCTAATTTCGCGATTTATGTATGGAGGAGGGGGGGGGGGCTGAGACATGTAGTTTCGTTGGTGTAGGAGGGGGGGGGGGTAGTTTAGGTTTGGATTTGAGTAGTGGTGTATGTATATATTATGTGTATAACAACCAAAACCTCCGCCATATTGCATGTCAGTATTGTACATACGAATGTACAATCACACTTCCCGAGACACATTTTAAAATATTCCTCCTTTGCATCGTACACAAACTATATCACTCGCGACGTTTACATAACTTCACAATGCGACAAACATGTCACATCATATTACGTTCGCTCGGAAGAAACATTTGCGGTTGACTGAATGATTTGCGGGCGGCGGACGGTATACTCAAAGGGTTGTCGGCTGACTCGTTCTCAAAGCGACTCACCGACAATGTGTCGGTATGCTTTGTGATTTAAGTCGCGCCGCTTTGTGCCAATGCGTCTATAGAAATTCTTTCTGAAGTAAATAATTAACATTTTTTAAATATGTTCATTTTTCTAAGCCAACTGTGTAAGGATAATATCTCACTTCTGTTTATTTTATTTATTTAACTATTTTTACTAATCTGTCTATATGTTTATCTTCACGACCCAGAAAGGTAACAGGTTTTTTGTTACATACTGTATATATATGTCGCAGATAGGTGGGCATCAGGATTGTGGGTAGCCTCGAGCAATTATTACAACGATACGTCTTAACTAGTCTTTACTGAGTCAATAATACAAGGTATGCAAAGTTAATCCAACAGACGCGTCCGCACGGTACGAGCTCCACTGTAGGACTTCGCCCGTTCCAACGGCCGCATCCAGGCATGCTCCACACTCCACGATGACATCATGCCTGCGTTCGGAGTGGCGCGCTGTTGTCACGCCTTACACTTGGGTGGTCGTACCATGCATTTCTCATGCTAAGGGCACCCTTGGCGCCCGGGGCGAGACTCAAGTGTCTCTCACGGTGAGGCCGCTCTTGGGTGGCCGAACTTGATTCTCCGACATATAGATTCATGTTTCACAATGAACGCAAGACGCGCATCGCGCACCGTGACCGACCTTGTCTCCTCGTGGCGCGTCAGACAGAGAGATGTAGGGGAGACCGAGGAGGGTTGTGACAATTTTTACTTTAATTGGCATATCTCAATACAAAAATGTGCTACGTCTATGAGCTCTTCAACTCAATACAGCTAGTCTATCCACCATGTGAACCATATATAAAAAATAAATAAAAGTATTGAGGATCCATGACAAAACTGATGAAAACTGAAACAATCCCCTTGTCACAACTCTCCTCTCTACCGAGGTAAGTTGTGACAGACATCGAGGTAAGTTGTGACAACTCCGTTTTTGTTGATTTTGATGAAATATATACAATATAGATATTTAAATGTAATAATACAAATAGTAAGTCCCTACCTACAATCAAATTGATTACCAAAAATAAACATAACTCAAGTTCTAGCATAATAAACACATAGTAGTCAAATATGACAAACACAACAATTGTTTACCCTTTTTTAATCATATTAAATAACTATTATATCAATTGTCCAAATAAATAGGTATAACATTTATATGAGATCTATTAAAATAGAATGAAATTCAGGATCCTTGGCTACAAAATTTAATCCTACAAGCAATTATAATAAATATATCGTAGTTGTCCTCCTTTTATTCAATGCACTAAACCCACTTCTTTTGCTTTGATATTGTCCATAATTTTTCATATTTTTCTCGTATTCGTTATCATTTTTTTAGATTCTTCTTCCATTTGTCAATAATACGCTTAATTCCATTTTGCTACTGCCTTCGTCTTTGCCTACACCACAGGACTCCACCATCACCTCAATGCCAGAGATACTCGTAGAGGTCGAAAAGTATTACGGAGACTTATATGCTCAAAAAGCAAGTCCCCCCCCCCTGAGGCCCACAACGCAAGTGATCCGCGAGCCAGACTAACTCGCCACTACACAGACGAGCTTCCAGACATCGACGTGGGTGAGATTAGAATAGCCCTCGGCCAGCTTCACAACAACAAAGTTCCGGGAGATGACGGAGTTACAACAGAGCTACTCAAGGCAGGGGGTACACCTGTCTTGACAGAGCTTGTAACGTTGCATTATTATATTCAACGTTCCATAATATTTACAAGTTGTTTTGTTTTTATTTACAACATATTTTCTTAAAAATAATTTAAACCTACTTAAAATACATGAATGATACAAACAAAATGATAAAAATTAAATCAGTATGTCACGTCTTTGTCACATTGTTCCAACTCGCCCGCTAGCTTATCGGCCGGTTTTACTTTGCGTTATAAAAAAAATAATAGGTGCATTCCCCACGCGAATGTATGTGCCTGCGCCGAGCAGCGCCCGCGTCGTGTCCTTTTTCGGTGGCAGCGGTCGCGGAGAGCGGAGCAGTCCGAGAGTGTTCTCGAAGGAGACACACGTACACGCGCTCAATAATAGTAGCTTCGTACTAAGCGCGTGTCATCCATCGTGCAATATGTTTATCGAATTGCGTTCGTTATCTTTTAACATAACGGCTTAATATAAAAAAAAAGATAAAAAGTGTTAACCCCGTATTGGGTAAGTGTTGAACATTTCTCGTTTTGCTACTCATGTAAGGTGTTGGATGATGACTGGCAAATTTTTAAAAATTACCGTAACTTTATAACGTTACGCTTATAGTAATGCTTATTGCATATATATCCATCCTTCCATTGCTAACTATGTGTGAGTATGCTTAGCAGAAAAATGATAGTGCCTTTTTTTATTTCTTTTATGTACCGGTTTTTTTTTAAATAAAATGTAAACTCCGTTCTGATTGTGACAATTGCACACACTCGCCTTAAGCGCAGTGTACTTCCGCTTTCGCTTTACGCTGCCACGAGTCACAGTCAGGACTGGAGAAGCAGAGGACCTTGTTAATTAAGTGGATGGTGCATTCCAGGGTCCAAGGTTCGGGCGCGTATGGCCATTCAGCCAAGACCACCACACATCACGACCACCTCGTCATCCAGCGGGTCGTCCACCTGCCGGCGCTTCCTCCTGGACCTTCGTGGCGTCAACGTCACCACAGCCAGGGGAGTAATCTGCGCGCCTATCTCCATAAGGCAGAAATAAATTGACGGGCATACTCAACTCACGACCATATTAAATAATAAATACATGTAGTGTTGACTAGTCTTTTCTTTACTTAGACAAAAAAGATCACCAACGCGACAAGCTTGTTAAGCTCTCTAACTCTGTCATCCATACTGGCATAACATAAGTGTGGTGGTTTTGATCTTCAAAAAAGGAGATAACACCCAGTTGAAGAACTACCGCCCCATATCACTCTTGAGCCATGTTTATAAGCTGTTCTCGAGGGTTATCTCGAATCGTCTTGCCCAAAAGTTCGATGACTTCCAACCGCCGGAGCAGGATGGGTTTCGGAGGGGCTTTGCGACTGTAGACCACATACACACACTAAGGCAAATTATTCAAAAGACCGAGGAGTATAATGAGCCTCTATGCCTAGCGTATGTGGACTACGAAAAAGCATTTGACACCGTCGAAACCTGGGCTGTTCTGCAGTCCATGCAGAGATGCCTCATTGACGACAGATATGTCCAGGTGATGAGATGTTTGTATGAAGCCGCATCAATGACCGTCCAAGTACAGGAACATAGCACAAAGCCAATCCCAACTGCGTCGTGGGGTAAGACAGGGAGATGTAATCTCTCCGAAACTGTTTACTACCGCGTTGGAGGACGCTTTTAAGACGCTTGATTGGAAAGGACGGGGCATCAACCTCAACGGCTAGTTCATCTCTCACCTGCGATTTGCGGATGATATTGTCGTCCTGGCAGAATCTCTGCAGGATTTGGAAGGAGTGACCTGGAATGAATGGAGCCTTAACCGTTCTTCAAGACGAATAGGTCTCGGGATGAATCTCGATAAAACTAAGGTTATGTTTAACCGTCACATTCTCCCAAGACCTGTAGTCGTGGGTGATGCCACTCTCGAAGTTGTGCAAGAATATGTTTACCTTGGCTAAACTATCCAACTGGGCAGGCACAACTTCGAGAAGGAGCTCCAGACGGAGACCACGGTTAGGCAAACGTAGTGTAGGGCGTCCTGCTGCACGTTGGACCGACGACTTAAAAAAGATGGCGGGTAGCGGGTGGATGCGGGCTGCTCAAGGCCGGGATGATTGGCGCTCACTTGGGGAGGGCTTACGTCTAACAGTGGACGGCAACAGGCTGAGATATATACCTACTGCCTTCTTACACATTTGAAATTCTAAAACAACAAAACCAATAAGGATTTATCTTAGTCACATTTCTTAAAAAATAGAAACTAGGAGAGTTGTGACACGCTGTCACATTTCACCTAGGTGTAAAAAACTCGGGTTTGGGCACAATAACGACTCATTACCTTCAAACGAGAGGCGAACCAAATAATAAAATACCATGAAATGAAACTAGAAGATCCAATAAGTATTATAAAAATTAACACAAGACCCCTAGAATATTATACGCATAAAAAAAAGATTTTAAAAAAGTGGTGAAAAACTTACTTTTGGAATATTTTTCGACGCGAACCTTGTTTTAAACACAACCACTTCTTGGACGCCGCTGGTCGAACGACATCAAAATGGCTCGCTAACGGTCATGCCAACCTAGAAATTGACACTGTCACAACTCTCCTCTGTCACAACCCTCCTCGGTCTCCCCTACTATTGGAACCGGTAGGTTGGGCTGCAATCGGTTTGTAGGTTTTTTATTATTTTTAAATGTTTTCGCATATCAGCCCACACCCGCTCCCCTCAATATTAAACCCTATCTATCAATTCCATCCATCCAGTCGTTCCCTCAATGCTGATGATCGTGACCGTATCAGGCCGAGGTTGTAAGAGCCCTCCATCCAGTTCTGTCACCGGCCAAGTGAATTGCACCGTGCAGTTATCAATTATATAATAGCAAATAAATAAACAAATAAATAATGTAGGAATCCCAATGAGGATTAAGACGTAGCTTAGAATAGACTAGTTGTAGCCCGCGGCTCCGGGATAATAAGTACCTAGCCTATGTGGATACGCACTCACGCTTGTTATCCCCGAAGGGGTAGGCACAGGTGTAACCAAAACACCCACATTTCGCCGAGCGTATCTCCGTCCCATGATGTGATAAGGGGCGAGCCTATCGTCATACCGGGCACAATTCCAGCCTCCGGGCTAATACTGAACATTTTGTAATAGAAACCCCATCACTGCTCCCCGACCCGGGGATCTCCGGACCAGGAGAGGTCTCGGGTTCTGGGCTGTTTTTACGAAGCCCTAACCTTCGTTGTGAAACTTATGTTCACGAAAGTCAGGTTTAAGAAAATTAAGTTTTACGAAAGTTAGGTTTACGAAAGTTGGGTTTTACGAAAGTTAGGTTTGTGAAAGTTATGTTCACGAAAGTTAGATTTGTGAAATTTATGTACCTACATCTTGGTTAGGTTTTTGAAAGTAAGTTTTACGATAATTAGGTTTTACGAAAGTTAGGTTGGTGAATGAAAGGTTTACAAAAATTTAGTTTTATTAAAGTTAGGTCTGTGAAAGTTAGGGTTACGAAAGTTAGGTTTGTGAAAGTTAGGTTTACGAAAGAGTCAAAACTCGATAATGACATCCATATAGATTAGTTAAAAAAAAATCGGCCATCTTGGATTTGAAAATGAGTGTTATTATCGTAACAGCATCCTGAGGTACCGCGAAAATGACACCCATGACATTTTATTGGACAAAAAGACTATCGCCTAGTTTCATGGTGTTGGAAATCACGCAGGGCGCGCGCATCGTAAAAAAATTACTCTCAATTTTTTTCCAATACATACATACAAATAAAAAACGATTTTGACGTAAATGCATTTTGCGACTTTATTTGCTTGGGGTAGTAATTGAGCGGGATATGCACTAATATTTTATTCAGGAATCAAAATGAATCAATAGAAATCATCGGTTCATCGGACAGAAAGTGACAGGCACGTAACGTTCAAATATCATTTATTATAAAATGTATCGTAACAAAAATAGCTTATCATAATGTACAATATAATCAGATCATAGTTGTTAAATGTATATATATAGGAATGTAGTGATGCGTGCGTCAGTGTTGGTCGGAGTCGGCCGCGTCGGCAGAACGTAGCGAGCGACACGCCGCGTCGTTCAACGCACCAAGCGAGAGCGTGCGACCTCCTGCACATACTGCACCTTCTGCACCTCCTGCGCCTCCTGCACCTCCTGCACCTCCTGCACCGTCCTCACCACACAACACCACCGCGCGACCGCGAGACACGCGAGCACCGCGCGACCCCTGCACACTCGACAGCGTCACGTTGCTCCTGCAAGTACACGGACTCTGTAGTCACCAGCAGCTCACCGACAGGCGACAACACAGACTACTCAGACAACACAGACTACTCAGACAACACAGACTACTCAGACAACACAGACTACTCAGACAACACAGACTACTTACCTCAACCGTTGATCGTCGGTGGAGGCGCGCACGCACAGAGCGATCTTGTCGTAGAAATCGAGGTCAGCGGAGATGCGCAGCCGCGGCTCCAGCTGCAGCGCGGCGCTCGCCTCCAGCCGACCCCATGACGTCACCAGCGCCGCCTCCTCCAGCGCCGCGCCGCCCGCGCGCAGCTCCAGCGAGCAGCGCGCCGTGCGCCACCACAGCGACACCTGCGCCTGCGCGTCCAGCGCCAGTGACGTCACCGCGCGCCACCGGTACGCGAGCGACGCGCCCACCTGCAGCGGCGCCACCCCCAGCGTCGCGCGCGCCGGCACCAGCGCACGCAGCGCCGGCGTCGCCGCGCTCGCCGTGCCCGCCCACACGTGACCCACCAGCTCCGCCTGCCCATCGAACAGAGAGATGTCGCGCATGCGTGCACCGGCCACCGACAACGCGAGTCCGCCCGCCGTGTCTTCTCCTTCGACGTCACTATCTCCGCCGCCCGCGACCGCCTCCAGTCCGCGCGTCCACACTTCCACCTGCGAGCGTGTCAAGGATCATACAAAATGAACGAGGAGAACGATGGTCTAGTTACGAATCTGGCACACGAAGTGGTGACTGACCGACAACACGTCGAGTACATTTGTTGTATCGAGCGCGCGCAATGTGACGAAACCGCGCCGCAGCAAGCCCGCGCGAGCCACCTGCACCGACTCCAGCACTCCGCGCCATCCGCCCGCCGACCAGCCCGCTTCACGCACCAGCACCGACGACGTACCTGCACGGACGGACCATACTGATACTATATACCTATACTGATACTGCAGCACGAGATACGTGTCAAACCGCACACAATCGTCACATACCGGCGTGCGCTTGCCCGTCCCAACCGAGCAGATGGCGGTCGAACATCGGGATAATGTCGCGCACGGATTTGTGGTGTTCGGCGAGAGCGCGTAGTCGCTGCCAGAAGAGGCGGCGCAGCTCGTGCGGGCCCGCGCGGTGCAGCGCACGCGCCACGCGCACCAGCGGCGCCGGCGTGGCCGCGAACCGCAGCACGTGCAGGTCCAGCGCCGCCGCGCGCACCTCCAGCGGCGCGCGCTCGTCCAGCGCCAGGTCGCCGAGCCGCTCGAGGCGCGCCACCGTCAGCGCCGCGTGAGGCGTGGCCGCGAGCGCGTCCAGGGCGGCGAGGCGGACCGCGGCCGCGGCGTCGGCGCGCTCCGCGTGCTGCACCAGCAGCTCCCCGGTGTCGACGCGCCGCAGGTTGCCCAGAGCGAGCAGCCTCACGCGCCGACACGAGTCGCTCTGGAACACACATCGATTGATTTATATAAACAGCCGTATTGATGGCAGCTGAGAGTGGTACGCTGTGTGTGTGTGCAGTGTGCACCTTGCACCGTGCGAGGCTCTTGGCGAGCGTGTCGCGCGCGGCGTGGGCGGCGCGGGGCGAGGCGGCGGCGCGCGCGGCGGCAGCAGCGGCGAGCACTGCACTGTCGGCGAGCGCGGCCGAGCGTCCCTCTTCACCCAGCTTCAACACCTCCAGCACAGCCTCCTCCTACGAACCATATCAACGGATTAAGTTTTATACTAATACGAGAACATTGAATATCGACCATCCTTTTTAACCCGACGATCTAATAAAAGTTTCACTTTAAAAATGTATTTTGCGACTCAATTCAGCCTTTATTTCACTGCCGCTATAATTCGAACGTTTTATCGATTAGCGTGCCGTGGCTCCCGCAGGCTGTGTTGAGAACACACAGCAAGCAACAAATCCGATGCAGTACACAATTTTAAGAAATTACTTGCTAAGATCATACAACTCACTGTAGCATAAGTTCGGCCTAATACATTAGAAAACCAAAATCGTCAGATCGCTGGCTGTCTAATGCTGGCTTAAGGATTGGACAAACAGCGATTAGTTTTGTTATTGAGAGGAACTCACGTGCGGCTCGTCGGAGAGCGCGAACGCTTCGAGGTAGGAGTGCGCGAGCGCGAGCATCGGCTCGGCGGAGCGCAGCTGCAGCACGTCCGTGGCGGCCGACAGCGCCGCGCGCGTGCCCGACAAACCCAACGCGCGGCACACTCCTGCACTGCAAGCCACAGCCGCACGTCACACGACACACGACACACGACACACGACACACGACAACCGCGCATCACTCATTACTTCATGCCCGAAGACAAACTGTCCTCCAACAACATACAAGCGAAATCATTTCCAAAACACAGACTTCATAAAACTTGCGACGACAGATACTAAAAGAATCATGGGCGCGTTGCCGACCTTAAAACAAAGGAATAATTAAGGGATCGGGAAAAGGGGGATTTGGGCCTCCGGATATTTCACTTACCGTACGAAATGCAGCAGCAAGCTGCTACTTTACATCAGTTTTCTGTAAGACAGTGCTAATGACCCGGACGAGCCGGCCTATTCTTGCTGTGTCTACAGCGTGGCTCTACCACTCAAAATATTCATGGTATACTTCAATAATAATGTTTTAGCCATTAAATTTTATATTTGTTTGCTGTTTACTAACAATGCGAAGTCATCCATGTTGCCGCAAGGTGAAGGTACTGCGATACACTAAAATATTATATATATATATATATATATATATATATATATATATATATATATATATATATATAATATAATATTAAAATATTAGATATATATATATAGATTTGTAATACGTAAATATGAACAACTGCAGTGAACAGTGAACAGTGAACAGTGAACAGTGAACAGTAAACAATGAACATTGTATCTACATTGTACATTGTACATTGTACATTGTACTGTGTGCAGTATACGCACAGCAGTGGATGGTTGTTGTCGTCGAGCAGCACGTCGCGCAGTTGTTGTGCGGTGGCGCGCCTCAGCACGGCGAGTAGCCGCAGCATGGCGCGCGCCTCGTCCGCCCCGCCCCCCTCCCCCGCCGCCGCGCCCTCCAGCGCCGCGCGGTTGTCGCGCAGCGCCTCTTCCAACGACTGCAAATATATTCCGCCGGACTACAGTGGTTATTTTTCCAGGATTTATGTATTCCTAGAATCCCGGAATATACCTATATCATCACATACTCGGGATTAAATGATGCATCAATTTTGAATTGAACCATTGCTATATCAGTACAAATGAACGGTTAACACCATCATACAGACAGAGTAGGGACAAAGTAACTAAACTCATAAATGATTGATACTCAAGAATCATATTATTTTGTAGATAATATGATATATGATATTGTACTTTTGTTTAAAAATGGCTTCAAAAACATAATATTATGACGTCACGTTAAGATTTAATTAATCCAACAGACAGATTCACAAATCTCAATGAAGATAGAAATTATCTCTATAACACAATGTATTAAGTATTTACTATTATCAATAATAAAAGCTTAAAATGATCTGCTATAGTTAAATACATACTCATTTAATTTTCTTATATAGGTAACTGTTTAAACTATAAACAAAATCGTCATTTAACTAATTATTATGAATGTTCGGAAATGTACGTTACTATGGAGATGGGCAGTCGATAAGAGCTTGCCCTTCGACCCGAGACGAGCGCGAGCATGCCTATAGTGCACTGCCACGTGTCGATACATCGAGTGTATGACGTAACAGAGACAGATGACTTACGCCGTAATCTTTAAACTCGGCTGCGGGTGCTGGCGCCATTATGAGAGGCAGTGGCTGCAGATTGTTCGGCAGAGCGTGGAGCGCGTCCTCGAGCGAGGCGTGTGTTGTAGACGCGGGGGCGGGGGCGGGGGCGAGGGCGGTCTGCAGGTGCAGCGTGAGCCACGAGCGCGCCTTGAGGCCGGGCCGTGCACCGCGCGGCTCCACGACCTCCTCAGTGTGCACCGCACTCACCGCATCGAGGGTGTCGGCGAGCGTGTAGCGCGACACGCGCCGATACCGCGCACCAGGCGCCGTCGCCTCCACGCCGCACTCTCTCTGCACACACAACATACATAATGACACATCTCATACAGACCCGAGCAGCAGACCATGTCCCATATACTCACTTTTATCTTCCTGAACACCTTCTCAGAGAGTGTCTCATACAAAACACTGCACTCTCCTGATATATCTGTTACATTGTACTCGCCATCTAAGATTTGAAACTGCAAAACAAATGATATTGGTAAAAACATCACTTCATTTAATGACTATAATGTTTTGAGTTGCTTGTGGTCCATACCTGAAACACGCTGAGAAGTGACTTCTTAAAATTTAACAAATCTGTCAAGTCTTTGGGGTCCAGATATGCAGTTTCAATGATGCCATTCTTCCAGTGAGCATAGAAAGTGGAATCACTGTATGAGTCCAACACAGACCCATGTGGCCGGAACTCTGCATTTCTATGCTTACCTCTCAGGTACAATTTAGGCTTGATGAGCTAAAATTACAATAAAAGAGACCTATTATCTATTACCACCAATCTCTTAAATAATACACAAATAATACACTCATGAGTGATTTAGGCAAAAAAATCTAAATAAAAAATCATCTATACTAATTCAAAAAATATATCTTTATAGGTGTATGTCCCTCACAGTTTCATCCACACAGATGTTTCTGCTCTTCTCCCATGGATCATAATAAATATCAGAATAGCATGATATACATACATATATATACAAGGTTTAAGAAATAAAAACAAAACAAAATTAAAACCATCTTAAACTAAACAAATTTGAGTGGGTTGTAATGTAATAGACAATGATTGATACCACCAACTTAAAATAGTTTATTTTTGGTTTTTGCCAGTTTTAATCTTTCTGTAATATGTATAAAAAAGCATGGTACGCCGACCCTACTTCCAAGGAATAAGAGGAGAAGGAAGAAGAAGATTTTGACAGCTTTGTTTGTTGTCTTTATTTTACTATTTTTTATAGTGAAAGAATCATCAAAATCTCTGCATAAATAATGAAGTTTGAGTATACAGACAAATTGAGAACCTCATTGTTTCTTTGTGTGGGTAAATAGCTAAATGATAGTGGAAAAAAGTCATCAAATCTGCTGCACAATCTAGAGGAACTGAGCGGACAAACAGACAAACATGGATAGCGATAAGATTATACTTTAAATGAATTATGTACTTTGGGTGTGTCTGTAAATTGTGGTTGTGTGTAAACATGTCTCTTTGTTGCAACCACACACGACGGGCAGGATGCCATTTAATAGTGAATTGGGAATGTAACATTGAACGAGCCTGCTACAGGAAGTGCTTAGTAGTGAGTACTGACATGAAATTTCAACAGGTGTTGGTGTGGCGCGTTGCTCCAGACGGGCGCGACTTGTAACGCAGCCTTCAGCTTGTAGCCCACCTCGCGGTCGGTGGCGGCGGCTTCGTTGAGCAGCACGGTTCCCTCCACCTCGTAACCGCGCGCCGCCGCGAACGGAGCCAGTGAGCCTAGCTCAGCCGGCGCGCCCCATACAACACTCATATAACACACACCGCACCATAATAACATAACGCTTAATTCTAACATGATTTCACTTACAATAATAAAATACTTTGGTCACATTCAAAAGCCGGAAACTTTGGTATCGTTACAATTTACAAAACTAAGTTTTCAATAACTCTGACGGTTCAACTCAGTTCAAGAACTGCGGTCGATGAACGACCAATGAAGTGAGGGTTACGGTCTACGGGCGTCGTCGGCGCGGGCCACAGAGTACTTTGTATTGGGTGGAAGGCATTTATGCTATGAGAATTATGAAGTCATACAAATGCTGCGCCCACGCACGGCGTATTTGTTATCTATGTCTGTCAGTCTGAGCTGTCAATTGTCATTTGTTGTTTGTGATTATCAAAGCTCAAGCTTGCTTTTGACTTTATATTTGAGCTTGCTGTTATAGGGCTGCCAGATTGTTTAATTCGATACAGAAACTGTATTATTTATTGAGTTGTTGATTATTAAATCCTCTTGTAACTTGTAAGTTGGAATCTTATGTAGGTATAATAGAATACGAAAACAAAAGTATATAAGTCTAGACTCTAAATGTATTTATTTAATTACTACTTACACACGGTTTAATTAAAACATGTAAGCTATCTATCTACATCTAATGTGAAACAACAAGACAAAAGAAAAACATAATTCAAACAATGGTTTCGGGGCCTCGCCATTGGATGTTTTTTTTCTAATAAGTATATTATAAATGCAACAAAAAACTTTTGAAATAAAGAGTAGTTACTATGCAAGCAATAAATTAACCATGTTAATGAAGTTCATGTAGAGCTAGGAGCAGATATAAAATAATAAATGTCCCAATAGTCGCACACATGAGGCCTCACCCCACACTAGGTAAATATCGTGGTTATCAGAAACTACGAGGGACTTGCGGTCCCACAAATATCTGTCTCGGTGCGGGAATCGAACCCACGGCTTCTCGCTTCGCAGCCGGCTACTCGCCCACTGCGCCAAAAGTACCTATTATGGTCTTAGTAGTTGACGGCGAAGGCCAACAATTCTGATTCATTCTGATGAAAAGATGTGATCCAAGGGATTCGTGCGTGTGTGTACTAGTTGTACCTCCGTACACAGGCGTCAAGATACAGGCGTGAGTGTGGCGTGTAGGTATTATTTGTTTCCAATACATTTAGGTACTTACCACTGCTTTGTTCCCGCACCGAGACAAATGTTTGTGTGATCCACAAATATATGATTCGGCTCTGGGTGTTTTCTCCCCAGAGGGGTTTTCGTCAGGGAGGTGGCTGGTCGTAAAAACTACAGGCCAAATCTATAATGTGTGTTAAAAGCATGTTGCACCGACCCCGCTGCGAATGGGATAAGATCATAAGGGCAGGTGGAAGAAGAACGCCAGACAAAAAGAAGTAGCTAAGCTCAATAGTAGTAAGTAATCTGTTTCATAATAATATAGTAGCTACTTAGGTGAATGGTTGGGTTCGAGCTCTGTTTCCGCGCCATACATTACAAGAATATTGATCGTCGAGACTCGCCGCTCGGCATGCACGGTCCAGTCACGCCGCACCGCGCCGCGCGTCGGTATAATCACAGCACGTAATATGACGCAAGTGCGTGCCATCATAATATGTATAATATGACATGTCATACGTGGACGCTGGACGTCTTAGAAGGACGTGTATCAAGTTTGATGCGACGCCAGACATGTCACGTGACCGGATGGGAGAGTCCTAGCGAAAATGCGTTCACTGATATTGCGAAATGATTCACGTCGATATAAATATTTTATTTGTATAATTTGACAACACATAACATGCGCTACTCGCTAGGTAACTGAGAGCGTAACACATAATACGTATATCTATTTATTATCTTACGTCTAATAAAACTGAAGACATCATTCCTGTACTTTGGAAATAAATCATTAAATAACTAAATAACATCATAATATTTCTGTCTGTTTGAACACACGTCACACATTATTTAAAAATATGATCCACGCCGGGTTTAGATACGAGAATATGACAGTGTACATTATGCATAATTAATGGTCGATGCTCTTATAAGTATACGAATAGTTAGTACGTACGGGTTATTTCAAACATTTTTTAAACTCTGCGATTAGGTATTAAGTAAATAAATTAAGCATGTAAATGTATAATTGGTTATTTCATTGATTAGTTGCATGGTGAAATGATAGACAGCACGTGTCGCAAATATATACTAATGCTAACTAATTTCGCATCGGAGATATGTTAAAAAATCAAGATAGGGTCGAAGTAAGTCGAAAATATAGTTTTCATATAGGGTGAGTTTGGCCATCTCTGTGGAATTTTAGTAACAAACAAGACGCGAGCGGAGTTGCGGCCAATAATTAGTATACTTACTAATAGATATTAAAACGGTAAAATGTCATCAGCACAGAGCGCCATCGTGATTATTATGTTACAGCGATGAGCTAGTTGTTCATGATTCCGTTAACAATAATTAAGCAACATGTGTAAACAAAGACAACGAGCAATATAATATACATTAATTAGGTATAGTTCGCACGCAAGCGCAAGCGCTAGTCACCAGCGCACTGTGCAGTGCAGTGTTACACGTCAGTAGCCGGCTACTGCGTACGAGGTGACTAACAGTTGCGCGCGTGATATTATTAAATACGTCATCTTTCTTTGTATCTTTGATAATACATTATCACATTAGTCACAGTGTCGAGGTTTGTACTTGAGCTCCAGCGCGGCGGTGCAGACCACTGCACCATGCTCAGGACGGACACTTTCTTTGGTCGTCATTATATATAGAGTGGAGCTGCGTCATGATTCATGAGTAGATCGTCATCAGGATCATCTGTAAACATACGCGTCAAACATGTATCTCCTCATCCTCCACTCCCTAGTACTTGCGAGTTAAATCCCACTCCTGGACCCTGCCTAGTGCCTACTCACCTCTTCCAAAGACAATGGGTTGGATTTCAGCTTGACATCCAAGCTGCGATATCTCTCTGAAAAAGAAGTCGATATATTTGAGAATTTAGGAATATATTGCTGAGTGGTAGAGCTACACTGTGTCTACTTTTACACAAAACCGACGTAAAGTAGCGGTTTGCTGTTGCATTTCGTAGGACCCAAAGTATAGTATTAACTTACATTAACAGTTAACGTTTCCTTCCTTTTCCCAATCCCTTAATTTTCTCTGTCTCTTAAAGCCGGCAACGCGTCCCTGTTTTTTTTTTTGTATAGTGGGCGTACATGGGCGGTGGAGATCACTTACCATTAGGTGACCCATTTTTTTGTTTGCCAATCTATGTTATAAACAAATTGTATAATAGGCAAAATTTAAATTTAATTAAGTCAGTCACATATTAAGTAGTATCGTAGGTATTGTAAGGTATTGTAAGGTATAGAGAGCGTATGAAGTGTGTAAGTTAAGAGCAAGTCGTCCGTGTGTAAACATTTATAATGATGAGTGTAGTCACCGTGCGCGAGATGTATCCGAGCCAGCGCGAGCACGTACGCGTCCGCCGTGATAGTGCTGCGATGCACGAAGCGCAACACGAGACACTCCAGCACCTTGTTAGAGGCGCACACGCCGGCGCCTCGCAGCAGCGCGCGCAGTCTGTACGAGGAACATTCGGCCGCGCACCCCGGCCTCGCCCCCGCCCTAGCGCCCGCACGTGACACTCTCGTGAACACATCGCGCCAGCGCCGCACCAGCGCCGCCAGCGCGGGCACCTCCGCCGCGCGCATCACGCCGCGCACGCGCCAGTCGCGCAACGGTACCAACGCACGACACAGCTCCAGCGATGCTCTGCAACCCCCCCACCAGCCCCAGCCGCCCCAGCCGCCCCAGCCACGACCCAGCGCCGCACGCAACGCGTCCGCCTCCACCTGTATATACAAGCATACCTCACATCACACGCCACACGCCACACGCCTACCATCTCACTAGAGCAATATACCGTTCCTGTACTCACCTCCTCGACATCCTCTGCGCCGAGTAGCTCCGCGGCGACAGCTCGAGTCTCCGCCTGTCGACACAACCACACATAAGCGAACGATACCAACCCTGACCGCTGACCGCTGACGTATGAACGAGTCAATGCGCTCTTACAGATACACTCTGCTCCTCATCGGGAAACTCGGAAGCCAGGTCGTGGATTATTACGTTGTCGTCATTCACCTCCCTGGAAATGAAACGCGATTGATATGAGTATGATAGTGAATATCGATACAAAACCAGTCAACCTTTAGTCTCTGACAACTATGACGGCGACGCCGCTCTTGATTAACTTCAGCCTGGTCAAGTTATTTTGCATGACGTATTGTATGTAACGACTAGCGACTAACCAGACATCGCAAATTAAATTAACAATAAATAAATAAATTACGATGGATCAGATGCGTATGCGGTATGAGTAAAATAAGTATCCGCATAATCGATAATATCGACGACACTACACGTCGACGTGTGGGACGACGTTCTGGAGCTCATCCCTATAAATGAAGTTGATATCCGTGCGTTGTGTAGAGTCTCGACTGTGTGTACACAGTACAATGTATATGATACAACAACTAGAGAGTGGAGAGTGGAGAGTACTGACCAGACATGAGTCTGCTCGTCTGTGAGTATCCGCAGCAGGAAGGCGGCGTCGGTGTGAGGTCGGCGAGTGTGTGGCACCACCAGGTACTGTCCCGGCGGCAGCGTGAAGAACGTTACAACCTCACGAGCGCGACACTCGTGCGTCACGTCCAGTGCGCGCTGCAACACAACACAACACAACACAACATACTTCTACAGCCTACTCCTCACACAACAAATACCTACTATTGTGTAGACACACAATACTACTGTCAACTGTCAGGTCCCAACTACACCTCTTTACTGATCTAATTGTAATAAATATGGTCCTGGTCCTTACTTAGTAAAATTACGATTATCAATACGGGCAAATTTGGACTCAGTTAAATATGTGATAATTCCAAATTCAAATTTATATAAAATTAAAAGTTATGTTCTGTTTTTAAATTATCTAGTAATTCGAGTCATTTCATTTTGCTGTAACATTCATTTGATCACAACTAATGACTATGGAAAAATTAAAATAACGCGTTATTTTTCAATATACATAATAAATAATAATATGAGTTCCGCTGCGTCGTGGCACCAGCGCTGCAGGTACAGCCCGAAGTATCATATTGTGTTCGGGACAGACACCGGTAAGAATATTTGAATATTGGGGCAGTAAGTGTACTGTGTCACAGTTATAGTTACGAGTGAATGTAGCGAGTGATGCGGCCTGGGGTCGGCGGCGGCGGGCAGTGCATACACTGCGAACCCGACCGCGTGCAGTCGCGTCGCAGCACTGCACTGCACTGCACTGCAGCTGTACTGCTGCGTCACCGACACCACCACGTGCACCTTCTGCGCGCCGCCGCACGGCACCTGCACGTGGAACTGAGGGTTCGTGCCCGTCGTCTCTATAGAACGATATTACATTAACAACATGATAAATGCTCATGCAACATCTATAGTAATGGACGAGATCGATGGTATACTTGATGGCGACCTTGCCCCACTCCCATTGCAGGTATCTCGCAAGTAAACTATATCTATCATTAATATTTGTTGATATTGAGACAAAAAGCATGCAATAATAAAGTAAATATAGACAAATGTAAAACGAATACCGACCGGTGCAGGATGGCGGTCCCCCGGCGTTATACCCACGACGCCATCGCCGTCTCGCCAGCACCGCCCGCCACGGACGCTTGCCGTGCAGTGCGGGCTCCGACAACCAGTCATCCGGACCCACGTGCACCAGCACCAACGCACTGAACACGCGCCCGAAGTCACTGAACGACATCCTGCACACACACACACACGCTCACCGTTAGCCTCCTCACTCGTCTCGATGATGCTCGATGATGCAGGATCCGGCGACGAGTCGATACTGACCAGAAATCCCCGGGACGGTCGGCGCGTCGTGCGAGCAGGTCGCGGTCTGCGTCAGGCAACGCGCGCCACTCGGCACTGCCGCGCGACCACGCGCCGCTCCATCGCACGCTGCCGCATGTCGCGCGCACGCGCACCAACACACCATCCGCACCGCCGCCACCCGCACCTCGCACGCGTGCCAGCCCCGTCACACAGTACGCGCCACCCGACGGCAAGCACGGTGCGGGTCCACGTGCCAGCCCCCTAGCCCTCCCTCTGCCCGCCAGCACGTCATCCCCGCCCGCCGTCGCCACCAGTAGCGTGGAGCGCGGCACCGCCGAGTGCAGCACCTGCGCGGTGAGCGCTGGCGGCTGTCTCGCCAGTGAGAAGCTCTGCACGACGCCGCCCGACAGGTCCTGTAGCGCGCGCGCCACGCTGCCCGCGCGCAGTGCCGCATACGAGCCGTACAACCTGAACACACCAGCCGGATACAGTAGAGAGTACGTCCGCGGCCGGGAACAGGGAACGAATCACGAGCATAGCTTACACTTACTTAGCATACGCTTTCTCGAGCAGCGGCAGCGTGAAGTCGTCGTGCAGAGCGCCGCGGCTGGACAACAGAACGCCGCCGCGCGTCGGTAGACGGTCGTCGACGGTGACGTCACGCCACGTGCCGAACACCCAAAACTTGAACCTGTACACGAAACCACCATTAATCAACTCCACGAGCGAGAGACATTGGTAAAGGTTTGAGCGGTTGAGCCACGCTATACACAGTTCTACAGCATGGATGGGCCGGCTCGTCCGGGTTGTTACCACTGTGGCACAGAAAAACGACTTACCGAAATCCCGCTTTCCTTCCCAATCCTTTAATTTTTCATTGAAGCCAGTGTAATTACTGGGCATTATGAGACTTAACACCTTATGTCTCGGGGTGACGAGCGCAGTCCAGTGTCATGCAGTGCTTTGTTATTCAAAGTTCTGTGTGGCGTTGCTTCTGTTTATGAGCAGGCGTGGCGCTTACCATCAGTCGAGCGACCTGCTCGTCTCGTCATTCAAGCTAATAATAAAAATAAAAATAAGGTCCGCAACGCATCCTTTATCTTCTGATATAATGGATGTTCATGGGCGGTAAAGATCACTTACAACCAGGTGACCCACTTATTTGTTTGCCAGGCCATGCTATAATTAAGGTACCTGAAGGCGCCTATGTACGGAGGCCGGAAGGTTTGGTGCGGAGCGACACGATCGAGCAGCCGCGGAGTGAGCGCGAGCGCGGCCGCCGCGCAGCACAGGCTCGCGTCACCCACCGCGCCCACCTGCACGCTCCATCTGTACACACATATACACACATATACACACACATACATACACACGTCAGCACCTACGGGTGCGACATGTGCTTCAAGTGACGTCACCGTCACGGCGTCACGGCGTCACGTCGTCTATGCTCACCTCGCAGTTAAATGTTCATCATTCTCGTCGTCAGTGGCAGGGGATACGGCGGAGGAAGAACGCTCCCCGCGGAATATTGGACGAGGGCACAGTTCCTGCCAAATGTCAATTTATGCATCAGCGTTTGCAATTGATAAGTATACTAACCTTATATCTATGTACGTAATAAGATTACATACATTATACTTCTGGATGAGTTGATACCTACCTAATACAATTTCAAACGACGAATTTCAATTTGACGTTGAACCCTCTGAAGAGAAAACACCCAGACCCGAAACAAATATTTGTGGGTCACACAAACATTTGATGATGATGAGCTAATATAGACAGCTATTCAACACTACATTATGTATGTACCTACAATTTTTTCTCTGGAGTGATAAACCAGACGCAGAGGTTGCATATTTGTGTAAGATTGCCGAAGCATGTAATTGTTGAACATCACTCTGCGAGATGGTATTACACGCGGCAACATGTATGTAGTCTGCCGGCGCGGCGCGGCGCGGTGCCTAGCCTGCGACCTTCTACTAAACATTACACAGGTGTCATACACCCGCGCCCGCGCCCGCGCTGTCGCCCGCGCCCTCAAGTCCTCGCAAACGCTTACAAGGCTGTTTAAACTACAATAGTGTGGCAACAGTAAAGGCACAGTAACATTTAGACAGCACCGAGCCACGTGACATTTAGACAGGCCTAGCAGAGCCGCTGTGAGAACATTGCGACGCGTCGTCCTTCGCCCTTACCTACTGTCTCGGTATAGAGGTGTATCGAGATTCGGGACAGAAGGCCAGCGGCAGGACTGGAATATGCATGCTATCCGTACTTCCCTACATTTGTCCTAATTTCCAAAAGAGCAAGTAAGTGCATAGCCTGTTGGTAAATGATCATTATCGCTCATGATCTCCTTTGATGTTAGAGGAACCTTAAAGAGCAATGATTATGCTGATTAATTACGGTTACGTTTTTGGACATTTGATAATATCACTAACCATACGTAACGCGACCTCAATGCTGCCACTTCCCTTTGTTTTTCTGTAACACTGTGGTACCAACTATCAACTCAAGTACCACTTACAATTTCCAAAACTGTACTATTAGAGGTTTTTGACGACACGACGTTGTTCGGCTTTAGCAATGTAAGCATAGGCGCCGCGCCGCGGCGTACCCAAGTTTCAGGCACATCCCAGAAAAAAATACCGACACCCGTAAATGTAAGCGATCATAATAATTTACCTATAATAAAATTACCAGTTGAACAACTCACAAATGGTCGTAGCCACAGGACTCCGGCAGCGAGCTTCTTGTCTCCGATGGAGCGCCATGTGGGGGGAAACTGCGCATCCTCCCACAGGGTTGCGGCGTGTGAGGGGTGTGTCGGGGGCGACGACTCGGTCCCACTCCAGTACCTGCGCGCAAACACTCCTCAGGCCGAGTACCTATAGTGCGCGTTTTGTCTATCCTTCCGAACCTTGAGTTCCACGCTCATATACTACTACCAACTCATGTCTCATACTCATTGCCATTGTCTAATGTCTACAAACACACTGCTCCCTTGGCTTTTCGCACGAACTAAGGCTCAGCGCCGATGGAAGGAGTGGCGTCGAAGAGACTGAGCTTTAATATTTGACACGTCGAATCTTAAATCGGTTCGTACTATTAGATACAACAAATTAAAGGTAAGTACCGCACTTCGAGCCTCTCGGTGCCATTCCAGCCATCTGCGCTGAACCTAAGAAGGAGAATGTAGCGCTAACGGCTCACGAACATGATTAGTGGCCAATGAAGCACAATCAAATTAAATATATTATGTAAACGTTTCTGAATGCACATGTATGGCGTTAAATGACGGTCATCGCAGAAGAGCGCGAACAAGTGTTACCTGGATACGAAGGAGTGGTCGTCGCCGACCGGGCCATCTCCATCTGCCAACAAAAAACACTTACTCAAATTTTCATAATTGTATAATATAGACTACAGTACATTGTCACGTAAATAGCGTCAAACGCGCATGCGGATATTTGGTTCATCTCTAAAAGTTTTCACAGCAATGTCAAACTGTCACCACCACCACGGGTAGAATAGTTAAAATAACTTTAAAAAAATAGGCAATTGATGTATTGTAGTTCTGCCTCCTGAGTCTTTGCGGGCTCAGATAATAACAAATCTCGGTATCGCGACGTGACCTTGCACAGAACAGAGGTCGCGGCGCGGGCGCGGGCGTGCGAACTGCGACTGATCGTTCAGGCTTCAGTGATGTGGAGTGAACATGCATTCACGTGACGTCACCGCGCGTATCTCCGCGTACCTACTTTCAGTTTCTGTGCGGCATAGCGCCAGTGTGCGGCATTCGGTAGGCGCCTCTGTCAGCTACTTTCACCTCAACCAACCGTCGGCCACGGCCTCTTCCTATAAACGCGTGTCGACCGCAGCTTAGTGGCAATTGTTGAATGAAATTTAGAGTACGTAAGCATATAGGTACAATTAATCAGTGCTCTAAGATTCATCGAGTAGCATAGAGATACTCACTGGCATGTCCGTTGGTTTTGAGCAAGTTTTGCGCAGGCGCAATCAGGAGCGGGGGCGCTGGTGCGGGCGGGGGCGTGATTGCACCGCGCGTCCTCATGAACTTCCTCATGTCCGCGGCACAGCATCGCCAGCGACCACCAGGCACTCACTCCCCGGCGCACTCTCACTTACTTCATCACCTCCGCACTCCGCACTCTACCTACTATACACAGACTCGTAGTACCTATAGCACTTGCTAAGCACTGTGCACAAGTCCACACCAATGTATTTAACGTTGTTTAAATTGTGAACACGGCATAGATTATAGAAATGGTATTAAGCAGCACATCCTCAGCGGCATCACCACAAAAATAAGTGGAATTTAAGAAGAAACGCGACAGTCGTTGCTGTAGTATGCATATACTACTACATACGCTGCTTGAGTACATTATATTTAAAGTAAAATGGCAGTAGTCGTCTAATCGACCTATATGACGATAACCAACACATTGCTTGTCACAACAATGAAAGCTATTTTCATATATAACCTATGTAAGATACGCGCTTTACGCAACACGCATTAATTATATTAATTTCACCAATCAGTTCACGTCCAATCATCGACCAGTTCGCGTATTCTCATACCATTACCATACCATTTAAAGACTACAGCTTACATAAAGTATATTTTACCCAAAACATTATTTCTTTACATTTACGAACCATACGTAAAAAACCTTGTATGGACACCATACCCCGTACAACTCCTAACTCTCGTATGGGTGTAAGATGTGACCTGGCTCAAGCTTTATACTAAGGTGGAAACCTGGAACCGTCTTATTACACCAAAGCCTGCTATACCTAGCAACGTAGGGATTTTAGTAAGGAACCCGATCCCGAAAAAAAGGAGTAAGCACAATCCCAAGGACGACCCAAAAAACGCTGGCTTGACTATGGTATCACTAAGGAAGATACTCAATACTGGGAGAAGTAGAATTATCTATGTAGGAACTAGAAAGGCGGACCTTTGTAGTAAGCTAGTATAACGCCATGCAGATAGAAAATATCAAGCGGGCCTATCGCCATACCGGACACAAGTGTTCGGTTAGTTTGATGGTATACCACCAGTATACCATCGACCAGCAGTGGTACCTACTTCTTCATCGATCAGAACATTAATAATGATTATTTTTTCCATTCAACGAGCCACGCAACAACGCACACCCATACACCCATGACGACGCGACGAGCCGGACAAAGTCAACAATCAACCACATAGTACTACACTAAGTAACAAACTTTATGTCGTGGTTAACAGAAACTAGGGACAAATAGGGATTTTCGGTTCCACAATAACGGTCATGCTAATAGAAATTAGATCTAATGCTGATCTGTTTGATAGTTACTGGAAAGTTATACACCGTAAGATAAAATCCTACAAATAGGTTATTTGCTAAGAAATTTGAGTACTGAACACTTCTTTTTTACTTTTTATTTTTCGGCGATAAGTCCCGCTGTCGCGCCATATGGCGGGACAGCTTCCGCGGAACAGTGAGCGTAGAGTGGCTGTGAAGCGAGAGGCCGTGAGTTCGATTCCCATACGAGACAATTTTTTTGTGATCTGTAACAAATACTTGTTTCTAGTCTGGGTGTTTTCTCCCCAAAGAGGTTGATGTCAGGCAGGCGCGCGGCTGGGCGTAAAAAATACAACCCAAATCTTTCTGTAACTTGTGTTAAAAAAGCATGTTGCGCTGACCCCACTGTGTGTGGGATCAGGGCAGGTGGAAGCTTAGGTATGTATGTGAAGAGGTAATCTGACGGATATTTGTTCGCAACAATGGAGAAAATTATTAAGGATAAGAATTTCGAAGGTATGTGAAATCTGCCAACCTGCATTACGTCAGGGTGGTGCACTAAGGCCTATCCCCTCTTATTTAGTAGAGGAGGGACGTCTCCAATAGGGGAACGTGTATAATGGAGGGCTATTTGTTATTATAAGTCGCAGGAGAGAGCCGAGCGGCTTCGTCAGACGTCAACAAATGGATCCCGTCCGCCCAGACTAGACGTCGGGGTAACGATGACTGACCCGGCGTCCACACTGAAGGCACCCTTCTGTGTAAGGGGTTCCATGAATCCCCTTATAGCAACAGTTCGTCTTATGCGGTATGTCGTAGGAGCGGTTCCGGTAGTAATCGGAGATATTGCCTCACAGTACCTACCCCAGGGCCGTCCATCATTCGTTAAAGAAGGACACCGCTGCATTTTAGACGGTACGCTGGTACAGTAAACTGGCCGGTAACCGCAATAGATCCGCCTCTTCCGGATCGTTGTGGGATCTTAAAATGATTTTCCCGCGAAAAATAAGGTATTGTTATAATGGTACTCACTCGACGTGATTTTCGTGTTATGATTTATTGACTATTAAAAATGTTTACAAGTTGTTAGAATGATTCCGATTGATTATAATTTTTAGTGATTGCGCTTGTTCTTTAGCTACAGTTTTCTATTGGTTTCCTGAATTTAAAAGAGGACGGGGAAGCTTTTAAGATGAGGCGGTCAAGTCATATTTGAGTAGTCGTCGGGAGGTATTTGAGTGGTAGAGCCACGTTGTACTTGTAAACACTTTTGTTTACAGCATGAATCGTACTAGCTATAATCGTGCGAGCGTATCGGATCGTCCAGGTCGTTACCACTGTCTCACAGAAAACTGATTTAAAGTAGCAGCTTGCTGCTGCGTTGCGTACGGTGAGTGAGATAGCCGAAGGCCCAAATACCCCTCCTCTTCCCAATCCCTTTCCTTTAAGGTCGGCAACACGCCCATGATTATTCTGGTATTGTGAGCGTACATGCGCGGTGGAGATCACTTACCATCAGGCGACCCACAGGCTCAACAAAAAAAAGGTGGATAATATTATTAAAACATCTATTAGTGAGTTTCTTGGTGCCTTTTCTTAGAATAATGGGCATTTCTTAAGTGGGTAAGTAAGCAAAGTAAGGTCTTTTTTAAATGATCTATATTATTAGTACGTGTAAGAATGCTTATATGAGTGTAACTGGCGTATTTGGAAATAAACGCTTTGATTTGAATTTGTTGAATCACAATTCGAACCGCATCGACCATCACTACTAGACACCACACCATTAGTAAAGTAACAAATAACGGTGCGACCGCGATGCGGTGCGATGCGGACGGCGTGCGCGACGTGCGGACGCGCCGCATTCTATACACTCTACACACTACCACTGTACACAGAGACCGCGACAATTGTGTCAATGTGTCAGTCACTGCATCTGTATGTACATAACATGACCACTGACTGACATGTTTCGGGCACGTTCCTCTGTCGCGGCCGGTGAGGCGCGCCGCGCGGCACAGCGGTCAACCTGTATACCGCGACAACCTACTTCATTTAATGTGAACCATATCATTGTGTCCCATTACAACATACGTGTGCATAGCAGACAATGCCGCCGCACGTCGCATATTATGACACGAATTTATGAACGTTGCGGAGTCATTAGTTGCAACACTAGAGGCGCGCGCGCAATGAAGTCAGTGAACGTGCGCGCCGGCGCGGGTGGCGTCGAGTGTTCGGACTAGACGCCAGATGAGGTGATGCTCACTGAGGAGACGCAGATGTTAGGTCCGTGGTAATGTACCGTACGGCGAGTTCCGCAAGGATGCGCACGACGAGGCTCGGCGGCACCCGCGATTCGCGATATTAAACACGTCAAACACAGGCGGTGAGTGCGCGCGAACTGCGGCCGCGGTCCGCGGACAACCTCCGCCCGCCGCCCGCGCCCCCTGCCCCGCCTCCACCCTCGCCCCCGCGACAGTCCGCCACTCGACAGGTGACAGGTGAGAGAGCTGCGACTGCGATGCGAGTTGCGAGCCGCGAGGTAAAAATAAAGCCTTCCACGCACTGCCGCGATCTCTAGCCGGTCTAGCCCAAAGCCACGATCTCTTCAGCATTTACCAACTAAAGGCCGTCACATCTCCATCAGTCGTCTTAGGTAGGCTTTAACATTTATTCGGCTGTTCAGTATTTTTCAGATTTAGATACAAAAATACAGAAAATATCATAGTATTTTATAGAAAAGTAATAGACAACGATATATTTGTTATTGACCTTTTTTTAGCTTACGTATGCAATTAGATAATTAAGTTAAAATTCCACGATAAAAAGCTTAACATCAAAAACACAGATCGCGACAATATGTAAGATTAATAAGAAGTCTTTAATCGGTATCGTAATGAATAAATAATGTCTAGTGGACACTACGCGCGGCCGAACAGACAGTTCACAACAGTACCGCGGAGTACTCGGGAGTACGGACGCGGACACGGACGAGCGCCGCGTCCCGCAACCTGCCCCACCCCCGCCCCCAACGCCCCCAACGCCCGCAACAACCAGTAACCAGGAACCAATGCATCGCACCATCATATTATATACACATCACATATGATATAGGTAGCGCGAGCGTGCACATTGCAGAATGCAGACAGACAACGGCGCGGTGGCGCGTGACGGTGGCACGTTTGCTGTTATCAATTCACTTCACTACCATCAGTAAATAGGGACAGCTGCATATCCATAAATTCCATATCCTTAACTTTCTATTGTTTTTGTAAATCGTAACTGAGACACTGTTTAAATAAAACAACATGTGGAAATCTAACAACTTTACATTTATTTGTCTACAGTTTAGAGTACAGTCGGCTCAGAAGACACGCAAGATTGATGGTGCGTCCACACTACACCACTACACAACTACACCAGTACACCACTACACGCTACATCATATTACGTGAGTATAGTATAGTATAGTATATAAGTTACGTTCAACAATAGAAAAATAGTAATATTTACAAAGAGCGACGCTACACTACAATCACAAATGTATTCAAAATATACTTATTAAATTATGTACGAGTATAAAGCTTTTGTGTCACGAAGCGGCGCGGGTCGTTGAGTATAATATATAGGTTTGTGGAACTGGAACTGATCTTTTCGCGACATCGACTAGCAGGAGGATGCTTCAGACACCAGCCACCAGAGCCTCGGCGTAATGCGTCGGAGTTGAGTTCCATAGAGCGGGCGACTCGACGTGACACGACGTGACTCGACGTGACTCGACGTGACGTGCCGCGACGCGGGTGAGGTTATATGAATTGAAACCATGACATTATCCTACGTACTACGCACTAGGTAATATAAATTAGTAAAGAGCTCACTTACAGTAACACGTATTGGAATGCATTCGAATGTTGTATCGTGTATGAGATTCTATATAATCAGTAGTGAATAGTGAGTAGTGATGGTCACTCGTCGTGGTGCGCGTTTGTGAGTATTGTGGTATGCGTCGTGCGATCGTGGTCGGTGTGTGGGGATAGGGAGGGTGTGGGTGTAGGTGAGGATGTGGGTGAAGGTGTCGGTGAGGGTGAGGGTGTGGGTGAGGGTGTAGGGGAGGGAGAAGTGGAACTCGACGAGCAAGCGTCGATGGTCTCCGTCTCCTCCTGCGATACAACACCATTCTTTAAACTCCATTATTAAATGCGGTTTAACTTAAATTAATAGTAAACAAAAAATACGCTCCTATAATAATCACTATTAAAGTTTAATATCTAAAGTCTGTATGTATTAAGTCGTAAGTCCAGGCAGGGTCAGACAGGTCCAGACAGGTCCAGGCAGGGCCAGACAGGTCCAGACAGGTCCAGACAAACGAAAACATTTTACCTACCCTAATCATATATTATCGTTCATATTTCTGACGAGTGTAAAAGCACGATTTCCCAATTATTTATTTTTTAATAATATTAAATGAATATTTAGTAGGTCGGTGGTAGGTCCCTTGTCAGCACTAAGCGAGAGGCTGTTTGGGTAGGTAATACTACCGCTCTGTTTATTTCTGCCGCCAAGCAGCAGTGGGTAAGCACTGTTGTATTCTAGCTTGAAGGACAGTGAAATTATTGGGTATTATGAGACTTGATATCTTATCTTGCGGGGTAATGAGTGCAGTGGAGTGCCATGCAATACTTCATAATTAGAAGTTCAAATTAGTATTGCTTTTGTTTATGGGCAGACGTGACCTTTACCACTAGGCGAGCGACCTGCTCGTCTCGACATTAAAGCTATTAAGGAATAAATAATAAATACACCCAACAGTCACACACACTATCCTGATCCCCCACTAGGCTAACCTGTATCGTGAGTATCAGGAACTGCGAGTCTACGAGGTGTATTATGTAATATTATTATGTGTACTAGTCGTTGCCTCACCGGCCGGCGCGGCCACAGTGCAATAAACTTGTTCCGATTTTCCGTTTACATACTTACTTGAGGACAGTGGAAAGGAGCGCCGCGGTGACTCTCCGGCAGTAGATGATACGAACACGACGGGCGCGGGGCCAGGGGGGCTAGGGGGGCCAGCGGGGCGAGGGGCGCCAGTGTGGGGGGCGGCACAGTGGACGGTGCGGGGGGCGGCGCGCATCGCTGTAGTAGTAACACGCACGGCGGCAACTCCAGCGGTAGGTCGATAGTACCACACGACGATGAGAGACGCGCGCCCTGCACCTGCACACGCAGAGGAGGCGCACCACCCACGACACCACCCATACCCGCAACACCACCCGCGACACCACCCACACCCGCGACACCACCCACACCACCACCCGACACACACACACCACCACCGCCGCCTGTACGCGGCATCGTCCCTGTTGACACGATGAGCATCATTTCTTACAAATACAAATGATGATAATATTTATTACCCTGATCTGTCCCTGAAGTTAGTCACGACCGGCGTTTTTTTCGATACTACTAAAAAGGAGTGTAAAAGGGAGATTAATTAGCTCTAGCCGTGAAGAGTGAAGTCAGCAGAAAGATTATAATTAGTTATGTTGATATTCCATAATTTTCATTATACATAGTTAAATTCATGTCATTTCACACTCCAAAAAAAATATTATTTAGTTAATCATTACTTGAACCAAACTAGGCTATATACCGGGTTAGAGTGCCATAACTAAATGACAATATCTGATCCTTATAAAACCTAAAATATTTTACATACAATTGTAGGTAATTGTATGTCACAGGCATTTTACTCGGGGACTATTATAGCATAAGGGCGCGTTCACATATAATGTCCGTTTTACAGGTCCGTTTAAACGTATGTATTATTCGCGTATGTAGTTGTATGAGCGAGTTCACACAGAATACAGTATTCCGGATCCAGTCAAAAATATCGATCCGCTAAAATAATCAACAATCCGTTTTACAGGTCCGTTTAAACGTATGTGTTATTATCGTATGTAGTTGTATGAGCCAGTTCACACCATAATACCGTATTCCGGATTCAGTATACTGATCCGTTTATCGGATCGAAACCGCGCGAGGCTTGGCACGCGGGGGTGCGCGGGGTATGGGGTGCTGCACACAGCCGCCATTTGCCGGTTTAATTCCCAGCGTTGTGCACGTGTCCAGTGCTCTCATAATCATGGCAAGCAAGACGTTTGAAAAATATATTGATCAAGAAGTCTTGATAAATTGTGTTGAAATTAGACCAATTTTATGGGACAAAACACTGGAGATTTATAAAGATAAAATTGCAAAAGCCGCTGCTTGGCGCGAAATATGCGTTATTCTAAAGGAGGATTTTCAAGCTATGGAACAAAAAGAAAGACAAGAATTTGGTAAGTAAGTATTTATTTTATATTGTAATTGAAAGAATTATTACACTTTGCCCCAACAAAGCTCCCCACCGGCAAAGGAAAAGTTAAATAATGAACAACGGTTATTTGATTGGTTTTGAATTTTATACCAGCGTGTGGGGCGTTTTGGTGGGGCAAAGTGGAATAATCCTAATGGAAACCTTGTTCTTTATTTTAAATAGCTTCATTCTGCCAAGAAACAGACCCGGATTCAGACACGAAATAGTTTTCGAATTCGGTTCTGACTGAATTTGCAGTTCGACCACCTCGTACTGTTTCATCATCAGGTAGGCTATTGAAATAAAATGCTTCAGATTCAGAGGTGTTGTCATCGTTTAAGCCCTCTTTTTCCCTTACAAAGTTGTGTAGAACGGTACATGCCTTAACAATCCATATAGCTGTTGTTTTGTTGACGTCTAGAGGCCTGTGGAATACTCTCCACTTATTAGCAAGAATACCAAAAGCACATTCAACGTATCGTCTAGCTCTGGTCAAACGATAGTTATATATTCGCTTATTTACGTCCAAATGCGTCCCGCTAAATGGCCTCATTAAATTTTCGTGTAAACCGAAACCTTCGTCGCCGATTATGACGTAGGGAACTCTCGTATCTGAGTCTGTTGTTAATGGGCATGGTTCTGGTATTTGTAAACTGCCGTCTAGCATCATTTTCCAAAATGTCGACTCCCGGAATATTGATGAATCACATTCTTTTCCATATGACCCAACGCTAACATATAGAAAACGATAGTTAGAGTCTACGATCGCTAATAATATGATGGAAAAAAATTCTTTGTAATTTAGGTACATTGAGCCACTTTTTGCTGGTTTTCGAAGTCTGATGTGTTTACCGTCCACTGCTCCTAAACAGTGAGGAAAATTTGCTTTTATGTCGAATCCATTTGCTATATGCTCCCATTCACTCACTGTTGTAGGAAGTCGCATAAACTCGTCACTCAAGTTGTTCCATATGCATCGTGAAACTTCCTTAATAATGTTGCTTATAGTTGACACACCGACACGAAAGACGTAATAAAGTTCTTGAAATGTACACCCAGATGCTGCATACCTAAAAAAATAAATTAAGCAATTAGTGTATACTATTAGGTAGGTACATATCGTCGGCGCGCTTGCAGATTCTTGTGTATGCAAAATTTCAACTTTAAATAAAATTATGTATTAAAAAATAAAAGTTTTTCTTTTTATTTTAATACTTACATATTTTTTGTTTTATTAAGTCGCGCTATTTGGTAAATAAATAAGCACATACAAGAATCTGCAGGCGCACCGACGATATAATATGAAACTAAAAAATATATAAAATTAAACTAAAGTAATTTTTTTTTGCTTCCCATTATTAACTGACCGATTAGTTCTTGCACTGACATTTTATATTGGTATTCTGTGCTTATCCACTGATCAATAAAGTAATTAATTGACAAGTCTATTTACTAAGCTATTGACAACCATCTTAATATTGTTATTTACTTTTTTCAGGAAAATACGTTATAAAAAAATGGAATTCCACTAGAGATGCCTGGATACGAACATTGAGTGAGAAAAAGAATTTGAAGAAATCTGGAGCTGCTGCCTCAAATATCAAGCCTTACAAATATCACAATCAAATGTTATTTTTGAAAAAAGTTGTCACCCCAGGTAAAACACACGAGAACGTCCCAGATAATGCTAATGAAACAAATAAGTCTGACAACATCTCGGAAACAGAAGAAATTAATAAAGCAAACGAAGAACCTGGTCAGATTATGGAACAAAGTAGTAGTGACAGACAAAAGGAAGGACAAAATTTAGCCCCTCCGAAACGCAAGGCAATGAAAAGAAATTTGAATGAAGTAGACACTAAAATGATTGAATACATGAATGATCAGTTAAAAAAAAGTAAAAATGAGCTTGAAGATCCCAATCTATCGTTCTTCAAAGGTATTTTGCCGCAACTATCTTCACTTAATGAGGATCAAATTTTAGAATTTCAGTCTGGAGTGATAAACCTTTTACAAAATATTAAAAGCAGGAGATATGGCCAGTCAAACTACGAGTGGTCTCCATATTCACAAAGTTCTAGCACTCCTCACTACCACACCCAAGGTTATTTTAGTAGGCCACATCATCCTGACTCTACACCAGCAGTAGAAGGTTCGCCATCAGTAGAATCTACAGTCAGCCAGGAGTCTGACTTACCAGATCTAACTCTGTTTTAAAATAAATCTTTGTTTTCGTAAACCTTTTTGTCATTTTAAATTTTAATTAATAATAACAAAAATAAAAGTTCTTACCTTAAAAATATCGCTAGTTTTACTTCAGGGCATAAGCTTTTTCTCCAGTTTGAGTCTTTCTTTTTTAAATCCTTTTCTAATCGTTTAAGAAGGTCATCGAAAGTAGACGTCGTCATTCGGAAATAAGCAAAAAATTTAGATTCGTCTTCTTTTAGCTGACGCACAAGTGCTGCACCTTGACAAAATGTTTGCCTTAATAATGGATGTATCCAATAACGCCGGGGCTTCCTCAAACGCAGGCGACGATAGTACCAATATAACACAACAACGTCCATCCTCGTTGAAAGTAGACGAACACTGAAGAACGAAAGTGCAACAGCGTATCTCCAGTAGCGACGGATCCGTTAAAAAAGATCCTGTAAATGCTGTGTACTATCTCCAGTAGCGATGGATCCGTTAAAAAGGATCCTGTAAATGCTGTGTGAATACTATCTCCAGTAGCGACGGATCCGTTAAAAAGGATCCTGTAAAAACGGACATTATATGTGAACGCGCCCTTATATAAATGAAAATTGGATGGCAATGTATTGAATACTGAAGCCTCAGTCATTATTTTCACTAATCGATTATGTAATCGAATATTAATTAAATATCGATTGAACCGATTATTAACATCACTAATTTACTATTTACTATTTATTTATCTATATTTATATTTAAATGCAAGTTTACAGTATTACACCAAAGCACTTACATCGTAACAATCAACCTTATCATAAACTTAAGATACTAACAATACAAAACAACAAAAGTACTCTACTTATTTAAAAATAATAACAAACTATAAAATTAATAACATAAAACTAATAAACAAATTATAATTACATATTTAAAAATGACTTAATTCTAGTGTATACATGAGTTGGTATATCATATGTGAGATCTAAATGTGGGTATATCGCGTGCATCGCATTGAGTAGCGTGAGCGCACGGGCGGTGGGTGCGGCGGTGGGTGCGGCGGTGGGTGCGGCGGTGGGTGCGGCGGTGGGTGCGGCGGTGGGTGCGGCGGTGGGTGCGGCGGTGGGTGCGGCGGCGGGTGCGGCGCGTACACAAGCGGACGGGCTCCGGCGCCGGCGCGGGCCCGCCGCCGGCCGCACTCTCGAGCCCGACGAGAAACCGACCGGGAGTGACTCTCTAACGTGTTCAATCCCACCATCCCCACCACAAACATAGACGGATACAGAAATGGATAGTACCCATACATCCGATTGTATAAATAACGGGCAATTTTTTTTTGAACTCGTTCAATCGACAAGCTATGCACATGCTGATATGTGTCCCACACTATGGCGTTGTATTCCAGTCTGCTTCTTACATACGCTTTATATAATGCCAACGCAACTCGACAATCTTTAAACGCAGAACATACTCTCATAACAAATCCTAGTAGTTTATTTGCATTTTCGCACACAAAAGCTATATGTTGTCTGAAGTCTAACCGTGAGTCCAATAACAGTCCTAGGTCTCTAATTTTATTAACTCGATCTAACGGGTTACTATTAATATGGTAACTAAACATAATTGGCCTGTGTAACGTGAAAACATCATTACTTTACATTTTGACAGGTTAAAGTATAGGCGATTTCTCACACTCCAATCAAAAACTGCATCAATATCACGTTGCATGGCCTCACAGTCTTCAGGGCAACTTACTGACAGATATAATTTGAGATCATCCGCAAATAGTAGACTGCGTGCAGTACGGACTACACTCGGCAAATCATTGATCACAATGATGAATTGAGTCGGACCCAGTGTACTACCCTGACTAATTATAATAGTAAATTTAAATGTGTGTGGTATGTAGGGTGTAGGGTGTAGAAGTATGTATGTAGTTATGCATTCGTACCGTGCGGTAGCCTCGGCAGTCTGGTGAGTAGTGCGGCGCGCTCGTTGAACTCGAGCGTCTGAGAAGCGCGCGCGTGACGACGACACTCTGCCGCGGCCACCCATCGCCATCCTGCACCACACTCGCATGCACCACCACCACCTCCAATACCACCAACACCACTCCCACCACCGCCCACCTCCTGCGCACACCACGACGTTCGGTTTAGTACTCGACGACACAGACCACCCGCCCCTGACACCAGACTCTCGCACGTGGTCGCGGTCATACGCACCGCGTCTTCAAGCCGCAGCGCGCGCTGCACGTACAGCGGCCGCCACCGCGCCGCCACCGCCCCCGCCCCCGCCCCCGCCCCCGCTACACCCGACACTGCCCCGCTCACACCGACACCACCCGCACCGCCTGTACCACCCGCGCCACCCGCATACATGCCGACGTTCGCGTATCTGTATACATAATTACATTTTACGGTTGGTGCCTACACAGTTGATCCTAGCAGCGAACATACATCCCGTCGCCGTGCCATATTTTACCAAATTATTGTCTTTATCTTTACAACCCATCCTTATACTTATATATATTATGGTCTTTAGACAAGACACTACACAGTTTTAAGGTACATTTATTTAGTTAACAACACGGACATGCGTAGTATTTATTTATTCAATACCCACCTTGGCTCGGCGAGCATGTGCAGACGCACGTGTCGCTGCATCGTGGGGTGCACACGGAGTGGACGTGCGGCGGACTCGAGTGGCGTGGCGGCGTGGGCGAGGCGGGGCGGGGGAGGGGGCGAGGCGGGGGCGCGCCATCACGCCGCCCGCTCCACTATCGCCACACCCGCGTACGAACGTCCCACCGACATCGCCGCCGGCAACAGCGTCCACGAGTCCGTCGCCGGGTCGAACACCTGTCAAACAAATGACGCCATGAATGGTGACCGACAACTACAATGACGAGATGATCGTAGTGTTTGCATGTGTGACGTGTGATGTGTGACGTGTCTCACCTCTACCGTGTTGAGATTGGCGGCGCCGTCGTCCCCTCCGACGACGTACAGTTTCCCAGCGTGTTGCGCGACGGCCGCGTTCCGCCGCGCTGTATGCATCGGAGGCGCCGGTGCCCAGCCACGCTCCGGCCGGTACCGCTCGACGGAGCGCCGCACCGCCGGCCCGTCGTGACCGCCCACCGCGTACAGCGCGCCCTCCACCACGCCCACGCCGCACCCCGACCGACGCGCCGACATCTCCGCCACCGGCTCCCACGCGTCCGTCGCCGGATCGTATCGCTCCACAGTGTGCAGACACTGCCGCGACGCACCGTCGTACCCGCCGACCGCGTACAGCTTGCCGCCGAGCACCGCCACGCCGACCGACGAGCGACGCGTCGACATCGACGCGATCGATCGCCACACGCCCTCCCGCGTGTCCATCGCTTCCGCGGAACTGAGTCCGGTCGCACCGTCGAACCCGCCCACCGCGTACACGACGCTGCCGACGACGGCGACGCCGAGCGTCGAGCGACGCGCGCACAGTGCCGGGCCCGTCGCCCACGTGTCCGTCGCGATGTCGTACACGTCCACGCTGCGGACGCGCAGCGTGCCTGCCAAGCGAGAAGCTAGTTAGCTGAGCGATCACCGTACAACGTAATGTACCCTACATCGCCGTTCGGGTCGTGCGTTTCATTACCGTTGAAACCGCCGACGGCGTACACCTTCCCGTGCACGACGGCGAGCCCTGCGCGACACCGACGCGTGAGAAGCTCCGAGCACGGCCTCCAGCGTCCGCACTCCATGTGGTACGCCTCCACGTCGCGAATAGCCTTCGGAGCTTGACCGCCCACCACCAACAGCATCTGGCGACACAGTGTTGTCTCTGAGAGATGTGCTCTAGTGGGCGGCGCCACGGAGAGAGACGGTGAAGGATAGTGAGTGAAGCGAGACTCACCTTAGGTGATGCCGGCGGGTGTCTGGGACGCGCGCGAGGACAGGAGGCGACGAAGATGGCGCGACGCTCCGGACGCATGAGGTGGAAGGAGAGCGCCTCGATGACGAGATCCTTGACGCGCAGACCGGCGGAGTCGAGCGGCTCGGCGGCGGCGCGCGACAACAGACCGTCCGGCGCCAGTAGTGGGAGCCGGACGTGCTCCAACAACGCGCCCAAGTGCTGCTGCCGAGTCTGTCGAGTGACAACACACACTACGTATGTTACACAATACACACGGCTGCCCACTTTCACGACAGAACAGAACCTCACCTCGGGGTCGTGTCTTATCCACCTGATGACCGCATCCAGTATCACTTCCTCATTCGGCACCTGTACAAAATACCTTAGGGTTTAAATGGGAATTGTTATGGTACTTGTGCATCGCGTGTCGAGGCGATATGTACCGTTATGCGATCGCTGTCGAGCAGATACGCTAGCGTGTCGGGAGCGAGCGCGAGGAACTCCTCGGTGTCGAGCACGTCGAGGAAGTGTGCGTCGATGTAGCGTGCGGCGGCGGTGCAGAGGTGTGCGCATGCGTGCAGCTCGGCGAACGCGCGGATACCGAGCGCGTTGTCAGCGCAGAGGGCGCGCGCTAAGAACGCGCAGCATGCGTCGCGTACACCGCCCGCCTGTACGAGTGACGCACCCGACAGTAGCGCTTGCACGTTCTCCTCTGTGATCACCAGCGAGTCTGGCGTGTAGATGTACTCGACGATCGCTTCCAACGCTTGAGGGTCGACATTCTGTAACAAGGTCCAGAGACTCGACTACTTAGTACTATCGCGTAATACCTACCTAACTCTTATTTAAAGAATTATAGTAAATACTGTTGTCAGTTTTGTCTACAGCACGAATAAGTCGGCTCAATTAGGTTAGTGCCACGTTCTCATATAAAAACGACATGAAGTGGCAGCTTACTGTAAATCTCTTTTTTTTTATGAGCTTGAGTGATGAGAATCACGTGTGAGTCAGGTCGCTTGCTTGCTGGTAAGTTTTCTCCACCTGCTCGTTCAATGTCCTTCAAATTGCTTTTAATTTTGCTGCAATTATTTTCAAAATAAAATATCTCTCTATTCTAAAAAAAAGTAACTGGCGCCGCCGCCGCCGCTGCCAAAAGCTTGTCACGCTATCTCCTCCGAAACCGCTGGGGGTATGGGGTCGAGACCGATACCAATCGATGCAGAATAATGTGGGGAAGAAAGTAAGATATGTCTAATATTCGTCGTACTTTAAGTTTTTCTTTTATTTTATGTTTTGTGGAAAAACATGGGCAACGCCCCTAGTGGAATAAAATATGAATTAGTACGTTAAATAATATATTATAGTTCAGTGTGTACACTGTATGCGGGACCCTCCACACTGGGCTGATGTGGGCGGCGGCGCCGCGACATCAGATCACAGAGCGCCCTTACCGAGTAACATGTGCGAACCAAGCACGCAGAGTATTTTTCTCGATTTTTGTTTATTGACAAATTTGACTTGTAAAATTAACGTCAAGATTATCTGTTATTGATTGTTCGTCAGAATCCATTTCTTCATTGATTGTAGATCGTGAACGCGGCTCGCACACGGCGTTCGGTGCTGCATCGACGCTGCACTAGTGTTGGGGCCCCGCACTGCACACTGTGTACGGTGTACCTGTATGGTGATGAGCGGTCGCGTGCGCTCGTCGAACTGCGTGAACATGGCGTGGAAGTAGGGAGAGGCGGCGGCGAGCACGGCGCGGTGCGCGGGCACGGCGCGCGACTCGTCCGGCGGCGAGTCCCCGAGCGCGCCCTGCAGCCGCACGTCACACAGCGTGCCGTCCACGCGGAGTCTCGCAAGCGCCTCGAGCAGCTTGCCGGCGTGATGTGCCGGAGCCGGCGCGCCCTCTCCGCCCGCAGGACGCTGCGACGACTCGTCCAGTGACGATTGCGACGCACATCGCACCAACACACTGCGATACACACACACAAACACACTACATCCTGCCATCTGTGTGTGCACACACCATATATACTACACCTTGTGTGTTGTGAGAGAGTACACACACACACACACACGCACCTGTACCGGCCTCTGTCGCCATCGCCGTCGCCATCACCCTCCGCCGCGCTGTTTTCCACTCCCAGCCTGTCCATCAACACTCCCATTACAAACAAATTTAGCACAATGGTATAGTCTTCAGATGTCAGTACTATGAGGGTCATGCCAAAAGGAATTAGATACTCAACAGTTATATAATTCATTAATTATTACAGGTATAGTTTTTTTTTTGTATTCACAATGGGCATGATTACTATTTGTAATTTAATAACAGAATAAAGCTTGTTAGTAACAAAATATAAAGATTTATTATGTGTATTTATGTCCGTATGAATTGAGAAGCCATTCCAGATTATAAAAGTAAGATCACCTCATTTAGCAGCAAACAAGCTGAAGTTGTAGTAAAACATATCAAAAATTATATATAAATATGAAAGTAGCTCCTCAATCTAAACATATATATTTTGTAAGCGATCTCCACCGCCCATATACGCCCAAAATACTAAAAGAATCATGGGCGCGTTGCCAACCTTAAAGGAAAAGAGTGATTAAGGGATTGGGTCTCTAGATATCTCAGTCACTGCAGGAAACGCAGCAGCGAGCTGCTACTTTATGCCAGTTTTCTATGAGACAGTGGTAACAACCCGGCTCATTCTCTGGCTTCCATGGCTCTATCTGAATTGAGGAGCCATGTGTAACTCGCAAACTAATAGATGTATAATTTTTTAAATTTTTTATCATTTTGTAGTAATTGTGTGTGGGTACCACTAACCACTAACTATGTACTAAAAATCTGGGTTCAGTACTGCTACTAGTCAAGAAAATATAATACTTTTAGTATGGCTCCTCAATAATAAATACCTACACAATGTTAAAACTTGTATTGCGGGTAACAGGAACTACGAGTAAGTGTGAGTTTCCATGAAAGTGATTGGTCAATTAGTATATTGGACTTTATGATCATGATTGGGAGTGTACCACCAGTAGTGGGCCACCATATTAATAAAAAGTGATATTGAGTTTATCTATCATGAAATGCTTAGTACCAACATGGAGTCTCGAATTGTACCCCATGGCGATAAGCTCGCCCCCAATCACATCATGGGACAGAAATAAGCTCAGCGAAATGTGGGTGTACTATTTACACTTCTGCTTACTCCTTTGGGGAGTACAGGTGTGAGTGCGGATCTCTGAAAAAAAACTGATTAATTTTGTTCCATTCAAATTTCTAGCAAATGCTAACCTGCTTTTACAATGGTGTAGAACTAGTCAGTCAAACAAATTAGTGGCGTATCTAAAATTTATTTTGGCCTGACCCTCGTACAATAAAAGTTACCAATATTGGCAATTTACATTTATTAAATTATTATGAACTCGCTGTCCCTCGCGGTTTCACCGCAGATGCAGCTGGGTACTGGGTACAAGCGCACAGCTGGTCAGCCCGCAGCCGCCACCCTGGGAACGTCATTAGGCGCGGGGTATATGTTTCACAGCTTGTTACTTACAGCGCGTGCTCTCGCTCTCCTTCGCCTTGGCCTTCCATCTCCACCGTGTCGCGCTCGCTGTCTGTGCCCTCTGAGTAGGGGCTCACTGCTGTGCTCTCAGACCACACTACTCACCACTCGCTAACTGCACTTTCACTGCATTCTCTTAAACACATCTATCTCACACACAAGTAGTACCATAATTTATGAGTAGTAAGTACGTAATATTATTAGTAAAACGTTTAAAGTAGCCAATATCAAAAATTGTAGGCAATCAATGATTTAATTTTGATACCTAAATGATAATCAATAATATTTACGAAGTTTTTAGGTACCTATTTACAAAACACAGAGTACATAATAATATTCTGAATTGTGTTCTGAGTTCTGACCAGGGTTGGATTCAGGCTCTCGGAAAATTATTGTCTATCTAAATTAAAAAGATACTATGTGTAGGTACTATGGCAAAAATTATACTACGTTTTTTTCCCCGATAGTTGGCTGATTTATGGCCGTTCCCAATATTAATCTTCAATTTCAAGATAGATAGCTATCGTCAAACATCCGTATTGTTCTATCTACTGCTTGCAATCGTCCCTATTTTTTAGATATGCACGTCGGATACTATGATAGCAATAGATAGGCAGTCTATCTGGGCCCTCTTGTGCGTTATGTTCATACAAGCTGAGAAAGAGGAACTATTGTTTAATTTATGTTAGAAAATATGAAGATATGATTTAGATTAGAAATATAAGTTTTAATTTAACATTTATCTATAATTCTTATTTTTTACCACTGTAAATGAAATAATAATAACGAGAAATACTTATTATGTTGCAAAACATAATGTATTAACGAAACGTTTTACTGTCAATACATTACGGCTCTGAATACAACAAATATTTATATGTCTCTTGCACTTAATTTAATTATCAAAACGGTGCATTATTTTTAGTTATGGAAATTTTAGAATTTTTTTATATTTTCTTTTAGATTTTTACATAATTTATTTAGTTTTTTGTATTGCAGTGCAAGTGCCATGTAAGCCTTGTATACTCATGGCTATTTCTTCAAAATGCGTTATTTATTTCGTTTTTTTACAGCCGAGGATATCTGTTTATCGGTCAAAATCTACCGATAAAGAAAAAACTAAATAACTTTATCGACAGATAGCACATACAAAATATTGGGACTATTGGGAATATTGGTTTAATTAAACTACGAAATCCATCCCTGGTTCTAACTGACGTCTGAGTCCAGTGCTGCCAACTCTTTCATACAAAAATATACTGTCAGACCTGTAAAAAAGCGTTAGAAACATCAACGTTAGAAACGCTAAATAGGCGATGGTGAAAAAGCGCTGCATTTTAGTACGTGTATTTCGTAATTTTATTTAATATTAGCGTAAACTTTACAATTCTAATAATAAATAAATTCCTTCATAATTTAAATAGTTTGAGTTTTCACGTCACGATTAGGATGATGCACTCCAGAGAAAGTCCGAATAGTGGTGAACTTTCTTATAATATATATAAATATACGCACTCACGCCTGTAATCCCCGAAGGGGTAGTAGGCAGAGGTGTAACTAGTACACCCACATTTCTTATAATGATTTTAATATGTTGCCTGACGAGTGACGACTGACGACACATTTAAAGATAACCTGCGTAAAGTAACCCAGGGAAGAATAATTAAAACTTGCTATAAATGAGCGCCTAACAAATACGATCAGCAATGTTGTGACAGAGCAAGTTGCTTTGATAATGAAAACTACGATCACTAAATTAATCAATCGAGTCGCTGTACACCGATCTTGAAAATAAGTTTACAGATCTTGAAAATAGAGTTTATATGTATGGGACATAAATAAATTAGATACTTTAAATCTTAATATCAATCTAAGATGCCGCAAACCTTATGTTTTTGCCCTTAATTTATTTCGCAATAATACCTAGGTACTTCTTTTTATAATCCCATCGCACGCATGTGTAGACAATACAATACAATGTACTAAACAATGATAACCCTTGTCTAGATCTCTTTAACAATAATGTCCTACTTTTTTAGCTTTTTTATCCTCAAACACTCACAAATATGACATTTTGTAAATTTGCAAATAGAATAGGTATAACCACAAATCTGTAACTCAATTTCTGTAATTACTCGGTTAGTTTTACATTTTCTAATTATAATTAACAACAACTCGTACTAAGATATTACTTGCTAGAACACATGTTTTGGGTTATAATTATTGTCCATCAAACATGTTTCTCATAATGTTAGCGCATATATGATTTTAACCTGTTTTGTGTTTAATAAATAAATAAAGTGAGATACGAATCAAACTGTCTGTTACCCCATTTATGCATGCAAATGACTGCACAGCTAAAAGTTCTAACTCTATGTCAAGCGTAAACCGGAAGCAGCGCTCACCTGTCCTTGATCAACCAAAGTGTCATAGTACCTATAGGTACAGCTGCTGTACCAGAGCTTGACAACCAAGACAACTCCAAGAAAAGCATCCCTAATGACCTATTACCAATAACGCATAAACGATGGACTGAAGCAACTGATAAAACTTTTCAAGCAAAACTTTAAGGGGCTCAGCTTCTCCTCGGACTACAGAACTATAGAGGCGTTCGAACGTTGGCGTTACCTGCACGCATTTTATGTAAAGAACCAGGGTTTTAACCACTCTTGATTCGTACTGCGCTACTGTGACGTCAGATGTTGACGGTACAAGAGGTGTACCGATATGGATGAATATCATCCGCCCTTGGATATAATACTCGCGTTACCAAAAAGAACAGGAATTACTATTCAACCATCACCAATAGTTACTAATTCAACTCAACATCTTAGCTGTGACTGGAATTACAATAAAGCAACTGACTGGAATTATATTGTACGCAAAGTTATACGGTGACTTGACTAGCGTACTCTTAAGTCTTTATTTTATTTTTAAACGATCGGTTGTATTTTGTTTATTGAAATTTGGTGAAATTTAGCCTAGCGCCATATCGGGCACAATTTCAAACTCCGGGTTGATACTAAGCATTTCATGATAGAAAAACCCAATATCACTTTAACCGACCCGGGGATCGAACCCGACACCTCAGCACAGCAGTCTTACCTCCCTTTCCAAAGTTTGGTTCCCTTGCAAAAAGAGGGTTGCTAACTTTGTATGGATAATAATATTTTTTGGACAAATTATTTAATTTGTATTCAATAATTATTAATAGTCAAACACTTATTGTGATGTTTCAAAATTCAACCCCAAGGGGGAAAAGGAGTGGAAAATTCTGTATGTGACACCAGACCCGGTGAAGCCGCGAGCGGAAAATTATTTAGCTATGCATAATAATTTGAATGTGGGCAGTGGGAGGAAGTGCTGTGCGTTCTGTGTAGTATGCACTATGCAGAGTACGCGGCGGCACCCAAACATTGTTTCCTAGTACTAAGTAGGTATTGCACTACGCCGCGTGGCCTTATAGCTCATCTGCGGTCATCAAAGACAATCAAGTCGAAAGTCTTTGGCGGTCATATATATATTTTTTACTAGCCTTGTATTATACATGTCCCACGGCTAGGCAGGTGCCTCCTTTACTGAATGAGTGGGGACAGACCTTAGTCCACCTCTCTGGCCTAATGCGAGTTGGTAACTGCACACTCCTTCGAAATTCTTATGAAGAACTTCTCAGGTATACAGGTTTCCTCACGATTTTTTTTTTATTTATACACCCAACCACTCTAAGTAAACCTGTATCGTGGTTATCAGGAACTACGATGGACTTGTGGTCCCACAACACCCAGATCCGAAACAAATTTTTGTGGGTCACACAAACATTTGTCTCGGTGCGGGAATCGAACCCGCGGCCTTTCACTTCGCAGCTGGCTACTCGCCCGCTGCGCCACGGAGGCTGTTAATGACGATGTTTCCTTCACCGTTAAAGCAAGTGATAATTTAACAATTAAACATATAACTTAGAAAAGTGTGTGCTCTTGGGACTGGTTTCGAACCTGTGATTTTCGTCTCGACAGTCCGTAGCACTCCCCACTGAGTTATAGCGGCTATTTTTGCTATCTGAATTTATGTTCGTAAAAATTGATGACTGCGTATGTGTGTGGTAGCCATAAGTATTCCTATTGTGCAAATAGAAAGCGCGTCGGATGCATTGATAATAAAATTTATAGCTTTTTTAATCGCATGGTATGGCCAGCGCGGCGCGGCGGGCTCTTGAGTCGTGGCCGTCAGGCGTCATCACCGGTGCGGGTGGCTCGTGGCGAGCGGCGCGGCGCGCGGCGGGCTCGCAGGCCGCAGCCGGCGGTGGCGGCGGCGGTGCTGCCCCCCGCGGGTGTGGCGCGTCCCAGCCGGCCGCCGCGCCGCGCCGCGCCCGGTGCCGTTCAGTGTGCCGCGCGAGCCCGCCGCCGCCGCGCACCGCCCGCGCCGAGCCCGCCGCACTGACACCGCACGCCACAACCAACATGGAGCATTTCATCGAGACCGTGCGAAAGTACCCGTGCCTCTGGAACACAACCGCCATCGAATATCGCGACCAGGAGTTGAAGGACGCCGCCTGGGCTGAGGTCATGAAGGAGACCGATCTCTCCTCCGGTAAGCGATTCATGACGAGTGCGTGTGGATGTGTGAGGCGCGCTCGCTCGCCGGCCGCCGAGACGCCTCGCCGCTGCAGCTGGCTGGCAGCCGGGCGCCGCGCTGCGCTGTGGGCTGCCGTACGCGGAACGACCGTCGCGTCCGCCCGCCCGCGCACCCCGCACTGCACCTCCCCGCGGCCCGCGCCGCGCCGCCACGCTCTCAAGTCTCACGTACACACACGGGGCAGCTGCACCGGTGCGCAGCGTGGTACACACACACACACATAATAATATGTACACACGCGTCACATCACAATGAATCTGCAGCTCCCCAAACAAACATATTGTGTGTCTCTTGCTGCATGCACCGCATCGCCGCGCCGCGCCAGCTTCAAACCCGCGCTTGTCGCATAAGTGTATGAATTCGCCAGCCGCTTTGAATAATGCTGTAGCGAACTGACCTGACAGACGGGAGTCGGTATCTACCAATACCGGGCCCCATGTGAGTCGCAAATAGCGGCCTCGGGCTTATACGATTTAGAGCGTCTGATATCTTATATACTTTCCGTGGTCCTATTATAAAAGTTTATTCGTACGTTTATTCTTCTGTTTGTCTGGTGCTATCCCAGTATGTGCTAGGATTCGTCCTGCCGGCTTATGTTTTTTGGTCCTATAAATACCTGCTATTGAGAAAATTATAGCTTTTTCAATATCGACCTATATCAGGCATAGGTAGGCCTACCTACTTAATTAATTAATAGGTAATAATTAAATTATTTAATAAATATTATATATAATAAAATAATAATTAATAATTTTACTTCACTTATTTCTTTTAATGACTCTTTATTTTTGTCCCCTCTTAGCGCACGGTTGCGCTCCAAGTACTGAGAAGAAACACATGCTTGATGCGTTATATGTGATAACACACTGACCACCTGACACCTGTTGTTCACAGTTAAAGAAGTGAAGCTAAAATGGAAGAAGCTTCGCGACAGTTACCGAGACGCGCTGAAGAGACAAAGTGAAATGCTCGCGAAGGATCCAAGCAACACGACCAAAAAGAACTATCCGTGGAAGTACATGGGGCTGATGCAGTTCCTTCAGCCGTACATGAGCAATAGGAAGAAGCCGGCGGAGTCGGCTGCGCACGACGTGCACGACCGTGACACGCAAGACGCGCACGATAACGGGCATGCACATGCGCACGCCACCAACGGCGACGCACACTCCTCCGACTCGGACTCATCGGAAGCGGAGTCCTCGCCCAAGCGTAAAAGCTGCGAGCGTCTAACCGTCATCGACAAGAAACTCGATTTCTTATGCAAGGTCCAGAACAAACGGCACTGCGCCGAGCCGCAGTACGCGGACTGCAAGCTAGGTTCGCCACCGCCACCGCCACCACCACCGCCACCACCGCCACCGCCGCAGCCGCAACTAGATCCTCTCGATATATTCTTCAACAGCATGTGTCAGTCCACCAAGCGATTCCCGTTCCCCGCGCAGATAAAGATCAAGAAAACACTGTTTAACGCGGTGATCGAGGCGGAGGAGGCGCTCGTGGCGGAGCAGCAGAACTACGCCAGCTTGTGGGCGCAGGAAGCGGGCAGCTCATCCAGTAGTGACGTCGAGGACGAAGACCGCAAGCCCTCCTGAGCTCGTCTCTACCCCGCCCTTTACCACCTGTACGCAGACTACGCACATTTCGTCGCCGCCACAACCGCAGCGCGCTGACGTCACACACACGGCTACAGACGTGGACAGTATTAGTGCAAGAGTAGTTATGTTCGGTGAGGGAGCTGGGGATGGAACGCAGGTCCAATATCGGTATTTACCTGTATATAATATGTACTAAGTATAACAATGTGATGTGGACAGTGGACTACGGAGCTCGCGCTCCTCTCGAGTGGACAACGTTTATAGCTAGTAAGAGTGATCATAGATATTATCCTTAGAATCTCCAAATGATATAATGACTGTGAATGTACCTAAGTATTAAAGTTTTTACACCAACACGAGTTTGTAGAAGTTGTGGGAGATTCAATGCACAGAGTACTTTTATAGGAAAATTCAATGAGCCAAAACTATCTTTGTCGGCGACCTAACACCGTGCATGCTTAGACACACAGATTATATAAAAAAGACAAACCGAATCGATATCATCCTGAGCAAATATCTAGAACACTTTATTTGTAAACAAAGCGTTATAGATATAATGCGCAACTAATATATTTTTTTTTATGTTTGTGTGACGAAATGAGCAGTTCGCTTGTCTGATGGTAAGCCTCACGCCTGCCCATAAACTCTCATGATGTCCAATAATTTCACTGGCTTCAGTGTCCTTCAAACCGGAACACAACAGTACTTACACACTGCTGCTTGGCGGTAGAAATAGACAAAGCGTTGGTACCAACCAAGACGGCCTCGCAAACGAGGGACTTATCACCACAGAACAATTTTACTCTAGGGAGCTTATCACCTTGTGCTTGTAATAATTGAAAAATAGGCAGCCATTTTGATTTTCTTCGTTTTAACACCGCTCGACTTTCAAATCTATATCCTGGATGCCACGTAGTTGTAATTGATTAAATCGATATTAGTATCGAAAAAAGTGGCCGCCATTTGATTTTTCTATGCTTTTAGGTTGATTGACTTCAAAAGAAATACTATAATTTTTTATAGTCTTATTTTCGTATGCAAGTTATTTCATTACGTTTGAATATCGATTCTGATATCAACGCCCAACAGGGTTTTTGTTACATACCTTTTGTATATTACATAAATCGTATGTGAGATCACATAGTAATTTCCGGTCGACATTTCATTTCATTTCAATGGTCTGTCTAGTGATAGCCTATTTAAGTTCAGAAATTGTGAGGTCATGGGTCCAAGTTCCAATTCGGGAAAAAAAAAATGTTTTTGGCATGGCGTTCGTTAGGCTCTCCCACTATGTATTATATGATATATCGTCGGATGGAAATAAGCTTGGCGAAACTTGGCTGCTTAAACATTATAAACATTAGGGGATAAAGGTGTGAGCATAAGTAATGTATTTTTATTTTTAGCTATTTAGTTTTTGGGTGGGTTTTATTTTGGATAAAAAGCTTTTAAATAAAAAATACCTACTATTAGTAAAGACAACCTTCATAAACCTATAAATGCCCCTATCAGTGGAAGTAAACATAGTTTGTGAGGTAACAGACTTAATGGTGGGTCATCCTATGGGGGCAAAAAAACAAAAGTACGATGCGATACAGGATCAATTAATTATACATAGATATACAGATAGATAACACATTATCGTACACCATACAAAATATTACAGTAAGAAAAAGCAATAATTAATTAAAATATGTAATAAAAGGCGGTCTTATCGCTGATAGCGATCGGTGCAGGTATGGCATGTAAATTCCAATATAATGACACAATCGCGATGACTATGTTGTTATCCGTTGTGGAGTTTCATTTTTTTACTCCGTATTCCGCCATCAGATCTTAACCAAATTTATATGGGACGACATCGCAGCTAAACTCTATCGAAAGTTTTTTTTTCCAACAAAATCGGTCCGGTCCACAAATGGCGTGGAAATCGATCATACATAAAAAAAAGAGAAAGAAACTCGCCGAATTGAGGAACTTCTCCTTTTTGAAGTCGGTTAAAAATAAGGCTGTTATGAATATTTTAGGTGGGCGTGTAATGGAATACGTGCCCGGTATTGGAATACGTACCCGGTACGGCTCGCCCCTATGACATCATGGGACGACAATAAGCTCGGCGTGACGTGGGTGCAACATTAATTGCACCTAATAAAATAAATAATAAAAACATTTATTGCACACAGCACAATATACATTTGCAGTACATAAAAAATTAAAAATAAACTATTTTAAACACTGCTTCGGAACCGGAGGGTGATGATGGTAACCATCATATTCCCTCCACCACACCAACAAACGCTGCACACACCCACAGTACCCACACATGAAGCGCCCCGTCCTACTTCCTCAAATGAGGCGACGCACCGGTGAGACCACTACAGATGCAATACAACGAATATCGGCATGGCGGGAAGAAACATAATAATATTAAATATAAGTGCATTGTTCCGAATGTCATGGTGTGTGTGCAAATGGGCTTATTCAGCGTGAGGTCGCAGTCAAGCCGCAACCGCTGGTCTTCCATAAGCCCGCGACAATGAGAGCCTACCCCTTCGAAAATAAAGGCGTGGGCGTATGTGTATAGTACACGATACCACAAAAGTCAGAACTCATTAATTTATGGGTCCTGTGGCCGATCCATCCCACCATAGCTCGCCATCACAGACTACTATAGAGATGCTACGTATCTCGCCATCGTAGATAGAGAAACCCTCCCCATAGTATGAACATCGATAGGACTATCGCTTTTATCCATAGGGTTAATATCGGTTAATATGTACTACGTACGTAAGATAATAACTCCATGATTTTATCAATAGTATCGATACGTATCGATAGTTTCTTATTGAAAAATAGTATTCCATAGCATATACACTGCTGAGTGCTGCGAACATGGACTTAGCCTTCCCCCAATGGGAATACACGCGTTCGTTCGTGCGAACCGCGATCTGCGATTTTTGTTTTTCACCATAATTGAAATGTGTTGCCAGATTGTATAATTGGATACAAAAACTATATTTTAGTTGGTGTGTTTTCGATGCTATTTTTTTTATCGAGGAATTTTAATATATAAATATTTAAAGTAGCATAAATGCATACGTAATAAAAAACAAATCATTAACAAATTTAACTGTCTTTATTAGTTTGCCATAATTATATTATTTTATTTTATATATTTATTTAAGCTTCATACACACAATATGTATAAAGGCGGACTTAATGCAAAAGGCATTATCTACCAGTCTACTTATGGGTGATGCAGAGACATGCATGCACGAGACAATGTGGGTGTATGGAAATCATGGGTAAGAAAGTACTATCATGAAATATAAATACACAATACATACGCGTTTCGTACGGTAAGAGAGATATCCGAAAGCCCAAATCCCCTTCCCCTTCCCAATCCCTTAATTATTCCTGTCGTTTAAGGTCGGCAAGGCGCCCATAATTCGCTTGGTATTGTGGGCGTACATCGGCGGTGCAGATCACTTCCCATCAGGTGACCCACTTGCTCGTTTGCCGGCCTATGCTATAAAAAAACATACAAAGTATTTGCTAAAGTTATGATTCTGCCACATCATCAGCAAAAAGTAATCGTACTTTTAATTTTCGCCCTAATTTTGAGGTAAATATGTACTTTAATATTTTCTGTATTTTTGAAAAATACTGTAATTACCAAGAAAAATTTAGCAACACTAAGACCACTGCATTCTGCGTTCTCTACGGTTCTCTTAGTCTACGTCTACAGTCTACACATAACCGCGATCTGCTTGTTTCGTCACTCATTCTAATACAGCAGTCTTCACTTGACGGAGACAATGTACATACCTACCTAGGGTATGTAAAAATATTTTTTTTTCAATAAAAAACAAAAGACACGCGTTGAATTGAGATCATCTTCCTTTTTTGAAGTTGGTTAAACAATTATGTTATGGCCCCATCGGTGCTTCATGATTTTGCCAGTATTGAGGTAGGAAGTGTATTTATTGGATTATTTACGCCCGAATACTGAAACGCTATTCAAATATTTAAAATAATTTTAAACATGTTGAGGCCCTCTTAGCTGTTAAAATTGTATGAAAATAAGTAGCCGTAAGCAGTAGACAGTTGAGTAGCGTTTCAGTATTCGGGCGCTAATCATTGCAATTTTATTTAATCTAAAATCCAAAACTTATATCAGAATTCCCTGAGTAAGAGATAGATTTTAATTTTATTATTATCTGTGGACTCTGGCAGCCAGCTCTATTATTTGTTCAACGTAGAGGTTATATTCTCTTTGTATTTTTGGTAATCTGTGGTAGTGTAGCGAGCAGCTTGGTCGACGCAAGGCACTCGTGTTTCGCGCTCTCATCTCCCGCCATTTTTAGATACTGTTTTTATTTGCTTGATTGAGCTTGTCTGATAATCAAAGGTAAGCTTCACGATTATTTATATAGCATATTTTTCCGACCCCTGTATTTGTTTTTCCTATAGGCCAAAACTCAAAAGGATACGTGGGCGTCGTCCACCAGGTTGTTTGTATTTTAGGTTAAGTAGGTTTAATATGAAACTACTGTGCGTCAGGGTCAATTATCTAAATCAATAAGTGTAAAATCAGATTAAGCAGTAGTTATGCTTTAGAAATAAATCGCAATTATGCTGTATTGTGCTGGTGTGTTTAATTTTTGTTGTGACGTCACACCGCGTCGTGAGCCATTACTGCGTCCCCAAGCCACAACCGAAATGCATAATAGGTAGTCTGCGCCCAAATGTGACATCGGGCATAATGGATGATTAACGGGTACTTATTAGTGCGGCGAGTGTAATTTGAGCACATTCAGACTAAGTATATCGAACATTATTAACAATCTTGTGGTTGTTTTTCAGATAGAAACTACAATGTCTGACAAACCGAAGCGGCCGATGTCTGCGTACTTGCTGTGGTTGAACAGCGCTAGAGATAAAATTAAAACGGAACACCCAGGCTTAAAAGTGACAGAGATTGCCAAAAAGGCCGGCGAAATCTGGCGCGGCATGGAGGACAAGACCGAATGGGAGGCAATGGCCGCCAAGGCGAAGGAGCAATACACCGCCGACCTGGAGTCGTACAATGCGAACGGCGGTGACGGCGGCGAGGAGAAGAAGAAGCCGCAGAAGAGAGGCAAGAAGACCAAGAGCGCGCCCGCCGCCAAGTCACGGAAAAAGAAACAGGAGTCCGAGGACGAGGACGACGCCGAGGACGACAACGATAGTGATTGATCTCGCACTGAACTACTGCACTAGAATAATTTAGTACGTAGTCACATTAATGAATTAATATTTTTATGAGATTTTGATTTGTATTAATTTTACTGAACAAGTTTGGTCAAGAACTAACGAATGTAGTGGCAAGTGTAGTGGACCTCATGTTGGGCGCTCACTTGTCTCATTGTCACCATCGTCTGTGGACCCAAGAGTTGAAGGGCGGCAGCGCTGACCTTTATACACTGTCACAGTTTTAATAATTTACTGTGAAAATACCTCAACATAATAATTTTTGATATCAGTTTTTGAAATTGTTTGTAATCCTATAGATTTTAGTTGTACTTAATATAATTTTGTGTAATATTTTCTCTATGCATTTATTTTGTAAGTGTAAGTGAAATGCCAAGTATTTGTAAAATAAAAGACTATTTCATATAATGATTTGGATGTGTGGATTGTTTTATTGTTTGCTGCAGGCATTGGATAATGGAAACCATTTTATCACACTGTAGTGAAAAATAAGTTTCTCTTGTAAATCTTTTTAAAATGTGTTACATAGAAATTAAATAATAAAGTAACATGCTTTACTAGGAATTCACTGCAGGGTGACGATTTGATTGTTTGATATTAGCCAATACTAAATCTGTGGTTTGGCTTAATCTGCCCTTTGATGTTATCAAATATTGGTATTCACCACTTAATATAACATGGATATTAAACACTGTTTGCAAGTTTTGTTTGGTATACAACTTTTATATTTTTAAGGATTTTGTTTTTTTATAACTACCACATACCTGTTATAAACTAAGTAATGTAATGTACAAGGGAGCCAGACTGTTGTATGTCATAGGACGGGTGAAAACAAAATTAGATTGAGTTAAAGAACAATGAATTTGATAAAGTGAACTTCAGAGTAAGATTGTGTGATCTGTGTAACTGCAGTGAGCATATTGTGGTCCATGGGTTTTAAACTGAATGCATTTTAGATAGGTAATTATAGCTCTTGATGAGTACCTAATCATCAAAATATTAATATTAGGTATTAATATCTCTTCGTCGGGTCTTAATCTGTGATGGTAATAACTGAACTAGCTAGAGTTTTTTCCCAAAACCTAAATAGTAGTGTAATTAAGTATAATCAAATCAGTTTATGGTGTAGTAACAACATAAACGGTTTTTTTTAATACTTATGAAAGTAAAGAAAGCAATGTACAATTTAGGGTGTATGTAATCAACAACTTAATTTACCTATATTGTATGCACCTACATACATAGCTCTCACTTTTGTATCCTCGAAGGGGCACGCACAGATGCAACTACTGTACCCGCAATTGCCGAGCTTATTTCCGTCCTATGATTTAATAGAGCGGACAAGCCTATCCCCATACTTTCAATTCCAGGCAACTCATGTGTAATTTCGATATTCAAATGGAAACTAAACACTAATTATGTTAGGTACATTGTTCTAATGCCTACTGCCAGTGTGCATTGTGCAACGTGCACTGCATGTTGAACTTGCATCCAAACAGTGTGTCACTTCTAAATTCAGTGACTTAGAAGGCCCACTGCAAAGTGCAATGTAAATGATATGAAGGATGAGTGCACACACCACAGCAGAGGGAGACCGAACGTGGCAACAGCAACTGCAATGGAAATCTGACTTAAAATCGTTGTACTAATGAAATCTACCTTACTAGTAAATCGTACTACTACTAACGAACAAAATATTAGGCAATTTAGTAAATTTACGTTATTAGTTGGTATCAATGAAACTATTATAGATGTTTTTAATGATGTGGTTTATTAGCTACTAGGTGTATAAAAGCAGAGATATTTTGCACCACGAAAATCATCCTCGTCGTGTCGCGTCGCAACACATCGCTATATGATATATCTGCCAGCCCCAATGACTCTTAAGTCTGGCCAGCCCTAAATAAGTACCTACAGAAAAAGTAGGTACATTAATTAGGTATAAGTACAAGAAGAAGTACAATACAATGACTACTATGATAGTGTGTGATGAATTTATTAGCAATGGTTAATATAGGTATCTAGGTAGCTACTCATTTAAAACTAACCAGTGCCGTTATATATCTTCTAATAAATAGCAATAAATCGTGCTCTAACGGTAAATAGGTAGTTTGCGAGTCACGGTTCTAAGATGGCCGAAAATAAAACTATAGAAAAATAATATATCTACGGCGTACGCCGACCGGCCCCGACCAAATCGATACCCGGCCGGGCGATTTAAAAACTAGCCGGCCAACGAGAGCGTCTGCGCTCTTGCTTTTTCACGTGTTTCTATGTGCGTCCCGCTTACGCGCGCTTCGCAGCGCCGCGCAAGAACGAGATGTGCGTGTTTGCGCGCTTGCTTCCTGGTGCGCGTGTGTGTCTGCCGTTGTGCGCGTCGACGTGTTCGGTGTTTTGCGCCGCGTCCTCGCCGCGGTGTGACGTGTTTATGAAGTGATTTTTGCGCAAATGCCGCGATAAATTCGTGAATTCTGCACGGTAATGTCAGTGAAACGTGAATTAATGGTAGAATACGACGACCCGTTGGCGCTACAGGCGCACACGACTGTGGGCCGGTTGGTGGATTCGAACCAGGCCGACGACCGCAGAATGATTCGGCTGGTGCGCGAGCGGCCTCTGTTGTACGCGAGAAACAATATGCCCGTCGCCAGCTACTACACGCAAGTCAAGCTGCTGTGGCAGGAGGTCGCCGATGAGATGGGATGGAGCGGTACATACTTACGGCTACTTTATTAATCTTATCTATGTGTCGTTACTACTTACTCGCTGATAACCTGCTTGATATATCATATATACAAATCACCGAATACCTATTAATGACTTGAGCTACTTGCTAGGTAGGTATAGTGTACACACTACACAGCAATATAGCGGATTTTTCGGTTGTTTCGAAATATACCTATGGTTCTTATTTTTAACCGACTTCCAAAAAGGAGGAGGTTCTTAATTCGGCCCCTTTTTTATTTATTTTCATCGATTTCTGCGCCAACTGTGGACCTATTTTGTTGGAAAAAAATATTTGATACAGTTTAACTGCGATGTTGTCCCATATAAATTTAGAAAAGTGAAGTACAGTACAGTTTTGGTACTAGTAGAGTACACTCGTCGCAATTGTGTTATTGTATTGGAATTAACATACCTACTAAAATTTAATAATAAAATAGTTAAAACCAAAACTTAGAAACCGACTTCAAAATAAAAACATTGAAAAGTCAAAAATAACAATTTCTATAGGTCTCTTGCCTATGACGTTGCCGGTTAAATAAAATTGCACACATTTAAAATTGAAGTCGGTTTCTAAGTTTTGTTAAAATTTATTTTATTATGCTTTAAGGTTGACAATCCTAGATTAATGAAGTAAACTGTAATTGTCCGCTATCTTAGCATCATTTTGACAATCGACTTAAATTCTTCTGTTTTTGTTGAACCTCTGCAAGCGGCGCCACATAGAGAGTACCTGTGACAATAACAAAATTCATTATGTATCTACTTCAGTTATAGTGCAACAAAGACTTAGGTACTGCCGTACTCAGAGATCTAAAACATTTATTGTCATTATTTAAGTCATTTCTTATAATTGGATTATTTCTTAGATACGTTGATTAAGATTGTTTCTCTACAAAGTAGCGGAGAATAAATAATTTTCCGTATTCAATAACGGGACATAAAGTATTAACTTGCTCTAAGTGTGGAAAGATTTAATTGTATCTAAATTAAATGACGATCGACAATTATAGTTATTTGACGGCTCTGAGTGCGGCAGTTTCAAATTCGAGAAATTATAAAAATTACTTTCAGGATACCAAATAAAATATCCTTCCTTCAACGACAACATCGTCATTTCATTTAAAAAGTCGTATGTATATCTATGAACAATGAATTAATTGTATACTCATGAACCGAAAACCTAGACATGTTAATTTGTTTGTTTAGTGGAAGACAGTCCTTTCCACTAACTGAGTAGTTAACCACTAAAACATTCACTAGCCACAAGAAGCAACATTTACAGACTAGCGGCGGGTCCAACCCACCAAATTTAGGGATAATTCCACTAAGTTGGGAACACTGTAGTTTCATTTTCTGCCATTTACATTTAACTTGGTACATCTATACCTACCTAGAATAATCTGTTAAGATTGGAGCGACAATTTAACGACAGCGCCACTTATCTCGCCAACTTCTTGTGTATCTGACAGTTGTCCATAAGACAGCACCCGATCTACGATGTTTTCTTACTTGATAGAGGCGCCCCTCTCCAGCGTTTGATATAAATTACTTAAAAAACTCACAAATATATAATGGTTGGCATTTTTCGTGAATGGGCAATAAGAACCCTTTAATAAATTTGTAATAGATTTGTGCGGTTTGTGGATAAAGTTTTATATTTTTAATCATATATTATGATTTTGACGTCCCCTGAAACTGCAGCCCGAGGCGGGTGCCTAGAGATCCGGGGCTGCCATAAGATTCGGAAGTAATGTCAAGTCTTCCAACCCGCATGAGGCGAGCGCGGCGCACTACGGGTCAGGACCGTCCGTACCGTCTCAAAAATACCTTTGACGAGAGTACAATTTCAATTAAATGTCCGTGACGGAGATGTGTTATTGGAATTGGGATGTTCAAAGTTCAAAGTATTTGTTAAGCACATCGATATTCAAACTATTTTTTATAACAAAATAGGCATTTGAAGTTGAATATTGTAAATATGTCATCCATATACGTAGGTAGGTACTACCCATGGGCCTACTCATGGTTGATGGGGCTAACTCTTCTCACAATAGTAGAGGTTTCCGGTAGTCCGTACCCTGCATGCGGCAGTCCCGACTCCCGGCACTGCATTATTATTTATATTATAATGTACATCGTATATATTTATTTTATATCACGTCTTATTCCATTGTTTTAAGTAGTGTATATTTGAGTGCTAGGTGTTGACAATGAATGAATGAATGAATGAATGACAATGTTAGGTCCGCTTAGAACACTAGCACAGTGGTCTCATTTACTCATATTATTACACATAACGTAAGATCACGCCTATATGCTGTTGTATTACAAGCTGTAATACAACAGCTACAAGTGTTGTATCTATATAATAACATGTATACTTACATGCGTATAACGTAAATACTAGAATTAAGGAAAAACTAACGTTATGAGAAGTGGATGGCCATGCGTCATTTTCTAAACTCTTCGTTTACCTCTCGCTCTTGAGAAGGGTTATAGCTTGTAGGAGCATATTGTGTTTAAGTTATGTATCATCGTTTGGGGTTTGTGTATTGTGCAGTGGCGGATGTGCGACGGAAATGGTCTCACGTGCGCAACTCATATTCGCGGCACCTGCGCAACGAGATCCACGGCGTGCGCACCGGCAAGGGTCGCATGGTGTCGCGCTGGTACCTCGCTGATGAGCTGCAGTTCCTCAAGGAACATATGGCCACTGATATGTGAGTTATTTCCAGTACCTACCACTTTTTCATAGGAAAAGGCTACCACTCGCAAAAATACAATAGTAAAAATAGCTACACCACAAAAGAAATTGAATGCTTTAAAGAAAGTACTATTGTCATAATGTCTTCTTCTTCGACCTGCCCTTATCTTACTCGCAGTGGGGTCGGCACAACATGCTTTTTAACCATCGATATAATGTTAAACACATGATGCACAAAAATTTGGCTTGTAATTTTTACAACCGGCCGCCTGCCTCAAGTCAACCCCTCTGGGGAGAACTATAATTGCCATCTATACTAATATTTATAAAGAGGAAATATTATTTGGTATTTTTATATGTAACGAATAAACTTAAAAACTTCTGAACTGATTTAAAAAAATATTCTGCCGTTAGAAAGCTATCACCGAGTTACATAGGCTACTTTTTATCCCGGAAAAGGCCGTTCACGCGGGCGGAGCCGTGAGCAAATGCTGGTAGTGTATAAATGTAAATATTTTTATTATGTAGCTCCATTTACGAAAACTATAAAAGTCAAAAAAGCTACTTAGAATATTTTCAATGAAAATAAGAACATGCTTGCTGATAGGTATATACATTTTAGGATGTTTTTTATCATGGTAGAGCCCTAAACTAACTTTACAAAACTGACTCGTTGGTTTGCTGTCAGATCGTAGTACCATCTGGTCGACTACTAACCAGATGTGTGCTCTGGGTATGGTGTAGGGTCATACAGCGAGGATCTGTACTCACATTAACCACCACCTTCATTACCCATGTAGATGTTGTCAAGGATTACTGACGCTAGTGTTGTGTATCGCAGGAGATCTTCACCATACTCGTCGTGGATGGAGACGCCGGAGAAGGTGGCGTCGAGCGAGCACGTAGAAGTAAAGCCGTTCATGGCGAACCCGTGGTTCACGCTCGCGACTCAAACCAAGTCCGAGCCCGAACACAACGATGATAGCTCCAGCTCCCACACGTTCGAACCCGATGAAAACTCCGCCTATTTCCAATTCTTTAGAGGCATCCACAATGATTATCAAGAGTTGCCTGCGAAGAGGCAGCGTTTATTCCGACGACAGTGCCTCCAGCTGCTTCATAATTTGTTGGATGAGGAAGAGCCGGCCCGCACTGACTCACAGAGCGATGCTATCAACTTGTCCAGTTCTGGACAACCTGCCGAAGGGTCGGAGCAGAATACGTATATCGTCGATACCACAAACAATGTTACTAATATTCTACCGAACTAAGAGCATTGTAAACTCTACTGCACACTGACTTCTATACCAATACAATATATGTTGTTGAATGTTTTGTCACTTTCTGCTTTACTCAAATAAATTCGAGATTGACGCCCAAATACTGAATCCCAAAAACCCTCCTATCTGGCAAAATTGTATGAAAATAGTAGCCTTTAGACAGTCGGACGCTGAGTAGCGTTTCAGTATTCGGGCGTGAATGAGACAAACTCTGGTAATAGTAATCAATAATTAATGTTTATAGGTAAGGTCATGATTCATATGTGTCACTCACCATGTGCTCATGTGCTCATGTGTCACAGACAGCCACGTATTCATGATGCATTGCTTTGTATAAGTAGATAAGGTTGACAGCCTCCGTGGCGCAGTGGACGATTAGCCGGTTTCGAAGCGTGAGGCCGTGGGTTCGATTCCCGCAACTAGACAAGTGTTTGTCTGTGGGACCGCAAGTCCCTCGTAGTTCCTGATACTCACGATACAGATTTACCTAGTGTCGGGTCAGGAGTATGTGTGTGACTGTTGGGTGTATTTATTTATTATAATATTTGTAAAACTTTGTAATAGTAATGAGTAGTGAGTAAAGGTAGATGTACCTACGTTTATTTCCACGTTGTATGGCTGTGGTTACATATCGAGGTTATTATCAATGTGGTTTTAATAATAAGTAACTATATTGTATAGTAAGCTTATTAACCAGTTAAAAACTTCAAAAAACTATAAATTCAGAATCGTGGTTCATTGGCTGTTATCCGTTATGGAATTTCCCATTTTGCTTGATATTCCGTCATCAGAATATCTTAACCAAATTTCAATGGGAATTTAAATAGGTGAATATATGTCAGAGTTATTATGCAGGCGAATTGAGATCTTCCTCCTTTTAGAAGTCGGTTAAAAATACCACTAATTTTTAGGGTTTAATTTACTTATGTACATAATAAGTATGTAAGTTTGTTTTGTTTAGAGCTGTGTGTTATGTTTAGATTCTTTACACATTACATTATCCCAGATAACAGAGGACATAGAATAGAAAGATATTGTTAGTTAGGTTAGTTTAAATAAAACATACAAATAATATATACCTACTTATATGTAGCTAACTAGAGAATTAATAGCAAAATGAACAGTTTATTAAGCTCCATTTAGAGGCAAATGGAGAGGGTTTCTCGAACGAGATCTCGTTAACCCTATACGATAGTTATTTATTATTTTGAGTGTTTGATACTGTGAGTGTGGGTAGTAGTTATTGGGTGACATTCTTAGGTTTTAGAAGTGAACCACTATCCATTGAACACAACAAGCGAATGTTGGTTCCTAAATTCTACAATAATGAATGGTTTCTTTTTTGATTTTTGTAAATGGTAGAGCCATGCTGCAGATATTCTACAGTATAAATGGACCGGCTAACCGGATGAAATGGCACCTTGCTTTTGCATCTCATCCCATTTCTTTCTTTAAAGGTAGGAACACTTCCATAATTCTTCTGGTATCATGGGTGTTCACATGTGGCTGAAATCACGTATCATCAGATGACCCACTTGCTCGTTTGTTGTCCTCCGCATACAAAAAAATAATACGTAACATTCTGGTAGTAAGATCATGCTCATAATATTATTCAGCTTTTCCGAACATAAAATACTAATAATACAGAAACCCACATCGCTAGACTGTGTAAGCATTCTGCACATCACTGTCTCTAACTTCTAACGGCCATTTTCAATAAACTATCCTAATTTGATTCACCGGATAGATAACACAAAATATGAGCCAATCAGAATACAGCGTGAAGGTAACGCGTCTAAATTACTTACTTGATTGGTTGATTTCCGAGATCTATCCGGATAATAAAACTAAGATAGTTTATTTAGAAATGGCCGTAAGAAGGCAACTATATCTTGAGATAAATTGTAGTGTTCGTTTTTATGTGTATATAATGTATAATAATTAATTGCAGAGTAGAATTATAGACTAGCTATAATGTTATGTAAGTAAAGTGTCATCGTGATCGCTCGGCAAAGTCTATCTGTTTGCTAATTGTAGATTTCTGTACATATATGTGATTGGTCCGATTTTATTAAGCGCCAAAAGCGGACCAATCGCGTATAACGAATCGCCGCAATACTTTCGCGGGCACTATGAGACGTCATAGTAACGTTTATCAATACGGTTGTATGGCGCTTACTTATTGTGATAGCTGTAGACAATGTTACAAATTAAATTTATTTATTTTCACATGCTTTTTTCTATACCCCTACTTTTATGATTGTCAAGCTACCCCCTACGTGATGATGGTACAGGCAGTCTAGTCAGTCCCTACTATTTATTTATAATACGTAGGTATTTGTCATGATCAGATTGTAAAATTTATCATTTCATAAAATATTTAGACTATGGCTTACCAAATCATTGAATAGAAGATCGTTTCGACGATATAATCATTTAAACATCTCTTTCATGATACGGTCGAACATTGTAAGACCATATCGTAAAATAGTTAAATTATTCACCACTGGAGGCGCTGATAGTGCTTTGTTTATGTGATGTATCATGTAATACAGGAAAGTAGGGTGACTACGCAACGAAATTCCAAGGACTATTACTGGCCTTCAAAATACGGCACAAAGGAAACTTCACATAATTAACATTAAAATGATATACATGCACGGTGCTTCAAATTAAAATTTTCTTATTCAAATTCAAAATGTTTATTTATATGATCGGGTACATACAATTGGCCTTAGGTTACAGTAGTAAGGTTCGCCGAAATCTGCTTCTGAAGCATATAAATATTTAATAATTTGTTAATTATTTATTTATTAACCCTCGACTCCGCGATACCTTCCTGGCTGCATCTATTAAATACAATAAAAAGAACCCTAAGAACAAGTTAGACACCAGCCATTTAGGTATAGCCGCTGAGAATCCTGCGCCAGTTTATGTCGTCGAGCACTTGTCGGCTGAAAATAAGGCTATTCACGCGGCTGCGCGAAATCGTGCTAAAGAATTAGGATTCAATTATGTATGGGTTCGCTTCGGAAAAATTCTGATGAAGAAAGATCAGACTTCTGAAACGATAATTATTAACAGCTTAGAAAAATTAAAATCTCTAGGTTAAGGTGTGTTGCCAGGATTTTAATGATAGATATTTTGGTATACAATGTTTTAAATTCGATTCCATCAAATGTTATTACCAGAACACTAGAGGTCTGCGCAGCAACACAACAAACGTACGCCAACAAATTCGTAATAGTGAGTATGATGTCTATGTTTTTACCGAAACCTGGCTTTGTAGTGGAATATTTGACACTGAAATATTTGATGATACTTTTACTGTCTATAGAAGGGATCGTGAAACTTCCAGTTTTTATAATCACAGAAGGACGGGAGGTGGAGTTTTGATAGCTGTATCAAACAAATTTAATTCAATTCGTATGCCTGAATGGGAAAGTCATTGCGAAGATTTATGGGTTAAAATAGAATTAGGAAAGAAAAATAAAAATAACTCGATAAATTCTGTAAATGTGTGTGCGGTTTACCTGCCACCACCGGTACAGAATGAAATTTTCCAGCACTTTTTGCATAATTGTAATACAATAATAGAAACTAATGCCATAAGTGGATCTACTATTATAATTGGAGATTTTAACATAGGTAACATTGACTGGGTCCTTGACGAAACTAATGAACATTGTGTATCAGCTGGCAGCAGTGGAATTTGTAATGTTAATGATTTACTACTTGACTTTATTGCACTAAATCAATTAAAACAGTTTAACTGGATTAGAAACTCTTTAAATAAGACCCTTGATCTGGTTCTTTCCGACATAGAGCGAATAGTAATAAGTGAGTGCTCTCATACAGTAAGGTCAATAGATAACTATCATCCTGCAATCGAATTTACACCATGTGTTTCTGTTAAAAATAAAGTAAGACCAAACCCCATAGAAAAACTTAATTATTTCAAGGCAGACTATGCTTCCATTTTAGAGTCACTAGATATTATCAATTGGGACGAGGAACTCGGCTCATTTACAGATGTTAATGACAAGTTAAATAAATTCTATAATATACTTAACGGCGTTATTAGACAGAACGTACCCACAATTGTATCTCATCGTGGCAAATATCCAGCGTGGTACTCTAAACAACTAATAAAAAGTCTTAAGCTTAAACTAAAGTTACATACCAGAATTAAAAAGTATAATAATCCATTGGATGTTGTTGAGTTCGAATACATACGAAAGGAATGCGGTTTACTAATTAAAGACTGCTACCATAAATACATATTCAGTGTTGAAAGTGCAATAAAGAGGCACCCTAAATATTTCTGGACGCACATTAAAAACCTTCGAAAAGGTAAATCCAATTATCCCTCACAGATGTATCTTAATGACGTAACTGTTAATAACGCCAAGGATATCTCAAATTTGTTCGCAAAACAGTTTTGCTCGGTATATGACCCGCCTTTTCAGGGGCATTACATAATAAATAATTACGGATGTGACATAGCAAAACCTGAAATAGGAGAGTTTTCAATTACACCAGAGAATGTGCGTATCAGACTATCTCAACTTGATTTGTCAAAAGGTGCTGGACCTGATAATATACCAGCTATTTTTCTTTCTCGTTGTGCGCGTTCGTTATCTGCACCTTTGGCCAATATTTACAACGCTTCGCTCAAATCGGGAATATTTCCAAACATTTGGAAAAAGGCTAGGATTGTCCCTATTCCTAAGAGTGGTAAACGTGACTTAATTTCTAATTACCGGCCAATATCAATTCTTTCCGCATGTTCTAAGGTCTTTGAGTCATTAGTTCACTCATTATTATATGATCACACAAAGAATTACCTATCTGATGCTCAACATGGTTTTATGACCAAAAAATCTACTAACACTAATCTTATTCGCTATGTTTCTGATCTGACAGTTGCAGTAGACCAGGGTCTTGAAGTTGATGCTATATACACAGATTTCTCAAAGGCCTTTGATAAAGTAAATCACAGCATACTAGTTCAAAAGCTGAAATCATTTGGCATAACCAACAATGTCTTAAGTTGGTGTAGGTCGTATTTGGATGCGAGACAGTCGACAGTTGTTGTAGATGGTGAGGAATCAGACCCTTTTCTAGCCACATCGGGTGTTCCACAAGGATCAAATTTAGGGCCGCTATTTTTCAATATTTTTTTGAACGACATAACTAATATATTCCAACATTCTAAAGTTTATCTATATGCGGACGATTTGAAATTGACTCGCATCATAAATAACGACTCGGACATGCGGCTACTGCAAGCAGATATTGACGGATTGAGTCAGTGGTGTTTGCGGAACAACATGTATTTGAACAATTCCAAATGCTACCATATCAAATTTAGTCGAAAACGGAATAAATTCAATTCAACTTACCATATTGAAGGCAGTGAATTAACAGTATTGGACAATGTTCGTGATCTGGGCGTGCACTTGGATACACAATTACGTTATACAACTCACATTGATTTAACAGTCAGGGCTGCTTATAAGGCGCTTGGATTCGTACTAAGAAGCTCGAAAGAGTTTAAGAATCCAAACACCACAATATTATTATTTAATACCTTTGTAAGAAGTCGTCTTGAGTACTGCAGTTCGGTATGGAATCCTTCCTATGAGGTACATGCAACGAGAATTGAAGGTATACAAAAGCGTCTTGTCAACCATATGACTTTCAGAAAAAAACTAAAGAAGTCACTAAAATCATATAAAGATAGATTACAATATTTTAAACTTACGTCTCTCAAATCTCGTCGCACTGTGCTCGACCTCATGTTCCTGTATAGGTTACTCAATAACGGCATTGACTGCCCTGAACTACTTTATAAGATCGGTATCAACGTCCCTTACAATGTCCCACGATATCCCTGTGCATTACTAAAGGCTCCCCGACACAGAACAAATCTTGGCAAGCACTCACCAATTGTGAGATTAATTCATCTATATAATGAAATATCACTTACCTCGGTGGACATAGACATCTTTCATAATAAACAAGGCCACTTCAGGTCTTTGATTACTAAGTATTTAGCATCTGACGTTGGCGTACAATTACAATTACAAATACAAATATATAAATAATTCTGATTGTGATTCTGATTGTGTTTGTGATTCTAATTTTAATTGTAATAAGAATTTTTAATTTTAATTTGCTCATTATTATTATATTATGATCATGACTTTGATTTTAATTTTTATTTTAATTTTTATTTCAATTTTAATTTTGTTGTTAATTTTAATTTTGCTTTTGATTTTAATTTTTCATTGTAATCTTGATTTTAATTGTGATCTTGATTTTAATTTTGATTTTTATTTGTATTTGATTTTAATTTGAATTTGAATTTGAATTTTGTTTTTAATTTTAATTTTGTTTTTGATTTTAATTTTGATCGTGATCTTGATTTTAATTTTGATTTTAATTTTAATTGTGATCTTGATTTTTATTTGAATTTGATTTTAATTTTAATTTTGGTTTTAATTTTAATCTTGATTTCATGAATAAGAATTTGCTACTTGTTTTTCTTTGTTTCACTGGTGTCTTAGTTGTGTGTACCAGTATATTTCTAATTAATTATATTATATGTTATTCTCTAATTGTATGCTGTTGTAAGTTAAGCTAAGTATGAATGCTGTGGTCATCTATAATTTGTAACGACATTTAGCATTGGAATTATAACAACCTTAACATTACATTCAAATAATGTACGTTACGTTGATGATCCTATGAAATAAATAAATAAATAAATAAATAACGCAAATGTAATATTGCATAATAATATACTTTGTCCCTCTGGGTTGTTCTAAGTTTTTGTTTGTAACGTAATTTTTTCTTTTGTACTCTCATTAGTGCGTGTCGTGGTCGCCTGTAATTATGGCAACATTTATATTTAGACTATGTAAGGGATGCGGTGTATTGCATGTGAAAATGTATGTCATGTTGGCGATCCTAAAATAAATAAATAAATAACTTGCTTAAAATTAATAAACTAGTTGTAACAGATAGTAAACATCTAAGAATAATGTAAATTGCAATTTGCAACAGAACTATATAAATAAATACAATAATGATATAAATTTATTTAAAATAACACCTGAGTAATAGGACATTAAGTAGTAGAAGTTATGAGTAAATCGTGTTTACGGCATAATAACATAGTTTAAAGTAAGGTTACAACTTTGGATGCTTCTACGGCACTCGCTTCGCTCACTCGGCTCGCGCATTTATTGTCAAAGTTGTAACCCATTACCCAACCAACCACGACCAGGTGGTGCGTCCTCGTATGCGAGAGGCCATCTGAGATAGTACAGCTTCTTTGTCTATTTTTGCCAAGCAGCATTGTGTAAATACTGTTGTGTTTCAATTTAAGGGCCATTAAAATCAGTGAAATTACTGAGCATTGTGAGACTTAACAACTTACGTTTCGGGGTGACGAGTGCAGTCCAGTACCATGCAGTGCTTTGTAATGCAATGTTCTGTGTGGGTTTGTGTCTGTTTATGGGAAGGTGTTGTGCTTACAATCAGGCACTATATATTTTCACCACACAGAAGTCTGAACTGCAATGCCCAGAGCAATCCCAAGACATAAGTTACTAAGTCTCATAATGTCCAAAACTTAACTATATTCAATGTACTTCAAAACGAAACACAACAGTTCTTACACACTGCTGCTTGGTGACAAAAATAGACAAAGAGTAGTTGGCCTCCGGTATACCAGAGACTTGTAAAACCTACATTTATATGGGCATCCTACATCAATGATATAGTCAAATGTCGCGTCGATGGAGAAATTATTGTCAGTAATAGTTGACCATTTCATGTAATGATCAATTCTACTCATTTATAATAACATAATACACGAATGCAATCGCCGAAAGAGTAGGCAGAGGTGTAACCAGTACACCCACATTTCGTCGAGCGTATCTCCGTCCCTTATATGATAGGGGGCGAGCCTATCGCCATACCGGGCACAAATTCCAGACTCCGGGCTGATACTGATTTCGTAATAGAAAAACCCAATATCACTTTATCCGACCCAGGGATCGAAGCAGAGACCTCAGCGTTGGCCTCAATCGTAACGCGTACGCATTAAAACTGCGCCACCGAGGCAGTCGGTCAGTCAGTTAGCATAACAGCACGTGTCTTTATCGTCGAAAAGTTATGTAGAGCTGTAGTAAGTGCACTCACTGTTCGCTTAGCTTATCTCCGTCCCATGATGTGATTGATGTCGAGCCCTAAAGTGCAAATTGTTGCTGCGGGGAAAATAAATGTATTTATTTATTTAGTTTCCCAGCAAACCTAACTCTAATATTACAGTTTAACGGATACCTTGGGTAGGTACCGCGGGTCTGGAGGGATGTTTATTGTTTATGCTGTAGTTCACATAATAATATGAGTAGGTATATGTAGGGCCCCGCCTGACCAATTGTCCTACATCGCGCCGGTATGCCGAGTGAAGACTTCGTGTTAGCCTAAAACCGAGCTCGAGAACCCTCAACCCAGCGCCGCATCGGTTTCATAAACTCAATACTGTGATGTATCTGAAAATAGTACTAGTAGTAGGCGTCCTGTCACCTGTGCCATGCCGTTCCTGGACTTCCCCGGGCTAAAGGCAACACGCACGTTACTGTCAAGTTCTACTCGCTGTGTTTGTTTATCATTGGTGCCTTTACGTAGAGAGCTGAAAACTCAGCAGACGGCGGGTCTAGTGAGTAAAGTATGTTGAGTCTCGCGGGTAGGTCGACGTCGCGTCGGCGTCGTGTTTGTGTTCTCTGCGTGCTGTCTGTCGATGGACGTTAATCGCTTTCCGTGTAAGTAACGTACTATCTGACATGCGTAATAACGCGCATTGCTAATGCATACATACATTGCCAAAGCGTTACCAACGGTTCCACAAATCACAAATAAACTAGACGTGATGTAGTCTCGTGAACCCTTATAGCCGCTCTGAAGTTAGTTGTTATAAGTTTAGTTGTAAGTGCCTACCTATTATTGAAGTGAAAATTCTTTATCGGCGTATGGGAGAAATTATGTAGGAGGTAAAAAAAAAGTGTAACGTTTTTCTGTTACGCACTATCTTGGTTTCTGGGTAACATTTTTGCGTTACGCGCCATCTTGATTTCTAAAGGTGCGCTCACAATGAGCAAAATCCAATCTAAATACACGTAGCGTGAGCGTTTTGAGCGCTCAGTGGAACACACCTTAAATTATTTATGTTAAATCACGTTTTTCTGTTACGCGCCTTATTTATTTCTGAAACTCAGTAGTGACGTGAAAAATAATATTTCAATTAAGTGATTAGCGAAAAAAAAAAAAAGTTATTGGCAAAAAGAATAAAAGATATTTATTCTAATTCCAGTGGATTTCTCACAGAAGTAAGTAATTAAACCTTTTTTCTAATACATTCAACACGTGGGTGTGATTACGGTATTTATTTTTTTCAAGGTTATTCCAGGTTAACCTTAGTTTTTGATTGTAAATATCAGTGAGTGTAAATAATTTTATTAAAACTAGCAATTATTAATTAATATGGCTGTTAATCTAGTAAACATCAATTAATTGTAATAATAAAATAAAAAAAACAATAATAATTTAAATATAAACATAAAGAAGTTTCACTTCTTACGTGTATACACTAATACATACACACTTTTTTTTTTTATTTATAGAGATTCAATGGTGAAGGATTCAAAGGGCGGGTGACGTGTCTAGCTTCAGAATGGCTAAAAAAGACGTGTAACAGCTTTGCTGCTGCATGTAATAAGTAAGCACTCCTTGCCCCGCTTCTCTAGCTGTAGGTGTTCACTTTCCATCACATGACCCACATGTGTGATATCTATGCTATAATATTAAAAGGTCGAGTGTGCCTCGAGCTCATCCAAACGTGACATCATTTGGGCTGTTTAAAGAATCTATTGTCCGGACCTTCGGCCTTTTGGAAAGATGAGCCTTCTCCCTCGGGATATTTACTTACCATACGGAGTGTGAGTGGTCTTAAAGAATTATAGGGAATAGGGTTGTTTGTCGCGTGCCTGATCAAGGGAATGGCTTATTATAGGTTTGGGTCCGGCGGCGGAAAGAGGGGTGGTTCGTGCTCGATAAATCAAATAGAGCCTTCAATAGGAATCATATTGAGAACGGACTTGCATGTCTAATGTACAGTATAAAACGTAGTATGCATGTTGCTATGGTTACAGGATTTAGTGTATCTACCAGGACCGTATTGTCTGGCCCACCGCCCAATACCCGCCGGCGTTAACCGTTGTAAGTTAAATATATACAATCTATAACGTCTACATAAAAATGAATTATATAAATGTGATTTGTTTTTTAAATAACTGCATTTTTGGCAATGGCTCCAACAATGGCACTTTATCTTGGAAAACCCGAAGAGCAATGGCTATGATTTAATATAGAGCAGTTATAAGATAAAACATTCGATTATGTACTACATATTTAGCCGTTGTTTGCATATTAATCTTTAAAGCTACTTTGGTTTTATTTAACTAAAGTTAGGGGCTAAATGTTAATGCCGGGTGCATTGCCACCCTCTGTACAAGTATGTGTCTATAGACATTGTACAAAGATCCTTGCCACCAGTGTAACACGCGGTGTACGGTATTTTGCCACGGCAAAACTTTAGAAATGGTAACCCTCTCTTCGAACAGCATGACTAGTTCAAACATGAAGGAACGCGTAAAGTTTGACCGAAGGAAGAAGCGTTTGACGGAATGCTATTAATTATGTAATACAAGCAATTTAAACTTGTTAGCACAAAGACACTGACAGAACTAACGCGATGGCGCGGCGCGGTGATGCGGACGCAAGAGAAACGAGGATCAACTCCGATAAGTGTCGGAATTGAATCTAAGGTTGCCACCTCTTGGTACAATAACCAGTCAAGAGTGAGTCGGACTCGCGCACCGAGATTTCCTTACCACCTTTCTTCCTGGCGTTTTCCCGGCTTTATCCAGGGTCCGCCTTATCGTACCATAGATTTGATGGTATTTAGTTTGACCAACCCGTTGAAAAACGGGAACCAAGTTTCGCCATTGCCCTGTCCGTTAATAAATATACAATAAATATGTACGAAATGCAACAGCCAGCTGCTACTTTACGTCGGTTTCCTGTGGAACAGTGCTATCGCCACGGTCAGGCAGGTTCATTTATGCTGTAGAAATAAATGTCTACAGCGTGGTTCTCACTTTACAAAAATCATACAAAAATGATTTTTAACAGAATGGTAGAGCAAAAACACTGTTTTTATCAGTATGTATTTATTAGTTGGCAACCCTATTGTCCGCGGCGCCGCTTCGCTATACATAATGAAAATAGTTTGGTGTGGGGACCGAGGACGCTCATTCACCGAACCGTTTTGAATCAGTAAGACCTTAATTTACATAGTTTTGCGAAAACTATCGGCTCTCGCGTTGGCTTCGGTGTCCTGGAATTAGAAGGATGCCCCCTAAAACTATTTTGAGCTGCGAACTTGGAGTGTTTAAGTGAGCAGTGCAGTACATGGCCGTAGTTTAGAACTATATTCAAAGGGGGAAGTATTATAATGGGAGGACGCGAATAGAAGACGAGTGGATACGTCAGTGTAAGACTCTATTGGTAACTGTGTGGTATTTAACTGAACAATACATATAAAGCTACTTATACATTACATTATCAACATTTTTGTAACTTTTGATATATCATCAAACATAATACTTAATTGGTAGAGCTTCGCTGTAAACAATTTGGTTTTCAGCTTAAATGGGCTGGCTCCACAATGCTCCACTGTCTCACAGAAAACCTACGTAAAGTAGCGGCTTGCTGCTGCATTTCGTACGGTGAGTGAGATATCCGGAGGCCTAAATTGCCCTCCTTTCACAATCCTTTAAGTAATCTTTTTCCTTTAAGGTCAGCAACGCGCCCATGATTATTTTGGTATTGTGGGCGTACGTGGGCGGTGGAGATCACTTACCGTCAGGTGACCCGCTGGGTCGTTTGCCGGCCAATGCTATAAAAAAAATACTAAGTACTTGCTTTAAAAGTTTTGTTGTAGGTATGGCATATACATTTTAATACAATAACATAATCCCGACGAATGTGATGTTGTCGGTTGAGGAGTTTCATGTTATAACTCCGTCAGCGTTTGGTTAAGAGCTTAACCAAATTTATATAAGATCTATAATAATTGGCGGATGAAGTCGGTTAAAAACGGTAAATGTGTAAAATATTCTTCGATACAAGTGGAGTACAAATATTATACTAGTTATTTAAATAGCTTGTAAACTAATGCGCAATGTTAAATGTTAAGAATGCAGGCGACGTTATACTTACACTGCACGGCCAGTGGGCACATGCGGGATGACGCGGTGTGCAGCCTGCAGGTGTCTGCATTTCACTTTTTTAGGGCAACAAAAAATAATGGCATAGTCTTGCCCTTCGTCATATAAAAAGTCTTTTGGTAATAATAATTTATAATGGCAAGCTTATAATAAAATAAAATCAAGTATGGAACTCTGCTATGTTCTATAAATTGCAACACCACCATGATATTCTGTAGGTAGAGACCGCGCTTATTTGATTCAACCATTTTAGATTCAACCCTTAAAACAAATCGCGCTGAAAATTTACAATATAATTTAAATATGAGTTCGCATTTATTGACGGCATTATTCCCTTGGTAATGATTCCTTACATTCATGCCTGGAGTACACATGTGGCGTAGTACAAAAAGCTACTAATTTAATAATCAAATAATTTAGATACATACACTGATGATGTTGGCAATACTAGAATCAAGGAAGGACAAGGATTGCAGACCTTAATGAAAGGATAATTGAGGGATTGTGCAAAGGATTGATTTGGGCTTTAGCATATTTCATTCACGCAACACCAAACTGCAACATCACGTTGGTTTTTTGTAAAACAGTGGTAACTACGCGCCCGAGCCGGCCCATTCCTGCTGATGACAATCTCTACCACTCACTTATATCTCACGCTCTACCACTTATATTTCATGCTAGCATCCCCGAAGGGGTAGGCAGAGGTACGAGTAGTGCAACCACGCTATGCCAAGCATATTTCCCTCCCGCGATATGATCGCGAACCTGTCGCTATATCGGACGCAAATCCAATCCCAAGAAAATAATGTTTTTATCAGATAAAGACATCGATATAATAAAGACATACTTTGATTGCCCGACTTGGTGATCGAACCCAGCCTTTTTTTATTATCTTGAGTGACGAAACGAGCAGGTCGCTCGCCTGATGGTAAGCGCCACGCCTGCCCATAAACTGTAGCAACACTACACAGAATGTTGAATTACAAAGCACTGCATGGCAACATCTATGTCATAGGCTATGGGGCGATTGCATAATAATTTACATATATTTATTTATTTTATTTATTTTCCGTTTACAAAACAACCTAGTTATTTTTGTGTAGGCTGTTGCTAAGGCGCCAGCAGGAAGGAAGGGGGGGGGGGGGGTGGTTTGAGCACCCCATGTGACGTCTTCATCACGCCAGACTGGACAAATTAGCATGGATTATAATTACTACCGATACAGTACAGCTGTGATGCGACATGCGTAACCCCTATTCAGACAAATTCTGGGTCAAGACTCAAGAGTAGTCCTGGATTATTTTGAGTGGTAGAGCCACAATGTAGACAGTTTTGTCTACAGCATGAATGGGCCGGCTCGTCCGGGCCGTTACCACTGTCTCACAGAGAACTGGCGTAAAGTAGCAGCTTGCTGCGTGAGAGCTCGTAGTTCCTGATAACCACGACACAAGACTCTGTGGGTTTAAGACTGTGTGTGACTGTTAGGTGTATTTATTTTGTTAGTTAGTCTCGTAAAATTCTTTCTACAACATGACAAGTATCTTGAGGGCAGGATAATGATAATATGTATGAAATTAGGATATTTAGCAGTTTAGTGGATTTTATTATAATATTCTGGCTTTTTTAGTACAGTGCAGTTCAAATACAATGCAGTAATACATTGCATCCCGCGATGGAATGCAAGTTGAAAGAACGAGCCATTATGGTGGATTTTCCACCATGTGTAGGTATACGGTGGTCGCTATCCAGTCGGATACAAATATGTTTCAGATACCCTCCCGCAAGCAAATTGAACTGGAGTAGAAAAATACAAGGGTTCTTATACATAGGATAACTATTTTATCAGTTGAGTAATTTATAACGGTTACGCAAAAAAAGCCCAGTGTTTGGGCATTGTACTGCGATTGTACTAGATGGCGCTAGCAGTTACGTTTTATACGTTATTGCGCGGTGCGGCGCCGGTCCGTCCCAGACCCCATATACGGTACACCCCACAAACAGGCACAAGTAGCAGCTGTCCTTGACGTTTGCGATTGGTGTTGTTTTTTATGCAGACCATACGGCGACAACCTTTGTAGAAATACTTGAAGAGTGAACTACAATAAAAAACAACTATATTAGAACTTTCAGATATCATACTAATATTATAAATGTGAATGTAAGTTTGTTTGTTACGCTTTCACGCGAAAACTACTTAACCGATCACCATGAAACTTTGTACACATATTCTTGGAGGTATAAGAAGTAACATAGGATACTTTTTATGAAAAATTATCTATTTGTTTGTTACTTTCACGCCTAAATCACTGAACCGATTTTTATGAATTTTGATGTAGAGATAGATGGGACCCTGGAGACGGTTATAGGCTACGTTTTATTTTCTACGGAAAAGTCTATTCACGCGGGCGGAGCCGCGAGCAAAAGCTAGTGATAAATACACTTATGTGCGATTTTTGTGAATACCAATTGCTTAAATAATGTAGGTCACATAATATAACGAATAGACACGTCGTGTAATAGAGCTCAAGATAAAATAAATTGAAATCTAAATGAGTAAAACGCTTAAACTATCAATGTTGTAGGTACACAACTGTAAAAGTTTATAGTGAAGTGAGTGGTTTTTTCTTTAGACTGTTTGCAAATTGCAGGTCCCTTGAACAACACTATATAGCCATGTGTGATTTGTATTGCAATGAGTTGATGATTTCGGCATTATTGGCACCATTTACCGTTTGCTTGAATACTTTGTGACATACAATCAAACACTTTAATGTATGCATACTATTAGACGGGATGTTTACAAGTAAAGTTGTGTCATATATCGCGGGCGTTTGACAGCTCACAAATAGGGTGCGCGATAGGGGTTCTAGTTGAGAGTAAGCGAGATGGTAATATTGAGTTACGGTCAATTGACCGCAACTTATTGGTACAATTTCTATGTAAGTACCGCTCAGCTTGTCTCATATTATACAGTAAAGTATTTGCTTACATTAATAAAATAAATACACCCAACAGTCACACACATAGTCCTGGCCTGTAGCGTAGGTTGATGCCTACGATAGTTCCTGATGGTATTATTGGTTTTAGCTTGTGAGCAATCATATAGCTAATAACACACTATTTTGAAAATGGACCGAAAAATAAACATCATGCACACCGGAATATCTAAGTAAGTGATTATAAAATAAAAGCTAAATATGGTCTGAAGAGTATAGGTACGTGTGTTATTTAGAGATGCAAAACGCGTAAAATAGTTTGCCGGTCTGACATTAGTAACTTTACTCAATTTCTATTATCTTTTAATCTCTGATAACAATAAATGCGATGCCGCTCGTGACGAACTTCAGGCCAAACTAGTTATCTCGCGCATATTGCGGTAAAGTTATTTCTGCTTGGTGTTTTGCCGGTTTAATGTCAGGGTCGCCTTCTCGTTTTTTTTATTATCTTGAATGACGAGACGAGCAGGTCGCTCGCCTGATGGTAAGCGCCACGCCTGCTCATAAACAGAAGCAACGCCACACGGAACTTTAAATAACAAGGCACTGCATGACACTGGACTGCGCTCGTCACCCAAAGACATAAGGTGTTAAGTCTCATAATGCCCAGTAATTTCACTGGCTTCAATGTCCTTCCAAACGGAACACAACAGTGTTTACACACTGTTGCTTGGCGGCAGAAATACACAAAGCGGTGGTACCAACCCAGCCGGCCTCTCGCCGGCCTACGAGGGACCTACCCTTGTACCCATAGATTGACGGTATTTGGTATTATAAGGGGCGACTGACCCCTACAAACCGCAACGGGAATCAAGTTTCGCCATTGCTTCGTGCGTTAATGCAGAGTGTACCAAGTTCAGGTGAGTTGGGTACATTATATATTTTTTGAGATATATTAGCATTGTGCAAAAAAACAACTTTTTATAAAGAGGAGAAAGTCAGCTCAAACCTTTATTTTGGCATCGGTACAATTACAATACGATATTTAAACCAACAGAACTTACTGCTGTTATAAGTTTATGTTAGGCGTCAATTACAATTACAAACAGATTACCTAAATTCTGTCTTGTTCTTTTTTTTATTAGCTTGAATGACGTAACGAGCAGTGATCAAATTGCAGTAATCTCGACATACATAACTATTGTTTATCGACCGATTTCGGTAATGGTAAGAGTCATACCTTCCCATAAACAAAAGACACCACACAAAACGTTGTATTACAAATCGATGATTACAAAGCACTGCATGGCTCTGGACTGCGCTCGCCACCGCGAGATATAAGATGTTAAGTCTCATAATATAGTTCAGTAATTGCACTGGCTTCCATGTCCTTCAAACCGGAACTCAACAGTGCTTACACACTGTTGTTTGGTCGCAGAAATAGAGTAAGTCAGACGGACTCTCGCATACGGGTACCTACCACTAATTAAAAAGTTCAATTTATTTTGTCTTTATTTGCATCATGTAGATAAAAACGACAGTACCTATACAGTATACAGAGTACAGAGTACGTATGCGTAGAGCAACGCTGCATGTGTGCTTGTAATTTAAATGCGGATTCGAAATTGGGCAAAGTGCATGTGTGTGCGGATTTTAATCCAAAATGTATGCGTCTCTCACACAAGCGACAGCGGCGTGTGGGGCGAGAGATGGGCCGATACCTATGTAATCGGCTCATGTCCTTGAATGCCTCGGTAGTTTTGGTGGCGGTTGGCACTAACATTTTGTTTGGCCCTAAAAGTAGCACTTGGCTTCCCCTTTTCTAATTCCTATTCTATTCATTCTAAGGTCAGTAACGCAGCCACGACTCCTGATACCTCAGACATTGTGGTGGTTCATGGATGGATATACAATTACTCTAAAGGTGCCGCACCGAGTGAAGTACTTGTCAGTGCTGTCACATGTACTTGTTAAGCTAATGCGGACGGGTTTCGTAACATCACTGTGCCACTGACAGCCTCCGTGGCGCAGTGGGCGAGTAGCCGGCTGCGAAGCGTAAGGCCGTGGGTTCGATTCCCACACCGAGACAAATGTTTGTCTAATCCACAAATATTTGTTTCGGGTCAGGGTGTTGTGGGACCGCAAGTCCCTCGTAGTTCCTGATACCCATGATACAGGTTAACCTAGTGTGGGGTCGGGAATATGTGTGTGACTGTTGGGTGTATTTATTAATTTATTTATTTAGTCGTGTCTTAAAACAACAATGATAAAACCTCAAATGACATGTCGCGGTGAAATGTTACGAGGTCTCAAAGCAGATCGCTGTGTGGCATCAGGTCGTAACAACACACACATCGACCATCGTCAACCGTCCACACTTGAGAGTTTATTACTCGTGTTTGTTACAACTCAGTCACGCCTCTCGGTGCGGCGAAATGTTTGTTATAAGTGTACACAGATTTAGGCGACCGACTTCTGTATTAGATTTTTTTACTAGCATGTAACAATCCAGTTAGATTAAAAATAAATAGTTTTTCTCTTTTTTATAGTAATAACAGGTATAGAATGGTAGCTATGAGTCATGACATCATCGGCTGATAGTTATGCAAATGTGGTCACGACAAGTGCGGTGACCGTCGTCCGTCGTCCGTCGTCCGCCGTCCGCCGCGGCTGATCACATCTCGACCACCGCGACTGGTGTCATGGTCTAATATTGGGGCTGCATCATCGCCTCTCACTTTACACTTCATAACAAAACAGTATCGACTGCGTCCATGGCGCAGCGGGCGAGTAGCCGGCTTTGAAACGTGAGGCCGCGGGTTCGATCTTCGCACTGAGACAAATATTTGACTGATCCACAAATATTACTTCAGGGCTATGTATTGTAAATTATTGTCGTGTTAGGTGTTATATATTTATATATTTTTAGTATCTAACAATAGCATTCAATATAAAAAGACTGATCTAGCAAACGACTTGTTTTTTTTAAATGATATAAGTGATCTAACAGATCATCTGAAGATGAGTGATAACACCCACTAATGTTGGTGTATTGCAGGCCTTCAGTAAAAAGGAGGGGAGGTTGTGAGTGGAGGGGGGATTTTATATTTTTGGTAATCTCATTGACAACACGAAAGACTGTAGAGCTATCTACCGCCTACAACACGTAGTAAATAATAGTATGTAGGTACCTATTAATTGATACAACTCAGTTTTAGCACATACTTACAGTTATGTGTCACTTTTAGGATGTGATTGCTACTGTTAAGTAAGTAAACAACATTTGGAATAAGCTATAAAATGAATACCTACTGGCAATTCTCGCGCTCACAGCACGGTACAAACGGAAGGAGAGAACTGGCGAAGAGTTATGTGGGTATAGGAATTAAGGAACTGGAATATTACCGGCTAAATGTAGATATATACACGTCGAAAAACTTTGAAAAATGACTACTGTTAGAAGAAGTCGCGAGTTGCGAGCAAGGCAACGCCGGAAACCAAACGAATTATGTTCTACGACGCGAGAACTTGCAGAAATAACTTATTCCATGCGAAGTTGGTGTTTACATTTTTATCTCAAATTTACAAATTTATTTGAGAATTTAAAAAAAATGGTTGTTGGTGGTCAGCATCGCCGCACCAATGCGATGCCCACTGTAACTAATATATTAGTGTAATTAATTTCTTGGCTCTGACTCAACGGTATTCATGCAAATCATGATGTTTTCCACTTGTTTTGATCAACTGAACTGGCGCGCGTGGCGCTCTGCCGACGGACTTGCGATTGGACAATTGTTTAACGTTTAATTAAGTAGGTATTTATACGGCTCTCAACGAATCCCACTGAAACACAACCATAAAGCTGTTATTTCACATCTTTTTTTGTTTCAGTGATACACTGTCGGTCGGTCGAGCCGGTTCATTCTTCTTCTTCTTCTTATCGAATGGTTAGTGGCCAACCTAGTGTCAGAGTTTTTCAAGCCACCCGAAGGCCTCCGACTTGGCTTAACGACTGCTATCAGTTGATAACAGCCGGGACCGACATTTTACGTGCCCTCCGAAACACGGAGACGCTCTGTTGAAATACCACTAAGCGGTCACCCATCCATAGACTGACCGCACCAAGGGTTGCTTAACTCGCTTATCGTTTACTGATTAGTGAGTGCAACTAGCTATGAGCGCCTCACTCATCTACACTAATATTATAAAGAGGAAAGATTTGTATTTTTGTATGTAAAGAATAAACTTAAAACTACTGGACCGATTTCAAAAATTATTTTGCCGTTAGAAAGCTACATTATCACTGAGTAACATAGGCTACTGTTTATACCAGAAAAGGCCGTTCAAAGGCAAAAGCTAATGTTGTATATAAAGCTGTCCACAGCGCTATTCTACTAATGTGTCTGGTGGTGCTTTTACAAATATATTTTTGCAAGCGCGTTCCACATTACTGGATGACATTACAGTAAATATTACAGCTCGATGAGGTGTATCATGATGCGCGATACATGGCACTCGTCAACGACGTCAGAGTGTGTGAGTGCTCTCTATACCGACCCTCGATAAAGAGGGGCCACGTCACACGACACGGCGCGGCGCGGCGCGGCGGCAGCAGCGGTGCACTCTACATGTACACTTAACACTCTAAGCCTCTAGGGTACTTCATGATTACCCGCCCGACGAGCACGAACATGTTGTATACAACTTCAGACAATAACGTGTCATCACACTTCTACACCAGTCTCGAGTTTAAAACATTCTCAATAGATAATTAGTTAGGGCCGTATTTTCAATCCGTCCGCATTGTGAATGATACAGACCTTACTAAAAACTTGAAGCCATGACACCGGACATTGTGTTGCTCAGCGCGTTCTATTACGGTTAATGCTATGAAGAATTGTTTGACTTTATCCCATTCTTACGTTTCGTTAAGAGAACAATGCATGCTGGGTTACAGAACTACATCTTTGTGATCTCCTCCACCTTGGCTCGTGCTAGAAGTTCTCAAGGTACTTCTGTTGTACCTACCATTAACTTGTTGGACAGTTAACCGGCGCACTTGTTCCCTTTTTCCTACAATTTTCATGTGTGATTCTTCGAATCGAATAGTGTTAGCCGAACCTGAAATTTGAATCCAGAACCACACTTGTTTATCAGGTTAGGTATACTTCTATTAAATTACGAGTATTATGTATGAGTAAACGGACATTATTCAATCCGAAAGCGTGTCAATATAAATAAGTGCGCCCCTTAAAAACAATTACGTATTTACTATCAAAATATGTCGAAATATATCACAATATCTATAATATTATAGTAGGTATTATTAATACTTATAATACTAGTTGGTTAAATAGGCTCATGCATACACATAACAATAAGTTCCTCACAGGAATCGCAACACCCCATAAACCGTGTGATAACAGTCCTGTCACCCCTGCGCGGCGCGGCGGCGCGGCGGCACGGCGGTCTGCCCCTGCACATTCATCAAGTTTTTACTCTTGTACGCAACGTTACACCAACCAGCGTTGAAGTAGCGTTTATCTACAAACATTATGGCGTGTGTGCTTGATTACGAGTGCTATAACTACATACTTTTACCATCAGTGAACTGACATTTAGCGGCTGCAAGATCCACCGCGTTTTGGCGATTTTTGCCTTTTGTCTTCGCAGCTGCATCGCGTTGTGGTTCGTGGTTAGCGTTCAGTTGCTGTCGAGAGAGCAACTGACTAGTAGGCCTTGATTGTTTTGAAAAGATCGCCGTTCGCTGATTAGAAGTATAGTGTGTGTATATGGACGTGGTTCAAGAGACATTCATTGTATTGAGCTTCCGAAAACAAGTACCTAAATGACGAACGACGATGCTATAAGTATCGTTAATGCTAACATCATGATCAGGATGGCGCGGTGGCTGGTAGGGGTCCTCATTACTCTACTCATTATTCTATAAAAATGTTCTGAGATAGACGCATAAATTGGTAACGGGTTGTATATTAATTGGCCACACAATTTCTTATTATGTACCGTCATTGTTGTGACGTTACAAGTGATGTATACACTATACACTATACACTATACAGTAACAATAATATTTTTTTTTTTTTTTTTTTTTTTTTTTCACCCAACAGTCACACACATAGTCCTGACCCCACACTAGGTAAAACCTGTATCGTGGGTATCAGGAACTACGAGGGACTTGCGGTCCCACAACACCCAGACCCGAAGCAAATTTTTGTGGATCACACAAACATTTGTCTCAGTGTGGGAATCGAACCCACGGCCTCTCGCTTCGTAGCCGGCTACTCGCCCGCTGCGCCACGGAGGCTGTCTGTATACACTATACAGTAACAATAATATCATTAGTATTGAGAGAGGGCACACCACCACGTGGGGTCGTTTATCTCTATGAAGGACCCCAGGCCACGTCGTGTCACACGCGCATGGCAGCGTCATGGATCAAGTCTACGGTAACATTTGGAAATAGAAAAACCCAATATCAATTTACCCGACACAGGGATCGAACCATCCGATTCATCTAACTGTCATAAAAAGTGGTGATTGCTGCAACGGCAGTATATATAAAAGTAAAAACAAAATCATTTATATTTCAGTGCCAAATTGCACGTCTCGCTTTGTGTGTGTTGAGTCTGTACTGTGTGTAGGTACATACTGACATTGTATCTGTACATAACATAACGTAAACATAATATGCGCAAAAATTAGCTGAAACATCAATATACTTTGAAGGGGTAGAGCCACGCTGTAGACACTTATGTGTACAGCATGAATGGGCCGGCTCGTCCGGGTTGTTACCACTGTCTCACAGAAAACCGGCGTAAATTAGCAGCTTGCTGCTGCGTTTCGTACGGTGAGTGAGATATCCAGAGGCCCAAACACCCTCCCCTTTCCAATCCCTTAATTATCCCTTTCCTAAGGTCGGTAACGCGCCGATGATTCTTTAGGTATTGTGGGCGTACATGGGCGGTGGAGATCACTTACGATCAGGTGACCCACTTGTTCGATTGCCGGATATTATGCTATAAAAAACAATAAAACAGATGTCCTAGGTATGAAGTAACCTCGTTTAATGTGTCTCTAGAGTGACGACTTCAACATTTAGAGTAAATTGTATTGTCGCACCAAACTGGGTACGAAGTGTGTGGTGACTGGTGTACCCAACGCATCATACCGTGTACCTTTAATTACTTTGTGTTGACACTCGGAAGTTCGCAGAGTGGAATTATACACATGAACAGTCCCGTGGGTGGTGTCCGCATATCTGCTGCTCTTGTAGTACATATTCAATTTTATTAGTTGTGCCTTTTATATACATACAGCATCAAATAGGTATCACACGCGCAAATTAACTTGTCTTACATACATACATAGATTCACGCCTGATTCCCATAGGGGTAGGCAGAGACAACGGATTTCCACTTGCTACGATCCTAGCATACCTCTTTGGCCTCATTCACTCTCATTAAATTTTTCATACATGCACGTCGGGTTAGGGTACTCCTGACCTGGCCTTTCTCGATAATATCTCCAACTTGATCTATGAAAGTTCGCCGAGGCCTTCCCCTCTCAACTGTACCATTCACACTCGCTAACTTGTCTTGGCTGGAATTATTTACTTTACTTGCCCTTTAGTCTCCGAAAACAATATCCACAGGCGGAGTATACTTGATCAGCTGGTGGGATTGTACTTGATCATTGTATCGACTGGATAGCCCGTAGACATGGTGGCCGTGTCCCGGGGTCGGCCAGTGTATACCATATATACAATCCAGTAAATTCAGGCCTAAATGATTCTGCCAACCGCCGACCGCCGACGGACGCCGGACGCAAGTCTCTTCACGTCGTCATTATATTTGTGCTTATAACATCAGACCAGCTTAGTTACTATGCCGTGCACGATAAAAAAAGGCGGGACGCCGCTCGGGAGTAACTTCAGTCCGGCCAAGTTATATTGGGGAATTGCAATGAGCAGGTATGTATAAAGTTCTCAGTATCAGTTATATTGAGAGGCAAGGACGGCGAGTAAGTGTAACTGTATATTGAAAGCGCTTACACAACTATTAAAAATAGTATAATCTTATCTTTATAATTATAGGGCTTCGTCGATTATTGTCGATTTTATAAACCGACTTCTGAATGGCCCCGTTCAAGGTTGGTGCAAGAACTATGAAATATTAAACACAGGTCAGCGATGTTATTTACTGATGCGAACAAAATAGCCTTTCAAACAACGAGCAGCTCTTTATACATTATGATAACAAAGCGTATCGGCCGGAGTAGAGCAAGCAAGGCGACGAGCCGCAAGCCGCAGCTGCGAAGTAAAGTATCCCACCTTTAAACAAGACAAAAGCAATTTATTAATTTCATCAATAAATCGTGAAACTTGCCGCCGCTAAGTACTTTTTATCCCCTGCGAAAAAGATAAGGGCAAAGTTTCAATCGAGCGCGAAGGGGATCCGAGTTTTCTATTCACTTATGAATATTTAGGAGCGCTCTTAACAGGCTTCTGCTTCCAGTGTGAGGTGCAGGTTCGTATCGACATCGTTTCACCAGGACACTGGACCCCCATGCATACTGATGACACGACGTATCTGTAATGGAAAAATAAAAATATTGCCTAAACTAACGTAATAAACGACAAATTTTATGATGCTTGATTTTGCTAAGATCCTGTACATAATAATAACTCACCGTAAGGTGTAGGATAATAATAATACATAATACTAGCCCTGTATTATATACGTCTTACTGCTGGGCACGGACCTCCTCTACTGAATGAGAGGGGTTAGGCGGTAGGCCTTAGTCTACCACGCTGGCTTAATGCGGGTTGGCAGATTTCACATACCTTCAAAATACTTGTGCAGAACTTCTCAGGTATGCAGATTTTCTGACGATGTTTATTAACCCTTAAATATGACAACACCTTTTTGTAGCACGTTGTATACGTTTGAGTCGGCCTTGGCTAAGCGATTCATTATAGAAAAAGGCGCCCCCTCACATGTGACGGAGTCCCTGCCTGCATTGAAACAACGATAAGATAGTATCGAGACAATTTATGAGTAATACGGTGTGCCTGTGAGTTTTAATTAAGTGTAGCGAATGTCCCGAGTTGGGACATAAACCGGGCAGTATAAACGAGTGCTAGTGGCGGTCGACAGTAACTAGAGCGAGTTACTGCCGCGCCACTTAACACTTACAGCAGATGTCGTAAACGATCCGCCTATAAACCTGTAGAGTGTAGAGTGTAGTGTAACGCACACTATTATTTCGTTAGTTTAGTGTGTCGCGTAGCTATTTGTTCTCTGTTTATGATAGGTTTTATGTGGAGACAGTTAGTAGCACATGACCAATTTAATTTGGTTACAACTTTTTTAGTGGCAGAGCTACAGCGTGTAGACAGTTTTGTCTACAGCATGAATGGGCCGGCTCGTCCGGGTCGTTACCATTGTCTCACAGAAAACCGGCGTAAAATACCAGCTTGCTGCTGCGTTTCGTACGGTGAGTGAGATATCCGCAGGCCCAAATCCCAAGGCACCTCCCCTTCATAATCCCATATTTTCACTTTTCTTTAAGGTCGGCAACGCACCTATGATTCTTTTGGTATTGTGAGCGTATATGGGGGCGTTGGAACTTACCAACAGGTGACCCACTTACTTGTTTGCCGGCCTATGCTATGAAAAAAGAACTAGAGAATTAATTAAACCCCCGATGTTAATTTCTAAAATATCTATTGGCACGTTTTGACGTACTTGACCGAGACGGAGCAGCCTTCGCATGCAATGCATATTATAGGTACGGTGCGACCCCGAGAGAGATCGACGGCAGCGGGAAAAAAATCGTGCTGGACTGAGTGAGGTTGAGGTGAGTGAGCTGGGTGAGGGGCTTCTGAGTACTCTAAGCGGCATAGCGTAGAGGCGGTACCGGCAGCAATCCAGAACCACGATCCCCTGGGACCGTCTCAATTGCGCCGAAGAAGGCCACCGCGGAGTTTTTAGTCGGTAAAGCAGCGTAGGCATACGAAAGACCACTTAGTACCTTATGTTTTGATTTTTTGATATAATAATGGGTTCTATATAATGTTACGAAGTGGTAGGAAATGAGATGCTCGACAAGACTTGGAGTCAGCAGGAAGTCTCCGGGAAGTGATGAACAGCGAGGGCGGGGGTGCGGAGTGGCGCTGAGCGTGTAGGGGGGGGGGAGGAGGGGGTTGTTATTTATGACGTTGTTTAATTTTCGGCCGCGCCGTATTCGTATTTGTTCTTAGAGTTGTGCTGCGTTTGAAACGTTTACACTATACTTGTGTGGTTCCTTATAATACTTGCGACTGGACTGCCTGACTATCCCGTCCACATACCCTGCAACTACTCTAAGACGAGTTCGACAGTATCACACATTTTAATAATACATAGGTACGCACATAGCGCAGTTGAGCTAATTAATAATAATAATAAATACACCCAACAGTCACACACATAGTCCTGACCCCACACTAGGTAAACCTGTATCGTGGGTATCAAGAACTACGAGGGACTTGTGGTGCCACAACACCCAGACCCGAAACAAATATTTGTGGATCACACAAACATTTGTCTCGGTGCGGGAATCGAACCCACGGCCACTCGCTTCGCAACCGGCTACTCGCCCGCTGCGCCACGGAGGCTGTGAAAAATTTATGAGATGATGTAGAGTTCATCTCCGTATCCTTATTTCTCTACTAGCCTTTGTTCGCGCCCCCCCCCCTGCCCACGTGGACGGCCTTTTCCGGGATAAAAAATACCTTATGTCCTAGTTCAGGTCATGGTGTACTTATGTGCTAAATTTTTTCCTAAACCGTTCAGCTGTTAGGGCGTGATTGATTAACAAACATTTCAAAATTCACATACATCTAAACTTTCACATTTGTAACAGGAAGTAGCATAGTCGGATTTATAACAGAATACATTTGTAACAGGAAGTAGCATAGTCGGATTTATAACAGAATACATTTGTAACAGGAAGTAGCATAGTCGGATTTATAACAGAATACATTTGTAACAGGAAGTAGCATAGTCGGATTTATAACAGAATACATTTGTAACAGGAAGTAGCATAGTCGGATTTTAGGATATAAATTATATTAACAAGAACTAAGTCAAAGAATTATCTACATCATGAATGGGCCGGCTCGTCCGGGTCGTTACCACTGTCTCACAGAAAACCGGCGTAAAGTAGCAGCTTGCTGCTGCGTTTCGTACGGTGAGTGAGATATCTGGAGGACCAAACCCCCCTCCCCTTCCAATCCCATAATTATCCGTTTCCTTTAAGGTTGGCAACGCACCTATAATTCTTTTGGTATTGTGGGCGTACATGGGCGGTGGAGATTACTGGTGGTGGGATAAGGGCAGGTGGAATAGAGAGTATAGAACTTTTAACGCAGAACACAATAAGGTTCGTCATAGGATTCACGCCAGTTGTCATAACAGTTGAAAATGTCTGAGCTATGAGTAAGTAATGCAAGTAATGTTGTCGATGTGAACGCTGCTTAGTGGCCCGCGGCAATATTTCCACTGGTTCGGGTGCGGGTGCGGGTGCGGGTGCGGGTGCGGGTGCGGGTGCGGGTGCGGGTGCGGGTGCGGGCGGCACATTTGTCAGTCGCTTGGTGTTATTAAACTACGCTCTGATTAATATTATTATTGCTTGCGTTACCCGCTACCTTTTATATCCACTAACCGATATTGCTGGTAGGGCAGCGAGGTTAGTACCTGCTACATGTTACACGGACTAATAAAAGGTCTCGTAATTTGTGTAGAGATATTTTTTGAATGGTAGAGCCATGCTGTAGACAGTTTTGTCTACAGCATGAATGGGCCGGCTCGTCCGGGTCGTTACCACTGTCTCACAGAAAACCGACGTAAAGTACGGTGAGGGAGATATCCAGAGGCCCAAATTCCCAATTCCCTCCCCTACCCAATTCCTTAAATTATCCCTTTCCTATAAGGTCAGCAACGCGCCCATAACTCTTTTGGTATTGAGATTGTACATGGGCGGCGGAAATCACTTACTAACAGGTGACCCACTTGCTCGTTTGCCGGTCTATACTATAAACGACGTGCCGACGTTTGTGGCTAGGGATTTAAGCAAACTCCCTCCCGTCACCTTCGATCATGTCGACGTTACCAGCCTTTTGAAGGACATTGTCTTTCTGAAGGCAAGCCTCGCGGATATTCAACGGCAATTAGATGTGTCTCAAAACACCGTCGCAGATTTGCGCAAAGAAGTTGTTGAGTTGCGCAACACTATGGCGGTAACTAGGTCACCACCGAGCGCATTTAACGTCAACACTCGTCGTGGAGCTGGTCTCAATACCTCAGTGGCTAGTTACGCGTCAGCAGTTTTGTCGCCGTCATCGTCGCCTACACCGATTGCTGAGCCTGCGGAATGCGCCTCCTGCGCGCCCCGCGACTCCGCACCCGTTCCCGCGGTTCCTCTACGCCTCACCGCCCGCGCCTCGCGCCACGACCCGCTGCCTGTATCTGCAGCTCCGGCGAAATCGACTCGACAAGATTTCGCCAGCGCCCCCGGGAGCGTCTCTGCCGCTCCCAAAGTGAAGTCCGTGCCAGAAATTACAGAGAACCGGACTACCAACGATGGTTTCGTGTTTGTACAAAGGAGGAAATGCCGACAACAGATCACTGCTAACCGCTGCGGCAATGTACCTGTGGAATCCAACCTCGGTGTGCGTGCTGCTCAGCCGAACACTCCGATTTACATCTCCCGCCTACACTACACAACTAAGGTGGAGAACATCGTGGAGTACGTGCGCCAGAAGATGAAGTATTCACCGAGGGTGCAGATGCTGGCGTCGTATCGCAACGTCAATTTCAAGGCGTTCGTGGTGCGAGTGCCGAACTGTTTTCTGCACCTCGTCTTGGAGGAAATCTTCTGGCCGCAGGGCGTGGTGTTCCGTCGCTTCCGCGGACAAGTACCACACGAACGCACACAGACTTAGTCAACTGTGCAGTGATACTAACTTAGTTTTAGGTTTTATATACTAACACAATCTGTACTTATTTTATATATATGTTAGTTTGTAAGGTATTTTTCTATGGGCCAAAAGTTGCCTGAAAATAAATGATTTATTATTATTAAAAAAAAAAATGCCATTTGCAACTTTCTTGACGCTGTCACTAGATCGGAATGATATTTTGAACATTTAAAATTACGGGAATTGGCCTCCTGGTCACTTTGCCGAGTGACTATACTGCACCTTATAATAAATGCAGAGTGTATAGTGCAGAGTCGAGAGACATGGAGTTTTACGCTTGTCGCCGGAATCATATCGGCATGGAGGATCTGGATATATACACTGGCTGACCCCGGAATGACGAGTTTGTCTGCTTGGTGTTAACTTATAGCAAGACACATGCCACTGTCGATACTGATTTTAGCCAGATTTCAATTTATATTATTATTTCATAGTTCACCATATATTAGTAAGAAAAAAAGAAAAAGAAAAGTTTATTGTCATCATAAGACATGCAACAAACATAATGCAGTACAAAATAGAATTAATATTCAACTGAGTTATAATTAATATTATAACTAAGTATACAGTTGCATGCCTTCACGGTGACAACAGGAGACCAGCTCAGTATAATACTGTGATTATGGGGCGAGCCACAATACACCATCACACCCGCACATCCACCGCCGCGTAGCACAGTTTCTGGTGACAACTCTCCAATCCCACGGCTCTGTAAAATCTTAAATTGCATTCATTTAATAATCTTGTTGATATTCATTTCGACAAAATGGGCATGTATTATATAAAACAATTTACTCTTACCTTATCAATGAGATGTAATTTTACAATAAGTTAAATTATATAATATGTCACATCTTTGTGGTTAATGTTAGTTAGTATCTATTGTAATAGAATCTGTTTTGCATGCTGAGAATACCTTTATGTTGTTGTTAATTTAGTTCAATTTATCTAAAAGGATTTTTTTAGTACATGTAATTCATAGAATACATAGATTATTTTGTTTATATTGTTCCATTGAAAAATAGTATATAGCAAGTACAGAGGTTAGTGTGTGGATACATGTATATACATGTATATTTAATGGTGATATTCGTATTGTTCGCTACATCCGAAACACGCAGTACCCGCTTTACCCATTACCCATTTTATCCATTACCCGCTCCCTGTTATTGAGTAGTACGGGGCGTCTACAGATCGCGTCACATCTGATTACCCTTAATATATATTTGATGATATACGAGGCGCTGTCACACGTTTGATTCTCGAGTTCGTGTACTAAATCTATTTTATGTTCCGTAATTCTGATTAATGTTATTTTGAACGTGTTAGAACAACAACGAGGTTCCCGGTTTATGATTTTCATAGAGTAGTGACGACAGTGCATGATTTAGCTGGTAGGAGGGGACCTGAAATATATTTACACCCGACTGGATACCACAGTACATACATACATACGCACTCACGCCTGTAATTCCCGAAGGTGTAGGCAGAGGTGTAACCAGTACACCCACATTTCGCCGAGCGTATCTCCGTCCCACGATGTGATAGGGGGCGAGCCTATCGCCATACCGGGCACAAATTCCAGATTTCGGGCGAATACTGAGCATTTCGTAATAGAAAAACCCAATACCACTTTACCCGACCCGGGGATCGAACCCGAGACCTCAGCGTTAGCCTCAATCGTAACGCGTACGCATTACAACTGTGCTACCGAGGCAGTAATATTGTGAAAAACCCTTCATAGTATATGTTTTGAGTATTTTTTATGACAAAAATCCGTTGTAAATCTTCTTCTGCCTGGCACAAGCGGTATTCTGGCTTTTTTCCAAGGTCCGCCTTTCTATTTAGTCGTTTCCACTTCGACCGGTCTTGAGCATCCCTATTGAGAGATAACACTTTGCAAGTAAAGGGGAGAATAGCTAAATCGTTCACTGCTTCCAACAAACACTAATGAATTAAAACTATATTCTTCCTAGTAATTATAGATATTAGAACATATAACTGTACACCCATAAGTACAGTTGAAGGCATCCGCCATCCGCTAATAATATGTGGTCGCGCCATAACAAACGATAAGTTGTCCGATCACGGGCTTAATTCTCTATCACGCACAGACTTCTAACGCGTCCGCGTTTTGTAAAATGTAAACTGCAAGAAATCAGGGACATTATTCCTAATACGTCATACGTTAACTACGCGAGATCAGCGCCAGCAATGGCAGTCTTTAAACCAATATCAAATGTTCATAACAAGCTCGTAACGCACTTCATCGCGTTTATAAAATTTCACATTGGCTTATAGAACACTACGTTAATGCCGATTTCATGAAGTCAACGTAACGTAGCCGCGTTAATGTAACGCGTTTACGTTACGAATATACACGGTCATAGAGAATAAGGTCCCAGTTGATCTCGTTGCTCGCGCTCTCAAGTCACGATACCGTAAAGGCCTGTTTTAAGGTACGCAACCAAGACGCGAGTCAGGCGATAGCATAGCATTTTGAAATTTAAGGACGGCAAACGAGCAAGTGTCACCTGATGGTAAGAGTTCTCCATCACCCATGTAAGCCCACAGTATTACAATAATCATAAGCGCGTTGCCGTCCTTAAAGGAAAGGGAAATTTTAGGCCTCCAGGATCGTTAAGTCCTATGAAACGTAGCAAGCTGCAATTTTACCTCGCATTCTGTAAGATAATGATAACGATCCTGCCGAGCCGGCCCATTCATGCTGTAGACAAAATTGTCTACAGCGTGGCTCTACCACTCGTATACAATGGAAAAAGGTGGTCTCACAGAAAACCGGCGTAAAGGAGCAGCTTGCTGCTGCATTTCCTACGGTGAGTGAGATATCCGGAGGCTCAAATCCCCTTCACAATCCCTTAATTATCCCTTTCCTTTAAGATTGGCAACGCGACCGTAATTCTTTTGTATCGTGGGCGTACATGGGCGGTGGAGATCGCTTACCATCAGGTGACCGACTTGCTCGTTTTCCGGCCTATACTATAAAAAAAAATACATCAAAATGTACCTATGCAATTGCATTGCAAAGCAAAGATGTCGCTGTCGTCTTGCATTATTTTAACCTTACCTACCTACCTTAAAACAGGACACTTGTAATTTCGTCATGTCCGTCTGTTCATCCGTATGTCACAGTCAGTTTACTCTGAGACTTTTAGCACTATATGGATGAAATTTGGAATGTATTGGATGTAGCGAAAATAGAAAAACAAAATAGGTTTTATATTCTAAGCTCGCGTTACGTTGAAGGATACAATGGATACAATATCTCTCGAAGCGACGCTGGGGTTGCCAACTTTTTGTATAAAAATAAAAAATAAGGGTCGGGCAAGGAATATAAATCGTATTTTGGAAAATATATCTAATGAAATAAACGTTCTAAAATGGCTATACTGAATTGTAGAATTGTGCGACCAATTTATACGACCATAGAGGAACGATGCGATTGCGGAACGTGAATTGATGACGCCAAGCGACGCGACGGTGCGGGCTGCGGAATTGCGGAAGCGATACGCTCGCGACTATAATTATGTGTATGTTTTGACATTGTGTGAAATGTGTTGAGTGGGTATTGGGTAGCGCCTAGCGGATATCGCGATGGTTGCGCGAATGTTGCGGATCGCGAGGCGACGCGACGTTCGCCGCCACCGCGCCGCTCGCCGTCCGCCGCCCGCCAGACAGTACGCGTTTATCGCTCTGAGGTGGTTGTAGTGTCATTTTTGTTATTTTCCGACACTAGGTTCGACAAAACCGCATAACTGCTGGGTAAGTATTCTAATTTTGCTAGTTACTTTAACTTAAGCTAAAAAAGAGTTCAGTTTTACCATATTCATTCGAAACAATGTATTTAACTATTTCAAGAATAGTGAATGAATGACGAGATGAGATATAAACCAACAAAATAGGGATGTCCTATTTTGTGTTATACATAATTGCTAGACATTCACATTGGAATTACCTATTATAATTGGCCATATTATTTGGCAGCTGTCAGCTGTCAGCTGTCAGCTGTCACTTGCAATATTTTACATTACTGACATCGCAGTACCCACCTATAATTGGGTACAAAATATGTAATTTTACATACGCACTCACGCCTGTAATCCCCAAGGAGTAGGCGGAGGTGTAGCCGAGCGTATCTCCGTCCCACGATGTGATAGGGGGTGAGCCTATCGCCATATCGGGCACAAATTCTAGACTCATCGCTGATACTTAGCATTTTGTAATAGAATAAACCAATACCACTTTACCCGACCCGGGGATCGAACCCGAGACCTCAGCGTTAGCCTCAATCGTAACGCGTACGCTTTACAACTGCGCCACCGAGGTCGCCATTAATTTTAATAAAATGAATTGCAGCCGCAAATATTTACAAAGCTGTTATGAAATAATACATAATGAGTCGAATTATCGTGTCAGGCTTGGGCCAAAGTAAAGTATGTATTTGACAGAAACCTATTTGTGTGTGTCCTTATATGTATAGATACACCAAGCTTACACCACTGTTTGTATCCTAAAAATAATAACAGAGGAGAATCCTAGAAGATCGGGAGAACTGGGAGTGTCTAAGTAGGAGAGCGGGCCCTGGTAGAAGGCCGGGGTAACGCCCGCGCCAGGCAGAACAAGAGTATTCTATAATTTATTTTATATAATTTCAGGGACATAGCCAGTACTTAAACAATCTCATGGTATTCACGTTTTGAATGATAGCCGATAATCCGCCCAAAATCAGGGATATAAAAATACTTTGGTAAAAGGATTAGGAATAAACGCCAAACCCGATTAATGAGCCAAAATGCCTTTTTTTTCTGCGGAGGATTTGATAGAAGCTGTGATGGAGAGGCCTGCCTTGTGGGATGCCAACGATATAGGATATAGTGATAGATTCGTTACAAAGACTATGTGGAATCAAATAAAACGACTCAGTCGAGCAGAAAGCAGTGAGTATTTTCATTTTTACCTTACCATCTTACCTTCCATTTTTTGGGTGTATGTTTTTTTATTTTTTATATCATAGGCCGGTAAACGAGCAAGTGGATCACCTGATGTTAAGTGATCTCCACCGCCCATATACGCCCACAATACTAAAAGGATCTTGGGCGCGTTGCCGACCTTATAGGAAAGGGATAATTAAGGGATTGTGAAGGGGATTTGAGCCTCCGGATATCTCACTCACCGTACGAAATGCAGCAGCAAGCTGCTCCTTTATGCCGGTTTCCTGTGAGATAGTGGTAACGGCCCGGATGAGGTGGCCCATTCATGCTGCAGACAGAACTGTCATGTACGCGTTAGCAAAACCCTATTGCATAGTCGAACACTTTGTTTATTTCTTCTTCCACGTATCTTTACCCCACTCGCAGTGTGGTCGGCGCAACGTGCTTCTTAACACAATAAAGAAACATTTGGCTCGTAGTTTGTACGATGAGCCGCCTGCTTGACGTCAACATCTCTGGGGAGAAAACACTCAGACGCGAAACAGATATTTGTGAATCACACAAACAATTTGTCTCGGTGCAGGAATCGGACCCGCGGCCTCTAGCTTCACAGCCACTGTGCCACGGAGACTGTCAATTTTTGCTCACATTATGATGGCATGGTGGCTGACGTCCAAGGATGTGATAGGGTGAGCCTATCGCCATATACGTTAACAACTTCAAATCCTGGAAAACTCCTCTGTGTGACTTCTAGATCTATATATATAGCTTTCTAGACAAACAAATATACAACGCGTTACAGAAAGCTGTATGTAAATTTAAACAATGTATAGTGTATGATATAAGTATTTCATCCTCCATAGTACCAAATTCGTACATCATCATAGGACATATTTATAGGATTTTCTTTGTTATCGAATGAGTAACATGTCGATATCGATTCTTAACTTTAGACAACACTAAATGATAAAAGTAATACTTCAGACCTCAGTAACAGTCATTAAAACAGTTGCTAATTAATGGCAACATTTATTTGACGCAGCCAGTTCGGCAATTTCTTAGTTTTTGAAGTATGATTACGAGTTAAAAATATGTTGTATTTGTCTAAAAACAAGTACATATTATGAATTGGTGTTTTGTGTTGGTGCAGCTGATAATAGCTTATAAGAGGTTCGTCAGCTGTATTAAGCAAAGATCATAGTCAAAGATCGAAGACCCGAGAATTAAGTCTTTACAGTGTTTCTAGAAGATGGTACCTATACCTTTTTTAGCACTTAGGCTCTTTCAGGTGTTAATTTGTGTTTAAATTACAAGTTACATACGCATGTCCTTAGAATTACTTACACTTTGTTTATGTTTATTAAAGTGAGTGTCTTTCAAAGTAATTAATAGTAATGTGATCAATTTTATTGATCTTAATAAATGAGTGATTAAAATTAACGTGAAATTTTATGATGTATAATGACCCTAAAATATGACCACACTTTTCTGTAACACGTTGTTTATATTGTGTTTATATTATTATTTAATTTTCAAAATACGAGTTGTATAAATTAGAATACTTCCAAAACTTTACACATTCATTTGTTTTGTTTTACAGTCACATCACTTAGGAAAAAGTGGAAAAATCTCAGGGATCAATATCGAAAGGAACTTAAAAAAATGCGTTCAGGTTCAGAAAACGGTACCACATGGAAACATTATGATATGATGTCGTTCATGGAGAACCAGATCAAGTCGAGCCGGGGCGAGTCTAATACCGACACCGCTGAGCTGTCAGAAGACAAGGATAAAATTCATTTAATACCTCATACTTCAGCACGAGCTAGTTCTGTTACTCCTTCTGAAGCGTCGTCGACCGTCAATACAAAAAGGAAAATAACACATGACCTAAAAGTAGAGTTTTTAAAAATTCAAAAAAAGAAATTAATTTTGCACGAAAAATTACAAAGAGAAAAACGTAGAAGAGAACTACTTCGTACAAAGGAATCTAAAGACGAGGATTATCATTATTTGATGACATTGCTGCCTCAGATGAGGAAATTCACACCTTCACAAAAATTTCGTGTTAGGAATAGTATAAATTCTGTTATGTTAGATGAAATAGAATGTCAGGGACAATTAATGGATTCCTTTTCGTAAGACAATAATATGCAGCAATAGTCTATCCTGATATACTTATTTATTTGAAACTAAGGAATAAAATAAATATAAATGCCAAATTTTTATTAAGTACTAGCTTTTGCCCGCTGCTCCGCCCGCGTGAATGACCTGTTCCGGGATAAAAGGTAGCCTATGTCCTAATCCAGGGCATGGTCTATCTGAGTGCCAAATTTCATGCAAAACCGTTCAGCCATTAAGATGTGATTGACTAACAAACATCAACATTCATAAACTCACAAACATTCAAACTTCACCCTTATAAAATAATAAAAAATATATATATAAAAAAAATCAAAAAAATAATAATAATAGCAAAACACAATATCTGAAAAACTCACAAAATATATTGATCTTAAAGACGAAATAAGCCGTATGTGGCGACTACATAAAGTTTCAATTGTGCCTATAGTTCTGTCCACCACTGGAATTATTCCCAAGCAATTATCACTGTCTTTAACCCTTTTAGATGTACCGGAACAAACTTACATACAAATACAAAAATCAGTGATATTAAACACTTGTAGGATTGTTAGAAAGTTCTTACAGACAGAGTAGTAGGACCACCTGGCCTCTAACTCACATTTCAATCATACTGGCAATCACTTGGCTTAGGCCCGTGATTGTCAAATTATACCGGTCTTGCAGACCGAGCAACAAAAAGTTGAGAATAAATAATAATAATAAAATAAATAATATCAAAAAAAAAAAAATAGAAAATATTAATGTTAAGTAATGTGATTAATGAGAATGGAGGCCACGTACGGGCAGGCGCAACAGAGGACGTCCACCTACAAGATGGACCGACGACCTGACAAGGGTTGCAGGAAGCCGATGGATGCAGGTCGCTTCCAACAGCGAGGCCTGGAAGGCATTAGGGGAGGCCTGTGTTCAGCAGTGGACGTCTTGTGGCTGATGATGATGATGATGAATGTGATTAAGTAAGTAATGGGTGTTGCCCATGACAGTCATAGTGTTAGAGCCCAGAGGAGTCGGTGCGTTGTAGGAAATAATTGATTATTGTATGTTTTGGTTCTTTGGCAATCTTACCTTAGGAACGCTGCCTCATCACATAGGTTGTCTGTGAAATAGTAATACCACCTCGGTGGCCCCGTCCATTCATGCGGTAGGCAAAACTATAGAATATCTACAAGTTATTTCATGCAGAATTTCCGTACCTTTGATGGGCACCACCGTTGTGGTGTGATTTGCGATAAAATATGAAGGGCGTAGCTTCATTCCGCCGCTCTCATTTTCCGCTACTTACGCGCACTGTCCCTGAGTCTCGTTGGAAAATTATGTAGTTATCTGTCAGCAGCACACGCGCACCCCTTTTCCGATAGAGTGGCTTGGCCCAGTCTCCGCGCCGCACCGCACCTCGCCGCACCTCGCCGCCGCGGCTCCACATTGTTAACGTAAACGTTGTCCATGTTTACGTTAATAATAATTGAATAATTTAAAATTACGCTGTTTTTAATCATTGGAAACAGGCGTGAGTCTATGTATGTATTTAATCATTGGAACATTTTTTTTTATTTGTTTTAGATGACGAGACGAGCAGGTCGCTCGCCGGATAGTAAGCGACACGACTGCCCATAAACAGAAGCGACACCAATCAAAACTTCGAATTATGAAGTACTGCATGGCACTGAACTGCGCTCGTCACCCTGAGACATAAGATGTTGAGTCTCACAATGTCCAGTAATTTCACACAACAGTGTTAACACAATGTTGCTTGGCGACAGAAATAGATGAAGCGGTGGTACCAACCCCGCCAGCCTCTCGCATACGAGGGACCTACCACCTTGTCCTTGTGTATAAAAGCATGTTGCGCATGTTGGACAACACTACATTATTATCACTTTGGCTGACAAAGTATGTGTGGGATATCGTCTCAGATCGTGTAATGGAAACACGTACATCTTACCTATAAACATATGGTTAAGGCGTCCGCATACGCGACAGTGCGTACATCGGCACATATGTCATATACTGTTATAGGGTACAGGGTCGAGAGATCGTAATTAAAATCACGTTCACTTTCTCACTCTGTCCCGCTATAGTTAAAACTAAAGTCAGGGGACTGAGATTAAGGGTGAAATAGTGCAATTTAAGTGAGCTGATCACCGTCTGTGCTACTCGCAGACGTCCCCACCATAAATACAAATACAAAAACTGAGGGGTGCTAGCGGGGTGCCAGTAAAAGCGTTCAGGATCCTTCACTTCACCCTGAGAGTTTCATTTACACATTTTTTATGTACTATATACAGACAGCCTACGTGGCGCAACGGGCGAGTAGCCGGTTGCGAAGCGTGAGGCCGTGGGTTCGAGTATTGAAAATTGTTGAGCTTTAGTTATTACGGTCAGTCAATAGTAGGCACGTTGCAGATCTTTGAAAAACAAATGAAGATTGAAGGAAGGCGGATTTGTTGGATACCAACTGGAACATGCATCTCACTGGAAGTATGATCTTAGGGGAAAATCTCATTTACAGATATCTTTTCAACCTCGGGGGAAGAGAGATGGTAATGTCGGAGTCACCAGCCTTCCGACCCGGTTGTCTTTGCCCAAACAATCGCTGGATAGGGTCCCTGGCCAAAATCCATACGTTACTACACCAACTGAACACTCCGCCGGTCCTGGGGGATCCTAAGTGTACTCTGATTGCTGCCGGTGCCGCCTCCGATTAATGATGCTGTGGAGCCCGATTATTATTTATTTTTTTATAGAATAGCCCGGCAGACGAGCAAGTGGGTCGGTGGTGGGGGGTGAAAGGGAGGGGTGGGGGGTGTTCATGAATTGTTTACGCAGCACATTACGCCTCTAGCCGCGTTTATTTCAAACGAGAGTACTCGTTGATCGTTTGGGGCTTACACAGGGCGAGGTAATTCCTTCAGAGACATCATTAGCCTGTCTACTCTCCGCTTGATGCGAAAAGCTGTTCATGCAACGTCTCTTGTGCAACCCTGTATATTATTGTTGATAATAGTTCTTTAACTGTAGGTAAGACTTCCTAAAGGTAGACTTTGTTATTTCAAATGTCTGTCTGAATCTCAGTCTCCCGCTCCAAATAGTTTCCATACAATTGTATATACAAAGTAGAACGGTCGGGCGTTGAGGTTTCCTGTCGCGGTAGTGTTCTAAAAATGTTCCTTTATGCACTGTATATAAAATTTGAAACCATGTAGGAGTATGGAACTAATAATATGCACACTGTTGCTTGAAGGCAGAAATAAACAAAGCGGTGGTAGCAATTCAGACAGCTCGCATACGAGCTACTACCATCTTGTGCGAGGGACCTACCACCTTTTCATACATGCCTTTGTCATGTGGATCGGGCGTTTAGTTTAGCCTGTGTAAGCTTAAGTACAAGAACTTACTGCAGATCTAAATTTGGACCGAGTTTCAGATTTCTGTCACAAATCAAAGTAAGCTTATGGAAAGCGCTTGCAAGCTATCCACACATATTGGCCAAGTGTGTAGACGTAGTATAATAACTAATGCATACTCAAAGTGACTTACAGCGATGCTTACAGCGAACATGCAACATTGTTACGGTTTTAGAGTATATCTATACATGTGTGTGTTCACCCCTTCACAATATTTAGGGTGAAACTTGTTTGCAAGCGGAACCTAATACACCAAGCTATCAACACGTACATGTGGTGAAGTTACAGCTGTATCGATACGTGTCTATGTGTAACATATTTTACAAGGTAACTCGTATGCGCGAGGCCGTCTGGCTTGATACCACCGGTTTGTCTATTTCTTCCGCCATGCAGCAGGGTGTAAGCACTGTTCTGTTCCGGTTTAAAGGACAGTGAAGCCACTGAAATTACTGGGCTTTATAAGACTTGACATCTTATTTCTCGGTGTGATGAGCGCAGTCCAATGTCACGCAGTGCTTTGTAATTTAAAGTTCTGTGTGGTGTTGCTTCTGTTTAGGGACAGGCGTGGCGCTTACCATCAGACGAGCAACCTAATAGTTTCGTCACTCAAGCTAATAAAAAAAACAAGCCTCAGACTACCTGCAATTAATTTTAATAGCTAATATACCTACCTAGTGTACACGCGGTGCTTGTGGTGTACCTATTTTACGTGGCCTAAAAACCCCCCTTCCACCCAACCTGGCCCAAATATTACTTGTGAACACCACATCATTTGTTCCACTTAGCACAATATCTATCTATAGATCTATTGACACTTCAACGTTCGGCGGGAGACTTGTTTCCAGTAGTTGGTTTTTACTTGTTTACTACGCGGCCAATCATCAGTTCTATATATCTTAAGTTTAAGTTGGTACCATCATCACCATTCTACCATCGCACCACCCGACACCGCAGTAGAGTTCATCCATATTATCTGGAAACAATCCCGTCTAGCACGGTACGTTTCCAGCGTTCATTTCTACCACACACGCAGCACATGCAAGCTCTGGAATGAACTCCCTGCATCGGTGCTCCCCGAGCGTTATGACATGTCCTTCTTTAAGGAGTTTTCTTTCAACGGTACGCAGCGGCTTGACTGTGCTCTGACATTGCTGAGGTCTATGGGTGGCGGTAACCACTTACCATCAGGTGGGCCGCCCGCTCGTCCGTCTATCTAAGCAATAAAAAAAAAAAAAAATATCTGTCACGTTTGCAAATCGCTGCCGTTTCCGTCAAATCAACTACATTTCAATAGCAACTCATCAACTGATTACAACACAATGCAGGTATTGTTACATCTAAATCATCGTACATCCTCCGCTTCAAGCTTCATTCATTATTAACGACCGACTCTTCTCACAGATTACCGCCGCGCCGCGCCGTCACGCGCTGAGAAATTAGCAATTGTTCTTATTTAAATGAACTCTTTGAAGTACGCGTTTATCGCTCTGAGGTGGTTGTAGTGTCATTTTTGTTATTTTCCGACACTAGGTTCGACAAAACCGCATAACTGCTGGGTAAGTATTCTAATTTTGCTAGTTACTTTAACTTAAGCTAAAAAAGAGTTCAGTTTTACCATATTCATTCGAAACAATGTATTTAACTATTTCAAGAATAGTGAATGAATGACGAGATGAGATATAAACCAACAAAATAGGGATGTCCTATTTTGTGTTATACATAATTGCTAGACATTCACATTGGAATTACCTATTATAATTGGCCATATTATTTGGCAGCTGTCAGCTGTCAGCTGTCAGCTGTCACTTGCAATATTTTACATTACTGACATCGCAGTACCCACCTATAATTGGGTACAAAATATGTAATTTTACATACGCACTCACGCCTGTAATCCCCAAGGAGTAGGCGGAGGTGTAGCCGAGCGTATCTCCGTCCCACGATGTGATAGGGGGTGAGCCTATCGCCATATCGGGCACAAATTCTAGACTCATCGCTGATACTTAGCATTTTGTAATAGAATAAACCAATACCACTTTACCCGACCCGGGGATCGAACCCGAGACCTCAGCGTTAGCCTCAATCGTAACGCGTACGCTTTACAACTGCGCCACCGAGGTCGCCATTAATTTTAATAAAATGAATTGCAGCCGCAAATATTTACAAAGCTGTTATGAAATAATACATAATGAGTCGAATTATCGTGTCAGGCTTGGGCCAAAGTAAAGTATGTATTTGACAGAAACCTATTTGTGTGTGTCCTTATATGTATAGATACACCAAGCTTACACCACTGTTTGTATCCTAAAAATAATAACAGAGGAGAATCCTAGAAGATCGGGAGAACTGGGAGTGTCTAAGTAGGAGAGCGGGCCCTGGTAGAAGGCCGGGGTAACGCCCGCGCCAGGCAGAACAAGAGTATTCTATAATTTATTTTATATAATTTCAGGGACATAGCCAGTACTTAAACAATCTCATGGTATTCACGTTTTGAATGATAGCCGATAATCCGCCCAAAATCAGGGATATAAAAATACTTTGGTAAAAGGATTAGGAATAAACGCCAAACCCGATTAATGAGCCAAAATGCCTTTTTTTTCTGCGGAGGATTTGATAGAAGCTGTGATGGAGAGGCCTGCCTTGTGGGATGCCAACGATATAGGATATAGTGATAGATTCGTTACAAAGACTATGTGGAATCAAATAAAACGACTCAGTCGAGCAGAAAGCAGTGAGTATTTTCATTTTTACCTTACCATCTTACCTTCCATTTTTTGGGTGTATGTTTTTTTATTTTTTATATCATAGGCCGGTAAACGAGCAAGTGGATCACCTGATGTTAAGTGATCTCCACCGCCCATATACGCCCACAATACTAAAAGGATCTTGGGCGCGTTGCCGACCTTATAGGAAAGGGATAATTAAGGGATTGTGAAGGGGATTTGAGCCTCCGGATATCTCACTCACCGTACGAAATGCAGCAGCAAGCTGCTCCTTTATGCCGGTTTCCTGTGAGATAGTGGTAACGGCCCGGATGAGGTGGCCCATTCATGCTGCAGACAGAACTGTCATGTACGCGTTAGCAAAACCCTATTGCATAGTCGAACACTTTGTTTATTTCTTCTTCCACGTATCTTTACCCCACTCGCAGTGTGGTCGGCGCAACGTGCTTCTTAACACAATAAAGAAACATTTGGCTCGTAGTTTGTACGATGAGCCGCCTGCTTGACGTCAACATCTCTGGGGAGAAAACACTCAGACGCGAAACAGATATTTGTGAATCACACAAACAATTTGTCTCGGTGCAGGAATCGGACCCGCGGCCTCTAGCTTCACAGCCACTGTGCCACGGAGACTGTCAATTTTTGCTCACATTATGATGGCATGGTGGCTGACGTCCAAGGATGTGATAGGGTGAGCCTATCGCCATATACGTTAACAACTTCAAATCCTGGAAAACTCCTCTGTGTGACTTCTAGATCTATATATATAGCTTTCTAGACAAACAAATATACAACGCGTTACAGAAAGCTGTATGTAAATTTAAACAATGTATAGTGTATGATATAAGTATTTCATCCTCCATAGTACCAAATTCGTACATCATCATAGGACATATTTATAGGATTTTCTTTGTTATCGAATGAGTAACATGTCGATATCGATTCTTAACTTTAGACAACACTAAATGATAAAAGTAATACTTCAGACCTCAGTAACAGTCATTAAAACAGTTGCTAATTAATGGCAACATTTATTTGACGCAGCCAGTTCGGCAATTTCTTAGTTTTTGAAGTATGATTACGAGTTAAAAATATGTTGTATTTGTCTAAAAACAAGTACATATTATGAATTGGTGTTTTGTGTTGGTGCAGCTGATAATAGCTTATAAGAGGTTCGTCAGCTGTATTAAGCAAAGATCATAGTCAAAGATCGAAGACCCGAGAATTAAGTCTTTACAGTGTTTCTAGAAGATGGTACCTATACCTTTTTTAGCACTTAGGCTCTTTCAGGTGTTAATTTGTGTTTAAATTACAAGTTACATACGCATGTCCTTAGAATTACTTACACTTTGTTTATGTTTATTAAAGTGAGTGTCTTTCAAAGTAATTAATAGTAATGTGATCAATTTTATTGATCTTAATAAATGAGTGATTAAAATTAACGTGAAATTTTATGATGTATAATGACCCTAAAATATGACCACACTTTTCTGTAACACGTTGTTTATATTGTGTTTATATTATTATTTAATTTTCAAAATACGAGTTGTATAAATTAGAATACTTCCAAAACTTTACACATTCATTTGTTTTGTTTTACAGTCACATCACTTAGGAAAAAGTGGAAAAATCTCAGGGATCAATATCGAAAGGAACTTAAAAAAATGCGTTCAGGTTCAGAAAACGGTACCACATGGAAACATTATGATATGATGTCGTTCATGGAGAACCAGATCAAGTCGAGCCGGGGCGAGTCTAATACCGACACCGCTGAGCTGTCAGAAGACAAGGATAAAATTCATTTAATACCTCATACTTCAGCACGAGCTAGTTCTGTTACTCCTTCTGAAGCGTCGTCGACCGTCAATACAAAAAGGAAAATAACACATGACCTAAAAGTAGAGTTTTTAAAAATTCAAAAAAAGAAATTAATTTTGCACGAAAAATTACAAAGAGAAAAACGTAGAAGAGAACTACTTCGTACAAAGGAATCTAAAGACGAGGATTATCATTATTTGATGACATTGCTGCCTCAGATGAGGAAATTCACACCTTCACAAAAATTTCGTGTTAGGAATAGTATAAATTCTGTTATGTTAGATGAAATAGAATGTCAGGGACAATTAATGGATTCCTTTTCGTAAGACAATAATATGCAGCAATAGTCTATCCTGATATACTTATTTATTTGAAACTAAGGAATAAAATAAATATAAATGCCAAATTTTTATTAAGTACTAGCTTTTGCCCGCTGCTCCGCCCGCGTGAATGACCTGTTCCGGGATAAAAGGTAGCCTATGTCCTAATCCAGGGCATGGTCTATCTGAGTGCCAAATTTCATGCAAAACCGTTCAGCCATTAAGATGTGATTGACTAACAAACATCAACATTCATAAACTCACAAACATTCAAACTTCACCCTTATAAAATAATAAAAAATATATATATAAAAAAAATCAAAAAAATAATAATAATAGCAAAACACAATATCTGAAAAACTCACAAAATATATTGATCTTAAAGACGAAATAAGCCGTATGTGGCGACTACATAAAGTTTCAATTGTGCCTATAGTTCTGTCCACCACTGGAATTATTCCCAAGCAATTATCACTGTCTTTAACCCTTTTAGATGTACCGGAACAAACTTACATACAAATACAAAAATCAGTGATATTAAACACTTGTAGGATTGTTAGAAAGTTCTTACAGACAGAGTAGTAGGACCACCTGGCCTCTAACTCACATTTCAATCATACTGGCAATCACTTGGCTTAGGCCCGTGATTGTCAAATTATACCGGTCTTGCAGACCGAGCAACAAAAAGTTGAGAATAAATAATAATAATAAAATAAATAATATCAAAAAAAAAAAAATAGAAAATATTAATGTTAAGTAATGTGATTAATGAGAATGGAGGCCACGTACGGGCAGGCGCAACAGAGGACGTCCACCTACAAGATGGACCGACGACCTGACAAGGGTTGCAGGAAGCCGATGGATGCAGGTCGCTTCCAACAGCGAGGCCTGGAAGGCATTAGGGGAGGCCTGTGTTCAGCAGTGGACGTCTTGTGGCTGATGATGATGATGATGAATGTGATTAAGTAAGTAATGGGTGTTGCCCATGACAGTCATAGTGTTAGAGCCCAGAGGAGTCGGTGCGTTGTAGGAAATAATTGATTATTGTATGTTTTGGTTCTTTGGCAATCTTACCTTAGGAACGCTGCCTCATCACATAGGTTGTCTGTGAAATAGTAATACCACCTCGGTGGCCCCGTCCATTCATGCGGTAGGCAAAACTATAGAATATCTACAAGTTATTTCATGCAGAATTTCCGTACCTTTGATGGGCACCACCGTTGTGGTGTGATTTGCGATAAAATATGAAGGGCGTAGCTTCATTCCGCCGCTCTCATTTTCCGCTACTTACGCGCACTGTCCCTGAGTCTCGTTGGAAAATTATGTAGTTATCTGTCAGCAGCACACGCGCACCCCTTTTCCGATAGAGTGGCTTGGCCCAGTCTCCGCGCCGCACCGCACCTCGCCGCACCTCGCCGCCGCGGCTCCACATTGTTAACGTAAACGTTGTCCATGTTTACGTTAATAATAATTGAATAATTTAAAATTACGCTGTTTTTAATCATTGGAAACAGGCGTGAGTCTATGTATGTATTTAATCATTGGAACATTTTTTTTTATTTGTTTTAGATGACGAGACGAGCAGGTCGCTCGCCGGATAGTAAGCGACACGACTGCCCATAAACAGAAGCGACACCAATCAAAACTTCGAATTATGAAGTACTGCATGGCACTGAACTGCGCTCGTCACCCTGAGACATAAGATGTTGAGTCTCACAATGTCCAGTAATTTCACACAACAGTGTTAACACAATGTTGCTTGGCGACAGAAATAGATGAAGCGGTGGTACCAACCCCGCCAGCCTCTCGCATACGAGGGACCTACCACCTTGTCCTTGTGTATAAAAGCATGTTGCGCATGTTGGACAACACTACATTATTATCACTTTGGCTGACAAAGTATGTGTGGGATATCGTCTCAGATCGTGTAATGGAAACACGTACATCTTACCTATAAACATATGGTTAAGGCGTCCGCATACGCGACAGTGCGTACATCGGCACATATGTCATATACTGTTATAGGGTACAGGGTCGAGAGATCGTAATTAAAATCACGTTCACTTTCTCACTCTGTCCCGCTATAGTTAAAACTAAAGTCAGGGGACTGAGATTAAGGGTGAAATAGTGCAATTTAAGTGAGCTGATCACCGTCTGTGCTACTCGCAGACGTCCCCACCATAAATACAAATACAAAAACTGAGGGGTGCTAGCGGGGTGCCAGTAAAAGCGTTCAGGATCCTTCACTTCACCCTGAGAGTTTCATTTACACATTTTTTATGTACTATATACAGACAGCCTACGTGGCGCAACGGGCGAGTAGCCGGTTGCGAAGCGTGAGGCCGTGGGTTCGAGTATTGAAAATTGTTGAGCTTTAGTTATTACGGTCAGTCAATAGTAGGCACGTTGCAGATCTTTGAAAAACAAATGAAGATTGAAGGAAGGCGGATTTGTTGGATACCAACTGGAACATGCATCTCACTGGAAGTATGATCTTAGGGGAAAATCTCATTTACAGATATCTTTTCAACCTCGGGGGAAGAGAGATGGTAATGTCGGAGTCACCAGCCTTCCGACCCGGTTGTCTTTGCCCAAACAATCGCTGGATAGGGTCCCTGGCCAAAATCCATACGTTACTACACCAACTGAACACTCCGCCGGTCCTGGGGGATCCTAAGTGTACTCTGATTGCTGCCGGTGCCGCCTCCGATTAATGATGCTGTGGAGCCCGATTATTATTTATTTTTTTATAGAATAGCCCGGCAGACGAGCAAGTGGGTCGGTGGTGGGGGGTGAAAGGGAGGGGTGGGGGGTGTTCATGAATTGTTTACGCAGCACATTACGCCTCTAGCCGCGTTTATTTCAAACGAGAGTACTCGTTGATCGTTTGGGGCTTACACAGGGCGAGGTAATTCCTTCAGAGACATCATTAGCCTGTCTACTCTCCGCTTGATGCGAAAAGCTGTTCATGCAACGTCTCTTGTGCAACCCTGTATATTATTGTTGATAATAGTTCTTTAACTGTAGGTAAGACTTCCTAAAGGTAGACTTTGTTATTTCAAATGTCTGTCTGAATCTCAGTCTCCCGCTCCAAATAGTTTCCATACAATTGTATATACAAAGTAGAACGGTCGGGCGTTGAGGTTTCCTGTCGCGGTAGTGTTCTAAAAATGTTCCTTTATGCACTGTATATAAAATTTGAAACCATGTAGGAGTATGGAACTAATAATATGCACACTGTTGCTTGAAGGCAGAAATAAACAAAGCGGTGGTAGCAATTCAGACAGCTCGCATACGAGCTACTACCATCTTGTGCGAGGGACCTACCACCTTTTCATACATGCCTTTGTCATGTGGATCGGGCGTTTAGTTTAGCCTGTGTAAGCTTAAGTACAAGAACTTACTGCAGATCTAAATTTGGACCGAGTTTCAGATTTCTGTCACAAATCAAAGTAAGCTTATGGAAAGCGCTTGCAAGCTATCCACACATATTGGCCAAGTGTGTAGACGTAGTATAATAACTAATGCATACTCAAAGTGACTTACAGCGATGCTTACAGCGAACATGCAACATTGTTACGGTTTTAGAGTATATCTATACATGTGTGTGTTCACCCCTTCACAATATTTAGGGTGAAACTTGTTTGCAAGCGGAACCTAATACACCAAGCTATCAACACGTACATGTGGTGAAGTTACAGCTGTATCGATACGTGTCTATGTGTAACATATTTTACAAGGTAACTCGTATGCGCGAGGCCGTCTGGCTTGATACCACCGGTTTGTCTATTTCTTCCGCCATGCAGCAGGGTGTAAGCACTGTTCTGTTCCGGTTTAAAGGACAGTGAAGCCACTGAAATTACTGGGCTTTATAAGACTTGACATCTTATTTCTCGGTGTGATGAGCGCAGTCCAATGTCACGCAGTGCTTTGTAATTTAAAGTTCTGTGTGGTGTTGCTTCTGTTTAGGGACAGGCGTGGCGCTTACCATCAGACGAGCAACCTAATAGTTTCGTCACTCAAGCTAATAAAAAAAACAAGCCTCAGACTACCTGCAATTAATTTTAATAGCTAATATACCTACCTAGTGTACACGCGGTGCTTGTGGTGTACCTATTTTACGTGGCCTAAAAACCCCCCTTCCACCCAACCTGGCCCAAATATTACTTGTGAACACCACATCATTTGTTCCACTTAGCACAATATCTATCTATAGATCTATTGACACTTCAACGTTCGGCGGGAGACTTGTTTCCAGTAGTTGGTTTTTACTTGTTTACTACGCGGCCAATCATCAGTTCTATATATCTTAAGTTTAAGTTGGTACCATCATCACCATTCTACCATCGCACCACCCGACACCGCAGTAGAGTTCATCCATATTATCTGGAAACAATCCCGTCTAGCACGGTACGTTTCCAGCGTTCATTTCTACCACACACGCAGCACATGCAAGCTCTGGAATGAACTCCCTGCATCGGTGCTCCCCGAGCGTTATGACATGTCCTTCTTTAAGGAGTTTTCTTTCAACGGTACGCAGCGGCTTGACTGTGCTCTGACATTGCTGAGGTCTATGGGTGGCGGTAACCACTTACCATCAGGTGGGCCGCCCGCTCGTCCGTCTATCTAAGCAATAAAAAAAAAAAAAAATATCTGTCACGTTTGCAAATCGCTGCCGTTTCCGTCAAATCAACTACATTTCAATAGCAACTCATCAACTGATTACAACACAATGCAGGTATTGTTACATCTAAATCATCGTACATCCTCCGCTTCAAGCTTCATTCATTATTAACGACCGACTCTTCTCACAGATTACCGCCGCGCCGCGCCGTCACGCGCTGAGAAATTAGCAATTGTTCTTATTTAAATGAACTCTTTGAAGGGTTAAGAATAAGATTTCACCCTTACACAATAGAGGGGCGGAATCAGTGCGGCTTTGTGGGGGATGGACCTTCAGTAACAAGCTGTATAAACTCATACATAATTGTAAAGACTAATTGCTTAGTTTCATTATCAGTGTTTCTACTTTATAGTATAGTATATGCTACGTGATAGGACCCACTTAATGATATCCGTGGTGCTTTACATCTGGCTTATCCAGGTGTAAATGTCCTTGTGTCTGAGGTTAAGACCTCCTTAGTTCATTTCATTCATTTCATTTGTCTCCCGCTTTGCTATGGAGGGAAGTGGACAATGATTATTTCCAACTCCTCCCTAATTTTCTATTTGATTAATTTCGTTGCGGGATAAAGACACGATTTGCATTCCCAGAGACTCGCCGAGCTTCATTGCTCGGTGTCCAAATATGCGTGCCACTGTCGATCCTGGTTTACAGGAGTTACAGTGGCGGGTGTGTGGGCGGGGTAGTCTCGTATAGTATATGCTAGCTAGTAGCATATTAATATTACCTTAATATTTCATACAAGATAATATTTCATTTTTTTTCTGTAGTACGCCCTAGACTGTGCTTTCTTTTTCTTTCTCTTATCTCCATACCATCGTTGTCTATAAGAGAGATTGAAGTATAAGACCGCAAATTTACCTTTTTAAATGTTTCCAAGGTTTTATGTACAATTAAGAGATTGTATAAATACATAACTCATGATTCTTGACACGTAAGTGTGTAGTACTAATTTTCGATGAACCACATCTTCTTCTTTTTCTTTTATATATAAAAATGAATTGTTGTTCGTTAGTCTTGCTAAAACTACCTAAGTACCTAAGTAGCCCAAGTTACTCCTTATTACATCAGCTATCTCCCATTTGCAGCGGGCGAGTAGTCGGCTGCGAAGCGAGGCCGTGGGTTCGATTCCCTCACCGAGACAAATGTTTGTATGAACCACAAATATTGGTCTTGGGTCTGGGTTTTGTGGGACCGCAAGTCCCTCGTAGTTCCTGATACCCACGACACAGGTTTACCTAGTGTGGGGTCAGGACTATGTGTGTGACTGTTGGGTGTATTATTATTATTATTGAAAGTCCCGTCAAAATCGGTCCAGCCGTTCCAGAGATTAGCCGGAACAAACAGACAGACAAAAATTTAAAATAATATATTTTGGTATGTGTACCGTACGACTATATACATTCATATGCATGTAGTAAGACGCGGTTATTTTAATATTGCACACAGACACTTTAATTTTATTTATTTGTATAGATATAGAGCAGTAGCCCACAATGTTCATTGGATCGTATAGAGCGATCTTAATTATGGACCCATAAACTGAGTACATGCCTTATTGGCTGATAACAAACGGTCGGTAGAACGAGAGTATTCATTGTACGGCACTCCAGGGAGGTATTAAGAGGAATGGGCGGGGCTCGTACCCGCTACGCGAGGATTTGAGCTGCTAATCCTCTTTTTGAAGTTATTTTATGGGGCCGATTGGGGAACAAAACATGCTTTGTGTTCAGGTAACGAGGAATACGACTCTCAATAGGTTCGCACAAATCTCTTTGAAATGTTCGTGTTACTTTGAAATATTTTGGTATAATATTATCAGCATAGAGGTATAGGATTTACTGCCAATGAAGTAAATCCTACAATTCTAATTATAAATGTGAAATATAGGATGTTTGTGAATTTGGATGTTTGGTACTTAATGTGTTTAATGACGCCTTATCGGCTGAACAGATTTGAATGAAACTGGGCACACAGGTAGATCATGGTCTGGATTAGGAGATATGATACTATTTCCCGGAAAAAATACATTCAAGCCGGAGTAACAAAAGCTAGCATGGATAGCTGTAGGAACAATAGCTGTAAAAAAATATCAGCTAATTGTTGACTGCTACCTTAATTAAATAGTATTTTTTACCGCAGATATTTCTACAATCTGACTTATTCACGATGTAGACTTGTTCTAAAACCCACAACTTACATTGTAATAATTTATGAAGTATTTCGTATCTTGCAAAACAATTCGTAAGTTTTTATTTGTACCTTCTACAAAGCATCGGAGAGAATTATCTGAAATAATTTATATTCCGAAGTTGGGCGCGTCTCTCCGAGTTTTCACTTTCCGAGAATACCTAACCACATATAATATGCGAGTGATGATGGTCATAAAAATCCGCGAACCACATGACCTGAGAATGGCAAATGAGTGTAAAGCATACATAACATAAGCTCACGCCTGTATCCCGTTTGGGATTGGCAGAGGTGCAACCGGTGCACCCAGGACTCGCCGAACTTATTTCCATCCTATGATGTGGTGGGGCCGAGCCTATTGCCATACCGGGTACAAGTTCCAATCCTAGACTTATAATGTGTGATTTTTTTAAACTGTAAACTGAAACTTAAACATAAAGTAGCAGCTTGTTGCTGCGTTTCGGACGGTGAGTGAGATATCCGGAGGCCCAAATACCCTCCCCTTCCCAATCCCTTAATTATCCCTTTCCTTTAAGGTCGGCAACGCGCCCATGACTCTTTTGGTATTGTGGGCGTACATGACCGGTGGTGATCACTTACCATCAGGTGACCCACTTACTCATCAACACCTACGACACCAAAAGAATCACGGGTGCGAAGGGAATATGAATTGGGAAGCGGAGGAGGATTTGGGCCTCCGGAAATCTCAAACGAAACACACCACCAAGCTGCTACTTAACGTCGTTTTTCTGTGATAAAGTGGTATCAATCCGGTGTAGCGTTGCTCTACCACTAATATAAATTAAATTAATCTCTATCTTTTTTTTTATTGGCTTGAATGACGAGACGAGCAGGTCGCTCGCTGATGGTTAGCGCCACGCCTGCTCATAAACAGAAGCAACGCCACACAGAACTTAAATAACAAAGCACTGCATGACATTGGACTGCGCTCGTCACTCCGAGACATAAGATGTTAAATCTCATAATGCCCAGTATTTTCACTGGCTTCAATGTCCTTCAAACCGGAACACAACAGTGCTTACTCACTGTTGCTAGGCGGCAGAAATAGACAAAGCGGTGGTACCAACCCCGCCGGCCTCTCACATACGAGGAACCACCTTGTTATCTGAAAATAATACTAGTTCATGCGCATTTCTAGGCCTAGTTTGAAGCGTAGCAGTATAGTGTTGTGTCACAGACGTGTCGGTGCCATCGTATGTCGCTTTCCAATAGATTAGTATTCTTATGTCATACGATTAGCTCCGAAAACCGTTTGTTATAAAGATAGGAGAGTGTTAGCACACATTGTTAACACCACACTTCATTACACCTAAAGAAATTACGTCGATTTATATAAACACTTGAATTAATTTTATGATAAAATATCTAGAGTGGTAGAGCCACACTGTAGACACTTCTGTCTACACTTTTGACGCATATCAGCATGAATGGGTCGACTCGTCCGGGTCGTTACCACTGTCTGACAGAAAACCGGCGTAAAGTAGCAGCTTGCTGCTGCATTTCGTACGGTGAGTGAGATATCCGGAGGCCCAAATCCCCCTCCCATTCCCAGTCCCTTAATTATCCCTTTCCTTTAAGATCAGCAATACGCCAATAATTCTTTTGATATTGTGGGCGTACATGGGCGGTGGAGATCACTTACTATCAGGTGACTGACACATTTGTTCGTTTGACGGCCTATGCTATAAAAATAACTAAAAGGGATACTTTCATTTTATAGCATAATTTCTATATCTTACTGAGCATGAATGATAGAGGTAAAAATCTAATTCAAGACAATGAGAAGCGGAAGCGTGTAAGTACAAAGGCGGACCCTAGCACTAGGCAGGTCATAAAGTCAGGTAAAAAGTAAGAAAAATAAAACTTAGGTACTTTTTACAGTAACAACTAAAATGAGTTATTAAAAGAAATGTTACAAAAATCGACAATACTATTTGATAATACTAAATTCGGCAGCTTTTCGAACTTTGTTATTTATGGAATATAAATATTGATTTCGTACCCCATTTAATTAATTATAAATAATCAAATATACAATAGGTCAAGCACTGGACTAGACTCCCAAAAGTAACTAAGACTAAATGATTACCGTAATATTAACGTTGCCAGCGAGGCTAAAACATGAAGGGTGAGTCAGCGTGACTCGCGACTTTAGTCTCCTCTCCTTTGGCTTTAATAAACTGCTCTAAAGGAGTGTAAACGGTTTGAAACAGCCAGTAATAATGGGTGCTACTTCATAACCTCGATTTTAATGGTAATTGCCTCAAAATTTCTACAAGTCATTAATTGTCGGAATTTGAATTGTTATTTTGTAGAAAGATGGTTGGTGACTTTTAATACTTAATACTACCAGTTTATCATCGTAATGTAAAATAGAGTAATAAAGCACAAGCTTGCAGCTTGCAAGCAGCAGACAGAGCAGCAAATAATGCGTTCACAGTTCGTTGAGCGTATTTTGATTGCATTATCTGCCTGTAAATAGTGTGATGTGAATGCACGCTGCGGGGACAATGTCGTGTATAGTGCGTGTGCTCACGTGGCGTGTGTGAAGTCTGCAAGAGCATATGATTCTGGTCGCGTGCGAGAAAGCCGCCATATCGCCAATATCCTATGTTAATCACGGCTCCGTACGATGCGGGCGCTCTCCAACGTCCGCGTCCGCTCATCTCAACATCTTAATTTGCTTTGACATTAGTATTAAGAAAGATTTTTTGAATCACTATTTTCAGTAAATGAAAGGTAGAGCAATCACAATTTGCATTAGACGTAGCTATCACATCATGGTACGGTTCGTTATAAGTCGAAATAAGCTCGTTGTATCGTAAATGCATGTGTTGCACCTTTGCCTACACTTTCGGGGTTAGAGACGCGAGCATATAGCATATAAGTATGAAACATGACACGCACCAATCTTGTGTTACACAGATAGCGTTAAAGAGCTCCTTATTTTCGATAGGGGCCATAAATATATCAGCTGTAAGGGATGTGCGCGGATGGGTAAGGGGAGCCGACGAGCTTCGATGGTTAATACCCATTGTCTAGTGAGTGTATCCGTCTTTATATGGGTTAAAATTACGCCCATTATACCATTGCATGACCATTATAACATCATTCCATCACATTTGTTTTTTATAGCATAGGTCGGCAAACGAGCAAGCGGGTCACATGATGGTAAGTGATCTGCGTCGCCCATGAACGCCTCTAATATCAGAAAAATCATGAACCCGGTGCTGACTTTAAAGGAAAGGGATAAATAAGGGATTGGGAATGGGTACTTTTGGACCTTCGGATATCTCACAGTACGAAATCCAGCTACTTTAAGTCAGCTTTTTGTAAGGCAGTGGTAACAACCCTGTCGAGCTGGCCGTCCATACTGTAGACAACACTGTCTACAGCGTGGCTATACCATTTTAAGCTGGCTTTGTGATTGTCGATCTTGTATTAGGGTCACAATACTAAAGCATAGCTCTGAAGCGTATCAGCCGTCTTCCAGTTTTTTTATTTAATGCAGAAATTTTATTGAATATCTGATAAGTTTAAATTTCGTCGTATGGCTATCAGATTTCCGCCAAACTACGATTAAACGCCCACGATGTTACATTTTTTTTCATTATCACTTAAGTACAAACATGACTGCCTCGGTGGCGCAGTTGTAATTCGTACGCGTTTATATTAAGGCTGATGTTGGGGTCTCGGGTTCGATCCCCGGGTCGGGTAAAGTGATATTGGCTTTCTCCATCATGAAATCCTTAGTATCAACCGGAGTCTGGAATTGTGTTCGATATGGCGATAGGCTCGCATCATATCATGGGACGGATATACACTCGGCGAAATGTTGGTGTACTGGTTACACGTCTGCCTACCTCTTCGGGGACTACAGGCGTGAGTGCGTATATATGTATGTATGTACAAACATGTACGCGAATTTACAACATTTCCCATCTTGGAACATTTGCGAAACATCCGCTGGTCGATGTAATGCAATAAGCACAAGTCCGGTCTCCGGATGACCGCACATCCTTCTACTGTCATCCGTCAGCTCCCACACCGCAGCCTCCGACAACCACCTGGCGTCAAGTTTCCACCGAAATCACTATTCTTTACATTCCATTTCGACGAATCGCTTGCGGTTTTCCAACTCGTGTGTTAAGGTCAGCGCAGACCGTTTTTTTACATGGGGAAAATCCTCTTGGATTCCCGGTCACCTTAAAAGAAGATAGACGGGGTATGCCGGATTTTTACCGGCTAAAAACCCCATGGTTGTCGCCATCTGCACTATGGAAGGGTTTCGGGACCAACAGACACGCCGAAAAGATCAGCGCAGACCTAGCGGAAAATACGCGCTATATCATACCAATGCTAATAGCACTAGATGGATGGTAGGTCTCTCGTATGCGAGAGATCGTCTGAGTAGATACCACCGCTTTGTCTATTTTTGCCGCCAACCAGCAGTGTGTAAGCATTGTTGTGTTTGAAGGATATTGAAGCTAGGGGAATTACTGAGCATAAAGAGACTGCCTCGGTGGCGCAGTTGTAATTCGTACGCGTTTATATTAAGGCTGACGCTGGGGTCTCGGGTTTGATCCCCGGGTCGGATAAAGTGATATTGGCTTTTTCCATCATGAAATGCTTACTATCAACCCGGAGTCTGCAATTGTATTCGATATGGCTCGCCCCCTATCATATTATGGGACGGAGATACACTCGGCGAAATGTTGGTGTACTGGTTACACCTCTGCCTACCCCTTTAGGGATTACAGGCGTCAGTTTGATATATGAGACTTAACATATTATATCTCGGGGTGACGAGCGCAGTCTAGTGCCATGCAGTGCTTTGTAATTCAAAGTTCTGTAAGTAAGTGTAAGTATGTGCTGTTTTGTCTGTTTACGGGCATCAAGCGAGCGACCTGTAGGTCTAGTATGAGTTACCTACAAATACGTTCACAGTTTTCGAATTCGTATAAAATTGCTATCGTCGTAGTTTCAAACTAATAATCCATACGGTAATAAAGGAAACAATCGCTTGTAAACTAATTTTTTGAAACTAATTAATTCGACTTATGAATAAAAAAGAAACAAATTATTAACTTTAATTCATCATAGTTCCCAATAGTGGCTACTGATACTCGCCTCTGGAGAAAATCAAAAACTTTCATCGTTTTAGAAAACTATTAGAACTTGTATTAGGCCTACCGCTCGTTTCGTTTCAGGCTAGTAAAAAAATCGAGAAAAAAGAATAATGCGAACAATTTTATTCTCTGTTAAGTTTGTGCTGGCCTTTACTCGCCGTCCCATTATGGCCGACTACTTCTTAGTATTTGGATGTCAACAAATTATTTTCATAAATTAACTCAACGGTAAAGTAACTTTCGGGGGAAAGTACAAAAAATAAACACAAGTTTTCAAGTTGTGATGCATTATAAAGATTACTTATCGTAATTTTATTTTCAAGGAAGCGACAGCATACTTATCATTTGGTCTTTCTTTCTTCTTTTATATATACATACCTACGCACTCACGCCTGTAATCCCCGAAGGGCTAGAGAGAGGTGTAACCAGTACACCCACATTTAGCCGAGCGTATCTTCGTCCCACGATGTGATAGAGGGCGAGCCTATCGCCAAACCGGGCATAAATTCCAGACTCCGGACTGATACTGAGCATTTCGTAATAGAAAAACCCAATACCACTTTACCCGACCCGGGGATCAAACCCGAGACCTCAGCGTTGGCCTCAATCGTAACGCGTACGCATTACAACTGCGCCACCGAGGCACCGAGTTTCACCTGATGGTAAGTGAACATCACCGCAAATGTATATCCACAATACCAGAAGAATGGACGGGTTGCCAACCTTAAAGAAAAGAGATAATTGCGGGATTGAAAAGAGGAGTGGGGTTTTATACTTGGTTCCATTAATTTGAATTTGTTCGCTATGGATCTTAGCTATGTTAGGAGAAAATCTGTTGGGTCTTTTAGAAATAACAGATCTTTCTCTGATAGATGTCGGAGTTTTAACGTTTAGGTTATTTTTTTTAAGTACTCGTATGTTATACTGTATCTCCGCCAAATATGTACGGTCAAATTTTAGTGATTCTTTTTGTGTTCTTTATGGTTAACTCCGAGAGCTGATCTCCACGAATTTTATTTAAATCTGATGACGGCATACGAGGGAAAATGGTAAACCTCCTCAAAACAAATGCATCGTGATTAGGGTTTTGAAGTTTTTGGTTTTCTAACTTTTATTCCCATCATTGCTATGATTTTATCTCAGTCCAATCAACACTAACATATGCCATTTTTTTTTGTTGTTTTTTTTTATGTTCAGTAATCACCTCGCCACAATATGAAGAGGTGTTACCGCCCCCTGTATTTAAAGGCAGTTAAACTGAACGGCATGGGCCGCATGAAATCATTTTAGGCAGTAATATTTACACGCTTTAATGACTATAATGTTGAGGTTTACGGGAAATGGAGACATTATACAAATTGTTGGATGCAACGCGTGCCGCGACTTCGACTATAAAATACTTTATTTCTGTTGTGGGGTCCGCGGGCGAGGAAAGGAAAGGGAGGCGGTGCTGGTAATCTTCCAGGAAATGGAATGTATTGGATGAATTGCTGGTAATAACAATTTTGGCTAATGTACAACGGTGATGGGCAATCTGTAGGGCGTGGGACCTCTCAGAGAGGGATCGCTATGTACCTCGAATGTTTGGTTTACGTCTTATTGAAGTTATCGTACTGGTAGAAGAGAATCAAGTGAAATACATTTTTTTAAATAAAAATATCTTCAACAGCCGCAAACATAGACCTGACTCCATACTAGGATAACCTGTAGATCTAGTCAAACACGTTCACAGCTTTCGTATACGTATAAAAGAAAATTATTATTTAAGTTTGAAACGAAGTGTCAAACTTGAATTTGTAGTTCGTACTATAAAAAAGTAAAGAATCGTACCAAAACTAATTCCGTATTCTACTAATATGATATAAAATTACTCATAGTTACCACCAATTTTAGTTCTTCATAGTTTCTTTTAGCCGCTATGTATGGAGAGAAAACGAAAGCCGTCATCGTTTTTTAAAATATCAAGATTTGTACTAGATCTATTGTATTGTGGGTATCAGGAACTACGAGAGACTTACGGTTCCACAACACCTAGAACCGAAATAAATATTTGTAGAGCACACAAACTTTTGTCACGGTCCGGGTATTGAATCCGTGTCCTCTCTTTTCACAGTGGGTTACTAGCCCTTTGCGCCAGGTTATGTAAATAGTAATACAATAATAAATTTATGATGACCACCGGACATGAAGAAAAAGCCACAAGGGGTCAGCCAGTATAACTAGTAGCTTCATACATACGCACTCACGCCTGTAATCCCCGAAGGGGTAGGCAGAGGTAGGCAGTAGTATAGTAGTAATACTAGTAGCAATCTCGTAGCTTCAGGCTGGCATAATTGTGCCAACCGTCGAGTGGCGCAATGTCTCTTGAACAAAAATATATGGCAGCGGCTGACTGTTCCCATGGCCCTGGTTTTGCTAAGTCCATGCTCGTCGGCAGCTGCTTACCATCAGGCGAGCCGCCGCACCGTCGCTTCGTCTACCTCGGTAACGGTCCAATTGCAAATGAAGGCAACTTCATTGAATTGAAAACTAGATAATCAGTCGAAGTTTTAACAGCCTCCGTGGTGCAGTAGGCGAGTAGCCGGTTGCGAAGCGTTAGGCCGTGCGTTCGATTCCCGCACCCAGACAAATGTTTGTCTGATCCACAAATAATTGCCTTGGGTCTAGGTGTTGTGGGTTGGCAAGTCCCTCGTAGTTCCTGATACCCACGATACAGGTTTACCTAGTGTGGGGTCAGGACTATGTGTGTGACTTATTATTTTTATTATTATTTATTGTAATTATAATCACACGAGTCTGTCATAAAGAATAATATCTCTACGCCATGTATTATATTATCAGGGTCAGTACTGCGCTTTCTAGAGATATTTCGGCGAGTGCGCGGGGTCACGGGTTCGATCGCCGTCGAACAAAGGGACAGCTTTCACCCTACACGTCTGCAATACAGTATCGCTTGTCTAATCACACTCAAGCCTCGCACCAATTTTATATGTCATAAGGTTTAGAATTGAATGAAATTTAATCATATCGGCGTCGTAACAGCTGACGAGCTTGTCAGCTTTCTAAACCCTTGTAGTGCATGGTACATAATGCATAGTGTATAGATCTGTGACACTACACCGGTTTTGTTAAACCAATGAACTTGGACGGGTTAGTAATCAAGGTAGACTAATGGCCGTTCTTAATATTATGTATTCTGTCTATCGATAGATTTGCTTAATGGCAGTAATATTTTGACACATTTTGTGTGGAAGATCTGTCAAAAGACTACCGATAGTAAGCAAATCTTGCGATAGACAGAATATAGGGAATGGCCATAAGATCGCGTCGCGATTGCCAGCGACGCTGCGTTTGTGAGTTAGTGATACACATTACACATTATGGGAGATCATTCGATGGTAGCACCACTAATACACGGCTTTACTAGCTGTCAAGCTGCCCAATAGGAATAGACGAAAGTGTTTTAATAGGAGGTAAATAGTTAAATTGTATATACCTATTAATAAATAAATAACAGTCACACACATAGTCCTGACGCCACACTAGGTCAACCTGTATCGTGGGTATAAGGAACTACGAGGGACTTGCGGTCCCACAACAGCCAGACGCGAAACAAATATTGTGGATTACACAAACATTTGCCTCGGTGTGGGAATCAAACCTCTCGTTTCGCAGGCGGCTTCTCGCCCGCTGCGCCACGGAGGCTGTCATAATGTGAAAGTTTGGATGTTTGTAATTCAATCACGCCTTAACTGTTGAATGGATTTGGCTAAAATTGGCATTCAGGTAGAACAAGACATGGATTAGAACATACTTTTATTCCAGAAAAAGACATTTACACGGGCGGAACCGCGAGTAACAGCTAGTAATTTTATAAGTAGACATTTCATTCAATTCCAAACTTATTACACGGTATAATAATACACTATTGCATGCGCCAGATGTCTGTATAAAACATTATTGTCCCTGGAGTATAAGTTTTGAACAGTAACCAGATCAGACAGTTTACTCTATCCATTATGATAATGAGATTGGTGGGTGATGTTCACGCGTGGGCCATCACCTCCCCCCCATGCCCCCCTGGCTATGTTACTCGCGCCAGTAAATTGACTTGTTGCGTGACGGTACGTCTATCTGACTCAGTATATTCATCTAATGTAGTGCGTGCTGAGTGAGGGGATGGTATCGATACAGATTTAAAAATATTATGAATTCTTAGTTTAATGTAATATACGAAAAATAATTCCATAATAATACTAGCCCTGTATTATACACGTCCCACTGCTGGGTACGGGCCTCCTCTACTGAATGAGAGGGGTTAGGCCTTAGTCCACCACGCTGGCCTAATGCGGGTTGGCAGACTTCACACACTTTCGAAATTCTTTTAGAGAATTTCCTCACGATGTTTCCTTCACTGTTAAAGCTAATTAAAGTTAATTAACAATGAATACACACATAACTTAGAAAAGTCAGAAGTGTATGCACTTGCGGCTGGATTTGAACCTGCGACTTTCGTCTCGACAGTCCATACCACTCCCCGCTGAACGATCACTGCATTCCATTATTTAATGTTATTTAAAAAAATCCTACGACTGAGGTTCTTTGTGCATCTGCTAAGGTTAATAGACATTTTCCAAGGACAAAGCCTTTAAAATGTAATTTTCTATGTTATTGACTTGTAAAAGAGCCCGTTGATATTTGCAAAATAAAAGTTCTGATTCGATTTTGAATTACACGCCGTTTTCCTTGTCGCAAGAGTATGGTCACCTGATAGTAAATGAGCACTACCACCCTATACATACATTCACAATGCCTTGGGAATGAAGGATACCTTGCCAAATTTTACGGAAATTACGGGGATTGGGGGAATTATTGACCATCAGGTAATCTCCCCGACAATACGCTAAAGCTGTCACTATAGATAAGTTTACTTTGAGACAGTGGTATTGCCCCGGTGCGCGGTCGAGCCGGGCTATTCACGACCAAACTGGGTAACTGGTATAAATATATCTTGTTGAGTTCTACAGCTTAGAGAGTAAGATTGTCCGCAGATATTTGAATGTCGATTAACAACTTTATCGTTATCTATGTCTAGTCGAAGTCTCATCACTACATCATACCGGCAGCGATCCAGTTTCGGTTTCTCTCACTCGGCTGAAAGATGATTTGCTCGCTAATTTGATGGATACGTGTACCACCGCCCCTCCCCCCCACGTCCTCAGTCCGCATCCCTCCTGTATCTCTTCCCTATTATCCCATCTTAAACCAACACACGCCTCATGTTCTACCTCAGTAAACTCGCTCATTATTTATTTTTTTGTAAACAGTGTATTTTTTGTTCACTTGATAAATAAAATATTACACACCGTCAGTTTCCGTATCAAGTTTGCTTGATTTACTGAAATTAAAACTGACCTCTGATAAATAGTCATTAATTGGAGATCGAAGTGTAGACCCTGTAATATAACATCATGTATATTACATGATACCTAATATATTTATCATGTTATTATTAAGGACTCTTGTTCAAGGATTGCCGGTGGCACAGTTGTAATGCGAACTGTAACTGCTGAGTTGAGGTCTCGGGTTCGATCCCCGGGTTGCGTAAGTGATATTGGGTTTTTCTATTACGAAATGCTCAGTGTCAGCCAGGGGTCTGGAATTATGCCCGGTATGGCGATAGGCTCACCCCCTATCACATTATGCGACGGAAATAAGCTCGGATAAATGTCGGTGTACTGGTTAAAACTCTGGCGTGAGAGTATATGGTATGTTACTATTAAAATTAGTTTTAATTTGCCAACAGGATTTACTGTATTAGCATTTTGTCAATACAACAAAGGGTCATCGAAGCGTCAATCCTACGTCAAGCGAAACTGACTGTATGCAGTCCAAGCACTAACACTAACACTTAGGTACTGTCGTGGAAGTTATTTCACAAACAAAGCGCACGTATTCCCGTCGATTGAGACATTACTTGCGTTTGTGTTTCCTTATTGTTTACATTGTGTGTTCATTTATTTGTATAAATTATATTATGTTTTTTAACCTAACTAGTCACGTATATCTGTAAATAGGAATGACGGAATTAAGTGCTGTTTCACCTTGCTCATGTTAATGTATAGGAAATCAGGATATTTAAACATGATCTAATAATAACACTAAGCTAAAACGGGACATACGCACTCACGTCTGTAATCCCCGAAGGGGTAGGCAGAAGTGTAACCAGTCCACTCACATTTCGCCGAGCGTATCTCCGTCCCAGGATGTGATAGGGGGCGAGTCTATCGCCATACCGGGCACAAATTCCAGACTCCGGTCTGATACTGAGCATTTCGTAATAGAAAAACCCAATACCACTTTACCCGACCTGGGGATCGAACCCGCGACCTCAGCGTTGGCCTCAATCGCAACGCGTACGCATTACAACTGCGCCACCGAGGCAGTGTTTTCTTAGCACAATCAATGAAAGTAAAATTATGATCCCATAATTATATTATGTAGCTTTCTTTTCGCCTGGCGATAACCCCGCTTAAAGCCAGGGTCCGCCTTCTCATCATAATTTGACCGTGGATTTGGTATTGTGTGGGGCGACCCGCCGCGCTCTGTTCCTCAAACTCCGCAACGGAAACATGGGAATATTGTGTTTTCAGGGTGAATTAGGAAGTAAGTTCGTATATAATTAAGTAACTATCATTTTTTGTCGGCTTATAACGGGAAATAGCCGATTTGAAATTATGAGTCGCTATAAAAAGTCACGGTGATTTCATAACGACAAAGATCATAATTCTATTTATAATTATCTCGCCCATAGCAACAGTGTTTAAATCAGTAAGCACGTTGACCCGCGGCGCCGAGCTGAGACCACCACCGAGAGAGATTGGCGGTTGACAACACTTACACACGTGCGTGAGATACATATCACGAGCCCAATTCTCGTAATTTTAAATGTTCAAATCAATCATTTGATCAATTCAATATCATTCCGATCTAGTCTCAGCGTCAAGAAAGTTGCAAATGGCATTCTCTTAAACCAATTAACGTCAAATGTGACTAGATCGGAATGATATTTTGACCATTTAAAATTACGAGAATTGGCCTTCAGTTGTTCTATCAAAATGAGCTTTATTTCAAAGATTTACCAGTAATGACACGTGTTGCTATGCTGTAATTTATTGAAAATGCATTATTAGTGTGTTCTTTAAGCATTTAATTGCTGCTTGGCTGCTGGCTTGATGAATCCAGGAAGCTGTCGATCTACTTGCATAGTCATCGGGGATTCCAGTTGAATACTTTAATACGAGGGCTTGCATTTGCAGACCCTATGGAAGCCCTTTGCGATGCCATTATGAGTCACTTCTTGAGCCTCGCCCTTACTTTCCAAAGATACCCCCAGCTAAGCATCTGGTCGGAAACCGTGCGTGACGGTCGCTAATCAGCTGGTTTTCCTTAAGGTATCCCCACGAATTTGCCGTGAATAAACGGCTCCATCACCTTGGAGAGCAAGGACGTGGTCGTTAACTGCATAAAAATCTCTGCACAAAATGTTCTCTTTTATTTTGCAGTCAAAACTTAGTTTTATATTGTTGCATACTTAGGCTTGTCATTCCGCATTGGATTAGCGTTGTGGACTAAGGCCTAACTCCTCTCATTCATAGCGGTTGCAGTGCCCAGCAGTGGGACAGTATAATACAGACCTCATAATAATAATACTTTGATTATCAAAATTTAAAAGAGAACAAAATTTTGTGTATGGATTTTTGTGTAGCATGTAAACCGCAACACGACCAAGAGAGGCTTAAGTGATTTATAGTTGAAAAACATTATCATGGTTTGTGTAAGTTATAATTTTTTTCACCGTCGCCGGGTCGCCCCCCTTGACTATACCACTGAACGCACCCCTTTTCCTTGGTATTACGGTTCATGGGCGGTGGTCAGTAACCATCAGTTGACACCATGACCCATTTGTCATATATGTACCAGAAAAAAGGCAAACAGCACACTTAGAACAACATAAGCGTAAGTTTATGTTACGAAAGTAGTTTTGTGGGGTTCTTTGCTCTCTGTTCTAGCGGGCGAGTAACCGGCTGCGAAACGAGAAGCCGTCGGTTCGATTCCCACACCGAAACAAATGGTTGTGTGATCCATAATATTTGTTTCGGGTCTGGGTGTTGTGGGACTGCAAGTCCCTCGTAGTTCCTGATATCCACGATACAGGTTAACCTAGTGTGGGGTCAGGACTATGTGTGTGACTGTTGGGTGTATTTATTTATTTATTTTAATATAAACCCCACGCGATGACATTATGTATTGATTTTCCGCTCCCAAAGTATAAAAAGCAGAGTAAAATTGCTGTGTAAAGCAAAATGGTTTATTTTACAATAATAATCTTGGCTCTAACCGAATTACATTGAGATAAACGAAAAACTTCAGAGGGTATAAATTCCCCATAAAAATATTGAACCCAGAAGGCCCGCACCATCTAAAATTGTCAACCTAGTTGTGATGGCTTTAAGGTTCAATGTCGTGATAGATTTTAAAATATGTCAGTAGCTTTGTAGATATACATAAGACGAATTTGAACTTTATGTTTATTACTGTAAAACAGAATTTCAAATAAGAATTATTTTATCAAATTGCACAAGATGGAGCCGTGCGAACAACATGCCATTTGCAGTTTCAAAAGCAAATTCATTTGTGATTGTAAACCTTACTACGTTGTTATAAGGTGTATAGGTTAGTTTGCATACTGTATAGTTACAGTAGTTAATCATTGAAGAGTACAGAGTGACATGTGGTGGATGGAACCAATGAACTGGAACCGGGCGGAAATCTCGCGCCCAAATTATACGATAATTGTGTGTTTTCTACAGAGTGCGGAAATGGCAAAGCCTTTGCAGTGAATTATTCGTAGCTGGTCTCTGGTCAGTGGTCATTATTGTAACTGTAATCGGGATATACTTACGGCGTTTTAAGGTCTGAGTAGTACAAAAAACTAGTAAACTAGTACTCGATAGCTGTTACTTTCTGTGAGACGCTAGACAGTAATACTACTTCGATTATGCCATTCATGATATAGATAAAACTGACTACAGAGCGGCTGTCTTACTAAAGCGATCTCTGCCTTCACTGAACAATGTACCGAAATGAGAGCTAATGGCCCACGCTTGACCCCCAGGGACGTTGTAATGTATATGTGTATACGATATATTGTATAGATGTTCTCTGATGGATGGCATCATTACTGAATCACTTTGGAGATTCGGAGTGTTGCAGTGAGACGAGATTCGGTCATGATAATATTTACTGACAAATGACAATGTGGTAGCAGTTATTAGTGTAATAAGTTTTTATTTCATATATTTTCTATTTGTATCTTGTCTCGGGGTGACGAGCGCAGTCAATGCCATTCAGTGCTTTGTAATTCTAAGTTCTCTGTGGTGTTGCTTCTGTTTATGGGCAGGCGTGATGCCTACCATCAGGCGAGCGACCTGCTAGAGTCGAGACTCAAGCTACCAAAAAATAAGTGGGCAACCGACATTTTAAGACCAAAGTCAACCCCATCTGCACGTAATACACTCTGCTGATAAACGGACGAGGTAATGGCGAAACTTGGTTTCCGTTGAGGGTTGTGGGTATAGAACACAGCTATTTCTGTGTTCTGTGGTTGTGGGGGTCGGACGGCAGATCGCTCTTTATAATACAAAATACCCTCAAATCTAAGGCACTAGAAGGCAGACCCTTCTTTGTTTTCAATGCCAGAATACTCATGTCAATTAATAAAAATATTATTTTTTGATCATAATACACATTGTTTAGGTCGCAGCTCTTGACTTGGTCGGTGTGACTACCGACGTTGGGAAGCCGATTTCGTACCGCTTCTTATCGTCACGGCGCTTTTTGGAGACGCGTCGCGCAGTGTTCAAGTAGGTTGCAACTATGGAAATAATAACTACTACTTACTACTACAACTGTTCAACTAGTATTTACTAGTACTAGCTAGCAAACACGTTGTTTACTTGTACTATACGTTACAAATATGCCCAATCTGTAACTCTATAACTCGTTGGTTGTTAAGCGAGTGGTTCAGGCCGAGCATGTTCAGTGTTCAGTGTTCAGTGCTCCCGGAGCGAGCAGCGAGCCTGTCACGGCTCATTGGGCTGTCGAGTGCACACGCATCGAGGCCGGCTAAAATACAGTTTTGGGGCTAACTACCTATATAACTATATTACACTGTTTCATGGACTAGTTGAACTCGTGTGCCTTTACGTGTTGTTAGGAAATTTGATACATGTCATACTTTATGAGTGGTAGAGCCACGCTGTAGACACTTTTGTCTACATCATGTATGGGCTGGCTCGTCCGGGTCATTACCACTGTCTCACAGATAACCGGTGTAAAGTAGCAGCTTGCTCGTTTCGTACGGTGAGTGCGATATCCGGAGGCCCAAACCCACTCCTTTTTCCTTTAAGGTCGGCAACGCGCTCATGATTGTTTTGGTATTGTGGGCGTACATGGGCGGTGGAGATCAGGTGACCCACTTGCTCGTTTGCTGGCCTAAGCCATAAAAAAAATCATTTATTTTACATTGCAGCAAGATGCGTTAGTATTACTCGTAGTATATTTAAACTATGTACGTATTATATGCGATGGAGATCACTCACCATCAGATGACCCACTTATGCGTTTGCCGGTCACTGCTATAAAAAATATATATATTTTCCAGTATAACTATAGGGAGGGAGTCGACGCCAGGCAGGCGGCGCGGCCGTTCGTAAAAATTTAGGTAATACGTTTCTGCAACATGTTTACACAGTACACCCCTATGTGATGGGGGCAGGAAGATAATGATGATTACATATTAATTACGTACTTTAATATCTCATCATTTGAAGTTCCATAAAATCCGGCACAATCCGGATGAGCGTCCTCTCCTAGACCCGTCTCAATGGCTTGACTTTTCGATTTAATGGCGCGACAATAATGACGCCTTTTTTCTCGCTCGCTCGCTCGTCTCACGAGTCTCGCACATTTACAAAACAATTACGCATAATGCTTGCGCGCCATTACGTCACTACGCTTTTTACGCTTTTTTCGCTTTTTCCGCCGCCGTGACGTGGAGTTCGGAGCGGGAGCGATGTAAGCGCGCGGTACGGGGTAGCGACCGCGACGCTTGATTTGAATTATTTCAGTAAGGATGGATGATCATAATATCGAAATCCGTGTAGATATTTATGCACGACTTCCTAGTGTGTTGCTTGGTATACCTATATAGAAGATAATATGATGGAATATTAATATGATTAAAAAATAAAACCGACTCATAACTAAAAAACTAAAAATAACTATAATATTTTTGAGTCGGTTGTACATCATAGGTAGAAACCGACTCAAAATGATTATAATTTTTAATGAAACAAAAATCTTCCAAATCGATCTACGGTTATGCGTGAACATACGTAAAAAAAATTATACATATACGCGTCGAATTGAGAGCCTCCTCCGTTTTTTTCCGTCGGTTAAAAAGTGCAACTCAGTCTAGAAGAGCTAGACTTGACGAGATACTTGTTAGTCACAAGAATGATGTGATGAAACAAAACATGATAACATATTATGTACTAGAAACTAATTCAAAAGCAACGGGTAGCCCGGCCGTGCTAAAAAAAGTCATTGTCACGAGTTACGACGCAATCTCTAGACCTGAGGACTCGGTTTATATCTTCGATCTAAATCTCCTCATTCATCGACCATCATTAAATCGGAGATCGACCGAACATTTTATCACGTGATCGTGCGTTTATGCTTCTGTCACGCTTCGTTATATCATACTAGTTGTCCCGCGCGGTTTCTCCCGCAACTACAGCAGCTCCGGGTCAAATTGTGAATCTAAACCATCCAGGGTGCCACCCAAGCGCATTACCAAAAAATCATTCAAATCGGTCCAACCGTTTAGGAGGAGTTCAGTGACATACACACGTACAGTAGAATGATATATATAAAGATAGTATGGGTTTATGTTATAAGATTAAATTATGTTACTCGAGTCCACGCACTTTATGAAATGTTCGAGTTATTTAATGTAAAAATTCTTGCAAAATTACAATTTATGTAACAAGCTAGAATCTGTTTACAAGTTTAGTAAGCAGCTATACATAGTTGGGATGTTTCGGAACTTAAAAAAAGTCACAGATTTAAAACCAGACCTAAACACATCAACAAAGATGAAGAAAACATCGTGAAGAGACTTGCATGTCTGGGAATTTCGAAGGTATATGAAGTCTACCAACATGCAAGCCTCGCACAAACAAATCCAAACCCCGCCAGCGTAGTGGACTAAGGCATGACCTCTCTCATTCATAGAGGAAGTCCGTGCCGTATTGGGACAGTATATTACAAGGATGATGTGATGAAACAAAACATGGTAACATAAGTGCTAGAAACTAATTCAAAAGCCACGTGGTACGGGGTTTTAAGGCTGGCAAAGCGCCGACTATTCCTCGGGTATTGATGGTATCCATAGGCGGCGGTGATCACTCACCATCAGCTGACCCGCTTGCTCCGTTGCCCCATGTCATAAAAAAGCCTGATACATACTATTATAATCAAGCATAGTAAATGTATATATTCTACTCGACTGCACGAAGAAAGAAGGGTGATGTTTTCCATTCGATTAGAGACACGAAAAAACTCCTATAAATTATTCCTAAATAATTATATCGATATAAATGTGTAGTCGTTGTACCGCACTACTTCGAAATATGTACGTACGTACATTACTAGTGAAAAAATCCCCCACAGCGTCACCGAGGTGCGGGTGGATGAGGTGGGGGAGGGCGGTGGTTAAGGGTTATTAAACGTTTAAATACACGGCGAAATGAGAAAATAATGTCGAGAGCGTTTTTATGGATGGTTTTCATTAAACCTCGCTCATCTGCGACTGTTAGATGTTGAGAACCAACTGGGCTGATTTTATACTGTGGAACAGAGCGTAAAGTGGGACACTTCTAGATAATCAGCTGAAGTACTGCATTTGTGTATCCATTTATGACTTCGAAACCAAACTTCACATTTTAATCTCTCAAGTATCCTTCACGGACAGGAGTCAGGACACTGCGTACAGCGTATCCAAGTATGAATTAATATGTACTCTCCCGAAAAAAAAACCAAATGACATTTAATGTATTACAAGAATCATACATAGAAAACAATGATGGTGACGATGATAATATTAGATTTCAAAATGGTTTTTGAAATCTAATATTATCATTTTTAGAAGAACATTTCATTTTTAGAAGAACGAATATCAAGTAGCGATAGCCTAGCGGGAAGTGGAATGGCTTGTCGAGACGGATATGGCCTAACCAGGAATCGTTGATTGTGGTACATATAGAAACTACGGCAGACACGACATACATCGCTATAAGAGCAGCCTTCGTGGCGCAGTGGGCAAGTAGCCGGTTGCGAAGCATGAGGCCGTGGGTTCGATTCCCGCACCTAGACAAATGTTTGTCTGATCCACGAATATTTGTCTCGGGTCTGGGTGTTGTGGGACCACAAGTCTCTCGTAGTTCCTGATACCCACGATACAGGTTAACTAGTGTGGGGTCAGGATTATGTGTGACTGTTGTGTGTATTTATTATTATTAGGGACAAAACGAAGGAATCATGTATATTTATATTCCTATGGCTCTGTTCGAAACAAAGGACCTTAAATAACTACAATCAATAAAAGATAATATAGTCTACAATATTGATGAACATCCGTAAGCACGAACGATCATCTGAACAAGATACACGCCATTAGCGTCGTCACCTCGATCCGAACCGATCGCTCATGAGCGGAGATTGATATCCCCGCCCCCCCATTCCCCTCCATCCATCCTCATCCCAGATACATCCCGTATATAAAAATGTATTAGTTGCAGATTGTGAGTTATGGTCGTCCTGTTCGCTTGCAAATGGCAATAATCCGTCACATATGATACCAAATCACCAATGTTTTTTGTGGATCACACATATTGAAATATTAGACTCAATTCGCAAAACCCTCGTATGCGAGAGGCCGACTGGGTTGTACCACCGCTTTGACTATTTCCGCCGCCAAGCAATATAATAGGGATGTAAGCACTGTTGTGTTCCGGTTTGAAGCTGACATTGAAGCTGGTGAAATTACTGGGCATTATGAGACTTAACACCTTACGTCTCGGGGGTAAGGGTGAGCGCAGTCCAGTGCCATGCAGTGCTTTGTTATTTAAAGTTCTGTGTAGCGTTGCTTCCGTTTATGAGCAGACGTGGCGCTTACCATCACGCGAGCGATCTGTTCGTCTCGTCATTCAAGCTAATAAAAAAAGCTTATATAGCAGCATAATAAAAGCTTATTTAGATATGGTGATAGGTCATGGGGCAGAAATAAGTTCGGCAAACCATTACGTTAGTTGCACCTCTAACTACTCCTTCGAGGATACAGATGTGAGTTTGTATGAGAACATGTTGAAGAATACCGAGTTGTAATTATTACAGCAGATTCATGCTGTGATAGAACCATGATAGATATGATATGCACGTGATCGCAATAGGTCATTAAAACAACACAGGCTGTTTGCAGAATAGGGTAGTTGACTAGATCTTTTAAATTAAATTAATAAGTTACGTTACTCAAAATCTATTGCAGAAAGAATTTTATAAATCGGACTAAAAATAAATAAGTTAGAAGCCATTCAAATCCTGTAGAAGGGGTAATTGTCAAATGACAGGCGACGCAACCTTTGACGTCACTGTGTAAAATGTTCATTATGGTGCACGCGTGCAAGCGAGATAGTGAGATATCCCCCTACTACGCACCCACTTTTTCTCATACTAACATTTAAAGTCATAACTGCGGGCACATTTGTGAACCAATTTTCATTGTGTTTTATTAAAAGGGTTTCTTTTGCGTATCATTTCCTGTTGCTTATAAAATAATGTATATAATTCAATATAGGAAACTACCCTATTCCCATCGCGGACGGTTTCCCGCGCGCAGTCCTCTTGTGCCGCATGCATAGCGCGATTAATTCCCTGCTCTGCACCGCACTAGTGATATATTTGTCGAAAAATGGTGTTATCTCATAATAATTTGCCTACACTTATGCGAAAAAGGTGATGTATGAATGATCCTCTTTTATTATTATAATTATTTTTGTTTAATAGTGATACATTTGTTAATTTAATTACTGTAATAGATCTTAGTACCGTTGTAGTTAAATCAAATAAATAAATAAGTAATAATAAATAAATGATACGTTACTACTAACTACTAATACTAGCCCTGTATTATATACGTCCATCTGCTGGGCACGGGCCTCCTCTACTGAATGAGAGGGACTAGGCCTTACTCCACCACGCTGGCCGAATCCGGGTTGGCAGACTTCACATACGTTCGAAATTATTATGAAGAACTTCTCAGGTATGCAGGTTTCCGAATGTTTTATGCAGGAAGCCGAAATGTACTATTATGTAGAGAATATACTCGTAATTATGATCCTGCATTTCAGAATTAATTTGCTGAACCGAATTTAGTTTTGAATACTCCATCACAAGAGCAATTTTTACGGTATTTTTATAGGTAGAATGTCACAACTATCTACATATATCAGATATCTATTGGATATTGACTGCCTCGGTGGCGCAGTTGTAATGCGTACGCGTTACGATTGAGGCTGACGCCGAGGTCTCAGGTACGATCGTCGGGTCGGGTAAAAGTGATATTAGGTTTTTCTAATACGATAAGCTCAGTATCAGCCCGGAGTCTGGCACGGTATTTGTGCCCCCTATAACATAATGGGATGGAGATACGCTCGGCGAAATATGGGTGTATTGGTTATACCTCTGCCTACCCTTTCAGGGATTACAGGCGTGAGTGCGTATGTACGTATGTATCTATTGGATCGACGATTATAAATCTCATAGTGATGTATTACGGGAATCTCCGGGGAGGCAGTGCCGCCTGCTGCTGTCAGATAGGGCATCGCTCCCGGCCTCCGGGCCGGACAGTCGCTACTCGCACGGGACACACTCATCATGACCGCATTGTCCCCGGTCTCTTCGGCATGATCTAATGCTTTTTGTATTGATAAAGGACTTAGGAGGAAATTTGTGGTGTCCCTTGACTAAGCTTGAGTTTTTTTAATAGACGAGGAAGCGAAATTATTTTGAGCGAATTGCAGGAGTAAATTAGTCACGAATGCTTGTGCCAGATTGCATCGAGGGTACAATACCGCGATAGTCTCACTTCCTGTCCTGATCCTGGAACCGAAGCGGGAGATTTATTTATTTACTGAGTGGTAGAGCCACGCTGTAGACAGTTTTGTCTACAGTATGAATGGGCCGGAACCACTGTCTCACAGGAAACCGGCGTAAAATAGCAGCTTGCTGCTGCGTTTCGTACGGTGAGTGAGATATCCGGAGGCCCAAATCCCCCTCCCCTTCCCAAACCCTTTATTATACCTTTCCTTTAAGGTCGGCAACGCACCCATGATCCTTTTAGTATAATGGGCGTACATGGGCGGTGGAGATCACTTACCATCAGGTGACCCACTTGCTCGTTTACCGGCCTATGATTTAAAAAAAAACTTGCTCTCAGCTTGCTTCATATACATAGGCGAACTTAATGCAATCATAGGCATTCTCTCCCAGTACCTCTCGGCCTCAATGTAGCTCAAGGTTTATGCTTATTATTTATTCATGAGGATCCGAGTGTTGTGCAACATCGAGATCGGATATCTGGATAACGCGCATCATTGAAGTCGTAGATTTGAATATTGCTAGCTCACAAATTGACTGATTCGAGCATTCATGGAGTGCATCGTTAAAAATATTAAGACAAGCCATAGACAAGCTAAGTATACTTGGTTTTTCTACTTCCTGGTGTGGTGATACAGACCAATTATAAACTAAATTGAATGCCTCGGTGGCCCAGTTGCAATGTGTATGCATTACGTCTGGGGCTGACGCTTAGCTCTCGGGTTCGATTCCTGGGTTGGGTAAAAGTGATATTGGGTTTTTCTATTACGAAATGCTCATTAACAACCCGGAGTCTGAAATTGTGCCCGGTATGGTAATAGGCTCGCCCCCTATCACATCATGGGATGGAGATACGCTCGGGGAAATGTGGGTGTACTGGTTACACCTCTGCCTACCCCTTCGGGGATTAGAGGCGTGAGTGTGTGAGAGCGTATGTATAAACTAAATATGAATGTTTAAATGAAAACAAACTCAGTGGGACTTATAATAAATACATTGTAATATGATACATGAGGAAAATGTAATTCACATTATAAACTCAATTATCCGGATTTCATCATTGAATACAAACTTCATTACGTGAATACCTTACTTAATTTCGCGAAAACTCAACCGAATAGGAAAGCTTTTATTTAAAACAAGGCTCTTAGCTCGTAAACCGACTACGTTTTATCTCGGTTTAATCAGTACGTTTCGGCAGTAAATTGAATTATCACCGGGCAGGCGTGATATATTGGCAATAAACTCCGCTTCAGCCGATTCCGGCCCGCTTTGGCCCAGCCCGGCCCGGCCCGGCCCACCGAGCGACTTAGCGCACGTTTAATTTGGTCCCATTGTCGTGTCGTCGAGGGGGAGATCGGGTCACTTCATTATTAGAATTACATTTACGTTTCGAAATGATTTCGTAATCGATTAGAGCGTTCAATTAAAAGTGGAGTTTTATTCAAGAGATGTAAGTATTAGTAGTTGTGATATAGAGAGTGCTAGAGTCTTTTCATCTTTTCTACTTACAATTAAAATTCTTTATTCGTTAACAGCAGATGAATTTACATCACCAAATGACTCTCCTATTGATGGAACTTAATCTTCCAAAAGTAACAGTACCTATCTATGTTGTAAAAATTCAGTCAACAATAAGTTGAATCAAAACCACATGATTCTGGAGTACAAAAACTGAAAAGGTTTGAGAATATTACGAAGTTGTATTACAAGGTGGTAGGTCCCTCGTTTGCGAGAGACCGGCTGGGTTGATACCACCGCTTTGTCTATTTCTGCCGCCAAGCAACAGTGTGTAAGCACTGTTGTGTTCCGGTGTGAAGAACATTGAAGCCAGTGTAATTACTGGGCATTATGAGACTTAACACCTTATGTCTCAGGGTGACGAGCGCAGTCCAGTGTCATGCAGTGCTTTATTTAAAGTTCTGTGTGGCGTTGCTTCTGTTTATGAGCAGGCGTGGCGCTTACCATCAGGCGAGCGACCTGCTCGTCTCGTCATTCAATGTAATAAAAAAAAAAACATTTTTATTTTTAATAAAAGAGGTGTCGTGACTATATTGACCACTTTGATTGACTGGCCGATAACAGCCTTGGATGGATTTGAGGGAGACCTTTGCCCAGCAGTATAAGTTAATAAATAAAAAATAAAAAAACTTTACATTTTTTGCGGAGGACACTAAGCGAGTTCCAGCGGCCATGAATATCCACAACACAGGGATGCGGTGCCGAATTTGGAAAGGAATAATGAAGAGATTGGGATTTGGATTTCCGGATATCTCGCTCACCGTACGAAACAACGGCAAATTGCTAGTTCACGTCGGTTTTCCGTGAGATAGTGGTAACAATCCGGTCGAGCCGCATTCACGCTGTAGACAAAACTGTCTACAGCGTGACTCTACCACTTAGAGGTAAGGTAAAAGTAAAGTTCAGGTGAGGTAAAATATGGCTTACATTATGGGGTAGGCAGATACTATGAATTTCTACTTTATACAACTCTGACATAGCATTTCTGCTTCATTTTTCCATTGTTGTGTTCATATATTTCTGGCTTACGCTAATCCTGACCCTTGTTTCATTCATTAAGTTAAAATAATTTTTGGCACTGTATTGGTACCGTCGGCTCCTAACGAACTTTACATAAACTCGCCAGATGTATCAATTTTATGTCTCCATAAACCATTTTATTCCATACCTATATTTTTATTGTATTGACGTCATATATGTATCGTAGTTTTTACGCGCTTAATAGCAGTGATAGCTTGGCGGGGACTGGTATGGACTGTCGAGACGAAAGTCGCAGGTTCAAAACCAGCCTTAGGAGCATACACCTCTGACTTTTCTAAGTTACGTGTGTATTAATTGTTAATTATCACTTGCTTTAACGGTGAAGGAAATATCGTGAGGAAACCTGCATACCTGAGAAGTTCTCCATAAGAATTTCGAAGGTATGTGAAGTCTGCCAACCCGCATTAAACCAGCGTGGTGCACTAAGGCCTAACCCCTCTCATTCAGTAGAGGAGGCCCGTGCCCAGCAGTGAGACGTATATAATACAGGACTAGTATTATTATTAGTATCAGGGTTAAGTCGTGCTTGCGGCTGCGTTTCGTACGCTGAGTGAGATATCCGGAAGCCCAAAAATACCCTTCCCATTCCTTTTCCTTTAAGGTCGGCAACGTGTCCATGATCCTTCAGATATTGTTGATGCATATGGACGGTAGAGATCACTTACCATCAGGTGACCCCCTTGCTTGTTTCTGAACTCAGCTATAAAATAGGTGTTCCCTGAGCGCTATGACATGTCCTTCTTTAAACGAGGTTTAAAAAGAGTAATCGTTCGACGGTAGGCAGCGGATTTGCTATGCCCTGGCATTGCAGAAGTCTATGGGCGGCGGTGACTACTTACCATCAGGTGGCCCGTTTGCTCGTCTGCCTATCCAGGCAGTAGAAAAAAAAGAAATTAATTCATATTTATAAATAACGTAGTGATTTTCCTGTACACGGTACGGGATCGCGTGTGTTCCCAGAACTCTACTATTAATTGTGGGGAACGACATAATGGTATGTAACAGAGGCGCGTTGCCATCTTTGTTATATTATACGTGTCCAGATGGATAGTCGCAGGCGAAAAAGTGTATCATAGTATGGGTCGAAGCACACCCCATCTCTTCAAAACTCTATGTATGTAGCGTACAATGCATTTTATACACATTGATTAAATTTGATTTTTGAATTAACATGGTGATTCATTACGTTGTGTGCACTATAGAATGTGCTGAATGTCAAAAGCTTAAGTCTGTTATTCAATACACTGTTTTGAGGCGCTCAAGTACCAGAGTGCTACGTGTGGCTTTGCCTTATAGTTGCTAATTGTTAGCGGTTAATGACTGCCGAACTTTTGGTCCCACAAAACACAAACCAGAAACAAATATTTGTGGATTACACAAACATTTGTCCCGGTGTGGGAATCGAACCCGCAGTTTACACCTGGCTACTTGCCCACTGCGCCACCGAGACTGTCAATGTTCTTCTGTCCTATAACTATTATAAATGTGACAGTTTGGATATTGGTGAAATTCGATGTTTGTTAGTTAATCACGCTGTAACGGCTGGACGGTTTTGGATAAAATTTGGTACACAGATAGACCATGACCTGGATTAGGATATAGCATACTTTTATCCCATAAAAGGCTGATTGTCGAACGAGGCTATAGCGATCTAGATATCTAAATTGGAACCAAAATTGACAAATGTTATGGATTACCGGCCAAAGCTCATTAGTTTAAAAGGAAGGCTACAATTACTCTACGGTGCGACATAGCAGACTTATAAAAAATACTGCTATTTATTTTAACCCCTTATAATTTGCATAGCGATAAGCATAGCCTATACGTATAAGTTTATACAGACTGCTAAAGTTTGGAATGTGTGAAAACAGGGCAGTAAATACTGACATGTATAAAAAGAGACATGTATGTACCTATACAATAATCCCGCAGTAGCACGTGGTATCTAGACGTGTACATATACACAAAGGCTGGCACTTGCCACAGCGCTCTACTTCGTCAAAAAACTGAGAACACATCTGGTATCCCCGCCCCCGCACCCGCCCCCGCCCCCGCACCTTCACCCCCGTCCCCTCCATTACACAACGTTTCTGCTACTGTTACATTATCTTAATTAGTTTTTGTGATTTTTGTTGTACAAGAAAGTTATTCTTTGGGATTTTTTCAAAGTGATTTTGTTTTTACTTTAATGAAAAGTAAGGTCTCTCTAGATTTAGGTGAACAATATTAGCTAAGTAAGTACTTATGTCTGCCTATCTAGAAATATTATCGGCATTCCACTAAAATTTAGCATCGTATGTAAGGGATTTTTAACGTGAATTATATCGTCATGCTAGCATTTTAGCCAATTTTAGGTCGTACATGAATCGTATTGAGTGGTAGAGCCACGCTGTAGACACTTTTGTCAACAGCACGAATGGGCCGGCTTCCCAATCCCTTAATTATCCCTTTCCATTTGAGTCGGCAACGCACCCATAATTCTTTTGGTATAATGGGTGTACATGGGCGGTGGAGATCACTTACCATCAGGTGACCCACTTGCTCGTTTAAGGCTTATGATATAAAAAAAACACCAAAAATATTATTTTGTCTCCATACCTATCTCTACAATGCCTCTACCTAATTTTTTATTCCTTCGTATTTCGTATGTTATTGATTTTATAGGTAAATTATATATTGTGTGTTATATCGGCAGTGGGCACATGTGCCTTCGGTCAGTGAACGCCATTTGTCATCTGTTTGAATACGTCAAACGTATGAAGTGCAATAAATAATCTCACAGTGTGTGCTAATTACCTGCACCGAGCACCGAATACCGAGCACCGAGCAGGAGGGCCATGAGAGCTGCCAGATTTGTTGACATACAAAGGGAGGGGAGATTGTATCAAGTAAGGATAAAATATTGCAGCCCTAAAATACAGTGAATAATCAGCTGCTAGTATTATTTACCGACTTCTTAAAAGGAAGAGTTTCTCACTTAGATGGTATTTTTATAAAATTTAAAATGAAAACATTCAAATATCATAACCAGCAAGTATTAAAACTCGTAAATTATTTTCTTTTGTAAATGTATAACTCCTACACAAAGTTCTGTGTCATGACGAATCAACTTCTCACAACACTTAGATGTGAACGAAGATATTTTTTTTATTAAGCAGTAACTAGAGGCCGTGCATGAACTTCCACGATACCTGAGGAATCATGGACACGTTGCTCGATCTTAAAGGAAATAAATTATTACGGGACATCATTTGTCTATGTACGGGATCTCCGAATATCTCACTCACCGTACGAAACGCCACAGCAAGCTGCAACATCACATCGGTTTTCTGTGAGACAGTGGAAGTAACCCGGTCGAGCTCATTCATGCTGTAGACAAAACTGTCTTCAAAGCGATTATACCACTTATATTACGTGAATCACAAATTACCTTTATTTTTCTCTGTGTTAGGATCGAACCCTGTATTCGTTTCATATGCCTACTAGCCCACGGCGCCGAGGCTACTAAATACCCATATCAATTTAATATTTTTACCCAGATATAACTCTAATAAAATTAGTAGACCGATCTTTTGCCAGAGCTGCCACCAAGTGTGGGAGTTTTCAACTGTATAATGCCATTAGATTTTTTAGAAATGTGAAAAATCCTCTGTTTTGAAAAACCTGTTATCGTCATCATACATACGCACGTGTTTTATAAGAGTTATCCACGGTTGTCAGGTAGTTTCTGGCAACCCTGGTTGGCACGGTCGCGGCAGCCGCGCTGGCACCGCGCCACGCCCAGACCTATTGTCGTCGGTGACACCACGGTCCACGACGGGAATCCCAACATCATACTTAATAGAACATCAGTAATACAATTACATACATTTATTAGGTGGTAAGTTCCTCTATGCGAGATACCCTCTGGGTTGGTAACACCACTTTGTCTATTTCTGCATCTAAGCAGCAGTGTTTAAACACTGTTGTGTTTCGATTTGAAGGACATTGAAGGCACTCAACTGAACATTCACAGAAGAGACAATAAGAAAAATCAACACGTGTCATTTGTAGTATTGATTGATTGTAATGTTTGCAAACGAAACGAAAAGCTCTTAGACCAGATGTGTAATAAATAAATACACCCAACAGTCACACACATAGTCCTGACCCCACACTATATCAACCTGTATCGTAGGTATCAAGAACCACACAAACATTTGTCTCGGTGCGGAAATCCAAGCCACGGCCTCTCGCTTCGCATTCCAAATACATTGTCGACCGTCAGGAGACATTACTACTCTTGATGGTCGGCAGAATAATGCCGGCCTGAAGTTACTGGGTTTACTGGTGACAGCTCCGTGGCGCAATGGGCGATTAGCCGGATGCGAAACGAGAGGCCGTAGGTTCGATTCCCACACCGAGATAAATGTTTGTGTGATCCACAAATATTGATCTCGGGTCTAGGTGTTGTGGGAACGAAAGTCCCTCGTAGTTCCCGATACCCACGATACAGGTTAACCTAGTGTGGGGTCGGGACTATGTGTGTGACTGTTGGGTGTATTTTATTTTATTTTTATATACTGGCTGGCCCCGGAACGCGATTCGCCAGAACGAGCCAGTATGTTTGGTTTTTACCATTTGTACGGTGGTCACTATTCAGTCGGGCACAAAAATTAATATACATTTTTTTCACGATGGAAATGATTCTAAGTTGACAGAAAAAGTAGATGAACAGTGATCACCATTAGTGCGCCTAGTGCGAGCTTCTATTACCAGTTAAGTCATCCGGCTACTCTGTCAGCCGAGACGCATCCGTATTAGGAAGTAGGAAGTTAATACGTTTCCAATACATTCCGTTGCAGAAAATTCTCTAATAAGGTTTCTTTAGTAACATAGTTGCGCTACTGTGATAGTATTTTATCTATAGACGTCAACCCGTCTCATCTGACCGGCGCGGCGTGGTGCGGCGTGGTGCGGCGCGGCGCGGTGTGGTGCGGCGTGGTGCGGCGCGGTGCGGCGCGGCGGTAATTAGTTCAAATTAACTCATAGTTATTTACGTCTGAAGTATACAGGTACCGCATCAAATATTATACCTAACGCACTGTACTGAAGGTGACCTGTCGACCCTCGTTAAACACGCTTATGATCTAGTTATGATCCGTTTTATAACCTATAAATGGAAAAGTGTAATTACAGTACTAAAGTGCGTCTACATTATTCACATTTTGACATACCGTGTCACCGTGACGTCATATACGAGTAACAAGGACACAAGTGTGGAGGGTTGTTATTTGTTACGACTTAATGTCAAAAAATCATTCGAGTATGAGAATTAAGTATGAAGCTAATGCGTTTTCAATACGATCCGCTAGGGGCGCTGTTCGGATCTGCATATACCACACTGTTCTGACATCTCGTTGAAACTAACAAACATTTTGCGGTGTCTTGTCACAACTTTCATCGACATTAATGGTCGTTCCCTATATTCTATTTACAGATAGATATGCTTACAATCGATAGAGTTTTGACAGATCTTCCATACAAAATGTGTCAAAATTTTACTGCCGGTAAGCAAATCTGTCGATAGACAGAATATTGGGAACGGCCATAAGTGTAGCAAGTACGTGAGATAGCCACAAAGTCTCGGTGCCTCAAAATACCACAGATGCGAACGCACCTAGCTGCGATAGTGTAGCGAGGAGTATCACTACCAAGATGGAGGTGAGGGGTTCTATTTCAGCAGTCAGAGTCCGCACTTCTGACTTTTCGAAGTTACAATATGTACGTGCAAAATAATTTGCCAGTCTAAAGGTTTACCAGCGATTTTGGAATTATAGTTTTCAGAGGGTAACGAGAGGCGTAGAGGGCAAGTCGCTCATTCAGCAAGGCCAGGATGTGTCAGCGTGTATTGTGTAGTCATTGATAATAATCATCGCTCGCATTATAATACAAGACTGATATTATAAATACGGTGTACTGCCTCGGTGGCGCAGTTGTAATGCGTACGCGTTACGATTGAGGCCAACGCTGAGGTCTCGGGTTCGATCCCCGGGTCGGGTAAAGTGGTATTGGGTTATTCTATTACGAAATGCTCAGTATCAGCCCGGAGTCTGAAATTTGTGCCCGGTATGGCGATAGGCTCGCCCCCTATCACATCGTGGGACGGAGATACGCTCGGCGAAATGTGGGTGTACTGGTTACACCTCTGCCTACCCCTCCGGGGATTACAGGCGTGAGTGCGTATGTATGTATGATATTATAAATAATTAGCATCACAATGTGTTGTAGGATGCGGTGACGGCAAGCTGGTTGTTAGTTGCTACGGCCGTTGCCAGTTGCCAGTCGCCACCCACTCGCGCGTATCACGCACACCAGACGGGACGGCACCTCGGCCGCGGTTTGTGTGTATGTATGTGTATCTTTATTACTATACACACATCAAGCTTCTAGACCTTTATATTACATTGTAGTTTAAACATATAAGAATGCGTATGCATATCAATATTATAAAGGTACTTATTAGGTTTGTATTTTTAGCACTTATTTATATTTTTGCTGGCATCCGTGAGACACACTCACGAGGTCCTCGCAGAATATCAATGCCAGGGGTATGTTTCTGTGTGGTGGGTGCTGAGCCTATGGTCTTTTTGGCGCTATCTCGAACACAGTTTGTTGAAGATCAGCATCGGGTGGGCATGTCATATGTCATGGCATGCATAGGTTCATCACGAACATTATCTACGAGGCCATCTCATTTTTTTTCTTTTATTAGCTTCGAACAATTCGTTATAGGTAATAGGTATTCGTGGACCGAGTATAATTTTTTAACAGTTTGGTATGGAACCAGTTTTTGATTTCAGTACTTATTATAATAAAATGTTTGTCCCGAAATCAAGACAGATTAAATTTTCGCCAATTTTATGGGTAAAATTTGATTGAATCTAAATTATGTATAACATTTCATGGATTCAATAAATAATTTGATTTGGAATTTATTTAAATACACACTGTACATACCTATCTTTTAAATTCAACCAACTCAACTTCGCTTGTGACGTTGGTAAATATGTACTTACATATTTCTTTGGGGAAATCAGACTACAAATATGTGGTGGGTCTCTTGTATGCAAAAGTCCATCTTGGTAGATACCACCACTTTACCTGTTTCTGCCGCCAAGCAGCAGAGTAATCACTGTTGTGTTCCGGTTTGTAGGACATTAAAGCTAGTAAAATTTCTGTGCATTATGAGATTTAACCTATGTTAGAGTGACGAGCGAAGTACTTGTGAACATTACGCAATACTGATACGTTTGGCGAGAGTGTTATGGAAAATTTTAACATTGCATCATGGTTTTAGGGAATATTAAAATAAATAACACCCAACAGTCACAGAAATAGCTCCACAGTAAGAAACGATTATCTTGTGTCGTGGGTATCAACTACGAGGGACGTACGGTATCACAACATCCCCGAAATAAATACTTATAGTTCACACAAACATATAACTCGGTGCGGGGATCGAACCTGCGTCCTGCTAATGAACAACTTGCCTAACCGATTTTATAACTCTATAGAAAGCAAACAGTCGAAAATATGTACTCTTCAGCTAGCTCTCGTTTTCGGGCGTATAATTTTACTGACTAGTGAATTTTTCTTAAACAACCCCAAAAACTGTCCCTAATTGAATACTATAAGAGTATTTACTGACACGGTTGATATGATTTACCGCGGCCCCGGTCTTGTTGCCCTGCGATGCATACTAATTCAAACACCACGCCGCACCGCACCGCACCGAGGGCTCCTCACTCGGGGCGATCTCTGAAGGAATCAACCAACGCTTATATCCAGGCAATCCAGGTAACATACATATTCATTCACGCCTATACTCCCCGTAGTGGTAGGCAGAGGTGTAACTACACACTAGTACACCCACAATTCGCCGAGCCTATTTCCGTCCCATGGTAAGACGATCGCCATACCGGGCACAATTCCAGACTCCGGGCTTTCATGATAGAAAATCCCAATATCACTTTAACTCGACCCGGGGATCGAACCCGAGACGTCAGCGTAAGCCTCAGTCGTAACGTGTACGCATTACAACTGCACCACCGAGGCAGTCTCTTATTTCTGTTATTGTGATATTTAGCAAGTTATAATCTAGGCCTTTTTAGGTTAACTTTTTAGGTTTTTTCTAGGAGTGGAATGGATTACTAAAACAGAATTGGAGCCGTTTGCGAGTTCAATCCGTCGAGGGTCAGCAGCTTGCTACTAACCCATTGCGCCACTGACGTGGTCAGTTTATTATTTAACGCTATAAAAAACATTAATTTAGTCAGATTACAAAGGTGGTAAAATGTAATACTTCGAAGGATTATATCATTATTTTTCCTGTGTGTAAATTTGCCCCGGATTACCGGGGTCGTTTAATAGCCTCCGAAAACCTTAATTACTAAGCCATAATCCCGGGACCACATCAATATCCCGCCCATGACAGTCCAGTTTCGGTCCATTAATCAAAAAACAACTGAGAAAAATGTTCCTTCAGTAAGCTCGTGATAGTCCGGGCCCGGGCAGGCGGCTCCCGCGGGACGCACCTGCCCATTCATCCTGGGCAATATAACCGGGATTACGACGATCGAGGGCTAATCCTAGATTAGCTGGAAGGGCCCGGAGTCCGGAAGTATCGTGCCTATACTCGTATTGATCGACGGTAAATATTTCACTTCGAATAATATTCAGTTCTTTTCAAACAGGTCGGTGTTTACTCAGGTATGATTTAAGACAGATAAGTTTTGCAAATATCTGGTTCTGATATTGCTGATTCATAATTGCTGGATGGCAAAGTAGAGATGGAATGAATTAAAATTGCGTCACAAAACGCGGGAGTTTGACAGCTCACAAACAAGGTGCGCGATAGAGGTTCTAGTTGAGAGTAAACGAGATGGTAATATTGAGTTATGGTCAATTGACCGCAACTTAGTGGTACAATTTCTATGTACCGCGCAGCTTGTCTAGTAGTATACATTAAAGTCTTTGTAGACAACTCATTTTATGTAGGTACTTTGTTAGCGACACACCCACACACACACACATTGTGTTATGTGATATTATGAGAAACAATGCGTGACGCAATCCTAGTGTCATGGACACAAATTCTAGTTGCTGCGGTGATATTAATTATACATATTCATATAAGCCTTGTTTTTCCTCTTATATCCGCATACCCAGTTAGTTTGCATCAAAGCACAGCATTGCTGAGTGGTCATCTACCTGTCATAAACACGACGTGAACTTGCCAACACCGAAATAAACATTGTAAATGTAGTAATATCTGCACTTTCGACGTTGTTAATAGTTGTGACTTTTTTATTAGACTTAATGACGAGATCTCACGGCTGATGAGAAGCATCACACCTGCCTAAGAACAGAAACAATTCGCATAAAGCCCATTAGGTTCACGGGATTCAATTTCCTTCAAACCGGACCACAACAGTGCTTACAAAAATAGATAAACTGGTGGTACAAACCCAGACGGCCTCTCGCATATTAGAGAACTACCATCTATTGTGACTAATATTTTTTTTTTCTTTCATCTTAAGTCAGCAGCAACACTGGTTTACCTAAGGATTGACACCAGAGAGGCGGTTTGAAAAATATGAATTCTTACCGTATTATAACCGCTTGAACGTATCAAGAGACCTATAGTAATGAATATTATAATTATGTGACGTTAATGGTAATTATAGTATTTTATCTTTTATGCGTAACTGTTCTTAGATCGTGCTGAGAGAAAACTCCACGTGTGATGTGGCATCACACTTTTTGTTTTAGGTACAAAAATTACTTTGTCTATCATCCGGTTTTTTTAAAACCATGAGTGACATGATTTCTTTTCTTGTTTAAGACATTGAATTTTATTTGGCAAAGGAATCAATACAAATAGTCATTCCTTTTCGTTTAAATTTCGATGGCAACGTGTTCATAGTCAGGTCATCCGATGTTTCATCGTCCACACATCGCAATCATTTCCTGGCGACAGTTGGCGCGCTCTCAAACGACATGACACCACTTATTTAGCGCACCCAGCCAACCAGCCAGCTAGCCAGCTAGCCAGCACTGCGCCCCTTTATATTGTTGGACGTATTCTAAATTATATGCTATTAATCATTGAGTTATCAGCTTTAGAGAAGAGTAGAAGGGGTAAGCAAACAAACGGATCAACTGATAAAAGTCATGAATACTCTTATTAAAAAAGATCTTGGATGTGTTGTTGACTTCTGAGGAAAGGAAAGGTCTATCCTACTACTATTGTAAATTTATTTATTGACAGCCTCCGTGGCGCAGCGGGCGAGTAGCCCCGCACCTAGACAAATGTTTGTCTGATTCACAAATATTTGTCTCGGGTCTGGGTGTTGTGGGACCGCAAGTCCCTCGTAGTTCTTGATACAGGTTTACCTAGTGTGGGGTCAGGACTATGTGTGTGACTGTTGAATGTATTTATTGTAAATGTGAAAGTTTGGATGTTTGTATGTTTGTGAATTTGGTTGTTTGTTAGTCAATCACGCCTTAAGAGTTGAACGGGTTTAATTTAAATTTATCACACAGGTAGACAATGACTAACTGCATATGATATGGCTTTCCTTGGTTGCTAAGCGTTAAAATATTTGAAATTGGAATAATATTTGCTTAAAATTTATTCAAGAAATCTAAGCCTATGATTCCATTCGCTTTTAAAGTTATTCATTCAATATATCAAGACTTTTCAGACGTGGATTAGGACATTGGCTACTTTTGGTCCCGGAAAGGCCGTTCACGCGAGCAAAAGCTAGTAACATATATATACAAGATCATGACTGTATCGCCGAAGGGTAGAGGTGGAAGTAACACACACAAAGTTCGCAGAGCCATTCCATTCCACGATGTGATGGGGGCGAGCCTGTAGACATTCCAGCACAAACTAAATTTAAAAAAATCAACACTGCATTGCCCGACCTGGTAATCGAAACCAGGGCCTTACCCGTTTCACTATTACATGATTTTGGTTTTCTGCTCGACATTGGTATCACCTTAGCCGAGCCTGTCTCTACTACAATGGCAAGGGAATATTATTAATATGTGTTGCATTTTGTGAACAAATAAAAAGTTAATAAAAACACACAATCCGCAACAGCTAAGCTGGAATTTCCCGTCGGTTTTCTGTGAGAACGATCATCCTGGTAGAGCTGTTCCATTCATGCTATAGACGAAATTATCTTTAACCTGTAGCTTTACCACGAAAGGTCAATGATTGGGGATTTTATACAAGGGGCCTAAAGCAATTGCCCAATAAATGATCAAATATGGTAAGTAGCCGGCTTCAATATATTCGGCAGATTGCATGTTCATAAAGCTTTTGTCTTTACAGGCACTTCTCTATGCGGAAGGGGGGGGGGGGGGGGTGACGCTTTCTCACAAATTGCTCGACATTCAAGACATTTTCAAATTATGTTAAAATATTGAATTACCGGCCATCCTTAAATTGCTGGCTTGCGTTATTATTTATTCACGGTATGGCAACACGCGATACTACCTGTTATGCCAATAGCAACTTAATTTCAATACGCTTGAAGTAGAAATTAGAACGGGGTAGAATGACGTCACTGTCGCGGTAAAGGTTAGGTTAGCAAATGGAACAGATGTGGCATTTCTTTAACATTCAATATGGGGGAATATCTTGTCATTTTATGTGTTTTTTATCGCTAAAAAAACAAAGAGGCGTAAAAATAAAATATTATATTAACTTGTAATAAAAAGTATACGTATATTTTTTTAGAATATTATCGAATAGGTAGAAATCGCCTTATTTTTCTTTTTTTTGTCTAGTGGCAATTAACCGATTCGAGAGAAAATCCATTAGTTGGTCGGGATTGCAATGCCCTTCCGATGTTGCATTAAGCTTGCCCTTATAACTTTCTTTCTAACTAGCGTTATCCCGGTTTAATGCTAGGGTTCGAAGAGAAAACAAGAAAACCGGCGTAAAGAAGCAGCTTGCTGCTGCGATTCGCACGTTTAATTAGATATCCGGAGACTCAAATCCCCTACCTTTCTCAATTCCTTAATTATCCCTTTCCTTTAAGGTCGGCAACGCGCCCATGATTCTTCTGGTATTGTAGGCGTACATGGGAGATCACTTACTATCAGTAGGCCAATTCTCGTAATTTTAAATGTTCAAAATATCATTCCGATCTAGTCTCAGCGTCAAAAAGTTGCAAATGGCATTCTCTTAAACCAACAATCAACGTCAAATGTGAACATAGAACGTAATGAGATTGAATGTAGAATAAAAGTTGACTGAAGCCAAAACGGTATAATGCTACTGCTAATGCTATGTTGATTATTGGTTTAAGAGAATGCCATTTGCAACTTTTTTGACGCTGAGACTAGATCGGAATGATATTTTGAACATTTAAAATTACGGGAATTGGCCTCCAGGTGACCGCTTGCTTGTTTACGGGCCTATAATATTATATTACATTGCATATTCTTCTTGGGAAGCCATCATGATTTGATGGTGGATTCGGTATTGCGTGGAGCGACCCAATCAGCATGTTAATCAGCAGAGTGTACCACATGCAGTTGAGGTTGGCTTTGGTCCTAAGTTTTTGTGGCCAATTATATTCCTGATGACCCACTTACACTCCATTTACGCTTGCCTCCTATAAGACGTAGACAAAAATAAGCTCAGTCGTCCGTGTGAGCACTAGCTACAATCTGCACCTTTTTTTTATTATCTAGATAGGCATATGAGCAGACGGCCCACCTGATGGTGGTGGTTACCGCCGCTCATGGACCTCAGCAATACCAGATCACAGCCAAGCCGCTGCCTACCGTTGAAGGCAAACTATTTTTAAGCCTCGCTTATAGAAGGACAGGTCATAACGCTCGTGAAACACCGATGCAGGGAGTTCATTCCAGAGCTTGCGTGTGCGTGGTAGAAATGAATGCTGGAAACGTACCGTGCTAGACGGGATTGTTTCCAGGTAATATGGATAAACTCTACTGCGGTGGCGGGTGGTGCGATGGTAAAATGGCGATGATGGTACCAAGGTAATACTCGTATGGATGAACTCTGCTTCGATGTCGGGTAGTGCAATCGAAAATGGCGATGTTGGTACCAACTTAAACAGTTCCTCAGAGTACTCCCCGTGGAACATACAATAAAATACACTTACTTTGCTTACCACTTCGGGATATCAGAGTGGGCTTATGTGAGTAGGCAGAAATACATCACTTAAAATGCGGTACTATAGTTTATTTACCCGACTGTACCTACCATAAAGGAGGGTTATGTTTTTCGGGTGTACGTAAGTATATGAGTCTCTTTGTCTGGCGTTTATTTTAGTCTAAATGGGTAGACATATTTAATAATTGTGGTATCGCTAGAGTGTTCTTGGTTGTGATGGTTAACGTCACAAAAATGAAGATGGTGGACGCCAGTCACCATAATATTCTGAAAAAGTTTTTTTTATATCATAGACCCGCAAACAAGAAGCGGTCACCTGATAGTAAGTGATCTCCCATGTACGCCCACAATACCAGAAGAATCATGGGCACGTTACCGACCTTAAAGGAAAGGGATAATTAAGGGATTGAGAAGGGCAGGAGATTTGGGATTTGAATCGCAGCAGCAAGCTGCTACTTTACGTCAGCTTATGGTGAGACAGTGTAACAACCCGTACGAGCCAGCCCATTCATGCTGTAGACAAAATTGTCTAAAGCGTGGAGCTACCACTCATAAGTGTATAAAAACCGACTGCAAAAAAACAACATTCAGTATACAAGCATGCCTCGGCTATAATACGGTTTAGCGAAGTTGTCTTATATTTAATATCACAGATTTGCCGACGCTAATATTGCTTATAACCTATTTAGCAGAGTTTCAGAAATTGCCCGCCCACTTCTGTTTCAATTTAGTTTTTAATATTCGTTCAAAAGAACCTCCTGAATAGATTGCCTTTTTATGAATCCCTAAAAATGAAGCACCTAGGTCAAAGGTTTTTATACGAAGCCTTGTTTACAGTTGGAAAACACTTTTTAGATTTATTTTCTTATTCCAGTACCAATTTACTACGAAGTACTATTAAGGATTCTGTGTTATTACACGAGCCGGGATTTAATAACGAGGTTTTTATTGCTTCTATATTATGTTTTTTACCCAAATTAGAGCAAACGAGTAAGTGTGTCACTTGACGGTAAGTGATTTCCACTGATAGATATGAACACCTATAATACTAAAAGAAATTATGTGTATATTGTTGAAATTTGACAATAGATGAACTTAACGAGTGGTAGAGCCACGCTGTAGACAGTTTTGTCTACAGCATAAATGGGCTGGCTCGTACGGGTTGTTACACTGTCTCACCATAAGCTGACGTAAAGTAGCAGCTTGCTGCTGCGATTCAAATCCCAAATCTCCTGTTTTGTCTACAGCATGAATGGGCTGGCTCGTACGGGTTGTTACACTGTCTCACCATAAGCTGACGTAAAGTAGCAGCTTGCTGCTGCGTTTCGTTCGGTGAGTTAGATGCCCGGAGGCCCAAATCCCCCTCCCCTTCCCAATCCCTTAAATATCCCTTTCCTTTAAGGTCGGCAACGCACCCATGACTTTTGGTATTGTGGGCGTACATTGGCGGTGGAGATCACTTATCATCAAGTGACCCACTTGCTGGTTTGCCGACCTATGCAATAAAAAAAAAGATGAAACCAGCAGGTCGATCGCCTGATGGTAAGCGTCACGCCTGCTCAGAAACAGAAGCAACATCACACAGTATTTTTAATTGCAAAGCACTGCATGGCTAATGCCAGTCTAATGACTGTGGTAGTACCCCGAGGTATAAGATGTTAAGTCCCTAATGTCCAGTAATTTCACTGTCTTCAATGTCCAAATCTTCAAATTGGAACACAACACACACTGCTGCTTGGCGGCAGAAACGACAAAGCGGTGGTATCAACCCAGACGGCCTCTCGCATGCAAGGGACCTACCACTTTTTCTCCATCAAAAGTATTCCAAACTTGGATGGAGACCGCAGACTGCGGACTTAACTGTTTTTTATTTATTTATGCCATCATTCTTGCTGCAAAGCGATGTCGCGTCTATCATATTTATTCGAGCTTTGAACGTGTTCCAATTAGTGCGGACAGACAATCTGGCGCGGAGCGTGCTCGTGCGTAGTGCGTGCGTCTCATTGACGTAAAACCTCTCCAATTGCCATTAAACTGATGCGCTTAGCAACTAGTGTGAAGGCCATCACAACATCAGGCATATACGAAATAGCCTATCCGTAAAAACACCCTGCATCTGCTGCAAAATAGTTGGCAACTTCATACCTTACATATTTTCTTCACGCATAACTAAGAACATCTCTATTTAAGCAGTTTTCTAATAAACTGCTTGACTGCCTCGGTGGCGCAATTGTATGCGTACGCGTTACGATTGAGGCCAACGCTGAGGTCTCGGGTTCGATCCCCGAGTCGGGTAAAGTGGTATTGGGTTTTTCTATTATGAAATGCTCAATATCAGCCCGGAGTCTGGAATTTGTGCCCGGTATGGCGATAGGCTCGCCCCCCCTATCACATCCTCCTCCTATATCGTTCCCTCATTGTTGAGGATCGTAACTCCGTGCAAGGATTCTAGCAATGGTTTTTTTCCATTTGCTCCGGTCTTCGGCTTGATGGACTGCGACGTTGACTGGTTTCTCCAGCTGTTCTGACACCTGGTCAGACCAACGTTTCGGGCTCCTTCCTCTTGGTCTTTTGACTTCTATTTTCCCTGTTATTATCAACTTTTCCAAGTTGTCGGCAGTTCTTCGCGAGACATGTCCAAAGTATTGGAGTACTCGATGCAGGCAAATAGAAGACAGGCGTTTGGTGTGCTCAAGATTCAGTTCCTTGAGTATTAAGACGTTAGATCTTTTGGCTGTCCACGGGACTCTCAGGAGACGTCTCCAACACCACATTTCATAGGCGTCGATACGCTTCCAGTCAGCAGCTTTCATGGTCCATGTTTCTGAGCCGTACAAGAATATGGAGAAGACCAACGTGCGGACTACATGGATTTTGGTAGTCTTTCGGATGTTGCTATCTCTCCATACTTTGTTTAGCTGATTCATGGCTGTCTTAGCCATACCAATACGGCGACGTATTTCTGGTTCGCTTCTACCTTTATTGTTGATCGATGAGCCTAGATATTGGAATTCTTCAACAGTCTCGTAATCCTTCAATGCATCCGATAACTGGATAGACTCAAAGCGATCAACAATCATCAGCTTGGTTTTGGATTTGTTGATGATCAAGCCTAGTTCTTCACTGGCCGACTTAAGGCGCTCCAGAAGCTCCACCATTTCAGCCTCCGTAGCTGCGAACAAGGTGGTGTCATCGGCGTACCGCAGGTTTGAAATTGAAACGCCTCCAATTTTTACACCACCCTCCCAGTTCTCTAAGGTCTTACGCATTATGTGTTCTCCATATATATTATACAGTATGGGTGAGATGACGCAGCCCTGACGCACTCCCTTTCTGAATGTAAAAGGTTTGGAGGTGCAATCTCCCAAGGCGACGGTACCATAGCCAGATTCATATAGCTTCCTGATAAGAGTCACTATATGATCAGGTACTCCGGTTATCTGAAGGATGGACCACAAGTTTCGCCATCTCACGCAGTCGAAGGCCTTCTGATAGTCAATGAAGCACATAATAACTGGAGTGTTGAACTCATAACATTTTTCCACGATTTGCCTTATGTTCAGAATTTGTTCTCGGGTCCCTTTCCCTTTCACAAATCCGGCTTGTTCTTGGGGAATTTGCCAGTCCAGGTAAGATCTGAGGCGATTGTTAATAATATGCAACAGAACTTTGCTTGCATGTGATGTGAGAGCAATAGTCCTGTAGTTGTTGCAGTTTCTGACTGAACCTTTTTTGTGGAGTGGCAGTATAGTGGAGTGAACCCACTGGGTAGGCCATTCACATGTTCTCCATACTGCATTACATATCTTGTACAATATGGATATGCCCTGATCTCCAAGGGCTTTTAAGGCTTAAGCTGTGATGCGGTCGCTTCCTGCAGCTTTGTTTAACTTAAGCTTTTTAACTGCATGTTTCACCTCAGATTTCAGAATGTCTGGCTCAAGAACTATTTTGTCTGGATAGAAATTAAGGTTTTCGTTCGCAGAAGTATGCAAGTCGTCATACAGCTCAGCACAATACTCCCTCCATCTTTCTGCAGCTTCCGTTATATCATGTATAGGGCTTCCATTCCTATCATCCACTATAAATGATCGTGGTTTAAAGCCTTGTGTGAGTTTGCGTATTTTCTTAAACAGATCTGCAGCCTGGTATTTTTCAGCATGAGCTTCAATCTCTCCGCAGACTTGTTCGAGGAACTGATTTTTATCTCTTCTACATTGCTTCTGGATAAGTTTAAGCAATCGAGAGTATTCCAATTGTTGTTCATTTGTGGTTACACTGCCTTTGATCTTTTTGCGTCTGGTGATCAGTTCCCACGTCTCGTCAGAAATAAAATCCCTTCTTGTTCCCGGTGTGCTGGTGATAGAATCCAGTACATCTTGTATGACTCTCCGAAGGCCCTCCCACAATGCATTAGGGTCGGTGTCTGTAGTGGGTGTTATGGTAAGCTGTGACAGTTTAGTCTCGGTTTGAGTGCGGAAGTATTCTGTTAAATGCGGGGCGAGGCGATTTGTCTGCTTTGGTTTCCTCTGCATGCATTTGAGTCGGAGCTGGAAGTCTATGACGAGGAGTTGATGGTCACTACCGCAATCAGCACCAGGGAACGTTCTGGAGTTTGTGACCGATGACCTCCAGCGATGGAGTACGGTTATGAAATCTATTTGGTTGCGGTATCTGTCGCCTGGTGACTTCCACGTATATAGCCTTCTGTTGTGATGTTGGAAACATGTGTTAGTTAGGACTAAGTTGTTTTCTGTGCAGAATTCGATTAACCTTTCACCTCTATCATTTCTTATTCTTATTGCCAACTTTGGCGTTCCCCTTGTACAATAAGCATCTCTCGGTGTGAAATTTTATCCATCGTGGAGCTCAGAGTCTCATAGAAAGAATCTATGGATTCTTGTGACTACTGAGCAGTTGGAGCATAGATCTGAAAAATATTGAGAGGGAAAGGCCTACAATTGAGACGGATGGCAATAATTCTGTCGTTCACAGGTGTGTATCCAGTTAAGATTGACAGAAGACAAGACAAATCGGACCAATTCTCTTGGAACTATAAAGGCAATCCCATTTTTACTTTGCGTTTCATTTCCGGAAAAGTAGACAGTGTTTCCGATGTTGCTAGTAAAGTGCCCCATGCCCTTCATGTGTGTCTCTCCCAAACCAAGTATCGAGAGTTTATAATCGCACATCTCCTTTTCGATTATTGTCAGTTTCCCAGGATTCAGTAGCCCCCGAACGTTCCAAGTGCCTATCCTGTGTTTTTGTTGAATCGATAACTTGTCTTGTCGGTTTACTGTAGTAGTATTAACTTCATAAACATCGGTAGCATATTTCACACCCAACGACCCGGGTATCGCTGGGCGCCGGCCGTCAGCCGGATCGCCAGACATCGTATTTCTTTTTCGTTCTTCTTGCATGGATTTTCTTGGGAGATAATAAATAAATAAATATAAATACACCCAACAGTCACACACATAGTCCTGACCCCACACTAGGTAAACCTGTATCGTGGGTATCAAGAACTACGAGGGACTTGCGGTCCCACAACACTCAGACCCAAGACAAATATTTGTGAATCAGACAAACATTTGTCTAAGTGCGGGAATCGAACCCAAGGCCTCGTGCTTCGCAACCGGCTACTCGCCCGCTGCGCCACGGAGGCTGTCAAAATAATCGTGGTGGTTTCCCATTGCCTTCCACGTTGGGATGTTTGGAGGTCATTTCCGCAATCCTGGTCCCCAAAACCAACCCAATTACTTGGGGAGACAGGCTAATTAACCGCCGCCTGTACTCGGCGTTGTTTGCTCGTTTGGCACTACCCAGGGGTCACGTGTAGGGTGCTTTCAGGTTCCCTCCTACGGACGCGAGCAATACCGACCCCCTATCACATAAGGGACGGAAATACGCTTGGCGAGATGTGGGTGTACTGGTTGCACCTCTGCCTACCCCTTCGGGGATTACAGGCGTGAGTGCGTATGTATGAGTCCTGACCATTTGATTGACTTAATGGATTTTATTAATCTTTAGCTCAAACTGCACAATTATCTTTTCAGCACAAAAGCTAGGTTATATAAAACTGCAGATCTGTTTGTTTATACTGCAGTCTGAAACTATTAACGCCGTATAATAATTCAGTTTTTATAACTCCTATTTGACTTTGAAACATCTTTTAGTGAATAAATAGAGTAAGAACTATTAAAAAACGGTGCCCACTTTATTTTGCCAGACAAATGAACTCATACGGTGAGTGAGATATCCTGAGGTACAAATCCCCCTCCCCTTCCCAATCCCTTAATTACCCCTTTTTTATGGTCGACAACGCGCCCATGATTCTTTGAGTATTGTGGGCGTACATGGGCGGTGCACATCACTTACTATCAGGTGATCCACTGGCTCGTTTACTGGCCTATGCTATAAATAAAACAAAATATAGCTTCAACAACAGCCAACGACAGCCTCCGTGGCGCAGTGGGCGAGTAGCCGGCTGCGAATCGTGAAGCCGTGGATTCGATTCCCACACCGAGACACATTTTAACCTAGTGTGGGGTCGGGACTATGTGTGTGACTGTTGGGTGTATTTATTTATAACAAACATGGTTATTTTATAACAATAATTACAATGAGAAATTATTATTATGGTGTCATAATACTAATGCTAAATTAGTTTTTTTTTTTTTTTTTTTTTTTATTAGATTGAATGACGAGACGAGCAGGTCGGTCGCCTGATGGTAAGCGCCACGCCTGCTCATAAACAGAAGCAACGCCACACAGAACTTTAAATAAAGCACTGCATGACACTGGACTGCGCTCGTCACCCCGAGACATAAGGTGTTAAGTCTCATAATACCCAGTAATTACACTGGCTTCAATGTCCTTCAAACCGGAACACAACAGTGCTTACACACTGTTGCTTGGCGGCAGAAATAGACAAAGCGGTGGTACCAACCCAGCCGGTCTCTCGCAAACGAGGGACCTACCACCTAGTTTGTTGACTATCTGGAAATGTGGAGAGCAAATGTGTTTTGACTGACAGCTATTCTAAGACCGTTTGACCGGTACACTGCAGAGGTGACCTCAGAACATCTCTAATACTCATTAAACTGAAAAACGTTTTAGTTGATCCAGTCCAAAATAGATAATTTTTAATACGTTGTAAACATTGCATTTTTATATTAGGACTGGATTAGTTTATCATATATTGTATTGACTGCCTCAGTGGCGCAGTTGTAATGCGTACGTGTTACGATTGAGACTAACGCTGAGGTCTCGGGTTCGAACCCCGGGTCGGGTTAAGTGGTAATCTAAAAATAGTTTTTTTTTAATATTTGGCCCAATATTCAAATTAGGTGGAAAGCATAGATCTCCGTGATCTGTCACGGATAATAATTTAGGTAGTATATGACATATAAGTCGATTTGAAAGAACCCAAGCGTGCCAATTTTTACTACGTAGATTGACGTTGTTATCGCAGTGCGCATAGATTTTATAGTACGAAGGGGTATTTGATAAATAACACGTACAAGGTTGTAATACAAGGTGGTAGGTCCCTCTTATTCGAGAGGCCGTCTGGGTTGGTACCACTGTTTGTCTATGTCTGCCACCAAACAGCATTGTGTAAGCATTTACAAGCAATTACTGGGCATTATGAGACTGAACAGCTTATGTCTCGGGGTGACGAGCGCAGTCCAATGCCATGCATGCATCAAATGTTTGTGTGATCCACAAATATTTGTTTCGGTTCTGAGTGTTGTGAGACCGAAAGTCTCTCCTAGTTTCTTGATACCCACGACACAAGACTCGTATCTTACTGTGGGGTCAGGACTATGTGTGTGCCTGTTGGGTGTATTTATTTAAAAAACGATGTTGATAGCCTAATTGGGTACACTCTGTTTAATAGTAACAGTTTAGTTTGAATGTTATGCAGTGCTTTGCAATTCAAAGCTCTGTGTGGTGTTGCATCTGTTTATGAGCAGGCATGGCGCTTACCATCAGGCGAGCGACCGGCTCGTCTCGTCATTCAAATTAATAAAATAATTAAAAACAGTAAATATTCAAGACACAGCTTTGACGTCATCTTCACTACGGTGCGAGCGTTCGAGGGGGATGGCGAGCTTTACGACCCCACCACTCTTCTTTGTACTCATTTAAATTTTAATTGCTAAGTGAAAGAAATATTGATTTTTGTCGTTGCATAGGTAATATAACAATGTAAAAAAAACAAACTAATGGAAGTACCTTATTAAATGTGCACAAAGAGTGCGAGAATCGAACCCACAGTCCTCTCTTTTCACAATTGGCTTCGCCCACTACGCTACGGTGTGCGGGCGGTACACACTACACGGCATACCTACTAATGAACAACATCGAGCATTCTGGACGAGTGCGCCCCGGAGCGAGCTCTATGACGTCAGCGGATTTTAACATCGCTTTGTGTTTACATTTTATTCTACTTGATTGATGTCTTAAAAGTTTAGAAATGCTTTTTTATTAAGATTTCTTTTGTTTTAATTTTATAGCTTGGTAGGTCAGTTGTTTGTGAGGTGATTCACTTCAGTTACGTGGGTTTGAACGCAGGGTTGAAATTAACGAGTACTAAAATTTGGGTGTCTATAATAAATTGCCTTTTTATTTATATTATTTATTATCTTGAATGACGACACGAGCAGGTCGCTCGCCTGATGGTAAGCACCACGTCTGCTCATAAACAGAAGCAACGCCACACAGAACTTTAAATAACAAAGCACTGTATGACACTGGACTGCGCTCGTCACCCCGATACATAAGGTGTTAAGTCTCATAATGCCCAGTAATTTCACTGGCTTCAACGTCCTTCAAACCGGAACACAACAGTGCTTACACACTGTTGCGGCAGAAATAGACAAAGCGGTGGTACCAATCCAGCCGGACTCTCGCATACGAGGGACATGCCACCTTGTAAAATAGCGTTCTCTTCTGCATAATAGCGTTAAACTCATCTGTTCGCTTACATGAACATCCCTGATGCACTGCAGAAGCTGGACAGTCCTAACAACACCAACAGCACCCAATCCATTAATACTTTATCATGACACGAGATTTTGTGAAAGTTTTATCTGAGATAAAATATAGTTTTTTGAAGTGAAACTTTTTTATCGGCGTATGGGAGAAAACACAAAAACAAACTGTAGAGGAACGGGTGCTGAATGTTCCTGACTGAAAATCTCCCCTTCGCCGGAGGAACATTTAGCACCCGTTCCTCTACAGTTTGCTTTTGTTAGTGTTTAATGTAATATTATTTCAAAATTTTCTAGTTAAATGTCTATAATGTGAAAAAAAGTTTCACTTCTATCGGCAGTCCCCAAAGACTGCCCCACATGTTTTTTTTACACCCAACAGTCACACACATAGTCCTGACCCCACACTAGGTAAACCTGTATTGTGGGTATCAAGAACTACGAGGGACTTGCGGTCTCACAACACCCAGACCCGAGACAAATATTTGTGAATTAGACAAACATTTGTCTAGGTGCGGGAATCGAACCCACTGCCTCACGTTTCGCAACTGGCTACTCGCCCGCTGCGCCACAGAGACTGTAAAATTTATTAGCTTATATGTTTTCTGGAGTCTCGCTGAACATAACTGTGAAGCTTGCATCGAAATTCATTTATCAGTTTTAAGTGCATGTTCAAATTAACAGACAGAAGAAACTCTACTGTTTTATTTGTGTGTAGATAGATAACATATAAAGGCCGATTTTTTCTGACCTGAAGGCCAATTCTCGTGATTTTAAATGTTCAAAATATCATCCCGATTTAGTCTCAGCGTCAAGAAAGTTACAAATGGCACTCTCACCAATAATCAACGTCAAATGCACCTAGCATTAGCTGTAGCATTATACCGTTTTGGCTTCAGTCAACTTTTATTCTACATTCAATCACATTACGATCTATGTTCACATTTGACGTTGATTATTGGTTTAAGAGAATGCCATTTGCAACTTTCTTGACGCTGAGACTAGATAGGATTTATATTTTGAATATTTAAAATTACGAGAATTGGCCTGCCGAAAGTATCTAGCTGTGAATGTGGAAATGGATTGGAATTAATCCAAAATTTTGCATGACCTCCTTACATTTACGCAAAGTGTTACACGATACAATTTCACCTGTCACCACTCAGAAGGAGACAAGTTGTCAGTTGCACTGAATTTGTTGCACCTCACAATGTAATTGTGACCGCGTTCGGAAATAAACGCGTGCGTTATCCCGAAGCTCCGGCGGGCGGCCTCTGAAACACATGCTCTGTTTATTGCTCGTCGCCATTAATTTGCCGGCACGTGTTGTAAACTTGTCGCGAGGGACGCTGTTATATGATGTGTTGTTACCGATCTAAGGACATGGCAAAGACGATAGGACGCAGATGGATCAGGACTACGTTATACCGTCAGTTCGAAACGAACGCTTTTAGTTCAAGCAATTATGTCGGGCGGTGAAGACAACTTTCGTATAGAACGTGTTCTATAAAGTAGAGGCCGGCAAACGGGTAAGAAGATTTAATAGCGAGTGATTTTCACCGCCCATCAACACCCACAATACCAAAAGAATCATGGATGCGTTGCCGACCTTTGAGGAAAAGTATGGGACAGGGAAAAAAATTGGGTATCTGGAAATCTGACTACAATGGAAATAAAAATAAAACATCAATCTTCTGTTTCACGTCGGTTTTTTGTGAGACAGTGGTACTACCCCAGTTGAGCCAAATAATTCATATTGCAGACAAAATGTCTTAGAGTAGTATAAAACTTATAATAAATTCAATACAGAAATCTAAATTGGTGGCAAAATGTTTATTATTTTATTTTATTATATTAGTTTTATAAGTGGTAGACCCACGCTGTAGTCTGTTTTATCTACCTACTGCATAAAGGAGCCGGTTTGGACGGGTTGTTACACTATCCTAACAGAAAACCCACGTGATGTAGTAGTTTACTGTTACGTATAGTTCCTCACTTTCCTTCCCAATATCCCTCAATTATACGTTTCCTTTAAGGTCGGCAACGGGTCTATCATACTGCTATTGTGCCTTTGATATAAAAATACGCTCCTTAATACTAACCTTATGAATGAACTACGAAACATTATGAATTTGAATAATGTAAGGCAGGTGTCAAGTACGTGATTAATTTCTCACCAACTTTGTCTCCATTATCAAGTATTATTAATTATTCCATTGCTAATTATTCGGTGAGTTCATATTTACGTCAATGGGTGCGTTATATTAATTTATATATTGACAGCCTCCGTGGCACAGTGGGCGAGTAGCCGGCTACGAAGCGTGAGGCCGTGGGTGCGATTCCTGCACCGAGACAAATCTTTGTGTGACCCACACCTTTGTGTGACACACACTTGTGGGACCGCAAGTCTCTCGTAGTTCCTGATACCCACGATACAGGTTTACCTAGTGTGGGGTCAGGACTATGTGTGTGACTGTTGGGTGTATTTTATATTATCTTCTTGAGGATAAACATATGTTTATTTGTAGATACAAATCCGTATCAATTTAATCAATGTAAAAGTGTCCATAAACTCATTTTTCTTTTGTGCTAAATCCAGCGCAAGACAAGTACAAATGATTCAGGAATGACAATAAGTTCGTTCTTGTAAGTGCTCCATCAGTCTTGCATGACAAGTTTATTTGACGGTGTGTACGCTCATGTTTTTGTTTTTCCCTAACAGCGAAGTAAAATGGCCAAACACCGAGATTTAATATTATGAGACGTTAAGCGGAGGTTAATCCTTGTCTACAGGGAGGTACTGAGCTCGGCTTCGGAATAATCAAGGGGAAAATACTCGTAAGAAGATTTATGGACATTTGTATTAATAATAAGTTGTGACTTGAGTCCGTATTATCTCGCAGCTGAATTAATTGGACAGTGAAAAAGCAATTAGGCAGACTGGCATAATTCTGGCGACCTACGCTACGGTACGGTGCGTCAACATTTATTGGATTGCCTTGCACTTACCATCAAATGTAGCGTACTCATTTTGCAGAGCCAGAACAAAAATAATAAGAAAAAGTTTACTTGTAATCATCATTATAAATAAGCGGACTTCATAATGTCAGCATAGTATTCAAATTAAATTGAGTTAGTGTTTCGGACACGTCCAGTGGTATAACTGTCTTAACCCACTGCACTGGTTAATTTTATTTCCATTGTAGAAAACAAAAACCTCATTTCACAGTTAAAAACTATACTTAGTCTGTAAACTAGCTGAAAAGTTACCCCGCACTTGCGGTAGTACAATTCGTGACATGATGATATTTAATTAATTTGTTAAATACAATTGTTTTTTTTTGTATTTGGAATATCGCTTAATCTACTTATATTACATTGATAGACGAGTTTCATTTTTGAAATGAAAAGTTTTTGGGGTGTCGCCCCCCATTCCCGCCCCCTGCAGCCGCCACTGCACAGTATGTTCTGCCAAGTCGCGGCTGCCAGCTGACTCGTAAAACATCGCCAGAATATTCTGAAAGCTGTTATTACGAAAATTGCATGCGGATTTGGAATCTGCGGCTGTTTTACGTACGTAAATGTTTGTGTTGAGAAATCTCTCTGGAGCTGTGACTTATAATGTATGTGCCTATTTGTGGCGTTTGAGAAATCCGGGTTGAAGGAAATGTTGCCAAAATATAGTGCAGGACTTTTTCTTAGATATCCGGCTTGGTATTTGCCACGTGTTGCCATATTGTGGTCATTTTTGTCTACAGCATCAATGGATCTGAATGGAATTGAATGTGGTATTCTGTTTCCACTATTATCCTATAGGAAACGATGTGAAGTGGCAAGTTACTATTGTATTTTGTATGGTGAGTAATATTTCCAGAGGCCCAAATAACCTGTCTCCTTCCCAATCAGTCAGCAACGCACCCATGATTCTTCTAGTATTGTGGGTGTTCATGACTTCATGCACGGTGGAGATAATTTGTCATCAGTTGAACCACTTGTTCGATTGCAGGTCTCTAATATATAAAAAAAACTTCATCCTCTCAGGTACCACATAGTTAATTTTGAATCTAAAACTTAGTCACAATTTTTGATTTTCCGACGTGGGATTTGAACTCATGAGCTGACGGTTCAGTCAAGGTACACTTCATTATGTCACAAATGATGAATTATACTATATCAGGAGCTAATGATTTACGAAATGCTTTATATAAAGCGTATACGTGCAGTGTCTATGGTTGAAGACTGGAGTGCAATAAACACATTCGTATTATATATAATTATGTATTTATCAATTTTGATTGTTTTAATGCTTTTACTTTTTAAATTTGGCTTCTGAAGGTGATGCATTTATCATGTAAGTTGCTTGAATGTTATTACATATATTCTTAAGTTACAATGTAATTACCACTGATTGTCCCAAATAAAATAAATAAATCAAACTAATTTTGTTATTTACTACTTCAATTTATTTGATTGTATTATATAATCTATTTAAACTTTAATCCATTTAATCTAGTTAATGGAAATAAAACTAGTCACGAAGGCTGAAAAGGGTTCGGTATGTCGCGTCGGCACTACAATCAAATTAAACCGCGATAAAAATCCGTATAAACTAGTTTTATTTTATTTTTTTCTATGTTTAATATTTGCGTAAAGATAAGTTTAATTAGTTTAGTCAGGTTAAGTTAAGTAATTTTACTTCCTTTAGTGTTATTTAGGAAAAATATATACTTAGACCTATGAATTGTTTTATATACCTGTAAGTCTTTATCTTAGGACAAGTATACCATATACTATGTCATAATTTTGTTAGTGGTAAACCGATGGTGTAACGAATGAATAAATAAAATAAATAACACGTGTGGCCACCGCGGAGCGCGGTGCGGCGTAGGCTATGTTCACAGGACAAGCGCTAATCGCACGTTTTACTAACGCGCGTTTGACGCTGCACTAGCACCCGATCCTTGTCAACGCGCGTCGAAGCGCGCTTTGAGATCATTGGTTTCAAACCAATCATAATATCGTGGATTTTAAGCTGCATTGTTTACCCTAATAAAGGATTATTGTGAAATTATCACGATCTCTTGCCGTTTAGGAGCCGACATGTTAAAGAAAGATTTGGCTTGTAGTTTTTACTACCGGTCGACTGCCTGACATATACCCCTCTGGGAAGAATCGCAGCTGAACTCTATTGAATAAATTTATTTCCAACAAAATCGGTTCACATTGGCGGAGAAATCGATGTACAAACAAAATATATATATTCGCCGAATTGAGAATCTTTGGTTCTTTTTTGAAGTCGGTTAAAAAGTGCATATTTGTACAAAGTGTAATGGACGTCGTGACAAAAAAACAATTCACAGTGCAACAATTATAGGTTGGCGAGATGATTGGCGCTGTAACGTTTAGTGTTCGATTTTCAGATTATTCAATACATTTTCAATTCGTTCCAAAACTTGCTACTGCCAACATAAAATGGACGCACTCTAAACTATACCATAACATTTATAATAGTAGCGTTTATTTATAAAGTCCTATTTCGAGCGCACTCACGCGCATGTGCGCTAGCCGTTAGTCGCACGTTGCTACATGAGTATAATGAGCGCTCGCTTTAGTCGACTAACTATATTTTTAAACTAAGAAATTATATTTTTTAGTTTATTTTTCGGCATAGTAGGTACTAACTTTATTACTATTTGTTATCACTCGATAATTGTTATTAAGTGAACAAATTTTTGATTTTATTATTGTATGTTTCGGCATAGAGCTGAAAATATCCATTTAGTGAATAAATGTTCTTAATATATACCTTAAGTGGCGGCAGTAAGGTTGAAAGTGGGTTAGCACCGCCAGAAAGATATAAGGAGAGGTGCACATCGATGTACTTGTGTTGTGATGAACGATACTGAAGTGACTGTAGCTTACTTATCATGCTTTCAGTAGTAGATGTAAGTGACATTTGAATATGAACAGATTGAGTTGTTCTATTGAAGAATATCGATCATTGGTTAAAACATATTGTCCGTTGGGAATTTACATATTACACAAAAAAGAAACTCTTTCTGCGCTAGTCTTCCAAACGATTGCACGGCTTTCGACGGGACAGTCTCGCGCATCCAGTTTAACGGCGCTTGAAAACGAATAAATAATATTTCACTAGTTATATTTTAATGTGGTTTGACAGTTTATTAAATGTTAAATGTTGATGAGCATAACCAATAACTGTCTGTTTATGCGAGCATCATCAAAAACTACTCGAGCTGTTTTGATAAAATTTTGTATTTTAAATCCTTGTAGTAATTAGACTATAAATTGATGTATATATTTAATGTCCCAATGTGAGCCACGCTAGTCACGCAAGCGGTGCCACGTCTAAAGTAAGTACTTATAAAACTAAACGTTGTGTGCGTAGGATGGTGTATAGAGAACGAGTAGACAGGTCGGCGCTGGCTCGATTCCACTCACGCAAAGTTCACGGCGAGTCACACGTGGCCTTCAGCCCCCCCCCCCCCCCCCTTCACTCTACATCGAGGGGGAGTCATTACAGCCATTACTAATGTATCAAATAGTGTCGACGACATCACTGCATCGGTTTAAATATCAATACATACATACGCACTCACGCCTGTAATCCCCGAAGGGGTAGGCAGAGGTGTAACCAGTACACCCACATTTCGCCGAGCGTATTTCCGTCCCTTATGTGATAGGGGGCGAGCCTATCGCCATACCGCGCACAAATTCCAGACTCCGGGCTGATACTGGGCATTTCGTAATAGAAAAACCCAATACCACTTTACCCGACCCGGGGATCGAACCCGAGACCTCAGCATTGACCGCAATCGTAACGCGTACGCATTACAACTGCGCCACCGAGGCAGTTAAATATCAACTTTAATAATATAATAATAATACTAGCTCTGTATTATACACGCCCCACTGCTGGGCACGGGCCTCCTCTACTGAATGAGAGGGGTTAGGCATTAGTCCACGCTGGCCTGATGCGGGTTGGCAGACTTCACGTACCTTCGAAATTCTAATGAAGAATTTCTCAGGTATGCAGGTTTCCTCACGATGTTACCTTCACCGTTTCAGCGATAATTAACAATACACACATAACTTAGAAACGTCAGAGGTGTATGCTCTCGAGGCTGGTTTCGAACCTGCGACTTTAGTCTCGACAGTCCGTACCACTCGCCACTGAGCTATCACTACTTCACTGCTGCAATATCAACTTTACACGATAATAAATAAATAACACATAACATTCATACACAACACGGTTGAATATAAATTACGATTATCTTGTGCCATATCGATATTACGAGAGACTTTAGGTCTCACAACACCCAGACCTGAAGCAAATACATAAGGATAACAAACATTTAACGAATGCGCGATGGCGAATTATTTTTTTTATGTATGTACATCGATTTTCCGCCAATTGTGGACAAATTTTGTTGGGAAAAAATTCACTCGATAGGGTTTAGCTGCTATGAGGTCCCATATAAATTTGGTTAAAATATGATGACGGAGTACGGAGAAAAAAAATAAAACTCTACGGACAACAGTACACTCGTCGCGATTGTGTTATTGTATTGGAATTTACATGCTATTGCTGTAACTACCACTAAATGTTGAAGTCGGTTTCTAAGTTTTGTTAAACGTTATGTTATTTGTGAAACAATTACACACGAGTTACCGCGGAAATCATAGTGGAAGATGCCAAGTATTGCAAGGAACGTGGTGCCACAGTCTAAAGTCACGCTTGTCGCTTGTCACACGATTGTTACTTCTCAGAATCAGTTTGATGTCAGGGAATATAAACACGTGCCAATAAATGAAAGTTGTTCTATTTATTTGTAATTAGGTCTTGAAATATTTCTTTTGTAGCGAAGTGTGAGTGATGCTATCGATTCATTGGTCTAGACCACTAGACTACACTGCCAAGCGTATTTAGGATAAGAAACCGTGGGTTACTGGGTTCAAATGCCAGGCAAGAAATCACAACTTGTGATCGAATTTTCGATTTGAAAAATTACTCAAGAAATGCCGAGATTGGAATTTGTGCTCAGTATGATAATTGGCTTGACATCACACCATGGAAGGGAAATAAGCTCAGGAAACTTTGCTTGCACTAGTTGCACCTATGCCTATCCCTTTGGAAATACAGGCGTGAACTTATGTGTGTTAACTATCGTCGATATACATCAACAATACTAAATAATTACGGGGCCGTTATTTTATTTAAGAGCTTGGTTCTTAGCTATTATAATATAAATCATTTAGAAATTACAGACCATTTTGGATGTTGGCGGTTTTAACGGTTGGGTTATGTTATCTGCGAAACAATTGTACTACATACACACTTTGTGTGGTAGAGTCACGCTGTAGACATTTTTGTCTACAGCCCAAATGGGCCGGAACGACCATGTCCACTGTCTAACAGAAAACCGACGTAAAATAGCAGCTTGCTGCTGCGTTTCGTACAGTGAGTGAGATATCCGCAGGCCCAAATCCCCCCCCCCCCTTAATTAACCGTTTCCTTTATAGTCAGCAATGCGCCCATAATTATTCCGGTACACCACATGGGCCGTGGTGATCACTTACCATCAGGTGGCCTATTTGCTCCTTTAACGGCCCCTTAAAAAATTAATTATTATAACAACAATTAGGATAATATATTAACCGATATTCATAATTTGTTCTTAGATAAGGTATATAATTAATGTTAAATAATCTTAAATCAGAACTTCGCGTTGAACACAACATGTCCATTAAATATGTTTACTCAAAACTGCTACGAGTACCTACACGATAACAAATAACAATGATAATAATATGACTTACGGTTATTTTTCGAATTGGTTTTGAAGCCACGATTTCACGGATTCTCAGCCAAGTACGCTCGCTGCCATAAGACCTATGAAGCGAATAGACCGTCTAGCTCAATTTAAGCAAGCATAGATTATTCAGTCAAATCATATCAGCTGTTTTTTTATTGTAGGTATACATCGGAATCGAGCAAGTGGTACACCGTACACCGCCCATGTACACTCACAATATCAAAAGAATTAATGGCGCGTTGGCGAACTTAAAGGAAAGGGATAATTAAGGGATTGGGAAGGGGAGGGGTATTTGGACCTCCGGATATTTCACTCACCGTACGAAACGCAAGCTGTTAATTCATGGCCCATTCATGCTGTAGACAAAAGTGTATACAGCGTGGCTCTACCACTCAAATGTTGCAGATGAGTTGTTATCCCTCGTCGGTGTAGAGACGGTGAACTTAATTTAGTCGTTCATTACCAGCAGGCCAATTGTCATAATTTAAAATGTTCAAAATATCATGCGATCTAGTCTCAGCGTCAAGAAAGTTGCAAATGGCAATCTCTTAAACCAATAATCAACGTCAAATGTGAACATAGATCGTTATGAGATTGAATGTAGAATAAAAGTTGACTGAAGCCAAAATGGTGTAATGCTACTGCTAATGCTAGGTGCATTTGACGTTGATTATTGGTTTAAGAGAATGCCATTTGCAACTTTCTTGACGCTGAGACTAGATCGGAATGATATTTTGAACATTTAAAATTACGAGAATTGGCCTTCTGGGACACTCGCCGTGAAATGAAAAAAATGTAACAATAGCGCCGCGTCGAGTCGCGTCGGCGACGGCACTCGCAATTTGTGAGGGGTCGCTTTATAAAGAGTGATTCTACCGCGATATTTGACATCCGCGCGACACTTTTTTTGCGAACCCTACCCGAACTTTATTATTCGGGATTTGGGAGATTTAAAAATAAGAGGAGTTTTTTTGGTTAAATACACCAACCCGCATTAGGACAACTTGGAATGATGGGACAACGATGGAAGGGCTAACGTCGCTCATTTTAAACGAGGCCTGTGCCCAGCAATGTCGCAAAGTTTTCCGATAGCAGTTAAATATTTTGTACAATTTTTTTTAGTAGCATGAGAGACGAAATTATGGTAAGCGTCACGCCTGCCCATAAACAGAACCAACACAAGACAGAACTTTGAATTAAAAAGCTCTGCATAGGATTGGATTGCGCTCGTCACCCCGAGACATAAGATGTTAAGTCTCATAATGCCCAGTAATTTATCTGGCATTGGCCCTTTAGACTAGTTTAGACCGAAACACAACAGTGCTTACACACTGTTATTTGGCGGCAGAAAAATAAAAATAAAAATACCAACCCAAACTGCCTCTCGCATACGAGAAATATCGCATTATATATAAATTAAAAATAAAATAGTTATACTCACATAGAAAGATATGTAAAAATAAACTGATTTGTACAACAGTTAGTATGCAAAAACAGAACTATTTATAGGAGGAACTGGTATAAAATTGATTTGCGAGATAACAATGAAGTAAAATTCAATAAAACCTTTTATAATACGGATTGCTTGTCAATCTGAACTCAAATACACCCGAGTTCCACTCCCTACAAATCCTCGTCAATCAAATACGAAAAAATCGGATTCATTTGGACAGGAGTTATTGAAAAGCGTGTAATGAAGTACGCCTATGTGACGTCACGTTCGCTCTCGAATTATTGTATTTCGTATTTGCACGCGCTTCTGCAAATATTCATATTTTTATATTTGAAACGTTAAATGGTAATGGTGTTTTGGTTTCTGACGTGAAAATTATATGCTTAAATAACTCTATATTCTTTTTAATAAGAAAGCAAAATGCCTGATCATTCGCCTCTTTAAATATTCATCATAAAAATATGTAGACAAATATGTACTCTTTACTGTATATGATACTATAAAAAGCAAAGTAAAAATTAACTCCTTCAGATGCAAATATTAAGTCTGTAGTTGTAAGTATTTAATTATAAACCTAACTAGAGCAATTAGTAATAGAACAGTTAAATGCTCATACTCATCTCTCATCTCAAGCTCATTACTCCAACAACTCCAACTAGAATAAAATTCAATTCATAAAAGTGGCCCGTACTTTCCATATAAAACATAATTCAAAAGTTATAAATGTGGAAATAGAAACAATACACGCTTGCCAAAACCTAGCACCGATCTGTATTCAAACGATGGGCAGTTACAGTAAGCTGTGAGTGAAACTGCCACTATCACAGATAAGCACAATAAAATCTGGCAGGGACCACTATCCCCCCTCCCCCCCTGCTACTGACCGCACTAGCCGTTCAGTTTTATAGCACGTGGAACCGATAAAACGGTTGTGCAATCTGTTAATCTGGACTGAAGTATGGAATCCTTTGTGTTTTGTTTTATAGGAGCGTGGATGTTTTGGGGATATTATTTATGGTTTTTTGCAGCAAAAATATTAAAACTCACATGAAGGCTCAGTCCATCCAAATGCTATCAGGGAGAAAAGACAATCGCCATTTGTACTTCTTTCACTAATTTCTTCTGTGTTTTTTATAGCATAAGCCGGCAAACGAGCAAGTGGGTCACCTGATAGTAAGTGATCTCCACCGATCATATACGCCCACAATACTAAAAGAACCATGGGCGCGTTGCCAACGTTAAAAAAAAGGGATAACTAAGGGATTGAAAAGGGGAGGGGGGCGATGGTTAGGATATCTCACTCCTTGTACGAAACGCAACAGCAAGCTGCTACTTTACGTCGGTTTTTTGTGAGACAGTGGTAACGACCCGGACGGGCCAGCCCATTCATGCTGTAGACAAAAGTGTCTACAGATATACAGCGCCAAGTGTTCCGTGTCCATCCCCTATATGATGTATAGGAACTCCAGATGGAACGCAGCGGTCAATAAAGCCCAATTGTTATTTGGTAACAGTGCTGAAGGCAGACAGGTTCAATTCCAGCCGTTGTGTTGAGACAAAGCGTGGATAATAATATCGCTGAGTGTTGTTGGCTCTGTGCCATACACACACACACACACACACACACACATGTAGGCCACATTGTTGCTAAGTATCTGCTCTAACCACTTCCATAGCGGTTTCGTGTATTTTCTTAGTTTATTTGAAGGTGGCATACCTTCGTTTATTAGTATTCCATACACAGAGGATAGCAACAGAAAATCTATTACGGAGACTACGCTGCCTAGTGTATGGCTATTGTGGGTACCGCCACTATCAAGTATGGTATATTTTATTGTGGCGGTAGATAAGAATAACCTGCCTCGGTGGAGAGTTGTAATGCGTACGCATTACGACTAACGCTGACGCTGAGGTCTCGAGTTCGATCCCCGGGTCAGGTAAAAGTGATATTGGGTTTTTCTATTACGAAATGCACATTATCAGCCCGGAGTCTGGAATAGTGCCCGGTATGGCGATAAGCTCGCCCCTTATCACATGTAGATGTACTAGTTACACCTTTACCTTCGGGGATTACAGGCGTGAGTGCGTATGTAGCTAAATATATTATGTTTGAATTTCTCGAACAGGTATGGATAATACTTTTATATTTTATGTATCTTATTAATATTATTAATGTAAAAGTTTGAATGTTTGCCAATTTTAATTATTAAATGGATTTGGATAAAATTTGGCACACTGGTAGTCTGATTTAAGACATCTACTAGCATTAGCTACTTTTTATCCCAAAAAAAGATATTCCTGCGAGCGAAGCTACGACTATCTAGTAGGTAGTAGATACATCTACCAAGCAAGTCTGGATATTAAATTCTAAGGTATGTACAAAGAGAAACATATTGGATTGTCAGCAGGAGATGGTGGGTTGGCCCGGCTCGGCGCAGCTCGGTGCGGCGAAGCTCGGTGCGGCGCAGCGCGTTGGCCGACCCGGGAGGATCTGTAAGTTACGGCGCGCGAGGCACCTATAAATTACACGCGACGAGCACCGCTTTAACTATGTACCAACTTTAAATTTATATCCAACAGGAGATGCAATAGTTTTCCTACGACTACTAAATTTGGAACGGATGTAGAGCTCAGGGAATAGCAGCTTGTTTTTTCGAGTACTTAAATATATAAAGTTACATCTATGTCTTGACTTGGTAGGTGCATTTCAACTAGTCCTGGATTGCTATCATTATTTCTATTCCATGATATAGCCTATTGAAATATTGGGCATAATTTCTAATTCCGTCAACTCAAGAGCAACTTCCGAAAAATCTTGATTACCCGAACAAGGGTTCAAACTCAGGGGTTCAACCTTACTGGTTTAAGCAGAGAGACGGACGTACTGACGGACAGCATAGGCTTCGTACCTACCTAATAAGTTACCGTAGGCACCTTTAGGTAAATATTTTCAAGTTTTCATTCCTCCTTTAAATACATTTCTGATTATAGGGATAGTGTGTTACATGGAAGAACGTGAGGTAGGTGCCTACATTAGTCGCCATGTCGTCGGTGCGTCCGTTTGTCTTTACGTCTGTCTATGGAGCATTAACTAACAACAGATCATTCGCACATCGTTAGACTTAAGCACGACACACGAATAATCTTACATGAGGGTAAAATTTGTACACGGAGACCTTAAGAAAAGCAATAAAAGAGCCTTAATTTGCTGATAGCTTAATAAGAGAACGGATGGATGATTGTGTCAATATCGGAATAATAGCCGAGAATAGCCAAATGTCTATGTACCATACCAACATTTGTAGTGAGACTAGCAGCCCATCGCGTAGATTAGATCATATTGTGAGGGAGGCTGGACCTAAGTGAACAAGGAGTGCACAGGATCTTTTGATATGGCGTGGCTGAGAATGTCTACATTCTGCTGGGTATAGATGGTGATTGGAATAGGAATAATGATAGTTATGACATATATAAACAAGTCGCCAGCAAATAATATTCTCTGCTGGAAAGGTCATTATTTAGTCCCTTTATCGTCAGGTATGGCTGGTGATGAATTTAGATCACCATGTTGATGGGTCGTTTTCGTTTTTAGATTATACTGAATTTACCATTGTAAACTCACTATCACTTTTGTGCAATAAAGATAAATAACTTCGTCAGGATGTTCAAATAGTTTAATAGTCTATTCACATTAAATGCAATATTATATTACTGTTCACAATTTATTACACTTGCTATGTATATTCACAGTTCTAATTACACTCGGGCAGCGTTACCACGAAAGAGTTCTAAGCACGACTAAGTTCCTTCAAATAATAATGCGCCCGCTTATATACCTTAGCAATCACCTCCACCACATCTCAGTGTTATTATCTACCCGCTTTACATAGTTATTCCCTCGACTACCTTCACTAAGACCAATAACGGTGGTATTACTAATATGAGGGTAACACCATTAAGTTAGTGTATATTTTGCTGATTATAAATTGAATATAACAATGTACAAGTAACCTCTTAATTTGGTCTTCCTCATTAAGAAGGAATAACTTTCCTTAGAACGAGTTGGCAACTGCCCCGAGCTGGTTGACGTAACCGCACTTTTATATTTACGCGGTCGACTCGCTAGCCGCGGGAGGATGGGCGACCGCTGACAGCTGACACCGGCAGCTGACACTGGCTGACACTGACAGGTTCACGGCCACGCGTGATGTCACGCCCGTCCCCTTGACTTTGGGTATAAAAGTTGGCACGCGAACTCCTCGTTTTTATGTTATCCTAATTAATTATTTACAACTGCTGGATTGTTTTGAGTTGGCAGTTAATCTGGTTTGGTGACATTAATTAGCACTTGCCACACATTGTAGGGGTTTTGGAAGACCGTATCGGACAATCTCACTGACCGTACGAAGCATAAATGTAAAGTTGCCACTTCGCGACGGTTTTTAATCCCCGATAAAAAATGGGGTGTTAATTAGCTTAACTCCTCTGTCTGTCTGTGGCATCGTAGCATCTAAACGAGTTGACCAATTTGAATGTGTTTCTTTTGATTTAAAAGTTGGTTTACATAATCGACTTAGCGATGTCTGAATATTCTGTTCTCCCATTTAGAAACTAATTGATGTCAGGTTTTTTATCATTTAGTTGGCGCAGTTGTAATGCGTACGCGTTACGGTTAAGCTAACGCTGAGGTCGGTTCGATCCCCGGGCGGGGTAAAGTGGTATTGGGTTTTTCTATTACGAAATGCTCAGATAGCTCTGATAGCCCGGAGTCTGGAATTTGTGGCCGGTATGGCGATAGGCTCTCCCCTTCCTACATCGTGGGACGGAGATACGCTCGGCGAAATGTGGGTATTAGTTACACCTCCGCCTAAGCCTTTGGGGATTACAGGCGTGAGTGCGTATGTATAATATATAATGTAGTGGCGCATGTTACTTACGAGTATATTCACTATGTAGCTGATGCAACGTCATAATAAAACTATTCGCTAATGTTTCAAGTGTTTTAATATCTTACATCAATAAACTTGGCAGTAAAAGTTTTGATTGCGTTTCGTTTATAAGAGGTAGCGGATAATACGAAGAATACAGATTAAGGAGTTATTATTGATGAATTAGCCAACTAGCAATATTTACATTACTTCCATTGCTGTCAATTTGGACGCGGGTATTTAGAAGACAATTCAACTTAAAAGTTTGTCGAAGTGGAATGAAAAACTGAGGCTGGCTTGGCTATATAGGATTGTAGGGAGGAAATGAGAGAAGAAGATGGATCACACAAAATTTATTCTGGATTACCTTAACAAATCCAAGCCAGATTTCATCTTATTCCAAATTGCTTTGTATTACACAAGACGTTACACCACTCCCCTCCATTCCTCTTCTCTGAGTTCTAATATACGCGCAGTGATTAATATGAGCTAATAAATTGCAATGCTTTAATTATAATTTCCACAAAGCGTCGGGTATAAATCTGTGAATTTAATTAACGTGGTAATAGGGCTTCTGATTAAGACGGTGTGTAACCACTGCCAGCTTCCTGGTGCTCCCTACACTGTGTTATGGCGTCATTACTTATTAGAAAATAGGCTTTCAGCATTGAGTGGAAGAAAATTTGTTGATACAGGAATCATGAGACTGCCTCGGCGGTGCAGTTGTAATGCGTGTCGCGTTACGACTGAGGTTGACGCTGAGGTCTCGGGTCGGTTAAAGTGATGTTGGTATTTTCTATTTTGGAAATGCTCAGTATCAGCCCGGAGTCTGGAATTTGTGCCCGGTATGGCGATAGGCTCGCCCCCTATCACATTATGGGACGGAGATACGTTTGGCGAAATGTGGGTGTACAGGCGTGAGTGCGTATGTAGGAATCATGACTAAATTAATGGGCTCTTTGATATCGGCATGAGTATTTTTTTATAATGCTACTAAACAATAATATATATAACAGAGGTCACCTAAAGGAATGGGAGTCTTGTTGATATAGGACTCTAGAAATCTCACTTACGGTACTGTAGCAAGCTGCACTTCAACTCTGTTTACTATGAGATAATGGTAATACCACGGTCGAGGTCCATTCATAAATAAAACGTACTGCATGATTTTTTTTTATATTTGTTTTAATATCGGCTCTATTGATGGAGATAATCTATGGATACCTGGTTTAAACATTATGATACTAAAATTGTTTTGAATTCGACCCAATAGAAAAAATAATTTGTTCAAACAAAAACCTTAAGATGTAAGGATTTTGAATCAATAATGTAGTGGATTCGTGTGTTATTTATCGCCCAAGAGCAAGACGATAACGAATTTACAAAATTCAGCTAACTTAGCACACACAAAATTATTTCTTAAAGTACAAGTGAAATGTGTGTAAGAAAAACTTTCTTAAAGCTGAGACAGGTTAGTGCTAGTAGTGAATCGCGAAGTAAATCTTGTCTGGAATCACCAGCACTGTCATCATTTCGTTTTCAGAACCGTTCTCCATACACCCGATATATCATTTTCTAGAAGGAGTGAAGGTTAACTAATTATGGAAGAAGGATTCAAAAGCTCTCGCTCGCTCAATCAACATGTCCCATACGTAAACGAAAAGACAAAACTCGATCATATTTCATGAGAAATTGCAGCGCGCGTTGTCGGCTGTGTATATTAATTTTTAAAAAGCAGTTTATTTCAGAGCAATTTATTGTAGAGCGCGGCGCTGCCCGCAGATGGTGTAGGTACTCCTTGTATCTTCTACTTACTTGTTTTTACTTTCCTTTGATTTGAACCAGTGACATGACGCTTTCTCAACCTAATGACGCTGCTACTAGACATTTTTTTATACGTAATAGGCTCGCGTTTGGCCTCTATCACGCCTGATGGAAAGCGATGATGTGGCCTAAGATGAAGCACGCTTGCCTAGCAAAAACGATTCACTCGCGACTTGAAGACACCTAGATTATATTTATCGGAGAACAAAGACTCCGGCAACTTGTTCCACAATTATCACTAATGACGCAATTACTGCGAAATGAGATATTATTATATAACTGGCGTCGAAAATCAATTTATATCCTAAAGCAAATGTTGAGTACGTCCATACATTGTATGCAAAGCTAACATTTACGTCAATCGTAATTAATTGTTTGTTGGCGCTCGTGCGCACGCGCTCGCGTGTGACCTGTCACCGGTCACCTGTCACCTGTCAACTGTCATGACAGCACGGCTGGCGTGAAATGTCATTAGTACTAACATTATTTAGTTACGTCTCTATGTAATACAATAATATTCTGTATCGATCCGCTAACTTGCAAATCCTTAGGTATACTAAGGTTGCGTACGAAGGTTTAGCCAATTTAATATCAACTATACTACAGTTATCATAAGGTTGAAAATACTTTGTGTGGTGTACTGCAACAATGTATTCACAGCACTCTGTATTGGCAAATAATATTTGTAGCATCCAGATGTTTCTGCTAGTGACAGCCATAATTCAGTTGTAAAGGGTTCGCAGCATGTACGCTAGTTTTATTCACATATAAAACAAGTTAATTTCAGTGTATTTTTAACGTTCAGTAGTTGATGATCTACACTAATATTATAAAGAGGGCAGATTTGTATATTTTGTGTATGTAATGAATAAACATAAAAACTATTAGACCGATTTCAAAAGTTCTTTTGCCGTTAGAAAGCTATATTATGACTGAGTAACATAGGCTACTTTTTATCCCGGAAAAGGCCATTCTCGCCGGCGGAGCCGCGAGCAAAGGCTAGTAATAAATAAATTGAAAACTAATTGTCCAAAAATCATAAAAAAAATAAACATTAACGATCAACAAGGTGGTATATTCTCGTATGTGTGAGGCACTCTGTGTTGGTACCATCACATTAGCAGTGTGATAGCATTCGTATCTTCCGGTTTGAAGGACACTGAAGCCACAAAAATTACTGGGCATTATGACATAACTTTTATTGTCTCGCTGTGACGAGCGCTGTGTAACTATGCAGTGTTTAGTAATTTAAAGTTTGTGTGGTATTACCACTGTTTATGAGAAGGCATGGGACTTACCATCAAACTAGCGACTAATTCGTCTAGTTGTTGAGTTGAATAAAATATATAGAATTCGCTGTTAACTTATTACCCACTCAGTTTCGAGTACTTCTTTTTTTCCTTCCACCTGCCCTTATTCCATTCGCAGTGGGGTTGGCGCAACATGTTTTATAACACATGTTACAGAAAGAATTGTCTTCTAGTATTTACGACCGATCGCCTACCTGACGTCACCTCCTCTGGGGAGAAAACACACAGACCGGAAACAAATACCTGTGTATCACACTAACATTATGTTGTGTGGGAATCAAACCCGCGGCCCCTTGTTACACAGCCGGCTACTCGCCCACTGTGCGACGGAGACTGTCAGTCCTTCCATCGTTAATGACTTCACTTAATTTCATATACATACGCATACGCACTCACGCCCGCAATCCCCAAAGGGGTAGGCAGAGGTGTAAGCAGTACACCCACATTTCGCCGAACGTATCTCCGTCCCATGATGTGATAGGGGGCGAGCCTATCGCCAACCGGGCACAAATTCCAGACTCCGGGTTGATACTGAGCTTTTCCGTAATAGATAAACCCAATATCACTTTTACCCGACCCGGGGATCGAACCCGAGACCTCAGCGTCAGCCTCAGTTGTAACGCATACGCATCCCAACAGCGCCACCGAGGCAGTCACTTAATTTCATTATTACATACTAAAAACCTCCACAATATGGCATCACATCGATCGTGTTTACTGCATAACACAATTTGTTCACCGAAACGAGCGGAGAAGTGTCATTAATTCGCGTCGACAGCTGTCCGTAAGCGCGACTCGCTGCGATTTTTATGCGTTTGGACGAGTCCTCTTTGTTCACAATAAATTTATAATGTTTAGTACAGGCCACAGCTCCTGGAGGCCAATTCTCGTAATTTTAAATGTTCAAAATATCATTCCGATCTAGTCTCAGCGTCAAGAAAGTTGCAAATGGCATTCTCTTAAACCAATAATCAACGTCAAATGTGAACATAGATCGTAATGTCATTGAATGTAGAATAAAAGTCGACTGAAGCCAAAACGGTATAATGCTACTGCTAATGCTAGGTGCATTTGACGTTGATTACTGGTTTAAAAGAATGCCATTTGCAACTTTCTTGACGCTGAGACTAGATCGGAATGATATTTTGAACATTTAAAATTACGAGAATTGGCCTTCTGATCTCGCATGAACATTGTTATGCAATCTCTGAAATTCACTATTACCATTGTTTTGTTTTTGTTACTGTGAGAAAGTTCTGGAGGCCCAAATCAACCCTTCTCTTAACCAATCCGTTAATTATCTCTTCCATTTAAGCTCGGCAGCGCGTCCAGGATTATTCTTGTATTCAAGTGGTGGAAATCATATCCCATAAAGGGACTCGATTGCCGGACTATAGGTACAATAAAAATATAGTACTTATTACGTACGTACTATTCTCGATATAGATAGGGCTCCATATACTTCCTCAATCAGTGTCTCAACAAGCATTATTGATACACAACTTTAGGCTTTATCGTTCATCCGCAGCTAATAAACTACATACAAGATCACCAAGTAATTAGTAGGATGTCGCCTTCTCCCTACCCATACATATAGGGTCGATATTCGCTTGTTCCGCTTAATTACACTTTCAAACTTAACCTCCATACAATTTGTCACTTAAATACTTAGTGTTAAAGTACAAATTGGTTTGTCAATGGTGGTAGGTGGTGAGGCAAAACAAGTTTTGTAATGGAATTACAACTTAAATCCCTAGCTTTAGAGTACAGATTGGTTTGTCAAGTATTGTTGGTGCGAAGTCGATACTTGTATCCTGCGCAGTGCGCGGATTTATCGCCCGATTTATGAGGTGATCGATCCCCATGGCAACAGCTGATGAGCAATTATTTGCACAATGCAATGGAGTATTTTTAGAACTGCACTTCAGTATTACTTTAGTATTTTTATTGTGTCTTGACTTTTAAAACGGCTGTAATTAAAATGAATGTACTTAAATACTTATAAAATGGGTTTTGTCGAATGACAGACGACGTAAATCTTGACGTCATCGTATAAAATGGCCATTACGGTGCATGCGTGCGAGCGAGATAGCGAGATGTTCCCACTACGCGTTCACCTTTATATCAATATTTAATATAATAATTTCGGGCGCATTTTAGAATCAATTTTGATTGTGTTTTAACAAAGGTTTTTTTGTATTATTTTAATGCGACTGTCGTCTAGTGCAGTCCGCATCACTCCCCGTTGAGCTAACGCTGCATTCCTTTATAATTATTTAGATCCGGCAAACGAGCAAGTTGGTCACCTGATGGTAAGTGATCTCCACCGCTCATGTACGCCCACAATACCAAAAGAATCATGGGTGCTTTGCCGACCGTAAAGAAAAGGTATAATTAAGGAATTGGGAAAGGGAGGGGGTTTAGGCCTCCAGATATCTCACTCACCGCACTAAACGCAGCAGCAATTCAATTCTGTCTATTTCTGCCGCCAAGCAACAGTGTGTAAGCACTGTTGTGTTCCGGTTTGAAGGACATTGAAGCCAGTGAAATTACTGGGCATTATGAGACCTAACACCTCATGTTTCGGGGTGACGAGCGCAGTCCAGTGTCATACAGTGCTTTGTTATTTAAAGTTCTGTGTGGCGTTGCTTCTGTTTATGAGCAGGCGTGGCGCTTACCATCAGGCGAGCGATCTGCTCGTCTTGTCATTCAAACTAATTAAAAAAAAAAAAAAAAAAGCAAGCTGCTACTTTACGCCGGTTTTCTGTGAGACAGTGGTAGTACCCTGACGAGACGGCCCATACAAGCTGTAGACAAAAGTGTATACAGCGTGGCTCTACCACTCTTAAACCACACCACACCACACCTATTACTTATTTACTCAGTAAGTGGTAGAGTTTTGTTTATGAATGAGCCGGCTCGACTGGGGTGACACCACTGTTTTATAGCAAACCGACGTAAAACAGCAGCTTGCTGTTGCGTTTCATACGGTAAATGAGCTTTTGGAGGCCCATGTAAACCCCTTCGCATTCCCTTTTTTTAAAGTTGGCAACGCACTCAAGATTCTTCTATGATTGATTGTGATTGTTCATGGGCTGTGTATCACTTTGCATGTGGCCGATTTGCTCTTTACTTGGCCACTGTTACATTCAAAGTTAAAGAGTCATTCTAATACTACCATCACTTCCCATTAGGACAACCTCTTGCCCGTTTGCCCCCTCTCTCATAAAAAAAAACCTATTTTGAACTTGCTTGCATTTCATAAAACAAAATTAAAACGTAATGTGCAGCAGCATGGATGTTTGCACTGCAGCTGTGAATCTGCTGAGGTCATCGCCGCCCGCTCGATTTATAGGACCCCGGCGCCTTTGTACGTTTCCACAATTTACGAGAAGATACGGCTAAGATATTAGAAACGATAGCATAAAATAATGTAACAAGTATTCATTAGATATTGATTTAGTTATTTTACTATTAGATTATCTATTAGAAAGAAAATAGAAGAAGAAGAGAAAAAAGAAAGTATTAGTAGTTAATTATTCCATACAAGAAGTACGTTATAACAGGTCTGTGTAGTAAGTGCCTACTCATACTGAAAATCTAAAATATTCCGAGTTCGAGCGCTGGGAATAAATAAAGAGAGGAAACACAGCATCGTGTTTTATTCCTGCCCAACCTCACAATTGAACTGTAATGGCATCCGGCAAGTTTTTACCGAATACTCAAGTGTTATTATTGCGGGTATCCTAACAAATAAAAAGGACAAAAGTAATAATTTCAGTCTGTGTGAACGAAACACTCGAATCCGTCTCGAACTTTGAACACTTTACAAAGTACTGGATGACACTTCATGATACTGACAAATAAATAGGTAAATAAATAACACCTAACAATGATACACGCAATCCTGAGCCATGAGCCCACAGTAAGATACGTGGCTCTTATGTCTTAAGTATCGGGAACTACGAGAAACTTTCAGTCACACAACACTTAGACCAGAAACATATATTGCGATTACAAGATAGGAAAGATAAAAGATGGAAAGAAAACATTTCGACTGAGTACAAATTGCGCCATGGCGGCTGTTAAATGAAAAGGTTTGTTCTATTTGGAAGTCGGATCTAAGGCTTCAGTCTACGTTACCAAACTACGTTGCCACTAGATGAATGAGAAAACTAAACCTCTGACATCACAGCTCAGTAATAGCAATGTTACATCAAACTAAGAGCCGGTAAAATAACCACATATGAGATAAACATAAGACCTAAGTAACCTAGACTGATAAACAAACTTGTCAGCGGATTAGTTGGCTCCACCAGGGAGAAGGCACGTTATTTTGACACCTAAATTATTTATCTATGTATCGAAATAGAAGGCAGACATTAATTATCGACTTAGGCTTTTCGGTGATCAAATAAAATTTTATAGAGTGACATAATATGTAAAGATTGTGTCAATTATTAAGTTGGGGTCTACAAAGTTTTGCATTCTATTTTATAAATAAAGTGAAAATAACTTTTATGTGAGCATCAATACTCTATTTTTTGTCGCAGAGGTCATTAAATGAGCAAGGGGCCCACCCGATGGCAAGTGATCTCTACCACCCAGGAACACCAGTCAACCATGGTTATTTGTTTTTTTCTTAATCGAATATAATAGGTCGGCAAACCAGCAAGTGGATCACCTGATGGTAAGTGATCTCCGCCGCCCATGTACGCCCACAATATAAGAAGAAGCTTGGGCGCGTTGCCGACCTTAAAGGAAATTAAGGGATTTGGGCCTCCGGATGTTTCACTCGCCGTACGAAACGCAGCAGTTGAATGGATGGTTTGTTCACGTTTTTAAGAAACCACAGGAGTAGGTAGCTACGTCGGTCGGTAGGTACGTTAATCTAAATCCTTGCATATTTTTCGGATTTATGCGTGAATATACATAACAAAACATTTAAAAAGACGCATTGAAAACTTCCTCCTTTTTGGAATCGGTTAAATGTACCAAGGTCTTCCAAAGTTACATAAAACCTAAACGTAATAAATAAATAGCTTACAGTAAGTAGATTAGTTAGAAGTTTAATCACTGTGACTGGTGTAAGGTAACTTTACCTACATAATGTTTTTTAGATTTTTTATTATCTTGAGTGACGAAACGAGCAGGTCACTCGCCTGATGGTAAGCGTCACGTCTGCTCATAAACAGAAGCAACGCCACACAGAACTATAATTACAAAACACTGCATTTATATTGCGCTCGTCACCCCGAGACACACGATGATAAGCCTCATAATACCCAGTAATTTCACTGGCTTAAATGTCCTTCAAAGCGGCACACAACAGTGCTTACACACTACATAATTTGCGGCAGTAATAGACAAAGCGGTGAAACCAACCCAGGCGGCTTCTCGCATACAAGGTACCTACCACCTTGTAACTTTTGGTTGAAACAATAAGTTTAATAGGATGGAGTTTCGTACTTACGACCCGATAAGTAACTACTCTTCAATATTTTATGAAGGGGAAGAAAAGACCATTTTTCGTCGAAGTCATTGACAAAATGGTAGAGTCTGATAAAGCATATTAGAGTATACAATAAAAAGAATCATCTAAAATCTGTTGGGAGTGCTGTTAGGAGATAAGAGGTAATTACTTAAATACATTGAAAACATAGGTTACAGTTAAATAAATAAACAAATACACCCAACAGTCACACACATAGTCTTGACCCCACACTAGGTTAACCTGTATCGTGGCCCGTGGGTGTCAGGAACTACGAGGGACTTGCGCTTAGGCATTTATAACTTACGACGTAAGAATGATAGCTGCATCTTATTATACACTAAGGCCCACTTGCACGACGATTCTAAATCGGGTTTACTTACATTGCCTGCATTGTACTTATCAGGAACAGTGTAGATAAATTGCCGTGAAAGATTAAAAAAAGAATGCTTAATAAGGCTATTTGGTTAATGGACTTCCAAACAAATTTGAACTCATCAAGTAATAAATAATTCAAAACTAAACTTCGAGGAAATTATAAATCTATTCACAAAGACAGTAGCTTGTATCCGCGCGGGTGCCCCGCCTTCCCCGGAGGGGGGTCAGACCCCCAGCAACCGGCCCCGTGCCTCCCCGCCTCCCTCAGCTGTATCGATCGGCAACGACCTTGGCAGTGGGAGAGGACGACTATTTATATCACACAGGGCCGTAGCGAGGCGCGGGGCAGGGGGGGCAGGGGGACATAGGGGGATCGCTGCAAGTGTTGTAGGGTGGCAATTTAGTTTTTTCAACGCGATGATGCCGTCGCATTCAATTATCGTGAGAAATTATTATAAAACAGTATATCATATCATTATATGGGGCGTACTTTTACTCTTTTTTTTTACTTGGAATTCTGCTGGCGATAATGCTGAAAGTATTAATTTGATCGTAAATGATTGCTTTATGTACACAGGTCCGTTTATAATGTCAAAAGGTTCGAAGTTATATTGTCATAAACAATATAGAGAATTTGATTTGTGTCCAATAAGTAATAATAATAAATAAGTTAGCACTAAGCTGGTTGCACTAAAGTTGTAATTCTGCTTACCATGTGTATCTTCATTACCACATTTCTAAAAGACTCACTTCGTCACTATCACTATGTTCAATAAGTTTATTAGTCACACATCGACGAGTGGTAGAGCCACGTACGAGTGGTAGAGCCACGCTGTAGACAATTTTGTCTACAGCATGAATGGGCCGGCTCGTCCGGGTCGTTACCACTGTCTCACAGAAAACCGGCGTAAAGTAGCAGCTTGCTGCTGCGTTTCGTACGGTGAGTGAGATATCCGGAGCCCATATCCCCCTCCCCTTCCCAATCCCTTATTATCCCTTTCCTTTAAGGTCGGCAACGCGCCCATAATTCTTTTGTATTGTGGGCGTACATGGGCGGTGGAGATCGCTTACCATCAGGTGACCCACTTGCTTGTTTGCCGGCCTATACCATAAAAAAAAAAAAAAAATACATCAACATTCACATCACATTTACACATCAACTATACCAAATACAAAACAAACACTTTAATGTATACTACTAGACAAGCGGGGCGGTACATAGAAATTGTACCACTAAGTTGCGGTCAATTGACCGTAACTCAATTCTCCGATCTCACTTACTCTCAACTGGAACCCCTATCGCGCTCTCTGTTTGTAACCTGTTAAACTCTCGCGTTTTGTGACGCTATTTTACTTAAAAACAGCCCGTCTAGTAGTATACATTCAAGTCTTTGGTACAAAACTTTTTTTTTGACAGCCTCCGTGGCGCAGCGGGCGAGTAGCCGGCTGCGAAGCGAGAGGCCGTGGGTTCGATTCCCGCACCGAGACAAATGTTTGTGTGATCCACTAATATTTGTCTCGGGTCTGGGTGTTGTGGGACCGCAAGTCCCTCGTAGTTCCTGATACCCACGATACAGGTTAACCTAGTGTGGGGTCAGGACTATGTGTGTGACTGTTGGGTGTATTTATTTTATTTATTTATTTTAAAACTATATCACTGTTCACAAATTACGTTTAATACACTTGTTATTAATCACAATTACACCCGCTGTTGACAGAGTTGCCACGTAAAAGTAAGCTCGACTGAGACTGTTCAATTTTTTTTTTTTTGGATGGACGCTTGCTGATTGCCTGACGTGAGTCAGCTTTAGTCAGCGACACCGGACTTTCGGGCGAATGCTTTAGGCACTCCAACCCTAAGAGACTGTTCAAATAATAACGCACCCTCTTATACCTTATCAATTACCTCTACAACGTCTTATAATACTTTAACTACCCACTCGTGAGTCGTGACTACCCGCTTAGCATCATTATTCTACCGAGTACCTTCAATAACACCAATAAACGGTGCTATTATGAATATGAAACCAATAAGTACTTGTTAACAAGAAACTGACGGTGACGGAAACATCGTGAGGAAAACTGCATATCTGAGAAGTTCTCCATAAGAATTTCGAAGGTATGTGAAGTCTGTCAACCCGCATTAGTCCAGCGTGGCGGGTTAAGGTCTAACCCCTCTCATTTAGTAGAGGAGGCCCGTGTCCAGCAGTGTGACGTATATAATACAGGGCTAGTATTATTATTTTAATAAGAAGCTTGCTTCTACATCCACCAGTAGATGACAACAGTCTGAGATGATGAAGTACTTCAAGTAGGGGTTAGGCCTTAACCCACCACGCTGGACTAATGCCGGTTGGCAGACTCCACATACCTTTGCAATTATTATGGAGAACTTCTCAGATATGAAGGTTTCCTCAAGATATTTCCTTCATAGTTATAGCACGAGATAATTAACACACTTGTAACTTCGAAAAGTCAGGAGCGCTTGGGGCTGGTTTCGAACCTGCTACTTTCGTCTCGACAGTCCATATCACTTCCCGCTGAGCTGTCGCTGCTATGTCCCTCGCTTACTGCCTGAAGTAACTGCATATATACCAGCTGATACCAGCCACTTTGTTTGGTTTTTCACCATGTGTATAGTGGGTGCTATCCAGTACAAATATGTATCGCAACTAACACAAATTATGGAAAAGATTCATAAAACCATCTGTACACAATTTTGTTCATTTTTATTTTAGTTATCATGGATTTCATATTGGATATTTTTAGCCGCGGTGACTACACAGATATGAAATTTTAATGCCCACCCCTCTAGTTATGACGTCATTCGGAAAATAATACGTTGCGTATACTACCGTTTGTTCCATGGGGAGTGCTCTGTGGAACTGTTCGAGATCATCCCGTCTTATCTTTTCTACCGTCACACCACTCGGAGTCGGAAAAAACGTCATCAATTCTTTCTGGAGGTACGTAATTCTAATACACTTCCAGAGATGATTTTTCCCACGCATCCGCAGACTCTGGAATAAACTTCCCTCCACAGTGTTTCCCCAGTGATATGACATGTCCTTCTTCAAACTATGTTTATTATAGTATTTCACAGTAGGCAGCAAATTGGTTGTACCTTGACACCTTACCACCTAACCCTTATTTGTTATTTATTTAAAACTTTCCGAACGACCGTTTCCTTGGCTTAGTTGTGTAGCAACAATACTATAATATGCATCGACAATGATTAGGGTTTTTTTATATACGATAAACAAGAGTCTCTTAATGGTAAGGGATCTCGACCACTTATGAATACCCATCATATCGAAATCATGGGTGCGTTACCAAACTAGGAAGCAATGGGCGTTGGGATATTGGGGTTGATATGGGGCTCTGGAAATCTGCGCACACTACTACAATTTTTCGAGTATACAACATTTCTTATACAATTTCTAGGTTGATTTTCTGTGGTGATTGCCTCAGTTGCGCAGTTATAATGCGTAGGCACCTGTTACGATTGAGGCCAACGGTGAGGTCTCGGGTTCGATCCCAGGTCGGGTAAAAGTGATATTGGGGTTTTCTATTACCAAATGCTCAGTATCAGCCCGGAGTCTGGAATTGTGCCCGGTATGGCGATAGGCTAGCCCCCTATCGTATCATGGGATGGAGATACGCTCGACGAAATGCGGGTGAACTGGTTACACCTTCGGGGATTCCAGGCGTATGTATGTATGTATGTTCTATGGTGACAATACGTTGACATCTAAACTCTTGCTTTTTGAAGGATATAAACAAGTTCTCAAGATTTTACTTCTCTACAATTTTTGGTCACTTTATCGATCCGATATTACGCTCGGCTGCGGGTAACAGGTAGTTATAAATCACTCCCAACACATTCCCAGTGCAGGGACGTAGGATGCACGAGTGTACGTATATGTGCGGTGCTTCCTGCATATTCATCAATTTATTTTCGCACGGCTGTTCGTCCTCTTCTCCGAAAATATTAATGTCTTCCCTCACACTTATTTGGAGGATAATGGCGTGGGAAACTGAAGTAACTTTCTTTGTAGCCGTAGTGCGAGTCTTTGCGATAGCTGTCACGTAATTCATAGACAAGAAATATGTATAAAGTAGTATGTTTCGAATATAATCTGCTAAGGGCGCTGTATAGATCTGCATACATACCAGATGCAAAAGGCCCACTTCAAAATCCGAAAGGGTAATAAACACTAGTTCAACATACACATACACACTCACGCCTGTAATCCCCGAAGGGGTAGGCAGAAATGTAAATAGTACACCCACATTTCGCCAAGCGTATCTCCGTCCCATGAAGTTGTAGGGGGCGAGCCTATCGCCATACCGGGCACAGTTCCAGACTTCGGGCTGATACTGAGCATTTCGTAATATGAAACCCTGAAACACTTTTGGTCCGACCGGGTGTCAGAACAGCTGGAGAAACCAGTCAAGGTCGCAGTCCATCAAGCCAAAGACCGTAGCAAATGGAAAAAACCATTGCTAGAATCCTTGCACGGAGTCACGATCCTCAACAATGAGGGAACGATATAGGAGGAGGAGGAAAACACTTTTACCCGACCCGGGATCAAACCCGAGACCTCAGCGTCAGCCTCAGTAGTAACGCGTACACATTACAACTGCGCCATCGAAGTAGTTCTTTAATATAAACGGAAAACACAATTCTTTTGCTGTTTACTTGTCATTTTAGAAACTCAATAGGTACTAAAATACTCAGCTGAAGGCCAATTCTAATTTTTAACGTTCAAAATATCATTCCGATCTAATCTCAGCGTCAAGAAAGTTGCAAATGGCATTCTCTTAAACCAATAATCAACGTCAAATGCACCTAGCATTAGCAGTAGCATTATACCGTTTTGGCTTCAGTCAACTTTTATTCTACATTCAATCTCATTACGATTTATGCTCACATTTGACTTTGATTATTGGTCTAAGAGAATGCCATTTGCAACTTTGTTGACGCTGAGACTAGATCGGAATGATATTTTGAACATTTAAAATTACGAGAATTGGCCTTCAGTAGTGTGTATACATTGTGCTGCGCGCCACGACGCGACGCACAGCTGATTCCGAAAATCAGCTCATTTTTTAACATACACACATACGCTGAGGCCTGTAATCCCCGAATAGGTAGGCAGAGTGATAACTAGTGCACCCACGTTTCGCCGAGTTTATTTTCATGCCATGATAGGGAGCTAGCATATCATCATACCGGACATAAATTCAAATGCGGGCAATTTTTTATATTAAATTTAGTATCGGATCGAGCAGGTCGCTCGCCTGATGGTAAGCGCCACGCCTGCCTGTAAACAGACAACACCATATACAATATCTGATTTTATTCGACTTCAAAAAAGGAAGAGATTCTCAATTAGGCGCGTAACTTTCTTTATTTTTTATGTTTGTAGATGTACAACGCCGCTTTGGATCGATTTTTCGAATCGAAACACTATACAAACTACGATTGCCCGACCTAGGGCTTAAACCAAGCACCTCACGGGGTTCTCACCCTAACTACGCTTACTAGAACAATGAGGCAATTTAACATAAAACAGCAGCTAATGTTTATGGCAGTCATTAACATTTGTAAATGACAGAATTAAGCATAGTTTAAGCAGTCTCAAGGGGCCATTTGACGCAAGGGGATGGCTGCCCTTCAGAGCAAGGGGTATCTTACCTCGTACTTACTCCGAGGTCACTTGATACTACCTAATGGTTTTAGTATACCAGAAAACGAGCAAGTGGGTCACCTGATGGTAAATGATGATGTCCTACAATGATCCAGCTCTAATGATCCGCAAATGTTTAAATTATTTTATCAATTATTTTAATTGTATACAGAGGAACAAAAAAACAACATTTGAAATATTTGCTAACGCTCTCAAGTTAACAGCACAATTTGGCATTTATAAAAATTTAATTTTGTTTTTTTTTATTAGTTTGAATGACGAGACGAGCAGGTCGCTCGCCTGATGATACGCCACGCCTGCTCAAAAACAGAAGCAACGCCACACAGAACTTTAAATTACAAAGAACTGTATGACACTGGAATGCGCTCATCACCCCGATACATAACTTGCAAAGTCTCATAATGCCCAGTAATTTCACTGGTTTCAATGACCTTCGAACCGGAACACAACAGTTGCTTGGAGGCAGAAATACACAAAGCGGTGGCACCAACCCAGACGCCATCTCGCATACGAGGGACCTACCACCTTGTGTAGTTAGTAGTTGAACCATGTGCAATCACAATTCAAAATTAAACGTCATTTACTAGAATTCGATGCAATTTGACTTGTGACATTTTGGCAGAACTGGGCCCTATGTGATTAGATTAGGTGATTAGATTGGAACGAATCTGACATCGCCGATGTCCCAGATTCCTTTCTTTATAAATTTTCCCATTAATACAAAATATACGAAAAAAATAGTAAATCCCATAGACTCTAGTATGGTATGCCGTGGTGATGTCAGCTGAGGTCACCTTACCGTCCTGACAAGGGTATCTCGCCGCCGCCAGCCGCACCTGATTTGGTAACCAATAACGAGCCCTTTTTATGGGTGACTGCCTTCTCCCCTATCGATATTGAATTGGCATAAAAAATTAAGTTGTCTATCTTATATATGAATATACACCTACTTTCAGTTAAAGCATTATAATCAAATTCAGTTACTGATGATTACGGGTTAAAGGCTAGAGCAAAACTAATATTGATCATCGACACGTCTCTTTCTGTGCACATTAGGAAAGTCAACAACCTACGACTTATGGAAGACCTTAAAGAACATGTTCGATGATTCGGGATATTCCAGGAAAATTTGTTTGCTGAGAAATCTTATTAATATACGCCTAGAAAACTGCGAGTCGATGACGAGTTACGTGAGCCAAATCATCGAAACTGCTCAAAAATTGATCGGCCCGGGTTTCGAGATCAATGAACAATGGCCCATCCATTCACTTATATTGGCCGGATTACCAGAAAAGTTTGGTCCTATGATTATGGCAATCGAACATTCAGGCACCGAAATATCTGCGGATGCTATCAAGACGCGTCTATGTAGGAAGGCAGACCTTGGCAATAAGCCAGTTTAACGCCAGGCAGAAACAAAGATAAGATTATAACACTCTTCCTTTCTGCCTGGCGTTATCCCGACTTAATGTCAGAGTGCGCCATCTAGTTTTTTTTTATTAGTTTTAATGACGAGACGGGCAGGTCGCTCAGTCGACACAGAACTTTCAATAACAAAGCACTGCATGACACTGGACTGCGCTTGTCACCCAGAGACATAAGGTGTTAAGTCTCAAAATGCCCAGTAATTTCACTGGCTTCAATGTACTTCAAACCGGAACACAACTGTGCTTACACACTGTTGCTTGGCGGCAGAAATAGACAAAGCGGTGGTACCAACCCGTACCATATATTTGACGGTATTTGGTATTGTAATATGGGGCGACCCGCAGTCTGACCCCCACAGTCCGCAAAGGTAACCAACTTTCGATATTGCCTCATCCATTAATCAGCAGTATACCACGTGCAGGTGAGATTGGCTATGGACCTAAAATGTTAGTGCCCTACTAACACCCTAACTGATTTTCACATATACGATTTCCGGATTTTTTGTATTTAACAGTATTATATTTATCGCCTTATTCATAGTGGTTAGGCTGAATAATCGTGAGGTTCTGGGTTAAAATCCTAGGGTGGACAATCGCAATTTGCGTTTGAGTTTTCGATTCCTAAAAACACACATCAGTTGCCCGGGATTGGAATTTATCTTCGGTAAGACAATGGATCACTCTCTATCACATCATGGGACGGAAATAATCTCGCTGACCCGTAGGTGCACCGTGCAGCACTATGTGCACCTCTACCTACCTCTTCGGAGACACAGGCTTGAACTTATGTTATGTATAAGTAACCGGGTACTGTTAATGATGTTAAATTCCATTTTCTTATATTGATGAGTTTTTTTAAATAAAGGTATGTGAATTAATCAGGTAGACATACTCTGAATTAAAAGTATCAGAGGGAGCAGCCGGGGGGGGAGTCCCCCCAATTAAAAAAAAAAAAAAAAAAAAACCGGGTTCTGTTAAAAATATCCTCATAAAACACACATAAAGAACAAAGGTGTTTAAGTGACAATAAAACATAATGGCGCTGGTACCGGCGCGGGGAGTTAAGGGGTGGAGGCCGAGAAAAACACCATTCTCAAACATATAAAATGTGAATCAATAGAGGTAAAAATATCAGAACGTGCGCCTATATTCGTGTATACAGAGAGCACTAGCTAGTTGCCGGGCGGCGCTCGATCGATGCCACCTGACTGGGGGCTCGCGGGGCTCGTGGGCTGCGCGGGTAGGGACGGAGGAGGAGGCGGAGGGCGCGGAGAGGGGAGGCACCCCTCTCAATGTGAAAGGAAGGAGATTTATTTTTAATTTTTGCTATGTTGCTAACGTTGACGGATATTCGGGCTCGGAGACGCGCCATTGATTTCTTCCGAATAAAGTTCTTTATGAAGACGGACGTGTGACAACACATTTTCTAATGATAATGTATTTCGTAATTATTCTAAAGTATTCTATTATTAATACCAAACGACAGTCATCACTTAACTCATAGTTTATTGGTTACATTTACAATTTCACTGCTTTACACCCATGTCAGGATTCTCTAGACACCGTTCTCTAAATATAACAAAGACAACTAGGACCGAATTGTAAACCAGCATAGCTACCGCGTAATGAACTCTTGGACTATCGACTGAGCACTGATCTTACTGAACTGGAGGCTGACCGACTGACTGCGGGCAATAGACCTCCAGTTATGGCGAAAACCTCTTTTATACCATTTAACTACCCTTGCACAACTATATCGCACCACTATTCAATATACCAATATTAACAGAATACGCTAACAGTACGTTACATAACTTATAACATAGTATACGACTGTAAGTCAGGATCGACAGTGACATGGCTTGACGATGACACCGGGATTTTTTACAATGCTATTTTAGGCTGAACTTTTGAATAGAAAACTGATAACTATGATATACACCCAAGAGACTATAGGTAGTCAAATACTTACACATTATATTCACGCATAAATCTCATGGGAGTAGGCAGAAAATTTAGAGTGCCACAAGCTACGATTAACACTTGCCTTTTGCCCTTCCACATGTATGAACATGTTCTCATACAATTTCTTAGTCAAATAGTCTTAATTCAGAGATTAGCCCAGTTTATCAAGTAAACACTGTGCCACAGCGTCTGGGCACGGACCTCCTTAACTAATGAGTGAGGTTACTTCATATAACATAACATAAACATAACACGCCTTTATCCCTGAAGAGGCAGGCAGAGGTGTAACTATCGCTGCTGTATCCACATTTCGGCAAGCTTATTTTCGTCTCATGATGTGACAGGGGCGAGTCTATCGCCATAACTAGTCTAGTTTCTGAGTGGTAGAGCCATGCTGTAGACAATTTTGTCTACAGCATGAATGGGCCGGCTCGTCCGGGTCGTTACCACTGTCACAGAAAACCGGCGTAAAGTAGCAGCTTGCTGCTGCGTTTCGTACGGTGAGTGAGATATCCGGAGGCCGAAATTCCCCTCCCCTTCCAAATCCCTTAATTATACCTTTCGGGCCGCGCCCATGATTATTTTAGTATTGTAGGCGTACATGGACGGTGAGAGATCATTTACCATCAGGTGACCCACTTGCTCGTTCGCCGGCCTATACTATAAAAAAGAAAAAAACCGGCACAAATTCATATACCGGGTAATTCATATGTGATTTTTCTTAAACTCAAATTGTAATTACTATGTACTTCATCACTTAAATTAGGCTTAAAAACAATATTATTGAAATCGAAATAAAATATTAGAAATTACTTATAATTTAATTGACGAATTGATGACTTCCTCATTTTTTCGAGATGATTATTCGACTTTTTTTTCTTAGGGTTGTGTTGGCAATTGATGCCAGTACCTCAAGGTTCTCAGCCTTAATACGCTGCCATACGATTAATGAGGCGATGAATGTAGATTACACATACCTTCCAAATAGTTATGGTGAGTCTCAACTCTCAGTAGCAGGTTTTTCACAAGTTTGCCATGGTAGTATCCAGGAAGGTAAGGCTGTACATAGTAACATACTTTTTGGGGGAATAGGATTAAGGGAATAAGGATTCTACTAAGCAGATTATAGTGTCGTTTTGGACCATAAGTGTTACCTGATCCGCCTATACAAATCCCACTTCAAAGTTCAGACCTACCCCAACAATATATGAAGGGGCAATCCCCTTAGGACTCAATAGTCCTAGTTAAATACGCTGGTATGTACATATGGATAGTTTTTTTATAGATTTGCACCGTTACTATGGTAACGGTTGCAGTAAATATGATTTCCCAATGAACTTGTCAACTTGACTCTATAATGTTTACTAAATAAAAATTACTTTCATCAATAAGATTTCGTTTAAAAAATAGCATGTTTCTTATTCACACATTGGCAACGATATGTTGCTTAACATAATGTTGAGCAACGACGCTAAACTTTTGTTTAAAGTAGGTTTTTCTATTCACACATATGCACTTACGCCTGTAATCGCCGAAGGGGTAGGCAGAGGTGTAACCAGTACATCCAAATATCGCCGAGTGTAACTACGTTCCATGACGTGACAAGGGGGCGAGCCTATCGCCATACCGGGCACAATTCCAGACTCCGGGCTGATACTGAGCATTTTGTAATAGAAAAACCAAATATCACTTTTACCCGACCCGGGGATCTAAACCGAGACCTCAGCGTTAGCCTCAGTCATAACATGAACGCATTACAACTGCGCCACCGAGGCAGTTAATTATATATTCTAAAGATTACGTTTCAATACGGCGCGTTATACCTAATTTGTATGGATTTCTATGTAATGTGTTTTTAATCCCAGCTTTGTGACGCTTGTTCAGGTTATATGAAATCCGGGACGAGTCAAGTAAGAGGAGCGTTTCAAATAAATCGGTCAAGGATATTATTAACGGAAAATCTTTTATTACTTCAACAACCGTTCAACCAAACTCTTCTATATTCGCAATATATTCGCAGACAATGTTTTCAGTAATCAAAATATCTATTTATATTTAGAGGCAGTAGGTACCAAGCAATATCGTGACCTTTTTGTTTCCGCGGTAAAAAAAACTCCTATACAAAGGGATCCATTTTGGATTTTTGATAGAATCAAAGAGTTTTGCACTAAGGTTTTAAAATACATTTTAGTTGACAGCTACCGTGAGGCCTTCGATGCCTGTAAATCTCGTTGGAAGAATGTATCGACCACATATTTCGAAACCTTGTTTTTTTATCGACTCAATCTACCAACACACGTCAACTTGTCCAAGTTACGTATGTAATAATCATTGCTAGTAATTATCGCCAGCTTAACAATAAAGGAAAACATCGTGAGGAAACTTCAGTACTAATTAAGAACTTCGAAGGTGTGAAGCCTACCAACCCGCTTTGAGTTGATTTGGTGGATTAAGCTCTAACTCTAGTAAAGATTAAGATAAATATTCCATGACCAGCTGTGGGATAGTATATACAGGAATGATATTATTATATACCTAGCCGATGAAGCCAACAAAAAATTATCACAGTAAGACTGGCGCCAATCTAGACCGCGGCAGTTACATTCAGTTTAATTAAAATCTGATCTATAAAAAATGTTCTACAAATGTCCGGCTCTTATTTTGGACATGACATATTTTTTTAGGCAAGTACTGCTTTATAAAAACTGTACGTGCTACTAGAATTAACTTTGAACATTACGTATAAATGGAAAGATAATTAAACAAAACATTTTCAAGGAAGGTGATTTTCATAATCTAAAATTGGTTTTAAAAGTCATTTGCCTTCACGTACTAAGTAGCGTGCTAGATAGAACATTTTAACGGTGGTAAATCAATGACTTAAATATTAAAGATGGTGAATAATGTAACAGGTATATATCTGTCTGTACTTTTTGTATATATTTTGAGAATCAGGAATTTTGCAGAACTGAGGTTTTCCAAATTTATGATTTTGTATATATTTTGAGAATCTGGAATTTTGCAGAACTGAGGTTTTCCAAATTTATGATTTTGCCGGTTAACGTTAGATGGTAAAACAGACTTTAAGAGCTCTTAGCAGTACGATGGAACCCCTTTGTAGGCACTAAACATGGTTGCCTAACAATCAGAGGTAAGTACAGAGTAAGCCTACACCTGTTGAACGCATTGAACCTCTTCGCTTATAAATGTGGAGTTACTCTGGTTATTTTTTTGTAAATGGTAAAGCCGCGTTGTAGACAGTTTTACCACTGTCTCCTAAATAACCGACATGAAGTGGTAGCTTGCTGTTGCGTTTCGTCAGGTGAGATTTCCGGAGGCCTATGGGCCGTAAAGAAAGGAATAAGGGATTTGAATGGAAAATTATTATTCCTTTCTTTACCTGACCAGCAACATATTCATTATTTATTTGGTATTCTCGTTCATTCATGAGCGGAGATCACTTACCATCACGTGACATTTGGTAGTTTGTGGACCTCAGCTATAAAAAAACCATCTTTATCTTGTTCTCTCTAGGGTATCATTTCACAGGCGCAACTCAGTAAAACCATTTCAAAGCTAAATCACGTTCTTAATTTAACAGGTACGTGTTACCAACTGCTTACAAACAAGGTATCTATCCCTTTTACACAGGTTAAGGACCTGACCTCTAACCTAGATGAAATAATAATGCCTGGGAAATAATTCTATGCGAAGGAAGATTATTTACAAAGCTAGGCAGTAGAATCAAAAAGTAATTTGTTATTTAGCTAGGATTCTTACGTTCCAAGAAACTCCTACCATTCTACAAATTATATAAGTATGGAAGTTTGGATGTTTGTTAATCAATCACGCCTTAATGGTTCCACGGATTTGGGTGAAATTTGACATAGAACATATCATAGCTACATATTATCTCGGAAAAATACGAAAGGCGAAGCTGCAAGCAAACGTTAGTAAAAAATAACAGTCCTCTATTTTATACTCGTACCACTTCTGAGCACGGGGCTCCTCTGCAAACGAGAGGGGTTAGACCTTAGTACACGCTGGCATAATGCGGGGTAGCAGAATTCACATACCTTAGAAATTATTATAGAGAATTCTCAGAAATACATGTTTTTCACGATATTTTTCTAATAAAATAAATACATCACTTAATTTATGTAGTGACAATGTAGTTAATCTAGGAAACGTTGGGTCTCGGATTCTGTGTTAGATCCTAGGCTCTATTCGAAAAGTCACACTGAGTTGCGATTGGAATAAGGTCAGCGAATATGTAAAATAACAAACAGTTAATAAATGCAAATTATAAACTAAACGCCATCAACATTAATGCATACAGTTAAATTAATTATGGCTGATAAGGAAATTGTAAATAGGCGGGAATATTAGTTATTAAATAGTTGTCATGCTGCTTGCTTACATATTTATCTTTACATGTGAGTATTGACATGATTCATAAATGATCAGCCAACAACATAAGCATTTTTATGAGTGGTAGAGCCACGCTGTAGACACTTTTGTCTACAGCATGAATGGGCCGGCTTGTCCGGGTCGTTACCACTGTCTCACAGAAAACCGGCGTATAGTAGCAGCTTGCTGCTGCGTTTCGTACGGTGAGTGAGATGTCCGGAGGCCCAAATCCCCCTCCCCTTCCCAATCCCTTAATTATCCCTTTCCTTTAAGGACGGCAACGCGCCCATAATTTTTTTGGTATTGTGAGCGTACATGGGCGGTTGTGAACACTTAATACCATCAGGTGACCCACTTGCTCGTTTGTCAGCCTATGCAATAAATAAAAAAAAGCTCGTCTGTATCCCCGTAGGGGTAGGCAGACGTGCAACTAGTACTGTACCTACGGTTATAGATAAGGTTACATTAGAAGAAGACATATATTATATTAATCAGTCTGTCTCTTTCACTCTTGAATTCATTGAATGTAAAGGGGAAAGTGAGGGGTGAGTGAGTAAAGGGGAAACACTTAGGTAGTTTAGGTACTATCAATAATAAATAATACAATCATGGGAGATAATTTGTGCTGTAATCGTCAAAGGTCTCACAGATTGGTAGACAAATAGTAATGGCATTAAGTTCGCCTTTATACAAGTTGTGTATATAAAGTTTTAAATAAATATTCAGAACTTTTTGGTTAATACGGCAATAACCTAGTTTGTACTATTCGATGTATGGAGTTACTTTATATGAGCCACTAAAGTGATTGTAGTCATGGATATCATTTGGGACTGTTGTAGTAGATTAATGATGTTTTCTTAGAAATATCGTCAAAAAATAACCACAAACTGCCGTCTAATCCATTTCAGGTATACATTCAGCTAAATCAGAGAAATATAAACTAAAACCTGTTCGCATGATAGCACTCAAAGATTACGCATTCAGAGGAGCAGACCCGAAACTGATGGCAGAGCTGAAACGGAGAATGGGATCTAACTCCAAAATCCCCATCCAGGGAACAGAAGGTTTAAGTGACTTCGATCTACCCGACTTTTTACTCATGGAGGAAAACGTTTACTTAAATAAATCACTCCGAAGACAGACCTTCAACAATCCAAAAAATCATACGGTGAACTTCAAGATTCTGGACATGATCAGACAAGCGATCTACGCGACCCAGTTCAGATTGGACGTGATGGACAAAATTATGGAGAAGTACGTGAACGATGAGAAGTTTCGGGTCGCGTACATGTTCGGGAAGATAGAGGAGTGGTTGTATTTCATGAAGATTATATATTCTGTGGTAGAGACGATGAAGAAGTACACCGAGGACCCATCAAAGCGCCGGTTTAGGGTGTACAAACATCTGCTGTACTATGCACATATGCTGCGCAGGAATATAGATATCACATACACAGTGGAGGAGATTATACGTATCCACAATGAGATCTACCTCTCGATCAGGTCTAAAGAGAGAGAATAAATTATAAGATTTTGTACCTTTATTTTTATTCCGTTGTACGACGAGACGAGCAAGGCGCTTGCCAATAAGAGTATTAATATCATACAGAACTTTGAGTTATAAAGTGCTGAATGACAATATACTGGGCCCGTCACCCGGAGACAGAAGATATTCTGTCTCTTAATGGTCAGTTGTTTCACTGGCATCAATGTCTTTCAAACCGCACACGACAGTACTTACACACACTGGACCGGGTTGTTACCACTGTCTTACAGAAAACCGATGTGAATAGCAGCTTGCTGTTGCAATTCCTACGGTGAGTGCGATATCCGGAGGCGCAAATCCCCCTCCCCTTCCCAATCCTTTAATTATTCCTTTTCTTTAAGGCCAGCAACGCGGCTATGATTCTTTAGATATGGTGGATGTTGATAGACGATGGAGATCACCTACCTTTAGATGACCCACTTGCTCGATTACCGGCCTCTGCTATAAAAATAAAATTGTATTTCTCATATTCTGTAATAATCAGCAAATAAGGTAAATATTTAATTATACCTCAAAACTAAAAGAGAAATATCTATATAAAATGATATCCTTAAGATTATTATTGAATCATTTTGGTTAATATAAATAGATTGTGGAATATTAAAGAATTATTAATAGAATACAGAATAGAAGAATAGTTCTGAATAATTTACGGGACAAACTCTTTGTAAACTCAAAGTGCTATGAGACTAGTATTTTCCAAGAACATTGCTATAAAATACAGCGCGTTTAATAAAGTGTTATGATATTACGTTTTTATACTTGTTTTATGAGTTTTCGTCTAATAGTTATATTTAGAATGTTGTTATCGAATACTTTTTAGTACATTGCTGTATTATGTTACACTGTTCTTCTTTTGTTGGTATTTGTTTGTTAAAGTATTAGCTGAATAGCGTAGCTTTGGCTATTGTAAATACGGCAGTAGAAAATATGAATGGTAATTGGCGTGAAGGAAGATATTATTTTGAATGGTAGAGCCATACTGTAGACCGTTTTGTCTACAGCATGAATGGGTTGGTCGTCTGGATCGCTACCACTGTCTAACAGAACACCAACGTAAAGTAACAGCTTCGTACGGTAAATGAGATTTCCGGAGGCCCAAATTCTCCTCCCCTACCCAATCCCTAAAGTATCCCTTTCCTTTAAGGTCGACAACGGGGAAAAAACAACCTTACCTGATGGTAAGTGATTTCCACTGTCCATGTACGCCCACAATACAAAAATAATCATGGGCGCGTTGCCGACCTTAAAGGAAAGGGATACTTTAGGGATTGGGAAGGGGAGGAGAATTTGGGCCTCCGGATATCTCAGTCACCGTACGAAACACAGCAGCAAGCTGCAACTTAACGCCACTTTTCTGTGAGACAGTGGTAACGACCCGGACGAGCCGGCCCATTCATGCTGTAGACAAAAGTGTCTACACCGTGGCTCTACCACTGAAACCTACCTAACACCTTTGCCGGTTTAATATTAGTACATGATATTAAACCGGCAAAAGATATCCACGAGCGTAAAGCCGCTTAAATGCTAGTTATGACATAAAATCACGTGTTTGTAACAAAAGAAGATGATTATCAGGTGAAAATTAATGGAAACGTGACTCGATGTCGACATTGTGGCTCACACGTGATAACAGTTCATTGACTCTGATCATTTGATAAGCGACTGTATCTGGGTCACTGTATTGATTACAACTTCGTAGCTTTTCGATAAGGTGTCTTATTCATCTGAGAAATATTTATTTATTTCCACCTAACACTACTTTTACAGGGTCGCTCCCCCAATACAGTAGTGTCGACTTACTGCTTACAATTACTTATTATAGTTTACTTATTTATTTTACTTATTATACGAATAGTATCTGTCATTTCTAGTTTTAGTGGTCGCGGTTTCGTCTCGTAATAGATTTTTCTGAGAAAAAAAATTGGTTATTCAGTTCGCCTTTACATTTTCAGGCTAAAACATTAAATTAAATAAAATCCCATTAAAAATATTGAAATAGAACTAGTTTAAACGGATTTTATTGCGGTTTAATTTCAGCATTAGTGGTCACGGGAGAGACTGAGATATAAACTAGTTTTACCTCAATGTGTAATATTCGCGTAACCATAAGAAACCACTAAATACCATTTTCTTTCTACGCTTAGGCATGAATTAAAAAATCCGCCGAAATCCGTGTATCATTATTCTTTATTGTATCGGTGAACAGTAATACCAATTTGTAGGTAAAGACAACTGCCTCGGTGGCGCAGTTGTAATGCGTACGCGTTACGATTGAGGTCTCGGGTGCGATCCCCGGGTCGTGTAAAGTGGTATTGGGTTTTTCTATTACGCAATGCTCAGTTGATACTGAGCTACGGGCTGTTGCCCGGAGTCTGGAATTTGTGCCCGGTATGGCGATAGGCTCGCCCCTTATCACATAGTGGGACGGAGATACGCTCGGCGAAATGGGGGTGTACTGGTTACACCTCTGCCTACCCCTTCGGGGATTACAGACGTGAGTGCGTATGTAGGTAAAGAAAAATAGAATACTATTTCTCAAACCAATTTTCTTACACTTTTTAACCATAATCATGTTGGTGGCTGGAGTCATATTATAGGTATATAGTACCAGAAAAGTTATTGGTAGAGGCCGGGAAACGAGTATGTGGGTCACCTTATGTTAAATGATCATCGCTCATGGACATCCACAATACCTGAAGATATTATATTATAGGAAGGAATGGGGATTGGGAAAAGGAAGGGGTTTAGTTCCTCAACATACAGAAACTCTTGTTTTAATTCGGTGAAATAGCCGGCAAGCCCGTACCGTAATGGGGTAAAAACTTTCCCTAAGTTAAATAATACGAAGTCTGTGTAGATCAATTTGGAGGGTCCCATGAGAACAAACAGCTGTTGGAAGGACGCGGGATCGACTCCCGGTACTGAGTTCATTTGGGTTAGCCAAAGTTATTTCATCTAATGTTTTTGGAAACGAAATAGAAGACGCAGGCCTATTTAATTATTCAGCATGAATATAATTTGGTTAAGTTATGAAAATAATAACCATTTTATAAACTAGACTTCAAGTCTCTCTGAGTAGGTAGTAAGTACCTAGTAGATAATAATGAATACATAAAATTCTATATTATAATATCATCCAACAATCACACACATAGTCCTGACCCCACACAAGGTTAACCTGTATCGTGGGTCTCAGGAACTACGAGCAAATCCAGACCCGAAACCGTTATTTGTGGATCACACAATCATGATGTCTCGGTGCGGGAATCGAACCCCAGTCCTCTCGTATGCCACGTATTGCCACGGAAGCTGTCAAAATAATAATAAGTAGTACGATTCCCATTACAAAAAGGCAAAAGCCCGTAAATAATATACTTAGGGACCGTTTTGATGACTAGTCATATTATTGAATAGTTTCTGCCGCCCCCTGTCCGGCACACCGAGCAGTCACGATGACCGGCGGAAATACACGAGCATTCACGAAAATTGTGTAATTGATTCCATATCTAGATTACGGAAAACTGCCTGTTTATATGATGACATGGATATTTTTAACCGATTAAATGGAGGAGATTCTAAGTACAGTGAGAATAGTAAGTCAGTTAATACAGTTGGGATGGGAAGGCCTCGGCGAACTTTCATAGATAAAGTTGGAGATATTCTCGAGAAAGGCCATGTCAGGAGTACCCTAAAGCGACGAGCATGTATGAAAAATTTAATGAGAGTGAAGGAGACCAAAGAGGTATGCAAGGATCGTAGCAAGTGGAAATCCGTTGTCTCTGCCTACCTCTATGGGAAACAGGCGTGGTATGTATATATGTATGTAGATTCTAAGTTCGTCTGTATATTTCTTTTTATGTAAGTCCACGTATAACTCCAACAAATAGTCATCCATATGGGTATTTTTGTAGCATAGGCCGGCAAATGGGTCACCTGATGGTAAGTGATCTCTACCGCCCATGTACGCCCACAATACCAGAAGAATCATGGGCGCGTTGCCGATCATAAAGGAAAGGGATAATTAAGGGATTGGGAAGAGAAGGGAATTTGGACCTCCGGATATCTCACTTACCGTACGAAACGCAGCAACAACGTAGCTTTTCTGTGAGATAGTGGTAACGATCCGGTCGAGCCGGCCAATTCGTGCTGTAGAAACATATTTCCAAATTAGAATTTATGTCAGATATAGCGATACCACTATCACATCATGTGACGGAAATATGCTCGAAGAACCATAAGTGCACTAGTTGCATGTCTGCCTACTCCTTCTGAGAAACAGGTTTGAGCATATACATACAACTTGAAATGATCCGCTATATTACAGTAAATATAAATATAAACATTGGCAGATATTATAACAAAAGATAAGTACAACTTACTGTTCATTATAAATACAATAACAATGAGTTCCTTAATTAGTTGTTATTAATTCATATTGGTATTTTAATAATAACATTGGATTGTTGCCGCGAAAATATTGCACAATGCCATTACAGAAGGCGGTAGGTTGAGCATTTCATCGAGCCGCTGGAAATCGTTAGTCTTTTTATACTATTACTGAGACGAGCAAGTCGCTCGCGTGTCCATCTAAGAACTTTTAATTACAAAGGATTGTGCATTGAACTATGCATGGCACCGCAGGGCTTACGATATTAAGTTTTATAATGCCCAGTAACCAGTGGTTTTAATGTCCTTTAAATCGTGATGCAACAGTGCTTACCCACTAAATAGAAAAATAAATACTTTCGTGAAATAGAAATAGACAAGCGGTGGTGCCTACCACCTAGTTAAACATCTACCGCGAATTATTATTTATCGAAACATAAAGAACACTCATGCAACCAGTACACCCACATTTCGCCGAGCGAATCTCCGTCCCATGATGTGATAGGGGCGAGCCTATCGCCATACCGGGTACAATTCCAGACTCCGGGCATCAGTATCAACTGAGCATTTCGTAATAGAAAAACCCAATATCAGTTTTAGCCGATTCGGGGATCGAACCAGAGACCTCAGCGTCAGGCTTAGTCGAGTAACGCGTACGCATTGCAACTGCGCCACCGAAGCAGTATTTTTAAATTAAACAATCTTCAAATGACAATACACAGTGGTGATACACATTCCTAAAACCATTTTGAGTGGTATTCAGAAAACAGACGTAAAGTAGCAGCTTACTGCTGCGTCTTGTACGGTGAGTGAGATATCCGGAGACCCTAATCCCCTTCCCCTTCCCAATCTCTTAATTATCCCTCTCCTTTAAATTCGGCAACGCGCCCATAGTTCTTTTGGTATTGTGGGCGGTACACACCCGGTGTGGTACATGGGTGGTGGAGATCGTTTACCATCAGGTGAACCACTTGCTCGTTTATCGGCCTATGCTATATATAAAAAAAATTGAACCACAAACCACTCAAGAAACTGTCTAAATTGTAGAAAATAGGAAAGAGGGCACGGTTAGCTAGGGTTGTTTCCTCAACTCAGTTTCAAGTCGCTATTCATCAATCAATGTTGAAGGTAAGCTCCGACCTCCGCACCTGATCAACCTTAGTGCAAGGGGTGGAAAATTGTTGCCAACGGGACTTCATACTGTCACAAAGAAAATGAATTGATTTTACTCTTCTTCTATTTTACTATTGACTGCCTCGGTGGCGCATTTGTAATGCCGTACGCATTGAGGCTAACGCTGAGGTCTCGGGTTCGATCCCGGGTCGGGTAAAGGGGTATTAGGTTTTTCTATAAGAAATGCTCAGTATCAGCCCGGAGTCTGGAAATTGTGCCCGGTTGGCGATAGGCTCGCCCCCTATCACATAAGGGACAGAAATACGCTCGGCGAAATGTGGGTGTACTGGTTACACCTCTGCCTACCCCTTCGGGGATTACAGGCGTGAGTGCGTATGTATTTACTCTTCACCATTTCTTGAAATGCATTTTGTACTAGCTTTTGATCGCGGCTATGGCCGCGTGAGTGGCCTTTTCCGGGATAAAAGTAGGATGTGTCCTAACCCAGGTCATGGTCTACCTGTGTGTCTAATTCAAATCCGAATTCCAAATTCACAAACATTCAAACTTTCACGAAGGTGTTATGGTCCCACAACACCCGGATCCGAAATAAATATGTAGTATAGTATATTCCGAAATATAGTACATAGGTTTGTTCATTTGGCTTATGCTACAAAAATGAAATTTCGTAATATTTTATTGTATATAAAGTTAAAGAAAAACATAAGTCTTTTTTTAGATAAATAAATATCCAGTGAAGTTAAATCATTAATAACAATAGATAATCATTTGTTTACAGGCTTTATTAGTTTTAAAATATACATATTATTAGCGTCTATCTAATATTATTAGAGGCCCCTCATACTAACACGGAATTTAACCTGAGGGGCTAGCACAGAAAACTATCGAAATCGTAATGTAAAGGTATCGAGGGCTCGATAGATAATTCCTTAAATATCATTGGTCTATATTCCATATATATTAGTTTCTTTTACGTACGATAGAGGCGCTGTACCAAAATCTCATAGAAATTGTTGTCGATGACAGCTCGAATAACTTTTCGCAAGTTTTCCGTGCTAGCCCCTCAGATCAGACATCGCAGAAGTAGTAATAATGGCACTTTGTTTTAAAAAAGCACGTACTTCTCAATTTGGTGCGTTTTTTAGTAAGTTTCTTTTAAATAAATGATTTGAAAATATTTTAAGGTAAAAAATAACTAGGCACATGTTTATATGTCAAAAATAAGTATATGTTTATGTCTTGTTATACTTTGTTTTACTTGTTATACTTCCGTACTCCGTAATCAAATTTTATGAGACCACATTGCAGTTAAACTCTAGCGAAAAAAAATTATTCTAACAAAATCGTTCAACAAATAACGGAGAAATCAATGCATACATAAAAAATCTGCAAAAATATGTATTGAAAACCTCTTCATTTTTAAGTCTGTTAAAAATATAAGACTGGCGTCGGCTGATACGTTTCAGTTCCGTAATAGTTGAGCGGGACTCTCAGGTATATGCATGCGATTTCTAATCATCTCCTGGCTCCTGAGGCAGCCTCCGTGGCGCAGCGGGTGAGTAGCCGGCTGCGAAGCAAGAGGCCGTGGGTTTGATTCCCGCACCGAGACAAATGTTTGTGATCCACAAATATTTGTTTCGGGTCTGGGTGTTGTGGGAACGCAAGTCCTTCGTAGTTCTTGATACCCACGATACAGGTTAACCTAGTGTGGGGTCAGGACTATGTGTGTGACTGTTGGGTGTATGTATGTATGTATGTAAGTATGAGGCGGTCAGTAGGAAGAGCGACGTAAGCGACGCGAATGTGTTAATGGCGTATTGCCCCACACCATCTCGCAGATACCACCAGAGGTGACTGGCACTTGCGCGCGACAACAAACAATATACATCTATACACCGTGATTTCTAATAAATTATTATACTTATATGTATAGTATTTATTCTTCTTCTACCTGCTCTGATCCCACTCGCAGTGGGTAGCTAACAATACCGCGTAACTCGAAAATTGGCCACATGTTCATAAAACATTTTTTGTCTCTCCTGAAAACTAAGCCAATTTAACTTGCGCGGTATTGTTAGCTAAGTGACGACATGCTTTACCACATGTTAAAACTTGGCGTCAATGATGTAGACAATGCAAAGAGCAGTGCTAAACAACACAGTTCTAAATGACAACTATAAGTTGGTGTGATGAGTGGCGCTGTTATCAAACGTTCATAGGACGATATTCAGATTTGACAGAAACTGATTATTCCATACATTTTAATACATACACTAGCTATCCCGCGCGGTTTCTCCCGCAACTACAGCAGCTCCACCTACCGGGTCCAATTGTAAATCTAAACCATCCAGGGCGCCACCCAAACGCATACAAAAAATCATTCAAATCGGTCAAAGCGTTTAGGAAGTGTTCGGTGACATATCTACTGTACACACGTACAGTAGAATTATATATATAAAGATATATAAGTTCAAGCTTTTATCCCCGATTGTGGTAAGCAGAGGTGCAACTAGTGCTGCCCAACTTTTCGCCGAGCCTATCACCATTCCAATCCCGAGCAAGTCATGTGTGATTTTTCAACATGAAAACTCAAACAATTGTAAAGATTATGATTAGGACCTCATTGTACTCAGCTTTAGTTCGCTACCACTAGGCCAATAAGGCGATACAACATCAATCAACATGCGAACATTTTGAATTAGTCTAAAAACTTCCCATCGAACATCGTCAACTTATAGTGGTTGCACTCTTATGGCCGTTCCCTATTAAAAATTAAACAAAATTTTATCTATTTTCCGTTTTACCGTCCCAATAAACTTACTAATGATAGGTAATCCTATTCTTCATTGCTGTCTACCGATGAGAGGACTGATAGCTGACTACAGATATACAACACTATGAAAATGACAGTTCAAGCGTCCCAATATGTTTTATGTGCTATCTGTCGATAAAGTTATTTAGTTTTTTCTTTATCGGTAGATTTTGACCGATAAACAGATATCTCGGCTGTAAAAAAACGAAATAAATAACGCATTTTGAAGAAATAGCCATGAGTATACAAGGCTTACATGGCACTTGCACTGCAATACAAAAAACTAAATAAATAATGTAAAAATCTAAAAGAAAATATAAAAAAAATCTAAAATTCCCATAAATAAAAATAATGCACCGTTTTGATAATTAAATTAAGTGCAAGAGACATATAAATATTTGTTAATGCGAACAAAATAATTCCCCACTTCAGTAAAATCCCCCAAATTCGCTTGGGATTTTTGTTCAAAGGACTTGTATTCAGAGCCGTAATGTATTGACAGTAAAACGTTTCGTTATTACATTGTGTTTTGCAACATAATAAATATTTCTCGTTATTATTATTTCATTTACAGTGGTAAAAAATAACAATTATAGATAAATGTTAAATTAAAACTTATATTTCTAATCTAAATCATATCTTCATATTTTCTAACATAAATTAAACAATAGTTCCTCTTTCTCAGCTTGTATGAACATAACGCACAAGAGGGCCCAGATAGACTGCCTATCTATTGCTATCATAGTATCCGACGTGCATATCTAAAAAATAGGGATGATTCCAAGCAGTAGATAGAACAATACGGATGTTTGACGATAGCTATCTATCGTGAAATTAAAGATTAATATTGGGAACGGCCATTAGTCGTTTCCTAATATGTTATTATACTTTTAGAGTTTTTTTCTTGAATACGTATAGTACATTAAAAATCACGATGTACATACATATTTTTACTGACAATTTACTTAATTTAAACTCGCAATAAAAAACATTAAATAAATTTCGTATTTTATCGATATTTCACTAACCCTTCAAATAAATCGAGCACATCATTTCATAAGGGCGTATGCGAAAAATAGCAACTTTATTATAGTACTAGAAACTGTTTTAACTTTTGGCCTAGATATGGGAACAAACTGTTTTTATGGAAACAATTGTTTATATATTGTCGCAAAATAACATGGAAAGTACTTAATTAAGTCTGGTATACATATATGATGATTGTATGTCTTGCTAAGTGTGCTTGAGCTTGTAAATGTGTTGTAGGTAGTTCTGAAGGCCAATTCTTGTAATTAAAAATGTTAATAATATCATTCCGATCAAGTCTCAGTGTCAAGAAAGTTTATTCTCATAAACCAATAATAAACGTCAAATGTGAACATAGATTAAAAAGAGATCGAAAATATATTATAAGTTGACTAAAACCAAAAAGTCTTTCTGCCAACATAATAATATCTAGATGATTCATGTCTTTATATTATAAACGTTAAAATTGTGACTGAATTGAGATTGCAATGAGATCGAGATGAAATCATATTGACACCGGACTGAACTTAAAGATCGAGCTCAATGGTGTGCATTAGGAGAAGCCTATATCCAGCAGTGGAAAAATATAGGCTGATGATGATAATGATGACAATCTAATCTCAGTTCGGTTACAATTAATTCTCATTGTCAGTTAATTACGAGAATTGGCTTTCTGATTTGGTGACGCGCCAGCCGTCTAATACGTTGATTATTGGTTTAAGAGAATGCCATTTGCAACTTTCTTGACGCTGAGACTAGATCGGAATGATATTTTGAACATTTAAAATTAGGTACGAGTATTGGCCTCCTTATGTCTCGGGGTGTCGAGCGCAGATCAGTAGAACTTTATCTAAAAAAAAGCTGGGCACCACATTAAAATATACACCCAAATGTATATAAATATAAAGCACAATTTCCTATCTTCTTTGAAAACATATTTGAAACTACAAACATTACAAGAACCAGTGATGACAAAGTTAGACTCTACATTACAGTTTGATTTTATTAATTTTAATAAACTCACTTAAACACTTAACTAAGGGGGGTTAACTTAACTCATTGACTTGTTTTTTTTTTTTTTTTTATTACATTGAATGACGAGTCGAGCAGGTCGCTCGCCTGATGGTAAGCGCCACGCCTGCTCATAAACAGAAGCAACGCCACACAGAACTTTAAATAAAGCTCTGCATTACACTGGACTGCGCTCGTCACCCCGAGACATAAGGTGTTAAGTCTCATAATGCCCAGTAATTACACTGGCTTCAATGTTCTTCACACCGGAACACAACAGTGCTTACACACTGTTGCTTGGCGGTAGAATGATAACCCAGACTTCCTCTCAGACGAGGGGCCTAACAGCAAGTAAATGTGACAGGCACACACGTTCAATTTCTCTACACAAACTCACCACGCACATAAATGAGTTTATCTTTTACTTTCATCTTATTCAGCTTTTTGTTCATCTAAAATCTAAATATAAAAGATATATTTCCACATAAGCCCCTTTGGAATGATACCTCCGATATCGATATATCATCTAAGAACTTCTAGCATTATCAATCAAAGTTCTTATTGACGTCATCTTTATTTTCTCCATGTTCGTTTTCATACTCCTCCTCAACCCTCAGGAGGGCATCCAGCACCTGCCTCTTTACCATAGCCTGGTACTTCTTGGACAGCCGCTTGGTACTCTGACATACACTGGCGAAGAACAGATCCAGCGAGTCGTGGTCTGAGTTACCAGGATCCCAGACTTCGGGCTCCTGATCAGACTGTATCTCCGTATCATCAGCTTTTATATCCTCGCGTATTGGATGCCTTTGGTTTCTGTAAAGTAAGTCTGGGTTAGCAAATATTAAGGATGACATGAACACACTCTCGTTTTCATTAACTTAAGGAGATAATTTCAATAGGGTAGTTTCCTATATTGAATTTTAAACATGATTTTATAAGCAACAGAAAATGATACGCAAAAGAAACCCTTTTATTAAAACACAATAAAAATTGGTTCAGTAGGCCAATTCTCGTAATTTTAAATGTACAAAATATCATTCCGATCTAATCTCAGCGTCAAGAAAGTTGCAAATGGAATTCTTTTAAACCAATAATCAACGTCAAATGCACCTAGCATTAGGAGTAGCATTATACCGTTTTGGCTTCAGTCAACTTTTATTCTACATTCAATCTCATTACGATCTATGTTCACATTTGACGTTGATTATTGGTTTAAGAGAATGCCATTCGCAACTTTCTTGACGCTGAGACTAGATCGGAATGATATTTTGAACATTTAAAATTACGAGAATTGGCCTCCAGGAATGTGCCCGCAGTTATGACTTTAAATGTTGGTATGAGGAAAAGTGGGTGCGTGGTAGGGATATCTCACTATCTCGCTTGCACGCGTACACCATAATGATCATTTTACACAGTGACGTCAAAGGTTGCGTCGTCTGTCATTTGACAATTACCCCTTCTTCAGGATTTGAATGGCTTCTAACTTATTTATTTTTAGTCCGATTTATAAAATTCTTTTTGCAATAGATTTTGAGTAACGGAACTTATTGATTTAAATAATAAAAAAAACCTAGTCAACTACCCTATTATAAGGTGCGACCGGCGACGACAATACCTAAGAAACTGTATATATAAGAAACTGTAAGTCAACACAGCTCTATAGAAGAGCTTCGTGATTGGAGCTACCAGATCCGTGGGCAGCCGATGCAGATCAGTTATGTGGGAAAAATATTGTAAACGCTGAATGGACGACAATGGGGGATACTTGCTTGTGACGGCAATTATGTCTGGGCAATAACGGTTACTGGCGGGTGCTCATTGATCGTGGTGGAAACGGCACGATCTATCTATATAAATAAAAACAAATGCCAGCCAAATGAAATTGTAATTGTATGAAATTCTCAATATAAAGAATTGTGAGATTCAGTTTGACAGTTATGATATCACATGTTTCATAACAACAACAAATTCCGCATGGAATATTGATATTTTGCCTGAAAGAATGGAATTTAAACCGATATTTCAATGTGATTTCTCAGAAGATACAAAGGCTAGGATCATGCAACTAGGTCAGATGATAGTTTTTGTAATGTGTGAGATCCAATAAGAAAGGATTTTAGGAAATTTACATTTTAGAGGGTAAAAGAGGGGGTTGATCTTTGAATAAAACACAGGCGCGGAGCAGTAATATGCACGCGGGTGAAACCGCGCGGGCCAGCTTGTAGAAAATAAATAGTAGACCGATGTCAGGGACCTATGATAGCTATGAAAAAAATACGGGCCACCCTTAAATATATTTTAAGGAAATTTAATCTAGCGACTTTACCATAAAGCTATAGTAGTAGTTAAATTATAAGGTTTATTTATAAAAATAGGAATATAGTCGGATGTTTGTGTACATGTTTATATGTTTCTGCCTAACAGTTCGGTATCTTCAAAACATGTTTGGTCCCCTCATATTTTAAAATGAAGGTATAAACACAACAAACATCACTATTTGCAAATGGGATAAGTCTGTCATTAAATAATAAACACACCATAATTCACAGAATCTTCCGTCTCCAGGGACTGTAATGTACCACACCTTTTATAAAACAAAAATAAAGGTAAGACAAGGACAGTTTCGACTATAATAGCATATAGAGGGCAGCTCGACAAGAGTGAAGTGGGTGGTTTTCTGTGATCAATGATATTGCAGGAGACCTAGGAGCTCTCCTCAAGGAAAAGAAAGGGGGTAGTTCTTTCCGCGAAGGTCGGCAACGTACCTATAATAAATATACCTAACAGTCACACACATAGTCCAGATCCTACAATATAGAAACCTGTATAGTGAGGACCATGAAATAAGAGGTGCAGAGGGGGTTCTACAACAGCCAGACCCGAAACAAATATTTGCGGACCACACAAGGATTTGGGGGAATCGAACTCATTTCGGCCTTTCGTTTTACAACCATCTGTCTACTTGCTTTCTAAGTACTCTACGGGGGTTGTGTCAATAATAAGACTCAGGCACTTTTTGAGTGGCGCTGTCAGTTGTCATCATGTAAAACTCTTGCTCATTGCTTCATTGGACCTTTCTCTTAAAACAGCAGCGTTGTCAGTTTTCGTAATAGTATAATCTGTGAGTATAATAATTTTTGGTTGACAATGGCAAGTGCTGAAAAATATTCTCAGCGTTTTGTAATCGAAAATTTCTATTGTCAGTTATAAGTTAAAGACAAATCTGCATACAATACATTTTGTTAATCTTATAGGTAGAACTAAAGATACCAAAAGTCATAGGTTAAATTCCACAAAGTATGTAAATTATGATAATTTTAGGTCCAGGTGTTGTGGGACTGCCTCGGTGGCGCAGTTGTAATGCGTACGCGTTACGATTGAGGCTAAAGCTGAGGTCTCGTGTTCGATCCACGGGTCGAGTAAAGTGGTATTGGGATTTTCTATTACGAAGTGCTCAGTATCAGCCCGGAGTCTGGAATTTGTGCCCGGTATGGCGATAAGCTCGCCCCATATCACATAAGGGATGGAGATACGCTCGGCGAAATGTGGGTGTACTGGTTACACCTCTGCCTACCCCTTCGGGGATTACAAGCGTGAGTGCATCTGTGTTGTGGATGTAAGTCGCTCGTAGTTCCTGATACCTACGACATAAGACTTGTATCTTAGTGTGAGGTCAGGACTATGTTAGTGATTGCGCATGATTGATTTAGCTCGGAAAAATGTGTTTAATTTTGTCTCCCAGAAAACTAACAGCAGGTTGCTAGCGTTTTATATTAATTTATACGATGGATAATATTTCTAGAGGCCAAATCACCCCATCCCAATTTGCATTTATTTCTATAAAGGTCGGCAGCTTACCCACGATTTTGCTGGTATTGTGGGTGATCAAGATCAATTACTAATATACAAATGCCCCACTTACTCATTTGCCAGCCTTTTGTTCTAAAATTACTTTTATATTTACCTTCTCATAGTCATGTATGGTAAAACAAACGCCATTCGGCTCTGGTACTGCCACTTCTTGCAGGGGTTCCCGGATTTGTTGGTGGCGCCTCTCTTGCTCCTCTTCAGGGCTTGGCGCATCGAGTCCCGTAAGATCTTCCATTCTCTCTTTAGGACCTCACCTAGGGCAGAAAATAAGTAAAATTAGATTAAAACTGTCTATGTATTAATTTTGTGGCAGCGAATTTGGCTTGTGAGAACACATTCTGGAGTTCGATCCTTACAATACATAAAAATCAAGTTTTATTTTGAAAACACCAAATTTATCTAGGATTAGAATTATCTAAACGTATAAAACTAGTTTCATGCCCTACATCAATGCCCAAACCAAGACTTGGACCTAAACAGGTGAAATTATACCTTATCCATAACCATTTATGAAGGCTTTTTATTCCATCTATAAAAGGGAGAAAGGGGCTTGGAACGTTTGTAAAGGAACACTACTTTTAATCCTAGAGGCGGGAGAAGGCATGAGCAGAGGCTAGTAACCGATATATCGATTATCGATAAGCTAAATAACGCCACATCATGTAATGGAATCAGTAATCATCAATAGCCAACGATGGGTGCACTCGCTACATGTCTGCCTACTCCTTTGGGAGTATCCACGGGGATTTAGGCACGGGAGGAGGCATACCCTGGTGCCTATACAGGCAAACGATGTATACATATTTGTTTTATGACAGAGAGTGGCAAATGAGCAAATGGGTCCCATGATGTTAAGTGATTTCCACTGCCCTTAAACATCCACAGTACCTAAATAATCATGAATGTGTTACCGAACTTAAAGGAAAGGGATGATTAAGGGATTGGGAATCTCGGATATCTCACTCACCTCAAGCCGCTACTTCATGTCGGTTGTCTGTGAGACAGTGGTAACAACCCGCACGTGCAGGCCCAATCATGTTGTAGACGAAATTGTCAACAGCGTGGCTCTACCCCTTTGAAAGATTAAAATGATAATTCATTTATTCTATCATTTAATAGAAGACTCATATTTTTTTGATGAATGACATGTCTCAAGAAACTGTTTGACAACTCAATGGTTTGATCATGGTCTGGGTTTAATTCCCAGTTCGAACATTTCAGTTCATCAATTTGAAAGTACAATTTCTGCAAACGTCTGGAAATAACTGCTTGGAACAAACAACTTCATTCGGATAGTCATTTCTATTTTAAGGATTAAAACATTATGTACGAAGTGGAAATAAACAAACTAAAGGTTAATCGATACCACTCAATACGATTGTGTTTTAACTGTAAGAAGTAAACAATGTCTTGAATATTTATAACAAACAACTTTAAATTATAACAATGTGGCAAGTGTGGTGTAACTATGAGAGATATAGTAAGAAGTAGTGTGGTGTGAGAGAGGATGTAGTGATGAAGATTGCGAAAGGAATACTGAGATGGTTTGGGCATGTAGAGACGATGGATGAAAGAAGATTGACGAAACAAATATACATAGCGAGTGTGAATGGTACAGTTGGGAGGGGAAGGCCTCGGCGAACTTTCATAGATCAAGTTTGAGATATTCTCGAGAAAGGCCAGGTCAGGAGTACCCTAAACCGACGTGCATGTATGAAAAATTTAATGAGAGTGAATGAGGCCAAAGAGGTATGCAAGGATCATAGCAAGTGGAAATCCGTTGTCTCTGCCTACCCCTATGGGAAACAGGCGTGAGTTTGTATGTGTGTATGTAAGGTGGTAAGCAATATAAAAACGTATGTAAGATTAATTCAACGATGGTCTTATATGATTTAAGCATACATACACACTCACGACTTTAGCCGAAGGGGTAGGCAGAGATGCAATCTGTACACCCATATTTCGCCGAGCTTATTTCCGCCTCACTATTTGATAAGGTGAGTCTATCGCCATACCAGTTTGTGCCAGACTCAAACCCAAAATCATTTTACCCGACGCGGGGATCGAAGCCTGACACCTCAGTACATCAGTCGTACCGCGGACGCATTACAACTACGTCACCGAGGCAGACAGTTGTCTAGTTTTCTATGATTTATAAATTAAGTCTGGACAGAATCTAGCCATCATTCATGACATTTATTGAGTGGTAGAGCCAGCGTACACAGTTTTGTCTGCAGCATGAATGGGCCGGCTCGTCCGGGTCGTTACCACTGTCTTACTAAAGCAAGAAGTGGCAGCTTGCTATCGTACATACGCACTCACGCCTATAATCCCCGAAGGGGTAGACAGAGGTGTAACCAGTACACCCACATTTCGCCGAGCGTATCTCCGTCCCATGATGTGATAGGGGGCGAGCCTATCGCCATACTGGGCACAGTTCCAGACTCCGGGCTGATACTGAGCATTTCGTAATAGAAAAACCCAATACCACTTTTACCCGACCCGCGGATCGAACCCGAGACCTCAGCATCAGTATGAGTCGAAACGCATACGCATTACAACTACGCCACCGAGGCAGTCGTATGGAGTGGGATTTCCAGAAATGAACAGCTCATGGGCGGTGGACAACTTCTACCATTAAGTGACGCACTCGATTGGCAGACTCCTGCTGCAAGGGTGGTATTAGTATTCGGTAATGCCTATGGTCTATATCGACTCCATAAAGAAGATGAAAAAATAATAATAATACTTAACAATTCTAGACTATTCCGTAATAATAATATTGTAAAATTTATAGTTGCCTAGTGTATCTTGACGATGCTATGTATGTTATGTATACATTAGTTGATATGATTTCTATACATATGTTTCTTTATTTTGTACTGACTTGTCATAAGCGCTATTTTAATTCATTTCAGGAAACTGCCTCGGTGGCGCATTTGTAATGTGCACGCGTTACGATTGAGGCTAACGCTGAGGTCTCGGGTTCGATCCGCGGGTCGGGTAAAGTGGTATTGGGTTTTTCTATTACGAAATGCTCAGTATCAGCCCGGAGTCTGGAATTTGTGCCCGGTATGGCGATAGGCTGGCCCCCTATCACATCGCGGGACGGAAATACACTCGGCGAAATGTGAGTGTACTGGTTACACCTCTGCCTACCCCTTCGGGGATTACAGGCGTGAGTGCGTATGTATGTACGTACGTTTGGAAATTATAAATAAACGGGACATATTCAAAATAACTGTAGAAACCACAAGTTCATTACTATACACTAACAATCCGAACAACAACTCCTATATTACCTACATTTTAAAACAAATAATAAAGAACGTCGTGCATGTGATCGATAATTTATTTATGGAATAAATTATCGTTTATATCCGCTGTACCTTTGTATTGGTATCCGGGAGGTCCTGGATTCAAATCTCAGGTTGGACAATCACAGACACAGACTTTTCGATCCGAAAAATCACACATCACATTAGGTACGGGAATATGCTCGGCGCACCGTAAGCAATAGTAGGTATCTCTGCCTACCCCTTCAGGGATACAGGCGTGAGCTTGATGAAGATATCTAAATAGACAAACAAAAGTACACAAAATCAAACCTTACCCAAACTGGAAGCCGAACTCAGACCCTGTTGACGCATAGCTTACATACTCTCTTACACTAGGACAATGCAATAATAATAGTAAGTATAATATAAGGGCATGCACTCACTGTTAGCTCCAAGCCGCTCGGATATCTCTAGCCAGCAGCGATCCCGGACGTCGATATCGCGATGATTCTCATGTCTCGTATCGTACAGCACCGGGTACTTCTTCACTTCATCTATTAGTTTCTCACGGTATTGTCGCGAACTGGAGTTCATGACGAGGCGACGCGACGCAACCTCCCTGCGCGACGCTCGAGCGATACTGAGCGAGCACGAGCGATGTGTTGCCGCTCTCGTCGCGTCGCGCTAGAGGGGCATCGCGCAGCGCACTCGGTGTACCGCATGGTTAAGCATAGATTATTGGATGATGAAGGAAAAAGATGTGCATGTAGGTAGAAATGTCGTTTTTGTTTTGTTCATATTGAACTTGTGAAGTTTGAAACTTATAATATTTGTAATGAATGAAATCAAATCAAAATAACATGATTATAAACACTTACAGCCATTGTAAAATAATTCAAGAAATCTTAATGTTTTTCAAATTCCTTTTCATTCTAATATTCCCTACCATAATGTACAATCCCTTAAACCTCATACGATATACCTACACTACGTGTCCAAAAAAATGTACCTAATTATTGAATATCAAAATCCAAACACCCAAATTATACCTATATCACAAAGACTTAAATGTATACTACTAGACAAGTTGCGCGGTACATAGAAATTGTACCACTAAGTTGCGGTCAATTGACCGTAACTCAATATTACCATATCACTTACTTTCAACTAGAACCCCTATCGCGCTCCTTGTTTGTGAGCGGTCCAACTCCTGCGTTATGTGACGCAATTTTACTTCTAAACAGTCCGTCAGTCTTTGCTATGTCACTATCTACTCATAACCAGTCTATGGCGAGCGATATGGTGGCGGAGTGCGGACGGCGCGGCGGTTGGCGTGGCGTGCGACGTTGCCAGCTCAGTGCGTCCGCCGCCGCGAGCAGACGCGGACACGCATAGAAATCAGAATATTCGACGTTGACGATGCAATGCCACGACAATCAACTTTAATGATAATAACAACGATTATGCTAAAACTTTTTTATATAAAAAATCTATTGAAGACATTTTATTTTTTAATTGTTGCTTGCTAGTATGAACTCTATAGGCTGAAATAAAAGCTGTAGCTTATAAAATTTCATGTTGGTTTTTTATGTGAAACCATCGGGTCGATTCAAAGATTTTAAGTACACTACTAGACGGGCTGTTTAGAAGTAAAATTGCGTCCAAAACGCGAGAGTTTGACAGCTCACAAACAGGGAGCACGATAGGGGTTCTAGTTGAGTAAGCGAGACGGTAATATTGAGTTACGGTCAATTGACCGCAACTTAGTGGTACAATTTCTATGTACCGCATAGCTTGTCTAGTAGTATACATTAAAGTTTTTGGGTCGAGTCCGATTGTGTCAATGGCTACAATATGACTTTACCATAAGACTTGGCTCTACGTGTCTAATAAGTAGTGGAGAATACCACAATCAATGAGCCTACAGAATATGGACAGTTAAATTGTCTTACCGGTCATAACTGCGAGACTCTAATTGGAATTCAACTTTGATTTATAGCTCTGGCCATATTAATATACCTATTAATTAAGTATCTACTTAATTTGTTATTGTCATCAATAGCAGACTTAATTACCGAATAGGTACGTAAATGTTTTATTTGTTTTATTGTACTTATGTTAAATAAAATAGCAGCGACAGTTCAGCGGGGTATGATACGGATTGTCGAGACGAAAGTCGCAGGTTCGAAACCAGTCCCAAGAGCATACACCTCTGACTTTTCTAAGTTACCTACGTGTGTATTCATTGTTGATTATCACTTGCTTAAACGGTGAAGGAAACATCATGAGGAAACCTGCATACCTGAGAAGTTCTCGATAAGAATTTCGAAGGTATGTGAAGTCTGTCAACCCGCATTAGGCCCGCGTGGTGGACTAAGGCCATTAAGTACCCCTCTCATTCAGTAGAGGAGGCCGGTGTCCAGTAGTGGGACGTGTCTAATTCAGGTCTAGTAATATTATTATTATTGAGTGGTAGAGCCACGCTGTAGACAATTTTGTCTACAGCATGAAAGGGCCGGCTCGCCCGGGTAGTTACCTGACGTAAAGTAGCAGCTTGCTACTGCGTTTCGTACGGTGAGTGAGATATCCGGAGGCACAAATCCCCGTCCCCTTCCCAATCCCTTAATTATCCCTGGCCTTTAAGGTCGGTAACGCGCCCATGGTTATTTTGGTATTGTAGGCGTACATGGGCGGTAGAGATCATTTGCCACCAGGTAAACCAGGAACTTGCTCATTTGCCGGCCTACGGCACATTTTTTTTTTCCTTTGTGTAAACAAAGAATATCAATAAAACCTTTAGAAAATCTTCAATCGATTTTCACAGTTAGTTCTAAAATACGTTACTAGATGACGCTAGTAGTACCGAAAATAGAACATGGTCATAATACGGATTCCATTACCTACTTATTAAAATTTGTATTTTTATTATGTAATCAAATGAATCACATTATTTTTATTGCCGTTATAAAGTATTAAGAGAACAAAAAGAGGCAATTACGTGTTTTTTTTTTTTTTTTTTTTATAGTATAGACTGGCAAACGAGCAAGTGGGTCACCTGATGGTAAGCGATCTCCACCGCCCATGTACGCCCACAATACCAAAAGAATTATGGGCGCGTTGCCGACCTTAAAGGAAAGGGATAATAAGGGATTGGGAAGGGGAGGGGTATTTGGTCCTCCAGATATCTCACTCACCGTACGAAACGCAGCAGCAAGCTGCTACTTTACGCCGGTTTTCTGTGAGACAGTGGTAACGACCCGGACGAGCCGGCCCACTCATGCTGACTTTTTTATAATGCTTAATTCTTATATTTTGTTGTGTATTTAGTGTTATGTAAATGACCATAGTAATTTCTAGTTTTTTCTATTTATAATATGAGGCTTGTTAATTAAACTAGGTAACAATTAAATATATAATAGCTTCGTAAGATTTATATTTAGTAATTTTTTTTTTAATAATTACTTACCTTATACCTAATGTATACTATTAGAAAGGCTGTATAAAGTAAAATTGCGTTACATAATGCGGGGGGTTTGACAGCTCACAGACAGAGAGCGCGATAGGGGTTCTAGTTGAGGGTAAGCGAGATGGTAATATTGAGTTACGGTCAATTGACCGCAACTTAGTGGTACAATTCCTATGTACCGCGCAGCTTGTCTAGTAGTATACATTAAAGTCTTTAAAAACCCGATAAATTGTAAAACGATTACTCGTTACAAGACGTGTACTTAAATTGAAATAAAAACTAAAAACACTAGCGAGCACATAAAACTTTATTAACTAAAATGTAGATGAAAAACATATTCAACGCAAACGTTCGAGTCAAGGTTGGCGTAACAGTTAAGGGGAGGAAAACTAAATGCATTTTTATTCCTTTTTTATCCCGAAACAATATAGACAGTATTATCTGTAGGCCTAGTCCAAGTTTTAATAGTTTTCCTAACGATAAAAGTTTCGTTTTCTCTCCGTACGTCAAATATTAGTAGCCAATAGTGGGAACTATGATTGATTAAAATTAATAATATGATTAATTTTATTTCACGTTAGTCGAATATGAAATTTGTTTTCAAGCGATTCTTTCCTCTATTTCCGTATGAATTACTAGTTTGACACTTCAACGGTAGTAATTTTATAGGAATTCGAAAACTGTGAACGTATTTGTAACTCGTACTAGGCCTACTGATGACCGTGTGACTGTACTGTTCCTGATGGTAAGAAGTGCAGTCCGAATGTAATGTCGACCATCGAGAAATATTACGTTCCTCGACGATCGGAGAATTATTCCCGCCTGAAGTTACTGGATATATACAGACTGACCCCAGAACGTGACTCGCCTGAACGAGTTAATGTTTGATTTTGGACAGCCTTCGTGGCGCAGCGGGCGAGTAGCCGGCTGCGAAGCGAGAGGCCATGGGTGCGATTCCCGCACCGAGACAAATCTTTGTGTGATCCACAAATAATTGTTTCGGGTCTGGGTGTTGTGGGACCGCAAGTCCCTCGTAGTTCATGATACCCACGATACAGGTTAAGCTAGTGTGGGGTCAGGACTATCTGTGTGACTGTTGGGTGTATTTATTTATTTATTTATTGTGCAGTTTTCATGTACGATGGTCACAAATCCAGTTGGGTACAAATATGTTTCAGGTATCTCCCCACCAGCACAGGCACCATGAAAATGTTTTTTTTTTTAATTATATATATTAGGAAAGCTTACTGACTAATCCTCGGTAGCGCAGTTGTAATGCGTATGCCTTACGACTGAGGCTGACGCTGAGGTCTCTGGTTCGATTCCCGGGTCGGGTAAAGTGGTTTTGGGTTTTTTTATCATGAAATGCTTAGTATCAACCTGGAGTCTGAAATTGTGCCCCGTATGGCGATAGGCTCGCCCCCTATCACATCGAGAAACGGAGATACGCTCGGCGAAATGTGAGATCACTGGTTACACCTCTGCCTACCCCTTCGGGGATTGCGGTTGTTAGTGCATATGTATGTAATAAACTAACAACTACTTTTAAAATTCTATTCAATACACATTTCTTCTTCTAATACTTCATCTACACATAGTTCCAATGTATTTGCGTCGACGCCACACTCGAAGATCTAAAATAGTCATTTTCTTTGTTATAAGATGCGGTCTGAAATTGCAATAGTACCGACTCAAAGTAAGTTATTTTACTTTTGCTTCTGCTTTTACTTAGTTTTGTTATTGTTATGTTAAATCTCACGTTAGTAATTAGTTACTTTATAAATATCCTGGAATTTTGTCGATTAGAGTATCAAGATATATAAAATACTGTTTAAAAGCCCTTGTTTATATAAAACCGCGTCCCACCCGTGATGGATGGCTTGTATTGATTGATTGCTGTATACTGTACGACAAATTGAAGGAACATTCGCGGTAGGCTCAGGTGGCAGTCGAGTGGATTGAGCACGAAACTTCATTGATAACTTCTTCATGAAACATAAAAAGGTACATCCAACACATTGGTATATTCATTGATTTACGCCCGATTTCTGAAAGGCTGAACAAAACAACATTCAACTAACAGAACTTTGAGTTGACATCGCTGTCAAATCATTTTGAATTGTTGAAACGTTATTTAATGAAAAAATAATATATGATCTCCTTTTAGTACCGTTTCACATAATAATAATAATACTAGCCCTGTATTATATACGTCCCACTGCAAGTGATAATTAACAATTAATACACACGTAACTTAGAAAAGTCAGAGGTGTATGCTCTCGGGGCTGGTTTCGAACCTGCGACTTTTGTCATGACAGTCCATACCACTCCTGACTGAGCTATCACTGCTTTTTTACCGTTTCACATATGTACTTACGATTTTTCATATTATTTTAAAATCAAAGGTGTTGATCACGCTTCTAGCAACTCAATATCGACTTGACATGAGATTTGACATTTGATTAAATAATTTAACATTGATCAGCCTTTCAGAAACCGGGCGTTAGTATTGGATATGCGTTGTTAATGTTTAAATCGTTTTGTTTGCAGAATTAAAAACTGAGGATATTCCATTTTTTCCTTGTACTCCATTATCTGAACTTAACCAAATATAGAAAATACCACTTTCATAGTAAACTCTATCAAATACAAAAAGAATCATCAAAATTGGCGGAGTTATCGCGTAACATTCATACAAGAATAGAGATGAATTGAGAACCGACTCTTTTGTTAAGTCAGTTGTTAGAAATACTATGTGAACTATATCAAATAGAAGAGTTCGTATCTTGAATTATTTTCTTCTATGTTTGTTAGTCAGATCAAAGTCCTTAGAAGATCCTGATACTGGACAAAGATACTTGATACAGATGGTTCTAGTAAGTAATATTCTCACTAATCGTATTCAATCCCGACGCGAAGGACTTGCAGCTCACAGAACCATACCTGAAACAATTTTTTGTGGATCACAAAACATTGGTCTCGGTTGTGTAAAACTTATAGTTCCTCGTTAGTCTCTGGGTCGTGTGTGGCTTAAGTCCAGCATACTCCCTAGTCGTTTGGACATCAAACTAGCCACTTATAGAAACAGAAACATGTCGTAGAATCAGAAATAACATCGTGACTATTGTTTCCTCTTTTTCTTATTATATAGATGGAAATACACAGATGGATGGAGGTACACATGGTCCGTATCAATCCCCTTAAAATAAAAATAGGGCTTTTTATTTCCCTAATTTATTTTGGTATAATAAACCGGGCCAAAAACAAGCCCACTGAGTTTGACTAGCTGGATCTTCTCAGGACTGGGTCGCGCCGCGTAAAATCCAGTGGTAAAGTAAGCCCACTGAGTTTGTTTCGCCGGGTCTTCTCAGGTTGGGTCGTTTTGGATCCGGTGGTAGTTTTTAACCACGTGCCGTTTCGGTAATGCCTATGGTCCATATCGACCTTTAAAACAGAGAAAAAAATAACAATACTTAACAATTCTGGACTAATATAAAAATATTGTAAACTTTATAGTTGCCCAGTGTATTTTGACGATGCTATGTATGTTATGTATATATTAGCTGATATGATTTCTGTACTTACATAAGTTTCTTTATTTTGTACTGACTTGTCATAAGCGCTATTTTAATTGCCTACATGATGAATAAAACTATTTCATTTCATTTCAAATCATCCCCAGGCCACGCATTTCTGCTCTGCTCTATAATTTCGAAGTAACGTGTGTATAGATTGTTAATTTTATTATCGTTCGTTTAAAATTTGAATACTTAGTGACAAAAAACATGGCGAATAATCTGCATCTTCATCTGAGATAGTTTTCAATTTTCGAAGGTATGTGAAGTCTCCCGACCCGGATTGGACTAACATCCAATGTGTAATGTTACATCCAATGTGTAACATCCAGTCCATGGTGGACTAACATTTAACCTCATTAACAGAAGAGGCCCGTCTCCATCAGTAGGTCATTGTATAATACAAAGCTAATAACTAACATTACATTGAAACTCCGTGTCCTACTGCGCCTTAACGTGTATTTACTTGAACAGAACGCATCTATTAAATCGAGTACGAGCTGGTGTTTAGACATTATAACAGAGCTAGGTGACCTGGCAAGGTGAGGGCGAACTGTCTAACGCAACGGCGCCGCAGCGCACCGATATGTTGCTACCTCGCATGTTTACTTCAATTACTTTCAATTATTTACCTAGTTTTATACATACGCACTCAAGCCTGTAATCCCCGAAGGGGGTAGGCAGAGGTGTAACCAATACACCCACATGTCGCCGAGCGTATCTCCGTCCCACGATGTGATATACGAGCCTATCGCCATAGCGGGCACAAATTCCAGAATTCCGGGTTGATACTAAGCATTTCATGATAGAAACACCCAATATCACTTTACCCGACTCGGGAATCGAACTTGAAACCTCAGCGTCAGCCTCAATCGTAACGCCTACGCATTAAAACTGCGCCATCGAGTCAGGCACCTAGTTTTATAGTTCAACTATAATGCAGTTTTAAATAAATAAATACACCCAACAGTCACACACATAGTCCTGACCCCACACTAGGTAAACCTGTATCGTGAGTATCGGGAACTACGAAGGACTTGCGGTCCCACAACACCCAGACCCGAAACATTTTTTTGTGGATAGGACAAACATTTATATAGGTACGGGTATCGAACCCACGGCCTCACGCTTCGCAACCGGCTACTCGCCCACGGCGCCACGGATGCTGTCATTCAACTATAATGCAGTTTTTAATGAGTGGTAAAACCACGCTGTAGACTGTTTTGTCTACAGGATGAATGGATGGGCTCGACCTCGACCGTGGTATTAACACTGTCTCATAGAAAACTGACGTGAAGTGGTGGCATGCTGTTGCATTTGGGACGGTAAATGAGATTTTCGGAGACCCAAATTGCCCCATTCGCAACCCCAATTTCTTTTCTCTGATATTGTGGGAAGTGTTTTCCATGTCCGTGGAGATCACTTTTACTATTGAAATGTACTGTAACTTTTTATTTTTATTGGATTGCATGACGAGAGGAGCAGGTCGCTCGCCTGATGGTAAGCGCCACGCCTGTTCATAACCAGAAGCAACGCCACATAGAACTTTAAATAACAAAGCACTGCATGCCACTGGACTGCGCTCGTCACCCCGATACAGAAGGTGTTAAGTCTCATAATGCTCAGTAATGTAAGTAATTTCATTGGCTTCAATGTCCTTCAAACCGGAACACCGTAGTGCTTATATACTGTTGTTTGGCGGCAAAAATAGACAAAGCGGTGGTACCAACCCAGCCGGCCTCTCGCAAACGAGGGACCTACCACCATGTAAAACTTGTAACTATACTATTATGCATCGCGGATATGATCTTGGTGAAATGTGGGTTAGCACTAGTTGCACCTCTGCCTACCCCTTCAGGGTTAAAGACGTGAACTGATGTATGTAGAGTAGTTTAATTCAGTAAGTGTTTACGTTGTGAAATGGCAACTTGGGTTTAGTGAAACTTGGGCGACCTGCCAGAGTGGTGGACTATGCCCCAGATAATCATGCCAGTGGAGATTTACAGTGGTGACTGTAAACAGTAAACTCTATGAAGTATATAATAATTACGTTTTACTAACGTGAAATTTTAATGTGAAAAGTATTTTTATGTGGTCGAGGCCGGCCAACGAGCAATATGTGTCATCCGAGGAGCTAGCACGAATAACTTGAGTGTGAAGAAGAAATTAAGCAGGCCGGCATAATTCTGCCGATCTACGATAGATTCAGTGTCTATCGTTGGTCGAAAGTATTCACGGATTGCGCTACACTTACCATCAGGTGTAAAGTAGTCACTTTGCCGAGCCAAGATAAAAAAAACTTGCGAGAACGTATTCGTATCGAAATGTCAAAAAATTGTTTGAACCGTCATACAAATGCTAGCGTTCTCGATTCGAATACTTAATCGTAAGTTGTTCGTGTCCGCTCCCCTGATGGTAAGTGATATCTACCTCCCATGAACCTGAGTGGTAGAGTCACGCTGTAGACACTTTTGTCTACAGCATGTATGGGCCGGCTCGTCCGGGTCATTACCACTGTCTCACAGAAAACCCGCTTTTACGCCTAAAGTAGCAGCTTGCTGCTGCGTTTCGTACGGTGAGTGAGATATCCGGCAAAGTGACTACTTTACACCTGATGGTGAGTGTAGCACAATCCATGAATACTTTCGACCAACGATAGACACTGAATCTATCGTAGATCGGCAGAATTATGCCGGCCTGCTTAATTTCTTCTTCACACTCAAGTTATTCGTGCCTGCTCCTCTGATGACACATATTGCTCGTTTGCCGGCCTCGACCACATCAAAATATACTTTTTCATGAGAATTTTCAAATCAATTTATTATGATAAGATGCAAGTATGACTTGATTATGTGCATGGAGAGATGAACACAAACACGTATATAAATCAATCCTCACTGCGAGATTCGTTCCCAGGGTAGACTCCGAGTGGTCCGCACATGTGAACCTACACACTATGTACACGTAAACAAGTACAGTATACTTGATAATGTTGCTAGATGGATGGATACCACAAAGAATGTGAAATGAAATGCAGTGGTCCATATCGACTCAAATATTTAATAATTAACAATGGACGTTTCCATATTACAAATTTTGTTAGTAATGTAAAATAAAGAGACAATAAATAAACAATTTAGTGTAATTGCCTAGTGTATTTGACGATGCTATGTATGTTATGTATACATTAGTTGACATGATTTCTATACATATGTATCTTTATTTTGTACTGACTTGTCATAAGCGCTATTTTAATTGCCTGCGTGATTAATAAACTATTTCATTTCATTTCAATGTAAAGTTTTTTAGTAAGTAAGCAACTGGAAGTTAATTACGATTTTTAGCGTCGCGGCTATTGTTTAGGGTAGTGGTAGGAGTGGAGTATGGGTGAAGTAATAACTTCAACCGGTCCAAGATGGTTTGCGTGTAAGTCAGCAGGTAAGCGATTACCGACAATACCACTGATTGTGATGCATAAGTAAAAAGTATGAGTATTGGAAAGAGTTCCTTAAGGAATTTAGTTCCTTAGGAAGTGTAGGTAAAATATGTTTCGGTTCTGGGTGTTTTGTCCTTGGAGGGATTGACGCCGGTCGTAAAAACTACAAGTCAAATCTTTCTGTACCAAAATACGCACTCACGGCTCACCAATCCCCGAAGGGGTAGGCAGAGGTGTAACCAGTACACCCACATATCGCCGAGCGTATCCCCGTCCCACGATGTGATAGGGGGCGAGGTATCGCCATACCGGGCACAAATTCCAGACTGCCATACCGGGCACAAATTCCTGACTCCAGGCTGATACTGAGCATTTCGTAATAGAAAGTCTCAATACCACTTGACCCGACTCGGGGATCGAACCCGACACCTCAGCGTTAGCCTCTATAGTAACGCGTACGCATTACAACTGCGCCACCGAGGTAATCTTTCTGTAACACGAGATATAAGCATGTTACGCCGACTCCACTGCGAGTGCGATACGGATAGAAGAAAAATTGGGAAGAGGTTTTTACGCCTTCGGAAATCTTACGTACGAAATGCAAGCTGCCAATACACGTCAGTTTTCTATGAGACAGTGATATACTATTCTAGTCGACTCAGCCTAGATGGTGTTGCCAAAAGTGATTATGGTTTTAAGAGAATGCCATTTGCAACTTTCTTGACGCTGAGACTAGATCGGAATGATATTTTGAATATTTAAAATTACGAGAATTGGCCTACAGGAAGTGCGACAATTTGTTGTATTCATATATCTTTACGACTGGCCGGCTGGCTGCTGGGTATTATAGTGATTGGTGCAAGTTTCGACAGGTTCTAACAAGTATTGCCACAATGCATATCCGGACCAAGCTGCTTCTTACCGCATTTACAGTTTTTTATATGTGTAGCACAGAACTACTTTACCTGTTTACTTACCTTTAGTTGCAATACTTCAAATAGAAGCGCTAAACCAAAGACTTTAATGTATACTACTAGACGGGCTGTTTAGAAGTAAATTTGCGTCACATAACGCGGGAGTTTGACAGCTCACAAACAGGGAGCGCGATAGGGGTTCTAGTTGAGAGTAAGCGATATAGTAATATTGAGTTACGGTGAATTTACCGCAACTTAGTGTACAATTATTTGTACCGCGCAGCTTATCTAGTATAGTATACTTACATTAAAGTCATTACGCTTAACGTACCCCTTTCTCGCGCCTCAGTTGTCTAGTAGTACTGCCATTGTAGCAGAGTGCTTAGAATATTATGCTGAGGTCCTGAATGCAATCAAGACGAGCAATTAAAGTTATTTTCGATTCAAAAAACACACGTGAACACGTGAAGTGCACAGGATTGGAATTTGCGATATGGCGATAGCCCTCTATCTCGTCGTGGTATGTAATTAGGCTCGACAAACAGTAGTTGCATTTGGCCTCCCCTGGTAATTAGTCTACAATGAGTTCATAATTCTTTTTTGGATCTCAGACGTTGTTAATGGGCTTTATTATGCCAGATTATTGTTGCTGATTTGTTGCGTTATTTTTATTTTCTAGATAGGTAGATGAGCAATAGCCCACCTGATGATAAGCGGGTACCGCCTCTTATGGACATCGACATTGCCAGGGGCACAGACAGGGCATGGGTCAGCTGTGCGTTTTGTATTGTGATTCTTACAATAATAATAATTATAATATATTATTATTATTATTGTTGCCAATAAGCCAGATATTGTGGTAGTAGATCGATTAGCGCGCCGGGCAATACTTGTTGATGTCACCATCCCACATGACGAAAACCTCGTTAAAGCCGAAAAAGATAAAATATCCAAATATTTAGACCTGGCACACAAGGTTACTGACATGTGGGATGTGGACTCAACAATGATTGTTCCGATAGTCGTTTCTGCTAATGGGTTGATACCAAAGAGCCTCGATCAACACCTCCAGAGGCTCTCAATTGGTCGTTGGGTCAAGAGCCAGATTCAGAAAGCAGTGTTATTGGACATGGCACGCATTGTGAGGAGGTTCCTCACTCTGGGGTCCTAACCACCGATGGCTTGGGTCCTAGGCCTCGCCATTGGAGGGTGATACTTTTTATATTTTTAAATGTTTTTTTTTTAAGTTATTTAATATTTAAAAATGTAAAAAAAAACTTTTAAGATAAAGAGTACTGTACATTATAATATAATAATACTAGTCCTCTATTATACACGTCCCACTGCTGGGCACGGGCCTCCTCTACTGAATGAGAGGGGTTAGGCCTTAGTCCACCACGCTGGCCTAAAGCGGGTTGGCAGACTCCACATACCTTCGAAATTCTTATTTAGGAAGAACTTCTCAGGTATCCAGGTTTCCTCACGATTCATGATTTCCTTCATCTTAAAGCAAGTGATAATTAACAATTAACAATTAATACACACACAACTTAGAAAAGAGATTCTTACAATAGACTTTGTTAATAAGCAGGACCTCACGAATGCCCTCCAGTTATCTGCAATATACTCGTACATGAAAGCATGGAAGCCATTCATATTTAAACACTGCCATCAACATGTGCACAGCATTTCGCGATCACTGAACCCGTGACCTAAAAAAACATGCGTGCGCGCTTACGTCTTCTTTGTTTCCCATCTCTGTCGCTCTTGCAGTTTCAGTGTAACGCTGTCTCACTCCACAACGAGAATAAACCGATGTATACACGGATAATCTTAGAGCGTGTTGTAATTGTGCGTACCGAGTTTGTGTCCGTGTGGCGAGATTTTGTTGATATGGGAATTATACACATCATGTGTCACCAACACGATGAAGAAAAACATGAACATATTATTTTAGTTCAACTATCTTTGGTTTAGCTTTGAGTTATTAATGTCAGACACGGTTTGACAAATCATGTTGAAATTTGAATTAATTTTTAAGCTTGAGTTTCTTATGAGTTAGGTATAATATATTGACACGTTTTTCGATTAAAATCTCCGTTTTGGTTCAAAAAAGAGTTGTTGTTTAGTGAGACAGCCTCCGTGGCGCAGTGGGTGAGTATCCAGCTACGAAGCGTGAGGCCGTGGGTCGATTCCCACACCGTGACAAATGTTTGTCTAATGCACAAATATTTGTTTCGGGTCTGGGTGTTGTGGGACCACAAGTCCCTTGTAGTTCTTGATATTTACGATACATGTTAACCTAATGTGGGGTCGGGACTATGTGTGTGACTGTTGGGTGTAATTATTATTATTATAGTGGAATACGTAGCCATGAGTGGTAGAGCCACGCTGTAGACTATTTTGTCTACAGCATGAATGGGCCGGCTCGTCCGGGTCGTTACCACTGTCTCACAGAAAATCGACGTAAAGTAGCAGCTTGCTGCTGCGTTTCGTACGGTGAGTGAGATATCCGGAGGCCCAAATCTCCCTCCCCTTCCCAATCCCTTACTTATACATTTCGGGCCGCGCCCATGATTATTTTAGTATTGTGGGCGTACATGGGCGGTGGAGATCATTTACCATCAGATGACCCACTTGCTCGTTCGCCGGCCTATACTATAAAAAAAAGAAGTCTTGATTGACCTGACATGTCATTTGTATAATATTAATTAAAGCTTATTTGTGTTTTTGGAACTTTTCGATCTGATTGCTTAAATCAGTTATATCTAGAATATTATGTTCTAAAATACCTATTTTGATATTTTATGTTCCTTAAATCTTGATGTATGGTACATCAAGAGTTATAAGTACTTAAATTTGGCTCTGTTTTAAGTTTTTAACTTACAGTCAAATTGAGTGGATTAATAAATTAATAAATAAAAAAAATAATACCACCCAATAGTCAAACACATAGTCCTGATCCCACACTAGGTAAACCTGTATCGTGGGTATCAGGAACTACGAGGGACTTGCGGTCCCACAACACCCAGACCAGAAACAAATATTTGTGGATTAGACAAACATTTGTCTCGGTGTGGGAATCGAACCCACGGCATCTCGCTTCGCAGCCACCTACTCGCCCGCTGCGCCACGGAGGCTGTCAAATAATAAGTTTTACGTCGAACATAATAGGATTAAAAGATGCTAAAAAAAATATTTGTTATTGTTCTGATTCCGACTTCCGACTAACATTACCCATTAAAGCCAAAGTAACCCAAACTGTATTATTTACTAACTGTATTATTGGTTATCATCATTTCAAAAATCTTTTCACATACATGTAACGACAAGGAAGTATACAAGATCCGTCAAAATCGTGACCACGCTCGAAAACCCTCTGTAGAATGAGATGAATATGGATTGATCCATTGTGGCTGGGCTTGAGGTGAAAAAAAATAATAAATTCCCATGTCGATACGGCGGTCACGAACTTGATATATCGAACGTGGCACCAGAAAAAAACTTCTTTACTCCTTAGATGATCACTTTGTCTTTGAAATACCAACTCTATCTTCTGTAAAACATGATTCAAATTGATTCATATCGTTTTGGAACTTTTTCATAGTGTTTGGATGCAGATAAACTTTGTCAATCAGATTTAGACTCTATAACTGACTAATAGGATTCAATTTTGCATTGAATTTTGAATATCGTTATGGTGCCCATTCGTAGGTAACAGCAATACACTTTGTGTTGTTGTTACCTACGAATTTGATTTTTATGTTGACTTACAAATTCACTTTTGCTTCTAATAGAGTTTTTCCATTTAGAAACTTCGTCATGTTATATTGAATATGTGAATTTATTGTTGTATTGTTACATTGTAACGTTATATTTCTTCTTTGTGACGCTATCGCGGCTTGGTGCTATTCAATCTTCCTACTCAAATCATTCCACTGTCTCCGGTCTTCACTACTGCAGCATACACAAGAGTAAGCCAACTGGCTTTGATGAATTTATTTTTTATTCCAGTGTAAAGAGCACGTCGGATTTTGTCACCTAGATTTCCGTACCGCACCCTTAATTTTTCACTGTATGTTTTTATTATAGAGCCCTTTATGCCTAACCGACATATGATGTAGGCTTAGTACCTGATAGCAACAGTCTTAGTGCGGAACGATAGAAAACAACGCTTACATTTGTGCCTGTTCCTATACAAAACCCCTTTTTATTATTACCATCAATTCTTTCAAAACGATGTTTTCATCAAAGCCCAAACATTCTAACACCAGTCCTGTGAAATCAACATCACATCTCCCGAATTTATTCCCCCGGGATAGTCCGTTTCACAAATAGCAAAACTATGTTTGTAAGCAGTTAACGCTGTTAGTATTGGTAACCCCTCAAAGGAATTAGCGATACAGCAGGTGGCTGATCCATTTTTTTCCCTGATACGTGGCGAGACAAAACTTTGCAGGTACGGCAATTTCAGTTGCAACTTTTTTGTAGATGCGGGTGGTAAGGGTATTATTGAATTGAAGTCCGTTAGAAGTGGGTACAAAAGAGCATTATGTATAATATTTTGTGGATTAAGACAAATTCCGGTGACGTATTGATCTGTATGATGACATGATCAGAGATTTGATTATATTTATTTATTTATGAACATTACTGCAAACATATATACATCCAAGCGCAATAAGTATAGCATTCAAGTTTGAACACTGTAAAATTATTTGTATCGTTGGCCCAATTTTATTTAGTACTAGCATTTGTTCGCGGCTCCGCCCGCGTGAACGGCCTTTTCCGGGATAAAAAGTAGCCTATGTTACTCAGTGATAATGTAGCTTTCTAATGGCAAAAGAATTTTTTAAATCGGTCCAGTAGTTTTTAAGTTTATTCGTTACATAAACAAATCTTTCATCTTTATAATATTAGTGTAGACTTGGGTATATGTATAGGGTGTTTGGGTGTTGGGTATAGGTGTCGCTTGAGGTGGTATGGTCACTTTGTCGGGTATCATCTCGCGGACGGACAAAAAGCACTCTCTTGACGTAGAGGAAGACATGACAGGATGAAATTTGCCAACAAAATACTTCTAAATTGTTTTCTTTACATTGTTTCAATCTGTTTTGTTGTTTCCTTTTTTGCTGTTATTATTTTTTTTTTCATTTTTTTTCTCTTTTTCAGTCCTGGAAAAATCTGAATTTTAGGACTCAAACTGTCATTGACTGCCTGAACCCAGGATCTCAATAGTTTCTCAGTCTTAAGTGCGCTGTACATCAGTGATTTGAACATGTGAAAGATTTTTTTTATTGAACTGTGCTCGTCACCCCGTAACATAAGATATTACGTCTCAAACCGGAACACATTAGTGCTTACATACAGCTGCCTGGCGGTAGAAATAGACAAAGTGGCTGTACCAATTCAGACGACCTCTCGCATATAAGGGACTTGCCATCTATACTGTTGAGAATAGTGATATTCTATATAACTGAGCAGCAGTGATAGCTCAGCGGGGAGTGGTATGGACTGTCAAGACGAAAGTCTCAGGTTCAAAACCAGCCGCAAGTGCATACACCTCTGACTTTTCTAAGTTATGTGTGTATTAATTGTTAATTATCACTTGCTTTAACGGTGAAACATCGTGAGGAAACCTGCATACCTGAGAAGTTCTTCATAAGAATTTCGAAGGTATGTGAAGTCTGCCAAGCCGCATCAGGCCAGCGTGGTGGACTAAGGCCTAACCCCTCTCATTCAGTAGAGGAGGCCCGTACCCAGCAGTGGGACGTATATAATACAGGGCTAGTATTATTATATAACTATGTACCGTTAACAGATAATTAATCTGAACATTTTTATGGCTCCTCGCTACTCGATTGATTTGAACCGGTTTCCTTCCAACGGTGCAGTTATACTATTAATTATTCAACTGGTTACCGCGACCGTAACAAACGTTCTTTAATTGCTACTGAGATGAAATACTCTAAATTATGTATGAGAAACTTGAACTGAACAGTACAACGACCAAATAGAGGTCGGGTTTATTTGAAAAAAAATGTATTGACCACTCAAGGTTACTGTATGGCCTTAATAAAAGAAAATTTTTTTGGTATAATTTCTAGTGTCTATAGCCGCAGCTTCAGAATATTTGCGTCTACTACATTATTTTATTGCCATGAAAAGCAGACGAGCCAGCGATACCCACTTGATGGAACCACAGCTTCGTGGTCTCCTCCATCTCGGCTAGAACTAAAAAGTTCGCAAAATCTTACTTCTGCCGGACCATCGAGCTGTGGAATAGTTTGCCGGCACACGTGTTCCCTCCTTCCTATAATATGGGGTCCTTTAAACGGAGTGTGAAGAAACAATTAGGCAGGCCGGCATAATTTTGCCAACCTACGATAGACACATCGTGTGTCGTTGGTCGACAGTTTTCTTGGATTGCACTTATCATCAGGTGTAGCGTAGTCATTTTGCCGAGCTAGGATAAAAAAGAGGTTTCCACTGCTCAAAGACATCGGTAATACCGGGGGCACAAACAAGCCGCTGTCAACCAACACCGAGGCAGTTCATTCCAGAGCTTGCCCCTTCCACCTGCCCTTATCCGACTTGCAATGGGGTCGGCGCAACATGATTTTTAACACATGTTACAGAAAGCTTTGGCTTGTAGTTTTGACGACCGGCCGCCTGCCTGATGTCAACCCCTCTGGGGAGAATTTTCGGAGCTTGCTCCTCATTAAAATATACTTCAGGATTCTTGACTATGACCCTAATATTGCCAATGTACCTTACATAAGCAATAACTTTATTAATGACTGTTTAGAAGAGAAAGAAATATCTCAGTTAATCATTATAAAATTACTTTAAACATAAGATCACGTCTGTATTTCTGAAGGGGTATGCCTAGATGCAACAACTGCACCCACGATTCGCCGCGCTTATTTCCGTTCCATTATGTGACGGGTGAGCCTATCACCATACCTGACACAAATTCTAACCCCGGGCAACTCGATTTTTTCGTGTTAAATTATGATTGCCCGACCTAGAATTTGAATCCTAGGTATTCTCACGGTTTCTCAGCCTAAGTAGGGTGCCACTAGACAAATGAGACGAAGTTGCTGTATGTAGTAACTAATAATTTGATTATGGTTTATTGTGAGTTTTATTCTCGAGAAAGGCCTAGTCAGAACCTAAATCGACGAGCATGCATGAAAAAAGAATGAACGAGAGAAAAGGGGTGTGCAAGGATCGTAGCAAGTGGAGATCCGTTGTCTCTACCAAGCAGAACGAATATCGTAAAGCTTTCGCCTATTTGTAGAATTGCCACCGAATATAATGAAACTTGTTCTAAAGTGCCAGAAATCGATGTATTCTTTGATCCCCTCAAGAGTTTTAAGCGTACCACTGAACTTAAAAATGTTACTAATTAACTAGGCATAACCTAGTTTTATTTTAGTTTAGTTTATAATTTTTTCATATGTTTTACCCGACTGCAAAGGAAGGGTTATTGAATGTTGCTGCTCTGTGTTGCTGCTTGTTAATGTTTAATTGAAATGTTGTGTTTATCCGTAATTGGCGCATGTATTGGAATGTGGCTTCTGAAGTGGTAAAGAATGAGTGTTGTATACATTATGCTGTGGACATACCTTAAATAAATACCCATATGGGAAATATGGGCGAGTCTATGAACATATGTATGTGTGTTATGGGCTGGTAGAGGGAGGATGTATCAATCGATGGGGCCGAGGCTAATCGGAGACCGTGAACGGCTCTGCCTTTGTACATACGCATACATACGAACTCAAGCCTGTAATCCCCGAAGGGGTAGGCAGAGGTGTAACCAGTACACATACATTTCACCGAGTTTATTTCCGTTCCATGATGTGATAGGGGACGAGCCTATCGTCATACCGGGCACAAGTTCCTGACTCCGGGCTGATACTGAGCATTTCGTAATAGAAAAACCCAATATCACTTTTACCCGATCGTAACGCGTACGCATTACAACTGCGCCACCGAGGCAGTCAGTCTGCCTTTGTATTCTTATTCAATAAACTTTTTGTTATTGAAGTTGGCGATAAGTTTCGATTATAAACTGATGATTGTCATTATAATAATAATGACAGTTATTATGGTAATTGGTGATCATTTTGATTGAGAGACAAAATTATCCTTACTGATAGTTTGATTTCTTTTACCGGTGGCAGAAAATAATCTAGACCTATATTTATTGCTTTAATATTTCTTAGAGTGAATTCAACGATAAAGTAATCTACTTCTACTTCTGCCTGGTGGTATCCTGGCCTATTCCGCTTCCTACTAATGACCGTTCCCAATATTCTATCTATCGACAGATTTGCTTAATGACAGTAAAATTTTGACACTTTTTGTATGGAAGATCTGTCAAAACAATATTGATAGTAAGCAAATGTGTCGATAGACAGAATATAGGGAATGGCCATTAGACGCTTCCACGTTACCCGTTCTTGAAGTACAGCAATAGTCTTGGGATGAGACGAAAACAAGTTCAGCGAACCACGGATGAACTAATAGCATCTCTACCTGCCGTTTCGGGAATGTCATAGGTCGGAAACGAGCAAGTGGGTCACCTGACAGTAAGCGATCTCCACGACCCATGTACGCCCACAATAACAAGAGTCATGGGCGCGTTGCCAAACGTACAGGAGAGGGATGATTAAGGGATTGGGAAGGGGAGGAGGATTTAAGCCTCCGGATATTCACTCACCAGACGAACGCAGCAGTAAGCTGCTACTTTACGTCGGTTTTCTGTGAGACAGTGGTAACGACCCGGACGAGCCGACCCATTCATTCAGACAAAATTGTCTACAGCGTGGCTCTACCACTCGAAAGACAATGGTAACGACCCGGACAAGCCGAAATTATGTTATTATATTAGTTATGTCACTAAGCCTGCCTCGGTGGCGCAGTTGTAATGCGTACGCGTTACGATTGAGGCCAACGCTGAGGTCTCGGGTTCGATCCCCGGGTCGGGTAAAGTGGTATTGGGTTATTCTATTACGAAATGCTCAGTATCAGCCCGGAGTCTGGAATTTGTGCCCGGTATGGCGATAGGCTCGCCCCCTATCACATCGTGGGACGGAGATACGCTCGGCAAAATGTGGGTGTACTGGTTACACCTCTGCCTACCCCTCCGGGGATTACAGGCGTGAGTGCGTATGAGTGCGTATGTCACTAAGCTTTATTCATCTCATACATTACTATATTACATAATCTACGTCCGACAGTTTTTATCATAATATATTATTATAAGTATCTATGTTTAAACGAATACATGCTTTTTGTCTAGTTGTTTACGCATGATTTATCTGAAACGGTGACGTCATCGCATTGGAGATTTAATCATCGCTAATGACCATCATTAATCATTTGCAATACGTTGCCATGGTGGGTCCAGGCGTGTGAAATGATTTTATATAAACACTTTTATACACACACACACACACTCACACGCGCACACACACACACACACACACGCGCGCGCGCGCGCACACACACACACACACACTTTTTAGGGATTTTTGTAAAAGAAACCCAGGAACGATTATTTGAGTCACCTCGTAAGTGGTTACCACGGCTCATTCTGGGAATACGATGTTTCCGTAGAAGAGGTGGAAGTTGAACGGTTGTGTTGGGCTCATTGGTCTTATGCTAAGAAGAATCCGGTCAACCACGACTGCTAGGCTGAGTACACCAGTGCAATGAAAATCAAAACCATGCGGTGTTCATCATTGGCAGGGACTGCCTCGGGTTCCTGTGAAAAGCGGCCAGGCGTCAGCCGAAACCGATTCTGACCCCCACAATGTTTATGGAATCTGGAGTGCATCGATAGTAGTACCTATTGTTAAGTAGTTGGTTCAATTATAAATAATCTTAAATTCATCCGGACAAAACTCGTTTATATATGCCTCCGGTAAAGAAGAAACTACGATATCTTTTATGAGTGGTAGAGCCACGCTGTAGACACTTTTGTCTACAGCATGTATAGGCCGGCTCTTCCGGGTCAATACCACTGTCTCCCAGAAAACCGGCGTAAAGTAGCAGCATGCTGCTGCGTTTCGAACGGGAGTGAAATATCCGAAAGCCCAAACTCTCCCCTTCTCGATTCCTTAATTATCCCTTTCCTTTAAGGTCGGCAACGCACCCATGATTCTTTTGGTATTGTGGGCGTACATGGGCGGTGGAGATTACTTACCATCAGGTGACCCACTTTATCGATTGGCCTATGCCATTAAAAAAAACTGACTATAAAGCTAACTTAACCATAAAGCTTACGGATATATCTGTAATCAGTCATTCAGTAATCAATCTTTATCAAATAAAATATAAATAATAATGTCACTATATCGGTATAACATTTCAATCGACTCGGTCCCTTGTCAGTGTGGACGTGTATGCAATCACGCCGCGCCCTCGGCACAGCTCCATACAGTGCAACAATTACATATAATTACACTTTTGAAGCAGTTTGAAGGACACCTTGCAAATGGACGCCCGCTCCATCTCACTCCCACATATTAAATTCAATAGGTGCGACTGAAGGAGCATGATCGGCATGACGCACTGTTGCTATCTATCGCTATCCTTGTCTAGCCTGTAGTGTGGAAGTATATCTGCGTCCTTGTCGCGATCGTCGCTAGACAGTCTGTCGCCACAGCGACGCGGCAAGCCGTGATACGGCAGCCGAAGCAAAACGTGTCTTAACTTAGATATGATATAATTTACGTCACGTATATTTTTATGTTGTTTTTTTTATATCATCGATAAAGTATTTCTAGAATACTCGATATTGATGGATGAATGGAAAATTGTTTGTTATTGTGAAGGGCGCTCGCACTTGTCTGTTGAGACGGTTTTGTTATTTTTAGCTATTTTATTATTTAGTGTTACATTGCTAATCGTAAAATGACGATAATGAAGGAGGGTTATTCATCAACATGAAACAAAACATATCACAGGCCAGATTTCAGTTCAGTTTTTACAAATAACCTACCTATTTTTAGTTTATAAAATAATAGTTTTCAACATAAGAGTACAACTATTTGTAACTTATGGCCTGACAAAAGTATATAGTCTAAGTAAGACGGCTGCGTTAAATTTCGCATATTATTATGTATATAACTATAACTTGAAATAAGGTTTGCATATAAAATTAAATACCTCTAAGGCCGCTATTCCACTATTATATAAATATGATCCTACTTCTATAGCTCATAGATATATGAGAAATGTATGATAGTGTAATAGCAACATTATTCATATGTTAATTATATCATATATTTATATGATAGTGGAATAGCGGCCTAAGACAGCAAAATACAAAATTATCACATTATCAATATAGTCAAATATGTACTTTTTAAATTGGCGGCGTAATCTGGCTTATCTGGCGGCTTAACATTTATTTGCACACTGCGAAACAAGCCTTTATCATTATATTTCATACTGTAATTGCTTTACATATTTCAAATCACAAGTAAAGTCACGTAACAACTTGTATACAACACCATAAAATTACATAAGCGTGAGTTATACCGCTCTGAATTCGTGACACGTCAAATGGCAAATTCTAAGAATCGGCAAGCGATTCGAGGAAATTTCCGTTTAGTTGATAACTTGTGATGTTTTAAGAACACCGGTGTTGTGTTGTCGATCAGAATTCACAACACACCAGTTGTATATACGTTTTAATTGTCACCACATCATAGTGATCCATCGCATCGGTAGGAAAGTTTTATTTGATTGGGAATATCTTGGAATTTCTTTGTTAATGAGTGTATTCAAAAATATATAGTACCTAGATTATACTTACTAATTCTAGATGGTAGGCCAATCATATGAGAAAGGCTTTCTAGGTAGATGTCGCCCATTTTATTTTTGCCGTCGAGCAGTATTGAGTAAGCACTGTTATGTTTCAGTTTGAAGGACATTGAAGTCAGTAAGTCATCGCATTCGAATCGATTAATGCGATTAAGCCTTAGATTTGGCCCTGCGATACCACATATAGGTAAATACACAAACATACAACCACAGACAGAGAAAGGGGTCAAACTTATAACAGCCTTCTTCATTATCGGGGGTTAAAAAGTCTCAAATAACCACTATTTTTTTTATCCGCACTCACGACTGTACTCCCCGAAGAGATAGGCAGAAGTGTAACCAGTACACTCACATTTCGTCGAGCTTATTTCCGTCCCATAAGGTGATAGGGGGCGAGCTTATCGCCATATCGGGCACAATTCCAGACTTCGGGTTGATACTAAGCATTTCATGATAGAAAAACCCAATATCACTTATCCAACCTGGGAATCGAACCCGAGATCTCAGCGTTAGCCTCAGTCGTAACGCATACCCATTACAACTGCACCACCGAGGCAGTCACCCTCTTTTGTGCCTACCTAAACTGCTTGTTGCAAATATTTTATTCTTCTTTCCTCCATGTCGAACATAGAACACCATTTTCACATCGCTGTTACATGTATGTAACTATGTATAACTAACGTAATTCTTCCGTCGGCCAGCAATTAAACATGTTAAGACAGTTTGAATCGTTTTTGTGCGCGACAAAAAATAACATGTGTATAGAATACCCAGTGACTCGCTTTTGTACACGATTCCGCTCGAAGTATTATTTTATTTTATGTTCGTTTTATTACTTTGACTTCTTTCGGCTTTGTATCTAAGGATAAATGTATTAGTCAAGGTGCAGGAGGACAACGAAAAGTGATGCAAGGGACATCTTTACGTACTACTAGTATTCTGAGGAATTTCTTATACATTTATTGATCTCTTCCACTTGCCCACACTACCAAGTCTGTAAGTAATTTTTTTTAAAACATTATTATATCATTTAACAAATAAAAGTTACAATTTATTAATTGTTTCAGAAAACAACTAATAAAATAGACTTTAATTTTATATGAGCCCTGTATTTTACACTGCCACACTGCTGTTCACGGCCTTCCTTAACTAATTAGAGGGGTCTGGTGTGTGTGTGTGTGAGGCCTGTGGTGGACCCACACGGGACTAATTCGGGAATAATGAAAAACTTGTATTTTTTCATTATTGTTTAGTAATAATCTAAAAACATCTTGCAAAAGTGATTTTTAGTACTTACACTATTTTACACTATCCTCGACGACATAGCCTTGTTTGTGTAGTGTGAAAATATACTTAATGTCTTTTTTGTTTTCGCAAGGAAAGTCGATTTATCGCTACCATTCCACCCAGGGAGGAGGCGGGATGGCCATGTTTATGTTTGACTTACCGGTTTTACGACCCAACGTTAATCCGCATGGATGAGATGGTAAACAACTGGATGACCGGTGGGCCGAGTCCTTAAAACGGTGTACACCTTACACTGTAGCACCAAACAAAACCCCGCGATGGCTCTCTTCGGCACATTAGCGCCCCAGCTTCTGCCGGAACTGTCATCAGAGTCATTCTCGTAATTTTAAACGTTCAAAATATCATTCCGATCTAGTCTCAGCGTCAAGAAAGTTGCAAATGGCATTCTCTTAAACCAATAATCAACGTCAAATGCACCTAGCATTAGCAGTAGCATTATACCGTTTTGGCTTTAGTCAACTTTCTATTCTATTAAAGTTATTTAAATATCATTAATTAAAATAAAAAAAAGCCTTTTTAAACCTAGTATTAACTATATTGACTGCCTCGGTGGCGCAGTTGTAATGCGTACGCGTTACGACTGAGGCTTCGCGAGGTTTCGGGTTCGATCCCCAGGTCGGGTATGGCGATAGGCTCGCCCCCTATCACATCATGGGACGGAGATACGCTTGGCGAAATGTGGGTGTTACTCTCTGCCTACCCCTTCTATTACCCTATATCTTTCTATCTGACTATTACATTGTAACAGACACACAATGATACATTTTTCAATACATAAAACAGTACCGCAAAAAGTGTCGTTGACAGATCATCACCATGTCGGACGGAACTAAAAAATAATCATAAAAACACGTGTAAAAACTGAACCACGGCGCGGCGCGGCACGGTAAGGACCTGGATATTATTAGCGACGTGCAGTGCATGCCAATGGACTGGCAGAGCGCTTACAACTTACGACACAGAGTCAAGCAATAGGGTAGGTCTTAAGCCTGTATCTCCGAAGGGGTAGGTAGAGGTGAAAATAGTGCTCCCCTGTTTCGCCGAGATTATTTCCGTCCCTTGATATGGGGCGAACTTATTGTCACAAATTCTAATTCCGGGCAATTCATGTATGATTTTTCTAATCAAAAACTCATCCTATCCCGGTTGAGCCAGCCCATTCATGCTGTAGACAAAACCAGTTACAGCTCAGCTCTTCCACTTATTACTCCTCCTACTTAATCTTTCATTCATTGTTGAGGATCGTGACTCCATGCAGGGACTCTATCAAAAGTCTTTCTCTATCTGCCACGGTCTTCAACATGGTGGATGACGACGCTGGCCGGTGTCTCCAGCTGCCCCCAGACGTGGTCAGACCAACGTTTCGGGTTCCTTCGTCATGAGCTTCTCCAAATTGTTAGCAGTTTGTTAGCAGTAGCAAAAGACAGCTTCCGTGGCGCAGCTGGCAAGTAGCCGGCTGCGAAGCGAGAGGCCGGTTCGATTCCCGCACCTAGACAAATGTTTGTCTGATCCACAAATATTTGTCTCGGGTCTGGGTGTTGTGGGACCGCAAGTCCCTCGTAGTTCCTGATACCCACGATACAGGTTAACCGAGTGTGGGGTCAGGACTATGTGTGTGACTGTTGGGTGTATTTATTTATTGGGTGTATTTATAGTTTTACGCGCGGCATATCATAAGTATTAGAGTACTCGATGCAGGCAGATAGCGTGACGAGTCTAATTTCCACTAGTTCCTGTAATCGATATAGTTATGAGATAATTTAAAACTAAAAAAATATTTCAAAAACCGAATCGCGGTTTGCGTGTTATCGGATGAGGAGTTTCGCATTTTTCCTTCGTAATTCGTCCTCAGATATTAACCAAATTTATGTCAATACCACGGGAGAATACTTACAAGTTAAACCTTATCAAACACGTCACGTCGTGTCTAGGACACGTCATAATTTGTCCTTATTTGGTAGATATCGCGTAATATCTCTCTATTCTAAAAAAAAGTAACTGCCGCCGCCGCTGCCAAAAGCTTGTCACGCTATCTCCTCCGAAACCGCTGGGGGTATGGGGTCGAGACCGATACCAATCGATGCAGAATAATGTGGGGAAGAAAGTAAGATATGTCTAATATTCGTCGGACTTAAAATTAAGTTTTTTTATTTTATGTTTTGTGGAAAAACATGGGCAAAGCCCCTAGTATATAAAAAAACTAATTTAAAACCTCCCATTTTCAACCGATATTTTTAAAGTAGATTGTTTAAGATAAAATCTTATTTATTGTTTGGAATTCATTTCAAAAGACACGTTCGATCATTTTGTTTATAAACCATAAATTTAAAATATTAGTGGAATAGCCAGTCGTCGTGCCGTCGTGTCGTCCTCGTGTCCTATACTCTAACACAGTATCGGTAGGGTCACCTCTAAATTCGATCAACCTTGCAATGTACGGAGTATCATTGTGCGCACGCGACGCATGATCGCGCGTTATCACATTTGCATTAGTTTATACTTATTACATATATCTAGTTTATAATTACTGATTAGGGTTTGAGGAAATAGTTAACGGCCTATTTCCTTCCTAAACGCGTCTTGCCAACAAGATAACCAAGGCATTTTTACTCACAGATCTCATAAACGACTTTAGACTAGACCTTATCGACTTACAGAAGGTAGATGTCCAAACATAGCATACTCACAGTTTGAAGCTGAAAATTCGCTAAATGTGATGTATTTGACTGCCTCGGTGGCTCAGTTATAATGCGTACGCGTCACGATTGAGGCTAACGCTGAGGTCTCGGGTTCGATCTCCGGGTCGGGTAAAGTGGTATTGGGGTTTTCTATTGCGAAATGCCCGGAGTCTGGAATTTGTGCCTGGTATGGCGATAGGCTCGCCCCCTATCACATCGTGGGACGGAAATACGCTCAGCGAAATGTGGGTGTACTGGTTACACCTCTGCCTACTCGTCCGGGGATTACAGGCATGAGTGCATGAGTGCGTGATGTGTTTGAACGCAGAAGAAATGTTGTTTCCTAAAACTAAAAAAAACTAGATGGGCGTAAATCTATATGATATAATTTATATATGAATGTGTTTCATATATTGATTTATAAGTGAGTTTATAAACATTATATGGTGAGAATTTGCTTATTCCCTAATAAGCGCTATCGTAGTTTGGAGCCATGGCTCCAATTGTACGGCTTTAATTTCGTACGTGTACTTGTTTCTATAAGTAGTTATTCTAAGTAGACGACCTAGGTCCATATTGCAGTTCAACATCTTTATTTGTGCTGTAAAAATTCTCTGAGAAGTAAAACTCATCTATAAGTGGTAGAGCCACGCTGTAGACCCCTTTGTCTGAAGCATGAATGGGCCCAGGCTTGACTGGGTTATTATCACTGCCTTAAAGAAAACAGACTTGAAGTGACAGCTCGCTGTGCTTTTCATACGGTGAGTGAGTTTACCGGAGGCCCAATCCTTCCACCTTCCTAATTCCATTCCTTTCCTTTAAAGTTGTTAACGCATCAATTTGTCTGGTACTGTGGAATTCAGCGACTCTTCTAAGTTTTTTTAATAGTAAAAGTCAGCAAACGAGCAAGTTGGTCACCTGGTAAGTGATCTCCACCACCTAATAATACTTACCCACAATTTCAAAATAAATATGAATGCATTATTTATTATAATTATGAGTTAGTACTCTGCTATAAGACAGTAAAATACTAAACCCGTGGTGCAACCGGGATATTTATTCTGGTCTAACCCATTCATGCTCTACCATTTAACAAATAATTTAATTAATTCAAAATTAGTTATCGTTTGCTTGGATTGTATTTTTGCATTATATTGTGTAAGCAACACAAACGTCAACTTTTTCTTAAGTAGTATTTCCTGGACATTCTTTCAGTCTTCTATGCTATGGAAAAATACTTAAAAGATTTCCATCTTAATACCTAAATTACCTCCGATCAGTCACAGTTTTTGCCTCGTATTATTAGTAATAATATCGCTATAAAAACTTGTTTTTGCAGACTGCAAGTCACCTGGTGCACAAATTGGCGCAGGCATGAGTCAGAGAATGCAGTTTTTGTGTTGGATACGGAAATGATCTCATGTTTCATATCGTAGGTACTGCTGGAGGTCGCACAGCTCTGAGAGTATGTCATGGTGGAAAGAAAGATTGTTGGCTTAGATTTTATATGCTTTAGTATATACACTAGATAACGATGGAATTAAATTGAATGTTCAAAAAGTTGGCAGGTTTGGGCAGAGAATTTATACATTTTGTTTCTATTCCTATTTTAACTATCTAACTATTATTGTTCAAGAGATAAAGCCCTTTAAAGATAAGTCAGGCACACGGCGTAAGCCAACTGTTGACACAATTTCGATTTCAAAACTTGGGTACTGTAGTTTCTCGACACAAGGTATCCCACCGTGGTGTCAGGGCTATGTTTGTTTGGTGTTATTGTTAAAATAAAACCGACTTAAACAAAAAGGCAATACCACCGACTCAAAATTGGTTAGATTTAGAGCTATTTTTTTAGCATAGGCCGGCAAACAAGCAATTGTGTCTCCTGATGGTAAGTGATCTCCACCGCCCATGTACAATACCAGAAGAATCATGGGCGAGTTGTCGACGTTTATGAAAAGGGATAATTAAGAGGAGGAGGATTTGAGCCTCCAGATATATCATTCACCGTTCGAAACGCAAGCCGCCACTTTACATCAGTTTTCTGGAGACAGTGATAACGACCAGGTCGGGCCGCCCTATTCATGCTATAAACAAAACTATCCACAGCGTGGCTCTACCACTCACTTATTTATGTGTTGACTTTTTTGAGATGCTAAATAAATTTGGGTTGCTGCCTCGGGCAGGTTCCACAGGCCTTGATTTGGCGTTCTTCTCCCTAGATCTAAGGTGAATTAAAACATTAGTTGTAGCTTATACCATTTTTACAATAAATAAAGCAAATTTAGCATTTAGCATACAAAGACAATTTAGCATTTCCAGAGACTCGCCGAGCTTCACTGCTCGGTGTCAACAAAAATGCGTGCCACTGTCGATCCTGGTGCACAGGAGTTACAGTGGCGGGTGTGTGGGCGGGGTAGTCTCGTAATAAATAAAGCATGGTAAAGACAAGCGATATGAAACGTGATAAGCGACACGTTCGCTGCGACAACCTTCATGTCGCCGGAACCGGACAATTAGCAATAAGGCCGGAACAAGACATGGCCGCTCCAGCGGATGGCTGTTGCTAAGTGGTGTCAAGGGTATTAGCTCGATAGCAACAGTACAAAAGGGAGATTTAGAAGCTACAAGCTAGGGCGCTACTATATGTCAACTGGTGAATTTATTAAACCTATGACAGAATTTCAAAATATTTCTCATTTAGTTAAAGAGTCGATGCCGGTTTTTAGACGTTTAAATACAGTTATATACAAGGTGGTAGGTAGGTATGCGAGGATCCGTCTGGGTAGTAACCATAGTTTCTTTTACGCAAGCCTTCGTCTGGGTTGTTAGTTATGTTTTTTTTACAGCAAAGCGCGGCAAACTACCAAGTCACTTGATGGAAAGTGATCTCCACATAAATACCCTCAATACCAGCAGAACCATAGATGTGGTGCCAACCTTAAAGGAAAGGGATAATTAAAGAATAGCAGGAGGGGGAACCTGGGCGTCTAGATATCTCAGTCACCATACGAAACGCAACACAGCTACCTCACTTCGGTTTTCTGTGGGACAGTAATAGCAACCCGTTCGAGACGGTTAAATAAAATAAATAAATAAATACACCCAACAGTCACACACATAGTCCTGACCCCACACTAGGTTAACTGTAACCTGTATCGTGGGTATCACGAACTACGAGGGACTTACGGTCCTACAACACCCTGACCCGAAACAAATATTTGTGGATCACACAAACATTTGTCTAGGTGCGGGAATCAAACCCACAGCCTGCCTCACACTTCGCAACCGGCTACTCGCCGAATGCGCCACGAGTCTATAATGTGACTCTACCATCTGTATTTGTCTATTTCATGCCGCCAAGTAGCAGTATGTAGTTGTTTTTCGGTTAGTGAAATTACTAGATATTATGAGATTTAATAGTAAGGCCTCTGTGTTCTGTAAAACTATGGCTACCATTTATTAAATTCAGTTAAGCTGTTCCATTCATATTGGAAACAAAACCAGCTACAGCAAGCCTACAATAATTTCTATAGCACTAATATTTCATGTACAAATATTTATTTCGGGTCTAGGTAGTCAAATCGGGCGACGGCTCGAGGAGCTTTTTAAAAGACTGTTCAGAGTGAAGATCTTTATTAGACTGAATATTCATGTACAATTTCCCTATTTATAATGTGGAGCGATGTAAACAACACGCATTACTTATTCTAGAATGTTCCACATGTTGACAATGAAAGTGCTGAGGTAGCGTCTGGAGCACACCTATAATGTCTCAAATTACATAAAAACAACATGTACTTGTTCTAAGAAGTGTTGACAATGAAAGTGCTGAGGTAGCGTCTAGAGCACACCTGTGATGTCTCAAATTACAGAAAAACAACATGTACTTGTTCTAAGAACTGTTTACTGTTTTACAAAATGTGCTTAGCTTGCGTTTGTGGTACGTCCTGTGATGCGACGCCATCAGATCGTACACATACTCTAGGATACGTAACTCCTCCCTCCTTAAGTTCGAAATCATCTGGAGTATTCATTTTCGGCAGATGATTTTGAAAGATTATCATTTTTAATTTCTTAAATTTATACAAAATAATAAAAATTACACTTAATATTACAATAATATATAAAACTATTGTTCCGACACTAATTGATTTCACATTCACCATGTTTTCACTATTTTTGTCACTATTTTCCAAAGCGTAATTTAATAACTGCAAGTTTGACAGCTCGGTTCCTCGCAGATTCAAGGGTTTCAACTCTGGCATCCTTGTTATGGACATCGTCTCTGGTATGCTGATTATAGGTAATTTATTATAGAGTATTTCTCCGGATTTCGTTTGATGTTGGCGGAGGTGATAATTCTGGATTTGCAATTCGCAATCATCATCTATGGTTATTACGTAAGTATCCTTAATTTCATGATGAAATGTTTCATCCTTGCAGGATCTTGTGATTTTTATGGATTTCTTCGAATAAAGTATCCATCGATTAGTCTGAATTGCTTCTAATTTGACGTCATCTATTTCGACGGGAACTTGAACGCAAGAGGCGTTTGTGGAGTATCGCATTAAATCTGCAACACAAGTATCTTCGGCAATAAGGAACTCGTCCTTTTCATTACATAAATAAGTATCAGCATCGATTACATTACAGGGCTTTGATAGAGATTTCGTTTTCGACCCATTCACTATAAGGTAAGGGTGTTTTGGAATTATAATTAAGGTATTCTGGGTAAAGGGTTCGGTAATAGGTAAGGGAACAATTCTATAATAAAAATAAGATTGCTTATATACCAAAGGTATTTCCATAATAAAATTAATCTGCTTATCTCTAACATATGATTTCATACTAATCGTCTGTTCTATTTTCACAAAATTTTCAGGTTTTGATGGATAAATTAGTTTTTCAGTTTCCTAAATATTTTTTAATATAGTAATTCCTTACTATCCACAATAGACTGGTGTAATACGCCTATTTTACTGAAAGCTATAGCGGATTCGACCTCATCTAATTATATACATATTAATTGAAAATTATGAATGAATAGATTGCAAGCATGAATAACATGATATAATAATTCATTCACATTTTTATTTAAATTTGCAATAGATTTATCCATTTGAACAAGATTCAACTATACATTATTAGAGATGTTCATAATTTCTACCTTACCATTTTTAAATATAAGTTGCTTCCTGTCTAATACAGATTATGAGGATTTTAATCCATTTATTAATTTGTAATATTCCAGTAAGTTAATTAGCTTTATTAATTAACCAAGAGAATTCAGGAGACCTCTTTTTATTCTGAGCTTTGGAACTAACCGACTGCACTGCTCTGTAAAAATATTAAGATGTACTCTACCTGACACTATCTGACTCTATTTTACTCTATCTGACTCTATTTGACTCTAGCTGACTCTATTTGACTCTAGCTGACTCTATTTGACTCTAGCTGACTCTATTTGACTCTATCTGACTCTTATCTGACTCTATCTGCCTATCTGAATTATCAGTAGACTCTAAATATGTTTCATTAATTCTTGTTAGTATTAATTTATGTAATTCTTGGTACTTATTAATATTCGTATTTAAATCTAAACTAAACTTCACTAAATCTAATATCTTAATAACTCTCCACTTAGAACTAACATACGCCTTCCTGTATTTAAATTCTGTTTGTCATCTTTTTTTTATCTCTGGCTCTTTGTTTCCTATGTGCGTTTACTTTATAATAAATGGGATATTTAAATTTGGGCTTAATGTACTCTTTTGAGAACTTCAAAATCCGATCCGAATCTGGTCTATTTATAGGTTTATCCAATAATGGGACACTATCAATATCAATAGGGGAGTACGCTCTTTCCGTACTGCTCTTTGATCGTTCTTCGGTTTCTGTCATAATACAAGATGGGGATAGTATAGAAAAGGGTGATTGACATTGAGCTGAGGTAATATTCTCAATTCTTTCAGAATCTGTGGGATTTGACATAGTACTAATTGGAAGAGAGTCCTGTACTCTATCACAAACATTTATGGTTGAAGAAATATTATTTTTGCCTATAGCATCGACAACTTTTAATCTAATCTGTGATAAGGTATCCGCATTTGTACCTGGTAAACTATCTGAACTATCAAGAGTAATTGTATGATCTCTATAAGCGATTACCTTACTAATAAATTCGTTTTTATCTAGCTGAATTTCAGCTGGTGAACTATACATTATAGGTATTTGTGTGATAGATGTACTTAATAACTGATTATTCATGTCTATGTTTGCGCCAATTTGTTTTAATAAATCGGAACCTATCAATCCATCATATAGACTATCAACTTCATAAATATGAAATTTGTGAAATTTCGAACTTTTAAAGATTTTTAATAGCGGTATGTAAAGAACCTCATTATGAGTACCGTGGGCATGAGTGCTAATAACTTCAAACTCTTCCTTGTATGTAGAGTCGGGAAAATATTCGAATGCTTTAGCTGGGCTTATAAAGGACCTTGATGAACCTGTGTCTATGATAAATCGTGATTTGATTTCCGGAATAATAATATGAGGTAATTTTAGAGTTTTATCATAATTTAAATGTATTCTATTTTTGTGATCCTCGGGGGAGGCTGCTGGACAAAAATTTTCATTTTGTTTTACAGCATCTTGTAGACTATCTGAGTTATCAAGTTCTACGTGATTTTCCTCTTCGTTATTGAATACATACGAGTTTTCATCCTCGTTATATTCCTCGGGATAACTTTCACAAGTTTCCTGATAATACTCCGGTTCATCATTAAAAAATATATGATTAGTTGGCTGTGTATTCTTCAACGGAACGGCGGTGCGCATAGAAACATCTGAGTCTAATTTGTACGATGGTCTATGTGCTTGAGCGTTTGGCGGAATGCCAAAACGGAATTGTCCCGGTTGATTCCTATAGAATCCTGATTGGGGTTTATGGGGTTGCATAAAATTTGGCTTGAAGGCTTGGTTTGGGTAACCAAATTTAAAATTTTGTTGTGGTTGTGGAACACCAAATTTAAATTGTCCATAATTGTTCGGCTGTGAAAATCTATTTATTGGAGAATGTTGTTGTATGGGCATACCGAATTTAAAATTATTATTCGGTTGAGTAAATTTTTGATTAGGTATGAATTGTGGTCTGTTAATGGCAAAATTTGGTTGATAACCAAATTTAAAATTTGATGGTGTCATGTTATTTGACATCATCGGTTTATAATTATTCTGAATGAAAGGCTTAGGTTGCTGAGTGGGTTTAGTTTTTCTCGAATTGTATTGATTCTGGAAGTTTACTTCTTCCGTCACAATACTAAGTGCCATTTCAAGAGTGGTGCATCCCTTAAGACGTACGATGCGTATCAGATCTTCAGGGAGATTAAACAAGAAAACATTCATTGCCATATTATTATAAATAATAATTTTGGCATTACGAACACCAGTATCATTTAACAAGTTCACTTTTGAAAATAGAGTACTACGCATGTACTGTATTCTATTGCAAAAATCAATAAATGATTCACCGTTATTAATCTTTAGTGATTCTAGCTCTATGGCTATGCATTCTTCCGAACGCGGATCACCAAAGTGTTGCGTTAGCAAATTTTTAAGTTCGGTCCATGTCTCTATATCTTCACGCTCGCTTATTAAATTCGCGGCACGACCGACCAGTCTACTTGTGATAATATGGAATACGTATAATTCCTGTGCTGGATTATTTAATCCTCTATAATGACTTATAACATATTCACATTTCTTAATAAATAAATTAATTAATTTTCCATCACCTTCAAATTTAGGTATAATGGATACCATTTCCTTTGGTATTATTGTAATAACATTATCCACTTTGTGGCTTTCCATTTTTATTTAATTATTATATTATTTAAAATTCTTCAATAAAAAAAAATAATTACTTCAAGTAATTCAATATTTAAATCATAAAAAAAAACTTAAATTAAATACAGCAATCTAGGATAAGACGGGACACAGAGGGAAAGTGAAAAGGTCTACTCACATTATCTCCGTGGCCATTCTCCCAAATGTAGCTGCTTGAGTCTTGCGTCCTCGGCTATGTCGCTGCGTAGACTTATTTGTTTGATGGTTCGCGATACCCGTAACAACGTTAAAACGTTCGCCGAAAATTTCCGCGGACAGACCGATTTTTGTGTCTTCAAGGGCACGGTTTCTCGACGCGAGTATCCTACCGACTGCGCCAGTCAAATCGGGCGACGGCTCGAGGAGCTTTTTAAAAGACTGTTCAGAGTGAAGATCTTTATTAGACTGAATATTCATGTACAATTTCCCTATTTATAATGTGGAGCGATGTAAACAACACGCATTACTTATTCTAGAATGTTCCACATGTTGACAATGAAAGTGCTGAGGTAGCGTCTGGAGCACACCTATAATGTCTCAAATTACATAAAAACAACATGTACTTGTTCTAAGAAGTGTTGACAATGAAAGTGCTGAGGTAGCGTCTAGAGCACACCTGTGATGTCTCAAATTACAGAAAAACAACATGTACTTGTTCTAAGAACTGTTTACTGTTTTACAAAATGTGCTTAGCTTGCGTTTGTGGTACGTCCTGTGATGCGACGCCATCAGATCGTACACATACTCTAGGATACGTAACTAGGTTTTGTGAGACCGAAATACATAGTTTCTGATACCCAAAATTCACGTTCCACGCCGTGTGCCTAGACACGAGCGTTTGTTAACGCCAGAACTAATCTTGAATTTTCTTCCAAATTCCGTTTGTCTAAAGCATTTAATACAATTTTGGCACGGTGGATGTGTTTGTCAATAATTGCCAATTAAAAAAGTTGTTTTGATATTGTTACGAGATTAAAATAATTGTAGGTTCTCTAGATTTTATATGCCTACCCCTTTGAGGATAAAGGAATAGGTTTATTATTATTATTATTATAGTTTAAACCACACTAGCAGCTATTGAGCTGATGCGTGTGTGTCTTGTGATTTGGAGATATTATCGAGTATATTTTTAAAGCTTTTTTATTTAATTTTATTTATGTTATGTATATTATATATAAAGTGACTAGCTGCACCGTAAATAGCAATGTTCAGTACATAGGTATCAGATAATGGTACAGCATGTACCGTACAACTACGTGATATAATTACTGCACCGTCGAGATTAATCGATTCCTTTACAAATTCGATTCGTCGTGCTGACATACCTATGACGAGGTTTTTACCAATGCACTTGGAATCATACTATTTTTTATAGAATTGGTATCTTTTAAGTTATCTAGAATGGTAAAGGCAGTACTCATAATCAATACTAAATTGTGTTGGATTGAGGAGCCACAGCTGACAAAGTCACAAGTCAAACGAAAAGTTTGCAAAATATTACTTAAGTAGTATTAAACTGTGGAATAGTTTGCTGTTTTTTTTTTTTTTTTTTTTTATTATTAGATTGAATGACGAGACGAGCAGGTCGGTCGCCTGATGGTAAGCGCCACGCCTGCTCATAAACAGAAGCAACGCCACACAGAACTTTAAATAAAGCACTGCATGACACTGGACTGCGCTCGTCACCCCGAGACATGGCTTCAATGTCCTTCACACCGGAACACAACAGTGCTTACACACTGTTGCTTGGCGGCAGAAATAGACAAAGCGGTGGTACCAACCCAGCCGGTCTCTCGCAAACGAGGGACCTACCACCTTGTTCACGTGTTTCCTCCTTCCTACAATAGTAGGCCCTTTAAGCGGAGTCTGAAGAAGCAATTGGGGAAGCTGGGATAATTCTGGCGACATAAGATAAATGCATCTGCTATCGTTAGTCAATTCTATTCTTGGATTGCACTGCACTTATCTATCACACTATCAGGAGTAGAGTAGTCAAAATGAAGAGCCAGGATAAAAAGCAGAGAAAATATAAAGCAAGCTATGCCCTGGGCGGCTGTCGACGTCTTCCCATATTTTTAAATATATACGCAGTCACGCCTGTAATCCCTGAAGGGGTAGGCAGAGGTGTAACCAGTACACCCACATTTCGCCGAGCGCATCTGCGTCCCACGATGTGATAGGGGGCGAGCCTATCGCCATACCGGGCACAAATTCCAGACTCCGGGCTGATACGGAGCATTTCGTAATAGAAAAACCCAATACCACTTTACCCGACCCGGGGATCGAACCCGAGACCTCAGCGTTAGCCTCAATCGTAACGCGTACGCATTACAACTGCGCCACCGAGGCAGTCTTTAAACTCTGGCAAAAAATCATATTAAGTTTTCAGGATTCATGTGTGTTTCGAGTTTCTTATTCCACTTTAACTAAGGTTTTATACGATATTAAAAATGGAGCACCATTATATATGTTACATAACCATATTTGTCTGCGGCATCGCTCGCGTGAAAGTCATTTTCCGAGATAAAAGTAGCCTATGTCCTAATCCCCGTCATGATCTATCTGTGTGACAAATTGCATCCAAATCCGCTCAGCCATTAAGGCGTCATTGATTAACAAACATATTCACAATCTCACAAACATCCAAATTTTCATCTAGACACACGGCACGTGTGTCCGCCAAGTTTATTATTAACATGAGTAGGATTATAAGAATTAAATTTGATCGGACTAATAGTATTAATACTAATAGTACTTATTAATAGTTTTTGTTCTAGTTCTAGATGTTTTGTAGGTTTAGAAGACGATTGTAACTTACTTTGTAGCTAATATCCTATGTACAAAAACATGTAGCAAAAACTATTAATAACCAACTAATGATTATGAAATAATTATAACACAACGGTAACTTTTTAGCCAGTATTGAGATGTCATGTCATTACAGAAGCTACAATTGTTTTTAATACAAAAAAGCGTACAAATATAACGTTCCGTCTTAAAAATACAATTCTGTGAAATCGATAACAAATAAATGAAACTGGTAACAATGGGGGTACAAAAACCGCGCACACATTCCCGCGCAAACTGATGCGTCGTCAATTACACTGGAAATTTACTACTACCCATTGTCTTTATGGGAACAATCGAGAGCATCTGGTACCAAGCTAAATGATACCTTAAAATAAACATGATAAAGTATTTTGTTAGCTGGATAGGTGTCTACCCTGACAACGCACTTAGTTCTTTGTTTTTGATTACTAATAGCTGGCTTCAACAAGTCTTTCTGCTGTTGCCATCCTGTATTTTCTGAATGTTAATAATTAATGATCCCTTGTTGATTAAAAGATAGAATTTAATTGAAAAGGCATTGGATCAAAATGACATACTCATATAGTGTATTATTAGAAGTCCAGTTTGTCCAGGAGTAGCGTAATGCGTTTTCTAATAACAATATGCTATTGATAAGACCCACTTTTATAACTAGAGTTTCTGTCACATCTTTTACATGAATTTATATTTTTAACGACTTAAAAAAGGAGGATATTATACATTCAGTTTGTATATTTTTTTCTTTTATATGAATAGCCTTTCCTCGCCAAGTGAGGAACGATTTTGATGTTTTTTATTCGATATTATTTACCTACTTACCATTTGGTCTCACCATTTAGTTAAAATGCAATTATATTTTATCCACATCCAAATGCAAAAACTAAACAAAAAGTAAGTTGTTTGTAAAGCGAACCACAAGATGATGTCATCCTAGCAAGCACCCTAGTCCTGACAACTGGATCTGAGACAAAAAGGCATGACGTTAGTATCGGCGAGCTCTGAGCTCCAAGCAGGTGTATCTCCGACCTTGATGGCGCTATCGGCTGACATTTCCCCCGCTCCACGAAGCGCGGCGTCAACTGTGCCAACTATTGTTTCACTTGCTTACGTTAATAAGTAGATGACATCATTTTATATTGTTTTTCATACCAAAATCTTGGGACTATGTGAACTGAACGTGACTAGTGTGAAGCTTTCGCGATTCCACTCTGACCCGTCGGTGAAGGTAAGCCAGAGGTGGGGGATCAATTCCTCCTTAGTGTTCACTTTGACCTATGAGAGGGAAATAATATGAGAGCCAGTTAAAGCCGTTTAAGTAGATAGGCGGATCCTGGCACTAAGCCGGGATAACACCAGACAGAAAGAATAAGGAAAAAAATTACAGTTGCGTGGTGTACCAAGGCCAAAACTCTTGGACTAGTAGAGGAGGCTTGTGTCCAGTAATAGGACCGTGCATAATACAGCGCTTATAAACTATTAAGTAATTAGTAGAAAATGACTGAATTTAAAGCAGAATATTTTTTTATAATCGGATTAAAAATATATAAGTTAGAAGCCCTTCAAATGTGGTGGTAGTTTTTCTAATCTGTAAAAGGATTCTCGACGCAGGTTTGGCATCAACGTTGCAAGCGTGTGAGGGACAGGGAGATGTTCCCACTACGCCCTCTCGCTTTCTCAAACCCATATTTAAACTGTATAAGTTTTAATACAGTATCAAAACGAAATAAAGCTGATATTTATGCTAATTTCAATTAGTAAATGAAGGCAATCAAAAATAAATGGTCTAGGGTCGGTTTACAATCAAATTTTTGCATTTGTGAATAATATTTTATTTTGGTAGATAAGTAAAGTACAAGTTAACGCGAATTCATAGTAAGATTGTTCGTTAGGCAAATACTAAATGCGATTAAGTTAAGGTTAGTAAATTTCCAGTTCTTTGTTAACTCGTTAAGGTTACAAAAAGTATCACCTGTTCGAGGAAAAATAAATTATTTCATTCCTCATTTATTCATAAGGTCATGCTTTTATTTAGATCCCAATTACGAGCCCATTCAAAATCGATCATACATTATAAAGAGGGTGGTCAAATGTAATCGACATTGACCGTCCAGTGGCCACAGAATACTTAATACTGTGACTAAATCGGTCTTTATATTGATATCTGAGGTCGTAAATGACGCAAATGTGTTTATAATCAATTGTATTCATTTCGAATCCCGTGATTAATATTCATCAACAATCAATTTAACATGAAACGCACTTTGGACAAAAAGTAATTTAAACTGATCTATAACTTATCATTATCTAGAAATTATTAGTTTGAAAATAGTTTTTTGTTTAAAAAAAAGTATTTGCGACATCACAGTATTTTAGCTAGCAGGTGCTTTTACTTCGTTCACCTGCTGTTTTGGATTCCTTATAAAACTATTTTGCAGATGCGGCATTTACATAATTGAGGTTTTGTCCTTGGACTTAGTACTTATCTAGTTTAAATGGTACAATGCGGATAATAATTCGATTACAATTTTTAGCTGAGATTTAGGGCTCACAATTTATTATGTACTCTTTGCTTATTATACTCGTTTAAGTTGTTATTGTTTTTATCTTTGGTTTATGTTAATATAATATTTTTATTATAACTATTGTTAGCGTATTCTGGTATTGGTATATTGAGAGTGTCTGAGAAAGCAACGTTGGGTGCACTGAAATAATAATGGTGCGACATAGTTGTGGAAGGGTAGTTAAATAGTATAAAAGAGATTGTCGCCATAACTGGAGGTCCCGCGGTCAGTCAGTTCAATAAGATCAGACTTTCGACTGAAAGTCCAAGTGTTCATTACGCGGTAGCTATGCTGGTTTACTTTCCGGTCCTAGTTGTCTTAAGTTATAATTAGAGAGCGGTCTCTAGAGAATCCTGACATGGGGTTGTGGTCTGTAAAGCAGTGATATTGTAAATGTAAACAATAAACTATGAGTTAAAGTGATTACTGTCGTTTGGTATTAATAAAAGAATACTCGTCGCACGTAACTTCTAGCACTATGTTATAAGACATAGTATGTGAGATACCGTCTTTCTTTGTAAGGATTCGCCTTCCCGTACCCACGACCTATTTTATTTATTATTCAAAAAACTATGACGGAAAATTGTGAAGAGATTTATGAAACATTTATACATTCTAACAAACCAAAGATCCTGAGTACCTACTTGACTTACACGTCTATTTATCGGATGAGATCTCGGTCGTGCCTGTGCACACGTCATTACGAGTACGTTTATTCCTGACTCTAAACGAGTGCTGTTTAAATTTATCGTCCACGCTCCGTCGGCTTTATCGTCTGTTTGTAAATTATATGGTGCATTTAATAAACGGAAGGTGATGGGTCAGAGGTTTTCTTCTTACGTTCTCTTCTATTTTTTATTGGTCTGCAAAGTTATTGTGCATTTTTTTTGCTCTGTAGAGTTCAAATTCTAGGTTATGTTTAAGTAACTACTATTTTATCTTTCATTCGGGTGAAGACTTACTATACATACGCACTCACGCCTGTAATACCCGAAGGGGTAGGCAGAGGTGTGTGGTGTACTGTGGTACCAGTACATCCACATTTCGCCGAGCGTATCTCCGTCCCACGATGTGATAGGGGACGAGCCTATCGCCATACCGGGCACAAATTCCAGACTCCGTGCTGATATTGAGCATATCGTTATAGAAAAACCCAATACCACTTTACCCGACCCGGGGATCGAACCCGAGACCTCAGCGTTAGCCTCAATCGTAACGCGTACGCATTACAACTGCGCCACCGGGGCAGTCATCTGAATACCTTCTGTACTGCATTCTGCCCTACTGCTAGGTAAAGGCCTCCTTTACTGATAATAGAGTCAGTGCGGTCTCATGCAGGACTCCTCACGATGTTTTCCTTCACTGTTAAAACGAGCGATAATTAACAATAGCAATGATATGCCTTATATAAAGGATATTTAATTGTACATTGTTAAATAAGCTCTATAAATACCTTCCTTTATCTATGCTTATTTCCCTTTAAAACCATTCAATCCAAAAACAACGTACACTGAGCACAAAATTCCCAAATACACTCATATTTTATTAAAAGCACATTTATAAAGGCATCTTTGTTCGTTCCGTGTCGTGTCGTGTTTCAATTAGTGTAGATCTCGATCGAGAACGGACCGGTGTCGGTGTCGGGTTGCGTTCTAGTAATGATGGTAGGGGAGATGTTATTAATACTACATCGCGGGATGTTTCACTAATTGTTTTGTTGAAATATGTTACATTTTTTAATTAACAATTACCGACGTTGATTGCTTTGTTTCCCAGTGAGAATTTCATTATTATATACTACACGAGAAAGTGGCTACACTAGACCTGATGTTAAAGTGGTACCACTTACTAGGTGGTAGGCCCCTCGTATGCGAGAGACCGTCTGGGTTGGTTCCACCGCTTTGTCTATTTCTGTCGCCAAGCAGCACTGTGTAAGCACAGTTATGTTTCGGTTTAAATGGCATTGAAGCTAGTGAAACTACTGGGCATTATGAAACTGAACAACTTATGTCTCGGGACGACGAGCGCAGTTCAGTGCCATGCAATGCTTTGTAATCCAGAGATTTGTATGATGTTGCTTCTGTTTATGGGCAGGCGTGACGCGTAACATCAGGCGAGCGAACTGCTCGTCTCGTCATTCAAGCTCATAATTTAGAAAAAACATAATTGAATGATACTAAGCTGGATTTCGTGCATCATCTAAGACTGAAACGAAGCCAGTACCACATAAAAAGTGCGAGAGAAGATGATGACTGCCTCGGTGGTGCAGTTGTAATGCGTACGCGTTACAATTGAGGCTAACTCTGAGGTCTCGGGTTCGATCCCCAGGTCGGGTAAAGTGGTATTGGGTTTTTCTATTTCGAAATTCTCAGTATCAGCCCGGAGTCTGGAATTTGTGCCCGGTATGCTGATAGGCTCGCCCCCTATCACATCGTGGGACGGAGATACGCTCGGCGAAATGTGGGTGTACTAGTTACACCTCTGCCTACCCCTTCGGGGATTACAGGCGTGAGTGCGTAGAAGATGATGTAAAATAAACTAAAGGTCGCTCAGCGAGCTATGGAGAGAGCTATGCTCGGAGTCTCTTTGAAGGACAAACTTCGGAACGAAGTGATCCGACAAAGAACCAAAGTGGTCGACATAGCTCAAATTATTAGCAAGCTGAAGTGGCAGTGAGCTGGCCATATATCACGAAGAACCGATAACAGGTGGGGTATACGGGTACTTGAGTGGAGACCGCGTTTAGGTAAACGTAGAGTAGGACGTCCTGCAGCAAGGTGGAGCGACGACCTGCGGAAAGCGGCGGGTAATCACTGGATGCAAAGAGCCAAAGATCGAGCTCAATGGTGTGCATTAGGAGAGGCCTATGTCCAGCTGTGGACAAATACAGGCTGATGATGATGAAGATGGATCTAACTACGAGTATTATAAGTTAAAACACGAATCGCAGTATATTTCCTATTATCCTTTCCTATTGTTCCTCGTACTGATCATCAGATTCTACCCAAATTTATATGGACCACTACCCCAGTAAGCCCTATCGAATACAAACAATCATCAAAATTAGTCTACATTTGGCGGTCATCAAAATTGGTCTACATTTGGGGGAGTTAGGTATAACATATGATTTAAAATACATAAAAGACATCCTAACTACGAGTGATATTGCCTCCGTGGCGCAGCGGGCGAGTTGCCGGCTACGAAGTGAGAGGCCGTGGGTTCGATTCCCGCACTGAGACAAATGTTTCTGTGATCCACAAAAATTTGTTTCGGGTCTGGGTGTTGTGGGACCGCAAGTCCTCGTAGTTCCTGATACCCACGATACAGGATTTACCTAGTGTGGGTACAGGACTATATGTGTGACTGTTGGGTGTATTTATTTATTATTATTTATTTATTTATTATAAATGTGAAAGTCAGTTTGTTTGTTTGTTACGCTTCCACGCCTAAGTCGCTGAACCGATTTTGATGAATTTTGGTACAGAGATAGATGGGACCCTGGAGACGGTTATAGGCTACTTTTTATCCTGGAAAAGGCTGCTGACGCGGGTGAAGCCGTGAGCAAAAAGTATATACAGACGAATTGAGATCCTCCTCCTCTTCAAGACGTATAAAATGACAACAATATAAAACTTGAAACAGTATTTGTCCATTATGACTATAATGAGTACCAAGAAACAGTCACGCCTGGTCCGTCGTCAGTGCAATCGCAAACAGACGTTGCAGTTACTTCGAAAGAACATAAAAAAGTCATTAGTATTCAATAGTTACATAAGATATCCATATACAGCTTCTTTAAAAAAGAAAAGGCGAGATTCGATAATTAAACAACTTATGAATACTAACTACCTTGTATTAAGGTACGTTGTTTCAACCGTCTGTAAGAAGCAATGGTTCACAAAATTAGCTGATCTTGATGAATCTTTAGGAGTAAAATCAAATAAAACAAGCTATGAATAACGTGACCCGTGCTACTCGCCCGTTTGCGGGCCTTTTTTATAGTATAGGCCGGCAAACTAGCAAATGGGTCACCTGATGGTAAGTGATCTCCACCGCCCATGTACGCCCACAATACTAAAATAATCATGGGCGCGTTGCCGACCTTAAAGGAAAGGTATACTTTAGGGATTGCGAAGGGGAGGGGAATTTGGGCCTCCGGATATCTCACTCACCGTAGGAAACGCAGCAGCAAGCTGTTACTTTACGCCGGTTTTCTGTGAGACAGTGGTAACGACACGGACGAGCCGGCCCATTCATGCTGTAGACAGAACTGTCTACAGCGTGGCTCTACCAGTCAAAAAAAATACCTTCTTTAAAAATCATGAGATATTGTTTATTGCTATGGTTATGGACTGATACTCCAGTATGGTTATTGTTAGGCAGACAGTCACTCCTTTTAAAGCATAAATTATATTTCTTCGATACGCAGTCACGTAAAGTATCACAAGTCCTGGTGATTATCGGTCTCATAGCAATCATGAAACCTAGAGAAAATCCACTTTGCTACTTTGCTTTCAATTTATCAAAGTATAAAAATACAGCATAGCAACATAAACTTATTCAAATCTTGCTCAAAGAGTTGGCAACCATTGTTCCATTGAAAGCAATCGCCTTATCAGTAAGCGATCAGTCAGTACGAACTGATAATGATCTTTGAACACAATGCGATGTTCAGGTTAAGCCTGGTTTCTACTATACCAGCGACCTAACAATTGACTAGCTTTATCTGTAGCTTCACGCGTGATTGCATTTAACAACATCCTAGGGGACTGTGCCCTACACAAATAAGTACCTACACCCATCACTTTGCTCCATAATGATATTTTATACCCCGCGAGAATGAAACCCCCTACCGAGACACAAAGTACCATACATTTTAATCTAGTTCATGATCTATCTATAAGTCGAATTTCATTAAAATCGGCACAGTTGTTTTTGCGTGATTCAAGTTAAGAACAAACAGTAGGATGATACAATTGTAGAACTATTTACCTTTGCCAAGAATCGAATTTGTGGTATTAATTAGTACAGATGTTAATGCGGCACTTGCATGTATGCTTAGTGTTAAAATTTTCAAACTCTATTTCACAGAAAAATGCTTGTATTGTGTTTAGTATGATATCCTTTGTAAGACAACACTTCGGGACAGCATCAGCTACTTTAAACTCAAAATAATATTAAGCTGGTATTAAAGTCAGTAAGAGCTTTCACCTAAAATTACGCTCTTCAAAATAACTTTACAATGCAACAACGAGGACAATTATTGCAACTGCCACCAACTGCTGTAAATTTACCCGAAGTTCTTGTTGTTAACGGAGCGCGACAAAACGTTAACTCTTACAACTTTGAAGTAACTTGACAAATGCTATCTTAAACAGCAGACGTAGTAGGTTTCAAATAGGCTTATTACGTAACAAAAGTTTATGACATTGCTTCGACATTCGTGTCTAGGTTCATTAACAGACTTCAAAAAAGGAGGAGGTTCTCAAATCGGCACGTTTTTTTTAATTTATTTTTACGCTTTTTTATGTTAGTACATCGATTTCTCCGCCAATTGTGGACCGATTTTGTTGGAAAAACAATTCACTCGATGGAGTTTAGCTGCAATGCGGTCCCATATAAATTTGTTTAATATCTGATGACGGCGTACGGAGAAAAAAAATAAAACTCCTCAACGGACAACAGTACACTCGTGGCGATTGTGTTATTGTATTGTAATTTACGAGTACATGCTATTGCTTGAAGTCGGTTTTTAAGTTTTGTTAAACGTTATATGATTTTTTATATGAAAATGGCTGTGGGGGTTAGATTGCGGGTCACTTCATATAATACCAAATACCACGAAATCTATGGTACGAGAAGGCGGACACTGGCATTAAGCCAGTCAGCCAGATAGTGCCAAACAGAAAGAAAGAGAAGGCTGGCAAATCAGTTAGTGGCACCCGATGGTACAGCCTCATTTAAACGAAGAGAGTTTATCGCACGATACAGGGGAGAATATAACAGAAATGTATAGTACTCGAAGCTGCGTCATGCAACAGACAACCAGATGCGGCCTGGATAACTGTCAGTTTCTTGTCATATTCTCGCCTGTGCCGTACGATTAACTCTCTCTATCTAAATAATTTTACTTAGCTTTACTCCACTGTTCATTAACACCCAAAAAACAAAAAAGTCATGGGCACGTTGCTGACATGTATAAAAAGGAACGAGAATTCTATTTATTTATTTATTTATTTAAGACGCAAAACAGAGTACAATCAATACATTAGTACAACTTTATAACTATACAATCATTAAAACCAGTAAATAAAAATTGTAGTTAAGGATTCTCTTCACATTCTTTTTGAGAAGAGAGTTTATATTGAATATTTTTTTTGTTCCTCCATCTCTTATATACTGAAATAATTTGCAAATTAATTCCTTCACCTTGAAAGAGCTGTGTCTATTTGATTTTAGGCCACGGCTAATTTGCCTGTGTTATTGTACTTTGCTTTCTACCTCGTATTTTATTTGCTCATTTACAGCAATACTTATATGCTAATGATGATTTTAGCAGTCGGCCTCATAAATCGAGGCTCAACAGTACGTGTGATCACCACCTAACGTCATAAATAGTGTGGCTCATTGTAATTCAGCTCGTTCCAAGGAGACGCGCGTTGTCGCTAAATGTTGCGAGATTAGTGAATGTGGCACAGCGCTCGTAGACGCTATAGTTGCAGAGATTTCCCTTTTTATAGAAATAAAATAGTAAGTGGTAGAGCATAGAGAAAAGAAACCCGACGTAAAGTTGCCACAAATTATTATTTCCGGAGGCCCAAAAAATTGCCAAAAGTCTCTCATGGTTCTTGATGCATACGATAATAGATTTTACTGTGGGTTTAGGTCTATATGTATGATTTATGGATGTTATTTGGTTATTTACAACATAACATAGGCTCCTGGCAATATCGCCGAAGGGGTAGACAGAAGCACAACTAGTGCACCTATGTTTCTCCGAGCTTATCCAATTTGGTTATTATTTTTGGTGCCAAAATTTAGCTGATTACATACCTCCCATAAAAAAATTGGCAAGCTGCCGGCTAAAGAAAAACGAAATCTTTTTTGGAAAATGCGCAAAAGCATGTTTTCACATCCAAGTTAGATAAGGTCAAGAGAATGATGAGATAGGAATTGCAGGAGTAAGTCGTTTGCAAATGACTGTGCTAGATTGTATGAGGGATACGATCCCGTGGATGGGTCAAAAAGCGCTGGCTTGAAAGTATTACAGGGAGCCATGATACCCACTAGACTCACTACGGACGATGTTCAGGACCGCGCGTAGTGCAAGCATCTAAATAGGAAGGCGGACCCTGACACAAAGCTAAGAAACACCAGTCAGGAAGAAAAGGTCAGGATTCAGAAGGATGTTGTTTATTTGGGTATTAAGGTTCGTGCAACTGTCGAAACAGCGGCTACAGTTTATGATCTTGATTATCATTTTTGACTGCACGTATGCCAACAGATTTATCGAGCCTAGTTTTGAAATACCTCTAACCACTGCGTTGTCTGTTACATTCAATACAGTTACAAGTTTACAAGTATTAATCATATTAATACCTATCATCCACCACCATAATTTCTCTCAAACAGGATGTGTAGACATCAAATTATAGACCTGAATAAAAACAAAACATAATCATCAAAGGAAATGTACCATCATTACTCCATCCTTAGAGAGAAATATTCGCAATACTTTTTGCTAGTCACAAAAAACTAGCATAGAAAAATAATTTGTATTAACAAGACTTCTTCCTTGGGTATATTAATTTAGAGTTCAAAACAGCTTGTATAGGATAGCTAGTAAAATTATTTAGCAGATAATAATAGTTGTTTAACTGAGTGTAGGCACCGAAGCCATGACATAATGGTGCAAAAAACTGCGAGTCAAGGCTCTTGCCGAATCACTGCGCGTGCAAAAACTGTAGCTATGGCAACAACAGCTGACATAGCAACTAATAAATTTAGATTCTCTTGTAGCTCAGTTGGTAACAGAAAAATGTGCGATTAATATGCTGGGTTTAAATGGATTCGAAATACTCTAAACGGTTTTGTCTACAGCAAAACTGTTGGCTCCACCGGGGTTAGAGCCCAGTCAGTCTTCTTTTCCTATAAGGTCGGCAACGCATCCATCCAACGCATTCTTCTGGTATCGAGGGTGTTCATAGACAGCGTTGGCTATTTCTTATCAGGTGACTCAGTTGTTCGTTTCATACTTATAGTATAAACAAACTTTTCCCTATTATGGCAAAAAGACCACAGAAAATAAACGTTGTGTTTATGTTTTAAAATTATTTTTTCTACTCTAAATTGAAGACTGGTTTCGTATATAATTAGGAATGACAATACAATTGAAAAAACTAGTGAATATTTATATATTTTTTGTATTTGTGTGTTAAAACTTAAAATTAAATGCAAGAATAACCACTTAATTTCTAGATTTATTTTTGTTCGTTCTTTATTAGCATAATATTTAAATAACTTTAATGGTTGTTAAAGACTCCCGACATCAAAAAAAATATCTGTAATTTCTGAATGGCTGAACAGAATGAACAGCTGAATTTCTTGAACCATCTCGGTTAAACTAGATTGTAAATAAAAAAATATTAAAATCAGAGAATTTTATTAGGTGCCATAGAGAGACACAGACAAACAAAGTGGTCAAGTTATACACCCCTTTTTTGTCAGCGATTAAAAATAAGCACTGCACCGTTCTTCCATTTCGTACCTTGTTGTACACAAATCAGAGTACTGCGAGGATTATTAAAGTGTCATTTAATATAAGCACTGCACCGTTCTTCCATTTCGTACCTTGTTGTACACAAATCAGAGTACTGCGAGGATTATTAAAGTGTCATTTAAAATAAGCACTGCACCGTTCTTCCATTTCGTACCTTGTTGTACACAAATCAGAGTACTGCGAGGATTATTAAAGTGTCATTTAAAATAAGCACTGCACCGTTCTTCCATTTCGTACCTTGTTGTACACAAATCAGAGTACTGCGAGGATTATTAAAGTGTCATTTAAAATAAGCACTGCACCGTTCTTCCATTTCGTACCTTGTTGTACACAAATCAGAGTACTGCGAGGATTATTAAAGTGTCATTTAAAATTAGGCAAGCCACCTACAATTCAAATGATGATGGTCTCGGAGATGTCAATTAAGTTAAAGTATTTACAAGTAAAGTATTTAAAAGCAGTGATAGCTCAGCGGGGAGTGGTACGGACTGTCGAGACGAAAGTCGCAAGTTCGAAACCAGCCCCAAGTGCATACACCTCTGACTTTTCTAAGTTATGTGTATATTAATTGTCAATTATCACTTGCTTTAACGGTGAAGGAAAAACATCGTGAGGAAACCTGCATACCTGAGAAGTTCTTCATAAGAATTTCGAAGGTATGTGAAGTCTACCAACCCATATTAGGCCAGTGTGGTAGACTAAGGCCTAACCCCTCTCATTCAGTAGAGGAGGCCCGTGCCCAGCAGTGGGACGTATATAATAAAGGGCTAGTAAAAAAAAAAAAAAAAATTTACTAAACGATTACCGATGACGTGGACGGCTTGGGAAGAGATGGAGAAACGACAGTCAATTTCCTCCAAAGTGGCAGGAGATCGCCGCAAGAACGTAAGAAGTGGCAGAAGTTGGCGGAGGCCCTTGCTCAGCAGTGGGACATTAAACAGACTAAAAAAAATACTAACCATTTCATAAAATTCGATTATTTCTCAGAGGTACCTAATCGATAGTAACGGAGCATTAACTGGCTCTGAATGTGGAATAACTAATAATTTACTTTATGACAATTAAAGTTAAATGCCATCACTGAGTGCGGTAGTTAGTATTGCAATCACTCATCTCTGACGTTAATATTCACAATCAATAATGTAATGTAAGGAAGTCCGGGCACCAGGCAGGATGTACCGGAGATTTGTCCATTCATGATGATCATGACGGGATGTTACAACACATTATAAAATTTTTGATCTCAAACTTATAATTTTAATTAAAACAACCATTGACGTGATAGTAGTTTATGAAATTACTGATGTAATAAAAGATTTTTGATTTATTAACATGGCGTGTATTGCAGATAATTCTATTTAATTTGGTTAGGAAAAGTTTATTTTGGAAGTAGGTACCTATGTAAAAATACTTTTCAAATGGACGAATTAACTTGCATAACATTTTGGGATACTATTCAATGACCGTTAACTTTGTTTCTTTTTTAATGACGGCCAAGTGACTACACTAGACTCGATGGTAAGTACTGAATATACATTGGCCGACCTCGGAACGCGACTCGGTTGAACAAGCTAATGTCACTATACAGTCGGGTTCGAAAATGTACCTTCACTAGCTAGCATAATAATATTAAGCAAGGAGGTCTTTATTAAGCAGAAACCAATTAATAATTAATGATCCTCAAGATATTGGCATAACATGTGAATTTTAAATACTTTAATGTATACTACTAGACGGGCTGTTTAGAAGTAAAATTGAATCACATAACGCGGGAGTTTGACAGCTCACAAACAGGGAGCGCGATAGGGGTTCTAGTTGAGGGTAAGCGAGATGGTAATATTGAGTTACGGTCAATTGACCGCAACTTAGTGTTACAATTTCTATGTACCGCGCAGCTTGTCTAGTAGGTAATATAAATTAAAATCTTAGATGCTGCCCATCTCATTACAAATGCAGTGTAATGACAGTAACCGAGAATTATGTATGCTTGAATAATTATTTTATGAGTTAAGGAAACTATTAGAATAAACATAGCATCCTTCGTAGATGTTCACACCAAGAGTTACAATATACTTAGAGAGGACAGTGACAACTTTATAGTTACTAACTGATCATAATGCAATTCTTAGCTTAATGATAATGTGTTAAAGGAAGGTTAATGAAATCAAGATTAATGAGTTCACACATAACAATTATGACGAAATTGACAGCCTCCGTGGCGCAGCGGGCGAGTAGCCGGCAGCGAAGCGAGAGGCCGTGGGTTCGATTCCCACACTGAGACAAATGTTTGTGTGAACCACAAATATTGGTCTAGGGTCTGGGTGTTGTGGGACCGCAAGTCCTTCGTAGTTCCTGATACCCACGACACAGGTTTACCTAGTGTGGGGTCAGGACTATGTGTGTGACTGTTGGGTGTATTTATTATTTATTTAAAAAAAATTCACTGAAACTCAGAAATCATTGATTTTTTAACAATAACAAGTTTTTTTACGAGTGGTAGAGCCACGCTGTAGAAAATTTTGTCTACAGCATGAATGGGCCGGCTCGTCCGGGTCGTTACCACTGTCTCACAGAAAACCGGCGTAAAGTATGAGCTTGCTGCTGCGTTTCGTACGGTGAGTGAGATATCCGGAGGCCCAAATCCCCCTCCCCTTCCCAATCCCTTATTATCCCTTTCCTTTAAGCTCGGCAACGCGCCCATAATTCTTTTGTATCGTGGGCGTACATGGGTGGTGGAGATCGCTTACCATCAGGTGACCCACTTGCTCGATTGCCGGCCTATACTATAAAAAAAAATAATAAAAAAAAACATATCCCCACGCCTGTATCCCGGAAGGGAAAGTAGCTAGGACAGAAGGTATGTAGTAGGGCAACTAAGTTAGCCTATGTTTACCCGTTGATTTAATAGGGGGAGAGCGGTGAGATGCCGGGCACAAAAAGCAATTCCGGGCAACTCATTTATCATTTTTCAAATCAAAAACACAAACACAATTTGTGGTTGCTCGATCTGGGATTTGAGCCCAGGTACTAACGGTTCAGTTTCTTAGCTTATGTACGCTGCCACAAGACAAATTAGGATTAATCATTTTTTAATCAAAACGTTTATCATTACTTGTACATGCCAATAACTATACTACATACAAAGATTGTCTTTTTCACCGCCAAGGAGGCAGTAAGCGACAATGTTCCAGCAAGAACAATAAAGCTAGTGAAAATACTGACCATTATGAGACCTAACATCTTAACAGATTTGATGATGAGTGCAATGCATTCTTTTGTTAATTCTAAGTTCGGATTGACATTAGCGTAGCGAGGCGTAGCGTTTACTTTCAGGCGAGCGATCTGCTCGTCTTTGTGGTTAAATTTTCTAAACAGCGTACAATAAACCTAACCAAAAAAGGTGCTTAATTACAACTACAAAACTGGCCTATGCCAGTAGCTTGACTGTCAACTATCCCACCAAACTGGTGTACGTGCAGGAAGCGTAATTACGTAACAAAAACGGTACCATAAATATCTCCGGACTCATCCCATAAAGCATACATCGACAGACCAAAAGCTGACTTTGTAATAAAACCTCGCTACAGTGTGCTCGAGGCAAATAGATGGACTACTCACTATACCGGTGTGAAACATTATATATGCATTGGTATGACAATTGAAATTGTGCTGTAAAGCAAGGAGTGAAGGTAGTATTTTGAATGGTGGGTGGCTGGTGGTTATGTTGGGGTGAGCAATCGCCAACTTGATGCAAGATTACAGAATAAACAAGGCGTTTGAACAGACACGTGTATGTGCTTGAGATCTACTGCAAGCTAACGTGGAGCTATAGAATTAATACATTTTTTTTGAGCTAAGAGGACGAACGCGGGTTATTCACTACCCCGGTTTTATAAGCGCAGTTTTACTTACGGTGACAGGTGATGATAGACTGAGGAGCACTTGCCTTGCTCATAGACTGCTATAGCGCTGAAGACATCTTATGTCTCGGGATGACAAGCGCAGTTCAGTGCCATGCAGTGTTCAGTAATCCACAGTATGTGACTCTGTTTATAGACAGGCGTGATGTTTAACGTTAGGCGGAGCGACCTTCTCATCTCGTCATTCAAGCAAATAAAGAATAAGTTGTTTCATAATTTCATAATTTCAATAGTTTCATAATTTCACTGGTTTCAATATTCTTCAAACCGAAACATTTGCTTACACACTATTGCTTGGTAGAGAAATAGACAAAGTGGTACCAATCCAGACGGCATCTCGCATACGAGGGACTTACCACCCAAAGACTTTAATGTATACTAGACAAGCTGCGCGGTACATAGAAATTGTACCACTAAGTTGCGGTCAATTGACCGTAACTCAATATTTCCATCTCGCTTACTCTCAACTAGAACCCCTATCGTGCTACTTGTTTGTGAGCTGTCAAACTCCCGAGTTATGTGACGCAATTTCACGTCTAAACAGCCCGTCTAGTAGTATACATGAAAGTCTTTGCTACCACCTTGTATAAAGTATCCCCATCATAGCTTACTATAGCGAAAGCCGATGTGCGCCACCCCATAAGCATAGAGCAAGGAGGCACTGGTGATATTTACTCAGTCTCACTTGTTGCCGTTTGTTTGTCCATAGCATTATGCATGTACTAGTAAGTAAATGCTCCTACCAAATGGATGGGACACGAAGGAAAGTCAAGCTTGTTTTTGTAGTGTATACACGCCTAATATCTATTTACTTAGCACTGCTTTAAAGTACTATTTAATGAAAATAAATATTAGATTAGATTCTCCAAAGTGGCAAGGGATCGCCCAGGACCGTGACAAGTGGCAGAAGTTGGGGGAGGCCTTTGCCCAGCAGTGGGACACTAAGTAGGCTAAAAAAAAAAAAGTTAGATAAGAGTCTCGCTTTTTCTAGACTGTGGGTACACTATGTATTTTACATTATATAAAACTATGTTCTGGTGGAATCTTTTAGTAATTTGTTGGTACATTCGTTAAAGTTGTCGGTCTTCTAGCTTCTCTTTCTCTCTAGCTTAAAGTATTAAATAAATACACCCAACAGTCACACACATAGTCCTGACCCCACACTAGGTAAACCTGTATCGTGGGTATCAGGAACTACGAGGGACTTGCCAAACCACAACACCCAGACCCGTAACAAATATTTGTGGATCACACAAACATTTGTCTCGGTGCGGGAATCGAACCCACGGCCTCTCGCTTCGCAGTCAGCTACTCGCCCGCTGCGTCACGGATTAGCAATAGATATGAGTCAATAGTCTCAACTCTCACTAGGGAAGATGGTGAAGTGCCGGCGTATAAGTAGAAGAATGTTCGTGGAAAGATGGAGCCTAGCCCTATCCAAGTCGGGCGGTCCAGATAACATCCCACCGATATTTATAGTGAGTTGTGCTAATAGTTTAGTTGTGCCAGTATGCATTCTTTTTAAGAGGTCAGTCACAGAAGGAATAGTTCCTAAACTTTGGAAATCAGCATTCGTTACTCCAGTGTTCAAAAAGGGCGACAAATCCCAAGTTGAAAATTATCGGCCGATATCAAAGCTGTGCCTGTTTTCCAAAGTACTTGAAAGAATAGTACATAATGCAATCTACTCTACTTTATGTAATAGTTTTGGAACTGAACAGCATGGTTTTCTAAGGAAACGCTCCACTACAACCAACCTCATATTGTTTAACGAAATTATCACCGAGGGGTTAGAAAAACGTGCCCAGGTAGACGTCGTATATACCGACTATAGCAAATGCTTCGATCGTATAGACCACCGGGTACTTTTGCAAAAATTACTATCAGCCGGAATTCACGGAGACCTATACAGATGGTTCTCATCCTACATTGAGAAACGGTCACAGGCTGTTGTGCTAAATGGCTATACATCAGGTTGGACATACATTCCGTCTGGTGTTCCGCAGGGGTCTATATTGGGTCCTCTATTATTTAATATATTTGTAATCGATATTACACTTTATTTTCGGAACTCTTCTATACTCTTGTACGCCGACGACATGAAAATTATTAAGTTAATTCATAATACTCAAGATGCTCGTCTTCTACAAGAAGATCTAGATAGATATAGCAACTACTGCGTGTATAATAAACTGCAATTGAACGTGTCCAAGTGTTACCACATTAGTTTTTCGCGCCAAAAAAACCTAATTGACACCAGATACACTTTCAACAACTGTGAAATTAGCAAAGTTAAGGAAATTCGAGATCTTGGTGTCATTCACGACAGTAAGCTACTCTTCGATAAACACGTAGAACATATCGTGAAAAAGGCGTCCAAGGCACTAGGTTTTGTAATGCGTATGTCAAATAGTTTTCGCTCCCTAAAATGCATAAAGGTTTTGTATTGCTCTCTAGTACGCAGTCATCTAGAATATGCATCGCAAGTCTGGAATCCGCAATATGAAATTTACAAATCTCGTATTGAATTAATACAAAAAAAGTTCCTAAAATTTCTTGATTTTAAAGCTCATCAATGGTCTGATGACTACACACACCGATGCAGGAGATATCATTTCTTGCCATTAGAAAATAGGCGTAATATAAATGACATATGTTTTCTAATGAATGTCGCCAACGGATCAATTGACTGTCCTCAGTTATTATCAAAAATAGGATTACGCACTAATCAAATCGCACTTAGGAAAACACCGTTATTGTTAGTACCCTTTGCGGCAACCAATTATAGGCAAAATTCTTTTCTTTTGCGCTGTGCGAATGAATTTAATAAACTTCCCCTAAGCTTAGACATGGATTTGTTTTGCACTAGACCAGAGGTGGCGAGACGTATGCTCGGTAAACTTTTTTTTTAATTTTGTAACCGACTATCCTTGTAACTAGAGGTGTTATAAGATTATTGTTATTGTGGAATCAATATAACAATGTGGCATTCCTGAGTAGAATTTCTTACTTTTTTTTTTATATATATAAAATATGTTGATATCAGAAAAAAAAAAAAAAAAAAAAAAAAAAGGATCTTTTTGTATTTTGTTATAAGGTGCTTTGTTATACATATGCGGAGACTGTTTGTTAGCAACATTGTAATGTTTAGTTATGTTAAACAATATATGTTATTAGTCTGTAAGTCTTCCCAAAATACAATAAATAAATAAATAGTACCAAGCTGGGATAAAAACCTGGCAGAATTAAAATAAATAAAATTATTACATCTTCTTTCACCTGCCCTTATCCCACTCCCAGTGGGGTCGGCGCAACATGCTTATTAACACGTGTTACAGAAAGATTTGGCTTGTAGTTTTTACGACCGGCCGCCTGCCTGACGTCAACCCCTCTGTAGCGAAAACACCCAAACCCGAAACAAATATTTGTATATCACACAAACATTTCTCCCGGTGCGGGAATCGACACCGCAGCCTCTCACTTCACAGTCGTCTACTCGCCAACTGCGCCACGGCGGCTGTCATCATCATCTTCCTCCTGCCCTGGGTCCCAATTCTATTTGGGGTCGGCGCAGCATGTTTTCTTCTTCCATAAATGTCTATCAGCCGTCTATTATGAGTGGTAGAGCCACGCTGTAGACACTTGTCTACAGCATGTATGGGCCAGCTCGTCCGGGTCATTACCACTGTCTCACAGAAAACCGGCGTAAAGTAGCAGCTTGCGGCTGCGTTTCGTACGGTGAGTGAGATATCCGGAGGCCCAACCCCCTTTCCTTCCCAATTTCTTAATTATCCCTTTCCTTTAAGGTCGGCAACGCACCCATGATTCTTTTGGTATTGTGGGCGTACATGGGCGGTGGAGATCACTTACCATCAGGTGACCCACTTGCTCGTTTGCCGGCCTATACCATAAAAAAGCCGTCGTCTCGTCATTCACCCCTCTTTGTTTCATGTCCTTCCTCACACACTCCATCCATCTTTTCTTTGGCCTTCCTCTACCTTTCCATCCATCAACATTCATATTCATCACTTTCTTACCCACATATGTTTCCTCTCTTCTCATAACATGCCCATAGCCACGCCACGGAGGCTGTTGCTGTCATAAAATTATTATCATAGAAAAAAAAACTGGTATTTTCTAAAATATGAACTCGTATTGACATCTTACAAAGTTAAGGTAAGATGAAGGCAATGAAATAAATGATACTAATAAAATCTAAATGCAGTCATAATTACAATTAATGTTTTAATTCCCTCTTGGACCAATTAAAGTAGAACTGTAGTGAAATGTAGTTAAAAACAGGACGTGTGTAGCTGCGTACCACATACGTTGAGTATAATTACGTAGTTAACTTCACAGGAAACTGCTGTTAAGGAATATTCACTTAATTGTAGTAAAAGTTGGATTAATGACGAGGTCGGGTGCAACCTTTTTGTAACTTTGTCAATTCACCACAGTTTATGTGGCTCATTCATCCGGCCATCAACATATTACAAGTACCTGTTAAATAAATAAATAAATAGCACCCAACAGTCACACACGTAACCCTGACCCCATAGTAAACATCTTATGTCTCGGGGTGACAACCGCAGTCCGATACCATGCAATGCTTTGTGGGAATACTGATAGAGGTTAAAAAAACGTGAAAGTGAACCTCCTCCTATTGAAGTCAGTTAAAAAGTGCACAGATAATAATAATATCAGCTTCATATTATTTATTGTCGCATAGTATGGGCTCCGGGCTCCTCTACTTATGAGGGGTTAGGCTTTAGTCCATCATACTGGCTTAATGCAGGTTGGTAGACTTCACACACGAGTACATTTGAAATTCTTATGAAGAACTAGTTTTCGCTCGCGGCTCCACACGCGTACATGTTTTTTCTGGGATTAAAATGAGCCTATATTCTAATCCAAGTCTTGGTCTACCTGTGTGCCAAATTTCATCTAAATCCATTCAGCTGTTAAGGGGTGCTTGCAAATATCCAAATTTACAAATACCCAATTAGTTATTAGTAGGATTCTCAGATGTACTGGTTTTCTTACGTCACATAAATATCATAATCATAATACGTACATGATAGAATGAATCAACTCTAAAGAAAATTCGCAAGTAAAGTCTTGAGCTAAAAAAAACAGTGATAGGTGGGAGTGGTATGGACTGTCGAGACGAAAGTCGCTGGTTCGAATCCAGCCCCAAGCGCATACACCTCTGACTTTTCTAAGTTACGTGTATATTAATTATCACTTGCTTTTACGGTGAAGGAAATATCGTGAGGAAACCAACATACCTGAGAAGTTATCCATAAGAATTTCGAAGGTATGTGAAGTCTGCCAATCCGCATTAGGCCAGCGTGGTGGACTACGGCCTGACCCCTCTCATTCAGTAGAGGAGGCCCGTGCCCAGCAGTGGGACGTGTATAATACAGGGCTAGTATTATTATTATAAAGTCTTGAGCTGACACATACGTACCATATTAATATTCAACAAGAATTGCCTGAGATATAATTGTTGGCAACACGGCTCGTCACCGCACATACGAAGTCAAGGCGAAAGAAATTGTAGCTAATAGAAACACAAAACACAATAACTATTGAAACTGAGCGAATAAATAATGAACGTTGTGACACGTGTGCTGAATGAAATGAACTCGAATAACAAAATAGCAGTGTTTTTTGAAACGTATATCTTGATTTCATGGTCAATGAATCTCGCCAATTGTCTCTTAAGTTGTTCTATGACAAAATATATCTATAGAACCTTTGAAATTCCAAAAACTCCAAAGTTTGCCAATATCATTGAATTTACTATAATGAAGAAGAAAATTACTGGAATAGTAATATTAACTGCTATGTTGAGGCTTTTTAACAACAAGATAAAGAAGATTCTCAAATCGAAGTGATTTTTATGCTTTAAATATGTCATAAAAATTGAATAGTCTAAAATTTTCCGACACCGCAAACACATAAAAAAGGGAAAAAAAACGATTTCAAACATTGCCAATAAAAACAATTAAAACGACATTTTGTATACGTTTGAATCGATTAAATGCGAGAGAACTCAAGGCAGAGTTTAATTACATTTTATTGTGTCTATATCAGGTTTCATAGAGTTTGTTACACGTCCAATATAAGCTGAAACTCGTGCCAGACAACTCTCGTCTTTATGTCGAACGGCGAGACTACTTGCATAGGGCTAAGTATAGTGGTGGCTTGCGGTCTAGTCTAGACCCTGATACAGCTGCTACTGTTATGGTAATGACTAATACTGGAACCTTCCTCGAGTTTAACATTTAAGGTCGAATCTCGGTAAGTAGAAGGCTCGGATATAACGATATTTTTTTGTTGAATTCGTAATCTGATACAGAGTTCACACTTTACGGGCTTTTATTGTATATTTAATGTGAAAGTAATTTATTTAAATTCTTGGGAAATTAATTATACTTCATTTGTAATGAGTAAATAAGTGAAAATACCACAGTTGTGTCTGTTGTCGAACGGTCGAGCAGTTGGCAGTCGTGTCAACTAAAACTAACTAATTTTAAATTGAATAATTTAAGTTACATAAATTCATCGTGTAAAAAGTTCTACTTTGAACTAAAAGCGACTAAATTTAAATTATTTCATTAGTCATTAGTTTAGTGATGATAGTAGCCATCATTCCCTCATTTTCATGGATTTCGTTTTTACAACTTAAAATACAAAAGTAAAAAAATATATAATCGTTTGTTAAAGCGAGTTCTAGAGAGGAACCTATCTTAATAAGTAAAGACAGTTTTACTAATCTTTCTCTTTATTAAATATATTGTAATTAAATGACACGAAATCCACAAGCTATATTACCACGTTCTTCCTTACTTTACAAATCCTATATTGGTCTTTCTTATATAATTCTTAGTGTTAGATTATCGCGAAACTTATAATATTAACAGTTAATATTATATCGTATGGCGAAATTAGGAGCAAATTTCAATTGCAGGAGAAGTTGCCGAGGGTCTCATGAGAATAGTTGAGCACGCCAATCGAATATTTTCACCGACCATGAGAGGATATATTTCGACAAATTACCAATCCACTATATTTGATAATAGGAATATAGCAAATGTAAATTTGACTCATTAATTCTCACGTTTATATCAAATTGATTCAATAAACAGATTAATCATAATATATCGTGAATTACTGCAGCAATAATATTTGCGTTTCATGGCATGATAATATTAGCATTTGTGAATTATATTAAATAAGGCAGATAAGCTCAGTTGGCAACATTTAAAGGCACATGTGAATTATCCGGTATTAGACTTTGTACATGAAACCGCGATAGCCGATAGGCTCGCCGCCTGTCACATCATGGACTGGAAATAAACTGGGCGACCTCTGTACTGTATTATTATAGTGTACCTAATTATTATTTTAGAAAGATGTAACATAAGCTACGAAAATAAGTTTCGATATTATGAAACTTCGTTAACTCGAATATTACTTCGTATTAAGCGGGCAAGAACTAAACACATCTAATGTTTCAGAAAGATAATGTAAGTAAGTACATATGTTTTCATGTGATTATTGTAATGTACTTGGAAACTTGATTAATGAGTAATACCTATATGTGTATAGTGTATATATTTGTTTATACAATATATTGCCGCGTGCCTTTGTGTCATTGCACGGACATATTACTTAAAAAAAAAAAAAAAAAAACTTTGGGCACGTTATTGAGTTAAACGACAGTAATGATAATAAATGTTCAAGTTTTTGCATCAACAATGTGTTTGGTGAAGCTGTTTATGTTTGTGTTTACATATTCACGCCTGTAATCCCGAAGGGGTAGGCAGAGATGTAACCAGTACACCCTCATTTCGCCGAGCGTATCTCCGTCCCACAATGTGATAGGGGGCGAGCCTATCGCCATACCGGGCACAAATTCCAGACTCCGGGCTGATACTGAGCATTTCGTAATAGAAAAACCCAATACCACTTTACCCGAACCGGGATCGAACCCGAGGTCTAAGCGTTGCCCTCAATCGTAACGCGTACGCATTACAACTGCGCCACCGAGGCAGTCTTTTTTCTTATTCTTTTATATCTTGTTTATTAGTTGCCCGCGTGAAAAGAAATATATAAAACGACTGATGATTTCCTAATGTTATCAGGGTAACGAGCGCAGTTCAGTGCCATACAGTACTTCATAATTCGAAGTTCTGATTGGTATTGCTTCTGTTTATGAGCAGGCGTGACACTTACCATCAGGCTTGCGGCCTGCTCGATTCGACATTCAAGCCAATATAAAATAACTTTTAACATTATTTTATTTTTACATTTTAGTGGTAGTTACAGCAATAGCATGTAAAAACACAATCGACGAGTGTACTCTTGTACGTTCAGGAGTTTTATTTTTTACTCCGTACTCCGTCATCAGATCTTAACCAAATTTAAATGGGACCACAGGGAAAGCACCAGCTTTCAAATAAAAAAAATCATCAAAATCGGTGCACCCAGTCGATAGTTCTGAGGTAACAAACATAAAAAAAATACAGTCGAATTGAGAACCTAAGAATTAAAAACTAAAACAAGAACGTTTCTTTGTCGTGCCAGGACAAAAAATTACCCACACAAAAACAAGGAATACAGACTTTTATACTTATAGAAGTAACTCAAACAACTTCAGTAATCACATAACAAACAAAGCATTGATAAGCGTAGCAACAAGTCGTGGCGTCGAGTGGTCTGTTTACATGTACATGACTCACACTTGCCAAGGTTGCGCTGTAACGCGATACATGCGCTCGTGTATGTGTGCATGTGTGCAAGTAATAATAGCATGTTACATTGTTTACAACTTATGTAAGCCATTTTATGGACACAATTTGTTATGGTTACAATGTCAACTTAATTAGGTGGAAACGACCTACCTATTAAGGTATAGAACTGTACTTGGATAAAAACATTGTAGATTTGTTAAGTACAACGGAAAAATGGTAGTGTGTACATTATTTATGAAAGGGAGGGCAAACGAACAAGAGGGTCATCTGTAGGCCTAGTACGAGTTACAAATACGTTCACTGTTTTAGAATTCGTATAAAATTACTACCGTCGAAGTGTCAAACTAGTAATTCATACGGTAATAAAGAAAAGAACCGCTTAAAACCTAATTTCATATTCTATTATTAGGAAATAATATAAACCATATTATTAATTCATCATAGTTCCCACTAGTGGCTACTAATATTTAACGTATTGAGAAAAAACGAAAAATTTTATCGTTTTACAAAACTATTAAAACTTGTACTAAGCCTACTGACGGTAAGGAATCACCGCCGTCGTCCGTTGCCGGCCTTTGAGGTAAGAATAGGCTTTTTTGACGTGGGTCAAAATATCTTGTTAGTTGTTCTGACGTGGGTCAGATTTTAAACCATTACTATAATTAAGGATGGATAGAGAAGTGGTACCCGGAAGTTGGGCCAACATGATTCTGGGGTGGACCAGGGTCACACTGGCCACGTATTTGTTACGGCCATGGGTCCAATAATAAAAAATCATAGTGATAAGATCGTGAGACTGTATTTTCAAAACCAAATAAGAATTGCTGTTGTTAAATAATCATTTGTTAAATAAGTTTTATGAACTTTCAAACACTTGGTGGTAACATAGTATCTTCAATTAAATCAATCCTAATTAAACTTTTAACTGTCAATCATTACACGCACGCAAAACTCAATGATGTATAATAAAAATTACATTAAAAATAATGCTTCGTCAACACGTAAATTTTACACGTAACGAAAACAAAGCTATTTACATAAGACATAAAAAACAAATCAAATATTAAATTCACGCACTGTTTAGCGATTCTCATCGCATCGTTATAATAATGTGAATCGAAATATTTTTTGCCGCAAAGTTTCTGCCGCTATCTCGCCCATCAAGTTTTTGCCGGCCATTCTGAATATATGCATACTCGCTGATGTCATTGTAGAAAAAACATGGCAAAAAGTGGTCACCATAATCGATCGTTGTTTTAATTGAGCCTTCAGGAGTGGCTACTGGCGTTGGCTGATTTAGGGTTTCGATTGTATCGTATTACATTCTTGAAGTATATTGACTGAAGAATGAAGATGTTTTTGGTTGATACCAAATTATTTTAGGTTTGTATTAATATCTGCCATATTAGAATACCTCGCTTCATACACGCACACATGACATCTTACGAATAAGGTATTGTTCTGCTAAACGGAATCAGAGATGCATAAGGACTCACATCAAATGCATTCTTTTGATGCTTCAATAATGCCTCTAATCTTATATACCTATAACTCGCAAAGTTCGAATAATGTGGGTACATGAACCACCAAGTTCTACACACCTTTGTGTATACACAGTCCCTACATCCAAGAACCTTTAGAAACCGCTTTATGTACAGTCCATAAAACCCCCTCTTCAATCCAAGATCGAATGTGTAATGCCTGCCCGAAAATGAAAATCTTCAAACTTTACATGTAATTGTGTCTCTACTGTTTCTGCTACACTATCTAATTCTTCTTCTTTCTTATGGAAAGTAAGGTTCTATAGAATGCTCTTGCGTCTTTAAGTAACTTAAAACCGGTATTACAGTCCCGTTCATTCTATTCATAAGAGATTTTTTTCAGTTTTTTTTTGTCTTGTTTGTTTTTTTTTAGTTCCTTTTCAGTTTTTTATTATCATACATCATCACATATCTCCTCAGAAAGTACAATCTTCTCAGCAGGAGCGACGTACTTATTAGTTTTACTAAACCATGATAACAGAGTTACGCCCGGTTTCTGAAAGGCTGATCAAATCAACATTCACTAACAGAATTTTGAGTTGACATCGCTGTAAAATCAATTTGAGTTGCTGAAACGTTATTGGGTGAGAAAAATTAAAAGATTTGATGTCACTTTAGTACCGTTTGACATACGATTTTTCATATTAATTTGAAAGTTATGTTAGCTAACTTGTGTGTTAAATCAAAAGTGGTGATCACGCTTCTAGCAACTCAATTTCGACTTGACATGAGATTTGACATTTGATTAGTTAATTTAACATTGATCAGCCTTTCAGAAACCGGGCGTTAATCTAGTTGCGCGTAAATTCACCATAAACGTAAATGTTATAGCAAAACTAGAAAACGCAATCTCGTGAAATGCCAAGTTTGACAGACGAGCGGGACATATAACAAAAAGTCAAGGTTTTAACAACGTTTTGTTTCTGTTTTCCTTTCATATTTGGCTGTTTTTGTGAGCAACGGGAAGTAACTGTAAATTACCTTAAAAGTAATTTGGATTGGAAATTACAAACGGTATTATTATATGAAATGGTATATTTATGATTTTGTTGTTGAAGGTCAGTCAGTGGTCTCGCTTTAGAATAAAAGGGACTGTTTGAAACATAGATATTACATATAATTTTGGTCTATTTAGGAAATATAATTGAGGAAATATAAATAAGTAATTGAATTTCAATATTTCCTGAAGCGCCCAAAATTTCTTCCTTCCAACATTAATCTTAATACTTTATACGAGTACCTATCTATTACTCTGACAGTCTTTGTGACACTATGGATGAGTAGCCGACTATGAAACGAGAGGTCGCGGATTCCGCACCGAGACTGATATTTGTGTGTATAATGTATATATTCTATATTGCTCTAGTTTATGAATTGTAGTTGATAACTATGACACAACTACAAGGTAGGTCCCTCGTATGCGAGAGGCCGGCTGGGTTGTTTTTGTTTAATCATGGGTGCGTTGCCGAACTTAAAAGAAAGGGGTTAGTAAGGGACTGGGAAGGGGAGGGGAATTTGGGCCTCCGGATATCTCACTCACCGCACGAAACGCAGCAGCAAGCTGCTACTTTAACGCCGGTTTTCTGTGAGATAGTGACGAAACTGTCTACAGCGTGGCTCTACCACTCACAAACTTTACCACCACCACTACCACCACCGCTTTGTCTATTTCTACCGCCAAGCAACAGTGTGTAAGCACTGTTGTGTTCCGGTGTGAAGGATAATGAAGCCAGTGCAATTACTGGGCATTATGAGACTTAACACCTTATGTCTAGGGGTGACGAGCGCAGTCCAGTGTCTAAAGTGATTTGTTATTTAAAAGTTATGTGTAGCGTTGGTTCTATTTATGAGCAGGCGTGGCGCTTACCATCAGGTGAGCGACCTGCTCGTCTCGTCATTCAACCAAAAAAAAACAAGCCTACTGCGGCGTCAGGACTATGTGAGTAAGTAAAGTAGTAATTATCTTGAAAAACAATTATCTGTATAACAAATATAATTTTTATCCCCAAGATTAATACTGGATACTCTGTTGACATAAGATAATGCCACATAATTTATTAAAGTAACTAAGGAAGTTCGGGACTATAAGTATTAGTCAGTCAATGAGTAATTAGATTACGGCGTTGTACCTTATCTGCCTAACAACAGAGTGGCTAGCTCGGAAAACTATTGAAATCGTAATGTAAAGGTATCGAGGGCTCGATAGATAATTCCTTAAATATCATTGGTCTATATTCCATATATATTAGTTTCTTTTCCGTACGATAGAGGCGCTGTACCAAAATCTCATAGTAATTGTTGTCGATGACAGCTCGAATAACTTTTCGCAAGTTTCCGTGCTAGCCCCTCTGATATGCTCAAACCATGGGCATGCAGGTGATAGTTGAAGTTCAATATACATACATACGCACTCACGCCTGTAATCCCCGAAGGGGTAGGCAAACGTATAACCAGTACACCCACATTTCGCCGAGCGTATCTCCGTCCCACGATGTGATAGAGGGCAACTTTATCGTCATACGCACAAATTCTATACTCCGGCCTGATACTGAGCATTTCATAATAGAAAAACCCAATACCACTTTACCCGACCCGGGGATCGACCCGACACCTCAGCGTTAGCCTCAATCGTAACGCGTACACATTACAACTGCGCCACCGGCAGTCCAATATACTGATCAATGAATCGCCTCATTGATTAAATTGTGGAGTATTTAGGCTGAGAAGCATTAAGGTCGTGATTACATGTCAGCTGGTTTCAAAACCGCAAGTCGGGCAATCAAAATTTGTATTTGAATTGCTTGCTTGATGGTGAAGAAAAGCAATTTGTATAAATCCACGTAATAATTTCGAAGGCATGTGTGTCTACCAATCCTTGTTAGGCCAGCGTGGTGGAGGTCTCATTCCTCTAATTGGTAGGGGCCCGTGCCCAGCAGTGGATCGGAGAGTAAGATACTCTGCTTATTTTTATAATGGCACGGGCTCTACTGAATGAAAGGGGTTAGGCCTTAGTCCACCGCGCTGGCCTAATGCGGGTTGGCAGACTTCACATACCTTCAAAATTCATATGGTAAACTTCTCAGGTATGCAGGTTTCTTCACGATGTTTCCTTCACCGTTAACGTAAGTGATAATTAACAATTAATACACACATAACTTAGAAAAGTCAGAGGTGTGTGCTCTTGGGGCTGGTTTCGAACCTATGACTTTCGTCTCGACAGTCCGTACCGCTCCCCACTGAGCTTTCGCTGCTTACTCTGTTATCTGTTGGATATCTGGATATCTGTTGCGTGTATGCAGTTGCTACTTCACGTTGGTTTTTCTGAGATAGTGGTAAGAACTTACTTATGTTGTAATCAAAATTGTCTAAAATCTGGATCTTATTGAGTGGTAGAGCCATGCTGTTGACAGTTTTGTCTACAGCATGAATGGGCCGGCTTGTTACCACTGTCTCACAGAAAACTGGCGTAAAATAGCTGCTGCATTTTTACGGTGAGTGATATATCCGGAGGCCCAAATCCCTGCCCTTCCCAATCCCTTAATTATACCTTTCCTTTAAGGTCGGCATCGCGCCCATAATTCTTTTGGTATTGTGGGTGTACATGGGCAGTGGAGATCACTTACCATCAGGTGACCCACTTGCTCGTTTGCCGGCTATGCTATAAAAAACGACCACTTAAAGAACTTTAGTAACATTTACTTAGTAACTAGGTGTGGTTATTAAATACCTTTACTAAGCAACAGTTACATAAGACATACATGTGTAAGTCATAGTTTTTGCCAAACTTTTTGTTCTGTCAGGTGTTCGGGGTCCAGTCCGGGCAGTTTTTGTGCACCAACGTGGCGAGTTAAAAAAGAACATTGTATCATATATGCTACTGTAATATTACTTGTATTAGGGATCCGTGGCCAAAATATGGAACGGAATACTAACGGATTATTGAGCCGTCTGTCTATTTATCTGTTTTATATTTAAAGAGCTCTATCTTTTGAACGGTACCAAGTAGCCAGCTGAAATTTTCACAGAATACTCGTATATTTTCACAGAATAGGTAGTTTCCACTTCGCTCGTCTTGAGCGTCCTCAGTAGTGAGATCATTGGATCTCCTAAATAATAATAAGGTGCATATTTATTTTTATAGCATAAGCCGACAAACGAGTAAGTGGGTCACCTGATGGTAAGTGATCTCCACCGCCTATGCACGTCCATAATGCCAAAAGAATCATGTGTGCATTGCCAACCTTAAAGGATAGGAATAATTATTGGGAAGGGGAGGGTGATTTGGGCCTCCAGATATCTCACTCACCGTACGAAACGCAGCAGCAAGCTGCTACTTTATGCCGGTTTTCTGTGAGACAGTGGTAACGACCCGGACGAGCTGGCCCATTCATGCTGTAGACAAAACTAATAGTGTGAAAATAGTGCAGTGGTAAGAAAACCTTGGTGTTCAAGTCTGACTCACACTTGGCCGGTGTTTTAGAGGTTGGTTAGGTACCTGTTTAATTTTTATTAAAGTTTTCGAGTTAAATAATGATGTTAATTTAGTTGCCAAGTTTTTGCAGATGAGATCATGAGATGTACGAATAAAGTTTTTAAATACATTTCAGCTCAATTTCTTAATTAATTTGTGACAAATTCATTAGTATTGGTGTTTAACAAATTAGATAATATCACGTTTTTATCTAAAGGTTAATTTATTTATTAATATAAATTGATGACCGAAATTAATAATCTTAAAATATATTCTTAGAGCTCAATAATTTAGCATTTAATACCCGTCGTTTTACCCGTATTTTTCACTTTAGCTTTTTTTATTGCTCTAGATAGACAGACGAGCGGACGGCTCACCTGATGGTAAGTGGTTACTACCGACCATGGACCTCAGCAATGTCTGGCATTGCTGAGGTCCAGCACAGCCAGGCCGCTGCCTAGCTTTGGCCGTATAGCTAACATAATTAAAATATAATATATACATACGCACTCACGCCTGTAACCCCGAAGGGGTAGGCAGAGGTGTATGTAACCAGTACACCCACATTTCGCCGAGCGTATCTCCGTCCCATAAGTGAGAGGAGGCGAGCCTATCGCCATACCGGGCTCAAATTCCAGACTCCGGGCTGATACTGAGCATTTCGTAATAGAAAAACCCAATACCACTTTACCCGACTCGGGGATCGAACCCGAGACCTCAGAGTTGGCCTCAATCGTAACGCGTACTCATTACAACTGCGCCACCGAGGCAGTCAAATAATAGTAGCAGTAAAATAAACTATTCATTATAATTATCGACCTTGTGTTACAGCTCCATTGCTAGGAATTACAACTTGGTCCGGAAGCCATAGTAACATTCATCAAAATCAGTTCAGGCGTTATAAACTATGATGAAAACCCACTGTGTGATTCTAAAAACATATTTTTTAAAGACGATGTGTCTGTCGTAGGTCGGCAAAATTATGCCGGCCTGCCTAATTCCTTCTTCACAAGGACTCCATATTATAGGAAGGAGGGAACACGTGTGCCGGCAAACTATTCCACAGCTCGATGGTCCGGCAGAAGTAAGATTTTGCGAACTTTTTAGTTCTAGCCGAGATGGAGGAGACCACGAAGCTGTGGTTCCGTAAGCCAGCACGCGTGGTTCTGTTAAGAGCATTCACCGTGATACATATATTAACCGTCCTCTTATCATGAAGTTGGTTAAAAAACACATCCACTCGAACCAATGATTGCGAGGATGCGAGGAGTGGTTTCCTGTCAATTCTACCATCCATCATACGCGGGCTAATAGCAATATAATCATTTCCACGAATAGATTGCACCAAATTATATCAATTTCCACGGTTCATTACGTTGACAACTAGCGACGGAACCGAACCGGCAACCGTGCACAGTGCCCGAAACTAACGGGGTTAGAATGAATGGTACAGCGAGAATAAATTATTTTAATGATGTCTCATTTCTCTAGGGGCAGGTTACATGGACTGCGAAGCCGATAAGTTTCTAGTAGCCAATCATAAGTCGGGCAGTCACAGTATGTTTTTTTATTTTTTTTATAGAAACGAAAACAGCAAACGAGCCAGTGGGTCACCTGATAGTAAGTGATCTCCACCGCCCATGTACCCCCATAATACCAAAAGAATCATGCGCGCGTTGCCGACTTTAAAAAGAAGCATTGGAGAGAGGATATGGGTCTCCGGATATCTCATTCACGGTACGAAACGCAGCAGCAAGCTGCTACTTTATGTCGGTTTTTTATGTTTGTGTTTAAGTATTTAATTCAAAAAATCATACACGGGTTGCCCGGGATTGGAATTTGTGCCCGGTAGGGATATAGACTCCCTACCGATCACATCATTGGACAGAAATAGCTTCGACGAACCGTTAGTATATTAGTTGTACCGCTACCTACCCCTTTAAGGATACAGGCGCGAGCTTATGTTATGGAAATCCGTTGTTAAATTATATAAAACCTTTCGTGTCCATTAACATTTAAAAGAAATGTAACCAACAATTCTCCATTTCTGTGAGTTATTACATATTAATTCAGATATAAATGTCACTTGAGTAATATTTTTTTGTTTTATGGCTCTCATTGACCTCAAATATTTAAATAAACACCCTTAAAAACCTTAATATTTAAATTGTAATGTAAAATTGCTGTAAGAAGCTACAATAATAAACGAACGGACAGCCTCCGTGGCGCAGCGGGTGAGTAGCCGGCTGCGAAGCGAGAGGCCGCGGGTTCGATTCCCGCACCGAGACAAATGTTTGTGTGATTCACCAATATTTGTTTCGGGTCTGGGTGTTGTGGGACCGCAAGTTCTCCTAGTTCATGATACCCACGATACAGGTTATCCTAGTGTGGGGTCAGAGGGGCTAGCACGGAAAACTATCAAAAAATCGTAATAGAGGGCTCGATAGATAATTCCTTAAATATCATTGGTCTATATTCATTATATATTAGTTTCTTTTACGTACTATAGAGGCGCTGTACTAAAATCTCATAGAAATTGTTGTCGATGACAGCTCGAATAACTTTTCGCAAGTTTCCGTGCTAGCCCCTCAGTACTATGTGTGTGACTGTTGGGTGTATTTATTTATTATTATTATTTATTAATACAATGCCACATAAATCTAATAATTATGAACTCTGAACAACTGAAACATACGCGTAACTTCTTATATTGTACAATAATGACAGGAGGCCAATTCCCGTAATTTAAAATGTTCAAAATATCATTCCGATCTAGTCTTATGTCAAGAATGTTGCAAATGGTATTCTCATAAACCAATAATCACCGGCAAATATGAACATAAATCGAAATGAGATCGAAAGTAGAATAAAAGTTGACTGAACCCAAAACGGATTTCTGCTAACATTTTTAAATGTGGCATGTCCTTATATAAAAGTCAAAAATGTAACCGAATTGAGATTACAATGACAGCTAGATGAGATTATATTGTCACCGGACTGAACTTAAAGAGGAGCAGAATACCATTTTTTAGTCAAATCAAAATCTAATCTCAGTTCGGTTAAAATTCATTCGCAGTGTCAGTTAAATACGAGAATTGGCCTTCTGGATTATTGATTTCAACATACACACTCACGCCTATGTCCCATGGGGGTAGGCAGAGACTATTGAGTACCACAAGCTACGATCCTGACACACCTCTTTCGCCTCTTCCACATTCATACATCTTCTCATACATTTTCGTCGGTTGAGGGTACTCGTGACGTGCCCTTTTCGGAGAATATCATTTATTTATTGTTATTGATTTCATACAAAAATATTTATGGTTTTATAATATTCGCCCTGTATTATACTGTCCTACTGCTGGGCACAGGCCTCATCTACTAATGAGAGGTGTTAGGCCTCCACCACGCTGGCATAATGCGGGTTGCCAGATTTCACACTCCTTTGAAATTCTTGTGGAGAATTCTTAGGTATGCAGGTTTTCTTTTCATGTTTCCTTCGCCATGAAATCTAGCCATAATTAACAATGAATACACACGTAACTTAGAAAAATCAGAGCGGTGTGCTCTTGGGGCTGGTATAGAACCTACGACTTTCGTCTCGACAGTCGGTACCAATCCCCGCGGAGCTATCGCTACTTATGGCAGGATTTGCTAACAAATATAATAAAAATAACTATAACCTTTAACAAAACTTAGAAACCGACTTCAATGTACAGCAATAGCATGTAAATTCCAATACAATAACACAATCGCGACGAGTGTACTGTTTTTTTTTCTCCGTACACTGTTATCAAATCTTAACCAAATTTATATGGGACCACATCGCAGCTAAACTCTATCTAGTGAAATTTTTTCCTACAAAATCGGTCTACAATTGGCGAAGAAATCGATGTACATACATTAAAAAAACGCGCCGAATTGAGAACCTCCTCCTTTTTTGAAGTCCGTTAAAATATAAAGGAAGTGGTATGGAATACTCGGTGCGCGTGTCTGCATTTGGCTGGTTTCAATTCGCTTCAATACGATGATCGTTTGATACGTTCTAACCCCACATGTGGGCTTCATTGCGCGCTGTCACAATGAGTAGCTTACGTCATCTCCGCCTCGTGTCAAGTTCAGCAGTTCATCGCTCCGGTGTGTGGTGACTGGTGACCTGCAGGCTACCATTAATCAAAATCTAACACACGCACTGAAAAATTATACCACATTATTTATTTTTATTTACTCACGAAGCAATTGTTCTTGCTAACTCTAGATACATTATGAAATTCAATAAGACTTCTTTTTTATCATATGGCAAAATGACTAAACTGGACTTAGTGGTAATTACAATGCAGTCCAAATATTACATTACTGACAGTCACCAGAATGCTGGCCCGAAGATACAGATTATACATACCTACTTATTACATTACAAATGAATTATTTGATGTTACAAAGTATTTCAATATAGGTGGCGCAGTTGTAATGTGTACGCGTTACAATTGAGGCCAACGCTGAGATCTCGAGTTCGATCCCCGGGCTGGGTAAGTGGTAGGTATTGGTTTTTTATTACGAAAATGCTCAGTATCAGCCCGGAGTCTTGAATTTGTGCCCGGTATGGCGATAGGCTCGCCCCCATCACGTCGTGGGACGGAGATACGCTCGGCGAAATGGTACTAGTTACACATATGCCTACCCCTTCGGGGATTATAGGCATGAGTGCGTATGTAAAAAGTATAAATTTAGTGACTAACCTAGTGTCGAAAGTTTTCAAGCCATCCGAAGGGCTCCAACTTGGCTTAATAACTGTTGTTAGTTGATATCCGGGATTTTTACGAGTCCTCCGAAGCACGCAGACGCTCAGTTGATTGAATAAATGTTTCTTTCTTTATTTCAGTTGAAATATCACTAAGCGGTCACCCATCCATAGAGTATAGAGTGTATAGACTGCCGCGACAAGGGTTGCCGCTAATTGGTTACCGATTACTGAGTACTGAGTGTAACTGGCTATGAGTGCCTCAACCCTCATTGAAAAACTCTAACTAGCACTTGGGCATTTTTAATACTCTAGAAAACCCTGTATTATACTGTCCTACTGCTGGGCACAGGCCTCATCTACTAATGAGAGGGGTTAGGCCTTAGTCCACCACGCTGGCCTAATGCAGTTGGCAGACTTCACACACCTTCGAAATTCTTATGAAGAACTTCTCAGGTATGCAGGTTTCCTCACGATGTTTCCTTCACCGTTAAAGCAAGTGATAATTAACAATTAATACACACATAACTTAGAAAAGTCAGAGGTGTATGCACTTGGGGCTGGTTTGGAACCTGCGACTTTCGTCTCGACAGTCCATACCACTCCCCGCTGAACTATCACTGCTAGTATATATAATAATATGCTTAGAAAATGAGTAACAATAAAAGGCATAGCAACAGTTTTCAATAGAGGGGTCAACAGAAACTGGTCGATGAGCACGGTTCAATTAGTTGTTCCGCGAAGTCATTACCATTACATCATCGTCATTACCATCGCTATAAGGCAGTCATTCCTCGTTAGACGTGACGAGTGCTAATATTTCTAGGTATCATGTAATGACGGGGAGAAAGGTGAAGTGTAAGTAAAAAATAATAGCTCAACGGTACATTTCTGATGCTATATTAGGATTCAATAATAACGTCTTGGCGTACCGCCGAGTAGCCGTCTAGGCTGTCAAACAAGGGACCGCGAGTTCGATCCCGCAGCCTCCGTGGCGCAGCGGGCGAGTAGCCGGTTGCGAAGCGTGAGGCCGTGGGTTCGATTCCCACTTCTAGACAAATGTTTGTCTGATTCACAAATCTCTGTCTTGGGTCTGGGTGTTGTCTGGACCGCAAGTCCCTCGTAGTTCTTTATCCCATGATACAGGTTTACCTAGTGTGGGGTCAGGACTATGTGTGTGACTGTAGGGTGTATTTATTATTTAGATTATTTACCATTCCATGGTGTGAGAAAGGGTGGGCCTATGGCCATACCAGGCACAAAATCTAATCCCGGAAGATTGCTCGATAGAGTTTAGAACTTCAATGTAGACTCATATAAAGTTATTTAAAGATCTGATGACGATAGCATGGGGAGAACAAATGAAACTCATTAACAAATAATACACACACTCGATTGTGTTGGAATTTACATGGAATTTTACAGCTAGTCTATCTTTTTGGCTTGTGTGCAATTTCAGTTGTTCGGCAGCGGTAGTGACGCCACTGCTTAAACACAAAATGATTAGTTATTTTTGATTTTTCGGTGTTAATCCTTATAATCAATTTTATTTAATAAGTATAAACTTCTACAGTATATGATGCCGGCAGTTAAAGGATAAACGTACCCAACCTTCCCACGATACAGTGCAATTTAAGATCAATATTTCACCAGAGCTCTGAACTCTTGACTTTGCGGAGGCATTTTAACCAATTGTACCAGGGCGATATCCCCTCGACCTTGGCTCGCGGGTCTTCGCTATCAGATTACGACATGACATCAATTATAGCAGATTAGTGGACTGTTTTAGGCCGGATTTAAAGAGTATCATTGTTTATGTAGAGCCAGGTAGAGCAAATTTTGTGTAATATGGTGTTTCTTTTTGTCATAATGTGGTAGAATGTATAGTTTTATACCCGATTGGGTAGCAACCACTATATAACACCACCGTAACACCGACTTAAAATTGGTTAGACTTTTTATCTTTTGCTTTTCAGTTTTGTTCAAGTAATATAAAAACCCAATATAATTTTACCCCACCCGGGATCGAATCCGAGACGTCCGCACAATAATCGTAACGCATTACAACTACGCCACCATGGCAGTGAACTGAAGTCTGAACCCTAAATAAATGAATTATATGTCAGCATTCTCTAAGAGTAGTAATCTGTATTTAACGACATAAAAATATTATTTACTAGCTTTTGCTCGCGGCTCCGCCTGCGTGAATGACTTTCCGAAATAAAACGTAACCGCCTATAACCGTCTCGAAGGTCCCATCTATCTCTACATCAAAATTCATCAAAATCAACATTAGTATAATGTCACATGACTTTTTGCCTGTATTATTTAGGAGAATAATAAATAACTACCATTTATATTCTACCATCAAAAAAACTAATTAATCATTTTATCCTTGCACTAAATTGTTCTAAACTACTAAACTATAATAGCATAATTTTCAGGGCAAAAAATACAAATTTATTTATTTATTTATGCCTGTCATTAGACTTCAAAACATAATATGACTCAAAAATACAGCTCTAAATACAGTCGTAGGGTAGTCAAATGTGGTGCAAAGAGTCGCTCTCTATTCAAGGAGTCTGCGAGATTCGCTGAGTGGTACACTTTTCACATTGTAGAGCTCGCAAGACTTTTGAATCTGAGCTTGAAAGTGACTTTTATAGTATACACCGGTAAACGGGAAATTGGGTCACCTGATAGTAAGTGATCTTCACCGTCCATGTACGCCCATACTGCCAGAAGAACCATGAGCGCATTGCTGACCTTAAAGGAAATGGAGGGAGATTAGGGCCTCCGGATATCTCAGTCATCGTGCGATAAGCAGCAGCAAGCCGCTACTTTACGTCGGTTTTCTGTGAGACGGTGGTAACGGCCCGGTTTAGCGGGTCCATTTATGCTTAAGACAAGATTATTTACAGCGTGACTCCACCACTGTACCATCGTATCTTGTGAAGAGCAAAATACAACCATAATGGGATAAAATCAATGATGAATAAATATTAAAACTTTGAAATTTCTGAACTAAGATTCAGATTTTTTTCAAGTTTTTTAACATTTAAAATATTCTTTTCGGCGTTAAAGCACCATTTGCTAGGCGGTAGGTCCCACGTATGCGAGAGACCGTCTGGGAAGGTACCACCGCTATGCCTATTTCTGCCGTGGAGCAGCGGTATGTAAGGACTGTTCTGTTCACGTTTGAAGGATATTAAAGCCAGTCAAATTACTGATAATTATAAGACAACATCTTGTCTCGGGGTGACGACCGCAGTTCAATATCTACTTATCATCTTTATTAGCAAAAACAAAACTGATGGACATTATTTTCTACGAGTCTTGAACTAAGCCACATGCTTGTATCTCAAGACTCTTTTTACATTTGACAAGATAATATTAACAGTCACAATGTCACGCAGTGCTTTGTAATTCAAAGGTTTGTGTGGTTTTGCTTTTGTTTATGGGCTTACCATCAGACGAGTGACATGCTCGTCTCGTCATTCAATAAAAAAAAACATAATGTTGCGCGATTAAAAGTCGCGTGTGTGTAGTCTCTTGCGATATTGTTTACGACACAGTATTAAGACATAGTTGTTTCAAATGCAAATGTTTGTTGTGTGTATATTAATTTAATGCCTCACAAAACGGCGTATCTTTAGTCAGTGTTAACTGCGAGCGTTGACCTCAGAATATAAGTTATTGTTTAATTGATATGCAATGTAGTTAATACAAATTATTGGGCATTGTGGCTTAATTTATGGGACCTACGACCGAGTACTAAAACACTAATGAAGCATTTAAGATTGTTATTAGCCATTTTAAGACCCACTTAATTGTCAAAATTATATGAAAATTAATTACTGTTAGATGTAATACGTTGAGTTGAAGTTATGTGCCTGTAGTGCAAGATTTTACGAGTTATTCGAAAACTGTTACGTCATCTATATTTAAAAATATAATATGTATGCAGATCCGTACAGCGACCCTAGCGGATTGTATTAAAAGCTCATTAGATTAATATTGTAATTTAAATAAAAAATCATAGGTAAATACACCCAACAGTCGCACACATAGACGTGACCCCACACTAGGTTAAGCTATATCGTGGGTATCAGGAACTACGAGAGACTTGGTCCCACAACACCCAGACCCGAAACAAACATTTTTGGATCACACAAACATTTGTCTTGGTGCGGGAATCGAACTAACAGCCTCACGTTTCGCAGCCGGCAACTCGCCCACTGCGCCACGAAGAATGTCAAATAAACAATACAAATTTTTTATAAAAAAAAATATTCGAAAAATCACACATGATTGGCCCGGGATTGGACTTTGTACCCAGTAGGCCACCTATCACATGGGACAGAAATAATCTGGGTGAACCGTGGTAAACTATTTGCACCTCTGCCTGCCCCTTCGGGAATACAAGCGCGAGCGTATGTACGTTTTTTATATCTTTGGCCGGCAAACGAGCAAGTGAGTAACCTAATGGTAAGTGATCTCCACCGCCATTTTGCGGCCATAATACCAAAAGGATCATGGGCGCATTGCCGACCTTGAAAGGAAAAGTATAATTAAGGGATTGGGAAGGGGAGGGGAATTTGGGCGTCCGGATATCTCACTCACCGTACGAAACGCAGCAGCAAGCTGCTACTTTACGCCGGTTTTCTGTGAGACAGTGGTAACAACCCGGTTGAGCCGGCCCATTCATGCTGTAGACAAAACTGTCTACACCGTGGCGTTACCACCCAATAAATGTATATAAAAATACATGTATCTAGATTCTAGTCACGTTATATTGCCTCTTTGGAATCATTATCTAATGGCGTAACAGAATAATATGTTAAACCCATCGAAATAAAATGACAAGAAACGTAATTCAAGCAAGAAAATGACCCCAACAAAACTCTGTGCAAGATGGCGGGGCTATAAAAGTCTGTGCATAATAATCTCTAGTTGACACTTGTTACGTGAAATTTTATGCGCGGTGCAGAAATTTAATTTAGACATTAAATTAATGAAATAAAGTTTGAACGTTCATTAATTTTTGTTGCGTGTATGAGTGTTACGTGTGATTTTACCTTTGCATGTGTAATTTAGTGGAGCCGTATTTTTTGGCAGATTCTTATGAGAGTTATCAGATTTAAACGACATTAAATACTACACCCTAGCCTAAATCAAAATCTCCACCGCCTAGTAACACTTACCGTCTAACTAACATAACCATTAAGCCCTATACATCTCATCTCAATTACATCCATCTCTTTCGCACATACCATGCAAGAACGAAATGCAAGTTTCCCAAGGGCAACGTTTGACGAACTCTGTACGGATAATTCCGGTTAGAGGTAGATTACGGCTTCATCTAGTATGGGGTTGCTAGCTTTAATTATATCGGGGTAAGATTTGAATGTTAAAAATATATATACATAAGCCTTTATCCCCAGAGGGGTAGGCAGGAATGCAACTAGTGCTTCACCGACGTTTCTTATTGTCGCCCTATACGCAAGCCTATCGTCATACCGGACACAAATTTCATATTCAAAATTCATATGTGATTTTTCGAACCTCAAACAGTAATTATGAATGCCAGTGAAATTACTGGGCATTATTAGACTTAGCATATTATGTTTCGAGGTGACAAGCGCAGGCCAATGCCATGCAGTACTTTGTAATTCAAAGTTTCGGTGGTGTTGCTTCTGATTATACGCAGGCTTTGCGCTTACCGTAAGGCGAGCGAACTGATCGTTTCATCATTCAATAAAAAAAAATGGCCCGGAATTGTTGTAGATTTTTTAGGCACGGCAAAGATTACACTTAACTGATGGTAAGTACAATGCAGTGAAGTGTAACACATACATAGACTCACGCCTATTTCCTACAGGAGTAGGCAGAGACAACAAGTACAAATGAAGTATAATGTTGACCGTAAAAAAATTATAACACTTTCGAGGGTCGCCAGAATTATTATGCGGCTGACCCTGGAACAAAAATTAAGTATTATTTTTGCAATCATTGGGCTTTTGGAATCGAATCAGTTTTTGACAGCAAAATACCGAATTTTTGGATTTTTGCAACTGCTAGCAACTCCGATTTATAGAGAGCAAACCAAGCCTCTTGCCGGGATTACTCTGGATGTCTCAGGATTAGCGTTAAGTGTTTGTATAATTAGAGATATCTGCGCTTGCCACCCAATATCACCGCGTTGCCGTACACACAGATTCCCTTAATTTCTTGTTTGTATGTATTTATGTATGGAGTAGAGATCATTATATAGGGTGTCAAGGATGTTAAGATCCCTGTCCCTAAATCTCAAATAATAAACGAAGTACGTTCTTAGTACGCTGCGTTTAGAATTCAGATAATGTGTATTATGATATTTGTAAAATTTCACTTAACTTTGCTTTGAGACACACCTTTATTATTAGCTTGAGTGATGACACGAGCATGTCGCTCGCCTGTTGGTAAGCGCCACGCCTGCTCAAAAACAAAAGCAACACCACACAGAACTTTGAATTACAAAGCACTGCATGGTATTGGACTGTGCTCATCACACCGAGACGTAAGATGTTTCGACCTCTTTAGCTGTAACCATCATACTGATATTATAAATGTGAATGTAAGTTTGTTTTGTTACACTTTCACGCAAAAACTACTTAACCGATCATCATGAAACTTTGTACACATATTCTTGGAGGTATAAGAAGTAACATAGGATACTTTTTATGAAAAAAAAACCTATTTGTTTGTTACGCTTTCACGCCTATATCACTGAACCGATTTTGATGAAATTTGATGTAGAGATAGATGGGACCCTGGAGACGGTCATAGGCTCCGTTATATTTCGGAAAAGTGTATACACGCGGGCGGAGCCGCGAGCAAAGGCTAGTAGTTTATATTTCCTTTTTGTAATTGGTTCCCTTTTTATATCAGAAGCTGGTATTCGAGCAAGTGGGTCACCTGAAGGTAAGTGAGATTCACCGCCCATTAATATCCACAATACTGAAGAATCATGGATGCGTTGCCGACCTTAAAGGAGAGAGATTAAGAGATCCGGAGGGGAAGGGAGATTTGAGCCTCCGGATATCTCATTTACCGTACGAAGCGCAACAGCAAGCTGTTGATCATCATAACGAAAACATTAAAAGCAAAATAAGAAAAAAATACTAATATTTAGACCTGGCACACGAGGTTACTGACATGTGGGTTGTGGACTCAACAATGATTGTCCCGATAATCTTTTCTGCGAATGATTTGACACTAAAAAGCCTCGACCAACACCTCCAGAGGCCCTCAATTGATCGTTGGGTCAAGAGTCCGATTCAGAAAGCAGTGTTATTGGACACGGCACGCATTGTGAGAAGATTCCTCACTCTGGGGTCCTAACCACCGGTGGGTTAAGTCCTAGGCCTCGCTTTTGGAGGGTAATACTTTTTATATTTTGAATGTTTTATTTTTTAGTAATGTTATAATTAAAAAGGTAAACATATCTTTCTTTATGCCTGCCTCGTTGGCGCAGTTATAATGCGTACGCGTTACGATTGAGTCCAACGCTGAGGTCTCGGGTTCGATCCCCGGGTCGGGTAAAGTGGTATTGAGTTTTTCTATTACGAAATGCTCAGTATCAGCCCGGAGTCTGGAATTTGTGCTCGGTATGGCGATAGGCTCGCCCCCTATCACATAAGGGACGGAAATACGCTCGGTGAAATGTGGGTGTACTGGTTACACCTCTGCCTACCCCTTCGGGTATTACAGGCATGAGTGCGTATGTATGTATACATCAAGCTGTCTGTGCCATGTTTTTTAGTAGGAACTAGCACAGGCATTTACAATATAAAGTAACTGGCTGGTCTGATCACTAGCTACGTCACGGCTATTGTATTTAGAGGCTAAAGGGTGACTGGCGTAAAGGGCGGATGAATTGCACGCATTTTGACCATAATAATAATATGACCGACGTCATTCCTGTGGTTTCCTCGCACACGCCGATCGTGACTGACGCAACGCGAAGACGCGACGTGCCGCCATCCGTGACCGGTGACAGTAGAATTCGATATGACACTCAAATTTGATGATCAGTACGAGTTAATATCTCATTTTATATTGTGAGGTGGTTCATTTTAAGAACGGAATGTTACCGAGATATATACAAATTGATTTGTGTTTAAAAACGTAGCTACTTACTAAACTCTATGGCTTTGATAAGACTCCAATTAGAATACGCCTGTTGTGTTTGGAACTAGCTGTATAACAAATACATCGAACAAGTTGAGCTAGTGCAATGTAAATTTCTTCGTTGTATGCATTTTAGATGCTACCACGTTCAACATAGTAACGAAAAGTTATAAGATGCTCACATTAAAATCTATATGTTCCCAAATTGAAGCAGGAGGCCAATTCTTGTAATTTTAAATGTTCAAAATATCATTCCGATCTAGTCTCAGCTTCAAGAAAGTTGCAAATGGCATTCTCTTAAATCAATAATCAACGTCTAAATAGACACTATAGCGGTTCCGTTACCCGTGGCCGCTTCGTTTTAAGTCGTATCACATTATGCCTAGTAGTAGGTACTTACATTTTTTTTGTAGTGATGGGACGTTTGAGGTGCCTCTTGTTTGAGTGACACATCTCTATACGGGACGGCCCAAAGACTTTAATGTATACTACTAGACAAGCTCTGCGGTACAAAGAAATTGCGCACTTAGTTACGGCCAATTGACCGCAACTCATTTAATCGCCCGCGAGAGAGCGACAAGTGCAATTGTTGTTTGAATAGCTGCGAATGTTAAATTCGATAAACTAACACGAAATTGTTAATATGACCCATAAAACATTGTCATTATTTACGTGTATATATTATTCATTCAATTTGAAGTTATTTTACGGAAGTAACTATATTATTTCTTGGTTTTGATCGAAAAATTCATTTATTGTAAATGAAAACTAATACCAAACAAAACAGCCGTCTCAATATTGCCATCTCGCTCTCGCTCCCACGCCTTAGATGTCATTCCCGCCTCGCTGGCCGCGTATACAACACAATTTTACTTCTGAACAGCCCGTCTATGGTATTAAAGTGTTTGGGACGGCCGGATGCTATGTTCGTGAATGCTCGGGCACGGTCTCGCTCGCACGCGGCACGACGCTACGCACGCCACCGGCAGCCACCGGTTACAATCAGTTGCGACGGGTCAAGGTGACACGCCGCACGCGTCCGTCGTCGTGACGCGCGACGTCCGAACGCCACGCCACGCCAGCACGGCGGGTGACGTACTTTGTTATTGAAAATGGACAAGTTTACTAAAGAAAAAGACGAATTATTAATAAATTTAGTACGATGCAATACTGTATTATATGATGCATCGGATAAAAATTATAAAAACAATATAATTAAGCATAAAGTGTGGGAAAATATAAGCGAAACTCTGGATGTTTCTGGTACGTGACTTTATATTATATTTATAAATACATTTTTATACCTAATCTTGACACAACATTTATGATATTACGTGTTACATTCACGATCTTATTAAATGATTGTTGTTTTAAGCGAATGATAATATAAAATCCGTAGCGCAGTCATCGAGTAGCCGGCTGCGAAGCGAGAGGCCGTGGGTTCGATTTCCATACCGAGATAAATGTTTGCACGATCCACAGATATGTGTTTCGGGTCTGGGTATTGTGCAAATCCCTAGTGTAGGTTCAGAACTATGTGTATGACTGTTGGGTGTATTTTTTTAAATCAAAACATAATTTAAATTGGTAACGTAGGTAGTACGTATATTAATTTTTCCCGGTCGCCAAATATCTGTAATAAAAAAAAATAGTAGTGTGAAAATATTTAAAAAAAACCCATTATAGTTTCAGATGTGAAGAAACGATGGAAACATTTCAGAGATCACTACAAGAAAAAGAAAAAAGCAGAAAACTTTACAAAAAGTATAAACAACTGGGAATATATGTCTCTATTAGCATTTTTGTCACAGGGTCCGTTTCAGTGTAGTGATTTCATAAAGAAAGAAGTTAATGATGAGACAGTAAATTTAGAAACTGATGAAACAGAAGAAACTCAGGATACTTTACAGAACGATGTGTCTGACACGTGTCCGTCGGATCAAGATTCAGAAAATGAGATTCTAAACAATCAGAATATAAATAACAGTGGCAGTACAAGTGAAGGTCCTTCAAGGAGAAGAAAAAGGAAATCAAGCAACAATATTTTGATAAAATTGTTAGAAAAAGAACAAGTTGAAAGAGCCTCATACGCAAAATTGTACAAACAAGAAACTACAACACCTATGAAAAAGTTTTTCGAGTCCATGGCTGACATAGTCTCACAATTTCCACCTGAACTTGCAGCTGAAGCTAGGCTAAAAGTATGCCAAGTGGTAACGGAGATAGAAATAAGAATGCACAATGAACACACGCGCAAGTCGAACCCTGTGTCGTCGTCGTCAGAAGATTCAAATAGTTGATCATGGACACAAACGTCGTTTAAAAGGTGATGGATGCAATACCTAGTTATCCGAAAAAAAACTCTTTGTTTAATTAAAGGTAGTTTATATGGTTATGGATGCAGTAATAATCCGAAAAAACCTCTTTGCTTAATGAAGGACTCTGTGGGATTGTTTGTTTGATATTCGAAAGTAGCCTATAAAATATATTTTGTCATCCTTTTGAACATATCAAATATTAAACGTTATTTATTCTCCTCTGTTTACAAAAACCTCGTTTCATTTAGATCTCTTATTTCTTGTCAGAATTGCAGGGACTTGATCATCTTTGCCATCTTCCAATAACATAACTGCTTAAAACTGAAAACTAACTAATGTGAGTGTGAGATCTAGAATACAAACAGACCATGAATCAGCGACCGGCGACGCCGGCGTGTCGGTCGTCCGTCGTCATATCACGTCATGGCACGCGTTTTGAATTTGATGGCGTCTGGCGTTTTAAAAAGATTTCAGCCTAAAGGCACGTTTTACGATGCGATAAAGACAGGAGACCGCGACACACAACGAAAGCGACATTTCATGACATTACCAAACCTCCTGGAGTAACATTTTATGAGTTCATAATCCATACTATCTATAAATAACTAACAACTATAAATGCCATAAAATTCCGAAGACGCAAACCGCCCTCCTCTTCCCAATCCTTTTCCTTTAAGGTCGGAAACGCGTCTACGCGTTGTTCTGGTATTGTGGGCGTTCATGGGCGGTGTAGATTACCACCAGGTGACACACGTGCTCGTTTGTCGGCCTAGGGTATTAAAAGAAACATATTGTGAGGTAAGTGACTGAGTACTTCGGTAGCGTAGTTGTAATGCGTACGCGCTACGACTGCGTGGTGATGTCACGGGTTCGATCCATGGGGCGGGTAAAAGTGATATTGAGTTTTTCTTGGAATCTGGGATTGTGCCCCGTATGGCGATAGGCTCGCCCCCTATCACATTATGGGTCGGAAATAAGCTCGGCGAAATGTGGTTGTACTGGTGACACTTTTACCTATCCCTTTGGATATTACAGGCGTGAGTAGGTATGTATATATGTATGTGCATATTGTTAGGCTCAGAAACCTTTTGGGTTCAAATCTCAAGTCAAATCACAGTTTGTGTTTGAGTTTTAGATTCAAAATATCACACAGGAGTTCGGGATTGGAATTAGTGCCCGATATTATGTCAATCTCAGTCCCAATCACATCGTGGACGGAAATAAGCTCGGTGAACTGTACGTGTACTATTTATTCCTTTAACCCATTCGGGGGTATAGGATGGAGTGTATTAGCTTGGGTGACGAAACGAGCAGGTCGCTCGCCTGATGGTAAGCGCCACGCCTGCCCATAAACAGAAGCAACACCACACAGAACTTTGAATTACAAAGCACTGCTTGACATTGGACTGCGCTCGCCAGAGATATAAGATGTTAAGTATCATAAAGCCCAGTAATTTCACTGGCATCAATGTCCTTCAAACCAAAACACAACAGTGCTTACACACTGCTGTTTGGCGGTAGAAATTGACGCTGCCAACCCAGACGGCCTCTCGCATACGAGGGACCTACCACCTTGTGATTATTTATGTATGTAACTTTATATTAATAAGTAGTTCTCGTAACCGACGAGCATGCATGAAGAGACTGATGCCTCTATAATTGGCATAAAATTGGCACTCTAGTCTCTGCCTACCCCAATAAGCGTGACTTTATTAATGAGTGTATGTAACTATAAATTCTTATATCCGTGAATCTATTCTACAATGTACAGTAATGATGAACCAATCTCCGTCGATATTTATAGAAGGCAACATTTCGGAATAATTGCCGATGACAGATCACCAGATATTGCGAGAAACATGTTTGCGTTTTGTTATTGCTGCTTTGGATGGGTTCTGTAGAATTTAAGCGTTTATAGAACGAGATTTCCGGAGCGGTAGAGCCAAGCTGTAGACTTTTTTGTCTGCAGCATGAATGGGCCGGCTCGCCCGGGTCGTTACCACTGTCTCACAGAAAACCGGCGTAAAGTAGCAACTTGCTGCTGGGTTTCGTACGAGTGAGATATCCGCAGGCCCAAATACTCCTCCCCTTCCCGATCCCTTACTTATCCCTTTCCTTTAAGGTCGGCAACGCGCCCATGATTATTTTAGTATTGCAGGCGTACATGGGCGGTGGAGATGACTTGCCATCAGGTGACCCACTTGCTCGTTGGCTACACACACAAATAGATATGTGTTGATCACACAAACATTTACATGCGGGAATGAACCAGTGTCATCGCTTTCTTGGTCGGCTACTCGTCCACTGCACCATGGAGGTTATGTGAATTAAAATTATCTGCTGTTGTTACATACACACGTATAGTTAGTGAGACTTGTAAAGAAATAATGTTAAATAATTGGTCGAGAGCACCGACGCAAAATTAGTTAATTTTATTTTAGCTTTATAAGTCGGATTGTTAAAATGTTATACGAATTATCATTAAAACAAATGCCTAAGTATTGATGTTTTAGTATCTCTCTATTTAAAAAAAAAAGTAACTGGCGCCGCCACCGCCGCCGCCGCCGCCAAAAGCTTGTCACGCTATCTCCTCCGAAACCGCTGGGGGTATGGGGTCGAGACCGATACCAATCGATGCAGAATAATGTGGGGAAGAAAGTAAGATATGTCATGTCTCATATTCGTCGAACTTTAAGTTTTTTCATTTTATGTTTTGTTGAAAAAATGGGCAAAAGTTTCAAAAGAAAAAAGATTCATCAAAATTATTTGAGTATTTAACCACAAAATTGCATCACTTAGTGAAAAGTTATGAGTTAAACATACATAATAAAAATATATATATATACTACGACTGCCTCGGTGGCGCAGTTGTAATGCGTACGCGTTACAATTGAGGCTAACTCTGAGGTCTCGGGTTCGATCCCCAGGTCGGGTAAAGTGGTATTGGGTTTTTCTATTTCGAAATTCTCAGTATCAGCCCGGAGTCTGGAATTTGTGCCCGGTATGGCGATAGGCTCGCCCCCTATCACATCGTGGGACGGAGATACGCTCGGCGAAATGTGGGTGTACTAGTTACACCTCTGCCTACCCCTTCGGGGATTACAGGCGTGAGTGCGTATGTATGTATGTATATATATATACTTCTTCTTCTTGTAGTGCCTCTCCAACTAGTGAAGGTTGGCAGTCAGCTCATCATACTGTCTTTTATCCTTTGCGAGACGAAATAGTTCAGCAGCGCTCGCTATCCCTGTCCACTCTCTAATATATATACTACAGGCGTCAAATTGAGGACTTCCTCCGTTGTTTTCGTCATTTAACAAGATATTATGAGTTGATCCCAGAGGGGTTGACGTCAGGTAAAACTATAAACCAACTCACATGTGTTATAAAACATAAAAATACTGTTACACCGAATGAAAGTTCCTAGTATCAAAAAAAAATAGAAAAAATGCAGTGTAGCACTAGAATACAATGAGTGAAGAATATAAATAAAATTGTTTTGTGCTTGATGCTAAAAATAAACGGATCTGAATAGTAGTCCGCTAATCGCTGTCTAGACTGCTTTTTATTATCCCAACTGGGATTAAAAATTGTTAGGTTTAGCAGGAATAATGGTGCTATTTTGGTATTTGGTACCCTTGCTAGATGCTAATATACGACAGACAGATATCCAGGTAATTTCATTCGCTAATATAGTGCACTCATTTAAATAAATTATATAAATATCAATTATAACATGGAAATTGTCTTCATAAATGTAAAGATTTATTAAAAAGAGCAGCGCTTCTTGCACGTTCTTCTCTGGCGAAACAGCCGAGATAGCGGCAGCGTAAAATATTGATCGATTTAAATAACGTACGACATTTTATGAATACAATGAATAATTAAAATTTGAATTTGACTAAAAAAATCGGATGACAAAAGAAAGGAGAAATCATCACACGTTTTACATAACGTTGATAAACAAAATCGAGAAAATAACATAAAATATGAACATAAACTCAACAAAACTGTTATTACAGAAAATGTATCTGTTAACGAAGCTTTTATAAAGCGCGTCGACTGTACCCTAAAAACGAGCTTTCGAAATGGGCCCAACAAAGTATCAAGTTGCAAGAGGTAAGGCGCGGTACACACGACACCCGATATCTTGTCACTTGACGCTATTAGTTTATAGTTATTGGTGACCGCGCTTCATAGTTTTTAAACGACTTCAAAAAAAAGGAGGAGGTTCTCAATTCGACTGTATTTCTATTTTATCATATAAAAATAACTATCTTATGCGTTATAGAAATCTTTAAATAAATGTTGGTAGTGATTATTTTTATCTCTTTTATTCGTCAGCAGTTATTTTAATGATACATTGTACTTATTACATTCATAGGTACTCAGATCTAATTATTTAACTAATTACAGACAAACTCAGATTGACGTCTGATTTCTGAAACGCTGATCAATGTTAAATTAACTAATTAACTGTCAATTCTCAGGTCAAGTCAAAACTGAGTTGCTAGAAGCGTGGTCAACACCTTTGATTTAACACACATGTTAACAAAGCTTTCAAAATAATATCAAAAATCGTATGTCAACCGCTATTACAGTGACATCAAATATTATAAAAAAATCGCTAAATAACGTTTCTGCAACACGAATTGATTGTCAAAATCAAAGTTCTGTTAGATGAATGTTGATTTGATCAGCTTTCCGTAACCGGGTGTATGTATGTTAAATTTATGCGTGGGTATGGTTTTGTATTTTTATATTGTTGATGGGTATAATAAAGTATACCTATATAGGTACTCTTACACCTTATTTCCGAAGGGGTAGGCAGATGTGCAACTAGTATTCCCTCGTTTGCTCAATTTATTACCCACCTAGGATTCAAATCTACATCATAACATGTAATTTTCAACCTCCAAACTCGTCAAAAATCCTGGATTCAACCCTGCATCATAATACACAACATTTTTAAGTTCAAACAAACAATGTGTCTACACCTTTACCTAAAAAGATAAACGATAAAGACACGGCTATTAATTTAAAGGGAAAAGTTTAAAATAAAAACAAAGAGTTTAAGTTAAAAAAAAGCAGAGAGAAACCAGAGGAGCCGGTTTGCTACCGACGCGAGGCTGCGCCCGCGCATCCCACCTCACAACGTATTCACTCATAAACTGTTGCACGTCTTACGTTTTGTAACATCCGAGATTTTATCATATAAATGGCAGTATTCAGAAGTATGTGTAAGATACATTCATTTTGTAATATGGCGACAACAATGATTTGTGTTTTCCGGGATGTTAATGTAAATAAAGATCTTACATTATGTAGTTTTTGTAAATTATGTTTTCCTATAGTATTAACTTTTTTGGAAATCATTTAATTTATAATTAATCCCGTATTTTTTTTTATAAAAGTGACAATTAAGATGCGGGAATAATTGTAAAGTGTTATTGTATGGAAACTATCGCCCGTCGTGATTTCCTGTTTCGATCGTATAAAGAAATGAAATGAAATAGTTTTATTAATGTAGGCAATTAAAATAGCGCTTATGACAATTCAGTACTAAATAAAGTAATAAGTAACTTATGTATAGAAATACTGTATACATAACATACATAGCATCATCAAATTACACTGGGCATCAATAAATTTTACAATATTTTTATTTAGGAATAGTCCAGAATTGAATGAGTATTATTTTTATTGTTTTTTATTTTTATGGGTCGATATGGACCATAGGCATTACCGAAACGGCACGTGTTTTAAAACTACCACCGGATCTAAAACCCAGCCTGAGAAGACCCTGCGAAACAAACTCAGTGGGCATAATGTCAAAACGTACCGATACAATAGGGTAGTTGACTAGATTTTTTTATTATTTAAATCAATAAGATAAGTTACTCAAAATCTATTGTAGAAAGAATGTTATAAATCGGACCAAAAATAAATAAGTTAGAAGCTATTCCACTCATGTAGAAGGGGTAATTGTCAAATGACAGACGACGCAAACTTTGACGTCACTGTATAAAATGTTCATTATGGTGCACGCGTGCAAGCGAGATATTGAGATATCCCTACTTCGCACCCACTTTTCCTGATACCAACATTTAAAGTCATAACTGCGGGCACATTTCTGAACCAATTTTGATTGTGTTTTAATAAAAGGCTTTCTTTTGCGTATCATTTTCTGTTGCTTATAAAATAATGTATAAAATTCAATATAGGAAACTACCCTATTAGTCTTTTCACCGTTTTTTAAAATAGGATAACCGTCAAACTGAATTCCAACATTTGTGTCTTTTAACAATAAAAGCCCGTCTCCATTAATCTCCCACCTGTGTAAGGGGGTTTTGTTTCGGTTCATCGATCAAACGTCACTGGGGGGCGCAAAAAGTTTGAGCAACTGCCTACGGTATCAAACCGTTATTTATTATCACAATATATACGCGCATGTTATTATTATTATTTCTTATTTTATTTATTTCAGGATTACCAACAAAATTTACAATCACATATATTTTGTAGATATATAGTTGCTAAAATAATATTGAACTAATTGTAATTTAAATTACAGGTAACCACAACATGCAAAATAGAAATTGAGTATTAATTTAGGTTAAGGAACATAAATAATATACACATATTCCATATAAGTAATACAATTTAACAGAATGTTAAAGATCATCAATATGTAAATATTTTACAATATTTTTTCTGAAAGAGACCATCGAATCATGGAAAATGTCCAGATTATTTATTTTTTTAGTAAGCCGGTTGTACAGAGCAGACAGTCGAGGGATGGGAGAATTAATTATTATTATTGTATATATTAAGAATACTGCCTCGATGGCGCAGTTGTAATGCGTACGCGGGACGACTGCTGTGCTGAGGTCTTGGGCTCGCCCCCTATCACACCATGGGACGGAGATACGCTCGGCGAAATGTGGGTGTACTGGTTATACCTCTGACTAGCCCTTCAGGGATTACAGGCGTAAGTGCGTATGTATTATAATAATAAAAAACGAATTAAGCAAACGAATAAATAGGCATATCTGTAATATATTTATAGAGTATTGAAAGAGGTCAATTACTAATAGACGTGCCGTGAATTTAAAGCCTATAAATTATAAGTAAATAAAAGGAAAAATCTCTAATAATCTAATTGTTAACAACAGCGACAGTATGCTTGAAGTATACAAATTTATCACTTAAACTATAAATACAATATTTGTTAAAAATAAAACAATAATAATTAGAAACAATAAATAGATAATTGTAATTTTAATGTTTGAGATCAAAGGTGGGGAACATTATTCTAATATAGAAAGAAGAAAGACAATTTATTAGTCACAGATCACAAAAAAATTACAGTAAAACAATACTAACTAAACACCATCAATAAGGTTTTGACAATTGCGCGTCGTGACTGTGTCAGGTAAGTGACCACTCAGCGTGTTGCTGTGCTGTGGCGTGAACCACAACACAGCGCTGATTTTCAGTGTTCACCTTATGTGACGTACGGACGCCAGCCAGCTAACATTAAATTAATATAGCTTCTGTGTTATTGTAGTCAAGTGTGAGTAACCAGTTGGTGAGTTTAATTTTTGCTTTGCTTACTGAGTAGGATTTGATGTTACAAAGCTTCACAATATGATTATAGGTATGTGCCCTTACGAAAGAAATGAATATTTATAACTATTTTTTCTTTTTATCTTTCTTTCTAGGATCCATAGCTAGATACATGTAATGTAACATGATGGGAAGCTTATACTCATACGTTAACGACCCAATGATCCTCATCACGTGAATGGTCTCACTCATTGTTCACGACGGTTTGGCTCGATGAAAAACTGTTATTGCCTTATTTACTCGCCCATGGAAGACAGCCCGTGTCGCCCACGCTACACTTATTAATATTTATATCCCAACTCGCTTTTGGGAGTGTTTTGTACTACGTGATATGGTCTTTTCCGCAACGGAGTATTTTCTATGATTTTAACATATAACACAAAAGGTATGTTAGTTCCAAGACATTGTTTGTAGTATTTGTTTGGTATTTTTAATTTAGTATTGTAGGCGTACATGGACGGTGGAGATCACTTACCATCAGGTGACCCACTTGTTCGTTTGCCATCCTATACTATAAAAAAAAATGAAATCAGGTTTATTGGAGATGGTTCCCAATGATGTTTGAAGATTTTATATATACGCACTCACGCCTGTAATCCCTGAAGGGGGTAGGCAGAGAGAGGTGTTTACCAGTACACCCAAATTTCGCCGAACGTATCTCCGTCCCATGATGTGATAGGGGGCGAGCTTATCGCCATACCGGGCACAATCCCAGACTCCGGGCTGATACTTAGCAATTCGTAATAGAAAAATCCAATATCACTTTTACCCGACCCGGGGATCGAACCCGAGACCTCAGCGTCAGCCTCAGTCGTAAAGTACGCATTACAACTGCGCAACCGAGGCAGTTGTATTGCAGGCAGGCATTTTTGTTTAATTAACTTGAATTATAAGACGATCAGGTCGTTTGCCAGATGTTAAACGTCACGTCTGCTCATAACCAGTAGAAATACTAGTCAGAATGTTAAATAATAAAGTACTGCATGGCACTGGACTACGCTCGTCACCCTGAGACATAAGATGTTATGTCTTACTACACCCAGCAATTCCATTTGCTTAATATCCTTCAAATCGGAACACAATAGTGCTTTCATACTGCTTAGAGGCAGAAATCAACAAAGCGGTGGTCCCAGACAACCTCTTGATTATTTTAGGCCAAGCCCAATTGTTTATTAATCTACAAGCCAAAGCCAAGGTAAATTGCAGCTCAAAACCACGCATAGAAGGACAGCCCTTAAGTTATATCAAAGAATACTAGATACGTAAAGGCAATTCTACCCAGCAATTATTGTGGGAGAACCATTTGATAAATAAAGCTCGTAACAACAGACCAAAGATATATTATAGACATCACAAGTGTACGAACTTCGCGTACTAAGACAAATGATGGCATAGATATTAAGATGCATTCGACGTTACCAAACTAACACCCGGTTTCTGAAAAGCTGATCAAATCAACATTCAACTAACAGAACTTTGAGTTGACATCGCTGTCAAATCAATTCGAGTTGCTGAAATGTTATTAGTCAAAAAATTAATAATATTTGTTCTCTCTTTAGTACCGTTTGACATACGATTTTTCATATTAATTTGCAAGTTATGTTAGCTAACATGTGTGTCAAATCAAAGGTGTTGATCGCTTCTAGCAACTCAATTTCGACTTGACATGAGATTTGACATATGATTAGTTAATTTAACATTGATCAGCCTTTCAGAAACCGGGCGTAAGACTTCAGCCCAACGCACACAAAACACCTTTACATGTCGTAATGTATTGCAGTATCTCCTGTAAAGTCCCATTTTTTTTCGCTTCGGTCATTTCTTACTTACGGCAAGTACTAAAAATATGAGACGCTTGGTTTCATATCGTAGTTGTGATGTCTATTTTATATCTTTGATCTGTGCTCCCAACCTACGTTGATATACGAGAAATTACAAAAGCACTTAGCCGAGAACCGAACCCGCACATACATATCCCCACCACACAGAACATTATCCCTACATCGTACAGATACATTAATTTGCTGTTACTCCCTTTTATTTTTCCCAAAATTGACGTCGTACCAAACATCACCCACATCCTTAAACTGGTTTCAACTGCCTGTGTTCCGTCTCTTTCTAATAGTGTTGGTGTGAAAGGGATAGCAACGGGGAGTGGTCCGACGAGTCCTGTAGGAGATTAAGCTCTTTGTTCTTTGTATTATGCCGTGTAGAGACGTTCGGCGTTGATCGTGAATTTTCGCTACGAATAGGATAAAGAGAACCATTTGTGATGAATATTGTGACCGACGACTATGAATCACCTCATTAGTCTATTGTCAGCATACTTACGCTGAGAAACTTGGGTTTAAATCCCAGGCTGGGCAAGCTGATTGCATTATAATATTCGATTTGAAAAATCACAAATTGGCCGATGGAATTTATGCCTGGTATATACTCCCCACTATCACATCATTAGACGGAAAATTCGTCGAACTGTGAGTGTAATACCAGTTGCCTACCCTTACGAAAAAAATGTATCTGATATGTACCAGATACCCTCACACTAGTTGCATCACTATAATGATTATATCCTCCGTGGCGCAGTGGGCGAGTAGCCGGCTGCGAAGCGTGAGGCCGTGGGTTCGATTCCCACACCGAGACAAATGTTTGTCTAATCCACAAATATTTGTTTCGGGTCTGGGTGTTGTGGGACTGCAAGTCCCTCGTAGTTCCTGATACCCACGATACAGGTTAACCTAGTGTGGGGTCAGGACTATGTGTGTGACTGTTCTGTATTGGTACTACACACATCTAAGTTAGTTATATTCTTATATCCACGCTGTAAGTATAACACAGTTGGAAGTCGTGAAAAGATAACTATAACGTTTAACGAAACTTAGAAACCGACTTCAACGTACAGCAATAGCATGTCAATTCCAATACAATAACACAATCGCGACGAGTGTATCGTGTGTTGTCCGTTGAGAAGTTTTATTTTTTTTCTCCGTATTCTGTCATCAGATTTTAACCAAATTTATATAGGACCAGATCTCAGCAAAACTCTATCGTGTGATTTTTTTTCTACTAAATCGGTCCACAATTGGCGGAGAAATCGATGTACATAAATTTAAAAAAAAAACGCGCCGAATTGCGAACTTCTCCTTTCTTGAAGTCGGTTGAAACACCGAGTGCCCGAACCGAACGAAATTCACCGCTCGGTTCGAACAATTTCGGCAATGATGTAAACGCATAAGCTTCAGACAAGGTTGCCTTAGTTTTATGATGGTTTTATATATTATTTTTGTACGGAGGCTTTGTTATAAAGCTTTTACGTTGATTCGGAAACACATCGTCCAGATGCGAATCTCATTCGTGTCTTGTTGTCTTTATTGATGTTACTTTAGGGATATTTGAAATCAACTTTTTTATGACTGAATAATAAAACAGGAATATAATTTGATAAGATCTGGCTAGTTGGGTTATTTTACTAGATTGTTCTAAATCTGACTGCTGCCTCGGTGGCGCAGTTGTAATGCGTATGCGTTACGAATGAGGCTGACGCTGAGGTCTCGGGTTTGATCCCCGGGTCGGGTAAAGTATTATTGGATTTTTCTATTACGAAATACTCAGTATCAGCCTGGAGTCTGGAATTTGTGCCCGGTATGGCGATAGGCTCGCCCCCTATCACATAAGGGACGGAGATACGCTCGGCAAAATGTGGGTGTACTGGTTACACCTCTGCCTACCCCTTCGGGGATTACAGGCGTGAGTGAGTGCGTATAATTTGATAAGATCTGGCAAGTTGGATTGTTTGACTAGATTATTGTAAATACATATAGTACTAATATTAAAGCTATATCCTACTGAATACTTCGTATTGTGTGAATATATTAAAATTTAAGAAAATAAACTAAACAAAATATTAACAGGTAAAACTTAACATCATTCATTGTTACTGCTACTCCCAACGTTTGTACACGCGTACAATGTCAAACAAACTGTCGTTTAATTTCACCGTCGCGCATCAAACTGTAGCGATCCCGCGGAAGTGCGCTCCCCGAGGCACATTATTAACTTAGCTTGTTTAACTTGCCAACTTAGATGACGACTTGTGGAAACTTAACATTCACCGAAATAGAAACCAACCCCTCCCCGTACCACCTCGCTGCACCCCCCGTGGCCGCAAGTCACGGGTTATTTGCAACGATTAACCTTTATTGAGTGATATTAAACCGGGTGTACCATGGGATTTCAAATTGACTGTTTAAATAACATTTGTATTGCTATGTAGAGATTTTGCTGAGCCAGTTCTGTTATTACGCACACAAAACGCACACAAAAATTGTTCTACACATCGTCTTGCTCAAATAATGTTGCATATTATGATCCAATTCTACGTATGTGTAGAGCACATAACGATCTTAGCAAGGAACTGGATATTTTTTCATGTCTCAATACTTACATTAAGAACTGTTCAATGAAAGTGATTGTGTGATATTTTCTTTTATAGTTTAGTTTTTGGTTAAAGGTATAACTTGTAAAGTTGTGCGTAGTTATCATCGGAGTTGAAATTTAGTATTCTTGTTATTGTTCATAGTTCTCTCTTGCAATATTGTAGTTTTTACTCTGTAACTATGCCTAAATAAAATAAAATAAAAAATTAAAAAATAAAATTACGATCTATTAGTGGTACAGTACAAGTGGTAGAGCCACGCTGTAGATAGTTTTGTCTACAGCATGAATAAGCCGGCTTGATCTGGAGGCCAATTCTCGTAATTTTAAATGTTCAAAACATCATTCCGATCACTAGATCGGAAGAAAGTTGCAAATGACATTCTCTTAAACCAATAATCAACGTCAAATGTGAACATAGATCGTAATGAGATTGAATGTAGAATAAAAGTTGACTGAAGCCAAAACGGTATAATGCTAGGTGCTTTTGACTTTGATTATTGGTTTAAGAGAATGCCATTTGCAACTTTCTTGACGCTGAGACTAGATCGGAATGATATTTTGAACATTTAAAATTACGAGAATTGGCCTCCAGGTTGTTACCACTGTTTCACAGGAAACCAACATCAATTATTACCTAAATTGTTGCGTTTCGTACAGTTAATGAGATATTCGGAGGCCGTAATCCCCTTCCCCTTCACCTTCACAATCCTTTAATCATCCTTTCTCTTTAAGAACGGTATCGCGTTCATGATATTTGTGGTACTATGGGTATATCTGGTTTATGGCCGGTGGAGATCACCCACTAGCACATTAATCGGAACTATAAAATATTCTTCATATCAAAATTCCTGACTTTGAGGTCTCGGGTTCGATTCCCGGGTCGGGTAAATTGGGTTTTTCTATCATGAAATGCTTAGTATCAACCCGGAGTCTGGAATTGTGCCCGATATGGCGATAGGATCGCCCCCTATCACATCATGGGACGGAAATACGCTCGGCGAAATGTGGGTGTACTGGTTACACCGCTGCCTACCCCTTCGGGATTACAGGCGTGAGTGCGTATGTATTTCCTTACATTTCCACGGAAAATATACGAATAACTTTTGTTTTCCTGTTCACATGAAAATCCTATTACGCCTCCATTTTCACATAAAACCCCCATCAAAGAAACTTACGGAGAACACGATTCTTACAGATCGAAACACCACTCGACCCCTATGAGAAGTTCCTGCACGGTACAAAGGCTGAGTCCGTACTCTGTAATACCACTTGGAGCCCATCTCATTATTTAACTCTATAATTTCGACTGCCCTCAAGCTATAAAAAAACGACCTCGGTTTTTTCGTTCGAAATAAAATTATTTGAATGTGTGGAGGCTTAGAAGTCATTTTAGTTTCGTCATTCTGATAATGTCTACTAGAAAATCTAAGAAATAAAGTGTTGAGAAGTCCTAGAACTAGGTTATCTTGATGGCGGAATGGCTGACCATTTTTTAACCGACTTTAAATAGGAGGTAGTTTTCAATTCGGCACGTAATTCTTTTTTTTGTGTAGGCGCAGCAGGTCGCTCTATATAATACCAAATCAACTGTCAAATCATGATGAGAAGGTAGACCCTGTAGCGCCAGACAGAAAGAAAGATATTGTAATTATTTTACAGCATCTGCGGTGCAAAAAAATATTTGTGGATTACACAAAAATAAACTCGGTGTGGAAATCTAACCCGCAGCCTCTCGCTTCACAGACCACGATGTCTCTACTAACAGAATCACATTTAAACTTTAAACTACGACTCATTCACAACTACTCTTGTTATATAAAGATTTCTTAACAGCAGGCCAATTCTCGTAATTTTAAATGTTCAAAATATCATTCCGATCTAGTCTCAGCGTCAAGAAAGTTGCAAATTGCATTCTCCTAAACCAATAATCAACGTCAAATGCACCTAGCATTAGCAGTAGCATTATACCGTTTTGGCTTGAGTCAACCTTTATCGTACATTCAATCTAATTACGATCTATGTTCACATTTGACGTTGATTATTGGTTTAGGAGAATGCAATTTGCAACTTTCTTGACGCTGAAACTAGATCGGAATGATATTTTGAACATTCAAAATTACGAGAATTGCCCTTCAGAAACTAACAAAAAGCCAGATTATTGTTATATAAACCATAGCCATTGTTATATCACTCATAAAATTGTCTTCTAATGTAAATCCGAAAGTTTATCTGTTTTCTAATTCCATGACCAGCCATTATAAAAGTGAGTAGGTTAATTTATTCAAAGACAATAAGTATTATGATATTTTTTCATGCCAGGTAAAGTAAATTTAAACAGTGATAGCTCAGCGGGGAGTGGCATGGACTGTTGAGACGAAAGTCGCAGGGTCAAATCATATACACCTTTTACTTTCCTAAGTTACGTGTGTAATCATTGTTAATTATCGCTTACTTTAACGGTAAAGGAAACATCGTGAGGAAACCTACATACCTGAGAAGTTCTCCATAAGAATTTCGAAGGTATGTGAAATCTACCAACCCATATTAGGCCAGAGTTGTGGACTAAGGACTTACCCCTCTCATTCATTAGAGGAGGCCCGTACCCAGTAGTGGGACTTGTATAATATAGGGCTAGTATTATTAAAGTAGATTTATAATTTAAACCCACATTAATTCCATCAAAGGGGTAAGCAGACGTGCAACTAGTGCACCCACTGTTCGGCTAGATTGTGTCTGTCAAAATTACTATTTCCAATCCCGAGTAAGTCCCGTCTGTTAAAGTCGCAAAATACTTTTACATTGTTCGACCTGTGTATGTACTATGTCGAGATTAGAATATTTTACAGATAACTTATTATAAACGCGGCACATCCTTGTAAAAGGATTATGATAGGATGTATTGCTCTTAAATATACAATTGCTGAGGAGTATATTATATGGTTAAAGTAGAGTCGCAATGTCCCGCGTAGACGCGATGTTTGTCCATTAATATACAAGAGGGACTGTCGACTAGTAACAGCACATTCAATTCAACCGAGCAGCGACTGCCACCCGATGCTGCCACCTACAGAAAAAGTAGCGTAAGCCAGTAGCAAACAACTATGCAGGGCTACCATTCGTATAAAACTTTTTATTTATTTTTATTGCCTAGTTAGATGAACAGGCATACCTGATGGTAGGTTACCGCCGCCCATGGACCTCAGCAATGCCAGAGCATAGCCAAGCCGCTGGCTACTGTTGAAGAAAAAATATTTTTTAAGCCTCGCTTAAAGAAGGACAGATCATAATGCTCGGGAAAAACTGGAACACGCTTGGCTTTAGTAGAGAGAAATTGTGGAAGGCGCCAATAAAACATTGAAACGTAAAAAGCTTGTTTTATCCGACAACAAAACATTTAATTTTGAAATAAAAAAATCTAGATGTGTATTAAAATATCGTTTGTGAATAATAATACTCATGTATAGTAGTTTTGTAACTTGTAGAGAATTTTGATTGCCACTACATTGCTACTGTCTCACAACTGTCTGAAGTAACGCCTTGTTGTTCCGTTTCGTACAATGAGTGACATATCCGGAGGCCTAAATCTCATTCCCAATTTCTTCATTATTCCTTCGCTTTAAGGTCAGCAACACGCCCATGATTCTTCTGGCGGTGGGGATCACTTACCATCAGGTTACCCACTTGCTCATTCGCTATGATATATAAAAAAACTTTTTATCCATTTCAAATAACTATTTATCAATCATTTAAATGTGTGTGTGCGATTTTTCTAACCATTTTTATCAAAAAAATAAAGACCCAATATTTGTATAGATCAGATAAAACTTAGTTTTATAACACTATACACTCATAGCCTATATGTAATACTACTGATATTTGTTAAGCAATAAATCTCACTAAACGCGTATTTATTACCAAAAAATCGATTTTACGATTTGTTTTTCTACCAATACAAAGGTGTGAATGGGCCAACTCGAGACAAGGAAGCGGGCACAAAATGATTCAATAAAAAAATAATGCGCAATTTCTTAATAATTAAAATTAGTTTTTTCTCGCATTTGATGACCCTGGGCAGGAGACAAGCCTCCGCTCGACCGGTTCCACCAGTTTGTTTGGCGCTAAATGGAATTATTGAAGATGTTATATCCATAAACTTGCTATTAGACAATCAACCGAACGCCTACGACAGAAATCTCAAATTCCTTTGCCAAGTTACCTGATATACGATCTCTTGGATGGAGTACGCGGGCTTGATTTCTTCCCGTCCTTGTTTATCGTGTGGGAAGTGCATATGTGTATCTCACTCAAAACAACTGTCAGAGCCAGTTTTCACAATTGAAGCTTGAAAAGTGGTATAGACGCGTTATTAAAGTGTATATTCTATTGATACCGGTTTTATATGTACAAGAATACGTGATACGTTAGGTATATATAAAGTTATTGTGATTTTTTTGACAAAACTTAGAAACCGATTTAATTTTTTAGTGGTAGTTACAGCAATAGCGTGAAAATTCCAATACAATAGCACAATCGTCACGAGTGTACTGTTGTCCGTTGAGAAGTTTTATTTTTTTTCTCCGTACTCCGTCATCAGATGTTAAAGAAATTTATATGGGACCACATTGCAGCTAAACTCCATCGAGTTAATTTTTTTCCAACAAAATCGGTCCACAATTGGCGGAGAAATCGATGTACATACATAAAAAATAACATAAAAAAGGCGCTGAATTGAGAACCTCCGCCTTTTTGTAGTCGGTTAAAATAGGGTACAAATTATTTTTTAAGATACGATATTTATTTATCGGATCGAAGTTTAGTTATCTGTGAAACCTGAACGGTTGAAAAATATCTAGTTTGGACAATCAAATTTGAGTAATTTTTTGAAAAATCACATAATATAAGTGGTAGAGCCAAGCTGAAAACATTTCTGTCTACAGCATGAATGGGCAGGCTCAACTAAGTTTTTTAATTAGCGTTAATCACGAGACGAGCAGGTCGCTCGCCTGGTGTTCAGCGCCACGCCTGTCCATAAACAGAAGCGACACCAATTGGAATTTAGAATTATGAAGTACTGCATAATACTGGATTAGGTGCTTACAGACAACAGTGCTTAGGCACTGATAATACGGCAGAGACACACAAAACGGAACTTAAGTTCACGCACAACTTAAAACAGATAGCGGACTAACAAGCTAGTTGGTCATCTGAAGGCCAATTCTCGTAATTTTAAATGTTCAAAATATCATTGCGATCTAGTCTGAATGAATGAGATTGAATGTAGAATAAAAGTTGACTGAAGCCAAAACGGTATAATGCTACTGCTAATGCTAGGTGCATTTGATGTTGATTATTGGTTTAAGAGAATGCCATTTGCAACTTCCTTGACGCTGAGACTAGATCGGAATGATATTTTGAACATTTAAAATTACGAGAATTGGCCTTCTGATGGTAGGTAATATTCACCGCTCCACAACATCCACTTTTCTAAGTCGATGGTCCATTTATGTATATAACTTGCTACATAGGAATGGTAACCTCAAGTATTATTTACTAAAAAAATCTACTACTAATACTAGCCCTGTATTATATACGTCCCGCTGTTGGACACAGGCCTCCTCTACTGAATGAGAGGGGTTAGGTCTTAGCCCACCACGCTGGCCTAATGCGGGTGGGCAGACTTCACATACCTTCGAAATTCATAAGAAGAACTTCTAAGGTATGCAGGTTTCCTCACGATATTTCCTTCACCGTTAAAGCAAGTGATAATTAATACACACATAACTTAGAAAAGTCAGAGGTGTATGCACTTGGGGCTGGTTTCGAACCTGCGACTTTTCGTCTCGACAGTCCATACCACTCCCCGCTGAGCTATAACTGCTTAAAAACCTACGTGAAAATATATATATATATATATATCAGGTAAGTGGATTTGAATGGTAGAGCCACGCTGGAGACAGTTTTGTCTTCAGCATAAACGGTCCGGCTCGTCCGGGTCGTTACTACTATCTCACAGAAAACCGATGTGAAGTAGCAACTTGCTGCTGCGTTTCGTACGATGAATGAGATATCCGGAGGCCCAAATCCCTCTCCTTTTCCCAGACTCTTAATTATCTCTTTCATTTGAGGTCGGAACGCACCCATAATAAGCCCATGAAAAGAGTCATTTCTATTGGTGTTGTGGGCATCCATGGACGATGGAGATCACTTACTATCAGGTGACCCATTTGCTCGTTTTCCGGCCTATGCTATAAAAATAGTGCAACGATGAAAATAGATTAATTAACATTTGAGCTAATCTAGAGCAAATTTACATATCGGTTGAATACACAAGTGAAACTCTATTTGTAAGTCGGTAAATTTACTAACAAACAATGTATAAAGATCTTTTGTCCAATGTCAGATTACATCACAAGCCCTACCTGTAAATTGTAATTTCGCCCACTCGACGCGACGTGAAGGCGTGGGCGAGGCACGGACCGGTCGACACTCGAGAACCCTTGACTTTTTTACTTAGATTTGTTTTTTGTTTCTAATTTTAAAGCTATAAGCTACAAGCTTACTCGTTTTCTTTTTTTTGTTAATATTTATTTTGACTATTAAAAGCACCAAAATTAAGAAGTAGTGTTGATTTTGATTTTTAAAAGTTCTTGAAAAAATATTTAGATTCATTTCATCGTCTTGGAGTGGTATTATTAAATTCCATCTGTGGCACCCTTGTTAAACATCATTATTTAATCAAAATGATTTCATTCGTATTAATATTAGGCTTGAAATAAACATGATGAATTTAATTTATAAACAAGTCAGTTAAATAATAATAAATAACTATATATATATACAACGTGTTACAGAAAGGTGTGGTCATATTTTAGGGTCATTACATACACATTACAATTAGTACTTATGTACCGGACCTTTTCAATACCAAGACATCCAAAAATTGTACATTAATTTTGATCACTCGTTTATTAAGATCGATAAGATTGGTGACATCACTATAAATTATTATGAACGACACTCACTTTTTAATAAACTTGAACAAGTTGTACGTAATTCTACGAACATACGTACATAACTTGTAATTTAAACACAAAATAACACCTGAAAGAGATTGTGTGCTGAATACGATATTGGTACCATCCTATAGAAGTATTTTAAAGATTTCATTCTCGTGTCTTCTATCTATGAATTTGGCTTAATACATTCGAGGATCCTCTTAAAAGCTGTTATCAGTTACACCAACACAAAGTACCAATACATAATACTTATTTTTAGTTAAATACAACATATTTTTTGAACTCGTAAACATACTTCATAAAATCAGAAATTACCGAACTGACTGCGTTAAATAAATATTGACATTTGACAACTCTTTAATGTTTTTTTAATTATAAAATTATTAAATGAAAGGAGGTCTATAGTATCATAGTTTATCATTTAGTGTTGTCCAAAGTTAAAAGTCGATATCGACATGTTACTCATTCGATAAAAAAGAAAATTCTATAATTATTGTCCTAGCAATGCAATCAGATTTGGTACTATGGGTGATAAAATACTTATACGCTATACTATACATTGCTTAAATTTGCCCGCCCCTTTCTATAACATGTTGTATATGTATGTATTAATTTTGAGATTTTTCAAAAACGATTAAACCAAAAGAACTTTCATAGATCAAGTTGGAGATATTCTCGAGAAAGGCCAGGTCAGGAGTACCCTAAACCGACGTGCATGTATGAAAAATTTAATGAGAGTGAATGAGGCCAAAGAGGATGCTAGGATCGTAGCAAGTGGAAATCCGTTGTCTCTGCCTACCCCTATGGGAAACAGGCGTGAGTCTATGTATGTATGTATGTATTAAACCAATTTTGATGATCGTTTACTAACTTTCCTTAGAGTATCTATATTATGTTATTTTATGACTGTTATGTATTAAGCTTTAATAATACACAGCCTCCGTGGCGCAGTGGGCGAGTAGCCGGCTGCGAAGCGTGAGGCCGTGGGTTCGATTCCCACACCAAGACAAATGTTTGTCTAATCTACAAATATTTGTTTCGGGCCTGGGTGTTGTGGGACCGCAAGTCCCGCGTAGTTCCTGATACCCACGATACAGGTTTACCTAGTGTGGGGTCAGGATTATGTGTGTGACTGTTGGGTGTATTTATTTATTATTTATTTATAATACGATTTGAATCGAAATTGCTTTTCAGTTATTGTTAAAAAGTTGTCAGCTTCCGAGGCGTAGTGGGCGAGTAGCTAGATGTGAAACGAGAGGCCGCGGGTTCAGTTCCCACACCGAGACAAATATTGTGTGAACCAAAATATTTGTTTCGGGTCTGGATGTCTTCTCCCCAGAGGGGTTGATGTCAGTCAGGCAGCCGGTCGTAAAAACTACAAGCCAAATCTTTCTGTAACATGTAAAAAGCATGTTGCGCCGACCCCACTGCGAGTGGGATAAGGACAAGTATAAGAAGAAGAGTTTTTGTTAAAAAGTTATGAAAATTATACCTTATCAAACACCTAAATAATATTAATATAGTTAGTTTAGTACTAAGATGTGGTATATCAACTGTTTATTTGGGAAATACTAACGCGTGATTATGAAGCCTCAATACAGACCTGACTACATTAGATTATTTTTTCAAGTGACTCATCGAACCCGGATGGCCGCACATTCAGTACAAAAAAATCCTAGGTAGTGTTAGCGTATTCTGCCTCGGTGGCGCAGTTGTAATGCGTACGCGTTACGATTAAGCTAACGCTGAGGTCTCGGGTCGGGTAAAGTGGTATTGGGTTTTTCTAAATTGAAATGCTCAGTATCAGCCCGGAGTCTGGAATTTGTGCCCGGTATGGCGATAGGCTCGCCCCCTATCACATTATGGGACAAAGATACGCTCGACGAAATGTGGGTGTACTGCTTACACCTCTGCCTACCCCTTCGGGGATTACAGGCGTGAGTGCGTATGTTAGCGTATTCTCTTTTTATTGGTGTTTTGAGGGTGTATGAGAAAGCAACGTTGGGTACCCGAAATAATAATGGTGCGATATACTTGTGGAAGGGTAGTTAAATGGTATAAAAGAGGTTGTCGCCATAACTGGAGGTCTTTTGCCCGCATTCAGTCAGTCAGTCTCCAGTTCAGTAAGATCAGTGAGTACTGACTGAGTAGTCGACAGCCTAAGAGTTCATTGCGCGGTAGTTATGCTGGTTTACAAATCGGTCCTAGTTGTCTTAGTTATAATTAGATAGCTGCCTCTAAAGAATCCTGACATGGGGTTGTGGTCTGTAAAACAGTGATATTGTAAATGTAACCAATAAACTATGAGTTGAAGTGACTACTGTCGTCTGTTATTAATAAAATAATTCTCATCTCACATAACTTCTAACAGTAGTTACAAATTCTTAAGAGTATTCCATACGATAAAGTCCTGAAGAGTTTGTCCTTGATTAGAGCTCATTGTTGGGAGCCAGGCTTAGCGTTCAGTCTAGACTATGTAGTGCTTATATATTATTATTATTATCATCTCGAATGTTCTTCACTTATTTATAGATTGTTGATAAGATACATACATACATACATAGACTCACGCCTGTTTCCCATAGGGGTAGGCAGAGACAACGGATTTCCACTTGCTACGATCCTTGCATACCTCTTTGGCCTCATTCACCCTCATTAAATTTTTCATACATGCACGTCGGTTTAAGGTACTCCTGACCTGGCCTTTCTCGAGAATATCTCCAACTTGATCTATGAAAGTTCGCCGAGGCCTTTCCCTCCCAACTGTACCCTTCACACTCGCCATGTATATTTGTTTCGTCAATCTTCTTTGTTGATAAGATATCTGCTTGTTTTGCTCTATTGATAATTATAGCCCCATAGACATACACCAATATATCTTGTTATATATAAAATTCTCGTGTCACAATGTTAGTTACCATACTCCTCCGAAACGGCTGGACCGATTTGTATGTTTTGTGTGCATATCGGGTAGATCTGAGAATCGGCCAACATCTTTTTTCATACCCTTAAATGATAAGGGTGACCCAACCTATATTTTTTTGTACGATTTTTGTTTTTTTTTTATAATGTGGGATTAAAAAATACATAGAACCCTACATTTCACCCTTCTAACTTCGCGGGCAACAGCTAGTACATATGTAAACAAAATATTTCTGTCAATTTCACAATAGAAGCTTTTGCTTAAGTTTATATGGTTATTTGCACGTTACTAACATCCACGCAGTGATAGCTCAGCGGGGAGTGCTATGGACTGTCGAGACGAAAGTCGCAGGTTCGAAACCAGGCCCAAGTGCATACACCTCTGACTTTTATAAGTTATGTGTGTATTAATTGTTAATTATCACTTGCTATAACGGTGAAGGAAACATCGTGAGGAAACCTGCATACTTGAGAAGTTCTTCATAAGAATTTCGAAGGTATGTGAAGTCTGCCAAGCCGCATTAGGCCAGCGTAGTGGACTAAGGCCTAACCCCTCTCATTCAGTAGAGGAGGCCCGTGCTCAGCAGTGGGACGTATATAATACAGGGCTGGTATTATTATAACATCCAAACACGTATTTTTTTGCCTGTTTGAAATAATCTTTGAAACTGTTGAATCGATTCTGACGGGACTTTCATTAATAGATTCCAACGGCCAGCGGTAATTAACAATGAATAGAAACGTTCGACCCTCTAAAGTTTAGATAGCAAACTATTGCTGACAACCTCCGTGGCGCAGTGGGCGAATAGCTGGCTTCGAAGCGAGAGGGCATGGGTTCGATTCCCACACCGAGACAAAGGTTTGTTTCGAGTCTGGGTGTTTTGGGACCACAAGTCCCTCGTAGTTCCTGATACCCACGATACAGGTTTACCGAGTGTGGGGTCAGGACTATGTGTGTGACTGTTGGGTGTATTTATTTATATCAAATGATGGACAAAATATCCCAAACACTTCGTAAAGCGCGATTCTTTATTTACATATTCCATGAACTTCAAATGATATGTATGTTTACATAAAACCATATGTTGTTTTTAAATATTTGCCCTGAAAATAATCATAATACTGACATAGTATCGCTCCTCTGTCAATAACGGTTATGCAATGCGTTATCAGTTATCATAATGTAGTTTACACGTGTCGTAGGGTTGGGCGAAGTAGGGACATGGGCGATGAAGTAGGGACATGGGCGTTGAAGTCAGTGAAATTGAATTATTCAACGTCGTATGGGTTGGTGGGTGGGTGGGTGTGAGATATCATTTGAGTATACAAATTGGAGTAAATTTTATCCTCTGTCGTCGTCCCAAACATGTTTTGGCAGATCCCAACGACTCCATCACAGTCGCTATCGAAGCAGCACTTTCCTCGCCCAATCCGAATCGCAATAATAATACGCGACCCCGACATAGGACAGGCCTACGAGTCCAAAGAACTCCCACAACTGACCGTCGGCACAATGATGTGCAGAGACGGCCCTAAACTATACTCCCCAGCGATTGCTCAAGCTGAGGTCTGAGCCTTCTATAAGGTGCCTCTGTGCTTAATCGCTACTAAGTACATTATAGATAATTCTGGCTAGAGCGCCATAAGCGCCGGCTTTATTGTCAGGTGAAGCTGTAAAAGTAATATAACAGCACAAATCCATGCGAAAAAAAAGTTTCAAAATATTGTCGTACTCTAGGATTTGAACTCAAGACAAGTTGTTGATTCACACCGTGAGTCAAGCCACTCGTGGTGTGAAACTAGGATGTGCCCAGTCCATAGCTTATTTCAGCCTTGACCAGCATGTCGCTCGCCTTATAGGAAGCGTCTCACGGCTGCTCATAAACAGTTGCAACACCAGCGAGAACTTAGAATTATGAAGCACTATGGCACTGATGTGCTCGTCACCCCGAGACATAAGATGTTCAATCTCATAATGCCCAGTAATTGCACTGACTTCAATGTCCTTCAAACTGGAACACAACAGTACTTACTCACTATTGCTTGGCGGCAGAAATAGACAAAGCGGTGGCACCAACCCAGACGGCCTCTCTCATACGAGGGGCCTAGCACATTGTAGGTTTACATTTGTCGGAGTTATGACGAGTTGAGAACCTCCTTTTTGAAGTCGGTTAATAACTCTAATCCTACAGGAACATTCCTACACGTGCACAACACAGACGTTATTTGTGTCACGACCTTGTATCGCTATCAAAAGCAAACCCGGAAGGATTACATAGTATTTGCTCTGAGTGTTTGATGTTTTGACTGGCAAATTGTTGGGTGTGGTTTTACTCAACTAATATTTGTTATGGCTTGGATATTGTGGGATTTTTATGTTGAGTTTAAGAAGGTTTAAAGGCTCGTACATAAATCTTATTAAATAAATAAATACACCCAACAGTCACACACGTAGTCCTGACCCCACACTAGCTAAACCTGTATCGTGGGTATCAAAAACTACGAAGGACTTGCAGTCCCACACGTTGTACACTCAAACCCGAGACTAATATTGTGAATCAAACATTTGTCTAGGTGCGGGAATCGAACCCACGGCCTCACGCTTCGCAGCCGGTTGCGCCACGGAGGCTGTCAATTATTATTAGGCTGTTATTGGATTAGCAGATTTGGATTATTCAAGTCTCTAAATTACTCTTTTAGGTGCTAAAATTTTGACAGTAAAAACTTTTAAAAAATAAAAAAATATTGCCTTTTCAGTAGAGCCAAGTAGAACGTTTCTGTTAGAAGCGTGGAGAGCGAGCGATTTATATTTTTTCATTAGATTTTTGCTAGTCAGATTCTTAAAATTCTAAATTTACCCTGGGGCAAGAGCGTTCCTAAAATATTCAGAAGCTAATCTGGATTATCTATAAATATTCAAATCAAGCATATTTTAATCAGTAGAGTGGGTTCTGTATTATTTCTATAGAACGGGTTTAAAAATGATTGCACATAGCGAAAATGGTAAGAAACCTTTTTTAATCAACTAAAACTAACGAAGGAGGGTCTCAATTCGACTGTTATATTGTATACGCATAACTTTTGAGTCAGTTTTGACTTTTGACAGCCTCCGTGGCGCAGTGGGTGAGTAGCCGGCTGCGAAGCGTGAGGCCGTGGGTTCGATTACCGCACCGAGACAAATGTTTGTTTTGGGTCTGGGTGTTGTGGGACTTAGTTCCTCGTAGTTCCTGATACTCACGATACAGGTTAACCTAGTGTGGGATCAGGATTATGTGTGTCTGTTGGGTGTATTTATTTATAGTTTAATTTTTGTTAATCCTCTGAAATGTACAAATTTGTCGCCTACCTAACCCTGGCTACCTCATTAACCATAGCATGATGGTACAGTAAAACATGTCCTGCCACTCGAGGCGTATGGACCATTATCATTATCTCGCCAACCACGTTTTAATGTTAATGAGATAACACTACCCATCTAGTGCGCTTATGTAACCACGTGATTGTGTTTGTTGAGACATAAGTTAAAGTTTGACTTTTCGCGAAAAATCTACAAAATATGAGTGGTAGAGCCACGCCGGCTCGTCCGGGTCATTACCACTGTCTCACAGAAAACCGGCGTAAAGTAGCAGCTTACTGCTGCGTTTCGTACGGTGAGTGAGATATCCGAAGGCCCAAACCCCCTTCCCTTCCCAATTCCTTAATTATCCCTTTCCTTTAAGGTCGGCAACGCACCCATGATTCTTTTGGTATTGTGGGCGTACACGGGCGGTGGAGATCACTTACCATCAGGTGACCCACTTGCACGTTTGCCGGCCTATGCCATAAAAAAAACTAGGATAAATTTTTGATTTTATTATTCTTTCTATTGCTTGTATATTTCAGTAGTCATGGGTTAAATTTCCGAGCAATCACAGTGTAACTGCAGCAATTGCCTCCGTGGCGCGGCGGGTGAAACTAGAGGCCACAGGTTCGATCCTCGCACTAACACAGATGTTGGTGTGATCCAAAAAATATTTGTTTCGGGTCTGGGTATTGTGGGGCCGAAAGTCTCTCGTAGTTTCTGATACTCATGACACAAGATTCATATCTTAATATGGGGTCCGGACTATGTGAGTGTGACGTTGGGTGTATTTATATATTACTTTTTTGATTCGAAAAAATCACTTTAATTGTCTTTGGAATACAGTTATTAGGGTCCGCTAAGGCGATAAGCTCGCCACCTGATTTTATCATATAATAGGAATAGGCTCGGGACAGGCGTAAGCTTATATGTGCATGTATGTACAATGTATACCTTCAATTTAATTTATTTAGACCGACTGACTGAAATACTCAATGAATATAAACTGATGCTGTATAACTGAAAGATTTTATTGATCTCGCCACCTGAAGGCTAATTCTCGTAATTTTAAATGTTCAAAATATCATTCCGATCTAGTCTCAGCGTCAAGAAAGTTACAAATGGCATTCTCTTAAACCAATCATCAACGTCAAATGTGAACATAGATCGTAATGAGATTGAATGTAGAATAAAAGTTGACTGAAGCCAAAACGGTATAATGCTATGCTAATTGCTAGGTGCATTTGACGTTGATTATTGGTTTAAGAGAATGCCATTTGTAACTTTCTTGACGCTGAGACTAGATCGGAATGATATTTTGAACATTTAAAATTACGAGAATTGGCCTTCTGACCACTATTAATACGAGAGCACGCGGAGACTGGGTGGCGCTGCGTGGCCTGCGCGTGCGCATGCTCGACTGATATGCGGAGATACGGTAAGGAAGCAAGAATAAGTTTTTTTTTTAATGAATTTATAGGATGGAAAACTGACGCGGCTGTGCTTGAAATAAATGTTGAATTTAATAAGTTCCACTAAAACTAAAAAAAACGACTTCAAATACTAAATCAATCTAAATATTCGAGGAGTTTCAAATTTTCCTTTCGTACTTGAACATCAGATGTTAATAATTAATTAAATCACACTTAAAATTAATCCTATTAACTACAAATAGAATACAAAAATCAAAATCGATCCATGTTTAGTGGCCATCAAAAAATAAACGTCGACTCGAGAACCTACTTTTTGAAGTGGATTAACATTTGATCAATAAAATAGCGTCTCTACTGGTTCCTTGTAATGCTTAGTGCTTTGTTAAAATGATATAAGATCAACAACGCCACACTTGTATATTTTAATAAACAGTTATATATAGCCGCTTTGTCACTTTTTAGAGTTGAAATGATTATCGCCTTTTTAAATCCATCAGAAATATGGCACATGTATTGTAAATATTTTTTATGACAGGATGTTACTAAAACCTTAGACGGTATCGATCACTATTTTTGTTTAAGAAAACTATTTGTATGATGATATTTTCGTCTAACTGATCAAATTAACATCACTTGTTTTTCGCTGGCAACATAACAAAAAACAAGAAAATTAGCACTATTTCTCTTGATACTACCAATTTAGCCATTTTAGTTCAAAATGGAAATTAACTCCATAGTTCAATAGTGCTAATTAAATATACAGTGTGAAATTATTACTATAAATTTGAACTCATTGAGTATTATATAAACTAAATAATTATACATACATACGTACTCACGCTTGTAATCCCCGAAGGATTAGGCAGAGGTGTAACCAGTACACTCACATTTCGCCGAGCGTATCACCGTCCCATGATGTGATAGGGAGCGAGCCTATCGCCATACCGGGCATAAATTCCAGATTCCAGGCTGATACTGAGCTTTTCGTTATAGAAAAACCCAATATCACATTTACCCGACCCGGGGATCGATCCCGACACCTCGGCGTCAGCCTCAGTCGTAACGCGTACGCATTACAACTGCGCCACCGAGACAGTAATTATGTAATGCCTAAACCTGTATTATTTGACAAATATATGATCATTTTTATATTATGTATTTACACAACATACGTTACTATAGTCCATATATTTTTTCAAAATAATAAAAAAAATGATTTTCTGTACTACCAACCTAAAAAATCCAAACTAAAGTTGCCGTAGTGTCCTCCCTTAATGGTAGATAAATTCGCAAACGTCTAGTTAGTGCGCAAACATGTGTACACATTGATTATATTTGTTAGGCGAGCCGCCGGCCGCCGGCCGCGTGGGGCTCTGGTGATAAACACCATGCTTTTATGGGATGTCGTGGAGTGGTTCAAGGTTATATTATGCAATAAATAAGGTGAGTTTCCCTATTGTTAGAGTTTCTTGTCTGTTCTTCTCGAGCGAAACAGCATTCCAACTGACGGTAGAGTTAAAATTTGACTGAATCTAAATGATGTATAACATTTTATAGATTCAATAAATCATTTGAATTTGAGTTATTTACGATAGTATAAAAATTTGGAAGTGTCTAGAGTAGTTGGCCTAATTGCTGTCAAAGACAACGAGGGCTATCTTTATATCGGAGGCCGATAAACAAGCAAGTGGGTCACCTGATAACTGATCTATGTCGTCATCAACACCCATAGTATCCGAAGATTTACTAGGTGGTAGATCTCTCGTATGCAAGAGGCCGTCTGGGTAGATACCTTCGCTTTGTCCATTTCTGCCGACACGCAGCAGTTTGTAAGTACTGTTGTGTTGTTGTATTTGAAGGACATTGAAGCCAGTGAAATTACCGCTAATTATGAGAACATCTTATGCCTCGGGCTGAGGAGTGCAGTCTACTCTCATGTAATACTTCATAATTCGAATTCAGATTGATGTTTTCTGTTTATGGGCAGATGTTACACTTACCATCAGACGAGCGATCTGCTCGTTTCGTCATTCATAATAATAAAAGAAAATATTAGAATTACCATCATATTCGTCTCGAAATAGATCTTTTGACGTTCCGGAAAACTGAACGACTTACTAAATTACATAGAACCGGTACAAAGCACTTGACCTGTATGGGGCTGGCATAATCACACAGTGACTAAGGCTCCAAAAAACAGATCATTTTTTTTTGTTGACCAAACCAAGAATACATAACGTCATTTGCACCATGACGACAGTTATCAGGTAAGGGCGATCGGTCACACCTTCATTATATTAACTAAATTCATTATAAATAAGGGTCGCCTGAAAAACATCACGTGAGGTAAATAATTATGTCATTGACTTATCTATAATGAAGTATGTTTGTCTGTTTGTTTGAGTACCTATGTGATTATTTTTGATAGATTGAATCGAGATAAGTGTGATAAGACTGCCTCGGTGGCGCAGTTGTGATGCGTACGGGTTACGACTGACGCTGACGCTGAGGTCTCTGAATCGATCCACGGGTCAGATAAAACTGATATTAGGTTTTTCTATTACGAAATGCTCAATATCACCCCGGAGTCTAGAATTGTGCCCGGTATGGCGATAGGCTCGCCCCCTATCACATCATGGGACGGAGATACGCTCGGCGAAATGTGGGTGTATTGGTTACACCTCTGCCTACCCCTTCGGAGATGACACGCGTGAGTGCGTATGAATCGAGATAACCCTGTTTTTTTTTATTATTTATTTATTATTAAGGAAAACAAACAGCACATATAATACATTTGGATACTGTAGTGTCTTGGCTGAATCCGTGTATCCGTGGCTGAATGATCATGTGCCCTTTGCCATTACAATACGACGAGCGTTGGAGTAAAGATGTATTGAAGTGAAGCTAAATTGTTTTATTGGTATTTACTGACCTGAACAAGTGGCGACCCTGCCAGGATAAAATCCTATCGAGGTATGTACCAATAAATAATAATACATCACAAAACTTAACATGAAATTGTTAAGTAAAAATCTCGTTTTACAATGACGGCGCCTTGTTGCATCAGACCAAAATGGCGACAAAAAAAAGATTGATAAAATATACAATTTCTTTTGTAACTAATTTATTGTCAATCATAACGTTGATAAACTGAATATAAAGTTTATTAAAATAATTATGTCGTTTTGATGAAAAGTAATTGCCTAATATATCAATATAGTATTGATCTAAGTACAAAAACAATAATTTGTGTCCAAGTTGTATTCACGGGAGCGTAATGCAACAAGCGGCCGATTGAAAAGCGAACGAGTAGAATACGTTGTTATACCGTGGAAATATCATTATGTACACATCCCACATGTGGGATAAGATTAGAAGCTGTTTATTACAAGCACTTTACTATTGCAATTTTAATTACTATAGCATAATTCAGTTACTTAATAAACATAACAAAAGGTAAAAGAGTATGGAATCAATTAAGGTACCTATAATATACTTATTGTTCACATATTGGGAGGGTTCTAGAATCGAATCCCGGGTGTACAGCAAGTGTTAAATGTACCTACCCTACATTTTAAAAAAAGCAGATAAATAATTTGAAATGTCTCATCTGGCTTTGTACTTGGCTCGAGAAATAGTATGAGAAAAACGAGTGCACTGACATCTTGACATCTGGCAACAGTTACCCAGTTAAAGGATTGTGTCTAGGACCTTATGAAACGCAGCCAGTATACCTGCGCTACACACTGCGTGATATGTCCGTCCTATGCGACAGGCCGTCTGGGCTGGTATCACTGATTAGTCTGTTTCTACCGAGATGGAGCAGTGTGCCAGCACTGTTATGTTATATATGAATTAAAAAGCACTGCATGAAACTGGACTGCGCTCGTCAACCCGGGACATAAGTTGTTAAGTCTCATAATGCCCAGTAATTTCGCTGGCTTCAATGTCCTTCAAACCGGAACACAACAATGCTTACTTAAATAGACAAAGCGGTGGTACCTACCAGACGGCCTCTCGTAGACAAGGGACCTACCACCTATTTGAAGTTACAGTTCGCTGTTGCGTTTCGAACACGGTGAGAGATATCTCGTAACCCACATCCCTCCCCCCCCTTTCTTAAACGCAACGCATCCGTGACTCTTCTGGTATTATAGGGTGGTAAACATCACTTACCCACTTGCTCGATTGCCGACCCCTGCTATAAAAATCATTTTCAATGCGAAAGCAAAATCAAAGTACAAAGATTAATATTTAAAAAACTGGAAATGATGCTTAATCTGATATTCTGTGAAAGCTTAAAGTCAACACAAATTTCTGTAAAGTATCAGATTATTCATAATGTTTAATATTTCGACCCCTGGAGATCCCTTAATTGATATTTTAGTCCGTTCTTACGACCCGTTGAGATTTTTAACCCTCTTTCCGATTTTATCGTTTATAATTTCTTCAAAGCTGTTAACAGGAAAAATTAAGAAATTTGAGAAAATTCATTATTTAAATAAAATCTGTTGAAAAGGAACCAAACACCAAGAACGATGAATCAATTTACGTTACTAACTGAAAATATATTTATGAAGTAAGAAATAACGTTTAACAAAACTTAGAAACCGACTTCAATGTACAGCAATAGCATGCAAATTCCAATGCAATAACACAATCGCGACGAGTGTACTGTTGTCCGTTGAGGAGTTTTTTCTCCGTACTCTGTCATCAGATCTTAATCAAATTTATATGGGACAACATCGCAGCTAAACTCTATCGAATGATTTTTTTTCCTACAAAATCGGTCCACAATTGGCGGAGAAATCGATGTACATACATAAAAAGAAGCAAAAAAAATTAATAAAACCGCGCCGAATTGAGAACCTCCTCCTTTTTTGAAGTCGGTTAATAATAGCCGAGTTTTATTAATACCATTTAGTGGCAGCGTCCGTAGCCTGTGACACCGGCGCGATGAGATCCCAGGTTCAATTCCCAGGACGGACAACGAAATTTAGTGTCAAGCTTTTCAAATTCGAAAAACACACATGAGTTGCCCGGGAATGAACTCCACATCCAGTATAGCGATAGGCTCGCCCCTTATCACATCAAGGGACCGTAATAAGCTTGGCATACCGTGCATTACTTGTACCTCTGCCTACCTCTTCGGATACCTGAATGCCCACGAATCTCCGGATGCTTTAATGTATACATATTTACGTTATGAAATGAAATGAAATAGTTTTATTAATCATGTAGGCAATTAAAATAGCGCTTATGACAAGTCAGTACAAAATAAAGAAACTTATGTATAAAAATCATATCAACTAATGTATACATAACATACATAGCATCGTCAAATACACTAGGCAATTACACTAAATTGTTTATTTGTTGTCTTTTTATTTTACATTATTAACAGTATTTGTAATATGGAAACGTCCATTATTAATTATTAAATATTTTGAGTCGGTATGGACCACTGCATTTACCACTGGATTCAACGCGGCGCGACCCAAACTCTGAGAAGATCCAGCTACTTGAACTCAGGGGGCTTTTTTTAGGTCCGGATTTTCAATAATTTATATTAGGAAATACAAAGTCCTATAGTTAACTTTAGGGAGATTGAATGCGGACCATGTGTATCTCCGAAGTGTTGTTTTAAACTACCACCGGATCCAAACGCGACCCAGCTTGAGAAGACCCGGCGAAACAAACTTAATGGGCTTGTTTTTTGTCCGCTTAATATATTCTTGAAAAGCATGACTTGTCTTTTAAAAAATTGCCAATTTTCCGTTAGGTATTATTTATTCGCGATCGGTCGTCTTTTGTTTATTTGATATCGTTTATGTATATGTTCGTTAAAGAACTCAAAGAATTAACCAAATTATATTCGGTTCGAAACCAGCCTCAAGTGCATACACCTCTGACTTTTCTAAGTTTTGTGTGTATTAATTGTTAATTATCACTTGCTTTAACGGTGAAGGAAACATCGTGAGGAAACCTGCATACCTGAGAAGTTCTTCATAAGAATTTCGAAAGTATTTGAAGTCTGCCAACCCGTATTAGGCCAGCGTGGTGGACTAAGGCCTAACCCCTCTCCTTGTGTAGAGGAGGCCCATGCCCAGCAGTGGGACGTGTATAATACAGGGCTAGTATTATTATTATAGTTATTATTTAATTTTCAACTTCGTATCAAAGTCCAATGCGCCGCCCGCGCGTCTCCAGGAAACCTAAACATTTCACCAACAGGCACTGAAAGCAAGTAATTGAAATCTCAGAATCGTTTTGCAAAGTTAATTTCCTAAGCGACAGTATGGTTTTTATTTTCACTCCTATAAAAATGGTAAGTTCTATGGGCGAAGTCGTTGGGAGCGATATCGCCGGAGTTTCCAACTTGAATAATAATAAAATACTAACAAAATGATCCCTGTGGAGACGAGAAAAAAAAACAATTTTCCATTACAAAGCCGAGGCGTGGATCGAAAATTTTCTATTTCGCTTTTAAATTGAGGACCAGTGGAGTATCTACGGAAGAGTAGGGATGTTTGTTCGTTCAGAAATTACTGTTAAAAAAACCGACGAAATATTACACATAGATATAAGAAGCTAGTTGTTTTGGAGTCAGATAAAAATTATAAGAACTTTGAATACATACGCACTCACGCCTGTAATCCTCGAAGGGGTAGGCAGAGGTGTATCCAGTACACCCACATTTCGCCGAGCGTATCTCCGTCCCATGATGTGATAGGGGGCGAGCCTATCGCCATACCGGGCACAAATTCCAGACTCCGGGCTGATACTGAGCTTTTCGTAATTGAAAAACCCCATATCACTTTTACCCGACCCGGTGATCAAACTCGAGACCTCAGCGTCAGCCTCAGTCGTAACGCGTACGCATTGCAACTGCGCCACCGAGGCAATCTTTGAATAATACTATTATACATATCTCGTTATAAAATTGTTTCCATAATAATCTTTCCCAAATTGACGGATCTTAGCGAAATTGAATGTGATTGATGTAAACGATTTATTTTCGGCTGTTCCTTTTCGTTCGTTGCTAAACAGTTTATTCTCTTAGCCATTACTTTATGATTAGTTTTTCCAACATTCAATACATCTTAGCACGGCTTGTTATAAATACGTGATGTATTTGTATATACACAATGACTGTGTGCTGCTTAAAATATGAGTTTTTTTTTATTAGCTTGCATGACGAGACGACAGGTCGCTCGCCTGATGGTAAGCGCCACGCCAGCTCATAAACAGAAGCAACGCCACACAGAACTTTAAATAACTAAGCACTGCATGACACTGGACTGCCATCGTCACCCCGAGACATAAGGTGTTTAGTCTCATAATGCCCAGTAATTTAACTGGCTTCAATGTCCTTCAAACCGGAACCCAACAGTGCTTACACACTGTTGCTTGGCGGCAGAAATAGACAAAGCGGTGGTACCAACCCAGCCTCTCGCTTACGAGGGACCTACCACCTTGACCTCACCACACCGTGTAAAGATGAACTGAAATATCTATATCTACTTTGTTTCATAAATACCCAACCAAAGCCAGCTTTACATATCAGTGTAGAATACACAAGATTTTTCCCAGTTTTGACACCGCTGCATAGCCGAGGGTACGACCCGATGCCGGGGTGTTACGGGGTTAGCGTATTTGCATTTTTATGCTTTAATTAAGCTACGTCCAAAGGCCGATTGCGTTTTTTTCCACAGACACTTTCGGATTAATTTTATATTTTCTTGCGCCATTAATTTTTTTTTGCGCTTTATTAATGCTTTTTGTTTTTGATTAAGATCATGTGAATGGATCGTTATGGAGATGTTAATGTTAAAACGCTAATGGGGCTTCTTAATTTTGAAGCACAAGGGAGAAAATCTAAGGATTTTTTAAGTAACACGATGGTGTTATTATACAATAAAGTTAATTAGTTTGTACAATATTCACTTGGTATTTAGCCTTCAGCCATTTTACTAAGCAGAGCAGTATTTTCACTTAGGTTTTCTGTAAAAACGGTGGCCCACGACCACGGTGAAGTCAGTTACTCTACCACATTGATTCCGTAAGTACAAACAAAAATTCAGCTGAATAGGGTACCTAGTTGACTAGATATTTTTATTATTTAAATCAATATTAAGTTACCTTACTCAAAATCTAATGCAGAAAGAATTTTATAAATCGGACCAAAACTAATTTAAGTAAGAAGTCATTCAAATCCTGTAGAAGGGGTAATTGACAAATGACAGATGACGCAAACTTTGACGACACTGTGTAAAATGTTTATTATGGTGCACGCGTGCAAGCGAGATAGTGAGATATTACGCACCCACTTTTCCTCATACCAACATTTAAAGTCACAACTGCGGGCACATTTCTAAACCAATTTAGATTGTGTTTTAATAGAATGGTTTCTTTTGCGTATCATTTAAATAATGTATAAAATTCAATATAGGAAACTACCCTATTGAAAAACTCGTTTTTCTCTCCGGTTAAAAATGATTGACGACAACTTTTATATTTCGAAAAGATATAAACCAACATCAAAGGAAGCGATGCCCATTCACACATGGCCATAATCGACTACGCGTAAAAACACCATAAAACCTATATCTATACATTGTACATTTTATTAAACACACGTAAAATATGTGGCGTTTTGTACATTTTTACGATTCCGAGTTTTATGGCGCACATATGATATTTAGATAAAATTGTCTGGTTACAACGGATGCTCTGCTATATCTCATTGGATGGAAAGGTGGGGAGGGGATAGATCAATATATATCACAACTCTACAAAAAAATACCTTTTTTTTGTTGCCCTGGATATCATTGAAAATGTTAATGTTTTCAAGTGCCCATATTACGAATAATTCATGAAAGTTCTCAATGTGCTCTTATTTTCATGATTTTTGCATATCTTATATTTTGAACAATTATCGGCTAGTTAAAAATAAAATTTAATTTTCCAGTCATGATTAGGCTTCTGCGCAACTTTTTTACGCATACAAACATCGTGTGATCCCCACTCTCAGACCCCTTGCTCCACACGACAACTGAGATCTCAGTTATTTGACAATATTGAAGTACTTACAACTTACTTAATTACTTATTTTGTTTCTCGTTTTTTGATTTTTGTAATGTAAAATGAAAATAAAGATTTAGAAAAAAAAACAAAATCATTGATAGTTTCATGAATTGTGTGCATAAATAGACCCGAAATCATTGTCATATCTAGGGCAACAAAACCACTGTAGTCCAGTGTATTTGCTTAAACTTTGCTTTGCTTTACTTATTTGTGAAGACGTTGATGTAAAACCGAACATTTAAAGTAGCCAGTGTGAAGGAATACATACATACATACGTACGCACTCACGCCTGTAAGCCCCGAAGACGTAGGCAGAGGTGTAACCAGTACACCCACATTTCGCGCAGCGTATCTCCGTCCCACAATATGATAGGGGGCGAGCCCATCGCCATACCGGGCACAAATTCCAGACTCCGGGCTGATATTGAGCATTTCGTAATAGAAAAACCCAATACCACTCGTACCCGACCCGGGGATCGAACCTGAGACCACAGCGTCAGCCTCAATCGTAACGCGTACGCATTACAACTGCGCCACCGAGGCAATCTCTTTTTATTCCAGAAAAAAACATTTCACGCGGGCGAAGTCGCGAGCAACAGTTATATCATACTAATATTTTATGTGAATGTAAGTTTGTTTGTTACGCTTTCACGCGAAAACTACTTAACAGATCATCATGAAACTTTGTACACATATTCTTGGAGGTATAAGAAGTAACATAGGATACTTTTTATGAAAAAAAAAACTATTTATTGTTACGCTTTCACACGTAAATCACTGAATCGATTTTGATGAATTTTGATGTAGAGATAGATAGGACCCTGGAGACGGTTATAGGCTACGTTTTATTTAGGAAAAGTCTATTCACGCGGGCGGAGCCGCGAGCAAACGCTAGTAACATTATAAAACTGCGATGTTCTGTGTAACACAAGACCCCGGATGCCCGTGGTGTCGTGTCACATTAAAATTGTCTTTCCATACTTTATTCCAGGTATTTTACGAGGGTGTCGAGTTTTACGTCTCATGACGTTTATGGGCTGGACAAAATCAGTGATATATCGACGGTGCTAAAATTAGATATGTTTTTAAACGATCACATGGCACAGGGGATGGGACATAAAACAGGTGCATTTGAGGATGAAGGGTTCTATTAAGATGGAAATAGCTGACACTGGTAAGAATATAACAAGACTAGCTTTTGCTCGCGGCTTCGCACGCGTGAATAGCCTATTCCGGGATGAAAAGTAGCCTATACCCGTCTGCAGGGTCCCATCTATCTCTGAACCAGAATTCATCGAAATCGGTTCAGTGAATTGGGCGTGAAAGCGTAACAAACAAATAGTTTTTTTTTCATAAAAAGTATCCTATGTTACTTCTTATACCTCTAAGCCTCCAAGAATATGTATGTGTACAAGTTTCATGATGATCGGTTAAGTAGTTTTCGCGTGCAAGCGTAACAAACAAACTTACATTCACATTTGTAATATTAGTATGATATTCTTATTTATCTGACAGCCTCCATGGCGCAGTGGCGAGTAGTTGGCTGCGAAACGAGAAGCCGTGGGTTCGATTCCCACACCGAGCCAAATGTTTGTTTAATCCACAAATATTTGTTTCGAGTCTGGGTGTTGTGGGAGCGCAAGTACCTCGTAGTACCTGATACCCGCGATACAGGTTAACCTAGTGTGGGGTCAGGACTATGTGTGTGACTGTTGGGTGTATTTATTTTATTTTCGTTAATGACGAGACGAGGAAATCGCTCGTCTGATGATAAGTGTCACGTCTGCTCATAAACAGAAGCAACACCTTCTTTTCACTTTTCACTTTTCACTTTCTTTCCACCAGAACTTCGAAGTATGAAGTACTACATAGAACTGGACTACGCTCGTCACCTCGAGGCATAAGATGTTAAGTCTCATAATGTCCAGTAAATTCTTGCTTCAATGTCTTTCAACCAGAAATACCAGATGATAGGATACCAGGAGATGTAGAGGGCGATGAAGAGACCAACTTTTTATTTTATTTAAGAATTGGCAAGATGTTTGACGGTAATCGCACCTGATGGATAGTGACGATTTGGTCTACGTTATTACACGCTTGCTTAAAAGGTACCTCCACTCTAACTTTGAAAAGCCCCAGATTGTAGCGTTGCGGAAATACTGAGACGGGCAACGAATTCCAATCCTCAGGAGCACGCATGAAAGAAGCGAATCGCTTCGTTCGAATGAATGGTATACTGACTACGTACGGATGGAATCCAACCGTCCTCCTAGTTGTCTGCATGTGGAAAGCTGATGGTGGAATTAGGTCCTGTAGTTCTTGCGCACACTCACCGAAGTGTAACCGATAAAACACCGCAAGGCTAGCAACTTTACGTCTTGCGCACACTCACCGAAGTGTAACCGATAAAACACCGCAAGGCTAGCAACTTTACGTCGGTGTTTAAGACTCAGGAGTTTCGTCTCCGCCAGGGTATCGTTGCTAATGAGCCTCTTGGCGCGACGCAAAAACTTCCGGTTAATTTGCACGTTTTGTATTTATTTATTAATAATTAATAATTAATAATTACACACTTACAGTAGGTACACCAACACGCTTACATGCTAAATATAACAGATACAAGATTTACAACGCAACAATAAATAATTAATGAACAAAGATCATTGTATGGTAGATATATCCCAATTTGAATTGTACAGGAACGAATATACGTTCCTATACATAACATGGTTTCTATCAGAAAACATGTCGGCATCCAACCTGTACTCCAAAAACGCATTTACTGAAACCATTGCCCTGGCGGTCGGGCTATTGTTGGTTTGGTTTAAACGCCAACAATTGTATGTCTTATCAATCTTGTTTGTTATTGGCGTAAGGAATTTCCTTCGACGAGTGCATTTGCACGTAATATGATTAGTCAGAAATAAAATGCGGATACTGATATCAACACCTGCATTGTTGATTACACACGTTTTTATTATATTGGTGCATAACAACTGTTACCTAAAGATAGATCAGGTATCAAGATTGTAAAACGAAAGTAATTTAGGTACGTAATTTTACAAGGTGGTAAGGTCCTTCGTATGCGAGAGGCCGGCTGGGTTGGCACCACCGCTTTGTCTGTTTCTGCCGCCAAGCAACACTGTGTAAGTACTGTCGTGTTCCGGTTTGAAGGACATTGAAGTCAGTAAAATAACTGGGTATTATGAGACTTAGCACCTTACATCTCAGGGCGACGAGCGCAGTCCATTGTCTTGCAGTGCTTTGTTATTTAAAGTTCTGTGTGGCGTTGCTTCTGTTTATGAACACGCGTGGCGCTTACCATCAGGCGAGAGAGATGCTCGTCTCGTTATTCAATCTACAAAAATAAAATAATTAATTGTCAAGTCCTTGTTTTTGGACTGCGCCGACCTTACTTACAGGTTTATTTTTGTTTTTTATTAGTTTTTGTAATAATATTTGTGTTTCAGGTGTCACGTATGCGAGAGACTGTCTAGACTGGTACCACCGTTTTGTTTATTTCTGCCAACAAGCAGCAGTGTGCAAATGTTGTGTTTCGGTTTGAAGGACATACAATACAAAGGCGCAGGCCACTGGATGGTCAAAATCTTTATGAGTGATGGATCTCAGATGAATGTCAGATAGGTGTACTCGCTTGACCATTGGGAGCGTAATATGATATGCGTAAGCGTAAGTGGTTAGTCGAAAGTATTTGATATCTAGCCCGAAACTAAAAATATGAATTAGTTTTTAGGACTTCATATTGATAGAAAATTAAACTGGAAAAACCATATAGATTACGTATGTAAACGCTTAAATCAACAGTCATATGCTCTTTATAAATTAAGCAAAATATCAGATAAATCTGCCGTGATAAGTGCTTACCACGGCCATGTATCTTCTATTTTAAGATATGGTTTGATATTTTGGGGAAACTAAGTAAACAAAGACCTAGCTTTTAGGGCTCAGAAGCGATGCATTCGATCAATAGTAAACTTTGAACCAACTGAATCCTGCATACCACATTTTAAGGAACTAAAGATACTTCCACTTCCCAGTATGTTTGTTTATGAGTGTGTCATTTATGCTTAAGCGAATATCCACCTTTTTAAATTTAGTAACTGAACTAGACGCAATGAAAAAATGACATGTGTACCCCACAAAACGGCATTATTTCATAAAGGTGTATTTTACTTAATTCCTGACATATACAATAGTTTACCAAAATCGATTAGAGAATTGAATGATTTTAATAGTTATAAGAATACACTGTTTAGATTTTTGAATGATAAATGTTATTACAAAGGATTATCTTAATGATGTTAAAATTTAGAATATGATTAGCATTATGTTTAATACTTCATATTATTAATAGTTTAATACGTCATAGCTTTACAAACAATGCGATTTAATAACATAAAAAATCTACCTATGTAACACAATACAATAAATAAATAAATAAATCCACTTCATTTTGATGAATACCTCTTCACTCGGGTCTTTTTCACCATCAATATAATAAAACAAACTAACAGTCTTAAAATAAAGACTGGAAGTAAAGATTATGATGTGTAATGAACTATTGGCCAATCGCGACAATAATGGGTCAACTAATTCATTTTAGTCATCATTATTTTCTTGTCAACATAAAATAACACCATACCGTAGGTACTATACATACGTATAGTATATACACATACACATATAGACATACATCCAAACTACTGTCTCGGTGGCGCAATTGTAATGCGTATGCGTTACGACTGAGGTTGACGCTGAGGTCTCTGATTCTATCCCCGGTCGAGTAATAGTGATATTGGGTTTTTCTATTACGAAATGCTCAGTATTAGCCGTCTGGAATTGTGCCCGGTATTGCGATAGACTAGCCCCCTATCACATCATGGGACGGGGATACGCTCGGCGAAATGTGGGCTTACTGGTTACACCTCTGCCTACCCCTTCGGAGATTACAGGCGTGAGTCCGTATGTATCCAAACTATACCCACTTGGCAACAATCCCAAAATATAATTTGATAAGTCGGGATGCGTACGTGACGCGGCGTGCATCCCAGTGCATTAACTCCGCGATAAGATAAGCGGTAAATGGGTTGAAATCACCACATACAGTATTTCACGGAACTAAGATCATGCTATTCGTATGAAATCTCGTTTTTCCTCACGTTTATCACTTATCAGTTAGTGGAAATGAAAGTTTAGTGTAAGAGATTAAAAGTAACGTTGTACAGTACTCTTTATTTCAAAAGGAATTTTCTACATTACTAAATATTACATTTCTAAAAACAAACATTTAAAAATATAAAAAGTATCACCCTCCAATGGCGAGGCCTAGGACCCAAGCCATCGGTAGTTAGGACCCCAGAGTGAGGAACCTCCTCACAATGCGTGCCGTGTCCAATAACACTGCTTTCTGAATCTGGCTCTTGACCCAACGACCAATTGAGAACCTCTGGAGGTGTTTATTGAGGTTCTTTAGTATCAACCCATTAGCAGAAACGCCTATCAGGACAATCATTGTTGAGTCCACATCCCACATATTAGTAAAATTAAAAAGGTGAGGTAATTGTTATTTTTATAATATTGCATGCCGCACTTTTATGTAGCGTAAGTAAAATTCAATGCTATAATGATAGAGGTTTCCTCGTTATTATAAACGATGATTGTGTTTAATGGAATAAACATAATAATTTATGAATATGCCAATAAATATCGGTAAATATAGGACAATGTTCTGCTACCGTTTAGTTTAGGTTAGGCCAGGTTCGGGCTCTTTTACATGTCCATAAATATTTTTTTTATGGTATAGGCCGACTAAAGAGCATGTGGGTCACCTGATGGTAATAGATCTCCACCGCCCATATACGTCCACAATACCAAAAGAAGCATGGGTGCGTTGCCTACCTTAAAGGAAAGGGATAATCAAGGGATTGGGAAGGGCCCTCCCCATTGGTTTGGGCCTCCGGATATCTCACTCACCGTACGAAACGCAGCAGCAAGCTGCTACTTTACGCCGGTTTTCTGTGAAACAGTGGTGTGGTGAATGACCCGGACGAGCCGGCCCATACATGCTGTAGACAAAAGTGTCTACACCGTGGCTCTACCACACATAAAGATATATTATCTACAGTAAATATGAAAGTAATTATAAACATGAGCATTTTGTAAGTTCGTGACTCCCTGATTTTGTTTCTCTGGGATAACCTCTGAAACTACTGATCCGATTCTGAGAATTCCTTCGCTACTAGGAGGCTACGTTATCCCTGAATGCTGCAGGCTATTCTTTATTACGTTAATGTGTATCAATAAGAAAGATTTTCACGTGAGAAAAGCACTCAACAACATCAACATTAGGTAGTGTAACGAAGTAGAACAATTGAAACACAATGTAAACGATCTTCTCCATTTATTTGGGCAGAGTAACACTTTATATTCCGTTTAGCAACCGACTGACTGCCGACAATAATAATTCCACCTTATTTATACCTTTTCACAAATGGTTCACATTAGTTATTGTATTTATTATTGAACATGTTGGAACGTTCTAAATAACGTACCTATACAATAATTAAAATTGAATAATTAAATAACATTATCTTATGATTAACCGACAATATAAAGTTATACAATCATAGTGTGACGTCATAACCGTGCCGTGTGTCTAGAATGGTAGTACTAGCAACATTCATACTAAATTATTATTTACACTGATTATAATTGAATAATAAAATAAATCAGAGATTATTAGGAGTAATAAAGGTGATATAAAGCTATACAATCATAGTGTGATGTCATAACCGTTGTGCTATTATTTAGTACTGGCAACACTTTTAACAGTAGTCATTAATTTATTTATTTATTATTATTATTTATTTAGGGTACGCTAATGGATTTGGCTCTTTTAGAATCCAAATTCAGTAATCAAGGTCGTTGTAAATCACCCACACTGCGACATCAATCCAAACTTCACCTTAGAAACTCATCTCCCATCAGTATCATTTCAGACTTCACAAATCACTCTGATAATTCAAAATGGTAAGTATTTCGGCCGATTACGCAAGTTTCATAAGTGTGTGGTGAGGTGATTGACCAGGCTGATAAACAGACAAACAACGTTGATAACGCGATAAGGTTATAAAGTAAACATGTCACACTATTTGCTGGAACTGATGTTTGGACTTGTCAGTTTTGACTGATCTTGTTTTCTTGGGATAGTGACGTGTCCATTGTTGTGATCTTATGATGTCATGGGTTAATTAAACGTGGTTACATACATACATACGCACTCACGCCCGTAATCCCCGAAGAGGTAGGCAGAGGTGTAACCAGCACGTCCACATTTCGCCGAGCGTATTTCCGTCCCATTATGTGATAGGGGGCGAGTCTATCGCCATACCGGGCACAAATCCCAGACTCCGGGCTGATACTGAGCATTTCGTAATAGAAAAACCCAATATCACTTTTACCCGACCCGAGGATCGAACCCGAGACCTCAGTGTCAGCCTTAAAACGTACAACTGCGTCACCGAGGCAGTCGTATGCATCGTAGCAAACGTGGTTACGTTACCAAAAAACATTATTTTGTGCGCCTTTATAGAAATTGAAGTAATTGATAGCACATTTTACAAGGTGGTAGGTCCCTCGTATGAGGCCGTCTGGGTTGGCACCACCACTTTGTCTATTTCTACCGCCAAGCAACAGTGTTTAAGCACTGTTGTGTTCCGGTTTGAAGGGCATTGAAGCCAGTGAAATTACTTGGCATTATGAGACTTAATATTGCTAGAAGTTACGTGAGACGAGTATCATGTTATTAATACCAAACGACAGTAATCAGATAGGTGACCAACCCATCACCATATCGGAAAAAATACCAATGCTGGGCAACTCATGTGTGCATATTGTGATTGCCCCATTTGGGTTTGACGCCAAGACATCATGGTTTGTCAGGCTTACTAGACCAATGCAGCGATTCTTATTTTATTCGATTTCAAAATACTTTACTCAAAGCCTTTAATACACACAAAACAACACGTAGATTAAAAAGCATTAACAAACACAATAGCGTGAGGGTGTGAGATGTGTGGCGTAGGGGCAGTAATGCGCAAACACAATTATTTACTTATTGTTCCGGGATGAGCAAACACTCTTAGCAAACAACCCTCAGTGGTCATCAGACAATGACTTTGCCATTTATTTTGCGAGTCCATTTTGGGCTTTACTGATCTAAAACTTTATTAGAAATAGCGATTGCTTGCCGCTCGCGTGTTAGTTTTTTGATATCTCGCTTTTATTACATAAAAAAAAATCTAGTCTAAACTAAAACTTAGAACTTTAAATTACAAAAACAGTTGATCTCCACCGGCCAGGACTATAATAACAGAAGAATCATGGGTGCGTTGCCGAATTTAAAGTAAAGGGATAATTAAAGGACTGGGAAGGAGAGGGATTTGTGCCTGATGTCTATAAATACATACATTTTTTTTTTATTAGTTTGAATGACGAGGCGAGCAGGTCGCTCGCCTGATGGTAAGCGCCACGCCTGCTCATAATCAGAAGCAACGCCACACAGAACTTTAAATAACAAAGCACTGCATGCCACTGGAATGCGCTCGTCACCTCGAGACATAAGTTGTTAAGTCTCATAATGCCCAGTAATTTCACTGGCTTCAATGTCCTTCAAACCGGAACACAACAGTACTTACACACTGTTGCTTGGCGGCAGAAATAGACAAAGCGGTGGTACCAACCCAGCCGGCCTCTCGCAAACGAGGCACCTACCACCTTGTAAAACATGTACTATAACTTGTATACATACGCACTCACGCCTGTAATCCCCGAAGGGGTAGGCAGAGGTGTAACCAGTACACCCACATTTCGCCGAGCGTTTCTCCGTCCCACGATGTGATAGAGGGCGAGCCTATCGCCATACCGGGCACAAATTCCAGACTCCGGGCTGATACTGAGCATTTCATAATAGAAAAACTCAATACCACTTTACCCGACCGATCGAACCCGAGACCTCAGCGTTAGTCTCAATCGTAACCGAGGCAGTCTATAAAGTTTAAATATAATTTCAAGACAATATACAGCAATTTTTGAAAGTATTTAGTAAAAGTAGTAAGAGGTGGTGAAAAAGGAACTTTAGAAGACTCGTTATGACTGACCAATAGTACCAGATTGCTCTGCATTTAATATGATTGTAATGTACTCGCAAACTAATTTGATCTATTCTAGACTTTATCTAGGAATGTTTCCCCCACGGTGTTTCGAGGTGTGTGGTGGTGGGCTAAAAATATATTTCTAATTTATTATGCTTCATCTCTTTGTGTTTATGGTTTTAAAATTATATTAGCTGTTTAAAGGTAATTTAGATTAAAATATTTTATCATACACTGATAATGTGAAGTGTCGAGTAGGTGTAAACAACAGCCGACAATAATATTTAAAAACTCTCCACTTTTAACTGAAAGATTTAGCTATATTTTTATTACAATTTTGTTGTTAAATATTTTAGTTATACATAGTAAATTAATACATAGAAATAAAATAAAACTAGTTTATACGGATTTTATCGCGATAAAATCCGTATAAACTAGTTTTATTTTATTTCAATGTGTAATATTCGCGTAAACCTAAGAAATCACTAAATTAATACATAAATAATAAATAAACCCAACAGTCACACACATAGTCCTGACCCCACACTAGGTTAACCTGCATCGTGGGTATCAGGAACTACGAGATACTTGCGGTACCACAACACTCAGACCCGTAACAAATATTTGTGGATCACACAAACATTTGTCTCGGTGCGGGAATCGAACCCACAACCTCTCGCTTTGAGCCGGCTTGTCGCTGACTGGGCCACGGAAGCTGTCAAACTCCAGACTCCAAACATTAACTCTCTTAATGTATTAAATAACGAAAATGTAAAGGAAAATATATCACTTAAAGTTTTGTAAAATACTCTAGTTTGTATATTGCCACTGCATCACGGAAAACTGACGAAGTTTTGTTGCGTTTCATACGGTGAGTGAGATTACCGGAGACCCAAATACCTGATTTTCTGGATTTCTTTCTTTCTTCGATGAAATGTGGAATTGTGTAAACATGAGTTGTTGAAATAAATATTTTTGAAAAATAAAAAACTTTATCTTGTGTATATTATTTATTATGCCATTCTATTAGTTATAATATAATGATATAAAATAATTCAGCTTAGGTATGTTTAGATTTTCTTTAACATTTACTTAAAGAAACCATAGACTTTAATGTATACTACTAGACGGGCTGTTTAGAAGAAAAATTGCGTCACATAACGCGGGAGTTTGGCAGCTCACAAACAGGGAGCGCGATAGGGGTTCTAGTTGAGAGTAAGCGAGATGGTAATATTGAGTTACGGTCAATTGACCGCAACTTAGTGATACAATTTAGAAGTACCGCGCTGCTTGTCTAGTAGTATAAGTACATTAAAGTCTTTGAAAGAGACTAATCTATTGTAAATAGATACATCTAAATGTGAATGGCTTCCTTTGTCTAGCAAACAAAGTGGAAAACCTAGTCGCCATCTTGTCTGTCGAAGCTTGAAAGTAATAATATATGATAATTGATATCTACAAAGTGTAACGTACTTGAGTTTTACGACATATTTATCATAAGTACTATATCTCGAACACTTGTAAACGAGCAAACCCGGGAACATTATACTTGTTCATTACCAACACGTGTTTAGATACTTGGACTGCTAAGGGTTATATGTACATTCAATAATGTACTTTAACTTTTGTTCGTTAAAATTTATTTTCCATTAGATAAGTTAGAGTACCAATGGGACTTATACCTGCATCCGAAAATGCACTATATTTCAAATGTATTAAAGGTGAAATTAGGTTGTACAATAAATCTTTTTATAGATTTAAGAGACAAGTGCACGATATTAAGTGTGGGCATTAATTAAAACGAAATTAGATCTTTGCGGTTAGGTTTAACGACTCTGTGTTTTATTGTCAAGAGAGTAAAGTTTATTATAGGTTGTTTAAAGTGTTAAGATAAAAAACGCCTATCAAGAGTCGAGTTATAAATGGTATTTTTTTTACAAAAAGCTTTGGCTCTTACAAACAGGTCCCCATCAATTTTATTTCGTGGTTTTATTTCATAATGATGAGTCGTATTACCGACTCGTTGTTTAAAATGTGTGTTAAGTATTGATATCATTTAACCAGAGTTAACTAAGGTTTTACTATAGAACACTATTGAAAGGTAATAATATATAGTAAGGATTTACGTGAAAAGAGTATTATTTTAAAAACTAGGGGCTTTGCCCATGTTTTTCCACAAAACATATCTTACTTTCTTCCCCACATTATTCTGCATCGATTGGTATCGGTCTCGACCCCATACCCCCAGCGGTTTCGGAGGAGATAGCGTGACAAGCTTTTGGCAGCGGCGGCGGCAGTTACTTTTTTTTAGAATAGAGAGATACAAAATGTGTAATAAATCATGGTCACTTTTACAATATGAGTACTTTAGAGCCTCGAACCCCATGTCAGAATTCATTAGATAATTACTCTATTATGAATTATAACTAAGACCGAATAGTAAACCAGCGGAGCTACCGCGTAATGAATTCGTAGACTGTAGACTGAGCACTGATCTTACTGAACTGGACTGACTAACTGACTGCGGGCTAATGGGTGACTGGAGAAGCACTCTTTTATAATGGGCCTAAAAATAACAGCATCGAACTGCAACCTCTACTGTCAAACCAGCACACCCAAAATGCTTTTAGCAAGACGCGCAATTAATGCCCATATCAACCACTAAAATGAACTGTCATACGATGTTAATGATGACAAATTGCGAAGTGGCGTTTTGTCGCCGTACCGCGAGAAAGTGAACACATTTTTAATTTAATTATCGCTCAGTGATTTATTAGGGTTATGTTTCATAATAAAATGTTCGTCATAAATGTGCTTTGTGCATAATTTGTAAACGTGAGTTTATTGTTAAATTTAGGGGTTTATGTACGATATTAATTCGTATATTATTCGTATATACGCCGTTCATTGCGTGCACTTACAACGCTTTTCTCGTTTCTCACGTCGCCTTCTCCTACTTCTTATTTATCTTCCAACTTTCAATTTCTGTGCGATACTCATAATCGAAACCTTCGCTCCTCTAGCAATTTTCTTCTCAAGTGTCCCCCTAATAGTTCTGATTTTACTCATTCTTCCTTCGCCATTCAATCCATACTTCTATGGAACGCGCTCCCCCTCGAAATCAGGTCGTCCACATCCCGGTTGGCATTCAAAATGAGAGTTCGGCAGCTACTGCTGGGCGAGGTGGCAGAATCATCACATTAGATTATTTATATATATTTATTTTATTTTTATTATAGCATATATAATATGTATTTTTATGTATTATTAGTTGTCTTACATATATTTATATTTTTTTTTTTATTGTTATTCATGTATCTATTTTTTTTTTATCCTGCCTCGGCAAAGTGACTACGCTACACCTGATGGTAAGTATAGCGCAATCCATGAATACTGTCGACCAACGAAAGACACTGAATCTATCGCAGATCGAGATGATCTATCTATCTATTATGCATATGTTTAATTATATCTATTTGTGCGTATTTATGCTCGTGTGTTATTTGTGTATCCTGTCGTCTTTTCTTTGCACCTACCTTATACATATCTGCACCACCCAAAGGTTGACTAGTAGAGAATGCTTTTAGCATTAAGTCGGCCTCTATAGTGTAATAACTAAAAATAAAAAAAAAATTGATGAAATTATGCGGTTAAATACCTTTGAGTTGTTTCTTACCCCTTTATCGTTTAAATTATTATTATTTTAGTATGTTTTTAGTAGTAATAAATGCAAAACATTCCATTCTGTACTACTAAAAAAGTGTGTGATTTGCATATGTTTTTTCATTATTCTCACTTTTGACCCTAACTTAATACAATAAGACAGACTTCCAATGATCACGTCAAATGTCCCACGTGCGCGTCAGTGACGCACGCCGCGTTCTTACAGTGCAATTGCAAACCAATGGGATATCATTCGACAGTCAAGGTTGACCCCGGTTGAGGCTGTCCTTGCATACAGTAGGTACCAAAATTTGTATTCTGTGATGCCAATTCTCTACAGTGTGACTCTACCACTTTCAAAATACGAAAAAATCCCAGATTTTTGTATAGTGATTTGTTATGTTTACGCGAATATTACTATCTCCCGTGACCACGAAGGCTGAAAAGCTCTCGAAACGTCGGGACTAAAATAAAAATTAAACCGCGATAAAATCCGTATAAACTAGTTTTATTTCAATCCCAGATTTTGTTCAAATTTTAAACCAAACCACCAACATTGGTATCAAAATTTATCACATGTAATTAAATCATTAACTAAACAACAGTCCTAGTAACTGCATAAAACCAGCTTTTATTACATATTTATATTTCACTGATAAAATGCATTTTGTGCGAATTTGAACTTTAAAACTATGGTGACGAAGTTTATAATCATGCGTGACGGTATTATCATGCGATAACGTTGATGGATTAACTTGTTTTTAATGATAAGTGATAAGTAGGGTAAATGTGACTATCTTTGGCGATGCAATTATATTATCATATTTAATTTTGAATACGTTTAATAGGCTATATGATTATACCTCTTAATATCGGTTGTTTTGAAAATAATACTAGTATGTGATCATTAATATAAATAGTCACATACTAGTATTCTTTCTTTTGACCCTAACTTATTACAATAAGGCAGACTTCCAATGATCACTTCAAATAGTAATATTTGTTTCGGGTCTGGGTGTTGTGGGACCGCAAGTCCCTCGTAGTTCCTGATACCCACGATACAGGTTAACCTAGTGTGGTGTCAGGACTATGTGTGTGACTGTTGGGTGTATTTATTTATTTATTATTTATTTATGTAATAAATCAAAAAAAAATATGTTGAGAACAACACATCGATTAGGGTACCTGTATTAGACACTCATTTGCATAGCTTTATTTGTTTTACGCAAACGATTATACTTCATTAAATAAGGAATTGAAAGAAACAGAATTGTCATGTATTTTGTGTCACTTGCATTTTCTTTGTCGAGTACTGTTTTATAGATATATAATAGGATGATTTCGAAATATAAAAAGTAAAAACCTTAAAAAAAGAACTTCAAAACCTAAATCACGGAGCAATTTTGGTGTTATTCATTGAGGTGTTTCCAATTTTCTCTTTTACTCAGTCTTCACATCTTGACCAGATTTACTCAACCACTATCAGGATGAAAAACCAGCAAAATCGGTCCACATTTACCGGAGATATCGCGTAACATACATAAAAAGCAAAATACAGACGAATGGAGAAGCTCCTCTGTCAGTTCCAATTTGGTTAAAAATTAAACGAAACTAACTTTCATAGTGGCATTTCCCCTACGTTAGTGGCCACGCGGACTGCCGGTGACCGAGGATCGAGGTGATTATACGACAATGTACTGCAATGATATCAGTTGCTAGGTGTTTATCAGTATCGGCAACAGGGCGAAAGGACGGCCGATCCTTCGCCCTTGTTAACCCTTGAAAAAAAGGGATGTTACCCTCTTTCTCTATCTGTCTTTCGTAAGAATGGATGGATGAATGGATGGATAGTTTAATCGAGATGGTTCTCTATGTTTATAGAAAATTTTCAACTATTTAGAAATCACAGATCCTATGAACCAACTTCAATAATAATGAGGTTCTTAATTAGTCTTTATTTTTTATGTATGTTCCCAGTCACACATAATTCTGAAAATTATGCTCCGATTATTATTATTGGCGGGAAGCGGCTGGATGAGGAAGGCGGAGGACCGTTAAGGGTGGCGCCAACTAGGAAAGGTGTGGGAAACCTATGTCCAGCAGTGGACGAATTTAGGCTGATGATGATGATGATGCTTCGATTTGGATAATTATTATTTTTTGATTGAAAAAGATTTTATTTTCGGGGTTGTCGTATACGAATTTGGTTAAGATCTGATGACGGACTAGGAAGAAAAATAGGAAACTCCACAACGGAAACTCACCGAAATTTCAAGTAAATTTTATTTTATTTTATTTTTTTCTTTTATTTAGGCATAGTTACAGAGTAAAAACTACAATATTGCAACAGAGAACTATAAACAATAACAAGAATACTAAATTTCAACTCCGATGATAACTACGCACAACTTTACAAGTTATACCTTTAAACAAAAACTAAGATATATAAAAGAAAATATCACACAATCACTTTCATTGAACAGTTCTTAATGTAAGTATTGAGACATGAAAAAATATCCAGTTCCTTGCTAAGATCGTTATGTGCTCTACACATACTTAGAATTGGATCATAATATGCAACATTATTTGAGCAAGACGATGTGTAGAACAATTTTTGTGTGCGTTTGCTTCCCGTTTTTAATGAGAGATGGCTTAACAAATCACTGGTGTCCCATTTTGCGTTGATTATTTTGTGCAGTACAGAATATGAACTAATCCTGCGCCTAAATAACAGAGAGTTCAAGTTAAAATGCATCACTCTATCCTCGTACGTAGGCAATTTACGTCTCATGCCAAATTTTGAGCTTAAATGACGGAGAAAACGCTTCTGAACGGCTTCTATTCTGTCTATGTGATTCTGGTAAAAGGGGGCCCATACTACAGAACAGTATTCCAATACACTCCTAACGAGGGCAACAAATAATTTTATTAGGGTAATAGGTTTCTTAAAAGGCTTGGACATTCTGAAAATAAATCCCAACGTTTTATTAGCTTTTGTCACTAAATAATTATAATGGTGTGTAAACGTTAGTTTTGAATCCAGCCACACACCGAGGTCTTTGACCACATTCTGACGCTCTAAAGGCGTATTATTAATGTTGTAGGGGAAGAATATGGGAGAACGCTTCTTAGTAAAGGTTATACAATGGCATTTGTTGATATTTAACTCCATGTTGTTGTTGACACACCATTGCTGAAGGCGGTCAATAACACATTGAAGTTTTACGCAATCTGCATTGGTGACAATTTCTTGGAAAATTTTAAGGTCATAAGCGTAAGCCAAGCATTTGCATTTCAAAGAGTTTATGAGGTCATTGATGAATAGAATAAACAAGAGCGGCCCTAAATTGGAACCTTGCGGTATACCAGAAGTAGGTTCAAATGGGAGAGAATCATAACCGTAGACCGCGACAAGTTGTGTCCGGTTCGATAAATAAGAGGCGAGCCAACGCAAAAGGGACCCATGTATGCCAAGATGATAGGCTTTACAGCAGAGTATGTCATGACTGACTCTGATTTTTGAAGTTTTGACTTATCATTTTTTTCTTCCACCGGCCCTTAACCCACTCGCAGTTTGTTTTGACTTATAATTCTAATTATTAATGTCGCTTACAAGTTCTTTAACATTATGATAGTGACGAAATAGACAAACATAAAAAGGTTTGGAGGGTTGGTCGCTATACAGTGTGTAAACTGTATAGCGTAAGCTTGTAGGATGTATGTACCCAACGGACACTGATTTTAAATAGCTATTGTTTTTAAACCATAACTATTCTAGTGACTAAATATTCGAGTTATAGAATTTATAGTACTCTTAAAATTGAGCACAGATCACATGGCGAGCAAGACTTACTAATTAAGACATACTAATTAAGGACCATTTACACAGAGAGAGTTTAGCGTGCGACAGAAGCGAGAGTTTATGAGAAACTCGCATTTACGAAGTCGCCTTACAGCATTAATATTTCAGCAATAATTATATGATAAGGCCGCAAATACCGGAGTTTTCTGTTTTATTCTCACCTATGTCATATGAAAAACTCTGTGTAAATTAGGTTAATTTTTTTCTTATTATTAAGCAGCTTGTGACAAAACGAGCAGGTCGCTCGCCTGATGGTAAGCGCTACGCCTGCCCATAAACAGAAGTAACACCACACAGAACTTTGAATTACAAAGTATGTATTGCATGGCATTGGACTGCGCTCGTCACCCCGAGACATAAGATATTAAGTCTCAAAATGCCCAGTAATTTGACTGGCTTCAATGTACTTCAAACCGGAATACAACGGTGCTTACACACTGTTGCTTGCTAGCAGAAATAGACGAAGCGGTGGTACTAACCCAGACGGCCTCTCGTATGCTAGGGACCTACCACCTTGTAAAATCTCTGTGTAAATTGAGTTCAAAATATCTTAACATAACGTGCTATCCTGTACTGTATTCATATAATATTTAACTACTCAATGTTCCAAGCGTTAAGAATCCATTTTATTTAACGACCGACAGCTTAGCACAAAAACCCGGTCCACCTTTTAACATAAATTATTTTTTCCATTAAAACAATTAAAACGGTAACAAATTAAACGTCCGAAGCATAAAAATTAAATCACAAATAAAATAGATAGTCTTTTGTGTTGACCATAATTTTAGAACAACCAAAACGTTGCCTCTCTTTCATTTTCCATAAATTAGAGTGACACGATAGCTTTTTCGACTCAGGAGCTCGTTTTATGGTGTGGCCGTAGGGTTTTATAACACCACGGAGTGATGTAATTTATGTATGTAAAAACTTAATCTTTTGTTAGTTTTTTTCTTATACAAAAAGTTGCAATAAAAAAGGTTAAGCCAGTTTTAGAACGCGTATTACGGCTGCCATCGAATAAAAGGTGTTCTGTGGGAGAATTGACTATAAAACTATATTGTTATTAACGTATACCAAAAGATTTGATAACTGTTTGTTCATTGTTAAATGTTTGAGCGGGTGACTGTAGGAGCCATATTATCACGTTTTATGACGGATGGTTCGGGGGTCGTTCCCACTATTTCATCGAAAACCGACGCAAAGTAGCAGCGTGCTGCTGCGTTTCGTACAGTGAGTGAGATATACGGAGGCCAAAATCCCCGTCCCCTTCCCATTTTTTTTTGCATAGTGTGTCACCTGATGGTAAGTGATCTCCACCGCCCATGTACGCCCACAATACCAGTCATGGGCGCGTTGCCAACCTTAAAGGAAAGGGATAATTAAGGGATTGGGAAGGGGAGGGGGATTTGAGCCTCCGGATATCTCACTCACCATACGAAACGCAGCAGCACGCTGCTACTTTACGTCGATTATCTGTGAGACAGTAGTAACGACCCAGACGAGCCGGCCCATTCATGCTGTAGACAAGGTGGTAGGTCCCTCGTTTGCGAGAGGCCGGCTAGGTTGGTACCACCGCTCTGTCTATTTCTGCCGCCAAGCAACAGTGTGTAAGCACTGTTGTGTTCCGGTTTGAAGGACATTGAAGCCAGTGAAATTACTGGGCATTATGAGACCTAACACCTTATGTCTCGGGGTGACGAGCGCAGTCCAGTGTCATACAGTGCTTTGTTATTTAAAGTTCTGAGTGGCGTTGCTTCTGTTTATGAGCAGGCGTGGCGCTTACCATCAGGCGAGCGACCTGCTCGTCTCGTCATTCAAACTATTAAAAAAAAAGACAAAACTGTCTACAGCGCGGCTCTACCAATCGATTATTTATCCCTTTAGTTTACTATCGGCAACGCGCACATGGTTTTTAATAATCCGGGGTAGGTACCTACGTCAAATGTCCAGTAGATCTCTAACTTGCCCCTATGCAAAGGAACCGGAGCGATTTCTTCCATCACCTCTATATCTGCGTTTCCGAGATCAGTTCTCTCATGATCCCGTTCCACAGCCATTTTGGTGACAACATAAATTTTACAGATTGAAGCTACAGCTTTTCATTACGTATTTAATTTACTTTCGTAGGGCTAAATATTATTCTTAACATCTATAAACGTAATGATTCAATTTTGTTTTATCTAATAATATTGTTTTTATTTATTATAGCAAATAATTTGAGTGAAAGAAAGACTACTTGAAAATGTTCATAGGTAAACTATGACATATTAAAAAATAATATATTTATTGGGCACCGTGTGCTTATTTAAAAACAGCTTTACTATTCGCACATGTAATGGCAAATTATCAAAGGTTGCAGTTGTTTCGTTTATCAATTGTATAAAAAAATGAATATTTTTAGACGAAAAAGATATAGGACCGGTTGGTAACAAGGTCACACTAGTACGCATGGAGTATGTTACTACTGGATTGGCAATGTTTCAACTTTTTAACTACGCGACTCGTAACAACGCCTAATTTGAAATTTCTTTTCATCAAGACAATATTTGTTACAAATTTTTTTGTTATTTTATTTTATAAACTGCCTCGGTGGCGCAGTTGTAATGCGTACGCGTTACGAATAAGCTAACGCTGAGGTCTCGGGTTCGATCCCCGGGTCGGGTAAAGTAGTATTGGGTTTGCTATTACGAAATGCTCAGTATCAGCTCGGAGTCTGGAATTTGTACCCGGTATGGCGATAGGCTCGGCCCCTATCACATAAGGGACGGAAATACGCTCGGCGAAATGTGGGTGTACTGGTTACACTTCCGCCTACCCCTTCGGGGATTACAGGCGTGAGTGCGTTTGTATGTATTTTATTTTATAATAAACTTAAATAAAACGTACCGACTTTTCTTTATATAATGTATTTTGTAATTTATCTGAGTACCTATATGTTTTCTTATACGTGGAGTAAAACCAACGACCTGATTGTTTTATACTGAGTATTACTTGAAAACAATATATAATTTTTCAAGATAAATAAATCAGACCAGACATTATCTATGGATTACAGAATTTCCAATTTAAATTAGAAATTGACTAACTATACTAATATTATAAATGTGAATGTAAGTTTGTTTGTTACGCTTTCACGCGAAAACTACTTAACCGATCATCATGAAACTTTGTACACATATTCTTGGAGGTATAAGAAGTAACATAGGATACGTTTTATGAAAAAAAAACTATTTGTTTGTTACGCTTTCACACCTAAATCACTGAACCGATTTTGATGAATTTTGGTGTAGAGATAGATGGGACCCTGGAGACGGTAATAGGCTCCGTTTTATTTACACGCGGATGGAGCCGCGGGCAACAGCTAGTGGTATATAAAACAAACTTTATAAAAACATTACTATCAGTGTACAAACAAGCTATAGTCAGCGATAAAGCCAACAAACATTATAAATTAAAAACATAATCTTTGTATACTTTTTAGATTTGTTTTGAGTAATCATTTTCTAAAACAACATTTATATTTAAAGAATTTATTATGCATCTAAGGCTCGATTCAACCAAACTTTATATTACCAAATATTATTATATTATTTACCAAACTTTTTTGAGTGGTAGAGCCACGCTGTAGACAGTTTCGTCTACAGCATGAATGGGCCGGCTCGTTCGGTTCGTTACCACTATCTCACAGAAAACCGGCGTAAAGTAGCAGCTTGCTGCTGCGTTTCGTGCGGTGAGTGAGATATCCGGAGGCCCAAATTCCCCTCCCCTTCCCAATCCCTTACTTATCCCTTTCCTTTAAGGTCGGCAACGCGCCCATGATTATTTTAGTATTGTGGGCGTATATGGGCGGTGGAGATCACTTGCCATCAGGTGACCCACTTGCTCGTTTACCGGCCTATATTATATAAAAAAAAAACTTTATATTAGGTACTAGGGAGGAGGTACTAAGGTACTCTCCTTATTTGAAGTCCTCACCGTAAGAAATGCAGTAGCAAGCCGCTACTTTACATTGGTTTTCTGTGAGATAGCTGTAACGACCCGGCCAATTCGTGCTGTCAAAAAAATGTCTACAGCGTGGCTCTACCACTCTTAAATATTTACAATGAAACTATTAGAAATACTAATCTAACGGCTGAGGATGACGCTGAGGTCTCGGGTTCGATCCCCGGGTCAGATAACTGTGATATTGGGTCTTTCTATTACGAAATGCTCAGTATCAGCCCGGAGTCTGGAATTATGCCGGTTATGGACGGAAATAAGTTTGGCGAAATTTGGGTATACTGGTTACACCTCTGCCTAACCCTTGGGGACTATAATCGTGAATCCCTATGTAAGTTTTTTTAGAAATCGAATTCAGACAATTGTGTAACATTTTGCTTGAACTAATCCAGTGTCAATTCGTCTGAGTACGTTATATTAGACGTAATTCTAGGCCTCGTTAAATGTTTTCATAATTTTTATATACTCGTACGTAACAACGCTATATACAAAGCCGCGGTACAAATTGCTTGTTTACATACATTATATATACCGGTTTTATAATATGGGTCAACACAGCTTAGATATGTATCATTGTTAGTTCCCGACTTAATTCGATAGATGGCGTAACAAGTTTGAGGGTCCTAATGACATAAGTCCTGTGGTATACTATGCTACTGCTGGGTACGGGTATTTTCTACATATTTGAAAATTTGAGTGGTAGAGCCACGCTGTAGACAGTCTGCAGCATGATTGGGCCGGCTCGTTCGGGACGTTACCACTGTGTCACAGAAGACCGGCGTAAAGTAGCAGCTTGCTGCTGTGTTTCGTACGGTGAGTGAGATATCCGGTGGCCCAAATCCCCCTCCCTTCCCAATCCCTTAATTATCCCTTTCCTTTAAGGTCGGCAACGCGCCCATGACTTTTGGTATTAAGGGCGTAAATGGGCGGTGGAGATCACTTACCATCAGTTGACCCACTAGCTCGTTTGCTGGCCTATGATAAAAAAGGAGAGAGGTTAGGCCTTAATCTACCACGCTGTTTTAATGTGGAACGGTATTTTACATACCTTTAGAATTAATTATGAATAATATTCATTAATGGATTTTTCTTTACAATGGTTTTTCTTCGCGAGTGAATGAACATAATATTATAATGAAACACGTAATTTGGAATAGCCAGAGATGTCCCGAGGGCTGGGATCATTACCGTGAGATTGACTTTTGAGACTTATCAACTTATGTCTCGGGGTGACGAACGCACTCCAGTGTCATGGAGGCATGCAGAATCCAGGAACTCAGATCTCAGTCACCAATGAGGTGATTAAGCTGTGAGTGTACAGCAAATTATGCATTAGTTAATGGAGTGTGACTCCGGCAGCGACCGGCGATGGCGGACGAGCCTCATCCGGGCAGCCGGATTGAAATGTTATCGACGATGCATCACACCGCGGTGTATCGAGAATCGATTTTCATTCTCCCCACAAAGGCAGTTCAGAACAATTAATGGGTTCACAGATAATTTTATTTACCGGTGATTTATTTATTTATTTTAAACTTTATATACAATGTATAAAGGCGGACTTAATGCCAAAGGCATTTTCTACCAGTCAACCTTAGGGCGATGCAGAGATGAACAAAGTAGGTGCAATTCAGATTTATTGACACTTATGCTTACGAATTCGATCACACTCGTGCGCTTTCATCATCAACTTCTTTTTTTGAAATCTCTTATGACTCTCTCTCTCTCTCTTATAACTCTCTAATCACCGTACATTTATAAGCCTGGATGACGTGTTGAGCAGATCGCTAGCTTAATGATAAACACCATATTTGCCCATAAGCAGGAGCAATCCCAATCAAAACTTTGAATTACAAAGTACTGCATTGTACTGCGGTCATCATTCAGAAAAGATTTTAAGTCTCATATAGACCAGTAATTCTACTACCTTCAATATGCTTCAATACTGCATAAGTGAACTGTTACATACTTTGATACGTATGCTATTGTATGCGTCATTGCATTACGTATATGCAACAGAGGAAGACGCGACTTGCAAATTGAAAGCACGTCAATGGGCATTATTTTAAAAATGTTTTTTTCTTCCTCTTTTCAAAGTGCGTCACTCGCGTGATTGCCCACACCCTTTACAAATCATGGGTTTACCACGTTTTTACAAAAACTATGACTATTGATTTTTTACATTTAAACCATTAGATTTTTTGACTTTCGGTATATTAAACTTCTATATTACAAACGTATTTTATGTGGGCCACCAGCATCTAAAGCCCAAAGCCAAACTCAGCTGCAACTGGTACACTCTGCTGATTAACGAACAAGGCAATGGTGAAACTTGGTCCCCGTCGGGGGTTGCGGGAGTCAGACGACGGGTCGCCCCACATAATACCAGTTCCACCATAAAATCATGATGGGAAGACGGACCCTGGAATTAAGCCGGGAGTCGAAGAAGAAAGAAAAATCCGTAAATGGCTATACTGAGTAGCATTCACGCAGTTATTATTATTATTATTCATTGTCTATTTCTGCCGCCAAGCAACAATGTGTAAGCACTGTTGTGTTCCGGTGTGAAGGACATTGAAGCCAGTGTAATTACTGGGCATTATGAGACTTAACACCTTATGTCTCGGGGTGACGAGCGCAGTCCAGTGTCATGCAGTGCTTTATTTAAAGTTCTGTGTGGCGTTGCTTCTGATTATGGGCAGGCGTGGCGCTTACCATCAGGCGAGCGACCTGCTTGTCTTGTCATTCAATCTAATAAAAAAAAAAGAAGTAAATACGACGTTGCTGAATGGCAAAAGTCTTTTGTGTGATGTCAATTCTGGCTTAAAAATACAAAGCTATTACTTCCCGTGGATGTCGTAAAAGTCTACTGAAAAAGTTGATGAATAGATATTTTATTCAACACCTTTAGATCAGTTTTTCTATTGTTCGCTACAGTGTGACAGTCAGCCAGTTTAATGGCCTATAAAACAAAATTGACTTTAGTAAACTAATAACCGTCGAGGGTACATTAAACACGCGATGGGAAGGGACATCATTCCAATGAGATATATCAGGTTTGATTCCCTGTGACACGCATTACTCACAATATTGTTTGTGATTTTATCAAGTTATGTTATAATCTGCCACGGTGGCGCAGATGTAATGCGTACGCGTTACGATTGAGGTCAACGCTGAGGTCTCGGGTTCGATCCCGGGGTAAAGTGGTTTTGGGTTTTTCTATTACGAAATGCTCAGTATCAGCCCGGAGTCTGGAATTTGTCCCCGATATGGCGATAGGTTCGCCCCTTATCACATAAGGGACGGATATACGCTGGGCGAAATGTCACCCACTGGTTACACCTCTGCCTACCCCTTCGGGTATTACAGGCGTGAGTGCGTATGTATGTATGTATATTATAATCTATAGCAACTTTGTTGTTGCCTGGCGTTATACCGGCTTAATACAAGGGTCTGCCTTCTGGTACTATCTGTCTGTCTGTCTTTTAGACATTAATGGATAGCAGACTGAAATCACAGAATATTTTTACGCCGCGTACAAGCAATAAGAAATAACAAAACTAAAAAATTAAGAGTAAGTATGTATACGGAGCCCTTGGAGCATAGTTACGACTCGCACTTGGCCGGTTTTTATTAACCTGTGTTTTATTTACTTAAATTAGCGAAGGTCTTTTGTAGATACAACTTTATGGTCCATCAAGCACTTGTAAAATTCTAGCCTTCTTACCTTTATAATCTGCTAATCAATATACGAGACAATGGTGAGCCACCAACCTAAATTGAACTAGCTTGGTGGGATGGCGTTTATAACAAACCGTTTAAGTGCAAGTTAAATTCGCGCACTGAGGGATCCATACCCATAACCTAAAATTTTTTTTTTGCTTTTTTATGCTAAATCGGTTACTTACTGTTGATATATTTTTAAAGGTAGGGCCGATAGATGGCGCATGCTCTGAATAGGGTTTCATTGATACTCTTTTGTTACGGTACCCTGAAAAGGATGCCCAGTAGGAGAACAACCAATTAGTTTATGAATTAAGGAAAATGTAACCTATATTTTTTCACATTAGGTTCAAAATCTTGGTGGCACACGCTCTTAGCAACCACCTTTTTATTCAAGTAATTTATATTTTATTACGCAAAAACATCTGTACATTCCGTCTCTGACATCCTCAGGCGCTTTTCAATCAAAATAACCGAAATATCAAACAATGCGAGGCCTCGTAAAAATATACATATCGTTGGGACTCGCCGACAAATTTCCTGACATGGAGTAAATACGCTCAAGCAACTTCATGAATTTCATCAAAGCACCCGTCACTTTCCCCCCTGTCACTCCATCTCTCTCGCACACAATCTACATTATAACGAGGAGATATTGAGCGTAAGATTGTAACTCTAGATGGTTTTGCTCCTGAACTGACTCTGCCAAGCCATTTATGACCTTAAAATCTTCGGAGTAGAATCTGTTGACTATGTTTGTTGTCCCACGGTGTTTTGCGGGGGTGTTAAGAACTGCTTCCCTTAACAGAGTAGCGCGCTATCTCTATGGGGTTTGCTAAGACCGAGTGATTACCATAGATTAAACTGGGCGCGTGATGGATACATTTTTAAGGACTCGGAAGCAATGGCAACGGATGACTTGGCCTTTTTGAGATTTGTGGTGTGATTGCGGATTTGTTGAGATTTTTACTTGCATTTGCAAAAATAAAACTTATAGAGTGACTCGGTGGCGCAGTTGTAATGTGTACGCGTTACGATTGAGGCCAACGCTGAGGTCTCGGGTTCAATCCCCGGGTTAGGTAAAGTGGTATTGGGTTTTTCTATTACGAAATGCTCAGTATCAACCCGGAGTCTGGAAATTGTGCCCGGTATGGCGATAGGCTCGCCCCCTATCACATCGTGGGACGGAGATACGCTCGGTGAAATGTGGGTGTACTAGTTACACCTCTGCCTACCCCTTCGGGGATTACAGGCGTGAGTGCGTATGTATGTGTTTGAATAAAGTTATGAGCTATAGTAGACGAACTATTGGCTCGTCTCGTCATTCAAGCTAATAAAAAGAAAACAGAGTGCCAGCTGTACTACTAACGGTACACCGTTAGTTGCTTTTTCGTTATTAGGTCCACTTAAAAAAATCTAAATAAGATCTTGCATATTAAAATTACTTATTACGAGTAATAGAGCTGTAGCTAACTGATTCTTAATGTTTAAATGTTTTTACTTTAAAATGTATGAAAAAGTTAAATTTATTATGAAAATATAAAGTAATTTCAATAAAATATCCATCATCATCAAAATACATATAACTTTTAATAGCTCGTCCATTATTTCACTATGTTTTAATTACCGCCACCGGAATCGAACTGATTGCCCACTTTTGCCATAAAACGTTCGATTGTAATAAAAAATCAATGTTGGAATCAGCTGGTTATAGAAGCAAAACCAAAGACCTACTCTATCTCATACAAAATAAAATCTATTTCCATTTGTAGAGCATAGAGCTGGGAATTTAGACAAACGAAAACCTACTCTATCCGTATAGAAACACGGTCTAATTTCTTTTGTAATGTACAACAAGGGTGTGAGGGATCAGCTGTTAAGCAATTACATGGGGTGATTTTTTAACAATTATTCGTTTTTGATTACACACGATCGTGATTCGAAACGTTTCCGCGGTCTGACAGTAATAACGTTAAAATAAATGTTTGGTTAATGTCGTATACGATTTTCTGGTGAATAAATATAATCTGGAGGCCAACCCTCGTAATTTTAAATGTTCAAAATATCATTCCGATCTAGTCTCAGCGTCAAGAAAGTTGCAAATAGCACTCTCTTAAACCAATAATGGATCAATTTTGATTGTTATCTTCAATAGGTACCTCGAAAGCCTGTAGGAAACGCAAGCTGCCACTTCAAGCGAGTTTTTTTGCAAGACAGTGATACTAACCGCACCCAGTTGTCCCATTTATGCCGTAGACAAAACACTAGAACTCGTATCACTTTAAAATTAACATCCAAACCCGAGCCTAGCAGCCTGAGCATCTACAGCTTGAACTTTATATACACTATATAAAGACAATACATCGACTTTACCATAGAGTGCACCATAGAGATAAAATTAACTATTCATTCCATCTAACTTTATGAAAGCTTTGCAAAAGCTGAACAAAGGCGAATAAAAAGAAATAGCGATAAAATGATAAAGCTCGCGTGCAATATACTGCAGAATGGCGAATAAAAGCTTACACGGTAGGAGCTTTTATGTTGTTACTTACCATATACACGTACACTTGAAAAAATACTTCTTGTTTATATGTTTTTTTTTATTTTGTAGGTCTATCAAAATTAACTGTTTTGTTTTAGAACTTCTAAGAACTTAACTGTACGTGGTAGTTAATATTGTTCATAAAGTTTAAAAGAAACATAAAATATAAGCTATGAATTAATAAAGTCCCTTTTTTGATCGGTTGAAACCAAAAGAACGTATCTCAAGAACCAACCAAAACTGAAGAGAAGGTATTTCATAATAGTCGTCCAATGGTTGGCTAAAATTTTTTATAATTAAAATACCAGGCATAATTTGATTGGCTTCTTTTATCCGGAAAATGCCGTTCACGCGGGCGGAGACGCGAGCAAAAGCTAGTAAATAAGCGGTAGAGCCACGCTGTTGCACGTTTTCTCAACAGCAGTATAGGCCGGCTCGAGCGAAGTATCATTGTTTAACAGAAAATAGGCGTTGAAATATGTTTTTTTTTATTCCTTCAGCAGAGAATAAGTTGAGGTCAAAGAGTATGCTGCCAAGACCGATGTAATATGAATGTGGCCGACGGGATGGTTGAAGTTTTCTTTGCTAATATCAGTGAAAATAAAAAATACACACAAATTGATATCGTTACAACTCGACAACGCTTATGATTCCTCAGACAATATTGGGATACGTTGACGGTGGTATTCACCTACCATCACATGACCTACTAGCTCGTTTGCTACTATAAAAAGTGTCGTATCTTATATCATCAGTTTTAAACCCCACTGCTCACACGTTTATGAGCGAAGCTTAATATCTGAGATAAAGGCCACCCTTGCCGACCCCCCGCGGCTCGTTATAGTTGAATTTTTACGCGACACTGACGCTGTAAAAATTGCGAAATTCTCGGGGGTTGGTTATGGGGAGGGGGTTTAAATTGACAGATGTCAGCTGGAGATAAATCTGAGGAAATTGTGTATTCAAATGAGGTGGAATTAATTTTGAAAGTTATTATTATTGTAATAATTTTATTTTTTATTAATAATTTTAAATCAGATTGATAAAGCCACACAAAATAGTAATATGCTTACCAGAATTATAAATAACATTTAGATTTATTTGGATATGGAGAGAACTAAAAACTTATTAAATATAATTTTTCATACTTTTCTAAGTTACGTGTGTTTGATTGTTGATTATTGCTTGTTTTAACAGTGAAATAAACATTGTGAGGAAATTTCCATACGTGAGTAGTTCTCCTTAAGAATTTTGAAGGTAAGTAGATATGTCAAGTTTTTGAGTGGTAGAGCCACGCTGTAGACACTATTGTCTGCAGCACGAATGGACATACACATGTGACTGCCTCTGTGGCGCAGTTGTAATGCATACACGTTACGACTGAGGCTGACGCTGAGGTCTCGGGTTCCATCCCCAGGTCGGGTAAAGTGGTATATTACGAAATGCTCAGTATTAGTCCGGAGTCTGGAATTATGTGCCCGGTATGGCGATAGGCTCGCCCCCTATCACATCATGGGACGGAGATACGCTCGGCGAAAAGTGGGTGTATTGGTTATACCTCTGCGTACCCCTTCGGGGATTACAGGCGTGAGTGCGTATATAATACAGTAGTATAATTATATAATTTTTTATACATAATTATTGTATTTTTCATTTTCAAAATCGTCGATGGAATTAGAACCATTCTTCATATCTCATCTCTCTAGGAATATCTTGCATCTCGTCACACTCAGAGATAAGAAAGATATTTCACACAAACATTTACCCTATAAAATATTTGCGAATTCTGCTTAGACCATTTTATTACCATAAAACACAAAAGCAGATCTGATATCAGGTGCAGTACTGTCAAATAAAAAAGCCAATTCCAAAAACATAAAAAGCCTATTTGAAAAACATGTTTGCGTAAACAAAGGCCTCTTATACAAGATATGATCTCCAATCAAATGGTATAACTTAACTGAGGCAAGGCAATCAAGCGGGTTTACGAGGCAGGGCCACACCCGCCTTTTTACGACCTATGTTGATTGAAACAAAATCTTTTATTACTTTCCCCACAATCGGTTAAAGTTTTATGTGTAATTGTGATTTGTTTTGTTACTCGCGATTTGACGTCTTCAGTTGAGGCCAGGGTTCTTGGGATTTAAAGAAAGGTCGGGCTGTCCCAGATGCAAGATGATTAAACGGTAGGCAGCGGCTTGGCTGTGCTTTGGCATTGCTGAGGTCCATGGGCGGCGGTAACCATTACCATCAGATGGCCCACCCGCTCGTCTACCTATCTAGGGCAAAATAAAAGAAGATGCCCATTTATTGCCTGAATGACGAGACGAGGAGATCGCTCGTGTAATAGTAAACGCCTGCCCAATCACTATTTAATGAATATCAGAGTACTGCATGCGTTCCACTGTGCTTGTCATCTCAAGATATGAGGTGTTAAGTGTTACAATGCCCAGTAATTTCACTGTCTTTAATGTCCTGATCCGGAACATACCAGCATTACGAGTGGTAGAGCCACGCTGTAGACTATTTTGTCTACAGCATGAATGTGCCGGCTCGTCCGAGTCGTTACCACTGTCTCACAGAAAACGGCGTAAAGTAGCAGCTTGCTGCTGCGTTTCGTACGGTGAGTGAGATATCCGGAGGCCCAAATCTCCCTCCCCTTCCCAATCCCTTATTACCTCTTTTCTTTAAGGTCGGAAACGCGCCCATGATTCTTTTGTATTGTGGGCGTACATGGGAGGTGGAGATCGCTTACCATCAAGTGACCCACTTGCTCGTTTGCCGGCCTATACTATAAAAAAAAAAAAAGCTATGAGACCTAACCTCTCTTATTGGTAGAGGACATCCATGCTCAGCAATGAAACATTACATAAGGCTGACTGATAATAATTGTTTTTTTTTCTCTTCAAAGATGTATGTCTAAAGTAGTAAATATTTATGTTTGATTTATAAACCAAATGGTAATATATAAAAAAAATGCAAAAGACATACGGCTGAGTTTCTTGGTGCTTCTTCTCAGACCAGTGGGCATTTCCGAAGCACCGGTAGATTCTTAATTTGACGTGTAAAAGTGCCCTTGGCGGCCTAATTACTGAATAAATGATTTGATTTGATATAGTTCATAAAATTAGTTCCCTTAATATTATTCCCTTCCTTTAAGGTTTACAACGCGTGGGCGTCCATGGGCGGTAGAGATCACTTACCAGCAAGTGACCCACTTGCTCGTTTGCTGACCTATGCTATAAATAATACGAAATATCAGGACCATTTTAGCTATCAAAAAAAAACATAGAGTGAAACCAAAAGCAAGAAGGGATTCGGGAGGAAGCCATTAAACATCAACGTAAAAGGTTCCAAGGAAATGTTTCACTCATTTTCCTTATTATAATGTTTGCGATAAATAAGTATCGAAGTGTTTGAAGCGATGGCAGTGTTTGGCACAGTCTAAAAATGATACAGTCTGTCAAAATGTATACCAGTTGTGCGTTTTTTATACTCGCCTCAGTGACGAGACGAACAAGGGGGGCGAGCTCGATCAACTTACGAATAAGTATTCGAATCGATAACGCTAGCATTTGTATGAGGGTTCAATCAATTTTATGAAATTACGATACGAATACGTTCTCGCAAGTTATTCATGCTAGCCGCTCTGGTCACTTGTCTGATGGTGCTTTGTCTGTCAATAAACAGTAGCAACACTAACCAGAACTTTGATTACCAATGTACTACAGGCAATCTTTTTGTATTCTGGGTTACGCTAATGGTAGTCGAATATAAAAATGATGACGGAGAACGAGGGAAAATGACAAGCACTCCTCAACGCATTCGCGATTCGAATTTTAACGTCGGTTTTTTAAAGTAACTTAAGTATTTAGAGGCAGTATTCATTGTGTTCCTATCTAACACCCGTTTCAATCACGTATAGAGAAGTAGCTTTTGATCACGACTCCGCCCGCGTGAACTGCTATTTCCGGGATAAAAAGTAGCATATAACCGGGATAAAAGTAGCCTATAATCGCCTCCAGAGTCCCATATATCTCTGTACCAAAGTTTATGAAAATCGGTTCAGCGATTTAAGCGTGAAAGTGTAACAAACAAACTCACTCACATTTATAATATTAGTTGGGATGTTTGTGTTTATATCAAACATGTTGCCAGACTGCCTGATTTTTAGGCTGAGGTCCGAGTGAGACCGTGACCCACTTGCTGGGGCTCCAAGGATGTTTGTACAATATTTCTGACATTTAATAAGGCTGTTTAATTTGAGAGTGTAAATTATGTAATTGAGGGCTTAGTGAGAGATTATGGGTACTGTCAAGAGATCCATGTCGTTCTCTTATCGTCAATCAAAGGCAGTGTCACTTTGCCATACTTTTTATAGTAGAGATTGCAAATAGGCAAGTGGGATACCTGATGGTAAGTAATCTGCACCGCTCATTTACTCCCACAATACCAGAAGAGTCATGGACGCTTTACGGACTAATGAGGATTGGGAAGATTTAGGTCTCGGTATACTACGCTTTCGGTGGCCACGTGTGTCTACATTATAGGCTACAGCATAAATGAGTCGGTTTGACCAGAATTTAATCCTTTCCTACAGAAAACCGTGAAATTGACAGCTTATCCGGATATCGGAGATATCCGGAGGCCCAAAATCCCCTCCTCTTCCAAATCCCTTTCCTTTTAGGTTTGCAACGCGTCAATGATTCTTTGGGTATTATGAATGTTCATGGCCGGTGATGATCAATAATCATCAAGTGACCTACTAGCGCGTTTGTCGGCCTCTACTATACAAAAAAAGTAACAAATTACTGTTGCATTTTATACAGTATGTTTCAAGAGTTCCAAAGCCTCACTCATTTCTAATCGTTATTTATTTCCTGGTCTACCTTTTGTACCATATTTTATCCAAACCCGTGCAGCCGTTAATGAACAAACATCCAAATTCACAAACTCAGAGACATTAATTTTATTATTACTAGGATTTCATAACCCACAACTATATGCAAAAGATAATTTCCAAACTACGGGATATAAAAGCCATTGAAATGCGACAAGCAACCGTATCTCGAATAACAGCCCAATCAATTACACAAAGTTTGCGGATAAAAGAATAATACATAATTCAGTGGCTCAGCACCAATAATCTGTGATAAACGAGCGGGAATCGAACCGGCACCCCCACGCACCGTGCACACGTGAAGGGAAAATTAAACCAGCGGGAGATTTGAATTGGAGTGTTCTGTATAATTTTGTTGTATTAAAACCAGTGGGTGTTGATTTTAGAGTGCATTTTTAGGGTTCCGTGCCTAAAGGGATCAATGGAATCGTATTAATAAGCCTACGCTGTCTGTCCTACCTTTAAAGATCTCTAGATTTCTGCCACCAAGCAGCAGTGTATGCTCTGTTGTGTTATGGTTTGAATGACTTGACAGTGAAATTTCTGGACATTATTATTGTGACTCAATATCTTATGGCTTGGGGTGATGATATAGTGTTTTTTAATTTAATGTTCTGTTAATTTAATGTGGTGGTACTGTTTGTAAGCATGCGTGACCATCAAACTTGTGTCTTCATTCAGGCAAATTAAAAATGTTTTTGCAAAACCTTGGTAATTTAATGTTAAACTGACATATTCAAGAAAATTTATAGGTACGGGAAAATATACCTACTGTCTTTTCAGCTCACAAGGTTGCCGGTTGCTCTAAAAACAAAAGAATAATTTAAATATTACATTAAATAAAATGTAATATAGCAAACACAGATGCGCTATGTACATATTTCATAGTCAAAAATAAAATTAACGATATAAAAAAAATGTTTAAAAACTTTACCTACCTCCTAGGACCTCACCGATTTGTGTATCTAAGTACGCAAGTAATAGGGTAGTTGACTAGATTTTTTTTATTATTTAAATCAATAAGTTACATTACTCAAAATCTATTGCAGAATGAATTTTATAAATTGGACCAAAAATAAATAAGTTAGAAGCTATTCAAATCCTGTAGAAGGGGTAATTGTCAAATGACAGACGACGCAAACTTTGACGTCACTGTGTAAAATGTTCATTATGGTGCACGCGTGCAAGCGAGATAGTGAGATATCCCTAGTACGCAGCCACTTTTCCCCATACCAACATTTAAGTCATAACTGCGGGCACATTTTTGAACCAATTTTGATTGTGTTTTAATAAAAGGGTTTCTTTTGCGTATCATTTTCTGTTGCTTATAAAATAATGTATAAAATTCAATATAGGAAACTACCCTATTGTTTAAGGTCCAATTTTTATTTCAAAATTAATATTAATATACAATTATAAAATAGGATCTCTGAATTTGTTTCTCCCTGCCTTATAGTTGTACCGCTGCAGTACAGTAGGCTAATAATTGTACATGATTTGTATAGAAAAGGGTTGTAAATATGTGAGGGAGTTTGACAGTTGATTTGATAAATCATACGCCCACTTTTGTGAGAGCGCAGGTTTGAATCCAATTATAATGATTCAGGGAAGATAATAGATAGGTATGTATATTTAACTTGTGTAGGTATAACAATTGTATTTTTTTAAAGTGAAAACCAGATTGATGTTGATAATTTTAATTCAAACATTATGAAATTTCAAATTTTAATACTAAAAGCTCTCAGTTTTCACTTCTATCGGCAGTCTCTACAACTGCCATTTTTTTTATTATGACTTCGCATTATTTATGCATATAGCCAATTACAAGTATTTAAATATATTTTCAAGTACTCACAAGAATTATGAAACACCGGTGTGGCTGATTTCAAAGTCTTTTTGGAGTTTTGATGTCAATACCTTCCAGTACAATGTTTCATAGACGATTTTCTCCAAGCGGATCCAACGACCAAGATCGATCAATATACATACGCACTCACGCCTGTAATCCCCGAAGGGGTAGGCAGAGGTGTAACTAGTACACCCACATTTCGCCGAGCGTATCTCCGTCCCACGATGTGATAGGGGGCGAGCCTATCGCCATACCGGGCACAAATTCCAGACTCCGGGATGATACTGAGCATTTCGTAATAGAAAAACTCAATACCACTTTACCCGACCCGGGGATCGAACCCGAGACCTCAGCGCTAGCTTAATCGTAACGCGTACGCATTACAACTGCGCCACCGAGGCAGTCATCGATCTATATACTTGCGAAGATTTTAATGTATACTACTAGACGGGCTGTTTAGAAGTAAAATTGCGTCACATAACGCGGAAGTTTGACAGCTGACAGATAGGGAGCGCGATAGGGGTTCTAGTTGAGAGTAAGCGAGATGGATATATTGAGTTACGGTCAATTGACCGCAACTTAGTGATACCATTTCTGTGCACCGCGCAGCTTGTCTAGTAGTTATACATTAAAGTCTTTATATACTTGGTCAAAAATCACCTAAATTAACCAATATCAATAATTCCATACACTGTTCATCACAGTCAATGTTTATTTCACAAACCCACACCAAGTAAACAATAATCACAAGTTTTAACTAGTTTAGGAATTAATTATAATAGGAGATCGACCGCACTGTCAGAATTCCCTTCTTCTTCTTCTTATTTTATTTGGATGGCGAGGAGCACAATATCCAAATCAAAACTCCCCAACTGTAGTTAAAAAGTAAATCAGTAACACTACCCTCATTTATTAAACGGCAAAATGGTAGGCAAAGGAAGGCTATTTCATACAGCCAAATAAAACAATTGTCGTTTTTTTTAATCAGATGCGTGGTTTTATAATTTTACGTCGCACCGTATGAAAAAAGTTGCAACGATATTACGTTTTAAAAATGTTTCAATAAATCGCTAGCCTGCCTATAATTATTAGCGATACCACACAGAACTTTGAATTACAAAGTACTGCAAGAGACTCATCATCTCGAGACATAAGGCGTTAAGTTTCAATGCCCAGTAATTTCACTGGCTCTAATGTCCTTCATACCGGAACACAACAGTGCTTACACACTGCTGTTTGCCGACAGAAGTAGCACAACCTGTGGTTCCAACCCAGTCTGGCATAAGAACGGCCTACCACCTAGTCTTCAGTTAGTAGTATTAAAAAGTTTTTTTTTTTTTTTTTTTTTTATTGATCACCAACACAATGTACACCGATACAATATGCCAACAAAATGAATACAAAACTAGTTAAATGCCATTGTAATTATAGGTGAAGACAGCATGCAAAAAAATCGTATATAATTAATAATCATTAAACATATAACTTAAACTAAAATTCAATTAAAGAGTAAATTAAACTAAAATCAAATTAAAATGTAAATTAAGCTAAAATTAAATAAAATAAAATAAAAAAATTAAAATAACATTAAAAATCAATTACAAATTTTTATGAGTAATACAAATAAATATTGTTGAAAGATACTGTTTTTTTTTTATATATACATCCATATGCACTCACGCCTGTAATCCCAGGAAGAGTAGGCAGATGTGTCCATGATGTGATAGGGAGCGGGCCTATAGGCACAATTCCAGACTCCAGGCTGATTCTGAGCATTTCGTAATAGAAAAATTCAATATCAATTTTACCCGACCAGGGAATCGAACCCGAGACCTGAGAAGAGCAGTCTTTACGCGTACACATTACAACTGCGCCACCGAGGCTGTATTTTTACTGCTTTTTTAATTATAAGTAATTATCGACACTCTACAGACTTCTAATTCTAAGTCCATGCTTTTTTTACCTTTTTATGATAAATAAAATAGTGTACATGTGTAGAGTTTAACAAAATAATTAATATTGCTATGCTAAATCCACATCATATAAAGTCTATTCGTGTATTTAGTTATTCTAAGATTCGGGTGTTCTTTTTGAACAAAAAAGTGCAAGTATCTACTTTACTAGTGAATGGTTAGCACATTATTTTAAAATAGTACACATTTGCTATTATTTTTTATACCATAGGCCGTGAAACCTGCAAGCGGGTTATCTGGTGGTAAGTGACTAGTTCCCAACCTACTTATTTACCATAAAAATCACATATGATCTGCTCAACAATTTGAACCTAATGTGGTGAATTGATAGGCTCGCCCCCTGTCATAGCATGGGATGGAAATAAGCTTAGCGAACGGTGGGTGCAATAGATGCACATTTTACCACTGCTTTCGGATATATAGGTTTGCGCTTTAGATTTTTTTTCCAAAGTTCGGCAACGCTCTCACCACTCCCCTGGCATTGTAGAGTTCACACACATTGCTACTGGCCATTTGGTGACCTAGCGTGTCGTTTACTATTCAAAAAAAGAAATACAAACTAGCCAATAAGAAAACGTTAAATGCATTCTATTTTCAAATCACCTATCGCTGGCAGGCTATTTTCAAATCATCAAAAACAGAATGCGTTCTTATTAACCTGCGTTTGATTTCAACAAAACGTTAATTGAAGCGCTAGATTACCTATAGTTACGTATTGTACCGAACTTTTTCGCGTAAGCCAACGATCAATAACAAAACCATATCCCGTTTGAAAACCTACTATATTTCAACATTCATAAGGAGTATTTTACCCTGTGTGGTGTCTCAACTCTTGTTGCCAAGCGGCGAACGGACGAGCTGTACGTGGATCGTCAACCTTTTTGTAGGGCGGCCTCGGCAGAACTTTCACCTCCAACGAACCCCGACTTATATTTTATTTCTAATTTATTAGTCTTTGTGTAGAATATTGTTTGTTCTCTTTTAGTTGAAATTAGTTTAATTTGAAATTCAGCTTTTAAACGTCCCATTACTTAGTCATTCTGATAAAGTACCTATAAGAAATTTGAGATCTTATTTTACTAGGTTGGCCTAAATCTACCTTTTAGATTTCTAAGTGGATTTGAAGACTGTTCGAGCCATAACGGATGCTGAGGGTTTAAAGCGGTTTCTGTGCTATAATATTAAAATTTATTTTTTATGGCCTGCACAACGATCAACTTTACCCAAAAAAAACGAATTAGATGAGTTATTCTAATTAAAGTTTATTCATTGTTACCGTAATAGTTGAAAAATGTAAATTGGTGTATTATATTCTCCAAGAATATATACTTTAACAAAACAAAAGTAAAACTGATAACATTATTTTTAGTTAATTTAATTTTTAAACATAAAAGCCAATAGTAATTGAGCATACATAATGTATTCTAATATGTTTCTTATAGGATTTTATCAGTGTTTATATGAATTGTATTAATATATAACAGGCGTATCGTTATTGTACTCTCCATTTACATATGCATGATATATTTAGAAAATGTAATCATAAAATTAAGTCATTTTAGCTATTATTATCTCTATTTTAAGTATTACTTGACGTTAATATTAAGAAAATATATAATCTTTTTTTTATTAGGCCGGGAAACAAGCAAGTGGATCACCTGATCGTAAGTGATCTCCACCGCCCGTTGACGCCCACAATACCAAAAGAGTCATGGACGCGTTGCCGACCTTAAAGGAAAGGCGTAATTGAGGGATTGGAAAGGGGAGAGTATTTAGGCCTCCGGATATCTCACTCACCGTACGAAATGCAGCAGCGAGCTGCTACTTTACGTCGGTTTCGGTGAGATAGTGGTAACGACCCGGACGAGCCGTCCATTCATGCTGTAGACAAAACTGACTACAGCGTTGCTCTACCACACATAAAAAATTGTATCATAATGAAGTAAGATACACATTATAGATTAAGTAGTAGCAATCATTTTATTTATCTATTGCTAGTAGCAATTTGCTACAAAAATATATAAAATATCACACAATGTAACTTAACAGTTCCCATATAAAAAATTATCACCAAAAAAAATGTTGCCAACTCGTGCATGCCATAAATGCACTAGCGCAACGGGGCTATTACCTGCCGCCACAGAGAAACTCACTAAACGCCTTCTGTGAGGAAATTTTATTTTAGACCTTAATTCGATAATCATAAAGTCGATCAACATGCACCTTTCTTTGTGAAGGTCATTGGTAGTTACGCCGTTTTCGATTTGCGTGCTGAGTTAACCGCTCGCTCACTAGTGTGCGTGTTGTAGAGTGTAAACGAGCGGTTATGTTTATTAGTGTGCGTAGGTACATTGGTTCGGTCACGTAGGCTTGTTTAACTGGGGTGCGTTGGCGAGTTTTTAGGACGCCAATAGCGTATCGCCGACTTTCTTTGTTCGGGACGGTCGTTTATGTTAATTTTAACTAGTTTTTAGGTATATTTATACTGATTTAAGTTTACAGAGTTATTGTAAACACCATAACGCGTAGTGCGACTTAAATACAAGCCGAAAAACACAAATTTAAGTTTCTTAATAAATATTGACGTTTCTTCTGCGTATCAAAATCTCATCAATAGAACATCAATTTCCAAAAATACTGACTCGAAATTATAGTATCAACTATTATTGTATGTATAGTGAAATGTCCGTTTGAGTGGAGTGTACGTGCACATAGCAACAGATCGCGTCAGCTGTGCCGGAGACAGCCGAGCGATGGCGGGGACGCCCGAGCGACCAATTGATCCTATGTGAAAGTTGCCTACTGTGCTGTACATATACTTCTATTTTTGGCTTATACACTATTTTAGGTATAAAAGACATATTAAATATAGTTTTATAGGACTTTTAGGTCATTATACTAACTGAATAGTACCTATGAATAGAGAAAAGGAAGTAAATAAGGAACATTGGCTTTTCCGAGCCATTAGTACTTACAGTAGTAGAAGTAGTTTTTTTATAACGAAGGCAAACGAATAAGTGGGTCACCCTAATGGTAAGTAATCTCGTACCTTGCCAATCTAAACTGAAAGTAGGTAAGTAATAGTGTTATTACACTATGGTAATGGAGATTTGCTTCCAGAAATCTCTCTCGCCGTACGAAACGCAAGATGCTATTTCAAGTTTTCTGTAATACAGTGGTTATAACACGGTCGAGCCGGCTTCAAGCAGTGGACAAAACGGTCTACAGCGTGGTTACAAACGTGTTTTTATGCATTTAATGATTTATAATCCTTTTTTTACTACCTAACATTAGAAATATAAGTTTGTATACTAACACAAATGAGTCTGTGTAACTTGAATAAATATTAATGACGTTTATAGTAATCTCCTCAACGGTCTAGTACAGTGTACTAATGCCGTAACGTCCTTGGTTCAATTTCCAGGTCGGGCAATCGCTATTTTTATTAATAGACGGTTGGGCGAGTGGCCGACTGTAAAATACAAGGCCGCGGGTTCGATCCCAGCACCGAGACACTTATTTATCTAATTCACAAATATTCCTTCCGGATCTGGGTGTTGTGAGACCGAAAATCTATGGTTACAGGCCCCTATCACATAGTGTGACGGAAATAAGCTGGGTGTAACATGGGTATATCACTAACAGCACGTCTGCCTAACCCTTTGGGGTTAAAGGCGTGAGCTTGTGTACATATGTATGTATGATGTATAAAGTGGTAATTTTATTGTATAAACGTCTGGTTTTTGATTTTATGTTTTGAAAGTATTTTTCATAATAAATAAATTTAGCACATACGTACATAAGTACTCACGTCTGTAATTCCCGAAGGGGTTGACAGAGATGTACCGAGTAAATTGTGCATCGATATTATTTATTTTTATATAGATATTTTGTTTGATAGATCATTGAAATACTCCTATTATTACAGGTGATAGATACCTCGTATGCGATAGTCTGTCTTGGTAGGCACCACTGCTTCGTCTATTTGTACTACCAAGCAGCAGTGTCCAAGCACAGTTGTGTTCCGGTTTGAAGAACATTGACACCAGTGAAATTACTATTATGAAACTTAATCTTATGTCTCGTGTAGAGAGCAGTGACATGCAGGTTTTTGTAATCCAAAGTTCTGGATTATGCTAGTAGGTCTATCAACAAGCTTGGTGCTTCTACCAGACGAGTGACTTGCTCGTCCACGACTCTCTCACTCGACACATTCCGGCATATAAAAATGTGTGAAGGTTTTCTGGTAACAATTCCTTTTATGGTGTTTATTATCTAAATATATTATACTAATTAGCTAACTTATGGATCAACATTTACAAATACATACTAAATAGCCAAAATCGGCGAAAGCTCTCTTTTTGCATTATAAATATTAATGTTCACAATCAAAATAAACAGACAATAGTACAAATACATACTTACATGCATGTTTCCCATAGGAGTAGGCAGAGACAACGGATTTCCACTCGCTAAGAAAAAAAACTGTAAAAAGGAACTAAAATAAGTACCGGTACACAAATTAGACATTAAATTACCACTTTCCCTTTATATTTGTCGTCAAAGCGTTTTTTTACATAACTATTTGGTACGTGATGGCAACCACATAAACAATGAATAAGCAAATTATTTCAAGTTATTTATATCAAACCAAGTGTGGTACCGTCGCCAGTTGTCGGCACTTTCATAATTATAAAATTAGAAAACATTTTTGTCTTTTAGCGCCTGTTTCACCACCCATAACTTGGTTCCCGTTGCGGGTTGTGAGGGGTCAGACAGCTGATCGCTCTATAATACCAAATACCGTCAAGTCTGTGGCATGAGGAGGTGGACCTTCACATTAAGCTGGGTAACGACAGGCAGAAAGATAGGAATAAGCGCCTGTTTCACTACTGTTAGCATTTCACCGAGCGTATCTACGTCCTATGATGTGATGGGGAGCGAGCCTTCCGCCATACCGAGAACAATTCCAGACTCCGGGCTGATACTGAGCATTTCGTAATAGGAAAACCCAATATCACTTTTATCTGACCCGGGAATCGACTTGAGACCTCGGTTCAGCAGTACCGTGTACGCATGTAGGACAGATATTGTAGAAAGTTCCTACTAGTACTTTACGTCGGTTTTTTTGTGAGACAGTGGTAACGACCCGGTCGAGCCGGCCCATTTATGCTGTAGACAAAACTGCCTACAGCGTGGCTCTACTAAACATCCTTTTACAATAAAGTTACCAACATTTTTTTTGTGCCTGTCGTTTATTAACTTGGTAAAAACTTTACTTGATATATTTTTTCAGTAATCTAATAGAACGCGTCTATCGAAAAAAAACTCTATCCAATTTAATATTTGGTTTTCTCCGCGTGTTGTGAAATTTATATAGCGGTACTGATGGTTCAGTAGTGAGTGAAACCGGTTGTTGTTCGTACACTGTGTTACATGACCCGTGGGCGACTAGCAACGTAACTTGAACTTCAATTTGTTTTATGCTGCACAGTATCCTACTATTAGAAATGTGAAAGTTTGGATGTTTGTGTTTTTTTTTATTAGTTTGACTGACGAGACGAGCAGATCGCTCGCCTAATGGTAAGTCTGCTCATAAACAGAAACAAGGCCACACAGAACTTTAAATAAAACACTTCATGACACTAGACTACGCTCGTCACCCCGAGACATAAGGTGTTAAGTCTCATAATGCCCATTTCACTGGCTTCAATGTCCTTCAAACCGGAACACAACAGTGCTTACACACTGTTGCTTGGCGGCAGAAATAGACAACGCGGTTGTACCAACTCAACATATATTTTTTAACCTGTTTATAAATACAGACACCTCAAAATGTATGTCTATACAATTTCATACAAAGTAGACGTCTGCTGTCGTCACTCGTTGCGACCTCTGGTCTTGTCGTATCTCAAAACAGGTCTTAATTGAAAACTTTCTCCTAATTGAAGTCAGTTGAAACTACTCAGTTTTGATAACGTAAGTCATAAATTTATTTTTTTAGAGTGGTAGAGCCACGCTGTAGACTCTTTTGTCTCCAGCATGAATAGGCCGGCTCGCCCGGGCATTACCACTGTCTCACAGAAAACCGATGTAAAGTATCAGCTTGCTTTCGTACGGTGAGTGAGATATCCGGAGGCCCAAATCCCTCTCCCCTTCCCAATCCCTTAATTATCCCTTTCCTTTAAGGTCGGCAACGGGCCCATAATTGTTTTGGTATTATAGGCGTACATGGGCAGTGGAGATCACTTACCATCAGGTGACCCACTTGCTCGTTTGCCGGCCTATGACATAAAAAAGCCTTTACCAATGAAATGATAATAACATTGCAGGTAACAGAAGGCCAATTCTCGTAATTTTAAATGTTCAAAATATCATTCCGATCTAGTCTCAGCGTCAAGAAAGTTGCAAATGGCATTCTCTTAAACCAATAATCAACTTCAAATGCACCTAGCATTAGTAGTAGCATACCGTTTTGGCTTCAGTCAACTTTTATTCTACATTCAATCTCATTACGATCTATGTTCACATTTAACGTTGATTATTGGTGAGAATACCATTTGCAACTTTCTTGACACTAAGACTAGATGGGAATGATATTTTGAATTGGCCACCTGATGTATGGGTAGAGAGATAGACAAGTAGTCGAGCAAGAAGTCAAAGTGATCATCATTATTTGCACAGATGCCACGTATCAATATTAATAAGACGGTAAACAGTGACATGCACAGAACTTTGCAGTTTATAAATTAATATTGCACTTGAGTAAATAAATGCACGACGTCTCGCGGTTGTTCCGGAACGTTCCTTTGATTTTCCGACACGACTACCCGAGGGAGTCCGTGCTGGGCCACTCTCGGGATTTATAATGGGGGCTGTAAATAGAATAATAATAATAACAGGTCGACCTGGAAGGCATTAAGGGAGGCCTATGTAGCAGCAGTGGACGTCTTGTGGCTGATGAGGATGATTATGAAATAGAATAAGGGTTTTTAATAGCATGAGAAAATTACTAATGTAAAGAAAGAAAGAAAGAAAGAAGGAAAACATAAAGCGGTACTTATTATACAACGGATACAAAATGATTATTATTAATATTGTACCATCATATATTATGTACAAAATAGTATGTACAGCGCAGTTTAATAATGTCAGAGGTAAATTCTATAGAATACATAAATAATAATCATTAAAATGGTGTATTAAAAACCTCCTTTACTGAACAATAAAATTAATCATGATTATGCTCTTTTTTGACTTCTTGCTTTATTATCGGGAATGGTCAGGTACATGAGGCTGAATTAAACATTATTACAGAAAAGTTTTTTTATACGTAATAGACTCGCGTTTGGTGGTATCACGCCTGATGGTAAGCGGTGATGTGGCCTAAGATGAAGCACGCTTGCCTAGCAAAAAACGATGCACTCGCGACTTGAAGACACCCAGAATATATTTATCGGGGAATATAGACTCCGGCAACTTGTTCCACAACTTGACAGGCCGTATGATTAAGGTGGAGGCAAAGCGTTTGGGAACGTCTACCATAAATGGGTGGCGTTTTGCCGTGTCTCTGGTCGTCCGATGATGGAATGGGGAGAAGAGAATCAAATTATTAAGTTATTTTGCAATAAATACCTAATTCTTTTTAATCCAGATATTTTCTCACATGTTCTGTAATCCAGAATTTACGGAGTTTATAAGTCTGACATCATAACCTCAGAAGATGTTGATCTGAATGTTTAAATTTCAGTAAATTTGTTCCATCTTTACGCATAATTATTTTGGGAGGTCAAATTCCCTAAAACGAATCCTTAATTCACTCCCACTTTCTGGGGTGTATAGAAATTTCCAGTTGAGAACCCGCTGCTTTGTATTTAACTAAATTGCCTTGGACCGACCGTTAAGTTAATTTTCTCACAAATTATTTTCATTTCATCCTTATGATATAATCAATCGATAATAAATAATGAAACAGAGAAACTTAACTATAGCTTTGCGGGTTGATGTGTTGAAGGATAGTCAAAGTTAAATAAGAAATTACTTGTTAAAAACACATTGAACTGTTAATAACCGTTGATAACTCAACGGGGAATGGTATGGACTGCCGTGATGAAAGTCATAGGTTCGAAACCTGCCCCTAAAGCATACACTTTTGAATTTTCTAAAGTACGTGTGTTAATATATACTACTAGACAAGCTGCACCGTACATAGGAATTGTAACACTAAGTTGCGGTCAATCGTAAAGAAAAATTGCTTCACATAACGCGGGAGTTTGACAGCTTACAAACAGGGTGCGCGATCGGGGTTCTAGTTGAGAGTAAGCGAGGTGGTAATATTGAGTTGCGGTCAATTGACCACAACTTAGTGGTATAATTGAGATGTACCGCGCAGCTTGTCTAGTAGTATACATTAAAGTCTTTGGGTGGTACATCCGTCGTATGCGAGAGGCCGGCTGGGTTGGTACCACCGCTTTGTCTATTTCTGCCGCCAAGCAACAGTGTGTAAGCATTGTTGTGTTCCGGTTTGAAGGACATTGAAGCCAGTGAAATTACTGGGCATTATGAGACTTAACACCTTATGTCTCGGGGTGACGAGCGCAGTGTGATGCAGTGCTTTGTTATTTAAAGTTCTGTGTGGCGTTGCTTCTGTTTATGAGCAGGCGTGGCGCTTACCACCAGGCGAGCGACCTGCTCGTCTCGTCATTCAGGATAATAAAAAAATACATAGGGCTTGTATTATTATTGTAATTTGCAAGAGAATAAATGAACGCAATTTACCAAAGATCTAGAAGTAACGGAGTGCATCAACGGGTCCTAGTGTATAAAAGTAGAAGTTTCGTAGAAATACCTAATATACTTACTAATGACATCATCAGCATCACGCTACTGTTTAATTGGAAGTCTAAAAACCGATTTACATACATGTCTCATCCAGTTTGAAGTATAAAAACAACCATTAGAATTAATTAATTAGTTGTTGACAAAATTGCGAAAATATTATGTGTGACTCATACAATACTCATAACCTCCTTTTTCAAGTCAGTCAAAAACAGATCATTCGTAACAGGCTGATGGGCAATCAAACTAATTTCGCCAAAGAAAAAAAAATAGTGATAACCGTAGCAAATTGTAAATGCATACGAAATAACATTTAATGGTATACTTGGCCCAACATGGTCATAAGTGGGCCATTTCTACCTGTTAATAAATCAACATTTTTTTACTAAATCACTTAGTCACGACCGAACAAAGGAATCGGGTACTGTTCCCTCATGATAGAGACAAACTATCTCCTATCTCTTTCTACAAAAGGGGCTAAATTATGACGTAATGATCACCTTGCACACCCTTGGGATACATACAAAGATAAAAACAATCTTATGTTATAAGGTACAGTGTTGAAAATCGAATACAACTGCATTTGAAGGACGCACGAAGTCGTGGGGTGGCTTTTCGATGAGCTTGGCAACGAATTATTTATCTAATAGTTATTTTTAGGCGAAATAAATGGTTGAAATAATGGTCTAGTTTTAAATGCAATTTATTTCGGAGAAAATTTCTATATTCAACAGTGCTTTGTAAGGTAATTTTGTAGCAAATGAAAACTTATTTTTTTATATCCGCGGCAAATGAGCAAGTGGATTAACTGATGGTATGTGATCTCCACCGCCCATGAATACCCATAATACCTGAAGAATCCTTTAAGGCCTTTGAAAAGGCTTAATTAACATATTTTTTTATGTATAATAATTGTTTACAAAATTCTTTAATCGCATATGTTTGTCGATACACGATTAATGATATTTGACTCGATAGAAAAATATCGTAAACTTTCCTAAAAAAACACCCATTTTTACGGTCCCGTCGAAGGATTGAATTAAGTAATTTCATTTAGTTTCAATCGAAAAAAAAAACAAAAAAGGTGTGTACTCCTAACAAACATTCAAATACTTCATTGTTTTTTTTATTGTAAAAGCGAAAGTTTTTTTTTTTAATAATAAAGTAAAGTAAATATTGGGAGCGCTCACGCCGAGTATGCGAGCATTACAATGGCAACGACGCTACCATTTCACCTTAATAATTCATTTCCTTTAATGTCGGCAACATATCTTTGATTCCTCAGGTGTAGTGAATGTTCATTGGGGATGGAGCTCACTTATCATCAGGTGACCCACTTGCCCGTTTACCGATCTCTGATATAAAAAAGAAGTTTCTTTTTGCCGACCTTATAGGAAAGAGATGATTCAATTTGGGAAGGGGAAATGGATTTGTGCCTCCGGATATCCCACTCACCGTACGAAACGCAGCAGCAAGCCACTATTTCAAATAAATTTTCTGTGAGATAGTGGTAAAATTACAAAAAGTTTTGTTTTATCACTTGGGTTCGATCCCCCAGAACAAATAAATACACCCAACAGTGACACACATAGTCCTAACTGACTCCACATTAGGTTAACCTGTGTCGTAGGTATCAGGAACTACGAGGGACTTGCCAACCCACAACACCCAGACCCGAACAAATATTTGTTGATTACACAAATATTTGTCTCGGTGCAGGTATTGAACCCACAGCAGCTAGCTTCGCAGCCGGCTACTCGGCTACTACACCACGGTGGCTGTCGAACAAAGAAAGGTATGAGATTTTTGATTAAAAGCACATATGAGTTAACCAAGATTGAAATCTGTGGTCGACATTGCAATAGCGAGATTATCACATTATGGGAAGGAAATAAATTCGCTGAACCGTTGGTAGCTGTATCTCTATTTACTCCATGCATGAGCTAGATATGCCATGTCGCTTACCATCAGGCGAGCGTCCTGCTCGTCTCATTGTTCAGTTATAAAAAAACATTCAATGGAAAAACACGAGTGTCGTTCATAATTTAAGTGGAAATAAAAGTTATATTCCACAGCGTAAGCATATAACGGTATTACAACTTTGATTTATTTCGGTTACGTCAGCGGACGCCACGCGCGGAAAATCTGTTTCGTGAAATAACATTTGTATGAATGCTTCAAGATATCTAAGAGTAGATTAAAATGAGATAAATGCACGGATTTTTCCGTATACATTTAACTAGAAAGAACGATGTAGTTTGTCGAACGAGCTTTTTTTATTACTTTGAATGACGAAACGAGCAGGTCGCTCGGCGAAGTGTCACATATATCTTCATCTTCATTTATATTAATAATATTATAAAGATGAAAGCTTTGTATTTTTGTATGTAACGAATAAACTTAAAAACTACTGAACCGATTTTAAAAAATATTTTCCATTAGAAAGCTACATTATCACTGACTAACATAGGCTACTTTTTATTCCGGAAAAGGCCGTTCACGCGGGCGGAGCCGCGAGCAAAGGCTAGTATCTTATAAACAGAAGCAATACCACACATAATTTCACAAATCACTGCATGGCACTGGACTGCGTTTATCACCCTGAGATATAAGTTGCTAAGTCTCATAATGCCGAGTAATTTCACATTATTCAACATCCTCTAAACCAAAACACAACAGAACTTACACACCACTGCATGGTGGCAGAAATAGACAAAGCGGTGGTACCTACCCAAACTGTTTTTCACATACGAGGGACCTACCACTTAGCGTACCACACTTGTTAAAGCAGAAAAACATTTTACTCTCATTCATTATATAGATACTAAATTTTACTCGCGGCTACGCCCATGTGAATGTCTTTTCCTAAGATAAAAGTAACCTATATTCTACTCCAGATCATATCTATCATTTTTATAGCACAGGCCGGTAAACGAGCAAGTGGGTCACCTGATGGTAAGTCCACGGCCTATGTACACAATACCAAAATGCACGCATTGCTTACCTTAAAGGAAATGGATTAGAAAGTAGAGGGGAGCATTTCTGCCTGCGGCACTCACGTAACAGCAAGCTGTTGTTACTTTACATCAGTTTTCTGTGACAATGTAACAACCCGGTCGAAGCCCATTCCTGCTATAGATAAAACTGTCTACATCGTGGTTCTGCCATTCATTTTTATGTTTCGGTAACGTTGTTATATATGTTGCGCGTCCGTACGGCTGGAATGTACTTATATTTAACAAGGTTTCCCTCGATATTTGCCCGTACCCTGTTCCATGGGTCATAGCGTGATATCCATACAAAGTTTCCAGATTAAATACTCTAAATTATAGAGAAAACCCATCGAAATAAAATGACAAGAAACGTAACTTAAGCAAATAATGACCCCACCAAAATCTGTGCCAGGGGGCGGGGCTATAAAAGTCTGTGTAGCTCGTTCATTCATCAATTCATAAAAATGGATTCATGATCTATAATTGACACTTAATACGTCTAATTTTGTGCGCGGTGCAGAACGTTGTATCTCGATATAGTAATGTAATATTTAGACATTAACTTTTATGAAATAAAGTTGATTTTGAACGTTCATAAATTTTTGTTGCGTGTATGAGTGTTACGTGTGATTTTACCTTTGCATGTGTAGTTGCAAGTAAGTGGAGCAGTATTTTTGGCAGGTTCATATGAGACTTATCCATTCTAGTCATCATAATTCCATGTAAAAACCGCATCTAAAATCTTAATCCGTTGCATAGTTTAGAGGTAATAAGCAGACAAACAAACAGATAGCGACTTTGTTTTACTCTATGTATTGACATAGAAAAAAATAACCTATATGACATAAAGTGCCTCATACACTGACGTAGACGAGATATTTAAAAGAGCGAGATAATGCGCTGAGATTAATGTTATTACCATAGTAATTGCTTTCCTCTAATAAAAATTAACGACCGACAACACGTCATGTTTAAGATGGTTCATAATTTCATGATCAAAAGGCCAATTCTCGTAATTTTAATTGTTCAAAATATCATTCCGATCTAGTCTGAGCGTCAAGAAAGTTGCAAATGGCATTCTCTTAAACCAATAATCAACGTCAAATGCACCTAGCATTAGCAGTAGCATTATACCGTTGTGGCTTCAGTCAACTTTTATTCTATATTCAATCTTATTACGATCTATGTTCACATTTGACGTTGATTATTAGTTTAAGAGAATGCCATTTGCATCTTTCTTGACGCTGGACTAGATCGGAATGATATTTTGAACATTTAAAATTACGAGAATTGGCCTCCAGTACGTAACCTACGCCTTTCGTATTCGGCCGGATTATACGACATTTACTCTCTTGTTATTATAATTTTATACGTCTTTTATAAATTATAGATACAATTTGATGAATATTTTGTTTTTATTGGTTATTTCAAGCTTCCTACTACGGAAGGATTTGACGCTTTAAGACGTCATAAATGCTAGACGGGTTTGTACGAAGATTAATGAATCAAATAGTCTATGTTTGTAAACAATAACAGAAGTTGTCTCCTGTATCCCTAGAGGGGTAGATAGAGGTGCAACTAGGGCATCCTCGGTTTGCCGAGCTTATTTCCGTCCAATGGTGTGATAGCGGGCGAAAATCTTGGACTTGGATAAGGCCTCGGTGGCGCAGTTATAATGCGTACGCATTACGACTGAGGCTTACGCTGAGGTCTCGGGTTCGATCTCCGGGGCGAGTAAAAGGGATCTTGGGTTTTTCTATTACGAACTGCTCAGTATCAGCTCGGAGTCTGAAATTATGCTCGGTATGGCGATAGGTTCGCTCCCTATCACATCATAGGACGGAGATACGTTCGGCGATATATGGGTGTACTAGTTACACCTCTGCCTATCCCTTCGGGGATTACAGACATGAGTGCGTATTTTATTTTATCAATTAGTAAAACATATTGGTTATTTTAATAATCTAGCGTTAAAAAATAGATTTGATCGATTGATTTAAGTGCTACGATCCCACATACATTGAAATGGGTCCAACTTCTAACACCCCTCTTTTTTAACGGGGGTTAATAATATGACCCTAAATATCATCCTTTAACATTTTTAGTTTTACTCATTCAATAATATTATCTAAATAGAAAGCTATTGGAAACGTTATCATAGCATTATGTCCGTGAGCGAAACAAAAAAAATAACCCTTCAACATTAGATTTATTTACCATCTCTGACCGGTCCCAAATACGTGGGTTGAATATACCATAAACTTTTATGGGGTCTGATAGTGAGGGCCTCTCATGGTTTCTAAGTTATTGGTTGCCGGCGGCGACGTTCGGATCATTTTGGAAATTTCGGGCGGGGTAGTTAGTTTCTCTTAAATATAAGCGTACATGAGTTACAACTTTTGTACTTATACTTTTAAATTATAACATACACATAAGCTCATGCATGTGTTCCCGAATGGGTAGGCAGAGGTGCAACTAGTCTAATGTTTTGTCGAGCTTATTTCCAGCCCATAATGTGATTGGGGACGAGCAATTATTTATATTATCTAATCATTCAATAATAATAAATACACTCGCTGAGCTATCACTCACTTCCATCCATCATTTGATATAAATAAATACCCCAACAGCCACACACATAGTCTTGACCCCACACTAGGTAAACCTGAATCGTGGGTATCAGGAACTACGAGAGACTTATGGACCAACAATACCTACACTCCAAACAAATATTTGTGAGTCACACAAATATTTGATTCGGTGTGAGAATCGAACCTGCGTTCTCTCGTTTCACAGCCAACTACTCGCCCGCTGCACCACAGGGACTATCAATCAAATCGTTTGCTCATGTAAAAGTAAATTAAAAATAAATAAAATAAAATAAAATAAAAATAAAAAAGCCTTTTAATTTCTTGCCACAAAGTAGATACACATTTAAAAAATAAAATAAAAAAGTTAAATCATATAGTTATCATCAATTTAAAACAAAAGTGTTTTTACAATTTATTAATGTTTTGTTAGATGACTAAAGAGCTTATTATTAATGTTAGTTTACTATTACTATGTTTATTATTTAGATGTATTGTATTTGTTAGTCTGCAAGAACCCCTCCTCGGGTGTAGGCCTCCTCCAAAAGTGACCACATGTCTCTGTTTTGGGCGACGTGCATCCATTTATGACCCACCGTTTTTACTATATCATCCTGCCATCTCGTGAGTGGTCTTCCTTTACATCTCTTACCCCTTGGGCCTTCCCATGACGTTATTCTTTTTGTCCATCTATCGTCCTGTAATCGTGCCACATGGCCTGCCCACTTCCATTTCAGCTTTTGAGCATGATTTAGAGCATCAGTAGCTTTTGAGATACTTCTTATTTTTGTGTGTCGTATTTTTTGTCTTATATTTATGTTTAGCATACTGCGCTCCAAACCACGCTGGCAACAGATAATTTTGTTTTTGACTTTGTTGGTGTACTTCCACGTCTGACAGGCATATGTAAGGCACGGAAGAAGGCAAGAGGACATGACTTTCGCCTTAATATGTACTGGCATATTGCTTTTAAAGATTTCTTTCATACTCCAGTATTTATTCCAGGTGTTTTGTGTGCGTCTCTCTATTTCTAGCTCATTGTTCCTTCCGTCAAAGCCTATTTGTTTTCCTAGATAGATGTATTTTTCTGTATACTTCAATATTTCGTTGTCGACTGATATTTTTATTTCTGTACTATTTGTCATTAGCATTGTTTTTGCCAAATTCATTTCTAACCCGACTTGTTTACTAACTGCGTTTAATGACTGTATCATAAGTTGTAATTGTACGCCCGATTCTGACAAAAGTACCAAATCGTCTGCGAAACGGAGGTGGTTGAGGTATTTGCCGTCAATATTTATTCCAAGCATTTTCCAGTTTAATTTTCTTATTATTGACTCTAGGATGGCGATAAATAGTTTCGGAGACAATGGATCTCCTTGCCTGACGCCCCTTTCAATGGGAAATCTAGGGCCGATTTTTTCCAGTTTAACTCTACCCGTATTGTTTTTATAAATGCTTTTGATTATATGTATGTATTTATTGTTTACTCCCTGGTCTTCCAGCGTTTCCCATATGCTTGAGTGTGATATCGTGTCGAATGCTTTTTTGTAGTCTATATAAGCGATATAAAGAGCTCTCTGTCTTTCTTGATATTTTTCAATCAATAATTCCAAGGTGTGAATATGGTCTATCGTCGAAAACCTCTTCCTGAATCCCGCTTGTTCTATAGGTTGCTCATCTTCCAGTGTAATGCTTATTCTGTTATTTATAAGAGATGAAAATAGCTTGTATATACACGGCAATAAGCTAATTGGTCTATAGTTCGCAATGTCGTGGGGGTCACCTTTTTTGTATATCAGTATAATATTTGACTCTGACCACTGTGTAGGTGTTTCTGCGGTTTTCAATATGAGGTTGAACATAGAAGTTAACGGTAGAGCCAGTTGTGTCTGAGCTATTTTTATAGCTTCGTTCGTGATGTTGTCCGATCCTGGGCTTTTGTCCGATTTTAGTTTGTTTGTTGCTTCACTTACTTCTCTTATATCGAATGGCACAATAGATTTTTCTGCGCTCGTATCCATAACCACCGTGCTGCTATGACCAGTTCTTTCATGTTCATTTGCACTGTACAGGTTTCTATAGAATTTTGTTGTAACATTCATGATGTCGTTGCGGTTATTTACTGATTTATTTGCATTGTTTAGTCCATCGATCCACGTCTTATTTGTTCTTAACTCTCTAAAAGCTTTTTTAGAGCTGCCTGATTGTACCAGATGTTGTTCTATAGTTGTAGACCTAAACTGTGTGTAGTCATATTTTATGCGTTTGCTTATTAATTTGTACAGTGCTGAAAGTTCCTTTTTCATGGGTCGTGTTTTATTTCTTGTGTTTTGAAGTTCTTTTCTTCTTTTCATAAGTGCTAGAGTGCGTTCTGAGAGTATTTTGTGAGCTTTCTTTGTATTTTTATTTATTGTTCGGGCACATTGAAGGCTTAGTGTGATAGCTTTTATAAGTTTGTCGTGGTAGGTTTGAACTGGAGTGTTTTCTTTCAAGTCTAGCAGTCCTGGGAGGTGTGTTGCGATACAATCATTGTATTTAGATATTTCTTCTTCGTTTTTCAATGTGAAGTTTTGATGATTATTGAATCTTGCACGGTTTATTTTTTGTATACCCAGTGATATTGTAGCTCTGACTGGTCTATGGTCCGTAGAGAAATTTACATTTAGTGTTTCCATGTTTTGAATCATCAAGGGTCGATTTGACAGAATATAATCAATTTCATTTTTATATTTACCGTTTGGCGATCGCCAAGTCCATCTCTGGTTTGGTTTCTTTTTAAAGAAAGTGTTTAAAATTGCTATCCTATTTTCGAGAGCGAAGTCGATTAGTCTCTGGCCTCTTTGATTTCTGTCACCATACCCGTTCGATTTCATCACCAAGCATTCATCTTTTTTAGGTTGTCCTATTTTTGCGTTTAGATCACCCATTATTATATACGCTTTGTGTGCTAGGTCGATAGCTCTATTAACATTTGTATAAAAATTGCTGATCTCTTCCTCTTTTGCTGCTTCTGTGGGAGCATACACTTGGATGAGTGATATTTTGCTTCCCTGTATGTTTAAGTTCAATAATGCCACTCTATCCGAAATTCCTGTGTAGCTGTCTATGTTTTCCTTTTGATTTATATTTAATAAAAATCCGACCCCATATTTTCCGGGAACAAGTCCTGTATGGCATAATATGCAATTTTCATATTCTTCTATTTTTGATCCTAATCGTCTTATTTCAGATAGGCCAACAATATCAAATTTAATTTTTTTTAATGCTTCTAGTAATTCAATCAAACGTCCATATGATGATAAAGTCCTTACATTGTAGGTTAATATATAGAGCTTGTCTGAAGAGACAGACATGGAATTTGGTAGCCTTGCAGGTGTTTTTATGTTTTCTTTTGGAGGGTTTTGGTCATAATCTTCCTCGGTGACCAGCCGGATTGGAAGATGTGCTTTGTTGCTTGTTTGCATTTGTTTGTTTACATCCTTGAGAGAGGGGGGTGTTAGTTGCTATGTGTTCTTGTCATTGTTGTCCTGCTTGTTGGTTATATTGTTAGCACTTTTAGTAACTATGAAATTTAGCATGCCCGGCTTCAGTAAACTTTCTGATATACTATTTGATCTTCGAACCGGTGAATGTGTTTTTAGTATTTTATTCTTTTTACTGACTTGTGCATTTTGTGTATTTCGTTTTTGGCTCTGTGTAAAAGTAAATTACATACGTTTTAATAATATCTAATGTAAACACTGATTTATAAACAAACATACAGACAGTTCGACAACTCTCTATTTATATAGATGGGTAGCAGTGGGCGTAATAGTAATGCTAATGATGAACTTTTTGTTGTCTCGTATGCAGCACGTGGGCGCAGTAATAACTCTTTTGTACCCATTTCGAGAATATATAAAATGGTATTTGATTAGTTGAAGACGAGGTTTTTGATGTAATGTGCCTGTAATGCATCGAAATAAGATGACAGAAAACGTTACTCAAGCAAAATAATGACCCCACCAAAACTCTGTGCAAGGGGGCGGCACTATAAAGTCTGTGCAGCTCCGTCATTCATCAATTCATAAAAATTGATTCATGATCTCTAGTTGACACTTAATACGTCTAATGTTTTGCGCGGAGCAGAACGCCGTATCTCGATTTAGAAATTTAATATTTAGCCATTAACTGTTATTTTACTTTTAAATAAAGTTTAATTTTGAACGTTTTTTTATTTTATTTGCGTGTATGAGTGTTATGTGTGATTAACTTTGCATTGTGCAAAGTGGAGCCGTATTTTTGACAGATTCATATAAGAGTTATCGTTCGAGTCGTTTTATTTCGACGATGCTGTAATGCCAGTTATTGGGAAAAACAGAAGTTAGTACAGCTACTTTTATCTAATTTTTTGAGTGTTTTTTTGTAGTAACAAAGGGGTCACCTGATGGTAAGCAAGCTTCACCGACCATGAAAGAGAGAGATGTAGAGCCCGTGATATTAAAACTATGTATCTATAAATAGTTTTGTCATCAGTGGCTTATCGGACTTAATATCTGCCTCGGGATGATGAGTGCAGGCCAGTGCAATGCAGTGCTTTGTAATTAAAAGTTCTGAATGCTTCTGCTATTATTTATGGGCAGCCGTGGTGATAATTGACGATAAGCGTAATATCAGGCGAGCGACCCGCTCGTCTTGTCATTAGAGCTGTATAAAAAAACCACACGTGATCTGCCAGAGTTTGGAGCTTCTGCCCGATTAGCAATAGACTCCTGCATCACTAGTTGCACCTCTGCTTACACCTTAGGGGAACAGGCGTGAGCTCATGCATGTAATATGATGCTAATTCCACAGACCTTCAGATGATGTATAACTGATTTAATTTTATGTAACAACATGCTAACATTGTCCTTACGTATTAAGGGCAGCGACCTCTGAATGGTTTTAGACCATAATTCAATAGTTTACGAGTGTGGATTAAAGCCAAGCATATTGAACAAAGCGTATTCATGCGTTGAATACATGTGTTTTGTACGATAGTGTCTTTTGAATGCGCCAAAGACCTCAATGAAACGTGCTCTGTACAAGAGTACTCTATATTACGCCAGGTAGATCTCATTGCTAGGTATTAATGAGAAGACAAAATGGTAGAACGTAAGCACAAGAGGCAGCGTAACGTTTTGTATCGATAGAAGCATTTAAAATTTTATGCCAAAATAATCAGAGATAACTAGTATAATGTCGAAAACCAATGTATCACTGCTGCAAAGATTATTTGTATTTAAATTACTTTGTGTGTTTATCATTTAACCTATTGTATCCAATTCTTTATCCGATACTTAGATTCACTTTCTTTCTTTCTACCTGTCTTCATCCGGATTAGTGATAGGGTTGGGATATTTGGAAGTAAGACAGCTGCGACAGCCTAGCAGTGGATTGCGCGCACCGCACGTTCTCGCTTGTCATCTCAATACTCCAACACACATCATACTAATATTATAAATGTGAATGTAAGATTGTTTATTACGCTTTCACGCGAAAACTACCTAAACGATCATCATGAAACTTTTTACACATATTCTTGGAGGTATCAGAAGTAACATAGGATACTTTTTATGAAAAAAAAAAAACTCTTTTTTTGTTACGCTTTCACGTCTAAATCACTGAACCGATTTTGATGAATTTTGATGTAGAGATAGATGGGACCCTGGAGACGGTTATAGGCTACGTTTTATTTCGAATAAATCTATTCACGCGGGTGGAGCCGCGAGCAAAAGCTAGTAGACTATATGATAAGATAATAATCTCGTCACTATCTGAACATAGACTAAGGTGAGTCCTAAATGATGATGTTGCACAACATTACGAAATTCGCAATGTGTTTGCGAAATTATTAATCAATACAATATCCATTATAATAGATAATACATTACTTATCATAATACAGATACAAGATAGTACATTAGTATTGAAGATTACAATTATCTTCCACGGTCCATAGATCTTGATATTTTTCACGACCAACTATACTCATTTAAAAAGAAAATAAAGCTTCACTTGTTGTAACTTCTTATATAACGCAAGTACTTTCTGTTTTAACTTATGCATAATGTTTTGTTTTTGTTTTATTTTTGTTGTTGTTTGTTGTTGTTTCAACAACTCAACTATTGATGAACTATTGATGATCTCATGTTAAATACCTACTAAAAACATTTAATTAAGGCTTACGCATGTTTAATTACCAATTTATTTTAATTTAACTTAATTTAAAGTTGTTTAATAACTGCTACTCTTATGGCGCTAGTTACCCATTGTAAGTTGTGGTTGCCTGTTTATGGGAGAACACTATATTTTTTGTTTGTTTGTGTATGTTTTTATATTAGTGTAGTGTATCGTCTTCTGGTAATCCTAAAATAAATAAATAAATAAATAAAGATTGTATTGACAGCCTCCGTGGCGCAGCGGGCGAGTAGCCGGCTGCGAAGCGAGAGGCCGTGGGTTCGATTCCCACACTGAGACAAATGTTTGTGTGAACCACAAATATTGGTCTCGGGTCTGGGTGTAGTGGGACCGCAAGTCCCTCGTAGTTCCTGATACCCACGACACAGGTTTACCTAGTGTGGGGTCAGGACTATGTGTGTGACTGTTGGGTGTATTTATTATTATTATTATTATTGTACAAAGATTTGAGCATAATTGAATTTTGTTTCCTCAATGCACCGTAATTAGTATTGTCCAATATGTTTCTGTTTAGTTCTAGAAGGAAATAGAACTTCACGCCGAGGAAACTTAAAGAAAATAAATTTATCTTTGAATATCTATCTTCTAATATATAAAATTCTCGTGTCACAATGTTCGTTCCCATACTCCTCCGAAACGGCTGGACCGATTTGTATGAAATTTTATGTGCATATCGGGTAGGTCTGAGAATTAGCCAACATCTATTTTTCATCCCTCAAAATGTTAAGGGTGGTCCACCCCTAAAAAAAAATATTTTATTTTTTAGTCAATATTTTTTGTTTTGATTTTTTTACGATACAGCATTAAAAAATACATACAGCCCTAAATTTTCAACCCTCTACGATCAATCCCTATTTTTTCTGACCGGGACTCGTTGATGCGCCCACTAAGCTACTTTAATCCTGGAAATAGGCATTCACGCGGGCGGAGCCGCGGGCAACAGCTAGTAGTTATATAAAATAATGCTAACTCTGTGTAAGGACAATAGTAAAGAATATCATGATCATGATCAAAATAATAATATGAAAAATAATAATGATTATCTAAATAAAAAAGATATGGTAAAAGAAGCCACAAAAAATATGAAGAATGGTAAAAAAAAATAGTTTTTAAAGGAGATATTAGTAAAGGAGCTTAAAAACTTCCATTTACATTATTGTCTTAGGTCAAGGGCTGGTCTTAGATTTTAGAACTACTGTAGGTAATTAATTACCATTTTAAGAGAATCTACATGGACCTAACCCTACACGGATTAATTACTTTTAAAACCCAAGTCGACCTATGGAACTCAATACACAAATCTAATTAAGTACTTTTACGTTACGTTAAGGCAGAATCTAAAGGACAGTCGTTTTAGTTCGTCACCTAAAAAACGTTTTGGAGATCCGGCCGTCATTATACATTCGATTGCTGTTTGTTTTCGACCGAATTTCTTTTCCGCACGTATTTACTCTACCGGACCTTTGGCAAGAACAAAAGCAGTATCTGCATTTAGATGGGATGACTACTGGATCATCCTGACGATTTTTGTATCATAAGTCCAAAGTTTGGGTTATCTGGGAATGTTGTAATACCAAAGGAATGATAGGCGCGTTGCCGTTAAAGGAAAGGGATAATTTAGGGATTGGTAAGGGGAGGGGGATTTGAGCCTTCGGATAACTCACTCACCGTACGAAACGCAGCAGCAATCCGCTACTTTACGTCGGTTTTCTGTGAGACAGTGGTAACGATCCGGTCAAGCCGGCTCATTAATGCTGTAGACAAAATTGACTACAGCGTGGCTCTACCACAAAGACTATATACACTCTATACCTTACTCGTAAATGCGATGCCATATGTAATTTCTTCAAAAGATTAAAAATGATTATAAGAAACAACATAAGAAATGGTGATGCGCACAAAAAGTTTTATAAATGTTAAACACGTAACTTTGACCCTCAGACAATAAGAACCCCATATTAATAAAAAAAATAACGAACATTTAGAAAATCAAAAGCGACCAAAATTGGATCACAAGACACAAATGCCCACAAACTTGTAAATCAATCGAGTACAGACAACAAACAAAAGCAGAACTCGGTAGCGTCGACAAAAACCAAAACTCTCGGGTTACGTGAGTTTTGTTAAAACACACTTAACCCGATTTTTTTGCCAAGTCCGTTCCGTGCCTTTGGGTTCAGTAAATATTTACAAGTGGTACCTTTTGATCTCATGGAGTGAATATTTAATTTCTTCACTTTTACGCTTTTTCTATGCTCCTACGATTTACTCCAAATGCCAATTTTTCATTTTGAGGTTTCGGCTTATCCATACATACATACGCACTCACGCCTGTAATCCTCGAAGGGGTAGGCAGAGGTGTAACCAGTACACCCACATTTCGCCGAGCGTATCTCCGTCCCATGATGTGATAGGGGGCGAGCCTATCGCCGTAAAGGGCACAAATTCCAGATTCCGGGCTGATACTGAGCTTTTCGTAATTGAAAAACCCCATATCACTTTTACCCGACCCAGGGATCGAACCCGAGACCTCAGCTTCAGCCGCAGTCGTAATGCGTACGCATTACAACTGCGCCACCGAGGCAGTCAATCTTATCCATGACCTTAAATTCATTATTTATTTATTTTAGGATTACCAGAAGACGATACACTACACTAATATAAAAACATACGCAAACAAACAAAAAATATAGTGTTCTCCCATAAACAGGCAACCACAACTTACAATGGGTAACTAGCGCCATAAGAGTAGCAGTTATTAAATAACTTTAAATTAAGTTAAATTAAAATAAATTGGTAATTAAACATGCGTAAGCCTTAATTAAATTATTTAAGAAATATCTTAATGGTAACGGACTATTTTGTAATTAACGATTACCGATGACTTTAATGACTATAAAGAGATTGTGAGAAAGTCGGTTTCTGTCCAAGGGGGCAGCAACAGTACAGGAGTGTAAGAAGTGGCAGAAATCCTAGCAGTACAATATCAAAACTAATCAAAAGTTTATTTGTAATGTTAAAAATTAGACTAAATAATCTACTACCTATCCTTTTATAATATTTTAATAAAGACAAACTAGTCCAATTGGGTTCAGGCTTCAATGCGTTACGAAAGTAAGACAAAAGATTCCGAATTTCTACATAAACGAAATTATCAGAAATAATTAGCTGTAACTTGAATAGTGGCAACTAGAACACAGTCAACGACTTTTATACCACAAAAGTCACCGTCGTATATTTTATACCATCCAAATTATACCACTGTCTATTTTTCTGTCTCGTCTTTCCGTCGCATCGTCCAAATACCATTTTGCAAAAATTAAAGGACGACAGAACCCCGCTGCTTTTTTCTCTGTACACTTCACCTGTTTTTTGTCCCCCAATGTTTGGGGTATATGTACCTGCATGTGTGATATGAGATGCGTTTCAATAAACAAAGAAATTTAGACTTTTAGTAGTCAAAAATAGAATATAATTTCGGGTGAATAGATGTAGATCGATTTGACATTGAAATAAAATGCATTTGAATTTCTCTGCAAAGCATTTGATATCGTAACGCACGAGTTTTAAAGTCTAAAATATTCTAATCCAAATTCGTCGATTCCATTCAAGGCAGTTTATGTTCTATATTGATAGAAGTAGAGTAGTTTTTCAACTGAATCAGTACAGTAAATAGAAGGATTGTGTTCAAACAGTCGCTGCAAGGGCGAGGGAGCAGTTGCCATGCCGAGTGAACGATTCCACTTCGGTCCAAATGTTACGACCTAGTTCCAACCGACTGAGAAGCAAAAAAACTTCTATGTCAATGTTTTTACAGATCAATAAAAACAGATAAAGCGATGAAATTTATTGCAAATGAATGTAGGTATTAATACTGATTAGGTTTGATTAGTATTTAAATGTTTAATCTATTGAATAATTTGCGAGGTGAAAGATAATATTATTCTAAATGACTCATTTTAATCACATGTGCACGTGAATATCACGCGATGATGGTTTTAGAATAGTATGTCTCCACTTATGACATTTTGCCGCACTAAGAGGCGTCACTGCGACAAAATCGCATGATAAACTTATGAGTGGTAGAGCCACACTGTAGACAGTTTGGTATACAGCATGAATAGGGCGACTCGACCGGGTCGTTACCACTGTCTCACAGGAAATCAATGTAAAGTAGCGGCTTGCTGCTGTGTTTCGTACGGTGGGTGGGATAGAGGCCCAAATCCTTCTCCATTTCCAATTAATATTATTTTTATGAAAGAGGTGGCAACGGAGCAAGCAATTAATTCCTTAATTAATCCTTTTCCTTTAAAGTTGGCAACGCGCCTATGGTTCTTCTTGTATTGTGTGCGTATATAGGCGTTGCAGATCACTTACCATTAGGTAATTCATCCCATATATGCAAGTCTTAATATGTATCCGTGATGCTTTTGTATAGACATAATGAATGTGTGTCTGTCAATAGGTATGGACGGCGGCGGACTCATCCTGCCACACATAACAAAAGTACATGTATAAAGCTCACACGCAAGGCAAGAAGTGAGCCCATCTATCCAAATGGTGTAACCTCCAAAAGTTCCAGTTTCATGCATCAGCCCCAAGTGGATTGCAACCTTTTTGAAGCTCGGAGCATACTGGCAAATAAGATGACAACCGGGGAGCGACACCCGTGCGGGGGGGGGGGATGGTTTTACCTACATGTATACCATTGAATGTATTATATGTCATGTTATATTGATGTATGTACATGGATTTGAGTGGGTGGATTGAAAATTTTAAGGTTGCTGTTTGATCGTAATATTTGTGCAGTTTGTAATGCTGTTAATAAGACATGTGAGAAACATATGATCAGTCCAGATAATACATCAGCTGTATGTAAACGAGAAAGTTGGTCACTTGATAGTAAGAGACCCACAATACTAGAAGAATCATGCGCGTGTTGCCGACCTTTAGGAAAAGGATTAAGGGATTGGGAAAGGGAAGATATCTCTCTCACCGTACGAAACGCAACAGCAAGCTGCTACTCTACGCCAGTTTTCTGTGAGACAGTGGTAACGACCCGGACGAGCCGGCCCATTCATGCTGTAGACAAAACTGTCTACAGCGTGGCGCTACCACTCTGTAGTAGCACTTAGTTGTATAAGAAAAGTAGCATTTCAGTTTGATTCAGTAGGTAGTCATTTCTAACCCCAACAAATAGCTAATTAATATTCTTCTATCATCCAAACACTTAAATTTAAATGATGTTGACTCAAGCGAGGTAATTTTTGCATTAATCCTTAATTAATCAAATTAAATACTAAAGTTTACAAATCTAGTTAAAGCTGAGGCGATAAACATTAGCATAAATAAAGTTTTAACTGTTCAGAGGGCTCGGAGGCTCTCCCTCCGGACCGTTACCTCCGACTTCCAAATTGATTTCGGATTGGCTTCAAATGGTTTAGAATTTCTTGATTATATTTTTAATGGAAAAGCAAATGACATCGCTCTTGGTAGAAAGGTGTCGCCTGGGGCTACAGAAATATTGAGTGTTAAATTTGAGTTAATGTAAAATGATATTATATCAGCAATACCTATAATATTAGAACCTAACCTATGATTTAAGGATATAAGTTGCATTTCACTGATCCTGTATTAACCGGGATAATGTAAGGATTCTAGTGAAATTAAGGACATCTGAATCAGTTCAGGCGTTTAGAAGTTATAATGGAATAAAGAAACTCATAAACACACATGTACCCTGAATATATCTCTATAAGGTGGATCATCTCCAGTGGTGTAGGCGTCAGGCAGGCGGCAGGTCACTACAAGCCAAATCGTTCTATAACATGTGTTAAAAGGCATCTTGCGCTGACCCCACTGCGAGTGGGATAAGAGCAGGTAAATAAAAGAAAGCGTTTATTGGCAGGCGTTAGTTAGGTGGTAAATATAAAATTTCGTTAAAAGTTATTTCGTATTCAAATAACTTTAAATATTTATTTTCTAAAAGGCTGGCTTTCGTAGATTTAAATAATGATATTCAACATATGGAATACCTTAAAAATCCTAAAAGAGAATATATACCAATAGGCGTACATCGGACTTCATGAGGGGTTCGGAGGACTTTTTCAATTTCCGGCAAAGCCCTATACCAATTCTGACGCAAGGGTGTTTGATATTATGATTCAAGCTCTATACACTCGATTTAGCGACACGATTTTTACGGATATCTTGATACGGTCATCGATTTATCAAAGGAATATTGTTCTTCTTTTATGTAAAAGTATACCGAGTTAAGTAGTTTCGACTATTTACTATTGATACTATGCTTTTGAAAAGAAATGAAGAACACAATTTTATTAACTATTAACTGAGTACCTCGGTGGCGCAGTTGTAATGCGTACGCGTTACGATTAAGGCTAACACTGAGGTCTCGGGTTCGATCCCTGTGTCGGGTAAAGTGGTATTGGGTTTTTCTATTACAAAATGCTCAGTATCAGCCCGGAGTCTGGAATTTGTGCCCGGTATGGCGATGGGACCACCACCAAAGTAAACCCTGTCGAGTACAATAAGAATCGTCCAAATCCACAATTGGCAGAATTATGCGTGAATATACATAAAAACATATACAGATGAATTGAGAAACTTTTTGTTTTTTTTGGATAGGTTAATAAACAGGTGACATCATCAGACCTATTGTTTTGTATATGACCTACATAGCGGGCATTACGTAAAAATACATGGTTATTATCTAATCTGGTGAGATTACTGTAGTTTTCCACAATAACTGTATACAAACACGATGACCGAACATTATTGGACTGATTGCATATCAATATGGTCGATGATCATTATTTCATTTTATAGATGACTGATGAATTCACATTGTTTTTATTTTAGATAAACTAAGGTATTTTCGGAAAGCACAATATGTCCAGTGGCAATGCGAGTGGTCACGTTATTCGTATACGAGAAATATGTTTGAAGTACATATATACGCACTTACGCCTGTAATCCCCGATGGGGTAGGCAGAGGTGTAACCAGTACACCCACATTTCGCCGAGTGTATCTCTGTCTTATGATTTGATAGGGAGCGAGCCTATCGCCATACCGGACACAAATTCCAGACTCCGGGCTGATACCGAGAATTTCGTAATAGAAAAACACTTTTACCCGACCCGGGGGGGATCGAACCCGAGACCTCAGCGTCAGCCTCAGTTGTAAAGCATACGCATTACAACTGCGCCACCGAGGCATGTTTAACGTCTATGCTTACCCCTTTGAAGATTACAGGCGTGAGTGTATACGGATAACGTGACAGGTATCGAAGGCACACTATGCACACTGTGATCCTGTAGTCATTCACTGCACGTGATGGTATGTTCAGTGCAGTCAAATATCATGTCAAAAACATTTGTATTTGAATTTGAACCTTAAGTCAGTTACGCAGTAGCTGTTTCGCCGGGTCTTCTCAGGTTGGGTCGTTTTGGATCCGGTGGTAGTTTTAAACCACGTGCCGTTTCGGTAATGCCTATGGTCCATATCGACCTTTAAAACAGAGAAAAAATAACAATAATAATAATACTTAACAATTCTGGACTAATATAAAAATATTGTAAACTTTATAGTTGCCCAGTGTATTTTGACGATGCTATGTATGTTATGTATATATTAGCTGATATCATTTCTGTAATTACATAAGTTTCTTTATTTTGTACTGACTTGTCATAAGCGCTATTTTAATTGCCTACATGATGAATAAAACAAAAAAAAAACAAAAAAAAGAGAGCGACTTTTTGGAACGAGGTTCGTTGTTTAGTTGTTTTTTTTTAGTTTTTCACTATGCGATGGTCACTATCGAGTCGGATACAAATATACGTATCACGTAACCTTCCACAAGCACCTGTTTTATCTGAGCTGGATAATTAGATAAAAAGCCCAATGGTCGTTTAAAGGGGCGTCCACATTTTTAGCATTTTGATGCACTGAGAGTTTGTACTCGTAGCTCTCTCAAGCACTTACTAGTTTCTAAGCTTAATGTGTACGAAAGTTATGACATAACATGGCAAAATATTCTTTAGTTTCAACGAGATGACAGAACGTGACGTGCTACATGACGTATGACAACTGTTCCAACTTGTGTCTTTGATGCAAGCGGTTGCAAGTATCTGCCACGCTCACGGAGTCTCCGTGCGTCAAAATGACAAAAACGTAGTCGCATTTTTATATTTACGAACACACCACTTCCAAAATTCTTCGATTATCTATAATATTAATGCGTCAAGATAAAACTTCGGACCCCTTTTGAAGTACATTGCGCGCACGGAGTATGTAGAATGCTATTTAAATATTATATCTGTAAGAACTATGTACAGTTAATTTAATTAAATAAAACATTATTTAACGTAAAACAAAACAAAACGAGTTCTACCACTACGCGACCACTAGTTTTCATCAATACACGTATAAGTATTTTAATAAAAATATGTAATAACGTCAGAAGCAAGTAGTACAATTTATGGGCCCACAAAGGGCGGAACCCTCGTAACTACGGTCCGAGCTGACCTCCGGCCGAGGGACCGCTAAATTTCACAGGGGTCGGTGTTAATTTTAAACGAGAGGATTTTTTTTGTAAAATAATATTTGCTTTCGTAAACGAGTAATCATAACTCGCTTGTTGGTTTTCTTGTTTGTATTTCTCTGGATTTCGTTTTGGTTAGGGATAATCTTTTAATGTGTTACAAGCATTTAATTTTGTAGCACTTTTAGTGAAATGCTCTAGTATTTGTATTTGTTTTTTTTTTCAATAAAGGAGGAGGTTCTCAATTCGGCGCGTTTTTTTTTTTTTGCTTTTTTTATGTATGTATATTGATTTCTCCGCCAATTTTGGACCGATTTTGTAGGAAAAACAATCACTCGATAGAGTTTAGCTGCGATGTGATCCCATATAAATTTGGTTAAGATCTGATGACAGAGTACGGAGAAAAAAAAGTATTGGAATTTACATACTATTGCTGTACATTGAAGTCGGTTTCTAAGTTTTGTTAAACTTATAGCTTTTAGCTTTTGTATTAGGGTCTAAAAATGTTCTGTGGCTTGCGATCTTTAAAGCTTATAAAGAGCCAAACCCTTAGGTTATATTTAGAAATGAATGACTTATAGTTTAGACATAATAACTTAATGATAAAGGAGCGCATTTTCTTTCTACTCTAATTTAATAGCCACAAGATTCGTTACTTAGTAATACTCATAATACATACTTACCTAAATAACAACTCCATAAATTATATACTTTCATCATACTTACAAAAATACAATGTACACGTTTTCCCAAAGTCAAATTGAAGCCCATTAACTTACAAAAAACAATATTGTATGAGACAATACAAACAGGACGTAAGTAATTTTTTTCCACCACACACTTACAAAGTGACCCATATGAATAAAAAGCTAGGGTGACCACAGACCTGACAGATTAAGCGCATAATACTATATTAATGATAATTAATTGTTTTATTTTTAGAAATGTAAATAAAAACTACTGTCCATTATATTTAAAACCTCATTATAATTTCAATACAATTAAAAATATCTTGCAACAAACAATATGGTAGTTTCCTATATTGAATTTTATACATAATTTTTTAAGCAACAGAAAATGATACGCAAAAGAAACCCTTTTATTAAAACACAATCAAAATGGATCAGAAATGTGCCCGCAGTTATGACTTTAAATGTTGGTATGAGAAAAAGTGGGTGAATATATCAAAGACTATGTATACTACCTTAAAATCCAAGTCATTTGTACTATCCAGTCAAGTAACCTATAACGCCATTCATACTGTAGACAAAATGTCTACAGCGTGGCTCTACTTAATATTAACCCTGAATATATATTACACACTGGCACAAATTACTCGTTACAATAAGTATGTAATAGCTCACACAACCCCCAAGTGCAAAACTGCGACTTGCGATGGTGATTTCGACCCGCTGTTGTTTTTGTGTTACTTACCAAGGCGTCGCGTTGTCGCCGCAATATAAGTGTTTGTGTCAATTTTTTGCTATTATCTGTTGTTCGAAGGCTAACATATTGAACAAAGATGTTGAAACAACTTTCCATTGACGATGCAGTAGTTTCAATAAGTCTAGGAAAGTTGGATGGTTTGCATTTTTTGCCGGCACGGCACAGTAACTACACCTGAAGGCCAATTCTCGTAATTTTAAATGTTCAGAATATCATTCCGATCTAGTCTCAGCGTCAAGAAAGTTGCAAATGGCATTCTCTTAAACCAATAATCAACGTTAAATGCTCCTAGCATTAGCAGTAGCATTATACCGTTTTGGCTTCAGTAAATTTTTATTCTACATTCAATCTCATTACTATCTATGTTCACATTTATCGTTAATTATTGTTTTAAGAGAATGCCATTTGCAACTTTCTTGACGCTGAGACTAGATCGGAATGATATTTTGAACATTTAAAATTACGAGAATTGGCCTCCTGATGTTAACTTCAGTGCAAAATGTCGATTGTTAAAAGACATTGCGCCCCTCGCCGGTTGGCAGAATTATGCTGGCTTGAAGTTATTGCGTACATGTTGGCTGAAATGTGAAGCTGGAAAGCGACACGCCAGAACGAGCCACTATGGTGGATTTTTCACCATGTGTTCGGTGGTCATTATCCAGCCGAGTACAAAGTGTATCATGTGCCCAGAGATTTAGACACAGACTCAAACTTAGTTAAACAATCCGCTCTTTAATCCACCAATGGCCGTTTCTTATATTCTATTTACAAATAAAGTTCAGTACTCGCATCAAGGGTATTTGGACAGAACTTCCATAAAAAAAGTATCAAAGATATACTACCAGTAAGCAAATCTGATGAGAAACAGAATATTGGGGATGCAATAATTATGTGAACTTAATATTTGCTCTGTATTTCAGCCTCCATGCCAGTACAGGCCTCCTCTCTGAGAAGTTAGTCCACAAACATAACCTAATACAGATGAGTAGAGTTCACATACCTTGACAACTCTCAGATATGCCAACTGCCTTACGATTTTCCATCACCGATAAAGCAAGCGATAATTAACGTATTTTCGAAAAGTCCAAGCTATGTGCCCTGGGGATTGGGATCGAACCCATAACCTGTCCCCGGCTCCATTCCCCGCTCGCTATCACCGCTTTTATTGTGCAAAGCTAACCATATTTTCTAGTTTTCTAAAGAGAAGGCCCACAATTAGTCTTTCTGAGCGTACCGAACTCATTCATTTTAATGTCAATGCAAATTTTCACCAAAACCCCAACATTTAATGCCGAAATGAGGACGCCCCACGTCCCCTATTAAAATTTTAATTGCATCAAATTATAAAGGTTACGTTTCATATGACACATTTATACGAGCCGCCATAAAAAGGGAGACGCTATCTTTTTAAACGGCGATTTATATCGGCCGTAAAATCAGGTAATTGGGCGGTGCTTGCGAACCCGCTACCGTTGTCGCATAAATCCCTATTCTCTTTGATTATACACTTTTTGTAAGTGGTAGAAGCACAGTGTATCTATTTTGAATACAGTTTTTATGCCTCGGTATACACGGTGGTACCACTGTCTAATTCGTAGCATGCATTGCGTACAATAAGGAAGATTGCTACTGGACCAAAAATCGCATCACCCAATTCTTAATCTTTATTCCTTTTTTTAAGTCGACAACGATTGCACGAGAACCAGCTGGTCTCTCCCCTGATGGTAAGCGCTACGCATCCCCATCCACTTTAGCAACACCACCCAGAACTTTGAATTACAAAGTACTACATCATACTACACTACACTCATTATCCCAAACATAAGAAGGTCCAATTTCACTGGCTTTAATGTCCTTCAAACCCGAACACAATAATGCTTACATACATACACTGGCGCTTGGCGATAGATAACCTACCCTGTTAGACTGTCGCATACGGGAGACCTACTACCTAGTAAATTGTGGCATTATTCCTATGCATATGTGGTGATGATCACTTACCGTCTGTCAAGCCACTTGCTCGATTACCAGGCTTCATCTAAAAGAAGATACACTCGCGCTTGCTCTTCCGAATCTGCTCGCGCTAATGTCGACGTCTAAAATAACGCGCTTCAACATCCACACACAACTTAATTTTAAATGCAGTAAGATTCAAAATTGAGTGGCACAGTACCTCATTTTACATTAAACGATCCTCACCCTATACGACGTCAATGTAAAAAAATGAAAAATAAATAATAGTTTAAAAAAACTGAAAAAATACGCTTTTATAGAAAATCCAACTAAAAAATAGAAAATAAATTTAAATAAATTTGAATGTTGAAATTGAAATTTGAAATAACTATTTAACTATTTATACATGGGGTATCCCCCATGCACCCCACGCTTATTTTACAATAAAATTATTTTTTCTTAAACTATTTTTTATTCAAATTTATTTTCTATTTTTTAGTTGGATTTTCTATAAAAGCGTATTTTTTCAGTTTTTTAAACTATTATTTATTTTTCATTTTTTAGTTGAATTTTCTATAAAAGCGTATTTTTTATTTCAAACTGTTTAAAATATTGAATTGTCAGTATTTAATAAGTATGCCAAATTTCGAGTTAATCCCACGGTTTGAAGGGGGTCAAAATCATGTTCAAAGATTCCATTATATACTAAAATACATACGTATGAAGCTATTATAAAGCGTATAAAAAGAATGTTACCCACTGTGTGAAAGGGGTTGGTGGAACTGATTTGTGGTATTGAGTAATATTGGGGACGATTTTAACGATAGGGGATGGAGATTTCTTGTTTGTTTTTTTAACGGCAGTGGTCGGTAAAGGAGCAAGTGGGTTACCTGATGGTAAGTGATCGTTCATGAATATCCACATTACCTGAAGAATCGTGGACGCGTTACTGACTTTAAAGGAAAAGGATGATTAAGGGCTTGAGAAGGTAAAGGGGATTTGGCCTCCGTTTATATTCTTTATTACATTATTTAACATAGACAATTATCTAAGTAACTTCAGGTTGCGTCGACATTATATTAGACTGCACTGCAAATATAGAAAATAAAAATAAAATACCACAAAAAATAACGACAAAAATTAGACAAATTTAAGTAAAATATAGTTATACGGGAAAGTGACTTCACTGGACTATGTTATGTGAAGTGAAATCTAAATTATGAGACTGTTAGGAGATATTGCGTTTCCCGACGGTCCGCAGAATTAGACCGGCCTGAAGTAAGTAGATATACTTACCCTGGAACGCTGGCTGTTCTGAACGAGTCACTATATCGAGTTTTCGCTATCCATTAACCATTTCCAAAGTGTATCAGTGCCATGCCATCAGCAGGTTGTTTCTTGTTTTGTGATCTGAGGGTGTTATGTCTATGTCCAACCAGAAGACTAATTCTCGAAATTAAAAATGATCAAAGTATAATTCCGATCTAGTCTTAGTGTCAAGAAAGTTGCAAATGGTATTCTCATAAACCAATATATAATCAACGTCAATTGTGAACATGAGATCGAAAACGGAATAAAATTTGAGTGAAGCCAAAACGGTATTATGCTAACATTTTTATTAAATGACACATTAAACGTCAAAATAGATATTGAAAATAGATCGTGATGAGATCATATTGACAGCGCACTGAACATATAGAGGAGTAAAATATTTTTTTTAGTTAAATCACAATATAATCTCAGTTCGGTTAAAATTCAGTTTCAGTGTTAGTGAAATACGAGAATTGGCCTTCCGGTCATTCGTGCTGAACCCAAAATTATCTGCAGCTTGGTTCAACCACATTGTATTGTAAAGGTTTTCAAGAATCAATATTTCCAAAATTATCGTTCCAATACACAATGGAAGTACTTTAGTTCGATGTTACTTGCATTATGTTCCGAACAATTAGGCGCGTGTAAAACTTTCCTCACCAAATACCACAAATTACTTTGAAGGATATGGAACTTACTTATACTGACTAGGGTTTGTATGGTTCTATAATGCCCGTGGAAGTCTTATATTATTAAATAGATAAACATTGTTTTACTCAACCACGGCTTTATTATTTTCTTCCTTACATATATTTAAGAGTGAAAGAGACAATACACTGATTAAAATTGGCTGTATGGACAGGAATCAAAGTGTCCTTGGTTATATTCTTTTAAATCGAACCCAAATCACTTCGCATTGAGCAACTTGCCCATCAGACCGTACTACTTGATTCTTATGAAAGAAAGAAAAAAGAAAACATTTATTCAGGGCATCATGCCATCCAAGGTAAATTGCCTGGCGGTGGTTTTCAACTAAGACTCCCTGTAGTACTCACGGATATTGTTCCTTCCTTACATAATGAACAAAAACAAGTAACATACATACATATTAGTCAATATATTCTTACTTGTAAGATGATTTCGATGGTAAGATGTATTAAATGAGTACAATTGGTATACATTCAGAATCTACTACATTCATGAAAAATATCATAAAAAAGCCACCCATTTCATTACATCTGTCCAACTTAGCGTACAAAGGAACATGATAAAGAAATGAAATATACAAAAAGGGATAAAGGCGGAACACAAGTTGGCGAGTACATAAATAATAATACATAATTCGGGAAACGACATGCCAGCGTGGGCACAGTAATATTTGTAATAATAGAGCACGCACAATGCTCTGACTTGGCCAATAAAATGGCTAACTTAAACGCGAGGCCCAAGGGTAAGGCGGAAAATTAACTTACGGTTTGAAGTACGGGAGACAGCGTTTTGAAAGAACCAAGAAAATCTAGTATGTAAGTTAATATGCGAGTAGCTTGATAGTAGGAATTAGTAGTATATCAAACGGTGAATGAAAACATCTTGAGGGAACCTGCACCTAACTTAGAATTCTCCGTAAGAAATTTGAAGTGAAAGAAGTCTACCAACTCACATTAAGTCAACTTGGGGAATAGACGGTCTAATTCGTCAGTTAAAGAGGCGATTCCGAATTTCCCCCATGCTATATATAGCATGGGGGAAATTTAATACAGGTCCGATATTAGTAGTCAGGAACCGTGGATTGGCGCTATAACAATATCCATTAGACTTCTCGATAAAAATAATAATCCTCACGATTTCACTAGGTGGTCGGTCTTTTGTATAAAAGTCGTCTGGGTTGGAACCACCGCTTTTTCTATTTCTGCCGCCAAGCAGCAATGTGTAAGTACTGATGAATTTCGGCTTAAAGTAGATTGAAGCCGGTGTAATTACTGGGCACTATGAGATGTAACAACCTATTTTATTTTTATAGTATAGGCCGGCAAACAAGCAAGTGGGTCACCTGGTAGTAAGTAATCTCCACCGCCCATGTACGCCCACAATACTAATATAATGGGCACGGTGCCGACCTTAAAGGAAAGGGATAAGTTAGGGATTGCCTAACTTATGCCTCGGGATGACGTACGCAAACGTTTCGTCATTGAAGTTAATAAAAAAAAAAACTACATTTTCCTTGATTACCGATGATGAATACACACGTAACTTCGAAATATCAGAAGTTTAGATACGTTAGTATTTATAATATTTCCTCAAAGTTTTATAACAAACCGCCTGTGACAAAGACATTTCCGAAAACTACGTCACGGCCACACAAAAAAACAGAATACACGGAGTTTTCAACGTAGAACTTGGGCGCAAAGAAATTAATGGTTCGCCCGGGATTACTCATTGTTCAGTTAGGTAATATGTTGGGGGAGGGACGGTAGTGCCCACTGCCCTCCATTGTGCCGTTGATTTAGAAGGTCGGCAGATTAAAACGAGACAGTTTTTGGGGAAAGTCGTTGAGGCAATTTGACATTTAGAAAGAGGTATTTCAGAGACTACAATAGGTGGCATAGAGAAATTTTTGAGTAGAAAACCTAACACAAAATAATTTGAGGGATCTTTTTAGGAGAAGGCTGGTCGACGAGCTGGTGGGAAATTTGATGGTAGATTATGACCTGGTAACGAACACCCATAAAGCCAGATGAATAGTGAGTGATTAAAAAAACAATACTTGACAATTCTGGACTATTCCTTAATAAAAATATTGTAAAAACATAAATAGATTTACCTAGGTCGACTTGCGCAGCGATTCTAGGTCTGGATTTGCCGTTAGGCCTTGTTTACTTATGTATGTAAAATTTTCATACGATTTGACATTTCTGAAAATGAAAATGTAGGTATAATAAATACACCCAACAGTCACACACATATTCCTTACCCCACACTAGGTAAACCTGTATTGTGGGTATCAGGAACTACAAGGACATTGCGGTCCCACAACACCCAGACCCGAAACAATTTTTTCTTGATCACAGAAATATTTGTCTCGGTGCGGAAATCGAACCCACAGCCTCTCGCTTCGCAGGCGGCTACTCGCCCGTTGCGCCACACAGGTTATCAATCTGTTTCTTTAATGGGTTTGGTGGGTTGGATCCGATCTGGGATCGTTGTGCAAGTGGGCCTTAGTGTAATTGCCCAGTGTATTTTGATGATGCTATGTATGTTATTATGCTATGTATTAGTTGATATGATTTATATACATAAGTTTCTTTATTTTGTACTGACTCGTCATAAGCGCTATTTTAATTGCCTACGTGATTAATAAACAATTTCAATTCATTTTAGTGTGTTGGCGATTTAGGATGAAGGGAGGATTATCTATATGTGAGCTTATGTATATATGTACAAATATGTTTTAGGTATCCTTTCTCCAGCAGGATGCATTTGATGAAATTGATGACGTTAGTTAGTACATAAGCAGTGATGGCTTAGCGGGGAGTGCTATGGACTGTCGAGACGAAAGTCGCAGGTTCGAAACCAGCCCCAAGTGTATTAATTGTTAATTATCACTTGCTTTAACGGTGAAGGAAACATCGTGAGGAAACCTGGATACCTGAGAAGTTCTACATAAGAATTTCGAAGGTATGTGAAGTCTGCCAACCCGAATTAGGCCAGCGTGGGGGACTAAGGCCTAACCCCTCTCATTCAGTAGAGGAGGCCGGTGCCCAGCAGTGAGACGTATATAATTCAGGGCTAGTATTATTACATGTAGTTTAGAAGGTCTTAATAATTTTCCACAAAGTTTCTAAGTAAAACATTCAATAAAAATTCTACAAACTACTTACCCATGCAATAGTTTAACAAAATTCCATGATAACCGTGGGTTCTTTGGTGTGGCCAATGGCATTTTCCACTGCACATGATTCATATAAATATTAAATTCAATTTGTTTTTTCCGCATATGGAACGCGTTGTAGTATGCACAGCTGTTTCTGATGTTTTGTGATAAATAAAATGATATCATACATAATATTAATGTATGCTTTTAATAAAGTTAATTAATACAGTATAACCTTCACCAATAAATTGGTTAAATAATATTGAATACGCCAACTTTTCAGAATGATGGAAAATTTCATAGTAGCTAAACAAATACTTTAATGTATACTACTCGACAAGCTGCGCGGTACATAGAAATTGTAGCATTAAGTTGCGGTCAATTGACCGTAACTAAATATTACCATCTCATTTACTCTCAACTAGAAGCCCTATCGCGCTCCCTGTTTGTGAGCGGTCCAACTCCTGCGTTATGTGACGCAATTTTACTTCTAAACAGTCCGTCTAGTATACATGAAGTCTTTGTATAAACACATTACATAAGTTTTTTTTTATAGCATAGGCTGGCAAACGAGCATGTGGGTCACCTGATGGTAAGTGATCTCCACCGTCCATAATACCAAAAGAATTATGGGCGCGTTGCCGAACTTAAAGGAAATGGATGATTAAGGGATTGGGAAGGGGAGGGGGATTTGGGCCTTCGGATAGCTCACTCACCGTACGAAACGCAGCAGCAAGCTGCTACTTTACGTCGATTTTCTGTGGGACAGTGGGAGCCCGGACGAGACGGCCCATTCCTGCTGTAGACAAAAGTGTCTAGTTCACGCTTATATCCCTGAAATGGTTCAATGGTTCCTTTTTGGGTACAGAACCTCAACAATTTAGTAACTAAAAGTAGTAACCAAAACCTTAAATGACAAAGGATGTCCATCAAATACAAAAGCGGAAAAATGAATTCAGGTCATCGATTTCAGTGCACAGTTGTCGAGAACTTGATATGAATCACTTTCTGAGGTCATGGCGGTTACATTATATGACAATTATATGTAAATCAACATCGTATGATGTTTGTACACACCCCCACGTGACGTGGTATAACTACAAAAACAATTTCAAGGTTTGCTGCAAAAATAAAGAATTATATTAATATATTATTTAGACACGTGTTTATGACTTGTTATTATAGAATACTGCGGTGGCGCAGTTGTAATGCGTACGTGTTACGATTGAAGTCAACTCTGAGGTCTCGGGTTCGATCCCCGGGTCGGGTAAGTGGTATTGGGTTTTTCTATTACGAAATGCTCAGTATCAGCTCGGAGTCTGGAATTTGTGCCCGGTATGGCGATAGGCTCGGCCCCTATCACATAAGGGACGGAAATACGCTCGGCGAAATGTGGGTGTACTGGTTACACTTCTGCCTACCTCTTCGGGGATTACAGGCGTGAGTGCGTATGTATGTATGTATTATAGAATCTGGTTCTATTCCTAACTTATTCCGTTTTATAATGGGCCTAGTGCGATGAATTATGTATTTGATAAATCTTGATGGACTTCAAAGTCAGCCAGATTATACCAGTTTATGTTAATTAAAAGAACTGTTAAGAGCTTGATTATATTCTAATGAAATATCAAAATTTTAATCGAAAACTTGCCAACATTTCCAAATAAAATATTTTTCTTTATAAGGTGGTAGGTCCGTCGGATGCGTGAGGCCGTCGGGGTTGGAACCACCGCTTTGTTTACTTCTGCCGCCTAGCAGCAGTGTGTACGCTCTGAGTTCAGGTGTAAAGGACATTGAAGCCCACTGGCTTCAACTTCACTAAATTACTGGGCATTATGAGACTTAACAACTTATGTCTAAGGGTGACGAGCGCAATCCCGTGCCACGAAGTTCTTTGTAATTCAAAGTTCTGTGCGGTATGCTTCTGTTTATGGGCAGGCGTGGCGCTTATCATCAGGCAAGCGACCTGCGTCTCGTCATTCAAGCTAATAAAAACACCTTCAGTATCCAAGACACATACCCCTATTTTAGTAGATTATTACAAGACTCGAAAACGCTTGGGCATAGAGTTCCTAAGAATGAAGGCACTAAAAATGACTTTCTGCTGCCAATAACTGGACAGGGTCCACCGATCATTTGTGTCAAAGCCATAGGCGTTAGGCGCTCGTTCCAGCTAGTTGCGTGCAGTAGGCCTAGTACAAGTTTTATTGTTTTCCTAAACGATGAAAGTTTTAGTTTTCTCTCCTTACGTCAAGTATTACGATTATTTGCCACTAGTGGGAACTATGATGAATAATAAGGTTAATTTTTTTTCATAATAGTCGATTAGGAGATTTGTTTTCAAGCTATTCTTTCCTTTATTACCGTATGAATTACTAGTTTGAACTTCGACGGTAGTAATTTTATACGAATTCGAAAACTTTGAACGTATTTGTAACTCGTACTAGGCCTAATGTGCTCACCGATAACCGAATATGTGACTGTATAATAATATATACATTTGCCGGAATAACTTTGGCGACTGTCTACAGATGCAATGGTGCATCATTGGATATTAAATTTGGACTTCACTGCTCCAACCATCAAGTGCAGTCATTCGCCGTACCAGAAACAAAAATCAAAGAAATAAATCTATTTAAAATGTTTGATTAAGCATTCGATATACAGTATACATCGCGTGTGGAATTTATTAACCGGACACAAACACATTAATATTTATAAAACACACATGTTGTTTGTAAATAAATATAACTGTAAATAAATTGGGGAAACGTAGCTTGGCCATTTGAATATTCTATACGTGTAATCAGGTTTTTGTGTTCTATAGAGATGAAAAATATATTTTCGATTTGTTACAAGACGTAGAAGCTTTTAACACGCTTTTATTAGCTTTACTTGTATTTAACAAACTAACTTACTCTGTAACAAATTTTGGAAATCGAAGTTAACTAATTGTATCAATTTGAAACTTTGCAATACAATAATTTGTTTCTATCGAGATAATCTGATGATGGTCAGGGTCCATAATGGTACTCTTCAATGGTTAGGTACTAGTAAAGCCCTCAAGTTTGGGTCCTTTGAGTTTGCGTCTATCTGTCATAACAATAAAGGGCTGTCTGTAAAGTATGTTTAATCGGAGTAGGTAACTGGCTAGTTCTGATAAGTTATTATGACGAACTAGAATTTGAGTGTTAGAGCCACTCTGTGGATACCACTGTCTCACAGAAAACCGGCATAAAGTAGGAGCTTGCTACTGCGTTTCGTACGGTGAGTGAGATATCCGGAGGCCTAAATCCACCTCCCTTTCCCAATCCCTTAATCATCCCTTTCCTTTAAGGTTGGCAACACGCCAATGATTCTTCTGGCACTGTAGGCGTTCATGGGCGGTGGAGATCACTTACCATCAGGTGGCCCACTTGCTCGTTTACCGGCCTATGCTATAAAAACTACAGACTAACACTAAACAGGGATTCCTTTAAAACATTTATTGAAATAACTGATTAATTACATGTTTCTATTGACGATGTTCACATTCTTAATGACGCAACATGTAACATTTAGCCGTAACTCGGGTAGTCTTTATTCCCTTGTAATAAGAACTATAATGACGAGCTCTTTGTTCGCAGATGCGAGTTGTTTTCCTGCAAGGGCTGATTGATGGTGTTTATATTAAATATTGTTTGTTTCTGCGTACACAATTATAAAGAAGTACACGTGTATCTTCTGATCCTTGTTTACTGGATTATTTTTTGGAAAGAAATGAACGGAGTTCAACCGAAATTATTTATAACTGCCAAAGACTTTAATGTATACTACTAGACAAGCTGTACGAACAAGGAATTGCGTACTTAGTTACGGTCAATTGACCGCAACTCATTTAGTCGCCCGCGAGAGAGCGACAAGAGCAGTTGATGTTGTTTTGATAGCTGCGAACGTTAAATTCGATAAACTATCACGAAATTGCTTATTGAGACCCATAAAACATTGTCATTATTTACGTGCATATATTATTCATTCAATTTGAAGTTATTTTACGGAAGCAACTGTATTATTTCTTGGTTTTGATCGAAAAAGTAATTTATTGTGAATGATACCCAATATAAAACAAAACAGCCGTCTCAATATTGCCATCTCGCTTACTCTCAACTCCTTTCGCACCCACGCCTTAGACGTCATTGCCGCCTCGCCGGCCGTGTATGCAACACAATTTTACTTCTGAACAGCCTGTCTATGGTATTAAAGTCTTTGATAACTGCCCTTTTTGTACTGATTTGTAGGTTTCCGTAGCCAAAAGAGAAAAATGCAACCCTTATAATTTCGTCATGTCAGTCTGTCCGTCTATCCATATGTCACAGTTATTTTACTCGGAGACTATTAGTACAATATGGATGAAAATTGGACGGTAGATGTATTCTATGAGCCGCGGAAGAGGACAAAAGCGTCCCCGCAGCCCAGACCGAACAAGCGCACCCGGAGGAAATTCGTTGTGTTTTAGTCCGTGGGAGTCGGACATAACCGCCCCAGCCGACCATGCGGTGGGGGGTACCCATAAAGGGCTTCCCAACGTAAAAAAGGTGTATTCTATGAACCGTTACACAAAGGTGTTGTGATATTAAGATTTTTTTGTGGTGACTTTCCAGTAACTAAGGGAGTTTTTTTTTATTTCACAGAGGCATGTATGGTATCATTGGAGAGGTCAAATTGCTAATTGACTTTTTTATATAAGTCATAAGTTAATGAGATATATGTGTTCAAAGTCGTGCAAAATGAGTTTCCCCCCTTAATTTTAAACTACGGGGTGGAAAAATATGAAAAAAAGAACAATGGATGCAATAAGTTAGGTTGTATAGATTTTGAGATGCGGAATATTATCAGATACACTACGGAACCTTTCATTGTGCGTGAACCGACACGCACTTGATCGTTTTTTTTATTCTGGCACAGCATTACATACATACATACGCACTCACGCCTGTAATCCTCGAAGGGGTACGCAGAGGTGTAACCAGTACACCCACATTTCGCAGAGTTTATTACCGTTCCATGATGTGATAGGGGGCGAGCCTATCGCCATACCGGGCACAAATTCCAGACTCCGGGCTGATACTGAGCATTTCGTAATAGAAAAACCCAATACCACATTACCCGACCTGGGGATCGAACCCCAGACATCAGCGTCAGCCTCAGTCGTAACGCGTACGCATTACAACTGCGCCACCGAGGCAGTCATTATTAGGCACATCATTATTATTCATTATATTCGCAATATCGACTATACATTTCAACAATATTCAACACTTTCCATGCAACACAGTAAAGCAATTGATCAATACAATACATCATTCGGCAAAATTCCTGATGTCCACGTTAAAGTGGAACAATCTTCGATATGATGAAATATTACCTGTTTGTGCGTAGTACGGGTGACGTAATACTTGCGGGGAATGAGGTACGTACAAGGAGAAGGGCGGGGAGAGGGAACACGCGTCTAGATACCGCGACGCCCTTTTTTTTACTGCCTGGATACTGCCGACGAGCAAACGGGCCACCTGATGGTAAGTAGTCACCGCCGCCCATAGACTTCTGCAATGCCAGGGCACAGGCACACGCTGCCTACCGTCGAAGGATTACTCTTTTTAAACCTCGTTTACAGAAGGACATGTCAAGGCGCTCAGGGAACACCGCTGTAGGGAGTTCATTCCAGAGCTTGCACGTACGTAGTAAGAATGAACGCTGGAAACGAACCGTGCTAGACGGAATCGTTTCCAGGTAGTATGGATGAACTCTGCTGCGGTGTCTGGTGGTACGATGATAAAATGGTGATATTGGCACCATTTTAATCAGTTCCTCGGAGCACTCCCCGTGGAACAACTGGTAGAACAGCAGAGAGTCCTGAAATCTCTCCGCAGCCCCAACGGCTCCAGGTTATCTGTGATATCAGGATCCCCGACGATTCGAACGGCCCGCCTCTGTAAGAAGTCAAGGTAAGATTTTTTTCATCAAAGCTCCTTATTTTTCCTCCTTATGTATTCTCTGGTTCAGCTGTTGTGATCCGAACTACTAGCCATTTCACTCACATCTTTATCCTGGCTCAGCAAAGTAACTTTAGGAACACAGTGAAGTCCAAATATGATGGTGACCAACATGTTTTTTTTCTTAGCTTGTATGACGATACGCCAGGTTGCTCGCCTGATGGTACAGCTGTCCATAAACAGAGAATTTTGAATTACAAAGTACTGCATGGCTCTGGAATGCACTCTTCACCCTAAAACGTACGTTGTTAAGTTTCAATGTTCGGTAATTTCACTAGCTTCAATATCCAAACCGAAACACAAAAGTGCTTACACAGTGATGTTTGGTGGCAGAAATAGAAAAGCGATGGTACCAACCAAGACGACCTCTCGCATACGAAAGCTCTACAATCATTAAGACAACGATCAAATGGGTTATCAGATAAGTAATTACCATAGAACAAACAAAATATGACAGGAATCGTGGAATTTCGATCGTCGATTTTTTGTGAGATACGCCCATTGTCTAAAATTTACAGCGCTTTTTTGCACTACATGATGCTTCAACGTGTACTGATTGTGCATGTATATGAGTAATAAATTACCGAGAATCTATATAAACCTGCTTTTTCCTCGCGGATCCACAGCACAATGTTTTTTTGGGATAACCTATGTTCGTAGTCGTAAGGATTTGAATATCATTTATGTGGAACACTGAATAAATTGCGTAAGTGTTATATTTTAATGGTACAATTTACGAGGTAGAACCCCGATGAATGAATGAAAGTAAACACTTGGTGAGTAAGCTATCTGGAGGCATAAATCCCCTCTCCCAACCTATTAATACTTTCCCTTAGGCTGGTCCTAGAGATCGCATATTATCAGCATCAGGACGTGACGTTTGATATCATATTGTCATTAGCTAAAAGTAAACGACAATCCTACTCCTACTATTATTATGAATGTGAAAGTATGGATGTTTGTGAGTTTGTGAAATTGGATGTTTGTTAGTCATTCGCGCTGTAATGGCTGAATGGTTTTGGATGATATTTGGCACATAGGTAGACCATGACCTGGATTAGGACATATGCCCCTTTTTATCCCAGAAAAAGGCGGAACCACGAGCGAAAGCTAGTTATAATGATCCGGAAATTTCCATCTAGATTAGGTATTAAAATAAACATATCGGTAATGGAAGAAACTTGTTTTTTTCTCGCATTAACGAGGAAAATTCATCGGTTGGTCGACGAGGAGGGCGTGGCAGCGTATCGGCTGATATCAATATTAACGGTCTGTTGATAAATGTGGTTTAATAAATGTATGAGTCAATGCATACATTATATTTAAAACAGGTATTTTATATAATTATATACTTATCTTTTTTTTTTTTTTTTTACTAGCCCTTTATTATATACGTCCCACTGCTGGGCACGGGCCTCCTCTACTGAATGAGAGGGGTTAGGCCTTAGTCTACCACACTGGCCTAATGTGGGTTGGTAGACTTCACATACCTTCGAAATTCTTATGAAGAACTTCTCAGGTATGCAGGTTTCCTCACGATGTTTTTCCTTCACCGTTAAAGCAAGTGATAATTGACAATTAATATACACATAACTTAGAAAAGTCAGAGGTGTATGCACTTGGGGCTGGTTTCGAACTTGCGACTTTCGTCTCGACAGTCCGTACCACTCCCCGCTGAGCTATCACTGCTATATATATACTTATCTAACGGTTATAAATCCCAGAGATCAATACACTAACCCTAGATCCTGTGACCTCCGTAGCAAGTGGTAGAGCCATGCTGTAGAAAATATTAATATATGAGATTTACTTTTTGGGCATGTAGAGAGGATGGATGAAAGAAGATTGACGAAACAAATATACATGGCGAGTGTGAATGGTACAGTTGGGAGGGGAAGGCCTCGGCGAACTTTCATAGATCAAGTTGGAGATATTCTCGAGACAGGCCAGGTCAGGAGTACCCTAAATCGACGTGCATGTATCAAAAATTTAATGAGAGTGAATGAGGCCAAAGAGGTATACAAGGATCGTAGCAAGTGGAAATCCGTTGTCTCTGCCTACCCCTATGGAAAACAGGCGTGAGTCTATGTATGTATGTATTTACTTTTTAACCGACTTCATAGTGGCTTATGATAATATCAAAGGCTAATGAATGAGCAAATGGGTCACCTGATGGTAAGTGTTCTCCACCGCCCATATACATCCACAATACCCAAAAAATCAAGGAAGCGTTGCCGACCTTACAGGAAAGGGATAATTAAGGTATTGAGGGGGAGGGGGTTTTGGGCATCCATATAATCACACTCACCGTACAAAATGCAACAGCGAGCTGCTATTACACGTCGGTTTTCTGTGAGATATTGGTAACGACCTGGTCGAGCTGGCCCATTCATACTGTAAACAAACTGTCTACACTCTACAGCGTGGTTTCTACCCCTTATTATTGTATTTCTTCTTCATCTGCTCGGTGTTGTACCGGATCTTTGCCGAGGATCCACCATCCTACTTAAATACATCCACTTCGCCTCTGTAGCATGACCATTGGCTCTCATATCTACCGATATCAAGATAGCGTTTCTCACACGTTTTTATTAGTTTCATATGTATGAATGTATGTATGTATGTATGTAACGGAAACTTTAAACATGATTTTGACCCCCCTTCAAAACGTCGGATTAACTCGAAATTTGGCATACTTATTAAGGACCGATGACAATTCAAGAAATTAATTAGTATGTGATTACTTACATCTCATTACGCGAACGTTCACACTGCACTCATTACGCCAACGTTCACATTTTGCCTTATTTCGCGATCTATGAGACTGCTGCATGAGGGGAGAAACACAGTAATTTCGTTGGTGGGTTAGGGTGGGTTGGTTTGGGATTGGGTGGTGGTGTATGTGTGTGTACCACCACCACAAGATATCTTTATATCAATTAATCTGGACTGACACGCTCTATCTATCTTTTACACTCAATTGTGTGGGCAGAAAGGTTCAAAATTAAGTAATGCGATTCATTTTAGAATGAATATGATCTACATTATTAAACGTGAGAAATCGTATGAAAGGTTAAAGACCCTTAATGCCGAAGGGTTGTGATGAAGGGATTCCGAATGAATGGTTACGAAAGAAACCATGTTTGTTATATTTTGGATCGCTATTGTGTGCATAAACATTGGGACTACATAATTGGACTAAAGTTGAACTAGGAGCCTGTTTAGCGAGAGAAACGGTGAGGTCCGTGGTTTCAAAACTACTCACGGACTATTACAATTCGTGTTTAAGTTTTCAAAGTCAAAAGTAGATTTCCAGATTTAAAATGTTAAAGAAGTATTTTTACTACTACTACTACTACTTTTACTTCGTTTTGTACCTCAAAACGAAGTAAAAGTAATATTTACATTTTCAGGGTTACAGGCATCGAAATAAGAAGAGTTACAGGCGTAAAACTTCTAACAATATTCTGCTTACCTCATTAGAGATTAGCGTGAGTCTTTCGTGGGGTCGATGGCCATTACGCCGATGCATTCACACAGTATTGGCTAATAACACTGTACTGCTTTGTCTTTGAACCAACAGATTATGGTAATGACACAGAGCTCCTGAGCTATAGATTACTAGTGAATAGTACGATAAAGCAAAGCTATTGTTCTGCTGTCAGAAAGTTTATGAAATAGATACTTAATGCAACTGTATTTTTAATAAACACTTTTTTATACGGTTTATAAATAAAATTAACTTTGTAAATTAGAAATATGTAACATAGATAATTTATTCGTGTAATGTTTATTAATTTTTAAATTTGTAATGCGAACCGAGTAGCAAAATATATGTTTTATTTTAATCCACCATACATATACTTTGAGGCTTATCTTTATAAAAATAATAGATCATTTTCTTGAGGACAATTATTTTAGCTTCGATCAAATATACGAGTAAATAAAACAAAGATGTTTGAGATATGATAACCGTTTACACAATTAGATTCAGATATTATCTTGACTACATACGTCTCACATTACAAAACATGCAATATGTACACTACAATTTTGCCAACAACCTATAAATCAATAATTGTTAATATATGCACGTAATGCCCTACTGCACAGTAAAAAAAATGAATTTCAGTGCGTCGCAACGCCTCGGGAGACAAGTAGGCTAGCAGTACCATACTGTTCACTATCATCGCACAGCCACTTTCGTTTCCATTGTCTGCATAATCCATTGTTACACCACAGTCTGAAAATTAAACAGTCTGACAATAAAGGAGCAATCCAGTGGGGTGAGACTTAGCGATGAGCGGACAAGAGACGTAACGACAATGTTAGTCGAGTTATTAGTTGAGTAAAATTACCTGCACCGAAATGGAAAGTAATTAGAGTATGTATGTTAGTCCAATAGACTAATGAACCTAGCGTATGAAGCGTCGGTCCCCCTACCTAAAGTGAAAGCAAGTAAGATTCCGGGGTCAGCCAGTATATATATCCAGGAACTTCATTCTGCCAACCGTAATTATATTTGGACTGCAATGTATTTAGGTAACATTAACATCAACATTTGTCGTACCAAATTAAAAAATATATAATACTACGCAGCTGAAGTTCATGCTCACGGTGCTGTACTGCCTGTACCACCCACTTCACATGCATACTTATTGTCTTTGATGCTCCGACACTAGGTCAAATTCATGTCACGAGCGCCTCGCTGAATGTAAGGAAACGATGAACCAACAAGCGAGCCAAATTGCTTCAAGAAACTATGATGCATACTACCGTTATTATTTGAAGCTCGAATGCTTGATCGAGTGAGACTTAATGTGCGTACGGAGCATGAGATACGATAAAGGATTTTTTCTTAACAGCAAACGCGTTGACAAACTTTATGCTTATTATACTGTGATTATATTATATTGTAATGCACTCAATAGTGTATTATTAAAGTTTTCATGAATTTTGGTTAAGTTGGGGTCCAGACAATAAAGAGTAAAAGGTTTGGGGTTACTTTCTTTAGCATTATACTTCAACAGGTTTTTAATTTTTATCCGGTTTCACATGAAAATCTGCTGATTGTACTAGGGTGGCATAGAATTATGTCTTGACGTCATAAAGAAACATATTAGTACCAGCCGACTAGCTTACACAGAGTATATTAAAGATTAGAAAACTAAAAGTAGAACTAATTCAACACTAGTTCGATATAATGGCTCAATGATGGCGATTCGGTGTATACCTAAGTCTAAAAAAAACTGCAGTTATGGATTTAAGGGTGTTTGTGACTCGACACTTTCGGATATCATATATTTGGTCACATACTTTCTCTTTTAGCCCTTTCAGACACATTCTATTCATTAAATATATTAAACTACGATAATTTATGAACCAACAGGAACCCGACCCAGGGGCCGTTCGGGTAAAGACAACTGTGGCGGATGGCTGATGAGTCCGGCATAGCCATCTCTCATCCCCCGAGTTTGAGAAGGAATCCGCAAATGGGATTTTCCCGTAAAAAAAAATGTTAAAGCAGCATTTCTATTGGAGTTGCCGCTACTCGAGGCAGTGTCTTGAGCTGAAGGCTGTCTCGAGTGGAATTACCTTTGTCAGGCAAAATTTGTTAGATCCCAACACCAGACTTGTTGGGGACTCCCTATTTATCATTAATCGATTGATAATGAAGGTGTCCGAGAATGTAATGCCGGGTAGATTGAAATAATAGCCGTGCAAGTAGTAAACAAGTTGTACGCCTGTTGGGGTGACAGTTGCTTTATAAGAGAGCGCTCCGTTATTGGGAGCTCAGTGCTGTGAGAACTGTGAGTGCTGCGAGTTCTCTCAGTTCTCTCAGTTCTCTGGGTTCTGTGTGTTCTTGGTTCTCGGTAATCATTCACCAGTCTTTGATTTGATTTGATTTGATTGTGGGCTCCTTTTCTCCGCACTTAGCCCGTTGAATGTCGGGCCATTGTGCGTGAAGTTTGTGCCGGCTAGAGATCTAGCCAGCCTAACTCCGACCAGAAGCGCAGGATCCTCCTGGTGTCTCCACAGGCTTCTCGGAGTGACCTCGGTGTATTGAGGATTTCCGCCCGTTGTGTAGCTACACCTTCACATTCCAGGATGACGTGTGAAGCTGTTTCATCAGCCGACAGACATCCCCTACATAGGGGGCTGTCGGTTATACCTAGAACATATAAATGTTTGTTAAGTGGGCAATGTCCTGTAATATTCCCTACGACTATGCGTAGGGATGTCCTATCTAAGGATAGCAGGCGCTTTGTTAAACGTGCATCCGGGTGTGGCACTGTTTCCCGGGATTGTCTGCACGCACTGGTGTTTGCCCATTGATTTGCATGTTGTTCAAGTGTTCTGTGGCGTAGCCATGACCTTAGCTGGTTAAAAGGTAGTGGAACTATTGGACTAGGGCCAAACACCCTCTGTTCCGACCCTTTTCTCGCCAGCTCGTCTGCTGCGTCATTGCCTAGAGAGCCACTGTGCCCCTTTATCCACTGTAAAGTGACTTGGTTATTACTACCTATCACTTCCAGTGCCTGGTGGCACTCTAGTATGAGCCCGGATTGAATGGTTTTACTATCGAGGGCTTGTAGCACTGCAGCGCTATCGGACACTATGCGAATCTTATGATCTTCGATATTCCGTCTAGTCACTGCTCTGGCAGCCTGCGTGATGGCGATGCATTCACACTGGAAAATAGAACTATGTTCCCCTAAGGCTGTTGATATATTAATATTTATCTCGGGTGAGTACACTCCTGCGCCCGATCCTGTTCTGGTTTTGGAACCATCGGTATATATGCGCAGTTCGTGGACTCCAGACGAGTCGTATTGTTCTTCAATAAGCTGGACTATGTACGTCTTGTTGAAGATGTGTTGTTTGGGTATCTTGTCATTGGGGGCAGCTATCAAAGGTTGGTAGGATATAGCCTCCCCAAGGATTTCGGTATGAGCCCCGTTTGCTGCACCCCAGAGGTTGAGTGATTTTAGTCTGATGGCCGCTGAGGCCGCCTCCTGCTGGATAAATAGGTCTAGGGGCGGTAGCCCTAGAAGTATCTCCAGTGCCGCTGTGGGTGTGGTTTTCATGCAGCCCGTTACGGCTATACAAGCTAGCCTCTGAAAGTGCTGCAGTTTGTTTTTGGCAGTGGTCAGTTTGGTTCTGGGCCACCAGGCCACGGCTCCGTATGTGATGATTGGCCGTATTACCACAGTGTATAGCCACATGGCAATTTTGGGGTGTAAACCCCAGGTTCTGCCAAGAAGTCGCTTACACTGCCAGAATATAATACAGGCCTTCTCCAGTTTATTGTCTAGGTGCTTGTTCCATAGCAGCTTATCATCTAGAATAACGCCTAAGTATTTAACCTCTTTAGAGAGGGTAAGCGTTATTCCTTGGAGTTTGGGTAAGTGGAGATTGTTTATAATCCGCTTCTTTGTGAATAATACTAGTTCAGTTTTTGATGGGTTTACTGACAGTCCTTGGTCAGAACACCATCGTTCGACGATATTGAGTGCCCCTTGCATGAGATCGCAAAGGACTTTCTCGAATTTACCCCTTACGAGGATTGCTATATCGTCCGCATAGCCTACAGTGTAGTAGCCCGCTTCATTGAGCGACCTAATTAGGTCATCCACTACGAGATTCCACAGGAGTGGTGAGATGACTCCACCCTGTGGGCAGCCTCTCGACACAACCGCTCGTGTGGTGCCGTTTACCGTTACTTGCACTGCCCTTTTCCTCAGCATGCTGTCAATCCAACCGGATATGGTTCGGTCGGCGCCGTGGTTGAGCAGTGCTTGGCTTATGCTGTTAAACTGCGTCTTATCAAAAGCCCCCTCGACATCGATGAAGGCTACAAGCGCTGATGATTGTGTTGATAGTGCACTTTCTATTGGTGTGATGACACTGTGAAGCGCTGATTCTGTTGATTTGCCTGGACAGTAGGCGTGTTGTTGATGGTGTAGAGGATGATACGTTAAAGCCCTGTCTCTAAGATCCCGATCGCAGAGCCTTTCCAGGGTCTTGAGGAGGAAGGAAGTGAGGCTTATCGGTCTGTAAGATTTGGGCTGTGTATAATCGCTCTTACCGGGTTTGGGTATAAATACCACTTTAACTTCTCTCCATTTTAGAGGAACATAGCGGTGCATGAGGCATGCCTGATAAACTCCTACCAGATGCGGAGCAACCAATCTCCTACACCACTCTCGAATAATCATTCACCAGTCTCGAATACATTACTACGTGGTTACGCTGACTCAGTTGAACTTATTGTTGCCTAGAAGCATTCAGTTCATTCAGAGTGCTCATGTGTAATAGTTCTAGAACCTTTATACCGTCGCGTGCGCTACCTCGTTGCAAAAACACAACTTTGATATTACAGTTGATAGTTATTTCCGTTCCATGATGTGATGAGCAATTCATGTGTGATTCGAATCGAAAACTCAGACACAAATTGTTGACCTGGGAATTGAACCCACGTCCTCACGGTTTTCAAGCTTAATACTCTGCAAGGCGATGAGACAGTTTTATAATTACACTAGCTGTCCCGCGCGGTTTCTCCCGCAACTACAGCAGCTCCACCCAGCGGATCCAATTGTGAATCTAAACCATCCAGGGCGCCACCCAAACGCATACAAAAAATCATTCAAATAGGTCCAGCCGTTTAGGAGGAGTTCAGTGACATGCACACGTACAGTACAAAATATCATTCGACATGTCACATTTATAATGTGTAGAAATATGAGCGATTAAGTGCACTTCCTAACTGCTGATCTGATGTAGGAAGTGCGGGTTCGAAGCGCGGAAGGCGACATTTAACGACGCTTGATAACTACCGGTTAAGGGCTAGTTTATATGTTCATTAATACCTATAATAATTTTATTGTCTCTTTATTCACATTAAAAATGTGAAGGTTAGATGTTTGTTAGTTTGTGTTTTTTTTTTAATACACCCAAGAGTCACATACATAGTTCTGACCCCACACTAGGGAAACCTGTAGGAATCAGGAATTACGAGGGATTTGCGGTCCCATAACACCCAGACCCGAAACAAATATTTGTGGATCACACAAACATTTGTCTCGGTGCGGGAATCGAACCCACGGCCTTTCGCTTCGCAGCCGGCTACTCTCCCGCTACGCCATGGAGGCTGTCAATGTTTATTAATCAATCACACCTTACGGTTGAACGAATTTGGGTATCTGGGAAGTAGACCATGATCTCTATATAAGGATATGATGACATGATCTGATATGGACATAGGTTACTTTTATCCTGGAAAAGATATTCACGTGAGCGAAGTCGCGATTAAAAGCTAGTGTACAATATTTAGTTTGGCTAGGTAAAGTGATTCGCTTAACGACGCGGTATACAAATCTTTTGACCATACTGTGTACGGTAGTCCTTAGTTATCCATAGATGGATTGACGTCAGGCAGGTCGGTCGTAAAAACTACAAGCCGAATCTTTCTGTAATATGCGTTAAAGCATGTTGCGCCGACCCCACTGTAACTAGGATAACGTAACTTTATTTCATAAAAGTTAATGGCTAAATATTAAATTTCTAAATCGAGATACGACGTTCTGCGTCGCGCAAAAAATTAAACAAGTGTCAACTAGATATCATGAATACATTTTTATGAATTGATGAATGAACGAGTTGCACAAACTTTTATAGCCGCACCCCCTTGCACAGACTTTGGTGCGGTAATTTTTTTGCTTGAGTTACGTTTCTTGTCATCTTATTTCGATGTGCAAATCGCCCTATCGTTGATCGTTAATATTTCTTATTGCCAGCACACATACAGGCTATAATTCATTTTATTCTTCATAATAATACTAGCCCTGTATTATATACGTCCCACTGCTGGGCACGGGCCTCCTCTACTGAATGAGAGGGGTTAGGCCTCAGTCCACCACGCGGGCCTAATGCGGGTTGGCAGACTTCACATACCTTCGAAATTCTTATGAAGAAATTCTCAGGTATGCAGGTTTCCTCACGATGTTTCCTTCACCGTTAAAGGGAGTAATAATTAACAATTAATACACACGAAATTTTAGATAAGTCAGAGGTGAATGCACTTGGGGCTGGTTTCGAACCTGCGACTTTCGTCTCGACAGTCCATACCACGCCCCGCTGAGCTATCACAGCTTTTATTCTTCATGGATGACTATTGTAAATAATTATCAAACAGCTACCACTTTGTCTAGAGATACCGTCATTCTCATCAAATAATGATTCATCACCGCCTTAAGAAATCACTAATTATCAGCACGTCTTTGTATACGCGTTCACGCGCTTCATATTAGCTTTGTCGTAACCGATATCATGCAAAAACACCATCCTTCTATAGAACCTGCCTACACCACTGCTGTATTTGGTATAACTGTGCAATTACGCTAGGATTACCATAACGTCATCCGCATAAATAGTTGTGGGCTTGGTTGGACATTTTGCAACTTTTTATAGCAAAGATGGTGAAAATGCGATGTTGTGTTTTATAGTTCAAAGTTTAGGGTGGTGTTTCTAATGTTTATGTGCAGGCGCTTGCTACCAAGCGATTGACCTTTTCGTCTCTTTAATAAGAACAAAAAAAAAAAACTTGTTACAGAATGGTGTGGTCATGTTTAAGGGTTGTTACATACACCTAACAGTGAGTGTTTATGTACCGGAGCTCATCAAAACTTAAATATCCAAAAATGTCACTCTTATTTGCATAACTCATTTAAATTATCGACGAGATCGATCACATCCCTACATATAAAGTGAAATGCGTTAGCGAGAATAACAATGCTAGAGTGAGACAAAAGCTGTTTGTTTATCACTTAGTGTTGTCCAAAGTTGCAAGTCCAATATTCGATAAGTTGCTGATACGTTAAAAAAGAAAATTAATTTTGTCTACAGCATGAATGGGCCGGCTCGTCCGGGTCGTTACCACTGTCTCACAGAAAACCGAGTCTGTGCAGCTCGTTCATTCATCAATTCATAAAATTTATTCATGGTCTCTAGTTGACACTTAATACGTCTAATTTTTTACGTGATGCAGAACGTCGTATCTCGATTTAGAAATGTAATATTTAGACATTAACTTTTATGAAATAAAGTTAATTTTGAACGTTCATTAATTTTGTTGCGTGTATGAGTGTTATGTGTGATTTTACCTTTGCATGTGTAAGTAAGTGGAGCTGTATTTTGGCAGATTCATATGAGGGTTATTGTTCTAGTAGTTATCTTATTTCAATTGGTGAAATACTCGTATCGTACACTAACGTTGTTTAAATATGACCACACCTTTCTGTAACATGTTGTATATTTTTCAACAAATTTCATCTATTGCGAAAACGCAAATACCAGATCCTCTAAATGTTAATAAAGAAATAAAAAAAGAAACGCAGCAAGGGATTTTGTATTCGGGTCCGAGAATCAAATAAGACGGCTTGCAAGGGATGAATTGATACTTGTGAGGGTAAATGTGGGTGTACAGCGTAATCCACGGACAAACGGCCGAGGCTAAGCCGCGGTCTGGCATCACCACGGCTTTAGATAGGATACAAAGGAATCATTTGGCAAGTTATTGCTTTTATTGACTGATATGGATAAGAATTGTATCTTTGTTTTGGTTGCATAGTTAAAAAAAAAAATAAGTAGAAATTATAACAACCATATTCACAATGACTGTTTATATCACATAATATACCATAGATTAATGTCGGATACACGACGTGGTACGTTATAAGGAAAAATACCGATTAAGGGATCAGAATACATAAATTGCCTGTCGATGGGTAAACACTAAACATGTTTACGCAGGCAGTGAAAAACTTTTTTAAATCCTGGCTCGGCAATGATTATATTTGACCTTATTTATTTATTTATTCAGCACATCAACATTGCAAACACAAAACTTAAACTAAAGTACCATTACTTACAGGAAGAGAATCTAGCATACATACAAAATCACGCCTATGTCCCATGGGGGTAGGCAGAGACTATTGAGTACCCCAAGCTACGATCCTGACACACCTCTTTCGCCTCTTCCACATTCATACTTCTTCTCATACATTTTCGTCGGTTGAGGCCACTCGTGACGTGCCCTTTTCGGAGAATATCATTTATTGTTAGAATCTAGCGTTTACATTAATTAAAGATATGCATAAATACTTACAGATACAATCACATGTCAGACTACCTTAAGCTAATAGAAAAATGTAGACATAAAAATACACATACACAAAAGTTTTATAACAATACTATAGCTGTTGCCCGCGGATCCGCCCGCGTGAATGCCTATTTCCAGGATTAAAGTAGCCTAGTGGGCGCCCCCGGTGAGAAACACGCTTGACAAAAATACTAAAATAACTATTAAAAAATAGGGGTTGGGTATAAGGTTGAAAATTTAGGGTAGCGAACCCGAGACCTCAGCCTTAGCTTAATCGTAACGCGTACGCATTACAACTGCGCCACCGAGGCAGTAGTGACATATATTGACACATAAATTAGAGATCCTTTCGTTTCATAGTCAATATAAGTAATGAACATCGATATTCTTTACCGTACTTGCCAAAATAAGTATATCATCGTAAAGGGCGTTTAACGAGCCCAATGGCGCCGTTGATAGCGTGTCTGGAAGGGTACGCCGTTCGATTCCCGGTTGTATTATGGGTAATAAAATATTATATTCTGGATTATCTTGATACGGTAGGATTTCGCCTTCAGTTTTATCATTTCCTTAATATGTTACTATGAATTTTGTAGGTACGGTGTAGTGGGGTTACTGAACTCATAAGGCCTTATTAAAACTTAATTTTAAACTAGGTTTATATCGCGGTTTATATTGATTGGCGCAGTTGTAATGCGTGCGCGTTACAACTGAGACTGACGCTGAGGTCTCGGGTTCCATCCCCGGGTCGGGTAAAAGTGATATTGAGTTTTTCTATTACGAAAAGCTCAGTATCAGCCCGGAGTCTGAAATTTGTGCCGGGTATGACGATAGGCTCGCCCCCTATCACATCATGGGACGGAGATAAGCTCGGCGAAATGTAGGTGTGCTGGTTACACCTCTGCCTACCCCTTCGGAGATCACAAGCGTGAGTGCGTATGTATGTATGCATAGTAATTAGTAGATTTAAACCTAGAATAAAGTTTGTTAATGTTTATAAAAGTTAAATGTTTTGTAATAAGACCGTTATTTTATCAACACTCAGCTGTTTTGGGGCAAGGTTCAAATCCTTTGTAGTGATCATTTGTACTACGGAAGGGTAAGGGACATCTGCTTTATTTGAAAAGGGTTTTAAAAGAAAGAAATGTCTTTATTTTATTTATTCAGACGAATAAAATGGTCAAGTAATAGACAATATTAATTAAAGCATTTATAAAACCCTAACAAAAACACGGCCTTGCACTCCACAACTGCAATAGCTGATGTTGGGCACAAATAAGATTATGTTAAATTAGGAATGCGCTGGACACGTTAGCCGTCTGCTTTCAGAAATTTGTGCAAGGACCGTCACTCAGTGGGTGCCCGAAAAAGGCAGGCGATGGGGCAAGCCCTGAAAGAGGTTAAGCTAAAATCTTTTCCACTTTGACAAAGGTTGGCCGACAACATCTTTGAATAGGGAAAATTGGACAGTATAAGATATTTGTCGTCTCTCTCGGGCGCAAAATATATCGTGATGCATATTCTAAGCTGCAGGCAATAAAAACACACACACTTGATGTCAATATGACAAAAACCACCATATATTTTCTATTAACGTATTTTCCAAATTCAGTCACAACCAGTCGGATTAACACGCCTAAAAAGATTTAGGTTTAACGTTTATATTGACATATCGCCGAGCAAATAGACGACAATTCTATTAACACTATCTAAAAACGGACGTGTTTGTTACCAAAAAATTTTTTTTAAGTAATATATTTAAGCCTTGAATACACATGCTGCAGTCCTAGTTATCGCTGTTAGTCTAGCCATGATAATAGCACGCTAAAGGCACTATATCAGGTGTACCTGATGGTTAATATAATGCAATCCAAAAATAATCTTGACCATGGGGAAACGTCAGGCTAAGACAAATGAATGATGACGACCACCTATCTATTTATGTATATAATCCACCTTAATCAATCAAAGCAATCGCTTGGTCTGGTGGGCTACCGTATTGAATGGTAGAGGCACGTTGTAGGCCGTTCTATTTACAGCATGAATAGGCCATCAACTTTCTTAAAGGCAATGGGCGCAGTGGGCAGCCGGCTAGGCTGCGAAACGAGACATCATGGCTTCGATAACCGCACCGAGACAAATGTTTGTGTAATCCACAAACATTTGGTTCGGGTCTGGGTATTATGGGGCCGCATGTTCTACGTAGTTCCTGATACCCACAATACAGGTCAGGACTATATGTGTGACTGTTGGGTGTATTTATTGATTTAACTTCCTTTAAACTGGCGACAAAATGCCATGAAATCTCAAACACCTACAGGCAGAACCCGCTAATAGCAACAGAGTTTACACTTCGAAGCAAACAGTATTGCGTGACCAAAAAACAGTTTGCCATTGTGTTGCCAGCACAGACATACATGTAAATAGATGACGCAAGTAGATCACTATGTATAAAAACAAAGAATACCATTATTATTATAGCATAGATCGGAAAATGAGTCACCTGATGGTAAGTAATCCCCACCGCCCACAATGTCAAAAGAATCATGGACACATTGGCGACATTAAAGGGAATGGATAATTGGAAAGGGAAGAGAAAATTTAGATTTCCAGATATCTCACTCACCATATGAAATGAGTGGTAGAACCACGCTGTAGACAGTTTTATCTACAGCATGAATGGGCCAGCTCGTCCGGGTCGTTACCACTGTCTCACAGAAAACCGGCATAAAGTAGCAGCTTACTTCTGTGTTTCGTACGGTCAATCTGGAAGCCCAAATCTGCCCTTCCCAATCCCTTACTTATTTATCCCTTTCATTTAAGGTCGGCAACGCGCCCATGATTATGTTGGTATTGTGGACGTACATGCTCCACCGCCCGGTAGAGATCACTTACCATCAGGTGACCCAATTGCTCGTTTGCTGGCCTACGCCGTAAAAAAAGATAGAAATGCGTCATCTACTTAGTTCGTTCTCTGTGGTTGCCAGTGCACGGCATTTGGTTGGCATGCGCAAGAGCCGATAAACTCAGTGCTGAAAAATATTGACATAAGATTTTACCAACCGGTTACGCCATGCCGCGGATGGCTTTACTTATTTACCCACTTATTAGAGATCCGCTGAAAAAATACGATCTTGTTATTTTTGGGTTATAATGTTTTTTTCTTGATAACTGGCTTCTTAAGGATACATTTGAAATCAAATCAAATCATTTATTCAGTAATTAGGCCCCCAATAGCACTTTTACACGTCGAGTTTGGAATCTACCGATGCTTCGCAAATGCCTACTGGTCTGAGAAGAAGCACTAAGAAACATAGCCGTAGGTCTTTTGAATGACTCAGCCGTAAGGTCTTTTGAATGTTGTGAATGTGAAAATAGTTAATCCACGGCAGTTTTTAAAATCATGCGTGTTTAGGCCCAGTATTTATCATCCGCACTCTGAGATGTTAATAAGCTTTAATTGACAACAAGTATTTTTTTTTAATTCCATTACTTCCACACTTAAAGCCAATTAATATCTTATACTGCCATCCTGAACAAGGATTTTTTATACTTCGATTTTGAGTACATTGGTACATAATTATAATCCTAAGCGATTTATTAGCTACCCTAACCAATAGACGAACAAAACTAGATAGCAAAATTGACATACACTAGCGGTAGGGCCGACCAATCAAATCTTGGGATAATTCCACTAAGTTGGGAACACTGTAGTTCCATTTTCTGCCATTTCACAGTTAATTTGGTATGTACATCTAAAATTGTGAATTGAGGGCATCGCTCTGTTCGCTCCAGTATTGCCCTTTTTCGAATATTCATTTATTATGAGGGATATTTCAGGTTATGACAACATACTTCGTGTTTATGACACATTACGTAATTCGTTTATTTTCAGACGACGGATTATGAGGAAAATGGGAATATCAACAGAAAATAGCAAACGCAACGAGTTTGAAGTTTTTAACTAATTACTTACTTTTGTATTATTTGCTAATATACATCAGCAGTAATAATATAATAATAAATAAATATATCCAACAGTCACTCACATAGTCCTGACCCCACACTAGGTTTAACCTGTATCATAGGTATCAGGAACTACGAGTGGATTACGGTCCCACAACACCCAGATCCGAAACAATTATTTGTGTATCACACAAATACTTGTCTCGATGTGGGAATCAAACCCACGAACTCTCGCTTCGCAGCCGGCTACTTACCCGCTGCACCACGGGGGCTGTTAAATTATTACACATAATTTTTGAAAATAATATTGTTGTATGTCCCAATACCCATTTTTTATGATTTGAAGTCACTATTCCTCTGGTATTGTGTTCATATGGTAATCATTTACCATCAGGTGACCCACTTAGTCATTTCCCACCTCTACACGATTTTATTTACTGTATGTTAATGTATTTACTCATTCAATATCAATAAAACTACTCGCTTTAAAATCATGCTAACAAACACTTGTGGCCTCGGAAGGGCAATGAATCAATATTTTTAATTTACTTTATGCCGTCAGCGTCACTTCCTGCCGCAGGGCTCAAACCTAGAACCTTGAGGTGGACCTTGATAGTTTATAATTACACAGGTGGTGCAGTCGACGGTGTGTATTTGAGTTTACACGTACTTTTATACGTTTAAATGTATTGATCTTATCAGTAGCTTTTTTTATAGCCTGAACTACGAAACGAGCAGGTTGCAGGTCCCTCATATACGAGAGGCCGCCTGAGTTGGTACCACCGCTTTTTTCTGCCGCTAAGCAACTGTTGTATTTCAGTTTGAAAGGCCATTAAAGCTAGTTTAAATAACTGGGAATTATAATACCTTATGTCTCACGGTGACGAGCGTAGTCCATTGCCATACAGTGCAACAATTCAAGGTTCTATAGGGTGTTGCTTCTATATAGGGACTGGCGAGGCGACATCAAGCCAGCGACTTGCTTTGAATACTAGAAATTAACTTGTACGAAAAGAAAACTGCTTCGGTGGCGCAGTTGTGATACGTACGCGTTACGACTGAGGCTGACGCTGAGGTCTCGGGTTTGATCCCCGGGTCGGGTAAAAGTGATATTGGGTTTTTCTATTACGAAAAGCTCAATATCAGCCCGGAGTCTAGAATTTGTGCCCGGTATGGCGATATCACATCATGGGACGGAGATACGCTCGGCGAAATGTGAGTGTACCGGTTACACCTCTGCCTACCCCATCGGGGATTACAGGCGTGGGTGGGAATGTAAAAGAATTAATATTACTGAAGCGCATAAATTTAGACATAGTACTTGCAGTATATTTATCAAGTACCTACATACATAATTGAACAAAGGTAAAAATAAAAAGAGGTGCATAATTGCAGGGAAGCCATTCAAAACACATGAACTGGCTAACAGACTTCTTACTATGTCTTAAACTAAATGGATTAGTTTACTATGCTCTATGTAAAATGCATATTATGATCGTCAACCGGTAACTTTATATTTATACGGTCTCTTGTTTTTGGTATGTCTTTTACATACATACATACATACGCACTCACGTCTGTAATCCCCGAAGGGTAGACACAAGTGTAACCAGTACACCCAAATTTCGCCGAGCTTATTTCCGTCCAATGATGTAATAGTGGACAAGCCTATCGCCACACCAAGCACATTTTCAGACTCCGGGCTGATACTGAGCATTTCGAAATGGAAATATGAATTTTACTCGAATTGGGGATCGAACCTGAGACCTCAGCGTATCTACGCATTACAGCTGCAGCAGTCAATAATGTTTTTTATATAATGAAAAAACAACACCAATTATTATACCCATTTGAAAAAAGGGTCTAGTGCAAGTTGGACTCGCGCAGCCAGAGTTCCATACATCAGCCCTGTGGATTGGGGGCTTTTGTAGAATTCTACCACGAGGTTCCCTGTATATGATCACTAAAACGCGACTACCTGGGGCAGAAAGGGGTCGCGGCTGCGGAGCAAGGGATGCGTAGCGTTCGCACTTCATACTTGATGTACAACATTCTACGGTACACCCTGAAATCTGAAAAGTGCAACCAGTACGAAATATCATGCTGACTATGACGTCGGAAGGCGTCCTTATTGTGAGGGACTCGTAAAGCCCCTAAAAGACGGGTCACGAAGCAGCAGTGCGCAGCAATCTAGAGCGCATTTTATGTTAGGGACCCAACCTACCTGTCGTTCAGACAACTATGTCGGAAGGCTGGTGAGTCTGACATAACCATCCCACCTCCCCCGGGGCTGGGTAGGTATCTGTAATCGCGATATTCTTTTTTCACCTGCCTTTATTCCACTGGCAGTGGAGTCAGCGTAACACGCTTTTTAACACATGTTACAGAAAGATTTGGGTTGTAAATTTTACGACTGGCCGCCGTCAAACCTTCTGGGGAAAATACACCCAGACCCGAAAAAAATATTGGTGGATCAAACAAACATTTGTCTCGGTGCAGGAATCGAACCCGTAGCTTCTCGCCTACTGCGCCACGGAGGTTATCGACATTAAAATTATAACCATAAATTATAGCTTCAAATGTTATTATGCAAGTACACAAAAAACCTCTCAATGTTGTCTTATGACTCAGTCGAATGCAAATCCATTAAAATCAGCGGAAATATATGTAAATAGCTGTGGCAACAGACAAATTAATTTGTGCATTTCAAACAAAATGCGGTGGAAACAGTTCGTGTTCCGTATTAACCAACCTTACGTGGTGTTTTGTGAATCTAATAGTCATACCGTTTGAATTGGTTTGCGTGTTTTACAGGTGGTGAAAAACTAGCATATTTTTAACCTAACCTAGCTTTGAGTTATTATATTAGTTATTTTATATCGACTACATCCAGTATCGCTGCCAATTACTTTTTATTTTATTTTTATTGGCTTGAATGACGAGACGAGCAGGTCGCTCGCCTGATGGTAAGCCCACACCTGCCCATAAACAGAAGCAACGCCACACAGAACTTTAAATTACAAAGCACTGCATGACAGTGGACTGCGCTCGTCACCCCGAGACATAAGATGTTAAGTCTCATAATACCTAGTAATTTCACTGGCTTCAATGTCCTTCAGACCGGAACACAGTACTGCTTACACACTGTTGCTTGGCGGCAGAAATAGACAAAGCGGTGGTACCAACTCCGACATTGTAAAATATCAACTACATCCAGTATCTGTAGACCGGCATGGCAATGAAATTATTAGAATCGTCTTTTATTGTTTTTACACAAACCACAGCCCGATTTTTAACTCGATACATTCTGTTAGAAATTCTTACATGATTTTGTGTAGGTATATCTCGGTGCATAGTTTTTGAAAAACTTCACCTTTGTCTCCCAAAAAATCAAAAAATATTAAACGGACACGGGTCTACATGTGTCCAAGAATGAAAATATACAAGTAACGCAAAACTATAAGCGAATTTATTGAATATCCAAATTATTTAAGATCACATTCTAAAATTAAAAAATGGTGGCAGTTTGTGCGTGACGCCGCACCGGGGTTGCCGTGCGAATCATTGTGTTGCCACCGTAATTAAATATTATTACTGTATGCGCGTGCGCTGTTGCCGACTGCGCCATGCTATTGTATACCAGTTTGACGTGAGTGCTGAGACAACGGCTATTGTTTTTTAAGCACGCAACTCAGCTTATTATTCCCGCTGGGTAAAAAACGGGTAAAAAGCGTTGCTATGATGACTACAGAGAAAATAATACGAGTTTTCTTTTGTTATTCCCGAAAAAATAGGCCAAGGAATTGAAGTCATACAGCCATGCCTCTAACATTTTATTTATAATTCCAGTGCAAATTATTACTTATTTAATTTAAAAGATGTAGAGTAATACGATTAAAGTAATGCATATAACTTTAATATTTGTGTATATCGGTATGATGAACGCGTGATGAACTTGCTTTATCGGTGAAGGTAACATCGTGAGGAAACCTGCATAACTGAGAAGTTCTCCATAAGAATTTCGAAGGTATGTGAAGTTTGCCAACCCGCATTAGGCCAGCGTGGTGGACTAAGGCCTAACCCCTCTCATTCAGTAGAGGAGGCCCGTGCCCAGCAGTGGGACGTATATAATACAGGGCTAGTATTGTATATATACATCTGAAGCTCTCATAGTGTTATTGTAAATACCCTCAACGCACCATATGTACTACACAGCTTGCCGGTCTCATTAAGGGAATTTCCATAACCAAATCTCACAATCTCCCATAAACAATAAAAACTTAAGTGAGTGCAATGTAAAGTACCAACGGTAGCACGTAAAGAGACAAAGAGCGAAGGGACCGATCCCTTATTATCGGGGGTGGGTCATAAAACGTAATATACACGACTAGATACCGCATTGCCCTATGATTTATTTGTCTAAATAACTAGTCTATAGCCATGAATTCACTTATGGTTGTTCTCAATATGTCTGTCGGAAGATTTGCTTACTGGCAGTAAAATTTTGACACATTTTGTATAGAAGATCTGTCAAAATACTATTGATAGTAAGCAAATCTATCTATAAATAGAATATAGGGAACAGCCATTAGAAGTCTATGGCTAGAGCGCAAGACGTGATACTCAGCATGTTTAGCAAGTTATCGTACGAGATTACCAGAATAATTTTAGCTTAGTTCTTCCTATCTGTAGGTACATGCTGAGTTGTAAATAAATTTCCACACGCGAAAAGCCTCCACGCTAGGTATAAGTATCCCAGTTTAATCCTCGTGTCTAATTTTCTACGTAAACGCTTCCATTTCACCAAATCTTGAGTATCCTCTGTAGTGAGACCATTGACTTTCATGTCTCTCACTATATCGTTGGGCTCTCCGCATCGTACTTATCTAAATAAAATTAGCCAATGCAAGAAAAAATTCGAAGATTTATAATTGCCTTAAATCACTGAAAAAATGGCGCGTTCCAGGTGACTAGACTCTAAGTTTTAGTTGCTCAAGAGTCAAGTTACGCTGTTTTGCTGCGACTGTCCATCTAGACACGTGATAAAGGTCGTAAAACGGCGGCCCACCTATTTTGTGTAGTAAAAGTGTGTCGTAAATTCAGCCCGGCAAATGCGTCTCATTGTTTAGGGGGTCTTCGGTTCGGAAGCCGGGCGGCGGGCGGCGGGCGACGCGACGCGACGCGGACGGGCTCGCCAATAATCTCGCTACATGATAAGTCGAAGCTCCTGTTGCCTAGGGGTGGGATTTATTTTATTGTATCGATATATGTAATAAAATGGGATTGATATCATAATGCTTAGAAGCCCAATGTTCCAAATAAATATGTTTGTGTGATGTGTGAGTCAGTATCAATCATTAATTAAATATTAAACTACAATAACACCAACTCAAAATTTACTATTTTATTTAATTTTACTTTTAGCTTATTTTTTATAGCATAGGCCGGCAAACGAGCAAGTGGGTCACCTGATAGTATGTGATCTCCACCGCCCATGTACATCCACAATACCAGAAGAATCATGTGGGCGTTGTCCACCTTAAAGGAAACGGATAATTGAGAGATTGGAAAGGGAACGGGGATTTGGGCCTCCGAATATTTCACTCACCGAACGAAATGCAACAGCAAGCTGCACTCACAAAACTCACTTGTGTCGGTTTTATTTTTTGTAAAATGTTTTACTGCCTCGGTGGCGCAGTTGTAATGCGGTCGTGTTACAATTGAGGTCAACTATGAGGTCTCGGGTTCGATCCCCGGGTCGGGTAAATTGGTACTGGGTTTTTCTATTACGATATACTCAGTATCCGGAGTCTGGAATTTGTGCCCGGTATGGCGATAGGCTCGCCCCCTATCACATAAGGGACGGAGATACGCTCGGCGAAATGTGGGTGTACTAGTTACACCTCTGTCTACCCCTTCGGTGATTACAGGCGTGAGTGCGTATGTAAAATGTTTTACGTTAGTCATGTTCGTAAAGGTGACATTACAATAATCATTGTTCTAATCAGGCCAATGCGTGATTCACCATGACCTTAGACCTCACGCTGTGAATCCGTGCACCGCAATATTTACTATTTCAAGTAATTGCTTTGAAATCAGCTCAAATACATCCTATTGTCATTTGTCTTACCTGTAAAGATACCTAAGTACATCAATAAATGTCACATTTGTGACTTATAACGGTAGGAAATCACTATCATACTTAATACCTATTATAAATGTAAATGTAAGTTTGAGTGTTACGCTTTCACGCGAAAACTACTTAACCGATGATCGTGAAACTTTGTACACAAATTCTTGGAGGTATAAGAAGTAAGTTAGGATACTTTTATATAAAAATATTATCTATTTGTTTGTTACGCTTTCACGCCTAAATCACTAAACCGGTTTTGATGAATTTTGATGTAGAGATAGACAGGACCCTGGAGACGGTTATAGGCTACGTTTTATTTCGGAAAAGTCTATTCACGCGGGCGGAGCCGGGAGCAAATGCTAGTATAGTCTAATTTTAGTCACTAGTTTTTGTTTTAAACAACAGTCACGTATACCCCACACCAAGTTAATCTGTATCGTAGGTATCAGGAACTACGAGGGATTTGGTCCCACTACACCCAAACCTGAAACAAACATTTGTCTCGGTGCGGGAATCGAACCCACGGCTTCGCAGCCGGCTACTCACTGACTGCGCCACGATGGATGTCCACTTTAACCTTACTTTAGAAAACCATCGATATCGATGCTTGTTAATGACATTATGCTTATAACTCTTTGGATGCGCCCTTCACTAGTGAATATTTGGCATAACCCAGCGTCTCCCCTGCCATATTGTTTTTAAGTTATGACAGTTTTGGACAATGGCCCGGAAATCCGCACGCGTTACGCTCTCCTCTCCGCTTCTCCGCCCTCTCCGCATCGGCAGGCGACCGCCAAGTGAAAATAAATTGGTTTGAGTACATCTCGCTTTTGTTTATTCAGTTATGTACCGTTTGTGATGGAAATTGGATATTCTGAGAGTTCCGTATACAAGGTATCCAAATCTTTTACTAAGCGTAGGCCACGCTGCGCCGTCTATCTTTATACGCACTCACGCCTGTAATCCCCGAAGGGGTAGGCAGAGGTGTAACCAGTACACCCACATTTCGCCGAGGGTATTTACGTCCCTTATGTGATAGGGGGTGATCGCCATACCGGGCACAAACTCCGGGCTGATACTGAGCATTTCGTAATAGAAAAACCTAATACCATTTTACACTTTACCGACCCGGGGATCGAACCCGAGACCTCAGCGTTGACCTCAATCGTGACGCGTACGCATTACAACTGCGCCACCTAGGCAATGTTAACTGCGCCAATATTCTAATTTATCACTCTCACAAAAATTCCAACCATTGTTAATTAAATCAATAAACGCCCGAATAGCTATAACATAAATATCCACTACTCAAAGCTGAATTTCATTAATTCGTACCCTCACACTGAGGGTGCCTCCCTCTCATTCACAAAGCCTTCTGTGAATGACAAACCCTACTTAACTTGACCTCTTTGTACATACAAATTCTATAAAATCATGAATCAGGTTATAATGGGTTGAAAAATATATATTCTAAACTTAAATGGTGGGTTCAATTATCCTAGCACAACTCAATGTTGTATGAATTATGGTTCAAAATGGAATAGCGGAATAGAGTAGCGCCGGATGTTATTTTAGAACAGGCAATTCTACTTGACCACTCTATGTTTGAAGAAGTTTGATTAAAAGAGGTCTTCATTTTGTAACTGATAACAAACATTAATAAGCACTCTGAATTTAGTTGCTTTGTTTCTACGAAAAAAGTTTCTACCATGTTTAAAAGATTATTGAGTGAATTTGAATACATTAATATTATTATTATTTAGGTAGTTAAGACTGTCTCAGTGGTGCAGTTGGAATGCGTGAGCTGTGCTGAGGTCTTGGGTTTGATCCCCTAATCGGGTAAAAGTGATATTGAGTTTTTCTATCACGAAATACTAATTAAGTAAGTCTGGAATTGTGTCCGGTATGGCGATAGGCTTGCCCCCTATCACATCATGTGATGGAAATAAGCTCGGTGAAATGTGGGTGTACTGGTTACAACTCTACCTACCCCTTCTGGGATTACAGAAGTGACTGCATATTTATGTATATATCTATTAAGGTACCTACTAATATTTGATTAGATTTTATTCTACATCTTTACAATGATGCTCAGAAACTATGTGAAGTCTCAATTAAATAATATTTTTTTAAAGATGTGAACTACGTTTTGATTCTTTGGTTTTGATCTTTATTTTAAGTTATTGATATCTCGACATTGGCGAAATCGTCGAAAGTTAATGGAGCCATAATCTAAAATTAGATTAGCAATTTATTTTTTAAATCTTATTGCCCATTTTAAAATGTTTAAAACTATCTAAATTAACTATTGTGTATGTAACTAGTCAGTTAAAAAAAAAATACCGGCCCATTATTACACACGTCCCTCTGCTAGCCACGGGCCGCCTCTACTGAATGAGAGGGGTAGTCAGTTTACGTATTTATAACATAATTATTATTTTTTTGATAGGTAGGTTCTTACTTAGTGTGTTATGATAATCCGAAACAAAAATAATGATGATGATAAAAAAAGTATAGGTACCTACCATAAAGGTAAATAAATTATAACTAAGGTGCATATGTATGAAATAGATTACTTATGTATCTTTTACGAGTTGTTCGGTGTTCGCGTGTTTATGTCGATACAGCGAAAGTCGCCAGCAATCCAATGCTCAATAGATTGATGAGAAAACTTTCGTTTTGTTTGTCTGATATCGCCACAACTGACTCACGTTTATTTATCGAAACCAAACGATGTTCTTCACGGTTCGTTTTACATACGAATTACCATCAGATATGAATAAAACATTAAAATCCAGTACAAAATACTATAGTTATAATAAAATTGACGTGTATCGGGCGTCGGGCGCCATTACCCGCTCTCCACCGAACCGAACACGGCCCGAACAGTCCCGAACACGCTCGCCGGCCCCGAGCCCCGCAGTCGCCACGCGAGCCGTGCATGAGCGAACGCGTACCGAACATTCGCTTATTCAATTTTCGAATTCGGTTTCCCCTTTCGTTCTTTATAATTATAAACACTGTTCGCGTGCAAGTGGGACAAAGCGATGTCGGAGGTGGAATGGACGAACGAGGCAGCTATACAATTGATACAAGAGTATCAGAAAAGACCTGAGCTATGGGACATGGACCATTCGTTGTATAGAGTTCACACGGCGAAGTATGAAGCGTGGTCGGACATCGCCCGTGTTTTCGAATGCGATATGACAGATTTGCGAAAGAAGTTGAACTCGATATTTGCATCGCATCGGCGCGAGAAGGCGAAAGTGCGCTGCGGCGGGCGCTCTTCCTGGTTCCTGTATCCCTATATGAAATTCTTGCCGAGTCATGTGGATAATAACGAATTTAGCACGGTAAATCATAACGCACTTTTTTATGGCATAGGAGGGTAAACGAACAAGTGGGTCACCTGATGTTAAGTGATGTCCACTGCCCGCGAACATCTACTATACTAGAACAATCATAGACGCGTTGCTGGCTATAAAGGGTGGGATAATTAAGGGATTGGTAAGGAGATTTGGTCCTTCGGATATCTCACTCACCGGACAACAGCAAGCTGCTACTTTACGTCGATTGTCTGTGTGATAGTGGCAACAAACCAGTTGAGCCGGCCCATTCATGCTGATTTATTAGATTGCATTTGAATAATTGATTGATATTAGATTGCAAAATTAATGCGGTCATATAAGAATTTAGTCTCCTCTTTAATTTGTGGCAGCGTATTAAGGCTGAGAACCGTGAAGTACTGGGTTCAATTCCCAGATCGGGAATTACAATAATCTGTGTTAAGTTTTCAATCCGAAAAATCACACATGATTTGCCCGGAATTGAAATTTCTTCCCGGTATGGCGATAGGTTCGCTCTCTATCATATCATGAGACGGAAGTAAGTTCGGCGAAACGTTAGTGCAGCACTAGATGTAACTCTACCTACCCCTTCGGGGATAAAGGCGTCTGCTTATGTTTGTATAGCATTTAAATCTTGCATCTTCAATGTCTTTTATTGCAGTAAACACGTGTTATTTACTCCCCATCGTCTAGTGAACTATAGTTGCAGCCTACGTAGGCTGAGAAACCGTGAGTTCTTGGGTTGTAATCCTAGGCGTGCAGTCACAATTTATGTTACAATTTTTTATAAAAAAATGAATAGCTTCGACACCTAAGTATCACATCATAGGACTGAAATACGCTCGGGGAAACGTGGGTGCAGCACTAGTTGCTCCTATCTCCGAAGATGCTTATGTTATAGTTTGATATAAGCACTAACGTTTCAAGAGAGAATATTGACCCCCCCCCTTCCCTTTAGATACGGAACATAATGATCATGTGTGGTTAATTAGCAACCACGATACGATATTGTGGTTGTCGTGGTTTTAACAATAAGTGTGGGTTGCACCAAACCTCTGTTAAAGTTAATGTAACAATCAATGGTTCACACTTAGAGTCTGTGGCCCTTATTTATAAAAAAATTAAGCATTGATTAGTTAAACACTGTTTTCGTCTATCTCTAGCCACTTTATAAATCGCGTTGACATAGACAGACAAAAGAGTGTTTAAATAATCAATGCTTAGGTTACGTTTATAAGTAAGCCCTGTTTAATTTGTTTTAAGTATGTGTTTTTTATAGCATAGGCTGAATAAAAAGCAAGTTAGTTACCTGGTAGTAAGTGATCTTCACCGCCCATGAACTCCCACAATACGAAACAATCATAGAAGCGTTGCCTATTTTGAAGAGAAGGGAATGGGGAAGGGGAGTGTGTATTCGGACCTCCGGATATTTAACTCTTTGTACGGAAATGCAATAGCAAACTGCTACTTCACTTCGGTTTTCTGTGCGACAAGTTACAACCACCACTTTAATAATACCACATGTCTACCACGTGGTACTATTGGAATGTCAACATCTGTAAATGTCGTCAAACAATGATTGTTACAATTAAATTTAACTGACTGATGGTACAATCCACCTTTAGACTGTTTACACACTGCATCCGATCCAAATTCGAGAAATGTTGATGTTGGTGCTTTTATAATTTTAATTACTTATCTAGATTTTTTTATTCTTGATATTAAATAAAATAAAACACTAACGAGAAAAGGGTATTTGGTAAAGAAAGCTCTCATGAAACGTAAACATATTTAATTGAAATTAATCATTAGAATCATCATTTTCATGAGTACTATGATTACCTTCCGAATATACAGACGAGATACTCGGAAAAGCGTACATCTTAGAACTCTTTACAACCTCTTCAGTAACACTGTCTTCATTCAATTCAAATCTAGTAAATAGCGATGCAATTTCAAGTTTCATCAACGCTTGACTTTTAGTTGTCAATCTTTTGAAGTTTTTTGCGTAGCTTAAGAAAAATAAGTCGACTTCATCGAAGTCTTTCTGTGGATTTGTCTGAATGTAATGTACAGTATTCGTGTCTGGACTGGCAGCTCTTTTTCTTTTTAATTCAAAAATAGAACACATATCATCTTCTTCCTTTTGCTGGGTACCTTTTGATGTACTGGCTGTTTTAGAATTTTGTTTCCTTTTTAACCGATTTATTTGTAAAGGATCCCTCAGAGTACTTTCTGCTTGAGATTTTTTATTACTACTTATAAATGAGTATTCTTCTGGATTTCTATACGTATGATCATCCATAAACGTCATCAATTCAGCCCAGGGCCAGTTTCTGTACTTATTATACTGTTCTCCTGCTGACAATTTTTTGTTTTTTTTGTATTTATTGAAGTTGTCTTTTAACGATTTCCATTTTAAAGTCCAGTATTCACCTGTAAATAATATTTGGTTCAGATTTCTGACAAAATTATATACTTAGCTAGTTAATCAACTAAAACTTAAAAACCGGTCAAGTGTGAGTCATACTCGCGCATCGATAAATGATCATCCATTTATAATTACTACAAACTACTAATTAGACTGCAAGTGGGTCTCGGTGGCGCAGTGGGACAAATGTTTGTGTGATCCACAAATATTTATTTCGCGTCTAGGTGTTTTCTCCCCAGAGAGGTTAACGTCAGGCCGGTCGTAAAACCTTCAAGCCATATGTTTCTGTAACATGGGGTACCTCCGTCCTGGAAAAGACAATCACGCGGGCAGTGCAGCGAGCAAAAGCTAGTAAGATATAAAAGATAAACTGTGATGCAGTTGTAATGCGTACCCGGTATGACTGCTGCGCCGAGGTCTCTGTTTCGATCCTCGGGTCGGCTAAAAATGATATTGGGGTTTTCTATTACGAAATGCTCTGTATCAGCCCGGAGTCAGTATTGTGCCGGGTATGGCGATAGGCTCCCCCCTATCAAATCCTGGGATAGAAATAAGCTTGGCGAAATGTGAGTGTACTGGTTACACCTCTGTCCACCCTCTTGGGGATTACAGGCGTGAGTGCGTATCTACCTATGCATAGAGTTACATGAGTATGTATTATTTTCCCGGGACGTAAGTACCCTATGTCCTTTTCCAGGATATAACCTATCTCCTTACCAAATTTAATTAAAATGCGTATAGCCATTTAGCCGTCAAAACGTAACAGACAGATAGAGTTAGTTTAGACTTTTTAACATATTTTTTTACACCTTGGGTTGGTTTTAGTAGGAATTTCTATTTTTTTCTAGTAATAAATATAACTTATGTTACTCAATGATAATGTAGCTTTCTAACGGCAAAAGAATTTTTGAAATCGATCCAGCAGTTTTTAAGTATATTCGTTAAATACAAATCTTTCCTCTTTATAATATTAGTGTAGATAAAAGATAGAGGTCCTTATAAGTAGGTCAGTCAGACAGACTGCGTGACGTATGGTTAGTATTACAGTTCTGTTGGCACCGTTTGGGAACGAAACCCTAAAACCGACTTCAAAACTTAAATCGCGAACTTACTGGGCATTATGAGACGTAACACCTTATCTCTCATGGTGACGAGCGCAGTTCATTGCTACGCAGTATTTCATAATTCGCAGCTGTGAAGGGTGCTGCTTCTGTTTATGGCGCTCACCATCAGGCGAGCGACCTGCTCGTCTTGTCATCTAAAGTTAGTAAAAAGAAAAAAAAAGAATACAATAAGCATCATCAGTCAGTCTGTATTTGAAACAAATATAAAATAATCAGTCGGATTGAGAACATCCTCTTTTTTGAAGTCGGTTAAATTAATAATACTTTGATATAGTATCAGTTTACAACAAAACTGCTTTTTTGCAATTACCTACAGTTCGTAGCTTATTTCCGTTTCATAACGTGATACGATAAAGAAATAGCTCGCTCTATTACTTTATCGGGCCCAAATTCCATTCACAAGCAAACGTCGTGTGAATTTTCGAATTTTGATTGCCCACCCTGATATTTGAACCCAGAACTTTACGGTTTGTCAACGTAAGTACGCTACTTAACCAGTAAGGTGTTTAGAATATCATAATAAATATAGATACATTAGATGTTAAGTAAGTCTTATAATGCTCAGGAGCGTATCATGGCAGCGCGGCGCGGCGGCTCGCTAGCGAAGCGAAAGTCAGCGTGTGGACATGTATAATAGTAGCTAGCGACATTATATCGCTGTTAACAATGATTTTATAAGTAAAAAAGACTTCTTTTTACCATCGACCTAAAATAGGTTTTACATAGACTTTAATGTATACTACTAGACGGGCTGTTTAGAAGGAAAATTGCGTCACATAACGCGGGAGTTTGACAGCTCACAGACAGGGAGCGGGATAGGGGTTCTATTGGAGAGTAAGCCAGATGGTAATATTGAGTTACGGTCAATTGACCGCAGCTTAGTGATACAATTTCTATGTACCGCACAGATTGTGTAGTAGTATACATTAAAGTCATTGGGTTTTTACTTATAAATTCATTGTCTGTTGGCGGGCGGCGGCTGATATTTACGCCGCATTGGACCTGACGAGGCGCTGCCGTGTGTTACTGTGTACTGGTACCCACTATAATCGCATATATTTTATCTCGCTATGTCTCGATACCTACGCTTGTATAGTGCGCTGTACGCGACGGTATCGCTGCCATGCCGTACCGCGGTACGCAGCGCCGCGCCGGTTTGCTAAATGCGTAAAAATAATAATAATGGAGTATTTCTCACCACTCTGATAGCCCATTTCAGCCGCGACTTCATCCCAAGCTTCTGCCTTTACCTGACGATTTCTATAATCACTGTGACAAATATCATATAAAACTCTTCTTTCCTTCACTAACTCGATCAATTTTTCGGTGTTGAACATCGCGGTATAAAAGTAGAACTCGGATAGAACGTGCGTTCCATTTGACCGCTGCGGCCCGTATGAATGCCGTCTGGCGTCCGCGTCCCCGACCCCCGACCGCGCCGCGCCGCGTCTTCGGTAAATGGTCGGGCCTCTCCCGCGTTATTATCGATCGATATTATCGTTGGAGTTATTGCGATATAATCTTTGATTGAAGGGTGGGAGGGGAAAGATCCCCGAATATAATTTAATTGGACACAGTATACAAAAAAAAAACTATGACTTTTTTTCATAAATGGTAGGGAACCGAACGGTTAGACATTTATAAAGCTTTTTCTCGCGGCTCCGCCCGCGTGGTTGTGTTTTTCCGGGACCAAAATACCCTTATATGCTTCCCCAGGATATAACGTTTATTTTTAACCGACTTAAAAAAATGAGGAGATTCTCAATTCAGTATGTTTTTTAGTTTTTTTTATGTAATGCACCTACATCGAATTCGCTAATAGTGAGCCGCTTTTATTGAAAAAGTATTTTTTCGTAAGAGCTTAACTGTGGTGTGGTCTCTTAAAATAGGCAGCCGTACAGAGTGAAATGAAACTTCTCAGCGGACTCTTTTTACCACAGTCTGAAATTTTATTTGACCGGCAACGACACAGGCACCGACTCTAAGGTTACCTATATAGGTAAATTGTTAGTTTTGACTTTTCGGTGTTTTTATTTTGAAGTCGATTTCAAAGTTTTATTATAAAACTTATCTTTTAAAATTTTCAGTGCTATAACCGACGAGAACAGAAGTGGTTCTCAATTCGACGCGTAAATATTTTTTTTGTAGTATTACCACGGATAACTACGCCAAATGTTAACCGATTTGAATGTTTTTTTTTTATTTGAAATAGTTTAGCTCGAAGTTGGTCCCATTTTAATTTCAAGAAGAACTTTCACCACTGTGGGGTAAAATCGGGGATGAAAGATTCAAACTTCGTCATTTATGCTCCGATTTGTATAATTCTGTCACTAAAAATTGTGATACCAAAAAAATATCCGACTCAAAAAAAAACTCAATTTTGCATCAGTGATTTTACAACATTTCTAACCATTACATTGCAATAGCACCGACTCAAAATTGATTACTAATTTTTATTTTTTTTTGTCATTTGTTATACATTTTTGTTTGGGTGATTCAAGTAGGTATCTAGTTGGAACTTGGAAGCGATTCGACTTGTCAGAACCTATAATAGGTTGCAAGCCCGTTCAATGCACCAGCATGGCCTTTAGACAGTTCATTGAGTTGAGATAACAGGTATCAGCGTATAATCCGACGCTAATTTCTTGATTGCTTACGTACAATCTAGTCTCATTGTTTATTCATCAGATCAACTTTCATTGCACTTTCAGATAAGGTTAAAGATAAACGATTAGATAAAAAATGAATGTAATAAGAATCGCCTCATTGGTCTAGGGGCAGCTTACACCTACTGAAAACCATGAGTGAGGTTCTGGGTTTAATCCCCATATAAATAGGTACTAAATGTAATGTGGCCCCATATACATACGCAAGAGGTGTCAGAAATTACACAAAATTTATAATAATAACGAACGTAAAATCGACTCAAAAAGACACAAATCTCAAAATAAGAATTAAAAAAATGTGTCAGTCTGTTGTTATTTTATTTTATTTATTTTTTATTAAAAAGTAAATTTGCGTCACATAACGCAGGAGGTGACAGTTCACAGACATTGAGCGCGATAGGGGTTCTGGTTGAAAGTAAGCGAGATGGTAATATTGAGTTACGGTCAATTGACCGTAACTTAGTGGTGTAATTTCTATGTACCTGCAGCTTGTCTAGTAGTTTACATTAAAATCTTTGGGTAGAGAGCATCGACACAACTTAATTTGTATTGATTTTTGTTGAGTTGTTTTTATTTTTGTTAAAAGTTCTCATTTTACTATTTTTAGTGAAAGAGATGAATTAGGCGGTGTATAAATGACGAATTATTAGTCTAACATCCCCGATTTTTAAATGAGAACTAATAATAAATATACCAGCCCTGTATTATACACGTCCCAGAGCTGGGCACGGGCCTCCTCTACTGAATGAGAGGGGTTTGGTCTTAGTCCACCACTCTAAGCCTAATGCGGGTTAGCAGATTTCACATGCCTTCGAAATTCTTATGGAGAACTTCTCATATATGCAGATTTCCTCATGATGTTTCCTTCACCGTTAAAGCAAGTGATAATTAACAATTAATACACACGTAACTTAGAAAAGTCAGAGGTCCATGCTCCTGGAGCTGGTTTCGAACCTGCGACTTTCGTCTCGACAGTCCATGCCACACTCCGCTGAGCTATCACTGCTAAATGAGACCTACTTGTATATAATTTAATAAGTACCTACTTTACGATTTTGATGATTTTATTTCGAATGCGCTCCTCCTCCATTTTGTCGTTGGTTAATAAATAACAATAATTTATTACATGAACGATAGACGAAAGACAGTAGAAGTAGATATTTATCCGGTGTCGGTGCAAAAATAAAAAATAAGTATTTTTATAGCTTACCTGTGTTAATTTTTGAAGTCGATATTTAAGTTTTATTTAAACTTAAAAATTACGGACATAATGAGTTATGAACGGATAAAGGACGTTGATAATTAGGTTTTGTGAAATCATCATATCTTTTCCGGTGTTTACCGGTTTTTATTACAATCGTACGTGAACGCAGTCGTGTGATATCGTTAGTTAATGACTACATAACAAGCGATAGCGGACGACCTTGCGGTTTATTACTTCGACAAACTTCATAATAAAAGTAGTTGTTTAAGTGAAACTATTAGCGAAAGTAATTTTAGTAGACTGCCTCGGTGGCGCAGTTGTAATGCGTACGCGTTACGACTGAGACTGAAGCTGAGGTCTCGGGTTCGATCCCCGGTTCAGGTAAAAGTGATATAGGGTTTTTCTATTACGAAATGCTCAGTATCAGCCCGGAGTCTAGAATTGTGCCCGGTATGACGTTAGGCTCGCCTCCTATCACATCATGGGACGGAGATACGCTCGGCGAAATGTGGGTGTACTGGATGTATCCTCTGCCTACCCCTTCGGGGATTACAGGCGTGAGTGCGTATGTATGTAATTTTAGTAGATTTTTAACCGACGAAATAAGGTAAGAGTTTCTTAATTCTATGCGTATGTTTTTTTTTTATGTATAACCACGGAAATCGTTTCACTATTTTTAAAACATATTACTTGCCTGAGCACTGTACTGCTGGAGAGTTCAAGCTGGGTTGATTTTTGAACGTCACGATTTTTCCTGCCCTGGTAATCGAATCCGAGAATTTCCGATTTATAACTTATGTACCGTAACTACTTACTTGACAAATAAGACGAGTTGAATAGATTTTAATAGTAAGTTAAAACCTCTTTAGATTATTGACTATAGGCCGAAAATAATTTCATTTTAAAAAAATAAAAAGAAAAGATGGCCACGAAAAAGTATTACGTATTTATACTAATGATTTTCGTGTTTGGATTTATTGTGTGTATGTGTTTTTTTGTGACTTGTTAGGGGGTTAGGATTGTGTACGACTGTTAGTTGTATTATTATTATGCGCTATTTCCCGGGTTATTTTATTTATCTGTGGACCCACACAGGCCCTTTGTTTATTCGACGTCGAACTCTGTACCTCGAACCGCCCAATAGTACTTACACAATGCACATTACACGCTCGGTTTGAGGGTTGGACCGAGAGCGCCCGGTTAGCGCATGCGCTTTACGACTCCGCCCGTTCACAATTTGTTATACAAATTTAGATTTTAGGGCTTCTAACAACCCACATTAGGCCAGTGTGGTAGACTGAAGGCCTAACCCCTCTCATTCAGTAGAGGAGGCCCGTGCCCAGCAGTGGGACGTATATAATAAAGGGCTAGTAAAAAAAAAAAAAAAAAAAAACATGGCTGAACAAATGCAATTACGATCTTGAGTTTTTTTAAACTATATAACGGGCACGGGTAACCCAATTAGGGATTCGATCCTGTGTCTCCCAACGAAGGCCATCGCGTCGTTAAATGTCAAAGTTGTTTTATAACTTATTTTTTTTTGAATATTAGTACTTACCTACATAGTTTAACATAATTTCTATGATAAATCTTTGTGAATAATAATGTGATTTTCATTTGTAATTAGTGTCCTTATTCCTTTATCTGACATCTTAAAACGCCTTGATGGAGTCAATTAAACCAATATACCTACCTAACCTTAGTTCCATTGTAAATTGATAGGTAAATTGCTTTATGATTATCGAGATAAATATTCCACTTTAACATTACGCGAATTGACTTAACAATAGCTATAAACAAACAATTACGTACATACAAATGAACGTTTATCTGATTTGAATGCGTAGCAATAATAATATAAGTACAAAATATATGACGAGCGAGCAAAGACTTTAAAATTTTACTAGTAGACGGGCTGTTTAGAAGAAAAATTGCGTCATATATCGCGGGAGTTTGACAGCTCACAAACAGGGAGCGCGATAGGGGTTTTAGTTAAGAGTAAACGAGATGGTAATATTGAGTTACGGTCAATTGACCGCAACTTAGTGGTACAATTTCTATGTACCGCGTAACTTGTCTACTAGTATACATTGAAGTCTTTGCGAGCGAGTCGCGCCGGCCGCGGCCACCATGTTAAACGCAGCGAGCCGAGTGTGTACACACCCGAACATATCCGAGCGTCGCCGAACCATCCCGAGACCTGCACTCCGCACTCCGCAGTCACCGCCAAACGTACGCGAGCGAACACGTGCCGAACGTTCGCTGGTTTTTAGAACTCATTTTCTTTTAGGCTATGGCCGAGTCTATTGATGAAGTAGAATGGACTAGTGAGGCGGTGATACAGTTGATTCAGGAGTATGAAAAACGACCAGAATTGTGGGATACGGGTCATCCCATGTACAGAATGCATACAATAAAGTACAAAATGTGGATGGAACTGGCGAAAAAGTTCGAATGTGACATCACAGACTTGCGAAAGAAACTGAACTCGATATTCGCTTCGCATCGACGCGTGAAGGCGAACCTACAAGCCGGCCGGCGAACCTCGTGGTTTTTGTATCCATACTTACGATTCTTGCCGGGACATTTAGAAAATAAAAATGCGAATGGCGCTGTAACTGAGGTAATTTATTAACATCAATTAGGTAGTGGATCGCCTCACTAGTGGCAGTCTGTTTAGAAACCGTAAATTATAAACATCAGAAGGCCAATTCTGGTAATTTTAAATGTTCAAAATATCATTCCGATCTAGTCTCAGCGTCAAGAAAGTTACAAATGACATTCTCTTAAACCAATAATCAACGTCAAATGCACCTAACATTAGCAGTAGCATTATACCGTTTTGGCTTCAGTCCACTTTTATTCTTTATTCAATCTTATTACGATCTATGTTCACATTTGACGTTGATTATTGGTTTAAGAGAATGCCATTTGCAACTTTCTTGACGCTGAGACTAGATCGGAATGATATTTTGAACATTAAAAATTACGAGAATTGGCCTCCAGTTAGGTAACAGGTAGTAGATCGCCTCACTAGTCTACTTAGAAACCGTGACATCCTGGATTAAAATCCTAGGCCAATAAATATTTTGTCTCTGTTATCAATCCAAAAACTCACAAATGAGTTGCCCGGGATTGCAATTTATGCCCGGTATGGCGATTGTCTCCCCCTTATTCCTATGTTCTGTGGTCTCGATCGCCCCTTGTCACATCAACACTAATAACTAGTTGCACTTTTGCCTACAATCCGGGGATACAAGTGTGAGCTTATAAATAATTTACACAACCGTACCTACAGCGTTAAAATAATATTTAAAAAAAATATCAAATCTAAATACATACATACGCACACACGCCTGTAATCCCCGAAGGGGTAGGTAGTACACCCACATTTCGCCGAGCGTATCTACGTCCCACGATATGATAGGGGGCGAGCCTATCGCCATACCGGGCACAAATTATAGACTCCGGGATACTGAGCATTTCGTAATAGAAAAACCCAATACCACTTTACCTGACCCGAGGATCGAATCCGAGATCTCAGCGTTAGCCTCAATCGAAACGCGTACGCATTACAACTGAGCCAACAATACCACCACCTAGCTTTACAATTGAAAACTATGTCTGGATTAGGGACTATATACCTATAAAAAATGTATCGTGATAAAGCACAATAACGTTGCTTATCACTTGAAAATACGGATATGACGTGATGAGTAAACGCATTTGTTTAACAGATAATACGTATAAAGGCATTTGTACAATGGCGGTAGCGGATATCATCAGCATACCATTTAGATCAGGGATTCCATATATGAACTGAATCCAAAAGTTTCCTGTAAATATCAGCAGGGTTCCATGAATGGGGAAATCCGTTTTTTTTCGAATGGATTTGTGCTGTTAGCTTATATTACTTTTACAGCTTCACCTGACAATAAAGCCGGCGCTTATAGTGCTCTAGCCAGAAATATGTATAATGTACTTAGTAGCGATTAAGCACAGAGGCACCTTATAGAAGGCTCAGACCTCAACTTGAGCAATCGCTGGGGAGTATAGTTTAGGGCCGTCTCTACACAATCCGTGAATCTCCATGCATTTATGGCACTTGAGACTCCACAATGAGGATGTTCTATGATATCATTTAGTTAATTGCCACTTATTTTGTTGTTAGCCTAGTTTTGTTTAGAATTCAGAGTGGTAGAGTCACGTTTCAAAGTGGTAGAGCCACGCTGTAGACAATTCTGTCTACCAGACTCCGGGTTGTTACAGATCATTTCGTGATAGAAAAACCGGATGTCACTTTTACCCGACCCGGGGATCGAACCAGAGACCTCAGAACATAATCGTACCGTGTACGCATTATAACTCCGCCACCGAGGCAGTCAGCAGGCAGCTGTATAACAAATCAAAATTCAGACTTGACATGCAGGCAATAACCTATTTATTCACTTATCAGGGAAGTGTAACCTCAATCCCCGATGGCTTTGGTATAAACAAAATGCAACCAATGTGCTGTATTTTTAACCGACTTCAAAAAAGGAGGAGGTTCTCAATTAGGCACGTTTTTTTAATGTATTTACATTGATTTCTCCGCCAATTATGAACCGATTTTGTAGGAAAAAAATCGCTAGATAGAGTTTAGCTGCGATGTGGTCCCGTATAAATTAACGGAGTACGGAGAAAAAAAATAAAACTCTTCAACGGACAACAGTGTACTGGTCGCGATTGTGTTATTGCATTGGAATTTGCATGCTATTGCTGTACATTGAAGTCGGTTTCTAAGTTTTGTTAAACGTTATAGTTATAAATTATAGTCAGAAAAATATTCTCGATTTTATTGCATGAAAGAGACGAGAAAATATCATGACTCTTGTTCAGAAGGACGCGTCATTCAATTTGAAAAGGAGTATCGTATGGTGTGGCCTCGTAAGTGACAGGTTTCTATTAGACTCCGCCTACATAGTACGTGAAAGTTTCTCCATGTAAATGTGGCTTTAGTTGTGCCTCTATAAATTGTCTCTGGTGTTGTTTGTGGTCTATTTTTATTGCATATACCAGTAATCGAGCAAGTGGGTCATCTGATGGTAAGTTATCTCCATCGCCCATGTACGTCCACAATACCAAGAGTCATGGGCGCGTTTCCGACCTTAAAGAAAAGGGAAGGAAGGGGAGAAGATTTGGGCCTCCAGATATCTCACTCACCGTACGAAACGCAGCAGCAAGCCGCTACTTAAGTCGGTTTTCTGTGAGACAGTGGTAACGACCCGGACGAACCGGCCCATTCATGCTGTAGACAAAACTGTCTACAGCGTGGCTCTACCACTCGTGGTTACTCGTGGTTGTCTAAATTGATGTTTATGAAACTGAAAATAGTCTATCAACTCGTTTTAAAAACGCAATTGCATTTAAATAATGATTATCAATAGCACGACAAAAATGTCTAGTACATTCGAACAAACTATTAATCGATGTAATCATAGTGTTTTCATGCATTTTAATACAATTGTTCGATCGAAGAACAGGATATGCAAAATGCTGATATCACCGACTTGAAGCCACGCGAGGAAGAGAGGTGACATCATGAGATTTAAACGGTTTTTTTGTTTAAGCCATAATGGCTTTGTATTTCCATAGTCAATGACAAGTATTTTATATATTTTCTGTCAATGTTGCTGTCAATTCCTTCCAGTACGATACTCCATAGACGATTCTCTCCAAGATGATCGAACAATCAAGGTCGACCAATACAGTTGGTCAAAAATCACCTAAATTCACCAATTTCAATAATTCCATACACTGTTCATCATACTCAATGTTTATTGCACAAATTCACACCACTTGTATACAACTTTAATCTAGTTTAGGGATTAAGTAAAATAGGAGATCGACCACACTGTCAGATTTCCCGCCAAAACTCTAACGGCTTTTTATGGCAAAATTTAAATTTAGCACATGTAGAAAGAGTTAGGATCTGTTTGTTAGAAATTAATATATTTTACCTGACAGTACTTTCTACCGCTGCGAAGCGCAAATGCCAACATCGTAGTTCATAATAATCATATTGACATAATTATATCATAATTGACAGCCGCCGTGGCGCAGCGGGCGAGTAGCCGGTTGCGAAGCGTGAGGCCGTGGGTTCGATTTCCGCACCTTGACAAATGTTTGTCTGATCCACAAATATTTGTCTCGGGTCTGGGTGTTGTGGGACCGCAAGTCCCTCGTAGTTCTTGATACCCACGATACAGGTTTAACCTAGTGTGGGGTCAGGACTATGTGTGTGACTGTTGGGTGTATTATTAAATTATTATTATTATTATATTTGTATATCACATGCGATATATTCTTGTTTTGTATTGTAATGTGCAAATAATCTAGTTCGGTTTTAGTTTAATTTGGTCACAACAAAATATCTAACAATTACTTTGCTTCTATCTATTTTATTTTGCTTCTATCTCTGTCTAACGATAAATCATTAGTTTTTATAAATGACGGCCTTGATACATGATGGACAACCTTGAATCACAAGCTATACATCCAGTAAATCTATTCGATGTGCGTGCAGATTCAGAAATGGCGTTTTTTCTGCAAATCCAGACAAAAAGTCAGCGCAGTTGGTGGTGAGCCACGTTTTAAAATAAAATCTCCGAAATGAAAATCACAAATTGATTATGAACGCATTTGTTGTTCGGTTGCTACCGTGATTTGTCAGTTTTAGCACGGTTTGAGTCTAGAACTGACCATGGTCACGGTTGATCGAGATCTGCACGGAAAATATAGATAGACTCGATGACTGTCACTTTAGTTGCTATGCGAGGGATTTTAAAGAAATCGTTGTCAAAAGTAATCTTAGGATTGAATAATTACATACATACGTACTTACGCCTGTAATCCCCAAATGGGTAAGCAGAGGTGTAATCAGTACACCTACATTTCACCGAGCTTTCCGTCCCATGTTGTGATTGGGGCCGAGCCTATCGCCATACCGGGCACAATTACAGACGGACAGACAGATACTGAGTATATCGTAATAGAATAACCAATATCACTTTTACCCGACCCGGGGATCAAAGCCGAGAACTCAGCACAACGTTCGTAATGCTACGCATTACAACTGCGCCACCGAGGCACGAATAAGTACTTCTGATTAGATTATTAACATTGAATCTAAAACTTAATAAATACCTCTAATAACACTATAACCAGAAACTAGTGCCATATCTAAGCTAAAATATTTCACGGTATATGAGGCGCATACATTTCATTACCAGCTTAGTATTTACCTATTTTTGTATAAATATGTTCAAAAATCTATTATTTATTGAAATAAAACTAGTTTATACGGATTTTATCGCGGTTTAATTTTTATTTTTACTCTCCCGTGACCACGAAGGCTGAAAAGCTTTCGAAACGTCGGGACTAAAATAAAAATTAAACCGCGATAAAATCCGTATAAACTAGTTTTATTTCAATGTGTAATATTCGCGTAAACCTAAGAAATCACTATCTATTATTTACACTGTAAGACTTACACAAGTTTTCCTGTCTACATAATTCCTGGTTAATTATAACATTAAATTAACATTTATCAGAAATAAAGACAAGTCGTCTAATACATTTTGTTCTGCTAAACATGCGAGATCATAATTAAAAATACAAATGCTAAAATATAATTTTTCTTTCGCAGACACCAAAAGTCGACTCGAAGCAGTCCAAAAGAACAGAAATTGAAGAATCTGCTGAATCAGAGCCAACCACATCAGAGGATGAGGAGGACAACGAAGAGGTCAAAGAAGTGATCGTCAAGACGGAACCACAAGAACCACGGCCGAAGAGGCGATGCGTACCACAATCTACCTCCAAGCCCAGACTCGGCAAGCCCCTAAAACGAAAAGTGGTTAGAGAAGCGCCTAGAACAACAAGCCAGTTAGATAGCAAACTGATTGAAGCATTAAAACTTTTGAAGCGGTCAGAACTGTCGAGGAAAAAAGACGAATGTGATAGTTTTGGTGAATACATAGCTACATCCTTAAGGAAACATGATGAAAGGACACAGTCGATGATCAAACAAGCTATAAACAACATTCTATTTGAGCAGGAGATGAAGAAGTACAGCGGAGGGCAGTATACTGTAGTGCTGACGAATATGGAGGAAAATCCATTAGTTTTAGGAGACCATGAGACTGAGAAATAGAATTAAACCAATCTAAATAATGACTGATTTTTTCTGTATGTTTAATACTTAGACTGCTAGCTTGCTCGTTATCTTCAAGACTTGCTGAGTCAAGCTCGCTGGTAATCTTAAACGGATTATCGAAAAAGTAAGTTATGTTAGCTTAGGTCAAGTAGTTGTGGGATGTGCGGTCTTCGTACATTTGTACATTTTCTTGCGTACGACCCAAAGGCAGTTGGCCGCACGAAACCCTCGTCTAGCTATGGAGAGAGCGTCCTGACTGTGAAATGCTGCCAAACCCTAATGAAGACTGTCCAGGTATTCCAGGATCTCCCGGAACCGTCTCACTTGCGCGGAAGGAGGCAACAACAACAACATGAGGAAGGAGGCAACTTATTAAAACACCGATTATAATCGATATTTTCGAATGTCAAGACTATCAAAATGAGTTAATTATGTCATACTGACCGAAATCTGTCGTTAAGCATAACTATAAATGTCGCGACTGCAGCCCTTGGATTATTATATGCTACTTTTTATCTCACAAATCGGCATTCACACAGGCGGAGCCCCGAGAAAGAACTAGTTAATTAAAATGCTGAAAGCTAGGTGAGCTAAGTAATCGTATTGGTGGATAATGCGCTTTAGCGCTTGCCATTGTGGACTGGCTTACATTTTTTTATGCTCTGGGTGATGTATCCAGACATACGATACTGAAATCTACCCAATTTAATGGCTGTTATTTTTGTAAATTGTCTTATGATCCATTATATTATTATCGTCTTTTCATTCATTATGACCCAATATATTAATTTTCTTCTAATAAAAATTTAAATGTAAGTCGCGGCTCGAAACCAGCCCCAAGAGCATACACCTCTAACTTTTCTAAGTTACGTTTCATTCATGGTTAACTATTATGCTATAACGGAGAAGTTCCCCATAAGAATTACGAAGGTATGTGAAGTCTGCCAACTCGCATGAGGTCAACGTGGTGGGTTGAGGCCTAACCAGTCTCAGTCAGTAGAGGAGGGCCGTGTCCAGCAATGGGACAGTATAATACAGGGCTGATACATTTATAAAAGCAAGTAATTAATATTCAAAGACGTTTAGTTTTATAGATACTTAAGACAATACTTTATTGCATAAGTACACCTAATAATTAATTGGTCTCTTTGGCATATGCTCCTATACGGGAAGGCAATAATAATAATATCGTTTATTTTCTCAACACAATAGCTGTCTTAAAGTTAATATAACATTAACATAATTATTTATATATACCACCTTTGTGAGAGACTGGTGCCTGAAGTAGGTTTCGCTAGAAAACCTGTATTACAGGTCACCAGGGCTCCACCCTCAGATGGATTACAAATACATGGAACAGACCGTGAGAAAAAGACGAATAGCTATATAAAAAAATAAAAACAAATATTAAACCAACTCAAATATTTCTAAGCTGTAGGCCCCCTGCACGATGATCCCAACCGTGATTTACAATGCAATCCTAATATGTAGGTAGATGTGCAGGTACCTCACATTTTTCACTGGCGTCTGTCGTGCTGCATAGGCATATTATGTTGTAACTATGACATTCAAATGTAAATAATAAATATTATGTAAAACAGGGTCGTTATTAAAAACCTCTAACATATTTTTGTAGTTTAATTAAATACCCACGGACTAAGGTTCCGTTTACTATACTTACCTAACATAACCGTGAAGATCGGTATAAATTAGAAAAAAAAACCAAATAGCTGAACGGATTATCTTCAAATATAGCTCAGAACGATCTCGAAAACACATTCAAATTGGCATCTTCTTTTAAGTGCTACGAGCAACAGATACATGGACGGAAGAAAGACAGACAATATGCACTCACGCCTATAATCGACAAAGGGTGGACTATCTCGCCCACACACCCGCCACTGTAACTCCTGAGCACCAGGATCGACAGTGGCACGCAATTTTGTGAACACCGAGTAGTGAAACTCGGGGTATCTCTGGAAATGATAAATTGCCTTGGTCCCGCAACGAAATTAATCAAATAGAAAATAAAGGAGGAGTTGAAATAATAGTTGTCCAGTTCCCTCCATAGCAAAGCCCGAAGGGGTAGGCAGAGGTGTAACCAGTACCCCCACATTTAACTGAGCTTATTTCGCCGACATTTCTATAACTTTAGACGCCTCCTAATTACTCTAACTGTAACACCTAATACAAAACGTTAATCTATATGTATAATTACGTTCATTTTCATGTATCGCAATGCTTTGTTGTGATTGCATTAGGGGTCCACTAAAGTTATGTATAGGTTGGTGAAAACGGACTTAGTATTTTTTTAAGGAAATACCAGGCCGTTTAAGTATAAATGGTGAACATATAATTTGATCAGAAAATCACAAAAAAGAAGAAAAAGTAAATCATACGTTAATTGGTTTCTGAGGAAATAATGCAATATTTTTCCTCATACAAGAATAAGATCGTCGAGCAAAAAACTTGTATCGCGTGCATAATTATATACTTGCATGCGGTTTTTCATTGTCTTCGTCATATCTAGTGCAGGGAATACGTGCGGTCGAACACGATCCGGCTCACCACAAAACAACGACTCACTCTCATTTTCACATTCCATTGCTATCTGTCTGTATCCCTCAACATTTCACACTTATGAAAAGCAGCAATGAATAACTTACAGAGCGATAAAGAAAATTACAATTTAACTGCCTATTCCATCGAGGCGACAAGAACTGTGCGATGACTTTGTACAGCGTTCATTTCTGTTTTTGTTTGAAGTGTTATGTCATGTTTTAAGTCTTCAACAGCGTTGGTTATTGAGCAATTGATTTCGTTGAAGGTTAAGTGGTGAAGACTTATCATGGTAAAGGAGATCACGCCACTGCGCGTCATACAGTCTGCATCGCCTCGTTGCAATTTCTGCACCTGCATCAAGTTACTTCACTCGAACAAAACTAATTGTCTATTATTGCAGTTGTTTATTTCAAAACTTGTTTATTCATCCTCTGTTCTATTTTAGATCTTTAGATGTTTTAAATCAATCGAAAAGACCTCTTGAAGATGTTTGGTAGATTTGTGCCAAACGGTGAATTGAACAAACACATTTAGGTCATTAGGCTAATTATCGCTTTGATAATTATTACGTCAATATAAATAAATTTATTAATAGTATAATCCAAAGGGCTTACAAAAACTATCGCCTCTAATCGATCGTGAGCATGCGTCGAATTCAGGTCAGAATAATTCTGACGGACTTCGGACGGATTCTAATTCTGAGGGGCGCCGCATCTCTCGACGGTCAAAGCTATATTTGGATTTTCTATACGTACCATCAGATGCAGTGTAATCACTTTTAAGTGGTAGAGACACGCTGTGGAGAGTTTTGTCTACAGTATGAATGGGCCGGCACGACCAAGTTGTTACCACTGTCTCACAGAAGACCGCTGTGAAATAACAGATTGCTGATGCGTTTCCTATTAGATCTCCGAAGGCCTAAATCCCTCTTCATGTTCCAATCCACATCCTAAAGATGGGTAATGTATCAATGTTTTTTCTGATATCGCAGGTGTTCACGGGTGGTGGAACTCAATATCAGGCGATCCATTTGCCCGCATTCCGACCTCTGCTATAAAAAAACTTGAACAACAAATGTTTAATATTGAAATCTAAGAACTCCATATCCATTTTATTAACTCAAAATACCCAAAATTTAAAGTATTCAAAGAACATGATTCGGTACCTACGTATATTTATTTCCTTTTACCCACATCCTGTACGTTTTCCCCATACAGAGAAACGTCCGATTCACTGATGTCAAATATTTCATCATTGTAAAATCTGAAGACATTGCGTCATCTGTCAACCACACGTCCATGTTGCATCAGATAAAGTCTAGGAACTTATGATAAGACAAGTACGAGAAAGTTAAGAGGGTAAGGCTCGGGTAATTATGATTAATACGTCCTCAGAGAAAGCGAGATTAAATAAATATACTAGAGTTAAAAGGAGTTCGTTAGTAAATAGATTAGTGTAGGTATTGAAAATTTTGCTGTCAATTCCTTTATTGTTTTAGTAGTTGTGTGCCGAAGTCAGTAAGGTCTTTGGTGCCATTAAAACCCCGCTCAATTAGAAAAAGGTCTGTAATTCTATATAGGCGATCAGATTTTCTATAAACATATCTTCTATGTCTACTAAACCAGCATTAAAAACCGCATTGAAATTGGCCAGAATTGAGAGCTACTGCCATCACTAGACACTACTTCGAACTTATATCGCCACTTTTTTGGCCTCGGAGGTTAAAAATATCCACTAACGAAAGAATAATCAGTCCCTAAAATTTTATCAGCCAGTATTTTTAAACTGTTTAAAATTAAATTATGTAAACCGCCATTGTTCAAGGCCGCTATAACCGGATCATCGGGAACTGAACCCGTGACCTAGCGTCTAACCTTCATGCAGAATGTGTGGCAGTTGATATCATTGTAGCAACAGACACATCGTCGCCTCCGTCGACAAATGCATATAATATGCTGAATAATCAGTCTGTATGTACATAATAATATACACCGAGAAACTGATAATAAGTTATGTGTTACTTGGAATGACTTGAATATATGTATAATATTAATCGCCCGGATTTCATTCATGCACACTAAAAAAAAATATGTGTACGCGAATATTAGGTACACATTGAAATAAAACTATAGGTTATACTAAAATAAAATAAAATTAAACCGCGATAAAATCCGTATTTACTAGTTTTATTTCAATCTAAAAAAAATGCTTAAAACGTTGCTGGCATAGAATTATTATACAAATACATTTATACACGTCCAACAGTCACACACATAATCCTGACCCCATTCTAGCCTAACCTGTATCGTGGGTATCAGGAACTACGAGGGACTTGCGGTCTTATTCTAAGCCATTACTCTAAGGTTGCTGGTATTTGTATATTTTGATACCTGACTCGATTCATTATGGATAAAAACCCCATCATAGTCGCTTTATCAGGTGTATAACTGCCAGCTTGTATGCAGTAACTTCAGCCTATTCTGACGACAGTTGAAGGATAAAATATCTCTTGTCGTCATTTTTGGACTCAACTATTGACTCAACTGGTGACTTTGCTGCGCTGTGATAAAAATCCACTAGTATATTAAGCTGCGGTTACTCCACAGTGTTTCTTCATTGCAACGCCACGTCTTTCTTCAAACGACACTTAAAATGGTATTTGACGGTAAGACATCTTACCAAATGTGGTTTCAGGATTCATCCCCAAAAGCAAAACTATATATTATTATTTTTTAATAGCATAGGCCGGTAAACAAGCAAGTTGGTCACTTGATGGTACGTGATTTCCATCGCCTATGAGAAATAATTAAGTGTTTAGGAAGGGGAAAAGGAATTTGGCCCTCACGATATCTCACTCAACCTACAAAATGCAACAGCCAACCGCTACTTTCTTTGAGATAGTGGTAACGACTCGGTCGAGCCGGCCCATTCATGCTGTAGACAAAACTGTCTACAGCGTGGCTCTACCATTAAAGCTATAGACATTAATCAATTCTTAAAGTCAATAATTACGTTATTCTCTGCTTTTAGGTGTAAATTAGTTCTCATTAATGCTACAATGGATGCTAATTAACTTCTCAGGCATTAATCAATTTAAGCCTCAATTAGACCTTTTAGGTCCTAACAAGATTTTTGTATTAAGCGTGGGAGTCTTCCTAAAAACTTTGTGATATAGTCACAGTGTAGCTAATTTATTTTATACCCTGGCTCGTAAAAGTAACTACGCTACACCTGATGGTAAGTGTAGTGCAATCCAAGAATAGTATTGACCAAACACTGTATCTATCGTAGATCAGCAGAATTATGCCGGACTTTTTTGCTGCGGGGTACATCCTTCTCACGGATACCCTCCCATCCCGGGGGTGTAGAGATGGTTATGTCGGGCTCACCAGCCTTCCGACCTAGTTCATTGCTGAGTGACTGCTAGAACCTAATTCCTTCTTCCTACTCCGTTTGAAAGATGTTTTAGGAAGGAGGGAACACGTGCCGGCAAACTATTCCACAGCTTTATGGACTGGCAATAGTAAGATTTTCGAACTTCTTAGTTCGAGCCGAGATGGAGGAGACCACGAAGCTGTGCAAGCCAGCATGCTTGGTTTTACGAAAAGGTGATGGTGGCATAGGATGGATTTTGTCTACACCGTGAATATCCACCGAGGTAGTACCCCTGTCTCACGAACACCGCTTTGAAGTAACACCTTTGCTGCTGGATAAAGGCCTGCAACTATTTCTCATGATTAGGTGGTTTGGACCATAACTAGCATGTTGATCCAATGTGGACTGATGAGTTGCCTGAACATCGTTTGCTAACCACCAGAGAGCAGTGCTTGCAGGTTAGTTTGGATCCCGAAGACGTTGTTACGCTCCTCACTCCTGACCTTTATTACGTAAATGTTTGTAGAAGAAATGCTGTGAACAATGTTTTTTCTAATAGGCATATTAAAGCCGTTTTCACCGACCTGTGCCTAAGGTTATTTAACCTAATAAGTTTTTTTTATTGCCTAGATAGGCTGACGAGCAGACGGCCCACTTGATGTTAGGTGGTTACCGCCGCCCATGGACCTCAACAATGTCAGAGTACAGCTAAGCCGCTGCCTAATATAGGCCAACAAACGAGCAAGTGGGTCACCTGATGGTAAGTGAACACCACCGCCCATGTACGTCCACAAAACCAGAAGAGTCATGGGCGTGTTGCCCACCGTAAAGGAAAGGGATAATTAAGGGGTTGGGAAGGCGAGGGGACTTTGGGCCTCCGGATATCTCACTCACCGTACGAAACGCAGCAGCAAGCTGCTACTTTACTTTAATTAAGTATTAATCATTCTAGCCCTATGTCAAAAATCAAAATAAAAATGCAAGTATGTAGGTTTCCTCACGATGTTTCCTTCACCGTTAAAGCAAGTGATAATTAACAATTAATACACACATAACTTAGAAAAGTCAGAGGTGCATGCTCTTGGGACTGGTTTCGAACCTGCGACGTTCGTCTCGGCAGTCCGTACCACTCCCCACTGAGCTATCGTTGCTTGACTTAGTTGAACTAAAGCCAACACAAATACTAGAGGTGCCACAACTGTCTTATACAGTTCAAGTTAAGCGTAAATAGGGTAGTTTCCTATATTGAATTTTATGCATTATTTTATAAGCAACAGAAAATGATACGCAAAAGAAACCGTTTTATTAAAACACAATGAAAATTGGTTCAGAAATGTGCCCGCAGTTATGACTTTAAATGTTGGTATGAGGAAAAGTGGGTGTGTAGTAGGGATATCTCACTATCTCGCTTGCACGCTTGCACCATAATGAACATTTTATACAGTGACGTCAAAGTTCGCGTCGTCTGTCATTTGACAATTACCCCTTCTACAGGATTTGAATGGCTTCTAACTTATTTATTTTTGGTCCGATATATAAAATTCTTCCTGAAATAGATTTTGAGTAACGTAACTTATTGATTAAAATAATTTAAAAAAAACTAGTCAACTACCCTACTGGCAAAAGCAGACGTAAGATGTTTATTAAAAAAAAATGAAAACGTTTAAAAAAACAAGTAAAACCATCGGAAAACTCTTGTCTCACGTAACATTTTCAGACAATCAACTTTAAACACGTATATTATGTGTAATTGGAGTCATATAACAATAACGACGACACATTTTCAACTCTAACAAAATAGTATAGAGTTGGTTATCGTTTGTAGAACTGTTGATAAATGTCGACCTTAACGTATCACACGTCATTCATACTTGTTTTTATGTAATTTATTGTAGATATAGTATAAATAACAAGGTCTGGCAGTTTAAAATAGCACCTTAAATAGAAGATTCATCTACACCATATTCTATGGTCCCTCCGCAGTATTTTCTCCGGGTATATCATGATTATTATTTTGATTTTAAGTTTTTTTTCTCTCAGGGTTATTACTTGGGGTATTTTTAAAATCGCACGGGTACAAACCAAAGAGCGACTTTTTTATGGTACGGCCTATACCATAAAAAAAAGTCGCACTTTGGTTTGTAACTGTGTATTTTCTAATTTTCTCGGTAATAGTTTTCTGTAAATTATTGGTATTTGGTAGGGCTATTCATGTTTTTTTTTTATATACTAGCTCGGCAAAGTGACTACTACACCTGATGGTAAGTGGAGCGCAATCCAAGAATACTGTCGACCAACGACAGACGACGTGTCTATCGTAGTTCGGCAAAATTATGCCGGCCTGCCTAATTGCTGCTTCATACTCCGTTTAAATGACGCCTTAATATAGGAAGGAGGGAACACGTGTGCCGGCAAACTATTCCACAGCTTGATGGTCCGGCAGAAGTAAGATTTTGCGAACTTTTTAGTTCTAGCCGAGATGATATAGATAGATTAAATAAACACATGTCTTTATTCAAACTGGACTAGTCATAAAAAATAGCCTCTTACACCGAGGTTTCCATACCAGACCTTCTTCCACTTGCCCTTTAAACTATTCGCAGTGGTGTCGGCGCAACATGCTTTTATGCTTTTTAACACATGTTACAGAAAGATTTGGCTTGTAGTTTTTACGACCGGCCGCCTGCACGACGTCAGCCCCTCTAGCGAGAACTCACCCAGAGCCGAATCATATATTTGTGGATAACACAAACTAATGTCTAGATGCGGGAATCGAACCCACGGCCTCTCATTCACAGCCGCCTACTCGCCCACTACGCCGCCGTACCATACCATTGAATTTTTAGTTTTGTGTTGTTTATTATTATTTAGTACTAGCCTTTGCTCGCGGCTCCGCCCACGTGAACGCTTTTCCCGGGATAAAAAGTAGCTTTTGTCACCCGGGGATAGTGTAGCTTCCCAACAGTGAAAGAATTTTTCAAATCGGTTCAGTAGTTTTGGAGCATATTCAATGCAAACAAACAATCAATTTTTTCCTCTTTATAATATTATATTAGTATAAATATCCCATAATAATAGAAGTTCTGTGAACATTTAAGTCGGCTACTTGTTAAATTCAAAAGATAGAGCCCTTTTAACATAGGACAGGCAGACAGACAGGTGGCGATGGAAATAGGGTCCCGTTGTTACCTTTTTGGGGCGAAAACCTAAAAGGGATTCAGTCAGATTGACATCTTCGACAGCCTAAACAAAATTGTCTCAGTGCGGAGAATCGAACCTGCGGCTCTGCGAAGGCTATCACCTCGAAGGTGAAAGGAGTGAGAGAATACGTGAGCCGCTAGTTGTCGTTTCAATGGTGTAGTTCGACTTTAGTATGATTAATTCCAATGCCAAAAAATACTTTTGGTCACGTAGGCCCTTTCGTACGAGACTAAAATATTCCTCAATACTTAATGTTTTTTTTATTGTATAATAAAAAACGACCGACAAACGAGCAAGTGGGTCACCTGATGGTAAGTGACCCTCAGTGTACGCCCTCAGTGCCAAAAAAGTCATGGGTGCGTTGCCGACCTTAAAGGAAAGGGATAATTAAGGGATTGGGAAGGCGAGGGGATTTAGGTAGGATATCCCACTCACCGTACGAAACGCAGCAGCAAGCTGCTACTTTACGTCGGTTTTCTGTGAGTGTAGACAAAAGTGTCCACAGCGTGACTCTACCACTCATAAAACTTTATCCACACTTTCAGCTCTTGGGCAACATTCCGCCTCAATATAATTAGGTGGGTAGGTCTCTCGTATGCGAAATACCAACTGGGTTTCTACCAACGCTTTGTCTTTTTCTGCCACCAAGCAGTTGTAAACACTGTTGTGTTTCGGTTTGAATGACATTGGAGCCAGTGAAATTACTGGGCGTTATGAGACTTAACATCTAAATGTCTCTGGGTGACGAGCACAGTCCAGTTCCATGCAGTGCTTTGCCACTCAAATATATTTGGGTGTTATTTCTGTTTACGTGCAGGCGATGCGCTTACCATCAGCCGAGCGACCGTCGTCGTTTCATCATTCAAGCTAATAAAAAACCCCTACATTTAAAAACAAATCAATTAAAAAAAGGTCGGAACGTTGTTGAGCGAGTAATTGATAGGCAACTAATTCTAGTTAAGGACACCCGTTATATCACATATATACATATTATCACTGTAAGCCAGCGCTTCAAGCAATGCCAGCGTAATTCACAAAACTAAAACAATACGATTACAAACTCTATTAATTGAAGCCAGAGTTCCAATTACATTGGCGTTGATAATACGTGACGCCGCCATCGACCTCCGCACAAAAATATCATAGAAGCACATGTTTATATATTTTTGGTTGTTTAAAACGTATAATTTGAGACAAACAAGTTGTGTTGCGTCAGAAACACTTTCTATAACGTAAACACAATTATTTTTATTGGCATTATAGATAATGTCTTAAGCTGTTTTTTTATCTCAAACGTTATATAATTAGTTCATGCCCGTGTTCTTCGATTTTTGAGTTCTTCGGACACATCGCCCGCAGGCCCGGTGGTAATCTCCAACAGCTGATCGTCACTGAGAAAATAGAGAGCAGGAGGTCGAGAGGAAGGAATCCAATGCGCTGGACTGATCAGATCCGCACCACATTCAACATGGATGTCCCCAAAGCGGTTCATGTCACTGAAAGCAGGAGTTGGTGGCACAACATCGTAATCAAGAAGTTGGTTCCTTGATGGGTCACGAACGATATTATTGTACATTTATAGTTGTTGTAGAGTACATATTTTGCTCTAATTTCTATTATTTACCATAGTAATTTGTGCGTTACTTATTTTTCAAATAATTTTGCACCCAACTACGAGTAAATCTTCTTTCAGTTCAGCTATTTCCTAGTTTTGCTGCTAGAAACTGATTCTAATTATGGATAAGAGTAGGAAAGGAAGTGACCGTAAATGCAAAACTATTAAGCCAACAGGATGCGCACGGTATGTACCAACTGAACCTAATATATCAATGCCTCCTTCGCCTCATGGCTCAGATATTGGACATCAATGCCTCACCAAAGAAGACATCAAAGAAATCCTGATAAAGGAATTATATGAATTCATTAATAACCAACTAAAAAAGTCAGTTCAAGATTGTTTAGCTGCCGAGTTTCGTAACATAAGATCGGAAATTTCCCATTTACGCAATGAATTTGCATCTTATGGTGAATCTATCCAGTTTATTAGTGATAAATATGATGAAGTTCAATTAGATTTACAAAAAAATACAGAACTTATTACTAATCTAGAAAATAAAGTTGAAACTCTTCATACTGCTAATGCAACTTTAATTTCTCGTCTGGCTGAAATGGAGCAGCACTCAAGATTGTCGAATTTAGAATTACAGTGTGTGCCTGAATATAGCTCAGAAAATCTTATAACAATAGTACAACAATTAGCCAAAACCGTGGCGTTTGGATTAAATGAAAGTGACATACATATGTGTACAAGAACAGCTAAGATTGACCCAAAAAGCAATCGTCCACGGGCTATTGTTATTAAACTAAACAATCCTAGAACTCGAGACAATTTTCTTGCCGAAATAATAAATTTTAATAAGAAACATCCTGAAGATAAACTCAGTTCTTACCATTTAGGCATTGGCGGCGTTAAAATGCCGGTCTATGTTGGAGAGCATTTATCTCCATTCAATAAGGAACTTCATAAAGCGACTAGAATAAAGGCTAAGGAAAAAAATTATAAATTTGTTTGGGTACGTGGTGGTCGGATTTTTGTAAGAAAAGCTGAAAATAATCGAGCTTTTGTAGTTAAAAACTTGGAAGACCTTAGAAAACTATCTGATTAATTTATTATTGTTCTTACAGGTTACTGTCACTAGTGTATGCTCTGAATTATGTTATAACATTCACATCTTTATACTGTTATTACCAAAATGCTAGAGGCTTGAATACTAAAACTAATGAGTTTTATCGTAATGTATGTGTTAACAACTATGATATCGTATTTATTACCGAAACATGGCTACAAAATAATGTTACTGATTCTGAATTATTTGATGATCGTTATACTGTGTATAGAAGAGCACGTGATTTAAAACGACCACCTTACAAAAGTACGGGTGGTGGAGTATTAATAGCTGTCAACAAAAAATTCAATTCTTACTTTATTTCTGATCAACAAGGCAATTCTGAAAATTTATGGATTGTTATAGAATTTATTAGTAACCATGAGGTGGTAAAATTTTGTATTTGTGTTGTATACTTACCACCCCCGGTTAATATAGATTCATTTGAAACTTTTCTAGATGAAGCTAGCTTATTTTTGTCACAATACACACACACATTACTTTTAGGGGATTTCAATGTCCCTAATTTAGTTTGGACAGATAATAGTTTTGGACACGAATCTCTATTATCCTTAAAACGCACTAACTGTTCTTATTATAATTTAATGTCTGAATTTTTGGCCCTTAATGACCTCACACAATTTAATCACATAAAAAACCATAACTCAAACATATTGGATCTAATATTTTCATCGCAAACAAACTTACAAGTGCATAAGGCTGTTTCTCCACTTACCGTAACAGACTTACATCATCCATCCTTAGAATTTAATATTAGTTTGGGGTTAGAGAATATGCTAAAAATTGATCAAAAACCTAAACTTAATTTTTACAAAGCTGATTATGATGTTATTCGGGAAAAACTTGGGACTTTCAATTGGCCGGACATTTTAAGTAAGTATAATAATGTTGATTCTATGGTTGATGCTTTTTATGAGATTTTGAATCCGATAATTGACTTATATGTTCCATTGACAAAGCATTATTCTTGTAATAAGCCGCCATGGTTTACACATGATGTGAAAAGAACTATTAACGAAAAGAAAAAAATATGGAAACGATATAAAAAATATAAAAATCGTAGAGATAAAATAGAACTCGATATTCTCAATAAACGATGTAACAAAATAATCTTACAGAGTTACTATGATTATATAAATATTTTAGAGTCAAATATTGCTCGTAACCCGAAATATTTCTGGAGTTACATCAAGCACAAAAGGAAAAATAAATCTCATATTCCTGCCTCAATGTCCTTAGACTCATCAACTGCAACTAATAGTATTGAAATATGTTCTTTATTTGCGGAAAATTTTTCATCTATCTATGATGACAACCATATTTTGCTCCATTATTCCAATACTACAATTAAATCAGCTTTTAATGACTGCCTTAATTCAATTATCTTAGATCAAAGTATCGTACTCAATAATTTAAAAATCCTAAATCGTCATAAAGGCCCTGGTCCAGATGGAATTTCACCCTATTTTGTTAAAGAATGTGAAAATCATCTCTATGTGCCTCTTACACTAATATTCAATAAATCACTCCAAACTGGAGTATTTCCCTCTTACTGGAAAGTCGCTAAAATAACTCCTGTCTTTAAAAATGGCTCAAAATCTGAAATAAAAAATTATCGGCCAATTTCAATTCTTTCTACCTTCTCAAAAGTTTTTGAAAGTATAATTTATCCTTATCTCTACAAGCATGTATGTCATCAACTGTCAAGCAGCCAGCATGGCTTTATAAGACACCGTTCTACTAATACTAATTTGATTGACTATGTTGAAACTTTGTCCGATTATATGGATCGTCGCATTCAATCAGACGTCATTTACACAGATATCAGCAAAGCTTTTGACAAAGTCAATCATAAATTATTGGTAAACAAATTGTCTGTTTGTGGTCTCGGAGGCCCACTATTGGGCTGGTTCGACTCCTACTTAAAAAACCGTAAATCATATGTAGTTGTAAACAATTCACAGTCTGAATTCTTTAATGTAGAATCTGGAGTTCCTCAAGGATCTCATTTGGGACCTTTATTATTTGTCATATTTATTAATGACCTAATTAACAGTTTTTCTACTTCGAAGGTATTCTTGTTTGCTGACGACCTAAAAATTGTCAAAGCTATTTCAGGTAGTTCTGACTGTGACTTACTTCAAAAAGACATAAACAACTTATTTAATTGGTGTGTTGAAAACGGAATGGCTCTCAATGTTGATAAATGCCATCATATATCGTTTACTAGAAATACTAAGTATATTATTAATCATAGATACTACATAAATAATATACCACTTAATACTGTATCTGAAATTCGTGACCTTGGAGTCTACATGGACAGTAAGCTTAGTTTTAATTCTCACATTAATAACATCGTTACCAAATCCTATAAAATGTTAGGCTTCATCATACGAAATGGCAGTCAATTTAAACGGCTTTCTACGAAAATACTCCTTTACAACACGCTGGTCAGGAGTATTCTTGAGTACTGCTCTCAAGTTTAGTCCCCTTATTACGATACTCACAAAAACAGAATAGAAATGATTCAAAAAAAAATTCTAAATTATTTGTCCCATTCAAAATATCGTTCCGGTTTCGTATCATCATATAGTAAAAGACTAGAATTTTATAATATGCAATCACTAATATCACGCAGAAAGTATTTAGATTTAGTATTTTTACATAAGCTTTTAAACTCAGGTATAGATTGTCCACAGCTTCTTTGGAGAGTAAATATTTCAACTCCATGCCGATTACCTAGATTTTCTGCCTACAAATTATTTAAAGAAAAATTTTATAAAACTAATTTGGGTTACACTACTCCCATAACAAGAATGATGAGAACCTATAATTATTTGCCCAAATGTATTGACGCTGACATTTTAAGCAATAAGATTGGCCCATTTAAAAATAAAATTAAGTTATTTGTTTTTCACAATATTTAGTTTACGTATTTCACATATTACATTTCATTTAAAAATAATTTACTTACTTTACTTATCTTATAATTTATAATAATTATTACGTTATTATGACATTGTAATTTTTTTGTGTTAGCTGTAAATACCTTTAAAAGGTAAGCACATGATTTGTTACTTAATTGATTTTTATATTATGTTAGTAGTGTGTTTTACCTAATGGTGTTGCTATTAAATAAATAAATAAATAAACCCTAGCATAGATTATTAGCCTAGATTAACCCTAGCATTCTTAGATTCACCTTTAATCCAGAAGTATAGTGCGCCTGATGGTACTCCAGTTGACATGTTCAGCCCAGTGGTTTTACCGCTGTACCATAAGGTTAAAGCGAGTGGAGAGGGTAGACCTGTGTCCTGTAGATAGATACATACATACATACGCACTCACGCCTGTAATCCCCGAAGGGGTAGGCAGTGGTGTAACCAGTACACCCACATTTCGTCGAGCGTATCTCCGTCCCATGATGTGATAGGAGGCGAGTCTTTCACCATACCGGGTACAAATTCCAGACTCCGGGCTGACACTGAGCATTTCATAATAGAAAAACTCAATACCATTTTACCCGACCCGGTGATCGAACTTAAGACCTCAGCGTTAGCCTCAATCGTAACGCGTATGCATTACAACCACGCAACCGAGGCAGTATTTTATTGTATTTATATATAAATAATGAAAAACCTCGAGAGAGAGCATTGTGCCCCTATTTTGTTGGTCATTGACAAAAAGACACGTGTCGTGATATGCCACATGTTCCGTGGAGCCGCGCACGTACGCACTTGTTTGCTGTATGAATGATACAAAAATACCGAATTATCTTTTTTACCGACTTCAAAAAAGGAGGAGGAGGTTCTCTGTTTTCAACTCGACTGTTTTTTATGTTTGTTATCACAGAACTTTCGACTCGGTGAACCGATTTTGATGATTCTTTTTTTATTTGAAAGCTGGTGTTTCCCGTGTGGTCCCATTTCAATTTGGTTAAGATCTGACTACGGAGACCGGAGTAAAAACATAAAACTCCTCAACGGACAACAGTACACTCGTCGCGATTGTGTTATTGTATTAGAATTTACATGCTAATACCACTAAAATTTGAAAAATAAAATAACGTTTATAAAACAAAACTTCAAAACCAAAACATTGAAAAGTCAAAAATCGGTGCCTGTGTCGCTACCGGTCAAATAAAAATTGCACCGACTCCAAAGAGACCTATAGAATTTGTTATTTTTGTCTTTATTTTGAAGTCGGTTTCTAAGTTTTGTTAGACGTTATTTTATTTATTAGCCTAAATGACGAAATGAGCAGACCACTCGCATGATGGTAAGCGCCACGTCTGCCCATAAACGTAAATACTACATGGAACCTTGATTTACTTGATTGTGGTAGGTCCTTCGTATGTGAAAGGCCGTCTGCTTTGTCTATTTCTGCCAGTAAGCACTGCTGTGTTTTGGTTTGAAGGACATTGAAGCCAGTAAAACTACTGAGCATTCAATAAGAGACTTAAATGTTTATGTTTTAGGATGACTAGTGCCGTCCAGTGCCATGTAGTGCTTTGTACTTCTCTTTATGGGCAAGCGTGACACTTACCATCAGGCGAGTTCGGGAGACGTAAGGAAAGACTGTTCTTCATGAGTAAACATTTATTACTGACTAATTACGACAACATACCTTATTTAATAGGATACACACACATATATAGATAGGTGGATGGAAATACACACTACAGAACTGCTTGTCTCGTTATCCAAGAAAAGACATATAAAAATGTCACTTTAATTTCTCAAATAAAAAATGGAACTATAGTTATTTACTATCAAGGATTTGAACCCACACTCGCACGCAATAACAATAATTACTTCCTACCCCACAAACCCGAAATAGTATATTTCGCGGAAAAAAATATTCGTCGTAAACAATTAACTAACAATTTCTACCTCCAGGAACAAAGGAACAAGGTCTTATACCTATCTCACTCACACCACAGGAACTTTATCTTCCCTCCTGCTCGCGCATCTGACGAAAGTCACGTAGACCAAGCGAAATTTCTTCCAAGGATTTTTCTGAAATAGTTTCTCGGAATAGTTAATTACTAACAATTAGGAATAAATTCGTTTTCCTCTTCTTATTTGTGGCAACTATGTGAGCTGATCACGTATTTTTTTATAGATAAGCAAGTGGGTCACCATATGATTAGTGATGGCCGCTTATGACCTTTCATAATACCACAGGAGTATGTGGGTGCATTACCGAGTTAAGATGTGGGGAAACGAGACGCCGCGGGTTCGAACCCCGCACCGATACTTATGTGTTTTTTTCTGCCTAGCTAACGCTGGGGATAACAGTAGGCCTAGTACGAGTTACAAATACGTTCACAGTTTTCGAATCCATATAAAATGACTACCGTCAAAGTGTCAAACTAGTAATTTATACGGTTATAAAGGAACGAATCGCTTGAAAACTAATTTAATTTTTGACAAATATGAAATAATATTAACCACATTATTAATTTTAATTAATTATAGTTCTCACTAGTGGCTACTGATACTAGACGTATGGAGAGAAAACGAAAACTTTCATCGTTTTACAAAACTATGAAAACTTGTACCTACTAGGCCTACTGTTGTAGGACCGTAAGTCCTTCGTAGTTCCTGATACCCACAATACAGGTTAACCTAGTGTGGAGTCAGGAGTGAGTGTGACTATTGGGTGTATTCATACTTAAAAACTCCGTAGCTTTAATGCCAGGATCCGCCTTCCCGTATCATAGATTTGTCGGTATTTAGCTTTATATGGAGCGACCCGTCGTTGAGATTATTGGATGGTTATGGTTACGAATTTCCATTTCAATAAACAATTAAGGAAATTATTTAGTAAAGCAAAATTACGAATCAACCATTATATTAATAGTCGGCAGTGTGCCAGCTGTTACACAATTTATTATTTACAAAGGAATGACTTGCGAATACATACATACATACCAAAAATAATAATTTACTTACAAAGTACAGTTTCAAAAATGTCATTTAGGGTAAATTAAATTTCATTTATTTGGGAACGAAATAAAACGCGCATTCGAGATCGAGCATTCGAATCACTTTAATATGACATTCATTTTCATTTTGCTGTGTTGCAATCCTTGGCTGAATTACCTTGATTGTATGTACAATAGAGACAAATCAATAACGAAAAGATAAATTATATTTCCTAAATAGAAAAACTAAGTACTTACAATGACAAGGCGCCAATTCTCGTAATTTTAAATGTTCAAAATATCATTCCTATCAAGTCTCAGCGTCAAGAAAGTTGCAAATGCCAATAATCGTCGGCCGGTCGTAAAACTACACGCCCAAATATTTCTGTAACATGTGTTAAAAACATGTTGCGCTGAACCCACTGCGAGTGGGATAAAGACAGGTGAAAGGAAGAGAATAAAATAAGTACTACAAAAATATCACATAAATATTTATTTATTACTTCCTAATTTCAAAGTCCACTGATAACATTAACATAAAATGCATCACAAAAACGTTTTCCCAAAAACATTCCAAAAAATCGTGTTTATCACACGACTGCTTAATATTAATGCATTGACACTTAATCGTACTAATTCGTAAAAACGAAGATGGCCAAGGCGCATAACCTTTTTTGTACTAAGTACAGATAAGTTCCTTTATTTTATAAGTTTCAAAACGCCTGAATCGATTTTGAAGTGTGTTGTGTCACTGGAATCGTTACCCCATTCCGGTTGACCTAGGCTAGGGACAATCTAAAAAAATAGTACTTTTCGCCGGTCATGTTTCTAACTGTAACAGTGTTATATTATATCACAGGGTCGTATCAATCTTGTTCTCCTCGATAACCGCCGAAGTTATGTCTTCAACAATCTTTGACTGCAGCATCATCGCTTTCTGCACCGGCAACGTCCTTAACAACGACGCAATGTATCTGCTGAACGTGTCAAAACAATCATTGTGAGTCATCTCCGTCAACTGCAAAGAGATGTCTCTAAGTGTCTGTGACAATCCCGTCTTATCCGTACGGACTCGCTTTGAACTACGAGTGTCGCTTGACACTGTCCTCTTTCTTGATCGAACTGTTTCTATAAAGTCATCGTTTTCACTACACGACGGTTCTAAGTAATTGGTGTCTGGAAGCAACACATCCTCGGGGTTCGTCAACTGAACCCACTCCTCAACCTCGTTACCCTCTTTTTCCACGTCCTGATGCGGCTGAAACAAAAAAGCTTGCATGAGCGCGTTGTAAACAGGTTTTTCAACTGACTCACAAAGTCAAGGTTAATGCCAGTTTGCGGCCGATAAAAACTATTATTACCAGGTTGTATACGAAATTTCTCGTCGACTGCAGATGCGGTCTTAGAAATGAATCCATTTTCTGAAACCAGAACACTCTGGGTTTGTAACAGTCGATATCTTCCCCATTCGTGGCGTTTAGACTATTCGAGATCTTTTTTAATTCTTGACAGTACGAGTTCCTTAGGTTCTTGAATTTGCTGATAACATGTTTAGGTTCGAAGTTTTTGATCCTCAATTCTTTCGCTATGCGTGAGGCGGACTCTGATCTTTTCTCTCTGTTTTTATAGTCTTCGAGGCTGGTGTTCCAGAGGCATTCTTCTCTCTGGTATAGGTCGATTAGCTGTAGTGTCTTCTCATCGCTGATACGCAGGATGGCATTCTGTGTGAGCTCAGCCATGGCGCAAGCGACGTGCGACCACGGGTCGTGACCACGGCCCACTGGCGTGAGGCGTCGCTCGTGACTCGCGCCGGGCATCGCTTGACTCACGCCTCGGACTGGCTTGGGGAAAACGCTTATCACTCAGAGCTTTATTTTATGTAAACGGTAATTAAATTGTTTTTACGTGTCAATCAATTTGCGTAGGCTCTTGTTGGTTTAAATAGTGCAATTGTTAAGTTTATTCAATTAATATACACTTAATTGAATGTCGCCATTATTTTATGAGTTCATCGTTTGTTATACTTACATTAGTAGAATAAGTTTTAGCTACAGTCAAAGTCGCATGTTCGGGACAAAGAATTATTATACATTAAAGTCTTTATTCGTGGTGTGTTTTCTGTGATCCATTGAGGAGAGCCATATATTTTTCCTCGTACCCTGTCATCAGGTCGAATCAAATTTTATTGTAACACATGAATTAAGAACTTTCTCTCTTTTAAAGTCGTTTCAAAACACCTAAACATTTTAGCATACCTAAAGTTGATATAAAGATTATATTAATCTATAACTCTTTATTAATTTTATGTATGTACAACTAACTAGTATTGAGTACAACAATTAATTATAAAATGGTCTGAACAAACGGGTGGGGGTGGGACGGGGCTTTGTTTGGCATTTTCTTGTATTGAAACAAAATAAATAAAGTTATGATTTTTATATGACAGCCTCCGTGGCGCAGTGGGTGAGTAGTCTGCTGCGAAGCGGGGGGCCGTGGGTTCGATTCGCGCACCGAGATAAATATTTGTCTGATCCACAAATATTTGTCTCGAGTCTAGGTGTTGTGGGACCGCAAGTACCTCGTAGATCCTGATACCCCCGATACAAGTTAACCTAGTGTGGGGTCAGGACTATGTGTGTGACTGTTGGGCGTACTTATTTACTTATTAATATAGTATATAACTGAGTTTATTTAAAGCATAGCCGACGAAGGAGCAACTGGTTCACCTGATGGTGAGTGATCTCCACCGCCCATGTACACCCACAATACCAGACGCGTTGCCGACATTAAAGGAAAGGAATAACTAATGGATTAGAAAAGGGATTTCGGCCTCAGGATATCTCACTAACCGTCCGAAAAGCAGCTGTTGCTACTTTACATCGATTTTTTGTAAGACAAGACTGTCTACAACGTGGCTCTAACACTTTTTCGCTAACTTAGTACGTTGTAATAAAAAAAACACGCAGCGAAAAGTAATTTATTTATTTTTTGCCCGGGATTGAAATTTGTGTCTAGTATGGCGATAGGCTCACATTACATCATGGGACGGAAATAAGCTCGAGGAAACGTAGGGGTAACTAGTTGCAACTCTGCTTACCTCATCGCCTCATAAAGGCGTGAACTTATGATGATGGTCAGAGTAAACACATAAATCATGCAATCCTTTAACATTACAACAAAACGAATTTAATTTCAAACAGCAACCGGTTGGGAACAGGAATCGAACCCGGTTCCACTCGCTGGTCAAGCTGTCGCGTCATCGTTTATTTATACATTAGCCTTGACCGTGAAGACTAAATTTTATATTACACTTATTAGCATTTAGTTTGAAATATCCACAAATGTTAAGGCACGTTTTGACGCGCGACCGAGATAGGCGACCGCGACACGAGGCGACACAGGGACAGAGTCTGAGTGGTAGAGCCGCGCTGTAGACAGATTTGTCTACAGCATGAATGGGCCGGCTCGTCCGGGTCATTACCACTGTCTCACAGAAAACCGGCGTAAAGTACCGGCGGTCTGGGTGTTGTGGGACCGCAAGTTCCTCGTAGTTCTTGATACCCACGATACAGGTTTACCTAGTGTGGGGTCAGGACTATGTGTGTGACTGTTGGGTGTATTTATTTATTTATTATTTATTAACAATACCTATTGCAATTGGAACAGTGTTACCGTATCTTATATCGTGCAGTGGTATCTTATCAGTTATCAGTTATCACAGACGGACCACGAGCCACGTAGACGGGGCGGCGACAGCAGCTGGTCAACACGTGACCATCAGACTGGGTTTTTTTATAAAAAAATATTTGCTTTAATGACGAGACGAGTGGGTCGCTCGCCTGATAGTAAGCGTCACGCCTGCCCATACACAGAAGCAACACCACACAGAACTTTGAATTACAAAGCACTGCGTGACATTGGACTGCGCCCGTCACCCCGAGACATTAGTTGTTAAGTCTCATAATGCCCAGTAATTTAACTGACTTCAGTGTCCTTCAAATTCAATCACAGTATTTACATACTCTATTTAACGGCAGAAATAGAGAAAGCGGTGATACAGATCAGGCGAGCGACCCGCTCGTCTCGTTATTCAAGCAAATAAAAACAATGCGTATTATTAGCTTTTGCTCGTGGCTCCACCCGCTTGAATGCATTTATCAGAGATAAAAAGTAGAAGCCTATGTTCTACTCCAGGTTATGGTCTACCTGTGTGCCAAATTTCATCTAAATTCGTTCAGCTGTTAAGGCGTTACTGACAAACAAACAAACAAATATTCACATTTATAACACTACTAGCTTTTGCTCGCGGCTCCGCCCGCGTGAATAGACTTTTCCGAAATAAAACGTAGCCTATAACTTTCTCCAGGGTCCCATCTATCTCTACATCAAAATTCATCAAAATCGGTTCAGTGATTTAGGCGTTGTGTACAAGTTTCATGATGATCGGTTAAGTAGTTTTCGCGTGAAAGCGTAACAAACAAACTTACATTCACATTTATAATATTAGTTCTATGATATTAGTAGAGGATTTATTTTTATGTTGATATTGGCTTAATTTATACCGACATTATGCAGATATACAACGAAATAATGTTTTTTTTTTGTTTTTGCAACTGACAAGCTGACCTTCGGTAGCCGGTAGCGTCACTATTGGTAGCGTCGGCTAGAACTAAAAAGTTCGCAAAATCTTACTTCTGCCGGACCATCAAGCTGTGGAATAGTTTACCGGCACACGTGTTCCCTCCTTCCTATAATATGGGGTCCTTTAAACGGAGTATGAAGAAGCAATTAGGCAGGCCGTCATAATTTTGCCGACCTACGATAGACACATCGTCTGTCGTTGGTCGACAGTATTCTTGGATTGCGCTGCACTTAACATCAGGTGTAGCGTAGTCACTTTGCCGTGACAGTATAAAAAAAAATAAAAAAAAAATGTAGCAAATAACAGCTAGCAATACAGAGAAAACAAGAAACAAGTTGACCATGTTTATTGTTCGATGATTAGTGTTTCAACCGACTTCAAAAAAGGAAAAAGGAGGAGGTTCTCAATTCGGCGCGTTTTTGTTTTTTTGATGTATGTACATCGATTTCTCCGCCAATTGGGGACCGATTTTGTTGCACAAAAATTAATTCGATAGAGTTTAGCTGCCATGTGGTCCCATATAAATTTAGTTAAGATCTGATGACCCTGTCAGAGTAATGAAATAAAATTCCTCAACGGACAACAGTACACTCGTCGCGACTGTGTTATTGTATTGGAATTCACATTCTTTTGCTGTAACTACCACAAAAAATTTAAGTCGGTTTCTAAGTTTGTTAATTTTTTTTTTATTTTTTTTTTTATTTATTGCCTAGATAGGCAGACGTGCAAGCGGACGATACACCTTTTTCTTTCCTTTAAACCTCACTTAGATAGAGAGAGTCTCTCATACGACATAGGCGGAAATATATATTTTTATTTTATTATCTTGGATGACGAGACTAGCAAGTTGCTTGCCTGATGGTAAGCGCCACGCCAGCTCATAAACAGAAGCAACGCCATACAGAACTTAAAAAAAATAATTAAATAACCCAACAGTCACACACATAGTCCTGATCCCACAGTAGGATACGAGTCTTATGTCGTGGGTATCAGGATCTACGAGAAACTTTCGGTCTCAACACCCAGACTCGAAACAAATATTTGTGTATCACACAAACATTTATCTCGGTGCGGGAATCGAACCTGCTGCCTCTCGCTTCACAGCTAGCTACTCAGCCACTGCGCATCCATCCTACAATTATTATTAATTATAAATGTGAATGTATGGATATTTGTGAATTTGGATGTTTGTTAATCAACCACGTCTGAACGGCTGAACGGATTTGGATGAAATTTGGACGTAAAAGGATACTCACGCGGGTGGAGCCGCGATTGAAAGCTTGTGTAACACTAAACTACGAGATTGTTACCTAACTTATAAATGATTATTATTGTCGGTAAGGTATGATATTTTGATAACATTTAACACATCCGAGTTGATAATGTATCTTTGTTAATTTACCGAAACTTGTGATAAAGCGGCGGCCTCCGGCGTCGTAAACATTATTTGCCAGGAAATGTTACTTCTATTGACAAGGAAACTTCATTAATGAAATATATCTAAAAAAAAACTGATCAACCATCTGAAGGCCAATTCTCGTAATTTTAAATGTTCAAAATATCATTCCGATCTAGTCTCAGCGTCAAGAAAGTTGCAAATGGCATTCTCTTAAACCAATAATCAACGTCAAATGTGAACAGATCGTAATAAGATTGAATGTAGAATAAAAGTCGACTGAAGCCAAAACGGTATAATGCTACTGCTAATGCTAGGTGCATTTGACGTTGATTATTGGTTTAAGAGAATGCCATTTGTAACTTTCTTGACGCTGATACTAGATCGGAATGATATTTTGAACATTTAAAATTACGAGAATTGGCCTCCTGATCAAGCTACATAAGTGAGCTAACCGGATTTTTTAACTTTAAATGCGATGTGCTAAAACAACTAGAGTGAAATATGGATATTGAAACTTCTTTTTATAAGCATGTAAAGTAAGCAGTCAAGATAAAAAATGGCAGTTGTAGAGACTGCAAATAGAAGTGAAATTTAGATATTTTAGTATTAAAATTTGAAATTTCATAATGTTTGAATTAAAATTATCAACATCAATCTGGTTTTTACATGTATTGACACTCCGAGAAACAGTTATATATGCATGTTTATATGTTTTTTTAGTACTCCCTATTGTACTGGATAATGATGCTACAATTAAACGATTCAAATAATAATCAAACAAAAAAACCTTTTTCAACAATGCACAGTATATACACATTGAACTTTTCATTAAATCCATTCAATTTCACTTATAAGATATACACAGCACTAATGTTGCATAATACGTCAGCTGTATAGCTACAGATATACTGCTTTAAGCATGTCGGTGACCCGAACGCACGAGATTTCACCCATCCAACAAAGTGTCTAACGCGCACAGCACACGGTCGCTGCGCGTCATGAGCATGTCGGTGACGCGAATCCATAAGATTTTTCGCTACCAAAAAGTGCCCAACGCGGCTACAGAAGTTTTCACTTCAAAAATGAAGGTGATAGTTTTGAATACAGCATGATCGGCGTAGTAGTACTGTCTCACAGGAAATAAAAGAGCCGGTAAACGAGCCAGTGGGTCACCTGATAGTAAGTGATCTCCACCGCCCATGTACGCCCACAATATCAAGAGAATTATGAGAGCGTTGCCGACCTTAAAGGAAAGGGATAATTAAGAGATTGGAAATGGAAGGGGGATTTGGGCTTCCGGATATCTCACTCACCGTACGAAACGCAGCAGAAAGCTGTTACTTTACGCCGGTTTTCTGTGAGACAGTGGTAACGACCCGGACGAGCCGGCCCATTCGTGTTGTAGACCAAAGTGATACAGCGTGTCTCTACCAATCAAAAATAAAGTAAAAAGAGCTGAAATGTAATTCTTTGTTTTAAAACCAGATTCTTACCATATACAAATAATAGAGCTTCTTATAAGTCGCGACACACATACTTTTATCTAAAATAAAACAGTATAGATTTGTTAAACATAATATCACATAACAGACGTCGCGAGTGGCCCAAATACCTTATCAGGTTTGTTATCAAGCTAAAACATCGCGCGACTCCGCTCCGATAAGATTTGGTACCTCGAAATATATAGCAATATTGCTGGAATTTATGAATAACTGTTGATATAGTCAGTTGTTGAAGATCGGAAATCTTGTCAATATTCATGATGGATCTGCAAAATATGAGATCCGTAAAAATATGTCATTGTTTTCTTAAAACTTTCATGAGTTGTTCATATCCAAAAATACACGTGATTTGGCCGGGAATGGTATTTGTGATGACATGGCAATAGGCTCATAACCTATCACGTCATGGGACGAAAATAAACTCGGCGAAACGTGGGTGCATTAGTTGCTTATCTGTCTACCTTTTTGAGAATATAGAATGTTATTTTCTGTCTTTGAGTAATTTTAGAAGCTAATCGTCAGTCAACAGCCGCGGCGCAGTGAGTGAGTCGTCGGCTGTGAAACGATGGCCCCTGGTTCAATCCCCAATGGGTGTAGGATGACACGTTCGATCTGCCTGTTGCGAGATCAAAACTTTATTGTTAGAAGTTACGTGAGACGAGTATTATTTTAGTAATACCAAACGACAATCACTTCAACTCATAGTTTATTGGTTACATTTACAATATCACTGCTTTACAGACCACAACCCCATGTCAGGATTCTCTAGAGACCGCTCTCTAATTATAACTAAGACAACTAGGGACCGATTAGTAAACCAGCATAACTACCGCGCAATGAACTCTTGGACTATCGTCTGAGCACTGATCTTAGTGAACTAGAGGCTGACCGACTGACTTTTATACCATTTAACTACTCTTCCACAACTATATCGCACCATTATTATCTTAGTGTACCCAACGTTGCTTTCTCAGACACCCTCAATTAACCAATAAAAAGAAAATACGCTAACATATAGTAAAGGGAAACGAGCAAGTGGGTCTCCTGATGGTATGTGATCGCCAACAGCCAATGAACTCAAAACAAAATATGGATGGGTTATAACTCCATTTATACGGAGAGACTGACAAAGGCCAGATTAAAATAGAAAACTTTCATTAGGCCGCGTCTTCGGGCCGCATCGTGCAATTTCAAAACCACAGATGGAACCTCGTAAATAAAAAAAGAACAATTTTATTTGGCCTATGCTTGAAACAAAAGGAACATAATAAAGAGAAAATTAGTTACACATCAAGCTTAAAAATAGGTACTTAAATACGTAGACATAAGAATTTTTTTTATCAATTGTTTTAGGTGGGTGGTACTTACCAAATTTTCGTTTGCTATATTTACCTAAATACAACAAATAAAGAATTATTACTATACTGTGTAGAATCTTAGCTTACATAATTACAAGGTGGTAGGTCCCTCGTTTGCGAGAGACCGGCTGGGTTGGTACCACCGCTTTGTCTATTTCTGTCGCCAAGCAACAGTGTGTAAGCACTGTTGTGTTCCGGTGTGAAGGACATTGAAGCCAGTGTAATTACTGGGCATTATGAGACTTAACACCTTATGTCTCGGGGTGACGAGCGCAGTCCAGTGTAATGCAGAGCTTTATTTAAAGTTCTGTGTGGCGTTGCTTCTGTTTATGAGCAGGCGTGGCGCTTACCACCAGGCGAGCGACCTGCTCGTCTCGTCATTCAATGTAATAAAAAAAAAAAAAAGTGAAATTGTGGGTATTAAAAGATTTAACAACTTATGTCTCGGGGTGACGAGCGCAGTCCCGTGTCATGCAATGCTTTGTAATTCAGAGTTCTGTATTGCGTTGCTTCTGTTTATGAGCAGGCTTGGCGCTTACCATCAGCGAGCGACCTGCTCGTCTCGTCATTCAAGCTAGTAAAAAATAATACGCTATTATATTTTTGTCAGATTCTCGCCTACCTATGTCATACACGAAACTCTCCGTATGGAAGTAGCACTTTAAGTAATGGAAAAAAAAATGGAAAGGGGAGATACCTGTATGGTATCTCTACTAAAGGCACATTATGCGACCGAGACAAGAGAGCGCGACACGAGACCATTCCCATAAAATTTCACACAAAGCCGACGTGTCAGAAATGTGGGTGTAAAAATAAATAATAAATAATAAATACACCCAACAGTCACACACATAGTCCTGACCCCACACTAGGTTAACCTGTATCGTGGGTATCAGGAACTACGAGGGACTTGCGGTCCCACAACACTCAGACCCGAGACAAATATTAGTGGATCACACAAACATTTGTCTCGGTGCGGGAATCGAACCCACGGCCTCTCGCTTCGCAGCCGGCTACTCGCCCGCTGCACCACGGAGGCTGGCAAAATAATAAAAAAGTACACCCACATTTCGCCGAGGGAATTTCTGTCCCATGATGTGATCGGGGGCAAGCCTATCGCCATACCGGGCACAATTCCAGACTCCGGGCTGATACTGAGCATTTCATAATAGAAAAACCCAATATCACTTTTACCCGACCCGGGGATCGAACCCGAGATCAGCGTCAGCCGCAGTCGTAACGCGTACGCATTACAACTGCGCTACAAAGGCAGTCTCAAAAGATTTTACTTTCACGAAATCTGACGCAACCTATTAAATTGGTAACAATACACGTAATCAGAGATTTAAGTGTGACTCATCAGTCAAAGTAAGTGCTATTGTAATTATTAGACCACGACTACGATATCATTTTTTTAATATGAGTCATAATTTTTATTACTTTTTTTATGTATTTGGCACGTGAACCTCATATTACTGTTAAAAGTAATTTGAACAAATGAACAAATGAACAAATATTTATTTAAAAATTACAAATATTTTACACAATTACAAATTATTAGGTACTCCTACCCTAAACATTATAGAATTTGTAATTTCAAAGATTATACAGTGTATTCAAACGCGATCCCCTCACTAGGCAAGCCTGTATCGAGGGGTCCCGGATTATAATACCATAAACTAGTTCTATCGCTGACACACATAGGTACAAGTCTACATATTACAATATAGATATAATTTTTAAATAAAAAAAGATACTGAAAAAGAAAAAAAAAATACAACAATATTACTTTCACTAACTACCACTATTTTCCTATAAACCTTCGAATTGGAAAGGTGTTATATGTCTATATCTCTCTATTCTAAAAAAAAGTAACTGCCGCCGCCGCTGCCAAAAGCTTGTCACGCTATCTCCTCCGAAACTGCTGGGGGTATGGGGTCGAGACCGATACCAATCGATGTAGAATAATGTGGGGAAGAAAGTAAGATATGTCTCATATTCGTCGGACTTTAAGTTTTCTTTTTATTTTATGTTTTGTGGAAAAACATGGGCAACGCCCCTAGTATATAAAAAAAAACACTGTTGGCCCTTTCTAGGTCGTGAAGATAGACATATAGATAGCTTAATAAAAATAGTTAAATTAAAAACAAATATAAACAGAAGCGAGATATTATCCTTACACGGATAGCTTATAAAAATGAACCTAATTATTTATTTTTATTTTCATCTGAAAAGTGATGAACATCTGACTGATGCAGGGCGTGCACGCAGCGCGGCGCATTTCATACACGTAGATGCCGCAACTTGCTATCTCGCTCTGGCTCAGAGGCATAGCTCTTGCTGAGGTAACCAATAGAAATACAGTTTACAAACAAAAAAATAATTAAAGTTTACGAAATAAATATGATTACTTTTATAGTCTAATTTTCGTATGCGAGCTATTTCATTACGTTTGAATATCGATTCTGATATCGCAGTTAAAATGCCTAACAGGGTTTTTGTTACATATTGTATAACCTCACCTGTATCCCCGAAATGTAGTCAGAGAGGCAACTATTACACACACTTATTTCGCCAAGCGGAATTCCGTTCCTTAATGTTATAGGGGGCGAGCCTATCGCCATACCGGGCATCGATTCCAAACCCCGGCAACAAATCATGTGTGATATTTCATATAATAAATTCCAACACAACTTATGATTGCCTGACCTGAAACTTGAATCCACAACCTCATTAAAAGCATTAAAGCCTGGACCTAGAATACTAACCCCTATTACTTCTCCCAAAGGATTGACCTAGTTATACCAAATTACCCATAAATATAATAGTTATTCCTTCTTTCTGCTTGGCATCTTCCCGGCCTAATGCCAGGGTCCACCATCTCGTACTATAGATTTGATGGTATTTAGTATTACATAGGGCGACCCGCTCTCTGACTCCTACAACCCGCAATGGGAACGAAGTTTAATTTTTGAAAAATCGCGTTTCATGGCCAGTCAACAAAATCGCTTTATAGGACCGTATGGAGATTGCAAATGATGAGGTATACTTTAGACATTGATATTTTCAGCTTGTTCGTTTTGCAGCAGAGTTTATTGTAGACAAAATAAACATATCCTATTTTAGTTAGGTGCTGAATATATCCTATTTTAGTTAATGTAAGAAATTAATGTTATTTGTGACTTCAGTGGTTTGTTTTATTATCAGGAGGCCAATTCTCGTATTTAATGACACTGCGAATTAATTTTAAGCCAACCGAGATTAGATTTTGATTTGACTGGAAAATTGTATTCTGTTCCTCTATATGTTCAGTCCGGTGTCAATATAATCTCATCTCGACGTCATCAGAATCTCAATTCAGTCACAATTTGGACGTTTATTTAAGGACATGTGTCATTTAAAAATGCAGTCAACTTTTATTCTACTTTCGATCTCATTGCGATCTATGTTCACATTTGACGTTGATGATTGGTTTACGGGAATATCATTTGTAACTTTCTTGACACTGAGACTAGATCGGAATCATATTTTCAACATTTTAAATTACGAGAATTGGCCTTCAGAGATCAATTGACTCAAGAAGACTCAACATTAGTGTTAGTTGTAGTAATTTTGTTGTTCTGTGGTCAGTTCTGGCAGTTGTAATTACCCCGCCATAAATTTATAGCTCTAGAATATTGCATAATTAAAGTGAGTGTCTGAGCTCAATGTACTCAAATGATTTATAGTCATATGTTTTTGATTATTATTCCTATGATGCTTAGTGGCGTATAATAAGATTTGCGGTTACCGGCATAAATCATCTCATGAGTGTAGTGGCAGCGTACATAAATGCCGATGTGGTCCCAGGATCGAGTAATGTGTTGAGCAATAAAAAAATCTATGATTTGAAATACATACATGTGTTGATCGGGATTGGTATATATGCTCTATCACATTTTGGGACAGTAATAAGTTCCGCAGTGTACTAGTACTACTAGTACTACAGTGTACTAATACTAGTACTACTATATTTTAACTCATTAGTGCATGATTTGGATTTGGACTTATTTAATACTAGTATTCCTAAACTTAAGAAGATAATGGGCGATAGCTTTTCTAATGTATAATAGATTATACAAGCGAGTGTTTCAGCGATTGGTATAAACTCATACCTATATTTCAGTTGTTCACCCTAAACAAAATGTTTCTGTACTTATATATGTGAAAACTTGTTATTACCCATCTGTAATTATTTATTTATTTACAAAAATAAAATAAAAATAACATAAAATAAAATAAAAATAAAATAAAAATAAAATAAAATACTTTATATGATGATAAGGTATTTTATTCTTATCATTAAATACATAATCAAACGTTGTGACAAGTTTTGTCTGATGATCTCATAATAAAAAACGGGCACGAGCAGGTCACTCGCCTGCCCATAAACAGAAGCAACACACACACACACACAGAACTCTGAATTACAAAGCACTATATGGCACTAGAATGCGCACGTCATCCCGCAACATATGATGTTATGTCTCATAACACCCAGTAATTTCATTGAAATAGACGAAGACTGCCGAAGGTCATAGTCTTTTATGTTAGTCCTTCATTTTATATTGGTGTCTGTTCTGTTCAAATGCTGACAACCGAATTCTGACATTCAAATATAAATCTATTTTAAAAGAATAATCAAAACACTAGGTACACTCCTTTAATACCCAAAATCCATCAGATATCCAAAAACATTTGCAAAGACATGAACCCCGTAGAAAAACACTTTTACTACTTCATCAAAATCAAAGAGTTAATCCCGGCATAAATCTGCACGTCCGCCAAGACCGCAGATTTGATTCCCGTGCCAGACATGTCGGTGCCTGTCGTTGACTCATGAGCTAATCGCGTACTTTGTTGTGCAATACTGTAGATACGATTCCGAACGTGACCGCATAGCAAAATTATAATCGCTAATCGCAGATGACATTTTTACACTTTTTCTTCGACATGAGAAGAAACGAGATAATTTTGTTGACGTATTTAGTCATGAAATTCCAGTTTTATCTGGAGGCCAATTCTCGTAATTTTAAATGTTCAAAATATCATTCCGATCTAGTCTCAGTGTCAAGAAAGTTGCAAATGGCATTCTCTTAAACCAATAATCAACGTCAAATGCACCTAGCATTAGCAGTAGCATTATACCGTTTTGGCTTCATTCAACTTTTATTCTACATTCAATCTCATTACGATCTATGTTCACATTTGACGTTGATTATTGGTTTAAGAGAATGCCTTTTGCAACTTTCTTGACGCTGAGACTAGATCGGAATGATATTTTGAACATTTAAAATTACGAGATTTGGCGTCCAGTTATCTGTATATGTTTATCGAAGTAACATAGTTGCATAGAATAAATATAAAAAATAGTACTTTCAACCTCTCCTGGGTACTTTGTCTACGAACCATCGAAATAATATAACTAAAACGATAACTCTCATAGAAATCTGCCAAAAAATACGGCTCCACTTACTTACACATGCAAAGGTAAAATCACACGTAATAATCAACTTTATTTCATAAAAGTTAATGTCTAAATATAAATTCCTAGATTGGGATACGACGTTCTGCACCGCGCAAAAAATTTGACGTATCAAGTGTCAACTAGAGATTATTATGCACAGAGTTTTTTAACCCCGCCCCCTTGCACAGAGATTTGGTGGCGTAATTTTTTTGCTCGAGTTAAGTTTCTTGTCATCTTATTTTGATGCTACGAACCAAGGATATACGTAGTTTCATGGCTGATTCGCCCACGTGCCCATGTTTTACACCTAACTGCCGGTACGACCAATCCGCACATCATATTCTTTGGGAGTGTAGTCTCTGGCAACAAGAGCGCAACATTATGTTAGACAGTGTGCAACTAACATCTGGAGTTGTATACTATATGGATCTTGTGGAAACTAGAAAGAATTTCCGTGCATTCCGGCGTTTTTGTCATACCTATTATTGGAATCAAGTTTAACAGCTCACGTGATAGGACCCACTTAATGAAATGACATCCGTGGTGCTTTACATCTAGCTTCTCCAGTTGTAAATGTCCTTGTACCTGAGGTTAATGCCTCCTTTGTTCATTATTTTGTCTACCGCTTTGCTATGGAGGGAAGTGGACAATTAATATTTCCAACTCCTTCTTAACTTCCTATTTGATAAATTTCGTTGAAATGAAATGAAATGAAATGAAATAGTTTTATTCATCATGTAGGCAATTAAAATAGCGCTTATGACAAGTCAGTACAAAATAAAGAAACTTATGTAAGTACAGAAATCATATCAGCTAATATATACATAACATACATAGCATCGTCAAAATACACTGGGCAACTATAAAGTTTACAATATTTTTATATTAGTCCAGGATTGTTAAGTATTATTATTATTGTTATTTTTTCTCTGTTTTAAAGGTCGATATGGACCATAGGCATTACCGAAACGGCACGTGGTTTAAAACTACCACCGGATCCAAAACGACCCAACCTGAGAAGACCCGGCGAAACAAACTCAGTGGGCTTACTTTACCACTGGATTTTATGCGGCGCGACCCAGTCCTGAGAAGATCCAGCTAGTCAAACTCAGTGGGCTTGTTTTTGGTCCGATTTATCATACCAAAATAAATTAGGGAAATAAAAAGTCCTATTTTTATTTTAAGGTGATTGATACGGACCATGTGTACCTCTAAATTGTTGTTTTGTAATTGTTGTTTGCGGGACAAAGACAATTTAGCATTTCCAGAGACTCGCCGAGCTGCTCGGTGTCAACAAAAATGCGTGCCACTGTCGATCCTGGTGCACAGGAGTTACAGTGGCGGGTGTGTGGGCGGGATAGTCTCGTATACGTAGTTTCATCGAATGTTGACATTTTTACTCGAAATATTTTTCGTCGACAGTTATTTCTCTCGTGTGCGAGATATGTCGTGTTCCATAAGCTAAGCCCATAATGATAAATGATCTCTACCGCACATGAACACACGAAATACCAGAAGAGTTGCCTTTGCCAAATTTAGAGGAATGGGTCTCGGGAATAGAAATGCAACAGTAAATTGCTACTTCAGTTCCTACTACTGCACAAGCTGACTAACTAGTCTTTAGGGATCCGTTTCTGGCAAAGACTTTAATGTATACTACCAGACAAGCTGCGCGGTACATAGAAATTGTATCACTAATTTGCGACCAATTGACTGTAACTCTATATTAACATCTCGCTTACTCTCAACTAGAACCTCTATCGCGCTCCCTGTTTGTGAGCTGTCAAACTCCCGCGTTATGTGACGCAGATTTACTTCTAAAAGCCCATGTATATGTATACATATAGTCTTTGGCTTCTGAGTGATGTTCCCACAAAGAAAAAACTCCCACAAGGAATTGCTGACCTGGGTATTGAACCTCGAAACCCCATTTCTAGCATATGTTGCAACCAAATCAGTTTTATGTACAGATAATATGGTCACAAATGTGCCCGAATAATGGTGTATCAAGCAATGAAGCTGTATTTATTTATAATGAATGTTTTATAAATATTAAATAGTATTTTTATATACCTATTGACAGCCTCCGTGGCGCAGCGGGTGAGTAGCCGGCTGCGAAGCGAGAGGCCGTGGGTTCGATTCCCGCACCGAGACAAATGTTTGTGTGATCCAATAATATTTGTCTCGGGTCTGGGTGTTGTGGGACCGCAAGTCCCTCGTAGTTCCTGATACCCACGATACAGGTTAACCTAGTGTGGGGTCAGGACTATGTGTGTGACTGTTGGGTGTATTTATTTATTTATTTTGTTTATAGACTTTATATATTTATATTATATTATAGATTTTTAATTACTATATTGTAGCTATATATTATGTGTATTTATATTTCATTGATTACGTAACATTTTAAATACATACACCCCACTTTTCTACTCGCCCTTGTAAGCAATTCCATTACATTAAGGTTGTCTGGTAGAGACGCTTTTAGCGATAAGACCGCCTCTTGACAGTATTATAGTTATAAGGTTCTTTTGTATTGTTTCTTAAGTTTGGTGTTCAATAAAGAGTTATCTATCTATCAAATCCTGTCTCCAAATGCAGTCGGTGCAGTCGCCTTCGGAACGGTCCCTTACTTGCAGCCGCAGTAGCTGACATGTGCATCATGAGTCATGGATCACTTTCGCTGACCGCACAAATCCCTTTCCTCAACAAATTGCTTAGTCCGATGATGACTCCGCCAATTATAGTTTTAACGATCTGGTCATTTTGTGTTCAATATTTTGCAGAACTAAGCTCTGATGAATAATGATTGAGACTTTAGTAACACTTATTACTTGTTGATTCAAGAAATCACTAAGGACCGTTTTTTTTATCTTAGCTCGGCAAAGTGACTACGCTACATCTGATGGTAAGTGTAGCGCAATCCAAGAATAGTGTCGACCAACGATAGACACTGTATCTATCGTAGATCGGCAATATTATGCCGGCCTGCTGAATTGCCTCTGCACTCACGGAGGATCACAAGGAAGGCAAACTATACCACAGCTTTATGGTCCGACAGCAGTATGAAAGAAAACAAAGAAAGAGAGTATTGATAAGAAGTACGTGAAATCACTCGTTACTTAAAGGTCAAAGTAAGCGGAAATGACTCCATACACTCTGCCCCTTTAATCTTCACAATTCCTGGCATTTATTAAAATATTTTATTATGTGCAAAGTAATAAAGCAAGTAACGCAGAGAACAGAGTAACGTCATGCATGTTGTATTACGACTGGGGCAATAAAACCGGGCTGAGACACCTGCGATGCCACTTTCTCAAATCATTTGCACGATTGTTAGAAAATGTGCGGAGTAGACGAGCGTTTTGAATTATTTTTGAGAGATATAATAGTAGTCCATCAGGCAGTTTGTTTGGCAGCGTTTGTTCCGCTGATGTATGAGAAAGTGTAGGTTTTAATTCTTACAGTGTTTTTTTACCCAACTAATATGCCCCAATACTGCCTTTGTGGCGCAGTTGTAATACGTACGCGTTACGACTGAGCCTGGCGCTGAGGTCTCGGGTTCGATCCCCGGGACGAGTAAAAGTTATATTAGGTTTTTTTCTATTACGAAATGCTCGGTATCAGCCCGGAGTCTATAATTTGTGCCCGGTATGGCGATAGGCTCGCCTCCTATCACATCATGGGACGGAGATACGCTCGGCGAAATGTGGGTGTACTGGTTACACCTCTGCCTACCTCTTCGGTGATTACGGGCGTGAGTGCGTATATATGTATGTATAATATGTCCCACTGCAGAGTAAATGCCTACCTCTTCTTCTTATTCATTCTACCTGGCGTTTCTCCGGCCATTGCTAGGGTCCGCCTTCCTACTAAGACGCCTCCACTTCACCCGATCTTGAGCATCCTCTGTAGTAAGACCGTCGGCTCTCATATCTCCCTCTAATACGTCAAGCCACCGTTTTACCTCTCCTTTAAGGAAAGTCGTTCAGAACAAAAATCCACCAAGCTGGACCAAGGGCTGGTTAATCTAGATGAGGCGTATTTAGACTGAGAAACCGGTGAAGTATTGGGTTCGAATCTCAGGTCTAGTAATCATAATTTTTGTTTGGGTTTGTTGCTTCAGAAAATTACACGGACTTGTCCAGGATCAGAATTTGTGCCCGGGATATAGCCCACCATCTATTTAATCAGTGGACAGAAATCACCTTGGTCAGCCATTGCGGCAACTAGCACTTCTGCCTACGTCATCGGAGATATCTGTGCGAGCTTATTGAGTAATTCCTACTTACAGTTTTCAGTAAAAAAGCATATAATATTATGTCTCATGCTAAAAATTTCCATTATAAGTAAAAAGTCATGCAGGCGACTCCAATGTGACCTTACTGTTCGTGATACGTGACCAAAGTTACCGATTGAATTTAACAACAAATAATTGTGTCCGTGAACCATTATTTACAACTAATTTGTAAAAAACCGTTCGTATAATATCGGACGTGTCCTACAGGTAAATTTTAGCCATAATTTAATTAAAACGAATAAATAATTAATGAATCGATCAGAATAACGTTACATCGAAATGAAACGTATAGGATTAGCAGAACCCGTTAATTTTATTATTGGTTATTAAAAACGTTTTTATGCCATAATGTCGATATATTTTGTATTTGGATCACTGATCTATTTAAGGGCTATCAACAAAGACCTTAATGTACATGCTACTAGACAAACTGCGCGGTACATAGACATTGTAGCACTAAGTTGCGATCATTTGCCGTAACTCAATATTACCATCTCGCTTGCTCTCAACTAAAACCCCTTATCGCGCTCCCTGTTAGTGAGCTGTCAAACTCCTGCTTTATATGACACAATTTTTTTTCTAAACAGCCCGTCTAGTAGTATACATTAATGTATTTGGCTATCAATGGTTTTGCATCTATTAGGGCATATATTTAGTATGACGATCTAGTTTACATTAGTATACTTTGATTATATTCTGTGTTAAGGTTTTTATTTAATAAATATAAATAAATAAAAATACAGTGATAGCTTATCGGGGAGAGGTACAGACAGAGATGAAAGTTGCAGGTTTGGAACCAGCCCCAAAACCATACCTCTGACTTTTCTAAGTTAAACGTGTATTCATTGTTAATTATCATTTGTTTTAACGTTGAAGGAAACATCGTGAGGAAATCTGCACACATGAGAAGTTTTTCGTAGGAACGAAGAATTTCGAAAGTATGTGAAGTCTGCTAACCCGCATTGGGCCAGCGTGGTGAACAAAGACCACTCTCATTCGTAGAAAAGGCCCGTACGCAGGAAATAACTATATAATACAGGACTAGTAGTATTATTAACACACAGTGATTCACGAATCGATATGAATATCATCATCTTAGTAATTTCGATTAATTAAAACAGTCATACATACATAGATGACCCAGCTTATGACAAGTTCTTCAGCGTCCAGAAACCCACTATTCATTATAATATCCGATCAAAACAATTTTCAATCCAGAATCAAAAACTTTCTTAAACTGATTATTAAAAAATAAGTTTTAACTAAACCTGGAAACCGACTTCAATATAAAAAACACAAAAAAGTAAAAAATTATCAATTTATATAGGTCTCTTTAGAGTCGGTGCCTATGTCGCTGTCTGGCAAATAAAATGAGGACCGGCACCGTTGAGGAGTTTAATTTTTTTTTACTCCATACTCCGTCATCAGATCCTAACCAAATTTACTACATCATATTTGGGACGACATCGCAGCTAAACTCTATGAAATGAAATTATTTCCAACAAAATCGGTGCACAGTTGGCGGAGAAATCGATGTACATCGATCGATGTGATGTGTATATAAAAAAAGCAAAAAAAAGCGAACCTAATTGAGAACCTCCTCCTTTTTTGAAGTCGGTTCAAAATAGTGCGTTGATTCGCGTCTATAACAAACAATTGATCCAAAATGATAAAAATATAAATAATAAATGCGAATAACACACAAACGGACAAAGTGCTCAGGCATATAACAGGCCTTTGTAGTTCCTGATACCCACAATACAGGTTAACGTAATGTGAGGTCAGGACTATGTGTGTGATTGTTGGGTGCATTTGTTTATTTATATAACAATCCTTCGTAGGAACTCCTAATACCCACAATACAGGTTAACCTAGTGTGTGGTAGAACTATGTGTGTGACTGTTGGGTGTATTTATTTATTTATTTATATAACAATCCTTCGTAGTTCCTAATACTTACAATATAGGTTAACCTATTGTGGGGTCAGGACTATGTGTGTGACTGTTGGGTGTATTATTTATTTATTTATATAACAATCCTTCGTAGTTCCTAATACTTACAATATAGGTTAACCTATTGTGGGGTCAGGACTATGTGTGTGACTGTTGGGTGTATTATTTATTTATTTATATAACAATCCTTCGTAGTTCCTAATACTTACAATATAGGTTAACCTATTGTGGGGTCAGGACTATGTGTGTGACTGTTGGGTGTATTATTTATTTATTTATATAACAATCCTTCGTAGTTCCTAATACTTACAATATAGGTTAACCTATTGTGGGGTCAGGACTATGTGTGTGACTGTTGGGTGTATTATTTATTTATTTATATAACAATCCTTCGTAGTTCCTAATACTTACAATATAGGTTAACCTATTGTGGGGTCAGGACTAGGTGACTGTTGGGTACTATATAACACTCGTCTTTTTTGTCTGGAGTTACTAACGCAGCGTCGACCCGCCCGTGTACACCAACCCACCCTTCACAAACCCTCGTCCCTTCGTCTACATAAAGCTCACTCATCCCTTCGAACGTGGTGATGATGCAATACTACCTCGTATTACGGGCTGATATCAACTCTTTATGGGCTACCAACTTTACGGCTCCAATGAGATTTTTGTGCACAAGTGAAAGTAAGTATCTAGAGTTAAATAGGTACATATCGGCTTATTGCAAGAACTCAATAAGTGTTATTCTGGAAAAGAATGAGATAGGTAAGCAATTAATTTTGGTTTTATTAATTGCTTTATATCTTTCTTTCTGCCTAGCGTTCTATTGTTCCGGCTTAATACCCAGGGTTCGCCTTGTCGTACCATAGATTTGATGGTATTTGGTAATATATGGGGTGACCCACAGTCTAACCTCCCACAACCCGCAACAGGAACCAGGTGTCAATTTTTTTTTACTGCCTGTATAGGCAGACGAGGAAACGGGCCATCTGTAAAGTAGTAGGATTTAATCAGACCAGGAAAATACCGTGTGAATTTCACTTGGAAAACTATTATTTGCTAAGGCATTTGTGGTTAATATTTAAATTTTCTTGAAGACAGTCGTCCGCGTCATTGGAATCGAATCTACTACCCGACATGTTGGCTCTTGTTTCAGTTGACTAATACTTTATGATGATCTATTGTGCAATGTGAATGAAAAGTACTAGAAATGTGTCATACATTTGACTAGGTACCTAGCACCTCTTATGAGTGGGGGACCGTTTGGATAAGTATCACTGCTTTGTCTATATCGGCTGTGTGATATCATTTACATTTCGGTCTAAAGGACATTAAAACCAATGAAACTATTGAGCATTATAAGACTATAATCGTATGTCTCGGGGTGACGAGCGCAGCAGTACCATACTTCATAATCCAAAGTTCCGTTTGATATTCCTTCTGATTATGGACAGGCGTGATGCTTGCCATCAGGCGCGCGATCTGCTCGTCTAGTCATTCCCGCTAATAAAAATAAGAAACTTCTTGAGAACTTGCACGTAATTTTTGAAGGGGTAGATCCAGACTTAGGACCGTTTTGATTATAGCATATATATGCTATAAACAAAACTCATCTACTTCTTTCTTTCTTTTGGTCCATATAGAGGATAATCTCAGTCTCATTCAGAGAAATCTCCTGAGGACTTGCACATCATTTCTGAAGTGGTACATCCAGACTTACGACAGTTTTGGTTTACTTTATACCATAAATGGACCGGTTCGACTATGGCTGCACACTCATTGTCTCACAGAAAACAGATGTGAAGTGGAAATTTGCAGTTGCATTGCACTTGAATTTCAAGTCCAATCTCGTTCACAATTCCTATCCCATTCCTTTCCTTAGAGGTCGGTTTTATGGATGATAGAGACCGCTTACCATCAAGTGACTAATTTACTTGTTCAACTTTCTACATACATACATACATAGACTCACGCCAGTTTCCCATAGTGGTAGGCAAAGACAACGGAATTAACTTAGTTCAGCTTAATGCTATAAAAAGCGACTAACTTTCCATTTATAACTTCATCCGTGATTTATAGCAACAATAAACCAGTATAACTGCTTACAGGACGCGCTTTCACTCACAGATCTTGTCTACATCACCATATCCTAAACTGAGAAAGTGTGTGACAAGAAATCTCGATATTGCTGCCCTCTGATCTTCAAGATTTCATATGTCATTTAATGTTACATAATTGAGTCTATGAGAAGTTATTTTTATAATAATTACTTTCAAAACTTTTGTCTGCAATGATTTAGTAAAATTAGAAGCCACGCTGTATTATGTAGGTAAGGGGATGCAAGCTAAATCTTTCATCGGAGATCCAACCAAGCCAACATGACCAGCCCTTAGTACTGCTGACCAATAGACGAGGTTATGGAGACTCATCAACCCACATTTAACCAGTGTGGTGCTACTATGGTTGCCACCGCGTCCAGTAAAATTGGAGGACCTCCCTACCCAGTAATAGGATAGCGTAGCTGATTAAGTAATGTTCTTGTGTTTTTTCGTTCCTTTGTCTTCAGTTTTACTGCAAACAACACGTTGAGAGTATGAACCACTTTACTTCATACTGCGATTTATACTACTTAGTATCCATCTTTTTTTATTGCATAGGCCGGCAAACGAGCAAGTGGGTCACCTGATGGTAAGTGATCTCCACCACCCATGTACGCCCATAATACCAAAAGAGTCATGGGCGCGTTGTCGACCTTAAAGAAAAGGGATAATTAAGAGATTGGGAAGGGGAGGGGGATTTTGGCCTCCAGATATCTCTCACTCACCGTAAAAAACGCAGCAGCTAGCTGCTACTTTACGTCGGTTTTCTGTGAGACAGTGGTAACGACTCGGATGAGCCGGCCCATTCATGCTCTAGACAAAATTGTCTTCAGCGTGGCTCTACCACTCCTTAATCCTAGGCTATCACTATTTTACGAGCATTTTTTTTTATTTTAGAGGCATCAGCAATGACTACTACTTTTAGGCAGAAGACTAGCCAATGCGTCAGTACGTCTACTGATAGTATGTAATCATTATCCAACGATCACCAGTGCATGACTCCATGATCCTGATTTATGCATACGCGTTACTACTAAGGCTGACGCTGAGGTCTCGGGGTCGATCCCTGGATTCGGGGAAAAAGTGATCATGATGATAGAGATTGGTTTTCTATTACGAAATGCTCAGTATCAGTCCGGAAATTGCGCCCGGTATAAAGAATAAAATAATAAATTACAATTAATGTTAATTTTGAAAACGGTTTCTATGTTTCAGTTTATTTCCACAAAAATTTGTTTCGGGTCTGGGTGTTGTGGGACCGCAAGTCCCTCGTAGTTCCTGATGCTCACGTTAACCTAGTGTAGGGTTAGGACTGTGTGTGACTGTTGAGTGTAATTAAATATAAAAAAAAATACTTACCTAATACTCTTATTATATTATTATTATTTATTGTGTAACATGTGAAAGCATATTGCGCCGAGCCGGAGGCATAAGGGCAGGTGAAAGAAGAATACACTTTCTTAGCAACCAAAAAATGACAATTCCAGGAAAGTAGTCCAAATATCTATCTATAAAAGGAATAAAAGCAAACCAATTCACGGTAAAATACGAGTATCACACACTCTTCATCATACTAATATTATAAATGTGAATGTAAGTTTGTTTGTTACGCTTTAACGCGAAAACTACTTAACCGATCATCATGAAACTTTGTACACATATTCTTGAAGGTATAAGAAGTAACATAGGATAATTATTATGAAAAAAAATCTATTTGTTTGTTACGCTTTCACGCCTAAATCACTGAACCGATTTTGATGAATTTTGATGTAGAGATAGATGGGACCCTGGAGACGGTTATAGGCTACGTTTTATTTCGGAAAGGTCTATCACGCGGGCGGAGCCGCGGGCAACAATTAGTATACTATAAATTTAGTGACGCAAAAACTGATGCAATAGTTTTGATTATTGTATATGACATATTTCCTTTTAATATGAACGTTTTACCGCAGAATTTCGTTCCTGGGATTCACACAGTTACTAGCTGCTGACGAAATATTGAACTTGAATTACATATGTTATTGCGGGATTTTTAACCTTTATACATTTCACATCTCTGCCTCGGTGGCGCAGTTGTAATGCGTACGCGTTACGATTAAGCTAAGACTGAGGTCTCGGGTTCGATCCCCGGGTCGGGTAAAGTGGTATTGGGTTTTTGCTATTTTGGAAATGCTCAGTATCAGCCCGGAGTCTGGAATTTGTGCCCGGTATGGCGATAGGCCCGGGGATCGAACCCGAGACCTCAGCGTTGGCCTCAATCGTAACGCGTACGCATTACAACTGCGCCACCGAGGCAGTCAGGCATAATTAGTAGTATACTAATATTTTTAGTATATAAATAAAAATATTAATAAACGTCACATTTGAACAAACAGGAAATTTGCACGAGGATACATAAATATTAAATGATTACGTCATTTATATGCATAAGGAGTAGACACGACTGGTTCGAAACTGTTTATATTCATAGCTTAAAAATTAGTTGAATACATAATAAGTAGGTCGTCATTTTTAATCTACTTCGAAAAATAAGGAGGTTCTCTGAAAGACTTTAATGTGTACTACTAGACAAGCTGCGCGGTACATAGGAATTGTACCATTAAGTTGCCGTCAATTGACCGTAACTCAATATTACCATCTCGCTTACTCTCAACTAGAACCCCTATCACACTCCCTGTTTGTGAGTCAAACTCCCGCGTTATGTGACGCAATTTTCTAAACAGCCCGTCTAATAGTTTACAATAAAGTCTTTGGGCTTTCTGCATATATTTTTTTATTACCAACGTGACAAAACATTTATTAACCGACGAAAAATGAAATTTAGAAATCGGCCGAATCGAAATGAAAGACACTCGTGATTTCTTAGGTTTACGCGAATATTACACATTGAAATAAAACTAGTTTATACGGATTTTATCGCGGAAACGCCGGGACTAAAATAAAAATTAAACCGCGATAAAATCCGTATAAACTAGTTTTATTTCAATGAAAGACACTCGTCTATCGGCTCTATCAGCTGTAGACACTTGTCTACAGCATTAATGGGCTGGCTCGTCCCGGTCGTTACCACTGTCTCACAGAAAACTGGCGTAAAGTAGCAGCTTGCTACTGCGTGCGGTGAGTGAGATATCCGGAGGCCCAATCCTCCTCCCCTTCCCAATCTCTCTATTATCCCTTTCATTTTAGGTCGGCAACAAACCCATGATTATTTTGGTATTGGCTTACATGGGTGGTAGAGATAACTTACCAGCAGGTTACCCACTTGCTCAAAAAAAAGATCATTACTCGGCATCAATTTTGATGATTTTTTCAATAAAAGTAGTATAATAAAAACTTTTACCAAAAATAAAACCAACAGCCTCGGTGGCGCTGTTGTAATGCGTGCGAGTTACGACTGAGGCTGACACTGAAGTCACTGGTTCGATCCCCGGATCGGGTAAAAGCGATATTGAGTTTATCTGTTACGAAATGATCAGTAGGTATCAGTCCGAAGTCTTCGCGCCCCCTATAGCAACATGGGACGGAGATACGCTCGGCGAAATGTGGGTAAACTGGTTACACCTCTGCCTATCCCATCAGGGATTACATGCGTGAGTGCGTATGTATCATGTATGTACGTAAAAAAGAGTCAATAAACCCAAAGGCTAAAAAATAAATCAACAAATTTTGAGTCGGTGCTATGAATAAACTACAATAGCACTCACTCAAAATTGGTTAACTTTTTCGTTTTTTTATTGATATAAGTTTCTTTTTATCATGGCACGCTTAAGTGACTACACTGGGATGCTTGCAGTCCAAATATAATGCGGACCGCCAAGAGAAATTGCAGCTCTCAATTGTCGGCAGAATTATGCCGACCTTAATTATTGTTATTATATTAACTTTGTTTAAACTGTCCAGCAGTGGGCACGTACTATAAATATAACTGATAAGTGACGTTGTACACGTGTCCATAAAGATATAATAATACGTCACGAGATAAATTCACTCAGATAACTTACGACCCAACGTAGAGATATCTCAGATCATTCTAGATGTACAATTATACTGTACAACATATTTTTAAACACTCAAAGGTATTTTGCGTCGGTAGGCAATAACTTCAATAATTATTTCTTCATCAAATTTAATGTTTCTTGCACCATTTTGAACCTAATACAGTATGTAACAAAAACCCCTTTTTGGGTCGTGAAGATAGGCATATATACAGCTTAGTAAAAATAGTTTAATTAAAAAAAATTTATCAAACCAGAAGTGAGATAGTATGGTTACACGGTTAGCTTAGAAAAATAAACATATTTGAAAAATGTTATTTACATCTGAATATTTGTGAAGTCAGAAGCGCGCACGCAGCGCGGCGCATTTGATGTACGTGGACGACGCAACTTGCTATCTCGCTTTGGCTCCAGGTCATTGCTCTTGCAGAGCTAATCAATCGAAATACGGTTTACAAACAATGATTTATTTATTTATTTACACTTAATATACAATGTATAAAGGTTTAAAATTAAATATAATTATTTTTTTAGTCCAATAATTTTCATCTGCGATTTTTTTCATTACGTTTGAATATCGATTCCTGATATCACAGTTAAAACGCCCAACAGGGTCTCAATAGCTACAAATCCAATATGTAACTTTTGTTACATATTGGATTTTGTAATGACTTAAAATAGTAAAAGTATTCAAATTATAAACTTTGCCAAAAAATTATGAAAAATTAACAGTATCATCTGTTGACAGTATAATCAACTAATTTGTTGTATTTAGTTATTTCTACTTTATAATATTACGTAACTGACCACTATCGGTGAGAAGTATTCGTAGGGTCATCTATATTATTACATTATGTTCTGTAAAATGACAAATAAAATTTTCAAGTTATCACTAAACGCAATCTGTGTGTTGGCCTACAAAAACCCGGATGTACTGTGATACCTAAAATGTATATCTTGCAGTCACTATAATTTATAGCTTTTTATGTACTCTTTATATATTTGTAACAAACTAAAAATAAACTAAATAACCGCCAAAATAGGTCAATTTTGACCCCTTGGGCTGCCTGTAGATGTGTGTGTATCTAATCTGAGTGAATGCTGTGTGAAAGCTGAGTTACTCAAGATGATTCTTAGCTATGTTTGATGAAATACTATCCAGAATGAAATTATAGATGTTTTTTTTTATAGCATAGGCCGGCAAACGAGCAAGTGGGTTACCTGATTCTAAGTGATCTCCAACGTCCATGTACGCCCTCAATACCGGGAGAATCATGGGCGCGTTGCCGACCTTAAAGGAAAGGGATAATTGAGAGATTTGGGGGGATTGGCCTCCAGATATCTCACCACCATAGCAGCAAATTGATACTTTACGTCGGTTTTCTGCGAGACAGTGCTAACGACCCGGTCGAGCCAGTGCATGCTGTAGACAAAATTGTCTACAACGTGGCTATTCCACCCACTCTCTCTTACCATCAGACGAGCGACCTGCTCAACCCGAAAAACCTATATACCATTAGAACGCCCACGCCAGTATCCAAGACAAACGGTATCCAATTAGTTTTGTACGTGGAATTTCATTTTTTTTTATTAGCTTGAATGACGAGACGAGCAGGTCGCTCGCCTGATGGTAAGCGCCACGCCTGCCCTTAAACAGAAGCAACACCACACCGAACTTTAAGTAACAAAGCACTGCATGACACTGGACTGCGCTAGTCACCCCGAGACATAAGATGTTAAATTTATCCTTCAAACCGGAACACAACAGTGCTTACACAATGTTGCTTAGCAGCAGAAATAGACAAAGCGGTGGTACCAACCCAGCCGGCCTCTCGAAAACGAGAGACGTACCACCTTGTAAAATATGAATGAATCTTGCGTACTGATTATAATCAGTAATAATTATTGATGTTGACATCCTCCGTAACGCAGCGGGCAAGTAGCCGGCTGTGAAACGGGAGGCCGTGGGTTCGATCCCGCACCGAGACAAATGATTGAGTGATCCACAAATATTTGTTTCGGGTCTGGGTGTTGTGATTCCGAAAGTCTCTCGTAGTTTCTGATACCCACGACACAAGACTTGTATCTTACTGTGGGATCAGGACTATGTTGGGTTTTGTTATTTATTTATTTTTACTAATGACTCCCACCATCACCTGACCTCCGAACCTAATTTTTGACGTAGCATAAAACATTATATAATTTAGTTTAGGCAAGGAAGAAATAAAATTATCTAATAAGGAAGCCGGCAGTTTCGCGTGTTGATAAAATTTGAGCAAAACATGGCGACCACGTAATGTATAAAAATATATAATAATATTATCTGCAAATGCATGGGCTTTAGATAAAACGTTGTTTTTAATATGGGGAGTCGTTTTTTCTTAATTAATATTTACAAAAGCAATCAAGGATTATCACTTTGTTTGTTTCTGCTGCCAAGAAGCAATGTGTAAGCACAATAGGCTAGTTTCCTATATTGATTTTTATACATTATTTTATAAGCAACAGAATGTGATACGCAAAAGAAACCCTTTTATTAAAACACAATCAAAATTGGTTCGGAAATTTGCCCGCAGTTTTGAATTTAAATGTTGGTATGAGGAAAAGTGGGTGCGAAGTAGGGATATCTCACTATCTCGCTTGCACGCGTGCACCATAATGAACATTTTACACAGTGACGTCAAAGTTTGCGTCGTCTGTCATTTGGCAATTACCCCTCCTACAGGATTTGAATGGCTTCTAACTTATTTATTTTTGGTCCGACTTAATAAAATTATTTCTGCAATAGATTTTGAGTAACGTAACTTATTGATTTTAAATAATAAACAAATCTAGTCAACGACCCTATTGTGTTCTATTTTGATGGATAATGAAGTCAATGAAATTGCTGTAGAGAGTTTTGTCTACAAAATGGATGTGCCGGTTCGACCGGGTTATTGCCACAGAATCCAATATGAAGTATCAGCTTGTTGTTGCGTTTGCGGTGAGTGAGATATCTGGAGACGTAAATCCTCCTTCTCTAACCCAAACCATAACCCTTCTCTTTAAGATTTACAACGCATCCATGATTTTTATGGTATTATGGGCGTTCATGGGCGGTGTAGATAGTTTACCATCAGATCAATCAATCAATAATGTAGGTCAATTTCATCATCATAGGATGCAAATGACAGCCTCCGTGGCGCAGTGGGCGAGTAGCCGGCTGCGAAGCGAGAGGCCGTGGGTTCGATTCCCACACCGAGACAAATGTTTGTTTCGGGTCTGGGTGTTGTGGGACCGCACGTCCCTCGTAGTTCCTGATACCCACGATACAGGTTAACCTAGTGTGGGGTCAGGACTATGTGTTGGGTGTATACAGCGTGTTATAGAAAGGGGCGGGCAAATTTAAGCAATGTATAGTGTAGGGTATTGGTATTTTATCCCCCATAGTAGCAAAGCCGATTGCATTGCTAGAACATAATTATAGAATTTTCTTTTTTATCGAATGAGTAACATGTCGATATCGATTTACAACTTTGAACAACACTAAATGATAAACAGTGATACTTCAGACCTCCTTTCATTAAATTATTTTATAATTAAAAAATATTAAACAGTTGTCAAATGTCAATATTTATTTGACGCAGTCAGTTCGGCAATTTTTGATTTTATGAAGTATGATTACGTGTTCAAAAAATATGTTGTATTTGACTAAAAACAAGTATTATGTATTCGTATTTTGTGTTGGTGCAACTGATAATAGCTTATAAGAGGCTCGTCGACTGCATTAAGCCAAATTCATAGATGGATGATCCGACAGTGAAATCTTTATAATACTTCAGAGGATGGTACCTATATCGTCTTCAGCAAACAGTCTCTTTCAGGTATTTTGTGTTTAAATTACAAGTTACGTACGTATGCCTGTAGAATTAAGTAAATCTTATTCAAGTTTATTAAAAAGTGAGTGTCATTCATTATAATTAAAAGTGATGTCATCAATCTTATCGATCTTAATAAACGAGTGATTAAAATTAACGTGAAATTTTAGGATGTCTTGGTTTGAAATGACCCGGTACATAGGTACTTACTATAAGGAGTGTGTAATGACCCTAAAATATGACCACACCTTTCTGTAACACGTTGTATATATATTTTTTTTTAATCTTCGGAAAACGTGGGTGTTTTATTTGAGTCTCTGCCTAGCACTGGGGGTGATACAAGCGTGATGTTATGTAGTAATTTACATACATATCAATATATTCTGTTATTCTTGACCTTCACAAATCACCAAGCATCATACACATCTCGATGATGAAACGTTTAAAACCGGCCAAGTGCGTGTCGGACCACGCAATGAAAAGGGTTCCGTAGTGTAACTGAAAATATGTTAACTGTACAATACATATATACATACGCACTCCTGTAATCCCCGAAGGCGTAGGCAGAGGTGTAACTAGTACACACACATTTCCCCGAGCGTATCTCCGTCCCATGATGTGATAGGGGGCAAACCTATCGCCATACCGGGCACAAATTCCAGACTCCGGGTTGATACTGAGCCTTTTCGTAATAGAAAAACCCAATATCACTTTTACCCGACCCGGGGACCGAACCCGAGACCTCAGCGTCAGCCTCAGTCGTAACGCGTACGCATTACAACTGCGCCACCGAGGCAGTCAAATAAAATATACTCTAAATAATATACTTATGTTGGCACGAGCACGGAATCTAACCTATGACCTCGCCGTCACAAAGCGTGATTTATTCCCCAACTGAGCAAACCTCGTGTGTCTTTATTTGTCGAGTTACAATGAATATTGGAAATAAATATTTTATAGATCCTTGAAACGTGTCGTTTGTTTATTTTGGATTATTATTGTCTTTTACCAAATAAGAAGAAAAGAAGAACTGTTTTTTTATTGGCTTGAGTGACGAAACATTGTTTTTTATTTTATACACTTCATACAAGTCATGAGTAAGGCATTCTTTGACAGTCAACTTATGGTGGTGTAAAGAAAGAAGAAGTTTATTTAAACTTTAAACCAAGGAAAGTATTGGTTTTACAACACAGATCAATATGCTTAAAGACGCCACATTGACAAATGCCCGTGTATTTTGGCAAATCTTGTCAAGCTTGACACTATATTTGGACTAGACGGTAGTACAATGCTGTATATTCTTTCATCACCGATTTTACCCCCTAATGGTTTGATTTTGCTCTTCAGAAATACGGTGGTACAGTAGTAGAGCCAAGCTGTAGACAGTTTCGTCTACAGCATGAATGGATCAGCACGACCGAGTTATTACAATTGTCTCACAGAAAACCGACGAGCGAAGTAGCGGCTTGCTTCCGTGTTTCGTACGGTGATTGAGATATCCGGAGATATCCGGATTCCCTTTATTATCCTTTTCCTTGAAGGTCGGTAACGCGTCCGTGATTCTACAGGTATTCTGGACACATGGGTGATAGAGATCACTTACGATCAGGTGCCCCATTTGCACGTTTGCCGGACTATGCTATAAAAAAAACTACTTTCATGATGTTTCCCGCCTAGAAAGCCCTTAGGATAAGCATTTATAGGTAAAATCAGTGAACAAAGGCGTTTGACAAATCGAGTCTTAGATGCCGGCACCAATTTATAAGCCTCCTGAACTGTTGTGGTGGTACCTTTTAATGTAGCGTCTTCTACGCTTATTTGTCTATGTTTTGGAATACATTTGGTTGTGAATTATGATATTAAAATCAAATCTTTATAATAAATCCATTAAGTAATATTGTTTAAGAAGACCGTGGCTCAGTTGGTAGCCAACAACATTATTCGACTACAGTAGTAACGTAGGTTCGAATCCCTACTTAATTAGTACAATATTAATATCTATAATCTCGAAATGCTGCATCGCTTGAAAAAAACGTAAAGTTAAAAAAAAAACTTTGAAAATTAATAAAAATAGGACTTAGGTATTTTTAAAAAACATAAATGAAATCTTTTGTTATAAAATAAAAATACAAAAGTTCTGGGTCACAATTCGAAAGGTCAATCCGCTCGTAAAATTGCAAATCGGAAAACTTTTTTATATCTGAACACCGACCCAGAGAAATGAAATTATTTATTACGTATTTAAATGATTTAAGTTATAAATCAGTATTTACAAACATAGATATACACTCACGCTTGTAATCTCCGAAGGAGTAGGCAGAGGTGTAACCAGTACACCCACAGTTCGCCGAACTTGTTTCCATCCCATGTGATGGGGACGATCCTATCGATATACCGGGCACAACTCCAGACTCCTGCAGGTTAATACTGAGTATTTTGGTAATAGAAAACTCCAATAGCACTTTTACCCGACCCGGGATCGAACCCAAGATCTCATCACAGCAGTCGTACCGCGGACGCGTTACAACTGCGCCATCGAGACAATCACTTTATTTTTTGTCATTTACAAACATAACACCAAAAATGAATCATCAAAATCGGTTCACCCGTTCGAAAGATCTGAGGTTACAAACATAACAAAATACAGTCGAATTGAGAACCTCCTCCTTTTTTTTGAAGTCGCTTAAAAATATAACTTGGCTGGTCAGGAGTTAGTCACTTTCCGCCTTGCATCTCTGCCTACCTTTTCAGAACTCAATCATATTTAAGTAAAGAAAGAGAGTAAGATGTGTAGAATCACATACATTCATAAAGTCTAGCTATCATACTTAACGAAATAGGTATTATTTAAATTAACTTGACCTACATAGGGGCAATAAAACAAAGAACTTGATGTAACATCGTCACGGCGTTTTATGATTCATGGTTTATACACTTAAGGCCTGTTTTGTTTACTCGACCGAGACAAGAAGACCACGCCATCTGTCGCGAATAACAAACAATAAGAGGAATAAATAACAATATTAAGAGGAATCAATTCGTGCGCTGTCTCAGTCGTATACCTCAAATCGTACTAATATAATTGCATACAAACCTGCCGCTGTCGTGGCGTGTCTTGGTCTCCTGTCTCGGTCGCACACCTCAAAACAAAAAAATATATTTTATTTGAAAGGAAATTTAATCGAGTGTTCTTAGTTAGGTAATGTTGACCTGATGTTGCAACCGCTTAGTCTGCAGCCTCCAACTCCTCGATAATTGTCATCAGGGTATTATATCACAGGGAATAAAGAGGGGGTAATGGTTACCTGTCGAACCTTGGGGTAGCAGGAATGGTTATGCTGGACTTACCTTCCGACCCGGTCCAAATTCGAGTGTGTATATGATCATGGCGCTAACCAAAACCTACGCCGGTAATCCATCTCCAACTTATCAATCAATCACTTCTTAACGGCTGAACGGATTTGGATGAAATTTGGCACTCAGGTAGACAAAGAGCTGGATTAGGACATAGGATATTTTTAAACCCAAAAAAGAAAAGCTAGTGTCGATTAAAACACTATTTTTCGGCACATACCTATTGGAGAGTCCTGGAGTTCTGGAGGATCAGGACTAAGTCTGAACCGCCCCTGTTATAACATTCACTTGGACTTCAAAAGATGTTTACTAAGAAATCAGTTTTTTCCTTATATCTTAAAAATCAATAATTTATAAACCAGTTTAATTATTATAAGTGTATTTGTGCTAATGGCCGATGCTATTATGGAAGCGATAATTACTAGGACTACGTGACTAGTAGCGTGTATTGCAGATTGTTGCAACATTTACTTCTTCCGAACTAATATTTTTATAGGGGATTGTGGCAAACGAGCAAGTGTGTCACCTCCACCCATAACCAACCACAATAGCAGATGAATCATGGAAACGTTGCCGACCCTAAAATAATTAAGGGATTAGGAAGGGGGGAGGGTCGATTAAGTCCACCGGATATCTAATTCACGTTTAGAAAAAAGAATCCCATTCCTCGTTGTGCCTCGTTCGCCCATATCGATCTGAATAGGGCTTAAGCCTCTCATCTCAATCCTCCTTCCCTGACCTTATCCCACTCGCAGTGGGGTCGGCGCAACATGCTTTACAGAAAGATTTGGCTTGAAGTTTTTAAGACCGGCCACCTGCCTAACGTCAACCTGGGGAGAAAATATCCAGACCCGAAACAAATATTTTTGTATCATACAAACATCGGTGGCGGTGCGGTAACCAAACCCACAGACTCTCGCTTTCCAGCCGGCTACTCGCCCACTAGACACTGTGAAGCCTTTCATCTCAATATAACATTTAATTTATCAATAATATTTTTGTTGTTTTTATCGCATCTTTTAAACTGTCACAATAATAAAGAACATTCGAGAATGTTCGAGATTAACATAAAATACAACAATTTATTAGCTTACCCTAACTTTGTTTCATTTCGTAAAGTCAATATACCCATTTAGTGAATTTAAAATAACGCACTCTCGGATCTTTAAAGCTTTGTTCACACATATATGCACTTTAAGCTGCGTCTTCGTTTGTTGCATGTGTATACCGGCCTAAAGCTAACACACAAGAGTGTGTCATAACCCAACCATTACAACCCGACTTCAATTAGAAACAGTTCTGTAATTATAGCGGAATAGATTTTCTTCAAATATAGTTTAGAACCCAACTCATTACGCAACAGTCACGCACATAGTCCTGACCCCACACTAGGTTAACCTGTATCGTGGGTATCAGGAACTACGAGGGACTTGCAGTCCCACAACACCAAGACCCAAAACAAATATTTATGGATCACACAAACATTTGTCTCGGTGTGGGAATCGAACCCACGGCATCTCGCTTCACAGCCAGCTACTCGCTCACTGCACCACGGAGAAGGACGGACGTGAATCTTCCTCAGTTTTACGTTCCCAGATTGATGTACAGTTGTGACGCTACTGCTTCCCTCGGTGGCGCAGTTGTAATGCATACGCATTACGATTAAGGCCAACGCCGAGGCTTCGGGTTCGATCCCCGGGTCGGGTAAAGTGGTATTGGGTTTTTCTATTACAAAATGCTCAGTATCAGCCCGGAGTCTGGAATTTGTGCCCGGTATGGCGAAAGGCTCGCCCCCTATCACATAAGGAACCGAGATGCGCTCGGCGAAATGTGGGTGTACGGGTTACACCTCTGCATACCCCTTCGGGGATTACAGGCGTGAGTGCGTATGTATGTATGTATCTGACGCTACAAGAGGGACAAAAATACGATAGAACGTTAACATCTTTAATGATAAGTTTTGAATATTTTTTTTGGAATAAAAACAATTATTTTTACCATTTCCGACCTTACTTCACGTATTATAATAAAAAGAACTGGAAATAAAACCACATAATATAAAGGCACGTTACAGTGACATGCGCACGCGCATAGCAACAGGCGATGCAGTGAGTCAACATCGCGTCACACTCGCGCAGTGGATGACGAAACAGTAGGCACATGGTAATCATTATCGGTCATGCACACTCGGTAGAAACTGGAAACTAGAAAGTTCTTTTTCAAGATATAATTTGTGTGGTTTGCGAAATCATAAAAATATTTTTTTAGAACACAATTGAGTTTTTGGCGGTTTTGTTAATCCCACGGTATATAAATTATGAATTGATAGCCTCCGTGGCACAGTGGACGATTAGCCTGGTGTGTAGCGCGAGGCTACGGGTTCGATTCTCGCAGCGAGACAAATGTTTGAATTACAAATACTGGTTTCAGGTCAGGGTGTTGTGGGATTATAAGTTCCTTATAGTTTCTGATTTCCTGAATTATTTTTAATATATCTTATGCAGCTTCGCACACCTTACCCCGCTGTACGAGGCGCGTACGATTCCGAAAAATGTATTAACACTCATTTGGGTGTTGCCTACCCACCACATTAACATACTCTCCTTAATATCATTATTTAGATAATTTTAAACCTGGCACGGCAAAGTAACTACACTGAACCAGTAAGCCAATATCATTCCGATCTAATCTCAGCGTCAAGAAAGTTGCAAATGGCATTCTCTTAAACCAATAATCAACGTCAAATGAGACCATAGATCGATTCAATGTAGAATAAAAGTTGACTGAAGCCAAAACGGTATAATGCTACTGCTAATGCTAGGTGCATTTGACGTTGATTATTGGTTTAAGAGAATGCTATTTGCAACTTTCTTGACGCTGAGACTAGATCGGAATGATATTTTGAACATTTAAAGTTACGAGAACTGGCCTACAGATGATACGTATATTGCAGTCCAAATATAAGTCGACTGTTTTTGTTTAGAGCTAAAAACAGCCCCATTACATATACAGGGAAGAATATCGGAATAAGAGGAAAAGAGAATAGTTATTCTAAGGGAAAACATGACATGACAGCCTACGTGGCGCAGTCGGTGAGTAGCCGGCTGCGAAGCGTGAGGCCGTGGGTTCGAGAGAAAAATGTTTGTATGATCCAAAAATGTTTGTTTCGGGTCTGGGTGTTGTGGGACCGCAAATTCCTCGTAGTTCCTGATACTCCCGATACAGGTTAACCTAGTCACGACTATGTGTGTGACTGTTGGGTGTTTTTTTTTATTTATTTATACTTTTTTTTTATTCGGTAAAGCCCAAGCATCTGTGCTCTTCAGCTATCAACCGATGACTAATTAATCCCAAATAGTGACGTCAAAACTAGACATAACAATAATAAGTACTGACCCTTCAACAAAATGTTAACTGATAAGCACTACTATTTCACAATAGTGTGGTTTCGATGCGTCACTACCGGTTCGACTCCCGGCGTGTGAGACGTGACATTTGGCACATAGTAACAGACTGAAGTGACTCTTGCGTCATTTTTTTTCTTTGTCCGATAAACGTATAGTTAACGAATGATAAATTTTTATGCAATTTTGTTAATCAGCTCGTTATTGTAATTAGTTTTTATAGCATAGGACGGCAGACGAGCAACTGGGTCACCTAGTGGTACGTGATCTCCACCGCCAATGTACGCCCACAGTATAAAAAAAATATGGGCGCGTTGCCGACCTTAAAGGAAAGGTATAATAAGGGATTGGGAAGGGGAGGGGGATTTGGGCCTCCGGATATCTCACTCACCGTACGAAACGCAGCAGCAAGCTGCTACTTTACGCCGGTTTTCTGTGAGACAGTGGTAACGACCCGGACGAGCCGGCCCATTCATGCTGTAGAAGTTTTTAAGTATTACTAAGACTAGTCTGTAAGAACATTGTTACTAACAAAATGGACACCATACAGTCTGAAATAAATTCTTTAGTATTATAGGCTAAGTGTTCTGGTCATTTTTTATTTCAGTTTGGTTTAGGTACAAAAATCTCTGCATTTAAACTGTGACAATGTTATTACACGTGTCACACGATGGTGCATTTTCCCATAGGTACAATAGTACAATATTTGTATGATTAACGGACGCAGACAGTTGACGGTAACACACTAAAATTACACACAAACATACAACGCCCACTGGTTTGTACGGACCAAGCGTGTGGACTCAGCGAATTAACGTTAAGCAAAAAGTAAAAAAAAAATAGATTGTCTATGATTTATTTGAATTTGGAAGAGTATCTAATTGCAATGTAAATTAACCTTTTAAGGTAGAAATTAAAAATTCAACATGATTTTATGACTGCCTCGGTGGCGCAGTTGCAATGCGTCCGCGTTACGACTGCTGCTCGTCTCGGGTTCGATACCCGGGATGGGTAAAAATCCGCAGTATCAGCCCGGAGGCTGGAATTGCCACGTATGGCGATAGGCTCGCCCCCTACCACATCATGGGACGGAAATAAGCTCGGCGAAATGTGGGTGTACTAGTTACAACTCTGCCTGCCCCTTCGGGGATTACAGGCGTGAGTGTGTATGTATGTATAATAATACATGATTCTATTACTGTGGTTGTTGTTTATTAATATTTAGGCACATTAGAAGAATAGACTCGGAACGGTTAACGCCGGGCAGGCGGCCGGTCGTAAATACTAGAAGCCAAATCTTGCTATAAAATGTGTTAAAAAGCATGTTATGCTGAACCCCACTGCAAGTGGGATTATGGCAGGTGGAAGAAGAAGAATAGACACACAGGACTACGTAGATCGCAAATACTTGTGCGAAATTGTACCAGAGGTAGGATCTCGTGGACGCGGATGGGCCAAAGAGCGTTGGTTTCACATATTAGAGGAAGACATGAGAACCATAATCTTACTACCGAGGATGCTCAAAATCTGGCGAAGTGGAAACGTCTAACTAGGAAGGTGTACCCTGGCAAAAGGCCTGATGAAATTATACAATATTCTATAACTATTATCGCCTGCCTCTTTTCACTTCCACCAAGCGCATAGAATCTCTTCAATAATTCAACACAATGTATGCACGTACTGGAGACATATATCTAAATAGATGTCGCATGCGAACTAAGTTAACAACTTTGCTTCGCTGTCAACCAGGGCAAAATCAAAACTACGCGTAATCTGATAGCGTTTCGGTGACGTTAACGCAGAAAGACGTCAGCTGCCTTAAAGCATCATAATGTATTGTAAAAACTCTTCAAAACTGTTTCATGGATGTTTCTCATAATTAATTGCTCTGGCGACGTCGCAAGATATAGGTATAAAAATGTTTTGCAAAATAGTTGCCCGCCTGGGTTTTGACCCCAATGAAAAAGAAAGGTGTTGATCTCTTTGCGTCTGTGGGTGTGTGTATCTGTGTCATCGTAGCCCTAAACGAATAGACCGATTCGAATGCAGTTTTATTTGTTTGAAAGTTGGTTCAATCGGTTCTTAGCTATGTTTGAAAATGTTTAGTCGTTTAAAAATTACAGATTTTTATGTAATTGGCATTGAGATTTTTTAATAGTTATTATGCATTTTAAAGTATGTTTGATGTACTTGCGTCGTCTACTTTGATGTAAGACTGTGGCATATATATTCACTAGAGGTATAAAGTAGTAGTTTATAAAAACGATAGGTTATCATTGCGTGGGTGGACAGCAAGCCTTTATTCCATACAATGGGTCTGTGTTCTCTTAGAAAACTTTAGATTTCAGATACATGTATTTGAAATTGCTTGTGATTTACTTCGTGACGTTATTTTGATGTAACATATTTATGCTTTAAGATAAAAATAAAACAATCTTTATTGAAATAAAGAATTATACAAAAAAAATGCTAGGGATTCTCGAATTAGGCGGATACAAAAATGTATGATTCTTTGCTGCTACTAAGCAAATCTGTTGATACTTAAACGGAATATTGGAGATGGTCATTAGTTGATCTGCCCATCCCGGCCGGTAAACACTACAGCTTGTGTCACCAGGCAGGATGACACTGTTGTTCCCATCTCACCCCGGGGAAGATGCACCGAGCGGGAAGAGACTAACCCCAAACCCGTGAGACGTATATACTATATAAGCTTTTTTTTCTTTTTCTTTTACTGCCTGGATAGGCAGACGAGCAAGCGGGCCACTTGGTGGTAAGTAGTCACCGCCGCCCATAGACGTCTGCAATGCCAGGGCATAGCAAATCCGCTGCCTACCGTTAGCTGAGTAAGTTAGTGAGCTTACCTTTCTCATGTAAATGTGTAGAGCAAAGTTAATTGAAATGTCTGTGCAATAATTTTATGAGTGGTAGAGCCAAGGTGTAGATAGTTTTGTCTACAGCATGAATGGGCCGGCTCGTCCGGGTCGTTACCACTGTCTAACAGAAAACTGGCGCAAAGTAGCAGCTTGCTGCTTCGTTTCGTACGGTGAGTGCGATATCCGGAGGCCCAAATCCCCTTCCCTTTCCCAATCCCTTAATCCTTTTCCTATATGGTCGGCACCGCGCCCAAGATTCTTCTAGTATTGTGGACGTACATGGGCGGTGGAGATCACTTACCATCAGGTGACCCACGGGCTCGTTTGCCGGCTTTTGCATAAAAAAACCCCCACTGACATACAATGCATACCTTGAGAAATCAATTAAAATAATAAAGTCTTTTTTTTCGTGAGTCAGGTCTTTTTTTTGCTGTGTGGTCGCTTGCCGATAGCCTGACGAGAGTCAGCTTTAGTCAGCGTCACCGGTACTTTCGGGTGAGTGCTTTAGGCACTCTCAACCCTTAAATTTAAGTGACCACGCTGAGGGCTCCCCGGACGGCCACTGGGGGTCGAGTAAGGTTGATGAACATGTGTGAGAGTGTGTGTGCGTTGGGCTACAATGAGTTAAGCTGAATGATTTGGACTATTAGCATATGAATCATAGTATTTTTTTACTGTCCCTTGTGACTTAAGCGGATGACTGACTTACAATGTGAAAAAAGTTTTTCAGAATGAGACAAGTTTATACAACAAAAACTCCTTTGCTATATGTTTTCTTTGCCATATCCGATCACCTTACCTGGATTTAAAAATCCCCGTTACTTTTTTCTAAGTCTTAAACCGCACTACACTACAATGACTGCAATGGTTGTATGTAAAATTTTAGCTCAATATTTAGACATCATATACACTAGCAATGAAATATCAAATTGAGTAAGACAAATTTTCCAAAAAATAGAGTGTCTTATCAATAAATCCTAGAAATAGGCGTCGATAAGTAAAATGTAGCTTGTAAGTTATTTTGGTAATAAGTATTTAAATATTGTTACTTAAAGATTCAAAAGAACCCGGTTCTTAACCCAGTTGTTTTATGGAGGCATTAATTACGCACTAGCTTTTGTTTGCGGTTTCGCCGGCGTGGATGTTTTTTCCGGGATAAAACGTAGCATATATCCTAATCCAGGTCATGGTCTACCTGTGTGCCAAATTTCATCCAAATTCGTAATGCCATTGATTAACAAACATCCATATTTACAAAAAACCGACGTAAAGTAGCGGCTTGCTGCTGCGTAGTGAGATATCCGTAGGCACAAATCCCCTTCCCTTTTCCAATCCCTTTCCTTTAAGGTCGGCAACGGGTCCATGATTCTGCTGGTATAGTGGGTGTACATGGGTGGTGAAGATCACTTACCATCAGGTGACCCACTTTCTCGTTTGCCGGCCTATGTTATATCAACTCACAAACATCCAAATTTTCACATTTATAACATTAGTAGGATATAGCTGAAGTTATAAGACCGATTCTATTCAACTGATTTTTACAACTTTTCTCAGCTATTACATCAAAGTATACAAAGTTATAGTTGAGTAGATATGTTTATGGACAGGCGTATTACCATCAGGCGAGCACCCAGCTCGTCTCGTTATTCGACCTAAGAAAAAAAGTTAACTTGCAATAACAAAATCAAATTAGACTCGTTTATTTATTACAGACGAATAAGCTATATCAAAACCATATTGAGCATCGGACTGTTTCTAACCATTTTTTCAAAAGTATTAATCCTAACAAGGCCGTCAAAATATTACAATAGTAATCGTACAGTATGTGCATCGTCATTGAGTACCCATAAATCCAACTATTGACACAAAAAGCACAATAATTCGAGTTCGGCTTCAGTTAGTGGGGCAACATTATAATTTTAACAAGGTGTGCATACCGCCCGCCACCAAACTTCACCTGGTGTTAACCGGGACTCGCAATCTGTTGCTAACTGCCTTCGCATAGACAATTAACTTGTACTGTTATGGCTGTTGGCCGGAAGAGGCAATTTCTGGGTTTCCTAACAAATGTTGGTCCATTTTTCTGACATTTTAAACATTAGCTAGTTGTATAATTTCCTATGTGCAAGTAAGTTGTAAGTCTTCTAAAAATATGCACCAGTTACAACACTTCAAAAATTATATACTTATTGTGGCAGAAAAGACCAATTTCATTTTAATCACTGACGAAAAAATGGGGGAGGTTATCAATTCGATGCACACATTTTCTCTATATCCATGTATAACAGGCTGATCCAATTTTGATTATACCTTTATTTAACCTAATCTTTTATACATATAAGTAGTCGATTCTAAATTTTTAGACCAAATTCCATACCTAAGAGGTGAAATCGGGGACGAAAGACTAAAATTTAGACAAAATAATATATGCCCCGATTCTTACAACGTAACCAGGAATTCTTTCACTAAAAGTTGTAAGGTGACAAAAAATAAAACACATTTATTTAATTATTATTATTATTCATTATTACAAGGTGGTCCCTTGTATGCGAGAGGCCGTCTGGGTTGGTACCACCGCTTTGTCTATTTCTGCCGCCAAGTAGCAGTGTGCAAGCACTGTTGTGTTCCGGTTTGAAGGACATTAAAGCCAGTGAAATTTCTGGCATTATGAGACTTAACATCTTATGTCTCGGGGTGACGAGCGCAGTCCAATGCCATGCAGTGCTTTGTAATTCAAAGCTCTGTGTGGTGTTGCTTCTGTTTATGGGCAGGCGTGACGTTTACCATGAGGCGGGCGACCTGCTCGTTTCGCCACTCAAGCTAATAAAAAATAATAATAATAAACTGCAATAGCAATGCGATTTTTTCCAAAGCCTTTTGCTTTCTGGAATCTTCGAATCTCGGATAAAGTTTACCAACTCGTTCGACCTAAACTGCTTTTAGTTTTTATCATAAAATCACAAACAAACCCCAAATTGTAAGCCACCCTAAATGTAGACGACCAGTACCACCCTTTTAACAAACAATTCTTATCACACATCTGTCGACCCCAATCTCTCTGACCGAGTCTAACCTTGATAATTTTTGCCTGGCAACAGAATTCATTTTACACTTCATACATGTACTTTAGAATTTATGGGTTTATTAAATTATTTCGAAAAACGAACTTGTAAGGTCCTTTGATTCGCTAATGAGAATTAGGAATGCAACTATGTATCTAGATTTGTATAAGTATCAATGACAAAGTGTGTAGGAAAACAGACTAGTTCATAGTTACTTAAAATCCAAATATTATTTTGTTGTATTCTGGCACAGCAAGGTGACTACACTAGATCTGATTTGATACAATCAAAATATAATGAACCATCAATAAACATAACTTGTTATCTCATAATTCCCAGTAATTTCACTAGCTTAAATGTCCTTCAAACCAAATGTGTTAATAAACTGGTTCTTGGTAGCAGAAATAAACAAAGCAGTGGTACTAACCCAGATGGTCTCTCAAGTATGACAGACCTTTCCTCGTTATTAGCCAATTTTTTAAGGAACCAACTGCTAGCTAAATTCTATCGTACAAAAAATATTTTTCAAACTCCGGTCAGGGTTGGCGGAGATTGTACATAAAATATACGCGCCGAATTGAGAACTTCCGCTATTTTTAAGTTGGTTAATAATAATACGCGACCTCTACAATCATAGCTTTATAAAACTAAGAAAATATTACGACTATCTATTGGAATTGAAGTAACAATTCCCCACCCATTGTCTTCATTGTCGGCAACCATCATCATCTGGATTTGTGAGAACTCATTGACTAAGGTGATTACTGATCACTTACCTACCATTAGATAACCCATTTACCCATTTACGTTCTGCAATGAAGAAGGCAGGTAGTAAAGTAAATCAAAAATCTTTCAAAACGCTTTTATCAAATTGTTATTTAACTACTATCGTGAACATTTTCGAAAGCAACTAGCTACATTTTTGTAACATTTAATAGCCGACCTGATCTAAGAATCCAGTTACTTACATAAATATTAAATATGATGAAACTAACTATCTACCACATTGGTATTTGATAATAGGGATCAATTATCAAATCAAGGCAACATAAAAGAAACATAATTTGTTGCTGTTGTGATCACAAACCAAATTTTGACAATCTATTCGTAACTGAGTTGTTATATAGCAAATCAGGTCAACTCTAGTCATGTTATAGAATCTAAAACACATAAAAAATTGCCCGATCTGCCCAATACCTTTACTTATCGACTCCACGGGATCAGTGACAAAAAATAATAATAACATGACCTTTTTTAACTATTCAGCTAGCCTCATCCACATTTTACCTCTGGACGTACTATTTTTACTACACAATTAAACATACATTTATTATTTAGCATGATCAATCAACCAGCTTGAACCCCTCATGTCCGCGAGGGTTGACGGCAGATGTTGATCGCTCTCAGTTTGTCGTGTATGCGACCGTTTCATACACAACGGACGTTGATGGCCCGCTGATTTATCGGCTGTTGGATGAATTAAAGGTGTTTAGTTTTATTACCGAGTAATTTATTTGTTAGTACAAATCGTTTGTGATCTTGATGAAACTATATGCAGTACTGGGATTGAAGTTATTCCGTAATATTTGATTTATTCTACGATTAAATACAATAATTGGAAATAATATACGGCCATCCATGCCTCGTCAGTGACGTAAGAGAAAAATCGTCTCTTAAATAAATAAAAACTGAGTGAGTGAACTCTGTGAGCGGTAGAGCCAGGCTGTAGACATTTTTGTCTACAGCGTGTATGGGCCGGCTCGTCCGGGTCATTACCACTGTCTCACAGAAAACCGGCGTAAAGTAGCAGCTTGCTGCTGCGTTTCGTACGGTGAGTGAGATATCTGGAGGCCCAAACGACCTCCCCTTCCCAATTTCTTAATTATCCCTTTCCTTTAAGGTCGGCAACGCACCCATGATACTTTTGGTATTATGGGCGTACATGGGCGCTGGGGATCACTTACCATCAGGTGACCCACTTGCTCGTTTGCCGGCCTATGCCATAAAAAAAAACACACACACAACAGTCACACGCATACTCCTGACTCCACACTAGGTTAACCTGTATCGTGGGTATCAGGAACTACGAGGGACTTGCAACCCACAACACCCAGACCCGAAACAAATATTTGTGGGTCACACAAACATTTGTCGCGGTGCGGGAATCGAACCGACGGCCTCACGCTTCGCAGCCGGCTACTCCCCACTGTGACAGCATTCTCTATATTGCATCATCATCACCTTCGTGTTTCCCAAAATAAACGAAGATTGCCGAAGAATATAGTTAAAATCATAGTCAGGGATTACAATTTAGCATAGTGGAACCCTGCAAGATTAGCATGCCGTCAGATTTAGCATCATTTGCAAGCCTGTGGGATCCTGTACCAGCTTGCGTACCCTCAAGCACAAAGAGATCCAGACGATAACCATCAAATATTATGAGCGATCCTTGAGTGTGCATCATGATGGCGGCACACAAATATTGTTTTACATAACAATGGACCTTCTCAGCTCGTTTGAATAAATTCTAGATAATGAATGAAGCTAGTAAGGTCTAACATTTTTCTCAGACCAATACCTCCATTGTCTAAAATCTTAGAAAAGTGTCCACTAATCTCGTCTTTTTGTAGTTACCAATTACAAGAAAAAGAAAATATATAATTTACTGGTATCAATTTTGGTAGCTACTGAAAAACAGTGCTGCGTTGTGGTTCGACCCGTAACACAGAATTAAGCTGAGCTGGCTTCCTATTATCACCACGAAGGCAGTCGACTCTTTATTTATTTTATTATATAGGAATGGCTCTTTTTCTATTTTGTATATTGTGTTATGTATTTCATAATGGTAATAAACCTTTCTTTCTATCTTTCTATGAGAGGATTCCATGAAAAAGTTATTTGGTATTAAGAAAATTCGAATAATTCCAAGAACTCATTGACTATAATTTATTAAAATATGAGGAAAAGGAAAGAATACTGCCTTAGCCAATTCGAGGAACGAAGACTCCAGAAAATATTTATCCTCACAAAAAAATAACTTAGAAATAAAATCCAAAAGGCATGTTTAATCACAACTTCATCAGATCTTAGAATAAAAAATATATATATTTACAACCTAAAATGGCTTTAGATGCTCATGGGAGCATAGACAATAATAATATTTATTTATTTACCACTAGATTATTTTTAAAAGCATATAAAAATCTAACGTTCTATATTGATGGTAGAAAATTTTATTGAATCGACCCCATATGGATTCACTATTTCTTTTCCATTATTTCCTATCAGCTACCATCTCGGTATTCAGTCCCTTCTAACATGTCAACGGTATCACAATTCATCCATCTCTGCTCCGACTTCTACTTGTACATAATATCTTCTGTAGTAGATATTTTATAGAACATACTTTGAGCCAGTCATAATAATATGAACTCATCTGCCTTAGTAAAATTTTCATCGTTATCATTGACTTTCTTAGGATACATTTTACCATGGCTTTTTATTGTGCAAGGATCCTATAAACAAGTGAAAATCCGTTATCTCTGCCTACCCCTATGAGTAACAGGCGTGAGTCTATGTATGTAAGTATGTATTTTAATGTTTTCTCTGATAATCTTCGATCAGCCGTGATTTGAATTTTTTGTTTGTTGTCATGCGTAATTAGAACCAGTCAACATTTTTTTTTATTTTTATTGTTTCTTTTCTTTTCTTATTCCTAATCAGTAGAATACTAGTTTATAACGATACTATCATAATAATACAACACGTCTCTTTATCATAAATTACAAATGACGGCTAGTATCACGAAAATAGGTAAAGATTGTGGATTTGACGTAGACGTGCGCTCTCCTCCGAGCCTTAAATTGAATACACGCATGATTCTATGCGCATATTCTATTGGTATACATTATATAGCTAGTAGTAGGCAGTAAGTAGCATTGTAGTAACTATAGCAGTATGAACAAGAAGCATCTAGAGTATTCTAGAGTAAAGATCGGCATCCAGAGTCCGCGTGACATCATGAAATGTACCAGTAGTAATTCAGTATTTTACGCTATGACCTAGGCAGTATTATAACAAAAATGTATCTAGCAATATCCACTATTTTATTAATAAAACTCGCAAAATAATCACGAAAGCGTTTGGCGTTTGTTCGTCACGCACGACTCGACACAAACGGACAGACTACAATACACTAGTTGTTACCAGGCGACCCTTGCATTGTGTTCACAACAATAGACCGAAGGGGTGCAACTGGCATTATCGTTTTATTATTTAGATTAAAGCTATGTGGTAAAACAATTAGTACAAAATTACGAGTTTTAAACAAAGTGGTCGAAAAACTGTGACTATAAAAGAATTATGGCTATGAAGTAATAAAAATTGTTAATTTGTTCAAGGTACTTATTCTTTGGTTAGTGTAGTTTTAGTAATAGAGTTCACACGTTTCGATTTTAGTTGATCAACAAAAACCATACCTACAGATTTTGTTGATTCAAGGCATTTGATCAACTGAAGTCGAACCGTGTGATACCGGTATAATACCACTATTTATAATACCTACGAATACCATAAAGAGTAATATAATTGTAGTAGATTGTCCCACAGCTGCTGTGCATGAGCCTCCTCCACTAGATACCCATCACGCGATTTGACTGACTTCCACATACCATTGAAGTTCTATTGGATAAAAAGTTGATAGAATAATCCCCGTTCTAACATATAGGCAAGAATCTGATTGAAAATAATTATGGTTTTACAGCTGGACCAATCGTGCGACGTTACCCCTTCTGCAATAATGTATCAATCGATAAATACAAAGCATTGCCCGACCTGGAAGTCGAAACCAGGACTTCATTGTTCCCAACTGACGTTCACCGATACTTTCATATTAGGTGGTGAAATTCAACAAAAGACATCAAAAATATACAATATTTACGATATCACAAAAACCTCAACGATAAATAATTAGAAACGTATTTACGTGGCAGCCATTAAAACGTGGCCTGACAATAAATCACCCGAAATGGGCCCAAATATTAGTAATTTTGACTCCGAGCGTACCCAAATGAGTTTGGGTAAATCGGTTGGATTTTCGGGGGTGCTTTATGAGTAATGGATTGGGACACTACGCGATGTCCATAAAACACATTTTGTAATTACATTCAACGTGTTATAGGGAAGAGAAGTTTAAAATTACATTTGTTGTGTAGGAATAGTCAAAATCGTTTTATTCACGTATATCTACTCCATTTACAATACAAGCAAGTGAGAATTGGGGGCATAATAGCTGTCCAGAAAGCACAAGTAACTCTTTCCACAAGACAACAAATTCTCAACCACAATATTATAAACAGGTAAAGTTTCTGAATTAGTGATTTTGTTTCAGGGGGTAATCTGTAGATCTAATGAACCGAATCTGAAAATTCTTTCACCAATAAGAAGTTAGGTGCATTCTCTCTGAATATTTAATTGTGATAAAAGTGTATTTTATTTAAGTAAAACAAAGACATTCACGGGGGCATTCACAAGATGCTTTATGTCACATTTACATGTTACTGCTATAGCTTGCGATTAGAGAGCAAGCCGAAATCCAGGAATATAAACGTGTCATACCCGTAGTTATATCCACTCTTGCACTTTCAACTTCAACTTGTATCTGCTTTTGACGCATGCCTCTCGCATCACCGTGCGTGCTGCATGTGCTGTGAGCTATCATCAGCTAACTCCATAATCTTGACACATGCACTATTGCATGCGTCGTTCCGCTACACATATGCAGTAGAGGAAGACGCAAGTTGCAAATACAATCACAGCTTCGATACGTGATCAATATTAATATCTTTCTTTCGTATTGGTAAAAATATGTTTCAATGTAGAAGCATTGTCTTAATACAATGCCCGTGATGTAAGGGAATGATTTGTATGATGTAATATTTATACTTATTGCGTATTCCTTTTTACAATATTAGTATTATTATTTTTTACATCTCGCCCAATATAGCTGCGAAGGCCATTCAGGCTTAGTAACAGTAAATAATTTACACATGACCTTACAAAAAAATGAGATGGAGCAACGTAGAAAAAGACCTCATAAAGTGGAGACTCCGAGGAAGATCTCCAGGCAGGGCGACAGGGCGAAGTGGAAGAAAGTGAAGCGGAAAGTTGACCCCATCATCATGTGGGATTAAAGCTAAGGAGAAAGAAATAAAGAGAGGGAGAAATATTTAATGCTTACACTAATATTTGATAAGGGCCACGTTTGACGGAACAATAGAATTAAAGACAAATAATGAAATAATTTCCTACGCAATATACTAACGCACCGTAATTATTATCTTTTTGGGAGTTCATGATGTTCATGTGTTTTATAATCAATTCCCAATAGTTGAATCACATGTTCCTTTGCTTCAGCTATTGCTTGCGTTTGTATCCCTGAAGGGGTAGGCAGGGGCAGGCAACTTCGTGGCTTAGCGTGGGTACAAATTTGTACAAATTCTAATCCCAGACTACTTAAACAAAAATTAGGAATGCCATACCTGAACCCAGGACTCCAAAGGATTCTCAGCATAAGTACACTGTACTAGTCCATTGAGGCGATGGTTGACTAGATTTTTTTATTACCTTATCAATTAGTTAAGTACGATACTCAAAATCTATTGCAAAGAATTTTAAAAATCGGACCAAAAATAAATAAATTAGAAGCCATTCAAGTCCTGTAGAAGGGGTAATTGTCAAATGACAGACGACGCAACCTTTGACGTCACTGTGTAAAATGTTCATTATAGTACACGCGTGCAAGCGAGATAGTGACTTATCCCTACTACGCACCCACTTTTCCTCATACCAACATTTAAAGTCATAACTGCGGGCACATTTCTGAACCAATTTTGATTGTGTTTTAATAAAAGGGTTTCTTTTGCGTATCATTTTCTGTTGCATAAAAAATAATGTATAAAATTCAATATAGGAAACTACCTTATTATGGCTATACTCGATATTGATGCTTACGATTTCTGATATTTTTTCGATCTATCAACGCCTAAACTACCGCGTCATTTGCCTTATATCTCATTTCAATTAGTTGTCATTTACTATGCTCAACTTGTACACGGATAATATAAGGAACTATATGTAAACAAATTGTCTTGATACATATAATGGTATGTACAATAACATTGTTTCTAGTACTTATTTATTCCGATATATGCACGGTGCGACGCTTTCGTACATCATCTGCATAATATTGACTATAGAATACAAATGTACTGATTACCACGTTTTTTGTCGCACATTAACGTGTTGTTTTTAGTGTGTGAGAAAGAGACAGGCAACGTATTGTTTTAAAATGTACTGTTGTTATTTGGCAGTGTTACTAGGCAGGTGGGCTAATTCAGTTGAGTTTTTTTTCTATTTTTGTTAGTGTAGGTTCTAGTCGATACTGCGTAGTAATGAGTTAATGACTGGCTGGCTTCGGTATACACTTATACAGCTATTGGATTGTAGTGTTCTGACTTTTACATTCTAAATCTAATCGAAGGTGTTACACTAAAATAATGGGCTATTCGTTTTTCTAACTACATATTACAATATTAACTAATAACTGCTGCATTCAGAGACTACAATTATAAAAGTTAAATAATTGTCATTCGGTGACAAATTATTGTCTGCCACGATGGCGCAGTTGTAATGCGTACGCGTTACGATTGAGGCTAACGCTGAGGTCTCGAGTTCGATCCCCGGGTCGGGTAAAGTGGTATTGGGTTTTTCTATTACAAAATGCTCAATATCAGCCCGGAGTCTGGAATTTGTGCCCGGTATGGCTATAGGCACGCCCCCTATCTCATCGTGGAACGGAGATACGCTCGGCGAAATGTGGGTGTACCTACTGGTTACACCTCTGCCTACCCCTTCGGGGATTACAGGCGTGAGTGCGTATGTATGTATGTAAATAATTGTCATTACGGCATTTCTTAGAATATTATTATTTCCACATTTAGGTCCAGTTAGTGTTCTAGGCTCCGTTACTGAATACAAAAAAAATAAAATGAAATTTACTACCTGGTAGGTCTCTGTAGAAATAGTGTGTTATAATTTTTGTGTATCGGTTTGAAGGACGTTGAAGCCAGTGCAGTTACTAGGCTTTATGAGACTTCTATTGTCTCAGAATCATTTAACGCAGCAGGTACAGTTCCATGCAGTGCTTTGCAATTCAGTTTTGAGTGATGTTATTGTTTATGTATAGGCGTGAGCATTTACAATCAGACGAGCGACCTGCTCGTTTAGTCATTGAGTTGTATAAAAAAAACTTACTTGACGTTTCTGAGCAATAATCGAATTCTAAGACTTGATACCATTTAAAATTAAATTGATATCTGTGACTGCGGCAGCGCTTATTATTCCAAAATGGTAAAATAATTGTACATAAGCAAACACAACTCAATCTGAATGCACACAAAGTATTTCCTGATTTATTTCGAGGGTTGGGAACAGGGGATTATTTAATTATGGACAAAATTTAAAGACATTTACAACCCTTATAGCAATGGGGGTTTAAAATAACTCGTAAAAATTAGTAACAAAAGTACCTACATTGACTTGAGTAATAAAAAGTTACCGCGCATTGTTTTCCTTTGTCATTGTGTTTGAATATGCGAATTATTAAACTTTGATGAAAAACCGAAAGTGATTTTTTTATTTATTTATTACCCTCGTAATACCCGGTCGTAGGTACAGGAAGAAAGAAAAAGAAACTCAAATATTATTTTAAGAGCGAATACTTCAAAACTACTTACTTACTTTGCAATATAAAGGATCTGGATTGGTACCACTGCATTGTCTATTTCTGCCGCCAAGCAACAATATGTAGGCATTGTTGTTTCGATTTGAAGGACATTGAAGCCAGTGAAATAACTGGGCACTATGAAACATGATAACTTATGTCTCGGAGTGACGAGCGCAGTCCGATGCCGTACAGTATTGTAATTCAAAGCTCTGTGTGGTGTTGCTTCTGTTCATGGGCGTGGCGCTCACCACTAAGCGAACGACTTGCTCGTTTCGTCATTCAAGCTAATAAAACAAACAGCATGTATGGGCCGGCTCGTCCGGGTCATTACCACTGTCTCACAGAAAACCGGCGTAAAGTAGCAGCTTGCTGCTGCGTTTCGTACGATGAGTGAGATATCCGGAGGCCCAAACCCCTCCCCTTCCCAATTCCTTAATTATCCCTTTCCTTAAAGGTCGGCAACGTACCCATGATTCTTTTGGTATTGTGGGCGTACATGGGCAGTGGAGATCACTTACCATCAGGTGTCCCACTTGCTCGTTTGCCGGCCTATGCCATAAAAAACAAAGAAAGAAAAGAAAAATGTACTATATATGACGTCAAACCTCACAAGAAATGTTCAGTTCCTTATAACAATTGTCGGTGTAATAAAATATATCACAATTAGCGAAATAAGTTCACAATTGCCTTTAGAATCGCTCGAACACTCGCAGAATCATTAGCTTTATGTAAATATATTGGTATCAATACATTATCTAAATTGCTAAATAGTGGGACAGAACACAACGACCTGCGATAAGTAAGCACATGTCCAGATAACCCACAAACTCGGATGAGTCTAGGGTTGCTACCTCTTGCAATACGCAGGAAATAACGTGTCTGAGCCACACTTTAATGTATACTACTAGACGGGCTGTTTAGAAGTAACATTGCGTCATATATCACGGGAGTTTGACAGCTCACAAACAGGGAGCGCGTTAGGGGTTCTTGTTTAGAGTAAGAGAGATGGTAATATTGAGTTACGGTCAATTGACCGCAACTTAGTGGTACAATTTCTATGTACCGCGCAGCTTGTCTAGTAGTATACATAAGTCTTTGGGCTGAGGTAGTCATAAACCGCGTCGCAGTTATTGTTTTCAGTAATTAAGAATTGGAGAAAGGCGGGTGAAGTGGCCATTTTCAGTCCGGCCAGGTTATTTTACGTGTATTGTATATCGAAACACCCAAACACTACTTGAGATCTTGTGATCCATTTCAAACTCTCATATCCTTCAAAATGTAACTATAGATAGATCGGATCGTTTTTGCAGGTATTGGTATGTATGCGTGAGATTGTAATTATGTATTTTTTTAAGAGAGTGACGCGTCAGCCGTCATTGTAAATTTAAGTCAATACTGACAGATACATATTACAGTAATTGTCTCTGAACAAACATATCACGCAAATATATAGCAAGACATGCAAAAATCGTTACTAACTAGCTGCGAAGGATAAAACAGACAGTTGAATTAAGAAATTCCTTTTTTGAAATATGCTAAGGAGCCAGATAGTGCAGTGGTCTGTTTTGTTTGGTCGAGCGTTTAGAAACCTAAACATGTTTATTTTAGGTGTTTTATTCGGAGGCCTGACAACCGTTAATACTTAGGAACTGAGAAATAAAATAGAATTCTCAATTTCAAATAATTTATTTTATTAAATAACTTAGGTACATTTTGTTTATTCACATATTATTTTTACATGAGTCATTTTTGGTAGACTAAATTTTATTAAACAATATTTAATAAGTCTGTATTTGTTGATTTAAATAACGTTGTTAATATTTAATGCGCATACATATTTACATTTTGTGAACTATTTAAATATTAAAATTCTTAATTTTATTTTGATACTTTTTATAGCTGGTTATTAAACATAGACTTCATTAAATTATGTATACCGAAGGAGTAGGTAGAGTTGCAATGTTTCACAGAGCCTATCGCCATGACGGCCATGAATCCAATCCCGGGCACTTCATGTTTTTTAAACCAAATAAGTCGCATAAATCTTTAATGTCCGGTCTGGGATTCGAACCCCACGACCACAGTTATAATACTATGAAAACAATGGAGCTATTCAGTCTATCTTTACGAAACAAAAACCCATTCAAACCAGGAACTACATAAAAGTCGCATAATGAACACAAATGATCGCAACAACGCGTCCAAAACATCAACATTAGTACGAACATATCAAACACGGTCTATTTAAGAAGTCAGTTGTTGGCACGCCACTCGGCTGATGGGACGTTACTTGAATATTAATTGCATAATATCGAGTCATGTTATTGGCAATATTTTTCAAAATTAAACTGATAGGTGGCTGTGTATTCCATGATGGTAATGATCTTGGACAATATACTAGGTGTTTAAAATTCGAACTGCGAATAATTTGTTGATTTGCACGGACACACCGTAAATTTAAAAAGGCTATTTTTAAATTTCGAATGTGGCGTAACGAACTGAACTTTTAGACGCAAAAAATACTATGCTTAAAAGAGCTGCATAAAAATGGAAATCGAATATCAAAAGTAATTAATTGCCTAATATAAAAAATAATTACATGTTAAAAATAAGGGTTACCGTCAAAACAATATGTATTTTGTGTGTAAAATCAACGTATTTTAGTTATTCTTAAATTAGCAGGGCAAATATCAATTATCTAAGAAAAACTTACTAAATTCCCACCAAGATTCTTGCCAACTACAGCCCGAAATTAAACAGTCTTCTAAATTTTGAAATCGATATTTGAAATAAACCAATGCAATTAAGTTTGTATATACAAACATTAATCTGATTGGTTTACATGCGGGATCGATCTGGAGATTTGGATTAAGATCGTTTATTAATTTCGACCGTAACTAATACTTACAGTGTGTAGAAACTACAAAGACAAAGAAATCAGCACCTTACGCCACTGCTATTTAATTTAACCTTGAAAGGATTAAAAAAATATGCCCTTTTGTGAAAAAAATATCTGGTGCCTTGCCAAGAATTTTTACGGTACTGACGAGTGATTTAAAATTGTATACTTCGACAGAATTATATTTTAAACCTTTTGTAGTACATACTTCGAGATACATAAACACTTATATTATTTCAACTTGAGTTTGAAATTCATTGTAATATTTTAAGATTCATTATAGCTTGTATAATGATGCATGTTACAACAATAAAGATAATCTAAAGCAATTTACGATACAAATTGCGTTATCAATTAAGAAATTGCAGACACATCTTAATTCCTCTTATAGTTCACACTATATCCACGCCCATGTTTATCATCAGCCACTGAAACTGTTTGCTTTGACATAATAACGTAATTATCATCATTATTCCTACATAAATATAATATGGACGTCACATCTCACATTCTATCTATAGTAATGTTTATATAATTATTTGTCGTCTGTTAAGGCAACCCGGCCAAATGAAACAATGCAGTCACTTTAACGATGTATTCAGAACGAGCGACTCCATTGTTTCGCCGGGTTATTTGATGAAGTAGTTGTTGAATTATGCAAGCCCACGATTAATATTAACGCAGTTTTTGCTAACTCGTTACTTTGGATTTTCTATTTGTTGTTTTCAATTTTAGAATCGATTGGGAAATCTGTCCCTTGAAAATTACTTACTGCTCTTATTATATTAACTTTTATTGCGTGAAATGTGTGGTAAAAATAAGTATGGAGGAATATGTTTGTAAAAAAACAATTTTCGATAAAAAAATATTTTATTTTTAAGAAAATACTTTAATAACAAAAAACTATATAAAAGAATACAATTTCATACGCATGTTAAACCTAGGCACAATTAATTCATGTTACAACACAAAAGACACTCCTTGAATAACTTAGAACGAGTCGAAACAAGTTCACGGACAGGTTACGTCCTGTATCGTCCCGGGGCTCTGCCTGTTGCCAGACAAGCTATTGTCCACAAAGACGTATTAAAAACGACATAAGATGTGGGGATGCATTGTTCCCGGTCCCTTCTGACAGGTTGATAGAACCAAATAGGGACAATCTTTGAAGAAAGAAGTAATTGAAAAGAAGACATTATTGCAAGCATATTTATTACAAAATTGTGATAACAAGGATCATCGTGAAGAGATACTCATTATCACTGTGTGTATATAAAGATATCGATTAGAAAACAATGAGGTAAATTATTCAATGAGTTAACTGACAATGTTATAAGTGAACCTTCTGCTGTTCACACAGTTTTTATGTTTGTTTTATCAACAGTGTACGGAAATGCTAATATTATATTTGCATACACATTTGCGCTTCTTATTACTTTGCTGGAAATTTTGAAATTTTACTTTTCATCAAAAAATTACTTAATTCAAAGTAAGTAATTTTTTGACGAGTCGTGATGGCTTTGTCTTTTATCACTGTTTAAACTAGTTCTACACGATTTCTTCCCATAAATTATTGAAAAATTAATGTTAATTTTTAGTTTAGCCAGTTTCATTGAATCTTGCTTTATATTTAGAATTAATCCGTAATTATCGCAAATACATCCTTTTCTACTCCAAAATTTCAGGAATCCCTAGCAAGTAACAACCATAAACTTAATCCGATGAACGGATCCGAGATTTAAAAGTGAGCATGTATTGTCCATCGATTTTTTATAATGCTATACCGTACAACTAAATCTTTTACTATAATTTTAATAAGGATAAAAACGGCAACTAAATCGATATTCTGAATGAACTTCATGAGGAATCTTTAAATAGAAATAGTTATTTTAATATAGTATTGAACGGAAAACTCCTATAAAGCTCTGACATTTTGTAAAACAAAACGCAACACAACATTCAAGAAGAGATCGTGAGTGGATTTGAACATAGATATAATCTAAACGAGTTACGCCAAACGATGTTTGAAACTGCATGCTTTTGACCCGTGAACTTTTAGTATTTTTTTCCACCAGAACATCACGAGTAATAATTCTTTATTCCTGTATCGACTGTTTTCGCATTTTACACGGTTGTCGATGACTCACAATTCTATCCAAGGTCAACTCGCCGGCCGGCACAACTTAGCAACAGTTTTTTAACCTCCCCATTTCTCTTTTTGTCTATTTATTTTTGCGGTTAGCACTCTGGTATCGGTTGCTATGCAATTATTGTTCTCTGTTAACCGTTTCTATAGCGCTTTGTTCTAGTTATTTAGTGTTTCGAAATAGGTTATCGGTTGTGAAACGTTTTTCTACTTCATAAATCGATCTCGTGATAACGCTGATAATTATGATAGATAACTCTATAATTATGATAATTCACTTAACTTCTATATTATTACATTTCCACTTAGACAAAAGTCTTTTAATAACAATGCATTTCTTTGTGGAAACAAAAGAGGGACGGACAAAGAAAGTCCATAAAGTATGCACACTATTTCTTAAAATTGAGGAAGTTAGGGTGCGTTTTTGTTCGGAAACGTGAGAAGTGGGTTGGTTTTTTTTGCAATAGAAGTTTCCGGTCGGCTGATGCAATGGCTGCCGTTGCTTACCTACTTGAATACCTGTTCAAGTGCAGTTTCACCCAGAGTTCTATAGAAATAAAAATAAGTACGTACTACGTTTATCTCGAATGTTCTGGAAAGACCGTTATCAATTTCTAACTTAATTAATTTTAAACACAACTCATTTCACATATTAACTTTTTCATTAATATAATGTTGTTCGAATTTGAAATTGTGTTCTAGTCGGAAATTAGAAGTAGGTAACTTTTGAAGAACTTTTACAAAAAAAATCTCGAGTGCAGTTGCGATTGTGTAATGATATCTGATAAGAATTTAAAGTGATTTTTCTGGATAAAAGTCAATTCGTTATGTTTTCGAGTTCTTTAAAGAATTTCATCTTTGTTAAAGTTACAACAACTTCGTTAAAGACAGAAATGATTATGATGAATTTGAACGAATTGTCTATTTGCCAAAATTTTCTTCAGTTCTGACAAGCATTTGTGACATATCACTGTAGACATATTTTAAACTCGCCCGACATGTTTGTGAGATAATATTATGGCTACAAAAAAAACCTGTTTTTAAATCATTTCCTCTATTTATTTATCGAAGCGTTATTGCGCATATGAGTATAGGCTTTCAGTGCTTATTTCTAAACCAGCTATTTCTGACGTGTTTTTTTACATCTTGTTCCTATTTCTAGATTTTGTTTACAATCTTTCGTACATAGATGTTTTATTTCAGACAATGATCTTTAAAATCATGGCATAGATTGATTTTAACGCACAATCGCAAGTCACAATCTAGGCTAAGCCACGGTTTCGTGTAGATTTATTCTAAGTCGGGTACATGGCAACAAATCTCGTTATTACGACATACTTACAGTTTTATTAATGTACAACACAAAATCCATTAACAAATAACAATTCTTACATACTAGCTAAATTAGATTTACAATCATGGTCGACAATAATCGACCATTTTTTTATAACGTATTACAACATTGATGAGTACAGTATTTTTGTTGTTTCTATTACGTTTATAGAAGACAATACATGTACACCCGATTATCTAACACTTTTAGAGAAGAATGAAACGCACTGTAGGTGATCGGTTCCACCGGTGGAACTCGGACAAAGAAGCCGGCCGGCTCGCGTCGGATGCCGGTACGGAGCGACGTGGAGACGACCTCCCGATACCGCGCTCCGGCGAAACTGGCGTGCGGGGCGCCCGCTGCCGCCCGCGGAGCGTCCCCCCGCACCCCCGACCGCGACCCTCTATATATAACGCGAGTGGTTCCCGCTATCGTCAGTCCGTCAGAAAGAGCGACAGGGTCGGGTGGGTCAAACAGTGAGCCGAGGGCAAGTGACGAAGCCCTGTGGTTACGAGATCAGATCTGATGCAGTCGTGAGCTTGGGACGTTTCGTATTCACTTCGATCTCTTCACGATAACTAGTCGCCGGTCGGAAGCCGGCTCGTTGTGTGCGCATTAGCAGTACAAAAGAGACTTGTGATATTTTTCTAGTATAAGTTCCGGACGCGGAACAGTTTATCCGTTTTATTTGCTATAAAAAGTGTACAATATAAGTAAAAATTTGGAAAACATGGAGATCCTGCCGGTCACGAGCCAGTTTAATGTTGGATTCAGCAGTGAAAAAGGTGAGTCCACTTTCTATTCAGCAGAGTGATGGAGCGGCTTTCTAACTGCCGACGGCTGTTGCTATGCGGCGCGCGCACTCTGAGTGCTCCTCTACATGCGTGCAGTGATGTCGTCCGCTCCGCCGGCCGGCACGACCGGCGCGACTCAAACGTCAAGTACAGCTGACACGTCAGCTGTTCGGAGCGATGCGCTCCCTTGCCCTTGAGGACGCGCCCTCCTCGCGTAGATCGATAGATAACATTTACATTTTCTCTTTCGTTGCATCACCAAATATCGGCCGATGCAAATAGGTCTTTATTCTAAAGTAAAGTTCAATTTAGTGTTGCAATTAATATCGATAAAATTTAACAATTTTGTTTTTGACGTTCCAATTTTAAACGTTTATCTCTATTGTTACAGCATGGAGTGGGCCAACATGGCGGGAAGCGCCGGTGCCAGCGCCGACTGAGACGGCGCTGGCTCAAAGGCTGGAAAGGGAGCTACGAGCGGCAAAGGGAGCCAGCGAGCTTGCCACGGCCGAGGTTCTGGTACCTGCGGAACTGTTGGCACGGGCAGCGAGGCAAACCCTAACGTTGGCGGAAGGCGAGCCGTGCGGGTCACGCGGGGCCGCCGTCATCGTCGACGTGGCGGGGAGGAGGCTCGCAGCCTTTAAGATAGACCCCAACACACTCACCACACACGAGATACACATACATCTGGAACATGACGCCACCAACTGGACGAGCATGTTGCCGCAATTCTTAAAGTGAGTATCGCTGATCATATACCATCGCACAAGATAATTGGATCAAATTCGTTTATATTCCTAATCCAATTGCAACGACTGAAATACTAATGATGTTTGTTTATTACAGAAACTTAACGCGAGGCGGCACCATCATCATCAGCCCCCAGTTCACGATAGAGAAAAAGAAATTATTTAGGAGCCAGGCGGAGTGAAGAAATATTAGATACGCCGCGATGCGAGCGAGCCGACTGACTGCCCTCCTCGATGTCTACGTATCGTTATTTTAACAAATATCAATATTATTATATGTATATTAATTATTATATATTTTTAATAAGAGAAAAAAAAGCACAGCGTGATATGTAATGTATAGTAGTAGTGTAAGCGGATAGTGGTGCGCCCGCACGCGCCGCCGCCCGTAGTGACGCGAAATGCACTTTGTTATCGATAAAGTGTCGATATTCGCGGTTGCGAGGCGCGCGACGGCGCGAGCGGCGCGCTCGTGCGACGGCGCGCGGCGGCGAGCGTCGATCTCTTCCCCCGCCTCCCCCTTTCTCTGGTCACCGTTCACCACCGAGAGTGGTGCGCGGAGACTCTCCCGTGCCCACCGGTGCGTTCGCCCCCCCGCGCCGCCGCATCGTGTCGATCACTGTGAGCGATTGTTTGTATTGTATTATTGATACGTTGGTTGCCGTTGGTCGGATGGTTGGTTGGTGGTTGGTGGTTGGTGGTTAGAGGCGTGAGTGGCGCGGCGGTGCCCGGTGCGCACCCCTTGATCTCAGTCGCCGCCGCGCGTGTGATACTGAATACCTTGATCGATTTAGTCTTAGGTATTATTTTTTGTTTCGAGTTCGATTCTATTCTGAAGTTGCGTAGAGTTGGTACATTTCACGTATCGTAACTGTATTTATTAGATGTGACCTGTCCGGTCAGTATATGTGTACGTTTTTCGTAATTGTACTAGTTCGTACATTTGTTTGTGATACTACTTTTGTAATGTATAAAATTTAAATGAGAAAAAATATACTTTTTATGAATGAGAGAACACGCATGCAAATTTATAATGTTAGAGTTATGTGTACGTAGTGCCGTGGTTGAACGGAGGCAATAAGCGAGGCGACGCGCGTCGACGCGCCGCGCGCCCGCCCTCTGTTATACTGCAAAGATCTCAGGTTTATAATTATTATTATAGCTATTAAAAGTATTAAGTTATTTAAGTTAATATAAAGATTGTAATTTTTTGTAAGATTGTTTTCGCCGCGCCGCGCTAAGCTGCGTTGTCTATTATAGAGTCCAGTGGGAGTCGAGAGAGTAATGTACTAACAGTACACTATGTAAATGACGTGACTTTTACAGCAGTCGAATGCATTTTCTTTATCCAGTGTATATTAATACATTAAATGTAAATCAATAGACTAACAGTTTTTAAACGAAATCTAAATGTTTGTAGGGTCCAGTGTTTTGAACGCACAATATCATAGTACTAGAGTTCACTTTCATCAAGAAAAAAAAAAGTTTTTTAAAAATACAATAAAAACGTTTTACTTCTAAACTTGAAATGTCGACATATACAAGAACTAACAATAATAATATATGTATCAATTATTTATAATTGATATTTATTTGATAGAACTTAAAAGAAAATGTAGAAATTATTGAAGAAAAAATACATAGTTTCAATAATGGATGTGATTGTTTTAATAATTATTACCCGCAAACCTACACACCGCAATAAACACAATGCTAATGAGACACCGGCGATAACACGAGGCCAAGAGTTACAATAACAACTGAACTAGACTTATAGCCAGTGACCATTACAGTGACCACTGACCACACGAGCCCGCCGATAAACTACGCACGATCCGCCGATACTGCGGACACGAATAGACGCTTACATCAATATTGTTTGCCACACAATATGTTAATAAAGTTTATCCTACACATAAAAAAGATTAAATATTCCGAACAGATGACACTTGAAGAAAAACAAAGAAAACACACAACGTCATTTCCATACATTAACATAAAGTTAACCTAGCTAAAAACAAGCCGAGAGGCGGTGTAATAAATTTTAATACGACCGGTTGCAAGCCAGCTAGAACCGGTCGCGAGTGCCGGAATGGCCGGACCGGTTGCTAGAGATTGGTGCAACCCCATCCTCAGCAATTTTTTCATATAATTATTTGAAACGAGCAGTCGGTACAGTTTTCTACGTGCGCGCCTTTTACAACTGAGTTACCTAATTATATACCGCATTTTGTGCCTATAATGCTTATTTGATACGGCATTTTAACATTTAACACTTGGAGTGATGCCCATTTTTGATAGACATCGCCTATTTCGGTCTTCGAGCCAAGTATACCTATTAATGTTAGTCCGAAACATGCCATTCGTTTTGACGGAGCGAGGAAAGAACCCAAATGAATGTAATATAAACGTGGACGTGAAAATAAATGTGTGTTCAGATAAAAAGTGAATTCGTTCTAGATAAACAACTTCGGCTTACGGTAGGAGGCTATCGTATTGATTCTACACGGAAATTGAATCGCCAACGTAGCAACAGTGATTATTTATAGTATCTGTTGTTACGCGAATATATGTCTTTGATCAATAACAATACGGTGCATTATGGCGTGGACATCCATAAAACTGGTCGAGTCGATTTGGCAAACTCGAATTATTGCCTAAATGTATACTGTTATAAAAAATTCTAATATACCCCATGGAAACATGTATGAACGACTCGATAATATTCAGTTTTAAAGAAGGTTAAATGCTACGACTGGATTTGAGCCATCGGAAATTATACAAATTTGTAGCAAAAATTGCTTTAGTTTGTGAATGAGCACTTCGTACAAGACCGGAAGTAATTTAATTGATGACAAACTTACAGGTTTAGAAAATCAGAACAAGGTTGTGAATAAATAAGATAGATATCATGTAAACATCTAATAAGGTGTTGAATAAAATAACTTATAGGTAATTGAAAATACATGGCAACAAAAAAATCCTTAATTTTGTTGAAACAATTATTTTTACCATAATTACTTGTAACCGGTAGGCATATGAGTGACTCGACTACACAACACCAACATAGAAAAAATATTTTTATTGTAGGTATTGTAGGTTAGGTAGGTATGAGGATTAACCCATGACGTCTAAATTTCTAGTTTTAGATAGTCGTCTTAAAAATGTCGATCATATTGCATATGAAGTTCAAAATATAATTCTAAAATATCAAAACGCAATAAATGTTGATACGAAACAAATTGAATTTACATCACGAACGTGCCATTTTGCAATAGTTAATTTTGCATAAGAACAAGGGTTATTTAGTTTTCTAACCTCAACCAGCAAAGCGACATGATTATTGCCCCGTTCGTGACTCTAATGGTTAAGGCTCTCCCTAGCGTCTATCGACAGTCGATTAACTTTCGATGTCACATCACTATTGTTGTTGAATTTTATGCATCGTATTTTATTTAATTGCTGTTTTATACCGTGTTGTTTTATTTAATTGGATTTACAGAGAACTCGTATCTTGATGGCGAGAAAGAAATAAAATATTAACTTATTCATAAAAACTAATTTATTTAAAGTTAATTTAAGATTTTTAGAAAATCGTGTCGCTATAAAATACCATATAGAGCATTTTTAAATAAAACATTTATTCAAATTAAGTGAGGAAACTATAAAAACCAAATGAAGAAAGCTGTTTAGGTTGTATTTGTTTATGGTTTTTAATTAAATCGATGCAGAATAATGTGGGGAAGAAAGTAATGTCTCATATTCGTCGGACTTTAAGTTTTTTTCTTATTTTATGTTTTGTGGAAAAGCATGGGCAACGCACCTAGTAAAATATAAAAAAAACTACTGCTAGCTATTCATAATATTGTCATTCCACTTGGTTTTATTTTCACGTGAATAAATCTTTGTTTTCTGATAAATTTTATCTTCGCACAAAACATAGCTTAATGAGTACCTACATAAATATTTGATTTAGATAAACCATTTGATATGGTTATGAGAATAAAAATAAATTATATTTTATCTTTATATTCCAATGCAATGAAAAAGCAGATACATTCTACAAGGTGGTAGGTCCCTCGTTTGCGAGAGACCGGCTGGGTTGGTACCACCGCTTTGTCTTTTTCTGCCGCCAAGCAACAGTGTGTAAGCACTGTTGTGTTCCGGTGCGAAGGACAGCCAGTGTAATTACTGGGCATACAGACTTAACACCTTATGTCTCGGGGTGACGAGCGCAGTCCAGTGTCATGCAGTGCTTTATTTAAAGTTCTGTGTGGCGTTGCTTCTGTTTATGAGCAGGCGTGGCGCTTACCATCAGGCGAGCGACCTGCTCGTCTCGTCATTTAATCTAATAAAAAAAAAAAAACATTTTATTCATGTCAATTCTGTTGTTAAGGTAAACTTAGCTAAAATATAGTTTAGTTCTGTCAAACGGGTGATAAGAAACTAAATTTATAGTACTTATTTAACGTTATTTTGATAAGACTGGAAGACTGTTGATTGATATACAGGATAGGTACTTACTGTAAAATTAAGGTAGATTGACTTGAAGCTAAATCTGGACTAAATTAAACAAAATTTTGCGAGTGGTAGAGTCACGCTGTAGACACTTTTGTCTACAGCATGAATGGACCGGCTCATCCGGGTCGTTACCACTGTCTCACAGAAAACCGACGTAAAGTAGCAACTTGCTGCTGCGTTTCGTGCGGTGAGTGAGATATCCGGAGGCCTAAATGCCCCTGTCCTTTCTGATCCCTTAATCCTCCCTTTCTTTTAAGGTTGGCAAAGCGCCCATGATTCTTTTGGTATTGTGGGCGTACATGGGCGGTGGAGATCGCTTACCATCGGGTGACCCACTTGCTCGTTTCTGACCTATAAAATAGAAAAAAAAACATTCGTAAATTGGTTTTATTTTGTTTTCAGTTTAGTTGAGGGACTAAAGAATAACATAAGCTCACGCCTGTATCTCCGAAGGGGCAAGCTGTGGTACCACTAGCGCCCTAAGATTCGTCGAGGTTATTGGCGTCCCATTACGTCATATGGGCCATTGCCATATCGAGCACAAATTCCGGATAACTTGTGTGATTTTTCAATTTGGATGACTCAAACACAAATGTTATTGCATGCCCTGGGATGCCTAGCCTATCGCCATAACGGGCCCAATTCCAGACTCTGGGATTACACTGATTTCGCAATAGAAAAGCCTAATATCACTTTTACTCGACCCGGGGATCGAACCTGAGACCTCAGTGTCAGCCTCAATTGTAACGCGTACGCATTACAACTGCGCCAACGAGGCACTTTTTAAATTAGGGGTGGTAAATGCTGAAAAAAATTAAGTTAGTAGATAATTTTAAAGGTACTCTTCCAATGAAAATTGGAATTAGTTTTTGTTATATTAGATATTTTTGGTTACTCAATATTTTAGTTTAGCAAACGCAATAATATTTTTGTTTTTCACAGCGTTTTTGGGGAATACAAACCTATTTTTGGTGCCGATAAATTGAATATTGTACTTAGAATGTAAATATTTAATTCTATTTTTTGAGTTGGATATAAAGTATGTATGTATCTTGTAATTTCTAAATTAATGTTTATAACTATACATACATAGACTCACGCCTGTTTCCCATAGGGGTAGGCAGAGACAACGGATTTCCACTTGCTACGATCCTTGCATACCTTTTGGCCTCATTCACTCTCATTAAATTTTTCATACATGCACGTCGGCTTAGGGTACTCCTGACCTGGCCTTTCTCGAGAATATCTCCAACTTGATCTATGAAGTTCACCGAGGCCTTCCCCTCCCAACTGTACCATTCACACTCGCCATGTATATTTGTTTCGTCAATCTTCTTTCATCCATCCTCTCTACATGCCCAAACTATCTTAGTATGACTAACTATGACCGTTTTTAACTACGGAACCCTTTACTATGCGTGGTCCGACACACACTTGGCCGTTTTTATTATTGCATAATGTGTGGCAAACATGTAACCATGTTATTTAACATTCTACACAACAATACAAAATGGTTATGTTGTTTCGCAACTGTTGCTAAGGCGATTATTTTACCGCGCCTAATTCGACAAAAGAACAACCAGCGCCATCTGTCATCAATGTAAAGAACTAACTGACGAAACATGACTCAAAACAGATTACGTTAAAATATTGTACGAAAACAATTAATTTTATTGTTACCTAGTGAATTTTTGTAGTATTACAATGGAAATCATTTATAAGATTCGACTGATTCTTATTTTGGACCGTACAACCTTGTCGTTTAGGTTTATTTTCACATAATGTAAGAAGTATTTTAGTAATTCTAGGTAGGTACCCAAATATTGACACAGTTGTTGCTAAGGCCGGGCTATTTATGTCGATTATTATTATCATGCTTTTAAGGTTGTTTTCGAGTTGAACTTCGATATAAGCAAAAGAATATCTAGGAAACTTAAAATGCAAAATGGACGGTGACTTTATTCTTTAATTTGTTTTTGGATGATTTTTTGCGATTGGAAATATAATAAATACACTCTCATGCCTTTTATCACTGAAGGGGTAGGCAGAGGTGTAACCAGTACCTACACCCACATTCGCAGTGGTAACGACCCGAACGAGCCGGCCCAGTCATGCTGTAGACAAAATGTGGGTGTGCTTCGGGGATTACAGGCGTGAGTGCGTATGTATGTATAAATAAGAGTGGTGTAAATCTAGCAATCCAGTATAGCAAGTATCAAAAATAATTTAATGAGGAAGTATTAAATATTTATGGCAATGTTTCGACGATTTGCGAAGTGATTACGTCAAAACGTTTCCTTGTTTGATGTACTGAATAGTATTAATTAATTAAAGAACAATAAGTTGATAAAAAAAACTGCGAATTAGTTATAGTTATACTGTCCGACTGCTATGCACGGGCCTCCTCTACTGGATGAGATGGGTTAGCCCTAGCTCCACCACGCTGGCCTAATGCGGACAGACTTCACATACTTTCGAAATTCTTATGGAGAACTTCTCAGGTATGCAGGTTTCCTCACAATATTTCCTTCACGGTTAAAGCAAACGATAATCAACAATGAATACACACGTAACTTAGAAAAGTCGGAGGAGAGCTCTTGGTAGATTCGAACCTGCAACATTCGTCTCGGCAGTCCGTACCACTCCCAACTGAGCTATCGCTGCTTTTAACAAGCGATGCCGTATTAAAATCGTTCCATTCGTTTAGCCTAGTGTTGAGTAGGACCATTGAGGTAGGACATATATGAGGCATTACATTTGTCCCGGATATGACAAAATAATAAAAGAGTGACTCAATTTTTTTGGCGATAGGCTCGCCCCCTGTTTCATCATGGGACGGAGATACGCTCGGCGAAATGTGGGTGTACTAGTTACACCTCTGCCTACCCCTTCGGGGAGTACAGGCGTGAGTGCGTATGTATCAATTTTTTTGTACTACTTCAAATTTTATATCGCTTTTCTCTTTTACTATCCCAATGACGCGGACTGTGTTCCTAAAAGGGTGAGAATGAACGTGATCTTCAAGAATCCTCGCCTTATTTGAAGAGGTACCTAGTACTGGCTCAGTACAAATAAGAGGCAACTCTTACAAACTCATTGAAAAATCGTGTCCTACCCAATATTAGTTTAGCCGTTTCGATGCAATACACACACGCACGCTCACATGCATGCACGCACGCACGCATGTAAGTACGCACGTACGAACGCGCTTACACACACACGCACGTACGCACCGACTCGCACACACACACACCAACAGACATAACAAACTTATAACACTGCTCTTAATTATCAGGGGTTTCAAAGAAAAACTTCTCTTTCCACACAGACCATCTATCCCATACAGTATTTAGACCAGCTATTAATCTAAAAACCCAGAGAAAGCGGCCGCAGCTCAAACGCGTCGTTATCAGCTCCGTGATAATGGCAGATAAGCCGCGTGTGCCCCTGATAATGATCGCCAACATCTGGAGGCCAATTCTCGTAATTTTAAATGTTCAAAATATCATTCCGATCTAGTCTCAGCGTCAGAGTTGCAAATGGCATTCTGTTAAACCATTAATCAACGTCAAATGTGAACATAGATCGTAATGTGATTGAATGTAGAATAAAAGTTGACTGAAGCCAAAACGGTATAATGCTACTGCTAATGCTAGGTGCATTTGACGTTGATTATTGGTTTAAGAGAATGCCATTTGCAACTTTCTTGACGCTGAGACTAGATCGGAATGATATTTTGAACATTTAAAATTACGAGAATTGGCCTCCAGATGTTGGCGATCATTATCTGCAATATGATGTAGACAATTTTGTCTACAGCATGAATGGGCCGGCTCGTCCGGGTCGTTACCACTGTCTCACAGAAAACCGGCGTAAAGTAGCAGCTTGCTGCTGCGTTTCGTACGGTAAGTGAGATATCCGGAGGCCCAAATCCCCCTCCCCTTCCCAATCCCTTATTATCCTTATCCTTTAAGGTGGGCAACGCGCCCATAATTCTTTTGTATTGTGGGCGTACATGGGCGGTGGAGATCGCTTATCATCAGATGACCCACTTGCTGGTTTGCCGGCCTATACTTAATAAAAAAAAAAAAATTTGAACATTTAAAATTACGAGAATTGGCCTCCTGTAGAAGGGTTGCGTCAATGTTTGCTAGTGATAACAAAGGTGTAGCTGGGACATTAGGAACGTGTGCGAGTTTAGGCATGTTTTGTTGTTACTAAGTGAAAATAAATTGTCCTATTTCCTATCTTAAGCAACGATAGCTCAGGGGGAAGTGGTACGAGGCGAGGCGAAAGCTAGAAACCAGCCAAGAGCATGCACCTCTGACTTTAGCTGTGAAAGAAATGTACATACGCACTCACGTCTGTAATCCCCGAAGGGGTAGGCAGAGGTGTAACCAGTAAACCCACACTTCGCCAAGCGCATCTCCGTCCCATGATGTGATAGGGGGCGAGCCTATCGCCATATCGGGCACAGTTCCAGACTCCGGGTTGATACTAAGCATTACATGATAGAAAAACCCAATATCACTTTACCCGACCCGGGAATCGAACCCGAGACCTCAGCGTTAGCCCCAGTCGTAACGCATACGCATTACAACTGCGCCTCCGAGGCAATGAAAGAAATGTTTCTTTGATATTAGGTATTTTGATATAACATATTTTTATCTCATAAAAAAACATTCAACAAGGATTTTATTCCAGCGCCAATACATTTGATACTGTAATCTACAAATATTTGTTTCGGTCTGAGTGTTGTGAGACCGAAAATCTCTCGTAGTTCCTGATACTCATACACAAGACTCGTATGTTAGTGTGGTGTCAGGACTATGTATCAGGACAGCCTCCGTGGCGCAGGGGGCGAGTAGCCGGCTGCGAAGCGTGAGGCCGTGGGTTCGATTCCCACACTGAGACAAATGTTTGTCTAATCCTCAAATATTTGTTTCGGGTCTGGGTGTTGTGGGACCGCATGTCCCTCGTAGTTCCCGATACCCTCGATACAGGTTAACCTAGTGTGGGGTCGGGACTATGTGTGTGACTGTTGGGTGTATTTATTTATTTATGTATGTGAATATAGGATCTACTTATCATTGTTATAAATCGAGCTGGCGGAATCGTGAGCAAAAGCTATTTAAAAAATAATAATACTCACATACTGACCTGACCTGCATCCCATGAGGGTAGGCAGAGACTATGGAATGACTAACTACAATCTAAACACTTCTTATGCTATTTCCACATTCATGCATCTTCTCATACATGTCTTAGAATTCATGATTCAGCGCATATTCTTTATTTCACCCCTAAAGATTCTATACATAATTTAAAGTTTTTATTTTATTATTACAATTGGCTTCCAATTTAATTACCTATAAAAATAAAAGTGTGCATGCAATAATTGCTCATCGATAAATTTAAACTTGAAAATAAAAAAGGTATACTACAACGTAACTGAATAGCTACTTGAATGATATAAATGCTTGGCCGCCTAGCAGCTAGATGAACACAGACATAATTGTATACTTGAATTAAATGTGATTTTGTGAATGATATTTTTATGAGTACTTATTGTGTTTTTAGGATTGTTGGGCGCGACATTATGACTGCCTCGGTGGCGCAGTTGTAACGCGTACGCGTTACGACTGAGGCTGACACTGAGGTCCCGGGTTCGATCCCCGGGTCGGATAAAAGTGATATTGGGTTTTTCTATTACGAAAAGCTCAGTATCAGACCGGAGTTTGGAATTTGTGCCCGGTATGGCGATAGGCTCGCCCCCTATCACATCATGCGACGGAGCTACGCTCGGTGAAATGTGGGTGTACTGGTTACACCTCTGCCTACCCCTTCGGGGATTACAGGCGTGAGTGCGTATGTATTATCACTACATTCTTTAGTGATAAGTTTGGCTTTCGCTAATTGTTTTTTTCTTGATTAATAATAAATAATTGATAGCTCAGCGGGGAGTGGTATGGACTGTCGAGACGAAAGTGTCAGGTTCGAAATCAACCCCAAGAGCATACACCTCTGACCTTTCTTAGTTACTTGTGTATGAATTGTAAGTATCACTTGCTTTAACGCTGAAGTAAACATCGTGTAGAAACCTGCGTACCTGAGAAGTTCTCCATAAGAATTTCGAAGGTATGTGAAGTCTGCCAACCCGTATTAGGCCAGCGTGGTAAAGGCCTAACCCCTCTCATTCAGTAGAGGCGGCATATGTCCAGCAGTGGGACGTATGTAATACAGGGTTAGTTATTATTATTATTCAATTGGTTACCTATGAAATAACCCTTCTGTACGAAAAGAGTTAAAGTATTTTTACCTTTTTTTACATACATACATAGAATCAAGCCTGTTTCCCATAGGGATAGGTAGAGACAACGGATTTCCACTTGCTACGATCCTTGCATACATCTGTGGCCTCCTTCACTCTATTTATATTAAACAAAGTAACCACCCATGCTATCGATGCATCTTTGCCAGCGCAGTGGCAATTAATCGATGCCCTTGAAGAAATCGGCTGGACGGGAGGCAACGAACTTTTCAAAGACATTTTGTAATGCCTCTCGTATATTGATTTATTCTCCTTCAAAATAAATATAATATATAAACTCCATTATGGAGGATAGAATAACAAATATTAAAAAAGAGAAAAAATAAAAGATTTATAGGGTGGTATGGGACCCTTATTTCTGATTCGATCACGTAGAGAGACACCAAGCATAGCCCTCTCCATTGCCCGTTGAGTGACAGGACCTGACAAGGGTTGCACGAAGCCGATGGATGCAGGCCGCTTCCAACAGGTCGGCCTGGAAAGCATTAGGGGAGGCCTATGTTCAGCAGTGGACGTCTTGTGGCTGATGATGATGATGGAACCCTTGGTGCGCGAGTCGAATCACACTTGTCCGGCCGGTTTTTATTTACATCACAAAAATGATTTTACACTAAAAGCATTTCCATTTTATAACTTCATAAAAATAAAGTAATAACAGAAGTACTCGCAAGTTAGAACGTTTAGCATTAAACTCGACCAACTTCTGTAATTAACACAAATTACTTTTAGGTAAGAACGGGCGAATACTAAGAAACGAGTAATTTTCAAAATTTAACTTCCCAGCGTCTTTCGGAACTTCGGCTCGAGTTGAAATCATGCAGGATTACGGGTAAGACCGGGGTAAGTTTTCGAATGGGTAATTTCAAATAAAGTACCCATTCTAGATGATGTAATTCTCGGTCAGGTTTGCCGCTTATACAAAGCGCAGGCACGACCGTGTGCGGAATACTTTTCGCACCTCTGGGAAGGTTCAGCCAAATACTTGCTTGCCTTGGATAGATTGCAGCACGGACTATCTATGTAAACGATAGAGACGTTATCAAGAACGCCTCAGCTGCGTAGGGATTCGTTTTCTATCGTCTGTATCCCGGTAAATGTTCTGAAGAATTGTTTGACAGCCTCCGTGGCGCATCGGGCGAGTAGCCGGCTGCGAAGCGAGAGGCAGTGGGTTCGATTCCCGCACTGAGACAAATGTTTGTGTGATCCACAAAAAAATGTTTCTGGTCTGGGTGTTGTGGGTTGGCAAATCCCTCGTAGTTCCTGATACCTACGATACAGGTTTACCTAGTGTGAGGACAGACAGGAGGTGTGTGTGACAGTTGGGTGTATTTATTTAATTTATTTCATCCTCAAAATAACCACGCATGCTAGCTTTCTGTGATCCCAGCTTCATAATCTCTTCCTCCTTGTTCCTGCTGGATTATTTTCTTTAAGGATTCATATCAAATGATAAGTTGTCTCACTAGTAAATTTGCATCAAGTATTATAAAGTAGAAACATTTAAACCTTTTTTACATATGTTAAGCGCACATACACAAACACTGCTTCGACAGAAAGTTACTTATTGGAGCTATATTATTACACATATACTTTTTATTAAGAGATTGTGTCAGCAGATTTCTCAGAATATTCTGGAATTTTAACGTCTTATTTACGATTTAGTTACAGCTTTACTTGCTTTTTTGTTAGATATCCACTTCTGAAGTATGATGATATTTAATTGGAAAATATTAGTAGAAGCAATACTAACGCAAATACGCTTTTTGCTATAAATCCGATCTTTTCTATAGGCATTATGTTTTTCTTCCTCGGCCTCATCTAGAGGAAATAAAGTGAAGTTTTTTCGCGTGGTAACAATCTGAATAGATTATTGGTTTTTAATGCGTTTCTAAAGGCCCATTTTTTTAATGATTTTTATGACCCTAATGAGCTTGGTAATGATCAGGCGATTACTGCCTAATACATGCTGCTAGGTAATTTTCCTTTCATTCTTTTTATTGGCTTGTTTATTCTCTGTGGTTTTATGTCCTGGCGTATTCTTTAGTACTTATTTTTAATTTATGACGAAAGTTCTTATAATGTTTTTGTTTCTATGTGTTTCGTTTATCAAATTTTCATATGTTAGACGTATTGAGTAATCTAAGTTTCTTTACTTAAGTAGTTAATCTAAGACATTCCATATATATGTAGTATAATATTCTTTGAGTTAGACTCTCTAAATAAATAACTTAGATTTCGTCTGAAATATTTTATCTTGCTCTTTATGCTTAATTATTTTCAACCAATAAATACCTAAATCAACATTAATTGCTTGGTGCTATAAATAAAAAAATCTAAGTGCTGACCATCTAACTTAGCTACTACAACATTGTCCGAACACGCCCATTCTCATTAAGAAAATTGCCTTTGTTATTAAAAGTTTTAACTTGCATTAATACTATGTATTTTTTTATTTTTTTTTATGGTATAGGCCGGCAAACGAGCAAGTGGGTCACCTGATGGTAAGTGATCTCCACCGCCCATGTACGCCCACATTACTAAAATAATCATGGGCGCGTTGCCGACCTTAACGGAAAGGTATAAGTAAGGGAAGGGGAGAAGAATTTGGGTCTCCGGATATCTCACTCACCGTACGAAACGCAGCAGCAAGCCGCTACTTACGCCGGTTTTCTGTGAGACAGTGGTAACGATCCGGACGAGCCGGCCCATTCATGCTGTAGATGTATAAGCAAGCTGGGCACTCACCATCAGGCGAACGACCTGCTCGTCTCGTCATTCAGGTGGATAAAAATGATTTCCACCACCGTGACGATACCGTGATACAAGAGATCGCTGGTTTGGTTCTTGCATTTCTCAAATATTTATTTCAGGTCAGGATGTTGTGGGACTCGTAGTTCCTCGGTCGGACTGTTGGGTCTAAATTTATTTTATTATCTACTTCCATGGTGAGTGAACGTCGGCCATATACATCTTAGGCCCAAAGCCAACCTCACCTGCCGTGGTACACTCTGCTGATTAACGGACACGTATGGCGCAATGGCGAAACTTGGTTCCCGTTGCGGGTTGTGGGGGTCAAAACTATAATATGAACCCTGACATTAAGCCGAGATAACGCCATACAGACAGGAAATATGTGCTTTATTTTGCTGGTCGCTCGCTGATGGTAAGTGGCCGCCTGCCTATAAACAGAAGCTACACCCCACAGAACTTTGAATTACAAAGCACTATATTGCATTTGGCTGCGCTCATTACCCCGAGACGTAAGATGTTAAGACTGATAATGCCCAGTAATTTAACTGGCTTCAATGTTCTTCAAATCGCAACACAACAGTGCTTAGACACTGCTGTTTGGCGACAGAAAGAGACAAAGCGGTGGTACCAACCCAGACGGCCTCTCGCATATGAGGGCCTACCACCTTGTACTAACTACCATCACCTGTTTCTATTTTGTGTATTTCTAAATGCAGTAACATGATTATATTAAGGTTTGCGTGGTTTATAAATATGTTTGACATATTGACATATAGTAGCAAATTACATTAATGCATTGCTAAGTATGCCCCTAGCTAGACTTGCTAAGTATTCAAATTTCCTAATAAAGCATGGATTTGTTTGTTTTTACGTTCGTGTTATGTAAACTGTGTTCCTAGATGCTTTAATGAGGCGGTGACAGAGGTGTCTGGTAAGTTTTACACGGTTATAGGTTTTGCTCGCAACTCTGCGTGATTTTTTTAACATATTTCTTAATCCAGGTTTTGGTCTACCTCTGTGCCAAATTTCATCCATTCAATCGTTAAGGTGCGATTGATTCAAACATCCAAATTTGCAAACTCCGAAACATAGTTTTTTTTAAGATTATCGGTTCTTTTAAGTTATATTTGGTAACTGTAACTATACAACGAACTATAATTGATCATATAAGTTGTATATGTTCAAGATCTACAAAATTTTAATGAAAGCAGGTATTTCATATACCAAACATCAGCCAAACACACTAAAATATATTGTATTTTCATCATTTACACTGTACACAACAAAATAATTGAATTCTTGCACGTATAAATTATCTTTTGAATGTCATGCTGTTTCTCTTTGATATTAATACAGTACACAAGTTAAACATTATTATACGATGATATTATATATATTAATGGGCATTATGCAAAGAGTTTAATTTATATAGACTGCCTCGATGGCGCAATTGTAATGCGTACGCGTTACGATTGAGGTCAACTCTGAGGTCTCGGGTTCGATCCCCGGGTCGGGTAAAGTGGTATTGGGTTTTTCTATTACGAAATGCTCAGTATCAGCCCGGAGTCTGGAATTTGTGCCCGGTATGGCGATAGGCTCGCCCCCTATCACATAAGGGACGGAAATACGCTCGGCGAAATGTGGGTGTACTGGTTACACCTCTGCCTACCCCTTCGGGGATTACAGGCGTGAGTGCGTATGTATTTAATTTATGCTAGGTACTCGAATGTATTTATTTAAGTTCTCGAATGGAGACCACGTACGGGCAAGCGCAACAGAGGATGTCCACCTACAAGATGGACCGACGACCTGACAAGGGTTGCAGGAAGCCGATGGATGCAGGCCGCTTCCAACAGGTCGGTCTGGAAGGCATTAGGGGAGGCCTGTGTTCAGCAGTGGACGTCTTGTGGCTGATGATGATGATGAGGTACTAGACAAGCTGCGCGGTACATAGAAATTGTGCCACTAAGTTATGGTCACTTAATGTTACCATCTCGCTTACTCTCAACTAGAACCTCTCTCGCGCTCTCTGACTGTGAGCTGTCAAACCTCCGCGTTAAGTGAAGCAATTTTACTTCAATTCAACCCGTCTAGTAGTAGTAGTAGAAGTAGGTAGTCTTTGGCATGATGACACTTAGCATGTACGGGGTGACAAGCGGAGTTCAGTACCATACGCATACATACATACGCACTCACGCCTGTAATCACCGAAGGGGTAGGCAGAGGTGTAATCAGTACACCCACATTTCGCCGAGCGCATCTCCGTCCCATAATGTGATAGGGGGCGAGCCTATCGCCATACCGGGCACAAATTCCAGACTCCAGGCTGATACTGGGGTATTTCGTAATAGAAAACCCCAACACCACTACCCGACCCGGGGATCGAACCCGAGACCTCAGCGTTGGCCTCAATCGTAACGCGTACACATTACAACTGCGCCACCGAGGCAGTCCGGAGTTCAGCACCAGTATTTTTTATATTCAAAATTCGGAGTGTGAATTCTGTTTATGAGCAGATGTCGTGCTTGCCATCAGGCGAGCGCATGCTGCTCATCTAGGCATTCAGACGAATAAAAAAACTGTGGGTCTCCTATGCGAGAGGCCGTCTGGGTTGGTACCATTGTTTTGTCTATTTCTGCCGCCAAATACTGTGTAAGCACTGTTGTGTTTCCGGTTGAAGGACAGTGAAGCCAATGAAATTACTAGGCATTATGAGACTTAACAGCTTAACAGGGGGTGACAAGCGCAGTCCAATGCCATGCTGTGTTTCTTTATAGTTCAAAGTTCTGTCATTTTCAAAGTTGTTCGTCCAAGTTATGGAACCTCACTCTTAGTAGATCATAACACAATAGAAGCACCTATGATTCGCCGAGTGTAATTCTGTCCCATAATGTGATAAAGATATTTATGATTATGTCTCGGGGTGTCGAACGCAGTCCAGTGTCATGCAGTTCTTTGTTATTTAAAGTTCTGTGGGGTGTTGCTTCTGTTTATGGGCAGGCGTGGCGCTTATCATCAGGCGAGCGACCTACTCTTTTCGTCACTCAAGCTAATAAAAATAAACTAATTTACGAGCCTCCATACAAAACGTTATACAACCCAAGTTTTAACTAAATCTACTAAACAAAACGAATCAGACGATTAAACAATCCAACTCTAAACTTAACTCTTTAAACCTCGCACCGAAAGAACGGTTTCAGAAAACAAATCCAATAATACGAATCCATTACAATTGTGAGCCCTTTGAAAGTGATTTTCAGCTCAAAATAATCGAGTAAACACTGTAAATGTAATGACAACAGGCGCTGGCTGGAACCAATACTGCGACACTGGAATATTTCATTAACATAACATAAACCATAAAGCTGTGGAATAGCTTGCCGGCGCACGTGTTTCCTCCTTCCTATAACTTGGGATCCTTTAAACGGAGTGTGAAGAAGCAACTAAGCAGGCCGGCATAATTCTGCCGATCTGCGATAGATTCAGTGTCTATCGTTGGTCGACAGTATTCATGGATTGCGCTATACTTACCATCAGGTGTAGCGTAGTCACTTTGCCGAGCCAGGAAAAAAAAAAAAAAAAAAAAAAAAACAACATTTACAATCCATTGATGGTTTTGGTAGTAGATATTTCAAACTCGACTGTACTAACTCGTCGATGGATGATGAATGGTGATAAATACAGTATAATGGTACAGAACCAGAGTAAATCCAGAACTCTGCCGGTTGGTATGGAAAACAACACAATTAAGATCTTGATATTGACGGCGATACGTGTTCCATTTGGGTACACATTGTCGGATTGTGTCGGTTTCCTTTTAAGAATCGTCGACACTGTGTCCAATTTAGCAACACTGTGTCTAGTGTGTTTGAAGAGTGGTATCTTGTTTAAATCGTTTCCAAGCGTTTGTCTACGTTTGCTGTTCTTATTTGGGAAAATAAGTTTAATATTGACTGCCTCGGTGGCGCAGTTGTAATGCGTACGCGTTACGATTGAGGCTGACGCCGAGGTCTCGGGTTCGATCCCCGGGTCGGGTAAAAGTGATATTGGGTTTTTCTATTACAAAAAGCTTAGTACCAGCCCGGAGTCTGGAATTTGTGTCCGGTATAGCGATAGGTTCGCCCCTATCACATCATGGGACGGAGATACGCTCGGCGAAATGTGGGTGTACTGGTTACACCTCTGCCTACCCCTTCGGGGATAACAGGCGTGAGTGTGTATGTATGTATTATTTATTTTGTCAATAATGTTAGGGTTTGATGCTTAGTTGCTATTGTTCACGGATTGAGGCAAATTTTTGAGCAGAACACAATTATTATTCTTTCACTGGGTTAAACTGTATCGTGGGTATCAGGAACTACGAGGCAATTGGTCCTACAACACCGAGACCCGAAACAAACATTTGTGGATTACGCAAACATTTGTCTCGGTGCGGGAATCGAACCCATTCGATATGATTTCAATACATAAGTTTCTTTATTTTGTACTAACTTGTCATAAGCGCTATTTTAATTACCTACATGATTAATAAACTATTTCATTTCATTTCAGCTCAAATGTATTGTATTTTAAATGTAATGTATTTTTTTTTAAATAGTAATTTGTAGATGGACAAAATGTGTTTCATACATTGATTTATAAGTGAGGATCATAAACTTATTATGGTGAGTAGTTATTAGTATGGTTTTTTTTTTTTTTTTTTATACTGACTCGGCAAAGTGACTACGCTACACCTGATGTTAAGTGCAGCGCAATCCAAGAATACTGTCGACCAACGACAGACGATGTGTCTATCGCAGGTCGGCAAGATTATGCCGGCCTGCCTAATTGCTTCTTCACACTCCGTTTAAAGGACCCCATATTAGTAGGAAGGAGGGAACACGTGTGCCGGCAAACTATTCCACAGCTTGATGGTCCGGCAGAAGTAAGTGGTGATTGTAATTTTGAGCCGTATACCATATGTAACAAAAATCCTGCTGTTCTTTTTAACCACGTTATCAAAATCGATATTCAAACGTAAAGAAATATCTCAATTAGGAAAATTCTACCATAAAAATAACGCTTGGCGATCACCCGGTGGTTTATCAAAAGTGGTACTTAGCTACTCGGTGGAGAGTAGCTCACCTTTTTACTATTACAGCGAGTCGCCGCTTTACTAATACGCGCATAAAACAGTTAAAATTATAGTTTTATGTAGTATTTCATTTAAAATAAGACTTTCAATGAGTTGCTGGCCCGCCATCTGTCCCATTTCCACAGCCTCCGTGGCGCAGCGGGCGAGCAGCCGGCTTCGATGCGAGAGTCTGTGGGTTCGATTTTCGTACCGAGACAAATAGAGATACCCACGATACAGGTTAACCGAGTGTGGGGTCAGAATTATGTGTGCGACTGTTGGGTGTATTTATTATTATTATTTATTTTTATGTTAGATTTTTCTCATTAGAGATATTTCCTTATGTTTGAATATCGATTCTCATAGCACAGCTAAAAGGGTTTCTGTTACATACTTTATGGCTCCGAATGAACGACTTAGATTTCGTGCATGTACCTACTTAGTTTATTTACGTAGTTATTCTAAGAATGAAACCTACGCTGTACACGTGAACATCGTACGACAAAAGCAAACGTGTCTAATAATAATACTCGTGTCCAAATATAATTAACCCAATACTTTATCAAAACAATTAAATATAAATTATGCATCGGACGATATTTGTGCATCCTATCATAAAACAATCACGTTTCGACTTCTATTTAAATATGATTAACTACGTCATCGTATACCCTTTCGGCACTAATTATATTATTCTATTTTTATAACAAAAATCAAGAGAACATGCAAGTGGGTGCTAGGTGGTATGTCCCTCATATGCTAAAGGCCGTCTGGCTTGGTACCACCTCTTTGTCTATTTGCCGTCAAACAGCAATGTGTAAGCACTGTTGTGTTTCGGTTTCAGGACCTTGAAGCCAGGAAATTACTGGGCATTATGAGGCTTAACAGATTATTGCTAATAAAAAAAGAGAGTGACTTAAGTTCCATTTAGATGTAGAGCTCCAATTTTGAGTGGTAGAGTCACGCTGTAGACAGTTTTGTCTACAGCATGAATGGGCCGGCTCGACCGGGTTGTTACCACTGTCTCACAGAAAACGGACATGAAGTAGCAGCTTGCTGTTACGTTTCGTACGCTGAGTGAGGAATCCGGTGGCCCAAATTCGCGTACCCTTCACAGTCTCTTAATTTTCCTTTTCCTTTAAAGTTGGCAGACCGCAACACATTCATGATTCTTTAGGTAATGTGGATGTCCATGGACGGTGGAGATCACTTACCATCGGGTGATCCACTTGTTCGGTTGCCGACCTATGTTAAAAAATTTGGTGAACTTTCAAATATGAGCTGCCGGTGATTGAAATACTCAAAAATGTTGACATCAGGAAACGAGTGGGCAATAATTGTGAGCAATTATTTTTGAATCAAAGAAAAAGCATCAACATGTTCCATTCATATATTCAGAGACTGGGAGTAGAAGCAAAAACCGGCCAAGTGCGTGTCGGACCACGCACAGTGAATTTTCACAACTTCGGACACGCGTATCTGACAAGCAAAAGAATTATTAAAAAAAAGTAATTTAGGAACCTTTATATAATTTTTAAGGACTTATCAAATCATACCATACACGCTTATGTGCAATGGATTCAGACGACGCGACGGTGGGGTTCAGCTGAAAATCAGTGCTGTGTCTCAACAGCGTACACCGAGCTGGACCCGTTCACCCCTACCGCATATATAGTAGCAAATTTATGAAATAAGTATATAAATATAATAATTTATGCTTTATAAATGTATGTTTATCATCTTGTTTTGTTGTGCTGTATGTATGTATGTGTGTAGAAAAAATTAATGGTTTAATTCATCCATCAGTTATATTTATTGAGAGCCATCCCCAAAAAACCTTTACTTTGCTATACTTTTGCGTAGCGGTTCATAGAATAGATAGATAGATAGAATATTCTTTATTGCACACCAAATAAAGTTGGAGTAACGAGAAATCATCTCCAATCTAAATTTCATCCATATATTGTTAATAGTCAAACCGATAGATGGACATGATGAAATTTAAAGAATTCCATTTGGTTACGAAACCCTAAAAACAGTAGATTATTATGCAAGGATGTGTCCTTACATAATATTTACCTGAACATCTGCATAATTCACAAAATGATCTCTCCCAGAAATCCTCTCTGATCCACAAACACCTAAAACAGCAATCAACCCTGCTTTAAACCTAACAAACGTTAATTAACGTCCTAATAAATTCGTTCATAACACTGTAAATACTGATCCAAACAGCCCACACGACTTTGAACACTATATCTTGCTGTTTGATTTGAAATTTGAATAGTTAAAGCCGCAATTGGCCGGGTCAGAGTGGCCCTACATTGATCTATTTCGAGCCGAGTACAGTGATGGGTAAATTGAATTAGCGAAACTACTGGACCATTGTGACGGATTCAAAAAGTGCTTTATTAAATAAGTGGGCAAGAAAGTGATGCGAGTGTTGGAGCACGTAAGCCACTGACGCGTGTTAGATTTAGACGATTCTAGTGCCTATTCGTATAGTAACCAGAATGCCCACACTCGTGTCTTCCACAACTTGTGTCTTCCTTTTTATCCGTCTTTATAATGGAGGTTCATAATTCATCTGTATATCTATTATATATGTTATAAAAAGAAAACTGACTGATAGGTCTAAAGCATGAAATTTTGAAAATAGTTTCCTTTAATGATGAAAGTGAACACTAAGAATCATCTTTTGAAAATTCGTCCCTCAATGGGGTAAAAAGGGGATGAAAGTTTGTATGGAGAAAAATATTAAACAGGCTTTTTGATTCGAAACTTTCGTAGGAGTACTCCTAAAAACAAATAAGGAAATACGTATTTCGCGATATTTCGAAAATTAACCCCTTAACTTCGTTCCGGACAAAGACATTCACGCAGGTGGAGCCGCGAGTATAAGCTAGTTTTTTTTTTAAATCCGCCAAAATCGGTACTTATTTTGTGTACTCGAAAAGGTTTACTCCAATGGCGGTTCCATATAAATTTGTTTAAGATATAATACATATAGGAAACTAGGAAGTTCTTCATCATAAAATATGATAGTGAACGCAGTGATTCAGATTTTGATGTGGGTTTTTGAAGTTTTTATGAGTCTTTCTCTCTGCTCATTTTTTAAATGTTGTTTTTTAAATGTTACAGCTCAGTGAGGAGTGGTATGGACTGTCGAGACGAAAGTCGCAGGTTCGAAACCAGCTCAAGTGCATACACCTCTGACTTTTCTAAGTTATGTGTGTATTAATTGTTAATTATCACTTGCTTTAACGGTGAAGGAAACATCCTGAGAAAACCTGCACACCTGAGAAGTTCTGCATAAGAATTTCGATGGTATGTGAAGTCTGCCAAGCCGCATTAGGCCAGCGTGGCGGACTAAGGCCTAACCTCTCTCATTCAGTAGAGGAGGCCCGTGCCCAACAGTGGGACATATATAATACATGGCTAGTATTATTATTATTTTAAATGTTGAGACGAGCGTGACGCTCGCGTAAACGTCACGTACCACCAACGTAAATGTTGAATTATAAAATACTCCATGGCAATACACAGCTCTTGATAGTTGTCACAAAATCAAGTTTGCACATATTCTGTTCTTGTTCTCGCGCTATCATTAATATCTCTGTAACCCCAATTAACATTATACCAAGCACTCATTCCGCGTACCAAAATAATCTTTATTCCGTACAATTAGCCGATGTGGCCAATTGAGACAATTTAGACGTATTACGCTGCGAGGAGCAATTTATGTTATATAACCCTGTTGCTAATGGTAGAAATAAATTTACGTTTTTAAGTGGTAGAGCCACGCTATAGACAGTTAAGTTTATAGTTTATTTGGATCAACTGGGATTGTACTCTCACAGAAAACTGACGTGACTTAATTTAGTGATGCGTTTCGTACAGTGAAGGAGATTTCATGCGGCCCAAATCACTCCCCCTTCCCCAATACCCAGTCTTTTTCCTTACTGTCGGCATGCACTCATGATTGGTATTTAAACGAATATATCACACAAACATTTTGTCTCGGTGCGGGAATCGAACCCGCGGGCTTTTGCTTCACAACCGGCTACTCGCCCACTGCGCCACGGAGACTGCATGCCAACATGTATTATGTATCCTACTACTATTATAAATATGAAAGTTTGGATGTTTGTTAGTCAATCACGCTTTATCAGGTGAACGGTTTTGGATGAAATTTGGCATACAGGTAGACCATAACCTGGAATAAGCATTTTTATGTCATAGGCCGGCCAACGAGCAAGTGTTTCACCTGATGGTAAGTGATCCCCATCGCCCATGTAAGCCCACAATACCAAAAAAATATGGACCCGTTGCCGACCTTAAAGGAAAGGGATAATTAAGGGATTGGGAAGAGCAGGGGGCTTTGGGCCTCCGGATATCTCACTCACCGTACGAAACGCAGCAGCGAGCTGCTTTACGTCGATTTTCTGTGAGACAGTGGTAACGACCCTGGCGAGCCGGCCCGGAGCGTGGCTCTACCACTCAATAAAAGGCTTTTATCCTAAAAAGGTCATTCATGCAGGCGGAGCCGCGAGTAAGAACTAGTGTACTAATATATTTTTCAAGAAGGCGATCGCAATCATTATGTAAGGATCAGGCTGACAGTTAGACAGCTCGCGCATGCATGGACTGGATTAAGCATTTCGCAACTTCACGCTAGTTGGCAGTTGCTAGTTGCTAGGCAACAGCACAATGAGACGAGTCGACACTGAACTGCAAAAAACACTGCTAATGTGATCAACACTTTTTAATTACTTATGTACAGTCGGCAACGTTAGTAGAAATGATTTACTAACAAATTTTATCAGTAACTGACAAAACTCGGAGGTTCTTATTTTGAATAATATTTTTTTTTAAATTTTATTTTGTCGCATACATTTTAAAGAGTGTTTCTTTCTTTATTCTATAGGATAGAGCATTAGTTTGGTCCCGTTTAAATTTTGGTAAAAATTCACACTCTAAGGGATGAAGTCGGGTATGAAAGTCGATGCATGAAAGACCAAATTGTTAAATTTATGTACTGATTTTGGAGATTCTTTGACTAAAAAGCTGTAGCTAAATTAGGCATATTTAGACCGAAGTACTTGGCCTGCCTACCCCAATATTTATGTTATAATTGTAACATTTCATGACGAAAAAGTTAGTCAAATTGTAAGCCACACAAAAATTGTTGTTCTAAATGGGGAAAAAACGAGATCAACTCTACACGGCCCACGCACGCTGCCATTAACACAATAAAACTATAATCAGTGTAATAAATAATAACTATTGTTTATTACACTGATTATATGCCAACATATTTAATATGCTTTTTATACTAATATACCCGTAGTACGCAAGACTTCCACGTGTAAAAATTAATAACAAACCATTTTGTATTCAATTATCTTTAATAACACATAATTTGCATAGGAAATCCTATTGATCAAGACGATTAAAGTGTTTTTATGCATTATAATATATCAGAGGCCAACGCTGAGGTCTCGGGTTCGATCCCCGGGTCGGGTAGTGGTGTTGGGGTTTTCTATTACAAAATACCCCAGTATCAGCCCGGAGTCTGGAATTTGTGCCCGGTATGGCGATAGGCTCGCCCCCTATCACATTATGGGCAGAATATGAATATTGGGCAGAATTCCAGACTCCTGGTTAATACTAAGCATTTCGTGATAGAACAACTCAATAACACTTTACCCGACCCGGAGATCGAACCCGAGACCTCAGCATAGCAGTCGTACCACGTACGCAATAAAACTACGCCACCGCGGCAGTCATATCTGTAAAATTAAACCTGTTTACATACATTGTAATTTTCATTCATTTATTTATAGAAGAAAAATTAAGTAATTGTATTGTCGCAGATAACTGAATAGTTTAAATCATCAACTTTATAGTGTATTTGATTTCCAAGTGATTGCTACAGATTTGTTAATGTGACACAGTTCATCCCGGACCCCTCCGAAGCTATTTGACGAAGTATAGACTCTTTAGATAGGTTGCTTAATTATTGTATGTAATATGATAACTGTATCATTGTTTTTGTTCTATTTTATTGCATGCTCAATGACCATTTCTTTAAATCTGTTCATACAACGATTGTCTGGCAAAACTACGTTTTAGCGATAAGACTATTGTTTGTCATAGGTTAAGGTTATAATTCATGTTTTTTTTATCCTGGCATAGTAAAGTAACTACACCATACCCAATTTTAAGTACAGTGCAGTCGAATTACAATGTGAACTAAAGAAACATATTGTTTTATCAACATCTACATTTCTCGTCGGTCGCCAGGATAACATCAGCTTGGCTTCTTGGATATACACCAGCTGACGCGGATCACCGAAATGAGCAACTATGACAGGTTTTTTTATCACCATGGTCGCTATACAGTTGTGTACAAATATTGAGTACATTTCCGCACAGCTAAAATGCGTAAAGTATAAAAAAATGTATTGTATAAAATAAATGTAACGCTTTTGCGCATGCGTGTACCGCTCACAGACGCTCAGCGCAAAGGTTCATTCACACGGGGCCTTGACACCAATATATTCAATGAAATTTAGCTAGCGAACGTAGCTGACTGGGCAGACGGGCGATCGCCACGCTGCGGCCCAAGGCACGCGCGTTTACAACCGATTCAAACGCTTGTCAAAGGTTTCAAGATAGAGGTTTTATCAATCTTTATGGCCGTGTGTAAAAGCGGTGATAGCTCAGTGGAGAGTGGTATGGACTGTCGAGACGAAAGTCGCAGGTTCGAAACCAGCTCCAAGTGCATACACCTCTGACTTTTCTAAGTTATGTGTGTATTAATTGTTAATTATCACTTGCTTTAACGGTGAAAGAAACATCATGAGGAAACCTGCATACCTGAGAAGTTCTTCGTAAGAATTTCGAAGGTATGTGAAGTCTACCAACCCGCATTAGGCCAGCGTGGTAGACTAAGGCCTAACCCCCCTCATTCAGTAGAGGAGACCCGTGCCAAGCAGTGGGACGTATATAATACAGGGCTAGTATTATTATTATTATGCCCGTGTAGAATTTAGTCACTCCTCCTTGCGTCGATTCACCAATGCTGGGGTTCGTGACCCATCAAGGAACCAACTTCTTGCGTACGATGTTGTGTCACCTGCTCCTGCTTTCAGCGATATGAACCGCTTTGCCGACATCCATGTTGAGTGTGGTGCGGATGCAGACACTTCTGTCTACAGCATGTATGTTCATTAACATTGTCTCACAGAAAACCGGCGCAAAGTAACAGCTTGCTGCTGCGTTTCGTACGGTGAGTAAGATATCCGGAGGCACAAACCTCCTCCCCTTCCTAATTCCTTAATTATCCCTTTCCTTTAAGGTCGACAACGCACCCATGACTCTTTTGGTATTGTGGGCGTACATGGGCGGGGAGATCATTACCATCAGGTACCCCCTTGCTCGTTTGCCGGCCCATGCCATAAAAAAAAGAAATATTACAATAACTTTATAATAATGAAGAAGAGTTTATCTCCAATTATGTTTGATTAAAGTACTGCGTATACAGTGGCCTACATATTGTTATTTTTCCTTGTACTTTAAACAATAAACCTACGCTACAACGAGCTTTATTGATGTAAAATATGACCTTACGATATAAAATAACCATTATAAAGAACTGTAGAATTTTGAAATACATACACACTCACGCCTGTAATCATCGAAGGAGTAGGCAAAGGTGTAACCAGTACACCCACATTTCGCCGAGTGTATCTCCGTCCCACGATGTGACGGGGGCGAGCCTATCGCCACACCGGGCACAAATTCCAGACTCCAGGCTGATACTGAGCATTTCGTAATAGAAAAACCCAATACCACTTTACCCGACCCGGCGATCGTACCCGAGTCCTCAGCGTTAGCCTCAATCGTAACGCGTACGCATTACAACTGCGCCACCGAAATTTTGAAATATAAATAAATAATATTAAATATGTAAATATATTAAATTTTATAATTTTTCTAATTCATTTGGATTAGGAAAAAGACTATTTTTTATAACGGAAAGACATTCACGCGAACGGAGTCTTAAGAAAAAGCTAGCTCTAAAGATTGTGTGGTTGACAGTGAAGAAAATATTGTCAAATGTCTTGTACGGAAATCAAATCTTCTTCTTCCACCTGTCCTTATCCCACTCGCAGTGGGGTCAGCGCAACCGCCCCACATCCGTTTCCATTTTACCCTTTTACTTCATCATGAAATCTTTCATTTGATATGCTGATTTATATTGGCTAAATAAAGAAAGCTTTAGTAGTTTAAGACCAAAGTGTAAATCTATTTTCTATGATATAAATATTTGTATTTGAATTTACCTCTTTATGCTATTCTCTGGATAAAACCCTGTCGAATACAAAAAGGATCGTCAAAATGAGCTTACGTTTGGTGTAAATATAGCGTAACACGGGAGTGTACATCAGCACCGTCTTAGACCCAAAGCCAACCTCATCTGTACGTGGTACACTCTACTGTTAACAGACAATGGTGAAACTTGGTTCCCGTTATAGCATAGGCCGGCAAATGAGCCAGTGGGTCATCTGATGGTAAATGATATCCACCGCCCATGTACGCCCATAATACCAAAATAATCATGTTGCCCACCTTAAAGGAAAGGGATACTTAAGGGATTGGGAAGGGGAGGGGGTTTGGGCCTCCGGATATCTCACTCACCACGCAGCAGTAAGCTGCTACTTTACGCCGGTTTTTTGTGAGACAGTGGTAATGACCCGGACGAGCCGACCCATACATGCTGTAGACAAAAGTATCTACAGCGCGGCTCTACCACTCATAAACTCTCTGCTCCTGCTGTGTACTTCTGTATTTTTCTTTCTTCTTGTATATTTTTTTAATTCTTATACGTTTGGTCCCTTGCTGCAAGGTAAGCCATCTGGTATTTTAAATGCTGAACAAAATTCACGACCGTATTAACGAGCCAAGAGTTTTCCTAACCGACGGACATGCATTATTATAAGAAACGATGAGAGATATATTTGGAACGTACCACTTGGCGCTCTATAGCCCTATTATTATATAGTTCTATTGCCTACCCCAATGAGAGACAGGTGAGTTTATGTATGTAGGTCTTTGTTTTTTACTATTGCCGAAAAATAACCTAAAAAATCATGTCATACCACATTACATTAGCTGACCTACTTAATCCGAGCGTATGGTAAATTAATTAAGCACTACAATAACAGAAACCAGGAAGCCAGATATTTGGCACATGTTAATAGTATTATATATCGGCGGGTGAAGTAAACATTGTTATCAACAGATGTAGCACGGGTTCGGCGTTTGCCGAAATTTGAAGGCGTGAGCCGTTGCGGTTGAGTTGGTTCTTTATAAATATAATTGACCAAAATTATAGTAATACTAAATAAGCTTCGTATTATACACGTCCCACTGCTGGTCACGGGCCTCCTCTACTGAATGAGAGGGGTCAGGCCTTAGTCCACCACGCTGGCCTAATGCGGGTTGGCAGAATTCACATACGTTCTAAATTCTTATGAAGAACTTCTCAGGTATGCAGGTTTCCACACGAAGTTTCCTTCACCGTTACAGCAAGTGATACTTACAATTAATACATACGTGACTTATAAAAGTCAGAGGTAAATGCTCTTGAGGCTAGTTTCGAACCTGCGACTTTCGTCTCGATAGTCAGTACCACTCCCCGCTAAGCTATCGCTGCCTTGATTGACCACAATTATTAAATATATATTATGAGTGACAGGGCCACGCCGTGCACAGCTTTTTTATAGCATAGGCTGGCACACGAGCTAGTATATCACCTGATGGTAAGTGGTTTCCACCTCCCATATACGCACAGAATACCAAAAGAATCATGGGCGCGTTACCGACCTTAAAGGGAAGAGATAATTAAAAGATTGGGAAGGGGAGGGGGATTTCGGCCTCCGCATATCTCACTCACCATACGAATCGCAGCAGCAAGCTGCTACTTTACGTTGGTTTTATGTGAGACAATGGTAACGACCCGGACGGCCGGCCCATTCATGATGTAGAAAAAAGTGTTTACAGCGTGGCTCTGCTACTCAAAATGTAGTACCAATGTCTCACAAGAAAACGACATGAAACATCTTACTAATGCTTTTCGTATGCTGGGCGAAATTTCTGGAAGCCCAGATCTCTCCTTTACTTTCCGATCCCCAGTTATTTTCTTTATGGTTGACAACTCACCCATGAGTCTTCTGGTATTTTAGTTCATAGCCGGTGGAGATCCTTAATCAGGTGACCCACTTGCGCGTTACCCGTCTCATCTATAACACTTTATACTCAAATTATAAGTATAAAATCTATACTCATAATTTGGACAGACTTCAAATTACACACTTCCTGCATTAAGCAACATATCTTCGTGGTATTCGATTAAATTCTAAACTAACTCTCAGCTAACAAAGGTCAGGGTTCGTGCCCTGACCCAACTGATCTTATAACCATATTCATTTGAACACCAATTACCGCCAATAGTATTGATATGGCTTTGTTCTCAGTTTGGTATAATGTAGAGTATTAACTTGAAAGCCTGTGTCACATTCTCGCTTTGTCTATTTCTGCCTCCAAGCAACAATGTGTAAGCAATGTTGTGATCCGGTTTGAAAGACATTGAAGCTAGTGAAATTACTGGGTATTATGAGACTTAACACCTTATGTCTCGGGGTTACGAGCGCAGTCCAGTGTCATGAAGTGCTTTATTTAAAGTTCTGTGTGGCGTTGCGTCTGTTTATGAGCAGGAGTGGCACTTACCATCAAGCGAGCGACATGCTCGTCTCGTCATACAAGCAAATAAAAATAAATATATTTGGTAAAATAGAACCGTGCAAAGCAACGAGAAACTTAAATACAGAGCTGATGATAACATCAAAAATGATTTTTTTATGGCATAGGCCGGCAAACGAGCAAGTGGGTCACCTGATGGTAAGTGATCGCCACCGCCCATGTACGCCCACAATACCAAAAGAGTCATGGGCGCGTTGCCGACCTTAAAGGAAAGGCATAATTAAGGGATTGGAAAGGGGAGGGGATTTGGGCCTCCGCATATCTCACTCACCGTACGAAACGCAGCAGCAAGCTGCTACTTTACATGGGTTTTCTGTGAGACAGTGGTAACGACCCGGACGAGCCGGCCAATTCATGATGTAGACAAGTGTCTACGGCGTGGCTCTACCACTCGTACCATTTAACACAAATGTGGAACCCTAAACACCGCACACACACATATACCAATAAATGGCACTGATAACTCCATATCTCAACTCAAGGATGAATTTAAAAAATAATATTACGTAAGCGTTACATTATAAACATGTTATTGCAGTAATACCTACAGCTCACCTTACACCTTTATTGCTTGTGGATAAAGTTCAAAATTGCTTAAGTTTATAATTAAGATAACAGTCGAGCTTAACGTTGAAAATCGTGTGGCACGTGAATCAATTAAAGCATTGCATTGTTAGGTTGATTATTTAATACTACTATGCAGGATAAATAACAAATTAATAGTCATTAGGACGGAGCGTTTATACTACAGATGTTTATCTGTTTTATTATACAATTGTTTTTTTTAAATAAAACTAGTTTATACGGATTTTATCGCGGTTTAATTTTTATTTTAGTCCCGACGTTTCAACGTTGTGTCAAATCAAAGGTGTTGACCACGCTTCTAGCAACTCAATTTCGACATAACTTTGAATTACAAAGCACTGCATGGCATTGGACTGCGCTCGTCACCCCGAGACATAAGATGTTAAGTCTCATGGTGCCCAGTAATTTTACTAGCTTCAATGTCCTTCAAACCGGAACACAGCAGCACTTACACACTGCTTCTTGGCGGCAGAAATAGACAAAGCGGTGGTGCCCACCCAGACGGGCTCTCGCATACCAGGGAACATCCGCAATATTTTAAGAATTATAGCTGCGTTACTGACCTAAATGAAAGGCAGTATGGGATTGGGAAGGGAAGGCGGATTTGGGCCTCCGGATATCTCACTCACCGAACGAAACGCAGCAGCAAGCTGCTACTTCACTTCGGTTTTCTGTGAAAGAGTGGTAACGACTCGGTCGAGTCGGCCCATTTGTAGACAAAACTGTCTACAAAGATGCTCTACCACTTGGAACAAAAATGCTTCATAGATCAGTGATTATTTCGTATACAACGTGTTATAGAAAGAGGCTGGCAAATTAAAGCGATGTATAGTGTAAGGTATGTAAGGTATAAGTATTTTATCTCCCATAGTACCAAATGCGATTGCATTGCTAGTACAATAATTATAGAATTTTCTTTTTTATCGAATTATTAACATGTCGATATCGACTTTCAACTTTGGACAACACTAAATGATAAACAATGATACTATAGACCTCCTTTCATTTATTTATAATTAAAAAAAACATTAAACAGTTGTCACAAGTCAATATTTATTTGACGCTGTCAGTTCGGCAAGTTCTGATTTTATGAAGTATGATTACGAGTTTAAAAAATATGTTGTATTTAACTAAAAATTATGTATTGGTACTTTGTGTTGGTGTAACTGATAACAGCTTTTAAGAGGATCGTCGAATGTATTAAGCTAAATTCATATATGGACGACTCGAGAATGAAGTCATTTAAAATGCTTCTAGATGATGGTACCTATATTGTCTTCAGCACACAATCTCTTTCAGGTGTTAATTTGTGTTTAAATTATAAGTTACGTACGTATGCCCGTAGAATTACGTACATCATATTCAAGTTTATTAAAAAGTGAGTTTCGTATATAATAATTAATAGTGATGTCATCAATCTTATCGATCTTAATAAACGAGTGATTAAAATTATCGTGAAACTTTTGGATGTCTTGGTTTTGAAAAGATCCGGTACATAAGTACTAATTGTAAGGTGTATGTAATGACCCTAAAATATGACCATACCTTTCTGTAACACGTTGTATATACGTCCTGGGGTCGATTCTTAGGACATGCCATTTAAATTTTTGTTTGATTGTTCGACTCGAAAAACATGTCCCTGTGCCGATACCGGTCTCCTCTACTTACCCTTACCCCACTCGCAGTGGGGACGGCGCAACATGCATTTTGCTTGGCTTGTAGTTTTTACGATCGACCGACTGCCTGACATCAACCCCTCTGGGGAGAACTATAGAAAATGTTATATCAGTATTATACCGGTACTGATATTACATAATATTATTAATATGTATATTGTTACATGTATAAGCAATAGTACTTTTAGAAGGGTATTGAAATAATAATTTACTCGCCGTTATACAATAACAATACTATTTTATTATAGGTACAAATTATATTGCGGAGTCGTACAATAGTTCGTATGATAAGTATATCGTTCTTAATTTAATTTACATATCTGAAAAGGCGGGAACTTGCGGTCCATGCCATAGGACATAGATTATATATTTACTCTATGATCCATGGCATGTCTAAAAAGGTTACATAATCTATTTCAAGTTACCAGTTCGTTGCATTCTAAATTTAAAATCAATCATATTGGCATCGCTCCCATACTTTTCAATAAATATAAAGCATTATTTTTAAATAATCTAACATTCGGCCATACTGACAATATCTAGTTTGTCCACAAACTACAGAATTTATGAAAATACAGAGTAATTACATAACAAAAATGGAACATATTGAAGAAGAAAATACTCCTTAAGCATGCCAGCCACGACCGTCAATCGTCACCTTAGCCCGATCTGCATCTGACCTCTCACCGAACAGTAAGAAGCACGCTCACCTCAAACCTGTACGACCGTGTCAACCTTCCAGATCGGACGTAGTCCATGGAAAGGCGTCGTGATCTCTTCTCCATGCCAGCCACGACCGTCAATCGTCACCTTAACCCCATCTGCATTCGACCTCTCACCGAACAGTAAGAAGTACGCTCACCTCAAACCTGTCCGACCGTGTCGACCTTCCAGATCGGCCGTAGTCCATGGAAAGGCGTCGTGGTCTCTTCTCCATGCCCGCCATGACCGTCAATCGTCACCCTAATCCTATCGGTATCCGACTCCATGCCGGACAGTAAGAAGTACGCTCACCTCAAACCTGTCCGACTGTGTCGGCCTCCCAGATAACGGATCTTAGTACTTAGACGACGTCATGGTCTCTTCTCCATGCCCATCATGACCGTCCATCGTCACCCTAATCCGATCGGTATCCGACTCCATGCCGGACAGTAAGAAGTACGCTCACCTCAAACCTGTCCGACTGTGTCGGCCTCCCAGATAACGGATCTTAGTACTTAGATGACGTCATGGTCTCTTCTCCATGGCCGTCAATCGTCACCCTAATCCGATCGGTATCCGACTCCATGCCGGACAGTAAGAAGTACGCTCACCTCAAATCTGTCCGACTGTGTCGGCCTCCCAGATAACGGATCTTAGTACTTAGACGACGCCATGGTCTCTTCTCGCTCGCTTCCCACGCCCACCAGTCGCTACCCCAGCCGAATAGATCTGCCCCTGACATCCCGCAGAACAGTAAGAAGCACACATCACCTCAAATCTGTACGAGAACGTCAACAACAGATACAACTAGATGTAGCAACCAGACTGGCGCGTCAACCTCACTCCGCTACCAAAACTAGCGGTTTTAATAGCACAGTAAAGTCATCTTTCGCAATACATCAGTCGTACAACACATTTCCTCGTTTTCATTAAACTCATCACAAGTAAAATAAACATGAGAATACAATAATTTACTGTTACTTACAATATTTTATCATCAAATCAAATGTATGTATGTAGATCAAGGTTTATAGTTCAATAGAACAAAGACGATGGTTAAACATAACATCAAAATAAAAAATAAAAACTCTCTTTAAATTTCCATGTCTAGTAACAGTGTGGTAACAGGAAAATAACATAGAAAATATACTATTACAAGTTTCAAATTAACTTGAAAACAAATAAGTATTCTGTCATCATTATCACTCAGTGCGTATTTTAAGTTCATGGTGTACATATTTGCATAAAAATCTTTAATACCTATCTAATAACTTATTAGGTTTATACTACACAATAACATATTTACTTGCATTTTATGCTTAATTCGATTACACAACCACAAAGTTTTGTTTTTATGAATGTAATTTTTTCTAAGGCACGTCAATACTCCTTTACTTACTTTTTTATTTATTTTTTAATTAGCAACAGTACATATTATTTTTCGTTTTATTTTAAATAATTATTGTAACATTTTCTTAGTTGGTACTTATAGTTTAGTCAGTAACTTATAGCTTTTATCGTAATTAGCATTAGCTGGTTCCCCACGGGTGTAGCGCACGGTGGTAACACGTATAACGCCTCGTACCAACTAGTGCGCGTCACGCTGCACACACCTCGGACGGACATCAACAGCACCCAGCCGCTAGCCGGCACCGCGGCACGGCACGGCACGGCGCGGCGCGGCTAGCACGTCGCGGACCACGGTGATGCACTTTAGTAGCGCGATTACGCGCTCTACGCCTGGTGTCTAGCGCAGTGTTTGTGCTTTGCATGCTCAAGGTTCAATCCATCTACAACAGTAAAAACACTGCACAGTATCACATAGTTCGACCATCGCAAACTAGGTGTGAAACAAAAATCAAAGAAATTACATAATTGAAATTAAATAAAGCAGAACACGGATTATCCTTATTAACAGATGGAGCCCGCGCTGCGCCCAAAAACAGGGCGTTTATTTATGGCTGGCTTTATTACAACATACTTTTTAATAAGCTTGATAATCAATGTATGTGTACCGGTGACACCCCCGCGTACCCCTTCGGGTGCGTATGTTAATCAATTTGGTTCTCATCATTCAGACACTTTGATAGGTGCCTACTTATTCACACAAAATATTATAATGCCGAAATTATAGTAGTTATGTAGAACAGTATTTCATTTCTATTTCCATTAATAATTCTGAATGATCTATAAAACTGTAGACGTCAAACATAAATCAAATTAATTATAGAATAATTGAATAGTAGTACAATGTATTCACACTGGGGATCATGCACTATTTTTAACTGACTTCATTAGGTTCGAATCGTTTTTATTTTACATACATACATAGACTCACGCCTGTTTCCCATAGGGGTAGGCAGAGACAACGGATTTCCACTTGCTACGATCCTTGCATACCTCTTTGGTCTCTTCACCCTCATTAAATGTATTTAATAAAAATAAAAAAAATAAATCTCTATTAATCATATTTATGATCAGATCGCAAGGTCCTAATTTTTTTTCCCGTTAGTATTTGATTCTGTTAGTAGGTGAAATCACCAATTATGAATAAAATGTACTTGATCACACCATTATTCAAAAGTAGGTATTGTGCATAAAATATTAGATATCAACTTATCACCACTTTATTTATTTATTTATTTACTCTATTCCCGGTTAATTGTGTCTGTTCTGGTTTAAAGGACATTGAAACTTGAAGCCAATGAAACCACTGTGCATCATGAGACTAATATCCAATAAAAAGGGAGAAGTACAGGTTTAATTGTCTAAGTAGTATTGCTATTATATAAACTAGGTTAATTCTTAAGCAGGTTCGGTGCGCATCATCACGCCAGTGATCTGCTGGTCTCATAAATTTACTCATTGAGTTGTATCAAAACAACGATTAACAAGCAATAGATATTAATTAATATTATACAATTATAGATAAGTTTTGACAAATGAGAACAAATGTATATATTTTAACCTACATGCATAATCTCGTTTTAATATTTGCCTACTTCGTCTAGTACTAACTTATTTAAAACGAGCAAGTTAAATGATGTTTTTTTTTTGTAATCGAACTTGCTTTCTTAGCATAAACAGTACCTAGTTTCTAGTTAGGTCACCTAGTGCCTAGTTGGACAAAATGGGCTTATGTTTATGTTTAACACGATTCTATTTGCCCTACTATTCCTATTTCGGACATGTTGCTCGTAGGAACCCTGACAATCTGGAAAAGCTGATGGTAGTCGGCCAGGTCAACGGAAAAAGACCTCGTGGTCTTTCACCTATCCGCTGGTCAAACATAATAAAGACGATCACTGGCCTGCCGATATCTAAAGCAATTAAGACCGCCGAAGCCAGGACCACATGGAAGAGTATAGTGCATGGGGTGATCACTACTTCAAGCTAGACACGACCTTCTGCAATGAAGAGACCGACTAAAAAGAAGAAGATTTGCCCTACTCTTGAATCTATCTACTTAAAATGCTCGATATTACTTATACCTACTCATATCAATCTTCTTAATACGAATTCACAATTGTGTTATTACTCTATGTTCACAATCTTTCACAATAATATCGTTTCATATTCTAATGGATAGTGGATATGGATAGAGGTAATTCTTGGGTACCTACTACTTTTCTTTTATACCGTCTCTGTAACATTATCATAAAAGTTAACTTATACCGATACAAGGATCTTAACATTTAAATCAAAAATAAGCTAATCTGTTTATCTACAGATTAATCATTAAATAATTACACTCAACAATCACGCAGTCAGTCGTGACGTCACATTAAAATACGAGTCTTATGTCGTGAGCGTGACTCATGGGTAAGTATTTACTACGAAAGACTTTTTGTCTCAGAACTCCCAGAACTGAAACAAATATCTGTGGATCACCCAACCATTTGTCTCGGTGCGGGGATCGAATCCGCAGCCTCTCGTTTCACAATCGGCTACTTGCTTGCTGTACCATAGCACGGTGATCATCAGGAAATAATATTATTTACTACTCTGTATGTACTTTTGTTTAGAAATAATTTAAAATTACTTAAGTATACCGAATTGTGTAGGTAACTTTGGTAATGGGATTTAATATCATTCACTAATCAACTTAGATATGACGTTTAATATAATGCAACACAATGCCGTCAAGAGACATTGTATCTCTCGTGTAACTAACTCACTTAATCGATCCACTATGGCAGGTTTTTCACCATGTGTATGGTGGGCGCTATCTATCGTATTCATCATAAAAAAAATATATTTCTGTTTTGAAACACCTTTTAATATTATGATAGTGTACTTGTTTGCACTTACTATTAGTATTTAAACTTATAAGTAGGTGCATTATCATTGTCACACAATTACAAGAAATACCCCGGCACCTAGTCAAAATAGTGAGATGACTATATTTCCCAAAATATGTCCCTAAATCAATAAACCTTCCTACCATTACTTAAAAAATGAGTGCAAAATTAATCCAGCATTGTAGATATTGCACAATTGAGTTAAATTTGAGAATGTTTGGTTTGTACTAATTACTACAATATACTGAATGTTCCTTTAAAACAAGTAAAATATAAACAAAATAAATATCATTGTATAGATACTGTATATTTACTAAAATTATGTTTTTTTTTAGTTAAAAAAATTCCATGTCTGTAGTTTACTTTAATTATGTGTAAAAAGTGAATTTTATACATTTTACAAGTACAAATTTATGTAGAATCACATCTGGAGGTGCAGGCTGAGATAAATAGAGATAAAATAAATGTATCCTTGTCAAACCCTTAAAAGCCTGAAGTCGAATTGTTCAGTACTTATATAAAAGAACACTAAGTCATCTTATCTTATACTAACCGCTTTTGTCCCACTGTTGGACAAAGGTCGCTCATTAAGTAAATAAGTAATAACTAAATACTTAATATTAATTACTAAAAAAACAATAATATACATTGACTAAGTACTATTGACCAAACCAGCAATTGAATTCATAGTGACCTTGATCATTCACCCGCTTAGGTCTGAGTGGAGCCACCAAATCAATAAAACAGCTAGAGAAACTCACCAAATGCCACGACACCGAGTGCATAGGTATCGAAGATCCATCTTGTAGCCACTGGAGTTCCAACGTGGACGACCGTACAACACCAGCAGAACGTTCCTGGTGCTCGCCGGGTTGGCCGCCACACGTTGCTTAACTGCCAAGTCTCAGTCCATGTCTCGTCCGGTCGCTGATTATCTTCAGCATTCATACGTACTTTTTCTTCTGCTACCAGTACGAACTCGTCCGGTCGCAGCTATACTGCCCATTCATGAGTACAATAATTCCTTCAACCAAGTCAACTGCGTTTACCCTAATTGTTTTGTTTTTGCTACGTATATTGTGTTAGTATGTGCTTGAATCACTATCCGAAAACTGCAGTTTTATCACAATGCCCCCTTGAGTATCTTTTTGTCGGCGTGAGCGTTTGGAACTTCTTCGACCCATCATTTAGTGTTGTAGGTAATTGCCACTTCTGATATAAGCAATAGTACTTTTAGAAGGGTATTGAAATAATAATTTACTCGCCGTTATACAATAACAATACTATTTTATTATAGGTACAAATTATATTGCGGAGTCGTACAATAGTTCGTATGATAAGTATATCGTTCTTAATTTAATTTACATATCTGAAAAGGCGGGAACTTGCGGTCCATGCCATAGGACATAGATTATATATTTACTCTATGATCCATGGCATGTCTAAAAAGGTTACATAATCTATTTCAAGTTACCAGTTCGTTGCATTCTAAATTTAAAATCAATCATATTGGCATCGCTCCCATACTTTTCAATAAATATAAAGCATTATTTTTAAATAATCTAACACATGTTACTGCAAGTTACATGTGTCGAGTATTATTTCAAAACGATGGTATTCACTTTGACTCCTGATTTGACTTTTTGATTTCGAGTGGTAGAGCCACGCTGTAGACAATCTTGTCTACAGCATGAATGGGCCGGCTCGTCCGGGTCGATACCACTGTCTCACAGAAAACCGGCGTAAAGTAGCAGCTTGCTGCTGCGTTTCGTACGGTGAGTGAGATATCCGGAGGCCCAAATCCCCCTCCCCTTCCCAATCCCTTATTATCCCTTTCCTTTAAGGTCGGCAACGCGCCCATAATTCTTTTGTATTGTGGGCGTACATGGGCAGTGGATCGTTTACCATCAGGTAACCCACTTGCTCGTTTGCCGGCCTATACTGTCGATTTATTAACTCTTCTACTACTATACCGCACCATTATTATTTTAATGTACCCATCTTTATTTTTCTTAGACACCCTCAATTAGCTAATAAAAAGGAATTACTGGTAATAATATTTTATACGCCGATAGGCTCACTACTTAACACGGAAAAAATCATGGCGCCCCGTGACCGTACTAGTTCCACTTTTTCCTATCCTTCAAGGAATAAAATCGAGCAGCTACGTTAAGAAATAACCAATTCCTAACTCGCGGGAATCAGACCCTAATCCAGTTCCCACTAATACGTAAATAGGTGATATTATTAAACAAAATACCGACCAAGCAGAATATTGTTTGCGACAAGGCAACAAACAAAACGCCAGCGTATTTTGACACGCTGATTTCCCAGTCTAAAAATTATATAGACTGCCAACGCCTTTGATGTTAACGAAGAAGCTGACATCGTTAGTAAGCGATATAAGTGGTACCACTTAGAACAATTGTGAGATCATCGAATCTCAAATGACGCGCGTTAACGCACACTTTAATTGATGATGACACAGTTTTGTTGTGCGAGCGCGTCATTGTAGGTAAAATAAGCATTACCATTGTTGCTACGTCCCGTCGTGTCGCGTCGCTTATCTGTGTGTACTGACCGGCGACCACTTCTCTTAATACTTGTCTTACTGGCGCTTGTGATATTTTATGACGTTCATACTAGGCCCGCTGGTCTCACCGCGCACCGCTATCGCGATAACACAATATTTGCCATCGTTGACAAACTGCATGATTTTCATACTATGCCAACTTTTAAACGCAAAACAACGGTCAGGTGATGTTTTTCTACTCCTATTTCAGTTAAGGACATCACTAAAATGTAAAAAACAGAATAAGCAAAAAAATAGCTGTGACGGAATGGTTACGTGGAAACCTATTAAAAATAACAAAAACATTCAAAAGACCTACGGCTGAGTTTCTTGGTGCTTCTTCTCAAACCAGTGGGCAAACTCGACGTGTAAAAGTGCCCTTGGCGGCCTAATTACTGAATAAATGATTTGATTTGATATAACAAACGAAAGTAAATCTTATGTTTATAAGTTCAATATTTATTTCTTTTTGCCTGTTATCCCGGCTTAATGACAAGTTCCATCATGATTTGACGGTGGATTTGGAATTAAGTTCTTATGTTTTTGGAACCCAAGTTTCGCCATTGTCTCGTCCGTTAATCTGCAGAGTGTACTCGTACCACGTGCAGGTGAGATTTACTAAGGCCCGTATTATAGAACAATACTCAAGTGAGCTCTTTGCTAAGTGTTTTTTCTTTTACAAGGTGGTAGGTCCCTCGAGGCCGGCTGGGTTGGTACCACCGCTTTGTCTATTTCTGCCGCCAAGCAATAGTGTGTAAGCACTGATGTGTTCCGGTTTGAAGGACATTGAAGCCAGTGTAATTACTGGGCATTATGAGACTTAACACCTTATGTCTCGGGGTGACAAGCGCAGTCCAGTGTCATGCAGTGCTTTGTTATTAAAAGTTCTGTGTGTGTCTTGCTTCTGTTTATGAGCAGGCGTGGCGCTTACTATCAGGCGAGCGACCTGCTCGTCTCGTCATTCAAGCTAATAAAAAATAAATAAAAAAAGTGTACATTTCTGCACACGTGATTGGTCCGTTTTACTTTGGTGGCAAAAAACGAACGAACTTGAGACCTTAGCACAGCGGTCGCGTACGCATTACAACTGCGCCACCGAGGCAGTCCGAACAACTAATTATAAATCTCAATCAAACTTTGTGTTTGAGTTTTTTGATGCGAAAAAATCATTTAGAAGTTGCTCAGTTGCTCGCTTGGTGAAACATGAAGGAACTAGTTGCACCTCTGCCTACCTCGAAGTTACAAGCGTGAGTGTGTTTCCTGGCACAATTAGCTCCGAAAAGCAAAAGACCTAACTCAAAAATTATCCAAATTCAAAACCGGTTATGTAAAAAGTTAAAATTTAATCAAAATTTGATACAAACAACCCAACCGGTCGTGTATAATAATAGCATACCGCTTCCGTATACTCGGTTCATTAAGCATCGCGTATTTTGCAGTTTAAATTTAGTTTTATTCGTGACCTATTTAAATAACGCCCACATGTGGATCATTATTTTGTTTTTCACACTCCTTCGTTCTTTTTCTGGCACGTATACATTAAGCGATGAAAAATTGGAGTAGGTATTCAATTCGTCGCGTACGTGTTTTTTTATTGTATAACACTCCAGTTTCAGAGATATCCGATCGGAAAAAGAATCATTAAGATTATTTTTTCATTCGATTTTTTTTTTCAAGAATAATTCTACCTCTAAACACATGATAATAATGAATGATTTTTCACTAAAAGTAGTAAAATAAAATCTATTTAAAATTTACAAAGAAAAAACACAAAAAAACGAAAAAGCTAAAAATTTTGTTAAGCAATTTTGGGTCAAAGACATCTATCAAAATTTGCCTTAGCACCTACTCAAAATTGGTTTGAGTAGATAGATACTTTTTTAGTATTTTAGTTTTCTTGCATATAGCTCAGCGGGGAATGAATATGACAGTATAATATATATATGTATATATATATATATATGTCGGAGGAAGCTATGAGTCGAGTTGATTGTTGCTTGCATGTATAACGCACAATATTATTTGTTTACATTTTAATTACTTTTAGAATTCTTAATTTAGTTTTATTTTGATTTGTTACAATTTTCTATAACTTAAAAACCTTACTAATCTAATAAAAGTTCCGGATATTGTAATCCACGTAACAACCAATCAGAGCAGAGCAAGTGTCTGGAGTGGGGTCGAGGCGCCATCTTTACTTAAGGGAGGTAGACAGTTTTTCCGACACATTTGAGTATTAGCGACTGATCGAGTTGGGTCATTGAGAGTGTATTCGTCGGTTGAGATAGGATCGGTGCCTTGAACCCGCTGCTCGGTCTTAGCTGTTAATTTTTCATTCGACATCATTGTGAAGTGACATAATATTCTTTAAAATCTAAATTAAAATAATACATAACCGTGATCATTGTGTTTTGTGCTCGCATCTTTACCCTGATGACGCCCACCCAGTCCGCAACCACTAGTGACGATGTCGACAAGAACGCTTCTCCGACATCAGAAGTGGGATCGGTGCAGGCACAAAACGTGAGCGAAAGAACAGCGGCAAATGACGGGTGGCGTGCGTTATTCGAAGAGCAACAGACCAGCATGAGGCTACTCGTGCAGGCACTAACTAACCCACCAAATATCGAGGATAGGAGCATCACGCTGCCTAAATTTCAACCGGAAGATGCTGACACTGACGCGCGGGCCTGGCTGGCAACGGCGGACATCTGCTTATCGGATCGTGGTATACAGGGAAGTAAATTAATTCTCATACTTAGCAAGGCCATGAAAGGTTCGGCCGCAACTTGGTTTTCTCAGATAGCTTTTCCTAATATGAAATGGGTAGAATTTAAGGAAATTTTTCTTTCTCGTTTCGATACGTTAGAAACATGTGCGGCGACGATATTAAAGATGCTTACTGGTAAACCGCGAGAAGATGAATGTCTTGCTGCATATGCAAGCCGTTTGTTTACTTTGCTCATGTCACGATGGAGTAATTTAGGCAAGGAGGAAATGGTGGTATCCCTAATGCTTGCACACATGGGGCAAATCGAGCCGAGGTTACAACGCAATATTTTTTCTGAAGAAATAACTACCCGCTGTAGAATGCAACGTGAACTAATGGCTTTTTCTTATCGCAAGCGAAGTTACCAAGAGATAACAAAGACCGTTGCAAGTACTACGCAAGATAATAAACGTCCTAGGTTAAGTTCTGTTTCAACAAAATGTTACGCTTGTGGAAAGCTTGGTCACAAATCTTATGAATGTTTCAGTCGACCGTATGACAAGCAGCAAAAAACTCCGACCTCTGAACGTCCCAACGCGGCCGTTGCTACGCGGGCCCCTGTGACTTGCTACAAGTGTGGTGTTGAGGGTCATGTTGCATCGCGGTGCTCAAAAACATGGCCAGCTTCGAGCAATAGCGCACAGCCCGCTGCCGTACCCAGCATTGTGAAGCGAGTGGACGTGTGTGATATGAGGCCTGTCACCGGGATAATTACGCAATTTGGTGAGCAGTTTTCATTTTGTTTTGATTCCGGTGCTGATTGTTCCTTGATTAAAGAGAGCGTCTCTCGTAAACTTGTTGGTACATTGCAGCGTGCAATTGTAACTTTGACTGGTGTAGGAAAATCTAGTGTATTATGCAACTCACAAATTTTATCCAGGGTCGCTCTTAGTGGTCATGACATACAAATTTTATTTCACATTATACCTGATGAGTACCTAAATAACGATATTTTGATTGGACGCGATTTATTAGCTTTAGGGCTGTCAGTACACATATCGAGTGATAGACTTACTATAGTTGAGAAGCCCTCTCTAGTTAATATTTGCAATGTAGGTAACGCAGTACCTGACTTTCATGACGTGGATACAGATATATCTGATGACCTTAAACCAAGACTAATAGAACTTCTTAGCTGCTTTAAGAACTCATTTATTGACGGCACGCCTACTAGTAGAGTAAAGATAGGTGAATTAGAAATTAAATTGGTAGATCCTAACAAAATCGTGCAACGGCGGCCTTATCACTTGAGCCCTGAAGAGCGAGTGATAGTACGTAATAAATGTAGTGAACTATTATCTGCTGGAGTTATTAGACCAAGCAAATCGCCCTTCTCTAGCCCAATACTCTTAGTGAAGAAGCGCGATGGCACAGACCGAATGTGCATAGATTACCGCGAGTTAAACTCTAATACAGTTCCTGACCGGTACCCCTTACCTCTAATCGGTGATCAAGTTCAGAGGTTATCAGGCGCGCGATTTTATACGTGTCTTGACATGGCTAGCGGATTTTATCAAGTTCCTATAAATGTAGAGTCAAATTCGATAGAGAAAACAGCATTTATTACCCCGGACGCTCATTATGAATTTACTGCCATGCCGTTTGGCCTACGAAACGCCCCATCTGTGTATCAGAGAGCTATTAATACAGCTCTAGGTGACCTAGCGCATTCTTACGCCATCGTCTACATGGATGATCTAGTTGTACCCGCGAATAATGAAGAGCAAGGGCTGGAACGGTTACGCGTAGTACTAAAAACTCTTAGTGATGCTGGATTTTCGTTCAATATGAAAAAATGTGCCTTTCTAAAGAACCAGGTCCAGTTTTTGGGGTATGAAATATCAGAGGGTAAAATCAGGCCTAACCCCCGTAAGATAACCGCGTTGACTAGTTCTCTACCACCACAGACCATCACTCAGCTCAGACAATTTTTAGGTTTAGCGTCCTACTTTAGGCAGTTTGTTAATAACTTTTCGCTTAAGATGGCACCGCTCTACCGTCTATTAGCTAACAATAATTCTAAAATAATTTGGACCACAGAATATGAAACGATTAGACAAGACATAATATCTGTATTAACTTCATCCCCAGTTTTGATGCTTTTTGCACCAGAATTACCTATAGAGTTACATACGGACGCTAGTAGCGAAGGTTATGGCGCGATCCTCTTCCAAAGAGTTGGTACGAAATTACATCCGGTAGAGTACTACAGTAAACGCACTACGCATGCGGAGTCTCGATACCACTCTTATGAGTTAGAGACACTAGCAGTTGTTAACTCTGTTAAGCATTTCCGGCATTATTTGTATGGCAGGACTTTCACAGTCGTTACTGACTGCAATTCTCTGAAAGCCTCAAGAACTAAAGTAGACTTAACCCCTAGAGTGCACCGATGGTGGGCTTTCCTCCAGGCTTTCGATTTTGACATACAGTACAGGGAGGGTAAGAGAATGGCCCACGTTGACTTTTTCTCGAGAAATCACTTGCCTGAGGCGAACAGCGCCGCCATTAGCGATACTTATAGTGTAGGTAGAGAATATTATGTAGGAGAAAAACGCGTTAATATAGCGGAGTTATCTTCAAATTGGTTACAAGCGGAACAACGACGAGACCTCGAATACAGTGAAATTATTAGTAAACTCGAAAACGATGATCTAGACTTAGAAAGTTGTAGAATCTATGAATTGCGATCTAATGTGCTCTACAGAAAAATTCAAAGGAACAATCGCAACATTTGGCTACCAATTGTACCTAGAGGTTTTCGTTGGTCGATTATAAATCATATCCATGAGTCAATTCTCCATTTGGGATGGGATAAAACTTTAGAGAAGGCATATCAACATTATTGGTTTCCCAATATGTCAAAATACGTCAGAAAGTTCGTTGAAAATTGTATAACATGTAGAGTAGCGAAGTCGCGAAGTGGTAAACAACAAATAGAGTTACACCCCATACCGAAAGCTAATATTCCTTGGCATACAATTCACATCGACGCCACAGGTAAACTCAGTGGCAAAAATGATCAAAAGGAATATATTTTTGTTCTTGTAGACGCTTTTACCAAATATGTGTTACTCAGGAATTCCACAAGAATTAATACTGATAGTGCGATCAGCGCTCTTAAAGCGTCCATATCTCTTTTCGGGACCCCTGTGCGTGTTATCGCAGATCAGGGTAGATGCTTTGCGAACAATGATTTTAAACATTTTTGTGCCAGTCACAATATTCAATTACATTTAATAGCAACCGGCTCTTGTCGTGCCAATGGTCAAGTAGAGCGTATAATGAGTACACTGAAAAACATGTTAACTGTCGTAGAAACAAGCCCAAGTAGGTCCTGGCAAGATGCATTAGATGATGTCCAACTGTCTATAAATAGCACAATTCATAGAGTAACCAAAGCAAGCCCCCTAGAATTGTTAATAGGTAGAGTAGCTAGACCCTTAAGTTTATTACCCGTAAACGACCACGAGGTTGAGGTAGATGTAGAAGAGGTTAGAGAACAAGCTAATAGGTTAATGAAAAATAACGCATGGCTTGATAAAGCACGGTTCGATAAAAGTAAGGCAAAAGTTACTTCGTTTTCTGTAGGGGATTATGTGTTAATCGAAAATCACGAACGGAATCAGACAAAATTGGATCCTAAATATAAAGGACCTTATGAGGTCATTGAAATACTAGACGGTGACAGGTATCATCTCAAGAGTTTGAATTGTAATCGTTTATACAAGTATGCAAGAGACCGCTTACGTCCACTCCCCCAATCTTATGTCCCAACTGAGCTGGATCCGTGTCTATCGGATGATAATGAAGGTAAGATCTTCATACTAAATTTCTTTTGTTTCAAATGATTAGTTATCAGAGAGTGTGGCGAATAAAGTCTCTTTATAACATAGCTTTGTGAAAGGCGAGGTGGCCACTGAAAGGCGAGGTGGCCATTGAAAGGCGAGGTGGCCATTGAAAGGCGAGGTGGCCACTAAAAGGCGAGGTGGCCACTGAAAGGCGAGGTGGCCATTGAAAGGCGAGGTGGCCACTGAAAGGCGAGGTGGCCATTGAAAGGCGAGGTGGCCACTGAAAGGCGAGGTGGCCACTAAAAGGCGCGGTGGCCATTGAAAGGCGAGGTGGCCATTGAAAGGCGAGGTGGCCACTGAAAGGCGAGGTGGCCACTAAAAGGCGCGGTGGCCATTGAAAGGCGAGGTGGCCATTGAAAGGCGAGGTGGCCACTAAAAGGCGAGGTGGCCACTGAAAGGCGAGGTGGCCATTGAAAGGCGAGGTGGCCACTGAAAGGCGAGGTGGCCATTGAAAGGCGAGGTGGCCACTGAAAGGCGAGGTGGCCACTAAAAGGCGCGGTGGCCATTGAAAGGCGAGGTGGCCATTGAAAGGCGAGGTGGCCACTGAAAGGCGAGGTGGCCACTAAAAGGCGCGGTGGCCATTGAAAGGCGAGGTGGCCATTGAAAGGCGAGGTGGCCACTAAAAGGCGAGGTGGCCACTGAAAGGCGAGGTGGCCATTGAAAGGCGAGGTGGCCACTAAAAGGCGAGGTGGCCACTGAAAGGCGAGGTGGCCATTGAAAGGCGAGGTGGCCACTAAAAGGCGAGGTGGCCACTGAAAGGCGAGGTGGCCATTGAAAGGCGAGGTGGCCACTGAAAGGCGAGGTGGCCATTGAAAAGTGAAATGAGTAGAATAAGAGGCGAGGTGGCCATTTAAATATTGTTACTAATCCAAAATGAGTAATATGATAAACGGCGAGGTGGCTGTTTCGATAATACTTCATTATGTATGTAGCGTGGAGTCTATTATGTTTCAGATTCGGTAACGAAAGGCTTATTATTATTATAGGGCGTCTATTTTATGAAAATATCATAAGTGAAGTTGTGCAGAAGATAAAATTTAATAATGAACATGATCTTGGTCGGGTGTGGCCGAACTATAGTTAAATATCTCTTTCTTTTCAGCAGATAACGATGATGCGCGGCCTTCGACATCACACGAGGGCGTGTAATACGTCAGGACGGCCGTGTCGGAGGAAGCTATGAGTCGAGTTGATTGTTGCTTGCATGTATAACGCACAATATTATTTGTTTACATTTTAATTACTTTTAGAATTCTTAATTTAGTTTTATTTTGATTTGTTACAATTTTCTATAACTTAAAAACCTTACTAATCTAATAAAAGTTCCGGATATTGTAATCCACGTAACAACCAATCAGAGCAGAGCAAGTGTCTGGAGTGGGGTCGAGGCGCCATCTTTACTTAAGGGAGGTAGACAGTTTTTCCGACACATTTGAGTATTAGCGACTGATCGAGTTGGGTCATTGAGAGTGTATTCGTCGGTTGAGATAGGATCGGTGCCTTGAACCCGCTGCTCGGTCTTAGCTGTTAATTTTTCATTCGACATCATTGTGAAGTGACATAATATTCTTTAAAATCTAAATTAAAATAATACATAACCGTGATCATTGTGTTTTGTGCTCGCATCTTTACCCTGATGACGCCCACCCAGTCCGCAACCACTAGTGACGATGTCGACAAGAACGCTTCTCCGACATATATATATATAATAAATATCCTAATATATATTAGGCCTCTATTATACATGTCGCATCGCTGGGCACGAGTCTCCTCTACTGAATGAGAGGGGTTAGTCCATCACGCTGGCCTAATGCGGGTTGGCAACCTTCGAAATTCTTATGAAGAATTTCTCTTGTATGCAGGTTTCCTCACAATTTTTCCTTCACCGTTAAAGCAAGTGATAATAAACAATTACTACAAACATAATATAGAAAAGTCAGAGGCATGTGCTCTTGCGACTGGTTTCGAATCTGCGACTTTCGTCTCGACAGTCCATACCACTCCCCGCTGAACTATCGCAGCTTACACTGGCTGAAATTATATTATTTTAGTTTTATTGATTAGTATTACATTTGTTGTAAGATATTTTTATGAAATAAGTACCTAAAAACGGACATAAAGATATAGATTATACATACATAATCAATTCTGCCGCCAAGCAGCGGTGTGTGAGCACTGTTGTGTTCCGGTGTGAAGGACATTGAAGCCAGTGTAATTACTGGGCATTATGAGACTTAAACACCTTATGTCTCGGGTGACGAGCGCAGTCCAGCGTCATGCAGTGCTTTATTTAAAGTTCTGTGTGGCGTTGCTTCTGTTTATGAGCAGGCGTGGCGCTTACCATCAGGCGAGCGACCTGCTCGTCTCGTCATTAAATCTAATAAAAAATAAAAATATACAAAAACACTTCATTCATTGAATATATATTTAGTTTCATTGATTACGTGTTATCATTACTCTTATCACTTATCTAAATGCATACGCATAGCAGGGAAATGAGATAGCTGGCCGACTGATAACGCCTGGCACATAGGCTTCGTGGTTGATGCATCTAAAGAGAATCGTAGGTTTGACATATTTTTCGGATCAGATACTAACATTATTATCCGACTTCAACAAAGGAGGAGGTTCTCAATTTAAAGCGTATCTTTTTTTTCTTTTTTATTCCTTATTAGAGGAAGACATGAGAGCCAATGGTTTCACTATTGAGTATGCTCAAGATCGAGCGAAGTAGAGGCGTCTTAGTGGGAAGGCAGACCCTGGCACTAGCCGGGATAACGCCAGGTAGAAAGAAATATTCTTTACAATTTATTTTGTTTACAGTTACAAATTTGATTTTTGAGGTCAATTTTTGCCAAATATATATAATTATGTGACTGCCTCGGTGGCGCAGTTGTAATGCGTACGCGGTACGATTGAGGCGAACGCTGAGGTCTCGAGTTCGGGTACTTGAAGTGGTATTCGGTTTTTCTATTACGAAATACTCAGTATCAGCCCGGAGTCTGGAATTTGTGCCCGGTATGGCGATAGGCTCGCCCCCTATAGTATCGTGGGACGGAGATACGCTCGGCGAAGTGTGGGTGTATTGGTTACACATCTCCCTACCCCCTTCGGGGATTACAGGCGTGAGTACATATGTATGTATTTTTAATGTCGCCAAAATGCATTTTTGACTCTCTAGACGGAGCCCACAGACGAGTTTGAGCCGTCGACTAGCGTACTCTTAAATCGTAAGATTTGACCTGTGCATTTGACAACCGAATTTATCACACGTGTATTTCACAACTCACTGTTACGCCCCTCAGTGCGGTAAAATTTCAGAAGAAAACACAAATTAAAACAGACTTTACTGCAAACAGAATAATATCGGTTTTATTCATTGCCATGACTAATCAATCCAGAAATTTACATTTTAAAATAAATTATTTAAAGCCAACCTTCGAATTTAACATAGTGTTTAATTTGAGCATATTAATGCATTGATATCGAGCACGTACGCCGGGCCTCGAACCCGCGACCCGCCATTGTATGCAAACCACTGAGTCACGCGGTAATACTATGCAGTACAGACGCTACGACGCCTCAGAATATTTATATATAGAGTAGTACGGAAGCATTACTTTAATCGTCTTTTTCTTTGATATCAAATTAGACGGAATTGGATTTTATATTTCATTTTCTTTCTTTCATGGAAGTTTAAATTACATAAGGTTACGCCTTTATCCCCGTAAGGGTAGGCAAAGGTACTACTAGTGCTGTACGCCATTGGCAGCGTACTAAGTCTGAGAACCGTGAGGTCAATTTCCGGGACGGGCAATCAAAACCTTTGAGTTTGCGATTCGAATAAACACACATGAATTACCCAGTTTGGAATTTGTGCCCGGTGTGGCGATTGGCTCGCCCCCTATCAGATAGGACGGAAATAAAGTCGGCGAAACGTGGGTGGCAGCACCAGTTGCATCTCTAGCCCTTCGGGTAAAGACATTAGTATTCTCAGAGACTCGCCGAGCTTCTTGTTCGGTATCAACAAAAATGCGTGCCATTGTCGAGCCTGGTGCACAGAAGTTGTGTGAGCGGGATAGTCAATAAAGGCGTGAGCTTATGTCATATTATATTGTGTTCCTTTAATATTTGTTGAAATGCTGTGAAAATTAGGTGGTAGGTCCCGCGTATGCGTGAGGTCGTCTGGGTTGGTACCACCGCTTTATCTATTTCAGCCGCCAAACCGCAATATGTAAGCACTGTTGTGTTTCGGTTTGAAGGACATTGAAGACAATTAAATTACTGGGCATTATGAGACTTAACATCTTATGTCTCGGGTGACGAGCGCAGTCCAATGCCATGCAGTGCTTTGTAATACAAAGTTCTGTTTTGTGTTGCTTCTGTTTATGGGCAGACGTGGGGCTTATCATCAGCTGTTCATCTCGTCATTCAAGGTAATAAAAATGCATATTTTGAGTTTTGCGACTGAGACAAGACACCTCGACTCCGCGCTTTGTTTGCAATTGAGAGTATTTCCTGAGTGGTAGAGCCACGCTGTAGACACTTTTGTCTACAGCATGTATGGGCCGGCTCGTCCGGGTCATTACCACTGTCTCACAGAAAACTGGCGTAAAGTAGCAGCTTGCTGCTGCGTTTCGTACGGTGAGTGAGATATCCGGAGGCCCAAACCCCCTCCCCTTCCCAATTCCTTAATTATCCCTTTCCTTTAAGGTCGGCAACGCACCCATGATTCTTTTAGTATTGTGGGCGTACATGGGCGGTGGAGATCACTTACCATCAGGTGACCCACTTGCTCGTTTGCCGGCCTATACCATTAAAAAAAAGGTACGCGACCGAGACCGGGAAGCGCGACACGCGACTATTTCCAAATAAAGCGGACGTGTCTACCATCTAACTCGCGTCGTGGACCCCTGTCTCGGTCAGGTACCATAAAACAGGCTTTTAAAGTAAATCTGTTACATAGGTTTGTCGGAGTAATGTGAGTTAATATGCGTTACATCACAAAACAACTTGGAAAGTGGTCTCAAAACAAACGAGCCGACACAAAAGGCTTTACACTAATGTAGATATGAACTGCAGTACTACCATGATATGGGAAAGCAACGGACTTTTCTTACGAATATTTTTATATTTGTATAACAGTGATAGCTCAGCGGGGAGTGGTATGGACTGTCGGACAAGTGAATACACCTCTGACTTTTCTAAGTTATGTGTTTATTAATTGTTAATTATCACTTGCTTGAACGGTGAAGGAAACATCGTGAGGAAACCTGCATACCTAAGAAGTTCTTAATAAGAATTTCAAAGATATGTAAAGTCTGCCAAGCCACATTAGGCCCGCGTGGTGGACTAAGGCCTAACCACTCTCATTAAGTAGAGGAGGCCCGTGCCCAGCAGTGGGACGTATATAATACAGGGCTAGTATTATTATTATTATATAGCGCATAAGTTGACCAGGATTTTACTCTAATGTAAATATTTTGGGATATCAAGTACCTATGTTTTAAATACAAATATTTCTGTCGCCGAGTGGCAGTGTGTAAGCATTGTAAGTCGCGCCACCCTTGACAGTCTTTCACTTTTCTCATCCAACCACTTCCTTCAAGGTCCTCTAGATCATCAGTTCAGCGAGCACACAGTCGGCCTACAGTGCGCTTTGATAGACGTTTTTGATATCTTTTGGCCCCAACGGCTATTATTGCGACGGGAAATATGACTAGCTTACAGCGTCTTTAACTTACTAATTCATTAGGCTATGTTGGCCATTTTAGTGAACTTCCGATGGCATCTATCTAAAATACTCCAAGCATAGCTCGTTGAACGACTGGTGTGTGTTATTTAAAAACGGGACATATACTACATACTTTATCCCAAAGGAAGGTGTACATAGAAGTACTATTTTAGTGGTGACCTACGATTCGCCGTGCTTATTAACACACAAAGTCACATGATGTAATAGGGGTCTAGTCTATCACCATATTGAGCACAAATTCCAATCCATGGCAACTTGTATGTGATTTAACAAATCAAAATATCAAGCTAATTATGTTTGTCCGAACTGTAGACAAATGAGGCAATCAAAAATGATAATATAAAAATACAATAAATTATATCTTACATCCATCAATCTCATGGTCATAACATAACCTTATCTGTATTCTGTACTAAGTCACGTCTGGCAGATAGAGACGTTTCTCTATTTATTCCCGCTCGTTCCTTACTTGACAAATAGAAACTCGTGCCTTACACCCCCCCCCCCCTCCACCAACATCCCGCGGCCGGCAAACAACGCACGTTTACACAAACGCTAGTCGCTACGGATTCCGGGAAATACACTTGTGGAAACTTCAAATCGAATAGGATAGACAAAGACAAGGTCGTAGGTCCCTCGTATGCAAGAGACCTACCTACTAGAGAGAGTCTATTTCTGCCACCAAGCAACAGTGTGTAAGCACTGTTGTGTTCCGGTTTGAAGGACATTGAAGCCTGTGAAATTACTGGGCATTATGAGACATCTTATGTCTCGGGGTGACGAGCGCAGTCCAATGCCATGCAGTGCATTGTAATTCAAAGCTCTGTGTGGTGTTGCTTCTGTTTATGGTTTGGCGTGATGCTTATCATTAGGCGAGCAACCTGCTCATTTCGTCATTCAAGCTAATAAAAAAAATAAAGTCTTCCCCCCTCCCTCCTTTTCTCAATCCCATCCTTTTCCTTTCAAGTCGGCAACGCAACGCAACAAACGCAAACTTCTGGTTTTGTGGGTGACCAATAATTACCATTAGATGACCCACTTGCTCGTTTCTTTGCCTCTGTTAATATATTGCTTGACAGCCGCCGTGGTGCAATGGGCGAGTAGACGGCTATGAAGCGAGAGGCCGCGAGTTCGATTCCCGCACTGAGCAAATTGTAATGTTTGTGTGATCCAAAATATTTTATTTTTATCGGATGTGGGTATTGTGGGACCGTAAGTCTCTCGTAGTTCCTGATACCCACAATATCATCGAAATAAGATAACTAGAACGATAACTCTCTTAAGAATCTGCCAAAAATACGGCTCCACTTACTTACACATGCAAAGATGTCACACACACATAACACTCACACACGCAACAAAAATTAATGAACGTTCGTAATCAATTTTATTTCATAAAAATTAATGTATAAATATTAAATTTCTAAATCGAGATACGACGTTCTGCACCGCGCAAAAAATTTGACGTATTAAATATCAACTAGATATCATGAATATTTTTTATGAATTGATGAATGAACGAGCTGCACAGACTTTTATAGTCCCGTCCCCTTGCACAGGGTTTTGGTAGGGTAATTTTTTCTTGAGTTACGTTTCTTGCCATCTTATTTCGATGCACAGTATAGGTTAACCCTATATGGAGTCAGGACTATGTGTGTGGTTTCATTATCTATAAGTATATTTAAAAAACATTTAAATATTTAAATTTGGAGTTCTTCTTTTTTCTATTGGAACCAGTATCACAGATTCACGTCATTTATGTATAAATAAACAAATCCAACAAGATTGACAGATTAGATAGATATTTTATTTAGATCATGCGACTCCATTCTCTAAACATGACATCATTTTTGCTGTGATGCAGTTTGAGATAGCTTAAAATGAAAATAAAAATTCATATTTCGAGAATATCTTATATTTAAAAATATGTTTTCCATCTCATAACCATTTATTATATTATTATTGACACATTTGAATAATTTGTACATTTATTAAAATTCGCATTTTTTAATAAAGAAGGAAGCGATAGTAGCCAAAGGTAGTAATCGAACCAGTCATTTAATAACAGTGCTAAAATTACCGCATCGCATAATAATGTTGATTTAAACCCAAAATAAATTTCGGTTGCACGCACGATTACTTTATTTAGGTACGTTTCCTTGAATCTACATTCGTGAAAACAAATGATTAATTAATAATTTTTATGGTTGAAATAAGTGATGAATACTTAATTTCTCATAGTATATATTTTTTTTAGTGGTAGAGCCACGCTGTAGACACTTGTCTACAGCATGAATGTGCCGGTTCGTCCGGGTCATTACCACAGTCTCACAGAAAACTGGCGTAAAGTAGCAGCTTGCTGCTGGGTTTCATACGGTGAGTGAGATAACCGGATGCCCAAACCTCCTCCCCTTCCCGATCCCTTAATTATCCCTTTCCCTTAGGGTCGGCAACGCACCCCTAATTCTTTTGGTATTATGGGTGTACATGGGCGGTGAAGATCACTTACCATTAGGTAACCCACTTGCTTGTTTGTCGGCTGGCTTATGCTATAAAAAAAAATTGCAAGTAGGTAAAGCAAATGGAATATGTAAAAACACTTTGGCTGCGTTATCTGTGCCTGTATTGCAAGATTTTGCGAGATATTCCATAACTATCACGTCATCAATATTTAAGAAAATGTGTATGGAAATCAGCCCCCTCAGTAGATTGTTTTGAAAACACATTAGCTTCGTATATATCTCTCGTATTCGAATGACATGATAGTTATCGAAAAATCACGTACCCCAGCTTCATAATCGATATTCAAACTCAATTAAATGAAACTCTACTACAAAAATATTGATTGGCGAGTGGCCCACCCTCAATACCAAATGTGTAATTAAATCCAAATTCAACACACACACACAATTCCAAATGTGAAATGAATGGAACTTTTTGGGCCTCCGACAATCAGTCTGCTGTCTGACTACACAAAACAAAATCGCTGTCGGTTTTTTGTGGGACAGTCGTTATTTTTTATAGACCAGCAAACGGGTAAGCGGGTCACACGATGGTAAGTAATCTTCATCGCGTATGAACGCTCTCAATACCAGAAGAATCGTGAACGCGTTGCCGATCTTAAATAAAAGAGATAATTAAGGGGAGGTGATTTGGGCCTTTGTACGAAACGCAGCAGCAAGCCGCTACTTTACGTTGATTTTCTGTGCGACAAGTTAACAATCTGGTCGAGCAGAAATAAACAAAGCGGTGCTACCAACACTGACGGCCTCTAGCATATGAGATACCTATAACCTAGTAGATACATCACCTCGAAACAATGCTAGTATGAACCGTAAATATTTGTACTAGAAGTTACGTGAGACGAGTATTATTTTATTAATACCAAGCGATAATAATCACTTCAACTCATAGTTTATTGGTTACATTTACAAAATCACTGATTTACAGACCACAACCCCATGTCAGGTTTCTCTAGAGACCGTTCTATAATTATAACTCAAACAACTAGTATCGAATAGTAAACCAGCATAGCTACCGCGTAATAAACATTTGGACTATCGACTGACCACTGATCTTACTGAACTGGAGACTGTCTGACTGACTGCGGGCAAAAGACATCCTGTTCTGGCGACAACCTCTTTTATACCATTTAACTACCCGTCACAACTATATCGCACCATTATTATTTCAGTGTACCCAACGTTGCTTTCTCAGACACCCTCAATATACCAATATTAAGAGAATACACTAATATACCCAACGTTGCTTTCTCAGACACCCTAAATATACCAACATTAAGAGAATACACTAATATACCCAACGTTGCTTTCTCAGACACCCTCAATATACCAATATTAAGAGAATACGCTAAAATTTGTACGAGTATTGTGAAACCGAAAGTCTTATAGTTCCTGATACCCGCGACACAACATAATCGTATCTTTATAGAGGTCAGGTTCAGGCCTATCTTATTATGTGACATTTATTTATGTTATTTAAGAAGGGAAATAGTAAACAATTCAGACTGATAAAGTACTTTGTACTGGCTTGTATAACGACCACAGTAGTCAGTCAGTAATACACAGTTTTAAGACACTTAAACGTGTGACAACGTTTACCAATACGGAAATGTGATCCAAACTTTAAAATAAAGTCCAATGAATATCTCGCCTGATGGTAAGCGCCACGCCTGCTCATAAACAGAAGCAACGCCGCACAGAACTTTAAATAACAAAGCACTGCATGACGCTGGACTGCGCTCGTCACCCCGAGACATAAGGTGTTAAGTGTCGTAATGCCCAGTAATTTCACTGGCTTCAATGTCCTTCAAACCGGAACTCAACAGTGCCTATACACTGTTGCTTAGCAACAGAAATAGAAAAAGCGGTGGTACCAACCCAGCCGGCTTCTCGCATACGAGGGACCTACTACCTTGTCAATTGTCAGGTCAAATTATTTTTTGCATCAAGCAAATCTCAGTTTACCAGAAACTACATAAACGCAAGATTATGTAGTAGATACACGTTGTAGCCAGCTTTGTCTACAGAATGTAGACTGCCTCGGTGGCGCAGTTGTTGCGTACGCGTTACGATTAAACTAACGCTGAGGTCTCGGTTTTGATCCCCGGGTCGGGTAAATGTGATATTGGGTTTTTCTATTACGAAAACCTCAGTATTGACTGATGTCCGGATTCTGGCATTTGTGCCCGGTATGGTGATAGGCTCGCCCCCTATCACATCGTGGGACGGAGATACGCTCGGCGAAATGTAGGTGTACTAGTTACGACTATGCCTACCCTTTCGGGGAATACAGGCGTGAGTGCGTATGTATGTATGTATGTATGTAGACTGTAATAGCCACAACTTACAATCAGGCGGGTGACATGCAGTTATCGTCATTTAAGCTAATAAAAAAGTGTAGGGATAGAACCCGTGGTCACTCGCTTCATAATCCGCTACTCGCTCACTGCACCACGGACACTCCTATCCGATAAAAAAAGTGCGAAGTACAAGTCGCAGTAGCATCTGGTAACAACACCTACCCCTTTTTCATAGTATAGGCCGGCAAACGAGCAAGTAGGTCACCTGATGGTAAGTGATCTCCACTACCCATGTACGCACACAATACTAAAATAATCATGGGCACGTTGCCGACCTTAAAGGAAAGGATTGGGAAGGGGAGGGGAATTTGGGCCTCCAGATATCTCACTCACCGTACGAAACGCAGCAGCAAGCTGCTACTTTACGCCGGTTTTCTGTGAGACAGTGGTAACGACCCGGCCCATTACTGCTGTAGACAGAATTGTCTATAGCGTGGCTCTACCACTCAGACAGAATTGTCTACAGCGTGGCTCTACCACTCAGACAGAATTGTCTATAGCGTGGCTCTACCACTCAGAAAACCCACCACCCCTAGCAACAAGACAATACCAGTCTCAATTCCACCACTTCATAAATAGTATAACAATCAGCAACATCTTCGTATCTGGCACACCGAGCTGAACAAACAACTTAATACTTTAAAATTACACAAGAATAAATTAATGAACAGACCGACGCAGGCACTTGAGATAACACACAAGCGACCTCCATTCCATGTTTATCAACTAAAACTATATATAATATTTGAATATTTATCTTTCAATTCATAGTAACATAACTGACTCACTCTACCGACAGAAAGCGAACTCTGTGATGAGGTAAATAAAGTACAAGATCATCTAGTGTAGAGTCAATGTAGAGTACGATTTGCAAAAATGATAATAAATTAGGTTGATGAAACCAGAAGAAACTGGTATTGTCCACATATAATCCTATTACGTGACGATAGGAAGCAAGGACAGTTGAATCCAGACGAGGTATAGTCATAGATAGATCTTCATTATTGGTACCATTTGCATACATACATATTATTACTATGAGTGGTAGAGCCACGCTGTAGACAGTTTTGTGTACAGCATGAATGGGCCGGCTCGTCCGGGTCGTTACCACTGTCTCACAGAAAACCGGCGTAAAGTAGCAGCTTGCTGCTGCGTTTCGTACGGTGAGTGAGATATCCGGAGGCCCAAACCCCCTCCCTTTCCCAATTCCTTAATTATCCCTTTCCTTTAAGGTCAGCAACGCACCCATGATTCTTTTGGTATTGTGGGCGTACATGGGCGGTGGAGATCACTTACCATCAGGTGAACCACTTGCTCGATAGCCGGCTTATGCCATAAAAAAACATTACTGAAGTTACTGGGCATTATGAGTATTAACATTTTATGTATCGGGTTGACGTGCACATTCTCATGCAAGCATTGTACTTTCTACTCCAAAGTCAAGGGTGGTGTTGCTTCTGCTAAAGGGCAGGCGTGGCGCTTTTTATCAGACAAGCAACCTGCTCGTCCTGTCCTTGGGGATCAATTTGATATGCTGTGATCAATTAAATTCAATCTCCATGAAAACAAGTTTCGCACACTTGCAAACCATTTTTCGCTCCGAGGCCTTTTCAATTAGAAATTATATTTAAACTTGTAATTTATGCAGGAATATTTTAAAAGGACTATAGTCAGCCTAAAAATTTGTGACAATTAATATTTGTTTATCAACTCGTCTTTCTAAAAGTCTGAGCATCTACAGCGTCACTTAAATTGGCCTATTGAGGTCAACAACCATTGAGAATAGGCCTGTTACTTCATAATATGAAGATACTCTGTAGCTGGTCATTTTTTTTATTTGCTGGAATGACGATACGAGCAGGTCGTTCGCCTGATGGTAAGTACACGCTTTATAAGCAGTCAATAAACAGAAGCAACACCACACAGAACTCTGTGGAGCAGTGGGCGAGTAGCCGGCTGTGAAACGAGAGGCCATGAATTTGATTCCCACATGGAGACAAATATTTATGTGATCCACGAATATCGGTTTCGGGTCTGGGTGTTGTAGGACCGTAAGTCCCTTATAGTTCCTGATACTCGCAACACAGGTTAACCTAGTGTGGGGCCAGGACGATGTGTGTGACAACAGGTTGTATTTATTTATTTATAACTTAGAATAATAAAACGCTGCATGTCATTGGACTGCGCTCATCACACCAAGATATAAGGTGTCAAGTCTTATAATGCCCAGTAATTTCAATAGCTTTAATATCTTTCAAATCGAAACAACACAACTCAAACACTGCTGCTTAGCGCCAGAAATAGACAAAGCGGTGGTAGCAACCCAGACAGCCTCGAAGACCAAGGCATCTAGTGTACTCACGGTTAGTTGGACTTATTTCCGACACAAATTAGAATCCGAGACAACAAGTATCTTTTCAAATCGGAAAAATCATTAACTCAGTACCTCACTGATTTAAAACTAAGTACTTTGTCTCTACACCAACGCGGTAATTTTTGTACGAATAGATACACGCCTGTTGCCTATCAGGGTAGGCAGAGATAACGGATGTCCACCTGCTACAATACCTGCATAGCTATGCCTCATTCACTGCCATTACAAAGTATTGGCAAATCAAAACCTAAGATAAGGGACGTTGATACATTCCGACGGCCGCGTGAAACCATGAAAATTCTCCTGTATGAATAAAAACACATTAAGAAATTTCCTTCACACATACTTTTTTTTCATTATCTTCTCCTGTATGAATAAAAACACATTAAGAAATTTACTTCACACATACTTTTTTTTTTAATTATTTGCTTAAATGTTAAACGTTACGCCTGCCCATAAACAGAAGCAACTGCACACAGAACTCTGGATTACAGAACACTGCATGGCGATGAACTGCACTCGTCACCCCGAGACATAAGATGTTAAATCTCATAATGCCCAGTAATTTCACTGACTTCAATGTCCTTCAAACCGAAACGCAACAGTGCTTACACACTGCTGCTTGGCGGAAATAGACGAAGCGGTGGTACCAACCCGCATACGAGGGTCCTGCCACCTTGTGAAAACTAAGCACGGAATACGCCTTCGCCGGAATGCTCATAAACTTTGTCTTTTATATAAAATCCTTTTCGATGCCTCTGCTCCATTCCTCTTAAAGAACTTTTCACCTAGCCTAGACCGGAAAACGAGCAAGTGGGTCACCTGATGGTGATCTCCATTGGCCATGTATGCCTACAATACCAAAAGAATCATGGGTCCGTTGCGCACCTTAAAAGAAAGGGATAATTAAGGGATTGGGAAGGGGAGAGGGTTTGGGCCTCCGGATAGCTTAGTAACCGTATGAAACGCAGCAGCAATACTTATACTGCTGCTGTTGCTACTACTTTCTCTGTTCAGGCTGTTAATTAAGGAATAGACTGACTGTTCATATTAGAAAAGCTGATTCAATTTATATAAAAAAATTAAATATTATTTCCTTTTCCTAACACATTAAATATAATTGATGCTATATATAGATATATTTTTTATGTTAGGGTAGTATATTATAATACACATGTATTTTATATATAATTCTATTATATATGACACATTAACAATAGGGTAGTTGACTAGATTTTTTTTATTATTAAAATCAATAAGTTATGTTACTCAAAATCTATTGCAGAAAGAATTTTATAAATCGGACCAAAAATAAATAAGATAGAAGCCATTCAAATCCTGTAGAAGGGGTAATTGTCAAATGACAGACGATGCAACCTTTGACGTCACTGTGTAAAATGTTCATTATAGTGCACGCGTGCAAGCAAGATAGTGAGATATCCCTACTACGCACCCACTTTTCCTCATACCAACATTTAAAATCATAACTGCGGGTACATTTCTGAACCAATTTTGATTGTGTTTTAATAAAATCGTTTCTTTTGCGTATCATTTTCTGTTGCTTATAAAATAATGTATAAAATTCAATATAGGAAACTACCCTATTGTACAAATATAATGTAATGCACCACCTTTCTTACAAATTAAAACAATCCCTCTCAATGCTAAGTTGTCTGGAAGAGATCGCTTAAAGCGATAAGACCGCCCATATTTGTACATATATTTTTCTCGCAATTTTGTACCAGTTTTTATTTTTATTCTTGTTTTTTGTAAATGTGTGTGCAAAAATTGTTTTGTATTGTAAGCACCGTCTTTTAAAACAACTTTCCAAAAATAAAATTCGAACCAGTCAAAGCGGTCCATTCGTTTAGTCATCACGACGCCACCAGACAGACACGCACACCAAGACACACTCACGCACACACACACATACTTTTCAGAAAATTTTTAACTCTACCGCCAATACGGAATGCTGTTCCGTTTCGTTGCTCTTTTCAAAATTGATTTATAATATTTTAACTACATTAATACAATAAATTTTTAATAGAATTAGAGCAGCTCATATTTCAGCATTTTGTGAGTGGTAGAGCCACGCTGTAGACAATTTTGTCTACAGCATGAATGGGCCGGGTCGTCCGGGTCGTTAACTGTTTCACAGAAAACCGGCGTATAGTAGCAGCTTGCTGCTGCGTCTCGTACGGTGAGTGAGATATCCGGAGGCCCAATTTCCCCTCCCCTTCCCAATCCCTTAATTATCCCTTTCCTTTAAGGTCGGCAACGCACCCATGATCCTTTTGGTATTATGGGCGTACATGGGCGGTGGAGATCACTTGTCATCAGGTGACCCACTGGCTCGTTTGCCGGCCGGTAAAAAATAAAAGTATGAGATCCTCTTTAATGTCATATATATAATATACACGCATCATTTTTGAACATCAAAATAACTTCATGTTAAATAGCCATAATCCATTTAAAACAATGACGCTTAAAAATGAAAACTCCGAAGGTCTCAGATTGTTGATAAGATGTATAATCACGTAAACGTGTACGTGTGGGATGGTTATTAAACATTAGGTTATGTTTAATCTTGGATCTTGGAAGGTTCTAGCTGATTTCAGAGTATACGTTTGTATCTGACTGCCTCGGTGGCGTAGTTGTAATGCGTACGCGTTACGATTAAGCTAACGCTGAGGTCTCGGGTTCGATCTCCGGGTCGGGTAAAGTGGTATAGAGTGTTTCTATTATAAAATGCTCAGTATTATCCCGGAGTCTGGAATTAGTGCCCGGTATGGCGATAGGCTCGCCCCCTATCACATCGTGGGACGGAGATACTGCGAACTGTGGGTGTACTAGTTACACCTCTGCCTACCCCTTCGGGGAATACAGGCGTGAGTGCGTATGTATGTGTGTACGTTTTTATCTCTAGAACTATCTCTAATGAACTTTTCGGAATAGGTAGCCAGCTGAAATTTTCACAGAACATGCGTAATTTTTTTTTTTTTTTTTTATTTTTTTTTTTAATATCACACACATAGTCCTGACCCCACACTAGGTAAACCTGTGTCGTGGGTATCAGGAACTACGAGAGACTTGTGGTCCCACAACACCCAGACCCGAGACCAATATTTGTGGTTCACACAAACATTTGTCTCGGTGTGGGAATCGAACCCACGGCCTCTCGGTTCGCAGCCGACTACTCGCCCGCTGCGCCACGGAGCTGTCGTTGGCGGATATCTTAAAAATACGAAAACAAAACCTAAAAGTAATTGTAAGAGTGAGTACTTGACCGGTTCTTTTCGAAGCAAAGATCAGGAAACGAGTAAATGGTCTAATTCTAATTCCGCTGCCACTAGCCCAATATAAATATGTCTGTACATAATAATAATAATAATAAAATAATACTAGCCCTGTACTATACACGACCCACTGCTGGGCACGGGCCTCCTCTACTGAGTGAGAGGGGTCCTCCTCGCTGGCCTAATGCGAGTTGGCAGACTTCACATACTTTCGAAATTCTTTTGGAGAACTTCTCAGGTATGCAGGTTTCCTCACGATGTTTGGTTCAACGTTAAAGCAAGCGATAATCAAAAATTATACACATAACTTAGAAAAGTCAGAGGTGCATGCTCTTGGGGTTGGTTTTGAACCTATGAATTTCGTCTCGACAGTCCGTATCACTCCCCACTGAGATATCACTGCTAAGCATGTACATCTGTACATAGCAACTAATAAAAATGCCCATTATATTGATGGCCAGGCCGGCCACGTAGCTCTAGTTGTACATGCGTCCTCGCTCCAATTGTACGCCGTCTGGTATCCATTAGTTTATCACCGTACCACTCGCTGCCAAGGGCAATTATGGTGCGTACTTGAAATTAAAATAACTACGTATAAATTATTTCGTGGTTTACTTGACAAGATGTTGTGGTTTATTTCTGGGATGACGGTATATAGGCTAGTCTAGAATCTCACTATGTACATACATACACACTCACGCCTGAGATCCCCGGGGTAGGCAGTGTAACCAGTACACCCACATTTTGATGATGTGATAAGGAGCGAACCTATCGGACGCAATTCCATACTCCGGGTAGATACTGAGCATTTCGTAATAGAAAAACCCAATACCACTTTTACCCGATCGGGGATCGACCCGGAGACCGCAGCGTCAGCCTCAATCGTAACGCGTAAAATTACAACTGCGCCACCAAAACAGACTAAGTTTTACCTAAATATTTTTAAAATAGTAGGTTTTCCAAAAGTGGACTATAATAATGAACATCCTGAATCACCAATCAATTTGAATTATTATTAACATTATGTATTAATAAAATTACGTGTAAATACGTTCTCGACAGTATAATTAGGTAGCGTGTAAATACATTTTTGAATAACAATAGTTATTTTTAACCGATGCATCAAAATAAGTTTTCAATTCGTTTGCATTTATATATAGGTAGTTTTATAATTATATTCACACGTAACTCCGCCAATTATGGATTAATTTGGTTATCTTGATGCTAATTTGAATGGTTATTTTTGTATTCGACAGTGTTTACTACTGTGGTGGTTCCATTTAGCATAGGCCGGCAAACGATCCAATTTGTCACCTGATGGTAAGTGATCTCCACCGCTCTTATACGCCCACAATACCAAAAGAATCATGGGCGCGTTGCCGGCCTTAAAGGAACGGTATAATTAAGAGATTGGGAAGGAGAGGGGATTTGGGCCTCCGGATATATTTATTTATTTAAGACGCAAAACAGAATACAACCAATACATTAGTACAACATCAACAACACCACGCCAGTCTAATGAGATTTCATACACATTTTAACGCACCGAAAATTCCTCTGGTATTGAAGGTGTCCATGGGCGGCGGTGATCACTCATCATCAGGTGACCCGCTTGCTCCATTGCCCTCTCTTTCATAGAAAAAAAACATCAAAATTCTTATGGAGAATTTTCTAACTTCTTTACCGTAATAGCTAGTGATAATTAACAATTAATACACACATAACTTAGAAAAGTCAGAGTTGTGTGCTCTTGGGACTGGTTTCGAACATGCAACGTTCGTCTCAACAGTCTGTACCGCTCCCCACTGTATCGCTGTTAACAATTACATTATATACACGAGGCTGTTGACATGTGGGACGTGGACTCGACAATGTTTGTCCCGATAGTCATTTCTGGTAATGGGCTGATACCAAAGAGCCTCGATCATTGGTTAGTTATTGGTCCTTGGGTCAAGAGCCAGATTCAGAAAGCAGTGTTATTGAACACGACACGCATTGTGAGGAGGTTCCTTACTCTGGGGTCCTAACCACCGATGCCTTGGGTCCTAGGCCTCGCCATTGGAGGGTGATAGGGAGGGTTTTATATTTAAAATGTTGTATTTTTTGGAAATGTAATAATTAAAAATGAAACATTCTTTTCAAAAGAGTCCTTCCTTTTAAGAGTACTTTACATTATTTAAATGATTTTCAATGTAAATTCTAGTTTATCTATCAGCCTAGTCAATAACCTTCAGTTTCACAGTGATAAATGTCCCGCATTCCAAAATAGCGCACCGATATACTCACTCTACATACATACTCTATGTAGAGAATGAAAGTACATAAAGGAAGCGTTACTCATGCGCAGTTTGCACAAGTGTTGCATAGTTGTATATAATGAATATACATATTTATTATTGTATACATTTGCCACCACACAAAGCGGTTAATTAAGCCTGGTATGGGCATACAGTAGCCGGCGGTATGAAATATATTACAGGTAAACATACTTTTTCAGTATTACTAATCGATATAAATAAATACACCCAACAGTCACACACATAGTCCTGACCCCTCACTAGGTAAACCTGTATCGTGGGTATCAGGAACTACAAGGGACTTGCGGTCCCACAACACCCAGACCCGAGACAAATATTTGTGAATCAGACAAACATTTGTCCAAGTGCGGGAATCGAACCACAACCGGCTACTTGCCCGCTGCGCCACGGAGGCTGTCATAGTTTCGTACTAGCCCTGTATTATACATGTCCCACTGCTGAGCACGGACCTCGATTGAATGAGAGGGGTTACACCTTAGTCCACCACGCTGGCCTTATGCTGGTTGGCAGACTTCACATACCTTTGAAATTCTTATAGAAAACTTCTCAGTTATTCAGGTTTCCTCACGATGTTTCTTTCACCGTTAAAGCAAGCGATAATTAACTATTAGTACACACGTAACTTAGAAAAGTCAGAGATGTATGCTCTTGGGGCTGGTTTCGAACCTGCGACTATCGTCTCGACAGCCTGTACCACTGACCTCTGAGCTATCGCTGCTTATTGATATAGTTACTATGTATCGGCTAAAATATACAAAAAAATAAAAGTCACTGAATCCGGAGAATATAGTATATAGCGTGCCAAAACTATATATATATATTTCACAAGGTGGTAGGTCCCTCGTATGGGAGAGAGTGTAGTGGTACCACTTCTTTATCTATTTTTGCCGTCAAGTAGCAGTGTGTTAGTACTATTATCTTTCGGTTTAAGGAACATTGCAGCCCGCGAAATTACTGCGCATTATGATACTTAACATCTTATGTCTCGAGGTGACGGTACTCTCGTAAAAGGAACTTATTCTTGGATTAGTAAATGGTAAAGTAAAATCTAGTTACTCTGAATTATCTAAAGATTTACTCTCAGATAACAAGTAATTCTAGTGTGGTCGAATCGGAACTAATCTCAGTTTTTGAAGAGCATTATAAAACCAACAAATATACATGGCGAGTGTGAATAATACAGTTGGGAGGGGAAGGCCTCGGTGAACTTTCATAGAGCAAGTTGGAGATATTCTCGAGAAAGGCCAGGTCAGGTGTACCCTAAACCGACGTGCATGTATGAAAATTTTAATGAGAGTGAATGAGTCCAAAGAGGTATGCAAGGATCGCAGCAAGTGGAAATCCGTTGTCTATCCCTACCCCTATGGGAAACAGGCGTGAATCTATGTATGTATTATAAAACCTACTAGCCTAAATCCAAGCTAACAAAACGTTTCCAAAACGAATAAATCCTGAAGTTATTATGCTGCTTGATCTCAGTTAACCTCCATTTCTATTCAAGGTTAATATAAAAAATATTCCTTATGGTTGAAGCATTTTATCCTCAAACCATAACAAAATGAATCAAGCCCGTATAATTGTCTTGTTTGTCTACATCTGGCTCTATATTCTATGCATACAGTGGGTGCGTTACCTTCAAGCATGACTCAACTAATGTAGTTATTTCACTTAAATATGTACTGTGTAAATGCTATAACGTTGTAATATATGGGTACAATGGCTGTGAAATAGAGATCGTCTATACATAAATATAGTTAGGGTATTCACTTTTTAACCGACTTCAAAAAAGGAGGTTCTCGAGTTAGTGAGATAGTGGTCAAAATTGGACCTCTATAATCATGTGTTGTAGACACTTGTCTACAGCATGAATGAGCCGGCGCGACCGGTTAGTTACCACTGTCTCACAGAAATCCGACGTTAAGTACCGGTTTGCTGCTGCGTTTCGTACGGTGAGTGAGATATCCGGAGACCCAAATCCGCTTCCCTTTCTTAATCCCTTAATTATGCCTTTCCTTTAAGGTCGGCAACGCGCCCATGATTCTTCTTGTATTGTAGGTGTACATGGGCGGTGAAGATCACTTACCATCAGGTGACCCACATGCTCGTTTGCCGACCTATGCTATAAAAAAACACTAAGAACACGGCAAGAAGATTTACTTAGGCACTGTCTGCCTTGGGCAGTAGTGTAACACGGGTTGCCCACGCCGGGAATCAAATTTATGACCTCTCGCTTAACAGTTTATGTTATAACAATTTGTTGATGACTAGCTTTTGCTCGCGGCTCCACCCGCGTGATTAGACTTTTCCGAAATAATACGTAGCCTATAACCGACTCCAGGGTCCTATCTATCTCTACATCAAAATTCATCAACATCGGTTCAGTGATTTAGGCGTGAAAGCGTAACAAACAAATAGACATTTTTTTCATAAAAAGTATCCTATGTTACTTCTTATACCTCCAAGAATATGTGTACAAAGTTTCATGATGATCGGTTAAGTAGTTTTTGCGTGAAAGCGTAACAAACAAACTTACATTCACATTTATAATATTAGTATGATGAAATGTTATTGTTATTTCAATATATCCACTGAAATAATTATTAACCGCAGATCGTTCTATAAACAAATAGGTATGTTTCATGAATTTCCGATTTCCTTTATGAATATAAATAATAACTGTTTTTCAGTAATTGAATATCTTATATATAAAATTCTCGTGTCACAATGTTCGTTCCCATACTCCTCCGAAACGGCTTGACCGATTTGTATGAAATTTTGTGTGCATATCGGGTAGGTCTGAGAATCGGCCAACATCTATTTTTCATCCCCCTAAATGTTAAGGGTGGTCCATCCCTAAATTTTATTTTTTATTTTTTAGACGACATTTTCTGTTTTTATTTTTTTATGATACAGCATTAAAAATACTAACAACCCTAAGTTTTCAACCCTCTACGATCAACCACTATTTTTTAATAGCGACATTAGTATTTTTGTCAAGCGCGTTTCTCACCGGGACTCGCTTGATGCGCCCACTTTAATCCTGGAAATAAGCATTCACGCGGGCGGAGCCGCGGGCAATAGCTAGTAAATAATAAATTATTAAAGCAAATAACTCATGTACGATTTAGACAGCCTCTGTGGCGCAGTAGGCGAAAAGCTGTGAAGTAAAAGGCCGCGGGTTCGATTCCCGCACCGAGACAAATGTTTGTATGATCTAAAAATATTTGTTTCGGGTGTGGGTATGCTTTCTTACCAGATGCGTTGATATCAGGCAGGTGACCGGTCGTAAAAACTACAAGCGAAATCTTTCTGTAATATGTGTTAAAACCATGTTGTTACGACCCCACTGCGCGAGGGATAGGGGTAGGTGGAAGACGAACAAGAAATAACTGTTTTAATAGCATAGACCGGCAAACGAGCAAGTGCGTCACCTGATGGTAAGTGATTTCCACTGCCCATGTACGCCCACAATACTAACATAATCATGAGCGCGTTGCCGACCTTAAAGGAAAGGAATAAATAAGGGATTGGGAAGGGGAGGGGCTTTGGGCCTCCAGATATCTCACTCACCGTACGAAATGCAGCAGCAAGCTGCTACTTTACGCCGGTTTCCTGTGAGACAGTTGTAACGACCCGGACGAGCCGACCCATTCATGCTGTAGACAAAACTGTCTACATCATGGCTCTACCACTCAACAACTCATCATTTTCGTTTCATTAAGCCATGTGCTTTGTAATTCAAGGTTCTGAGTGATGTTTCTTCTGATTATGAGGAGTAGCGTTTACCATAAGACGAGCGACCTGTTCGTCTCGTCGTTCAGGCTAATAAAGAAAAACAATTACATATATTTTTGTTTACAAAACATTTATAGAAGTGAAGGTCATGCACATATGGTTTTTCATGACCAAACCGATAAATACCCGGTTAACCTTGATTTATTATTTATTTATTTAATAGTAATACCATTAGGTAAAACACACTACTAACTTAATATAAAAATCAATTAAGTAATAAATCATTAACGCTGAGGTCTCGGGTTCGATCCCCGGGTCGGGATAAAGTGGTATTGGGTTTTCCTATTATGAAATGCTCAGTATCAGCCCGGAGTCTGGAATTTGTGCCCGGTATGGCGATAGGCTCGCCCCCTATCACATAAGGGACGAAGATGCACGCGGCGAAATGTGGGTGTACTGGTTACACCTCTGCCTACCCCTCCGGGGATTACAGGCGTGAGTGCGTATGTAATAAATCATGTGCTTACCTTTTAAAGGTATTTACAGCTAACACAAAAAAAAATACAATGTCATAATAACCTTAACTGTCAGTTGGATAGTAATCACGATTGCTATTCTATTTACATTAAACTCTATTATACTAGTTGTGAAATACCCTCACTCATTATACCGCGATTATTAACTTGCGAGTTATGCTTCGGAATTATACGAAATAGGGAGTTTTGAAAATAATATTTTTTATTCGAGTAAATGACATGACTAACACTCTCGCCACTTCTCCCACAAAGAGAGTCAACACCGTCGAGAAATTCGAATTCAAAGCATTGTATGTTAGAAGTTACGTGAGATGAGTATTATTTTAAACGACAGTAATCACTTTAACTCATAGTTTATTGGTTACATTAACAATATTACTGCTTTACAGAACACAACCCCATGTCAGGATTCTCTATAGACCGTTCTCTAATTATGACTAAAACGACTAGGGCCGAATAGTAAACCAGCATAGCTACCGCGTAATGAACTCTTGGACTATCGACTGAGCACTGATCTTACTGAACTGGAGACTGACTACGGGCAAAAGACATCCAGTTATGGCGACAACCTCTTTTATACCATTTAACTACCCTTCCACAACTATATCGCACCATTATTATTTCAGTGTACCCAACGTTGCTTTCTCAGACACCCTCAATATACCATTAAAAAGATAGTATTGTTAGCGACACAACGAGCCGACGGCCGCCGCCGGAACTAAAAGGCGTCGCTAGTGAGCAGAACAACGCCGGTACCGGCGACGCGACGCCCCGCCAACTTCAGAGCAAGCGCGCTGCGGCCAATCAGCGCGCACCGCGTCGGAGGCTCACCCACGCCGGGTCAGAAACGCTCGGCACGGTTTATAAGCCGAGCCAAACGACGCATTAGTCGTAGTATCGTGCGGAGTTTCAAGAGAGCAACATCTGAAGAATATTTGTGAATACGGAAATAAAAGCGAATACAGTACAAGAAAGAGTGTTTATTTATACAGTCCACCACAAGTATGTTAACATGTATGGCACTGAACTGCGCTCGTCACCTTAAGACTGTAATTAAGGTACAATATTACTAATTATAATATGTAGTAGGTAGTTAAACATTGTTCCTTTATTTAGCTAAACCTTAGGAATAGTACAGAGACATAAGATGTTAAATCTCATATTGCCTAGTAACTTCGCTCAATATCCTTCAAACTGGAACATAATGCTTACACACTGCTACTTGGCAGCAGAAGTAGATAAAGAGGTACCTACCCAGACAGCTTCTGGAATGTGAAAGACCTAGTAGTCCTACAATAACTTCCTTGGAAATGTAATCATTCCCGAAGGGGTAGATAGAGGTACAACTTAATGTAGTGCAAATATTATATATCAGTTTTTAAAAGGACCACGCTAGAGAGTTTTGGCCGTTCTTCCCTAGAGAAACATGTCTCTAAACTGGTTGTAGCATAAAAAATTGACGTAATCTAAATAATGTAACATTTCATGTACAAAATTAATGGATTAAAAAAGTATTTGGTTTTTTTTCTGGTGCACCTATGTAACAGTTCACAAAACTTATCCGTCCCTTGATATGATGGATAGTGAGTCTATAAACATATCAGGGACAAATTTCAGTGTTAGATATCTTAAAAATGAACTTAAAACTGAATTATAATATTTCTGCAACATAGACTTTTCGTAAAAAGTTGACCACGTCAGTTGCAGTTGCATTATGAAAACGTTGACCCGCGGCCGGCGCAGGCGCATTGTAAATCACGTCATGCGCACATTTGAATACGTTGCAGTGTTAGAATAATTACGAACATTTCGTAACTCGATCATATTTGCCTTGCGCAGCGCAGCGCGGCACCCAGCAGTCACTATGTCATAACTTTAACATTATGTTTATTGTCCAAGTGTTTTATGAGTGGTAGAGCCACGCTGTAGACACTGTCTACAGCATGTATGGGTAGGCTGGTCATTACCACTGTCTCACAGAAAACCGGGGTAAAGTAACAGCTTTCTGCGGCGTTTCGTACGGTGAGTGAGATATCCGGAGGCCCAAACCTCCCCTCCCCTTCCTAATCCCTTAATTATCCCTTTCCTTGAAGGTTGGCAATGCACCCATGATTCTTTTGGTATTGTGGGTGTACATGGGCGGTGCCGATCACTTACCAACCAGGAGACCCACTTGCTCGTTTGCCGGCCTATGATATAAAAAAAAGTCTAAACTGGGATTGTAACCCTGCAAGGAGATGGTCGCGTAAAGAAGTGGTAGAGTCACACTGTAGACAATTTTGTCAACAGCGTGCATGTGCTGGCTCGACTGGTTGATACGATTGTCTAGAAAAAAAAACTACTTAAAGTAGCAGCTTGCTGTTGCGTTAAGTATGGTGAAGGATATCGGAGACCCAAATCCACCTTTTCCTAAACCCTTAATTATCCCTTTTCTATAATGTCGGCAACGCATCCATAGTTTTTCTGTTGTTGTGGGTTTTCATGGGCAATGATCACATCATCAGCTCATCACACCACTTGTCATACACATTGTTGACTTTTATTATATAAAAAACCTCTGACGCCGTGTGGCAATGACACTACCGTCGTATAGTTTCCATATAGCCAATGGCACGATTGACTGTCCTGAGTTGCTAAGCGAGCTAGGACTCCGTACTCCTTCACGATCATTCAGAAAATTTGATGGTTTACATGTACCAAGTGGCAAATGTAACTACAGAAAAAACGCATTCATGACCAGAGCAAGCAGTTGTTACAATAACCTTATTGAGCAGAATTCGACAATTGATTTATTTAATACCTCAGCACTTCGCCTTAAGCGTTGTCTGAATGACATGTTTTTTTTTCCTAAAATAGCATCTGTACTTAACTCAAAGTTAAATATTGAATTACAAAGCTGAGTTACTTAATTTAAACTTATAAATAGCTTCTGTACTTACTGGGTACGCGGTACCCATAAAATCTCCTGATTAATCTGTATAACATCTTATAGAGTAATATTTACTGTCCGTCTGAGTCGTTCGATTTTGTAAGTTTCTTTTAAATTGTATAACCTAACTGTGGAGACTTATAATTGGCTTTCAGTACATAGCTTGTAAATGTCCGATAACCTAGCTGTTAGTTTCCCTGTAAGATTAAAATAAAATAAAAAATAAAATAGATTTAAATAGTGCATATTACTACGGCGCTTACGCAGTGTCGTTGAGACCCGTGACGCGACCATTGGAATTCAAGCCACAGGATTCTTCATAAGAATTATTGACTACAAACTGAAACGCGTACTGCTTCGCTTAAAAATTTCCAGAGGCCTAATTTCTGCCTCCTCTTCCCTCTTCTCTACTCTAAAGTCGGTAATCTTTTGGTATTGTGGGTGTTCATGGGCGGTGAAGAGCACTACCATCAGGTACCATCGGTTGCTATAAAAAACTTACAGGCCTTGCATAGTAACACTGGTTATTGAATCATTCATTCAAACTAGATTTTTACAGCCTAGCATGCCCATTATGATTGATAAGGATCCTTATCATTCTGTCATGACATATTTAAAGAGAAATCTGAATCCATAGAATGACGGATTCTAAATCTGTAAAGTACGTTTGGTTTCAACAACATCTTCTACCAAAAATTTTACGGTAGGCTGGCTGGCTGTGCTCTGGCATTGCTGAGGTCCATGGGCGGCGGTAACCACTTACCATCAGGTGAGCCGCCAGCTCGTCTGTCTATCTAGGGCAATAAAAAAAAAGTAAATCCAGACTGCATAATTATGATGGAGTCAGTCACGTAGCCAAGCCCTCTGCCAAAGTGTGGATTGTACGCAGGCGTATGTCAGTAAATCAGACGCTATCTGACGCGAAGTGCACCGCGATATCTTTGGGCCAGGTCGTCACCCGCAACAACTATACATCTATTGTGGTTGCAAATATAATACCAGGACATTGAAGCTAGTTAGACACACATTTGAGTGATAATAAATACATCGAATAATAGGATATTTGACTTTGTCTAATTTTATACATTACTAGCTGTTACCCGCGGCTCCGCCCGCGTGAATGCCTATTTCCAGGATTAAAGTAGCCTAGTGGGCGACAGCGGTGGGGGGGTGATCGCATCAAGCGAGTCCCGTCATTGCGATCGGCGTGAGAAACGCGCTTGACAAAAATAATAAAATGACTAATAAAAAATAGGGGTTGATGGTAGAAGGGTGAAAATTTAGGGTTGTATGTATTTTATAATGCCACATCATTAAAAAAACATAAGAATAAAAAATTAGGGGTGGGTCACACTTATCATTTAGGGGTATGAAAAATAGATAGTAGCCGATTCTCATACCTACTGAATATGCATATAAAATTTCATAAAAATCGGTCGAGAATTTGATATATAAGATTTTATATGCAACCAACAATACTCGTACTAATACGAAAAAGAAACTATTTTGCGAAAACAGAATTCAAATTGAGTAAAAATTAAGGCCGCAGTTCATGTTTTAAATATTGGTAAAGGCAAAGGTGGATGCGTAGTGGGATAATCTCACTATCTCCCTCGCATACGCGCACCGTAATGGCGTAACTTGTCTTGTGACGTAACTTGCCATGTCGTGCATCCTCTTTCCGCCATTTGACAACTACTCCAGCATATTTGAATGACTTCTAGCTTATTTATTTTTGACTTGATTTATATAATTCTTTCAATAACAGATTCTAGGGAATGTAACTTATTAATTAAGATATTAAAAATAATCTAGTCGAATACCCTATTACATACAACGGTGAAAATAACTGATTGCATATGTGGCGCAGTTGTAATGCGTACGCATTACGACTGAGGCTGACGCCGAGGTCTAGGGTTCGATCTCTGGGTCGGGTAATAATGATATTGGGTGTTTCTATTACGAAATGCTCAGTGTCAGCCTGGAGTCTGGAATTGTGCCCGGTGTGGCGATAATCTCGCTCCCTATGACATCATGGCACGGAGATACGCTCGGCGAAATGTGGGTGTACTGGTTACACCTATGCCTACCCCTTCGGAGATTACAGGCGTGAGTGCGTATGTATGTAAATAATAAAACAGTTCTCTTGAAATATTAGTTAGATAAGACTTTAATGTATACTACTAGACAAGCTGCGCGGTACATAGAAATTGTACCACGCAGCTTGTCTATTGACCGTAACTCAATATTCCCATCTCACTTACTCTCATCTAGAACCCCTATCGCGCTCTCAGTTTGATCTGTCAAACTCCCGCGTTTTGTGACGCAATTTTATTTCTAAACAGCCCGTCTAGTAGTGTACATTGAAGTTATACCAGCATAATATAATAGATTATCAAATCCACTTGACGCATTTGAGTACATGTCTGTCGATATGTCTACATATTTATATCAGAATAGAGACAAAACAATAACAACGGCAGCGATAACGAATTGATAACAATACTGCAATCGATATTAATATTCAAGTGATTGAATAGTTTATAAGATACAATTAAGGAAAAAACAAAATTGAATATCATTATTTTGGCCATATTGAATATCATTTTCAAGGAAATATCTAAGCTGTATAATATGTTTATCTTGATAATATTTTGGCAATCTTATGCAGGTAGATAATGTTACTGTTAAAGGAAAGGGATATAAACTATGTCTGGTGTGGCTATAGGCTTGTTATCACATCATAGGGCAGAAATAAGCTCGGTGAACCGTGGCCACACTAGTTGCTCCTCTGCCTATGCATATACAATATGTAACAAAAACCCTGTTGGGCGTTTTAACTGTGATATCAGAATCTATATTCAAACATAATGAAATAACTCGCATACGAAAATTTTACTATTAAAATAATCATATTTATTTTTTATACTAATTATTTTATTGTTTGTAAACCGTATTTCGATTGATTACCTCTGCAAGAGCGAGGTCTCGGAGCCAGAGCGAGATAGCAAGTTGCGGCGTGGCGTCTACGTGCATCAAACGCCGCGTGTGCGCCCTGCTACGACAGTACGTCACATGAGTCAGCTGTTTATCACTTTTCAGATGAAAGTAACATTTTTTAAATATGTTTATTTTTCTAGACTACCTGTGTTAGGATAATATCCGGCTTCTGTTTATTATTTTTTAATTTAACTATCTTTATTAAGCTGTGTATATGTCTATATTCACGACATAGAAAGGGCCATCAGGGTTTCTGATACATACGCACTCACACCTGTAATCCCCGAAGGGGTAGGCAGAGGTGTAACCAGTACACCCACATTTCGCCAAGCGTATCTCCGTCCCTTATGTGATAGGGGGCGAGCCTATCGCCATACCGGGCACAAATTCCAAATTTCGTGCTGATACTGAGCATTTCGTAATAGAAAAACACAATACCATTTTACCCGACCGGGGGATCGAACCCGAGATCTCAACATTGGCCTCAATTGTAACGCGTACGTATTACAATTGCCCCACCGAGGCAGTCACGAGGTTTTTGATACATACTGTATATCTATGTCAAATCATTCCAATATCTATTTCGTCATCCTCTTACCACCCGAGCCCTCAGATATCAATTCAAACCTTAACGTAAACATTGTAATTATTTGCGTTGGTTAATATAAAACAGTAAACAGACTGTCCTAACCGATATTAAACCGTTCGCAGTAGATTTACGAATTATTCGCTTTATTATAATTTAATTTGTGAGCGTCCGTGTTTACATTGCTTTAACTGTCTGTGGGTGGAGATTATTCATAATTATCTTGAAGCTTTTATTGCGTAGAGCTTTGAAAGTTGGAACAAGTAAATCCGTGAATTATCGAGAAGGTTTATTATTATCTTGTGATCATTAAAATTATCGCAAAAAGTATCAAAACGAAATATGTTAATCAATACGCTTTTCATTAACCTATTTTGCCTAGTGATTTCTTATGTTTACGCGAATATTACACATTGAAATAAAACTAGTTTATACGGATTTTATCGTGGTTTAATTTTTATTTTAGGCCCAACGTTTCGAAATAAAAATTAAACTTAAACCGCGATAAAATCCGTATCAACTAGTTTTATTTCAATCTATTTTGCCTATTTTATCCGAGTTATTAACATAGAACTTTAACTTTCTTTAACTCTCACAGATCAAGTTGGAGATATTCTCGAGAAAGGCAAGGTCAGGTACTCCCTGATCCGACGTGCATGTATGAACATTTTTATGACAGTGAAGGAGGCCAAAAAGGTGTGTAAGGATCGTAGCAAGTGCAAATCCGTTGTCTCCGCCTACCCCTATGGGAAATAGGCGTGAGTCTATGTATGTATGTATTAACATTATTCAGGCAGGTGCTATAATCAGTATTGTTACAATAGTCCTACACTAACCGGGCGCTGTCCTTGGGTACACTGCTATAGTGTATACAAGGATAGCCGTCGGGTGGTGTCACATCACAATATAACATTAAACTTATCTAACGAGCCTCTACGTGTTTACTTTGGCTCCAAGCACGCCTACCAAAGGTCCAGAACTCTTTAGTCCCGGGATATCGTAAAACATATACATATGTTTTTTTCTATTAGCTTGAGTGACGAAACGAGCATGTCGCTCGTCTGATGGTTAACGCCACACCTGCTCATAATCAGAAGCAACACTACACAGAATTTTGATTACAAATCACTGCATGGCATTGGACTGCGCTCGTCACCCCGAGACATAATAAATTACCAAAACGCCCAACAGTCACACACATAGTCCTGACCCCACACTAGTTTAACCTGTATTGTGGGTATATCAGGACATACGAGGGACCCCGAAACAAATTTTTCTGGATCTCACAAACATTTATCTCGGTTCGTGAATCGAACCCACGGCCTCTCGCTTCGCTGCCGGCTACTTGCCCGCTGCGCCACGGACGTTGTAAGATCATCTTTATTTGCCCTCAGCATTTATAGCTGATGATAATATCCATAGCTATTAGCTCTGTGTATGCTTCAGGTTTTATGTATCGACCGGTGCGAGCGGCGGCTGGCGAGTGCACCTCGACCAGGTGACCTTAAAGTGGGTGAAGGTCGACCAACATCAGCCTGAGGTAACTATACACAAATAATTGCAACCAATAGGCTTGCCCGAGACTGAAATATGCGTCGTGGTTTTAACTGCCTCTGTGGCGCAGTTGTAATTCGTACGCGGTACGACTGTTGTGCTGTGGTTTCGGGTTCGATCCCCGGGTCGGGTAAAAGTAATATTGCGATTTCTATTACGAATTTCTCAGTATCAGCCCGGAGTCTTGAATTGTGCCCGGTATGGCGATAGTCTCACCCCCGATCACATGATGGATAACCCATGAGTTTGTTTCGGCATTTCTTCTCATGGCTAGCCCTGAAATGCCTAATTTAGCATAAAAAATAATTCACATGTAAAAGTGATATTTATGATCCAATTTACAGAATAAATTATTTGAATTTTGAATTTGAAACAAAATTGTGGTAAGTTTATTAATCAACAAAATGTACCACATGATGAGTCGTAGAGCCACGCTGTAGACGGTTTTGTCTACAGCACAAACGGGCTGGCTCAACCCAGTCGTTACCAATGTCTCACAGAGAACCCACGTAAACTAGCGACTTGCTACTGCATTTCGTATAGTCAGTCAGCTCAAATCCCCCTCCCATTACGAATCCCTTAAGGTCGGCAACGCGCCTATGATTCTTCATATCAATATTGTGGGCGTACATGGGCTGAGGAGATCACTTACCATCAGGTGATTGATACACTTGCTCGTTTGCCGGCCTACGCTATAAAAAATACCTACAAAAATAGTACATATAAACCAACTATACCAAGTCGATATCAATTCACCATATCAGCGTGGAACAAAATAAATTACCAAGCTATAACAACTTTTTATTAAATCCTGTATCTACAACGCATAATGCTAAACAAACTTACAATCTAATTTAAATCTTAATACTGTTTCGTAGAGTTGATTATCAAGTGTGGTGTACCAGAGAAGCGCAGCACACCATCCTTGGAGTAGGTCAGTGAACCAGATACAATCAATGTGCAAGCTAATGGAATTAATACAAACACTACATTATTAAAATTTATCGTTTCATGTGTCCTAGATTGTAATATCCAGTTACCTATTGTTATAATAGGTAGGTATTACCTTCAAAATACTTTGGTAGGTACAATCTTTATGAACGACTAGCTGTTGCTCGCGGCTCCGCCCGCGTGAACGACCTATTCCGGGAAAAAAGTCCTAATAGCCTAATGTCTAATCCTAGGCATGGCCTACCTGTGCCCCAAAATTCAATTTTCAAAAAACCTTTCTTGGCGGGGCCTCTTCATTTTATTTCTTACTAGCTTCTGCTCGCGGCTCCGCCCGCGTAAATAGACTTAAACGAAATCCGAAATAAAACGTAGCCTATAACCATCTCCAGGGTCCCATCTATCTCTACATCAAAATTCATCAAAATCGGTTCAGTGATTTAGGCGTCAAAGCGTAACCATCAAATAGATATATTTTTCATAAAAATCCTAAGTTACTTCTTATACCTCCAAGTATATGTGTACAAAGTTTCATGATGATCGGTTAAGTAGTTTTCGCGTGAAAGCGTAACAAACAAACTTACATTCACATTTATAATATTAGTATGATGTTTAAATCTGAATCCAGATTTTTTTGTTCATTTTCCAAAACATGTTTAATATGGGAGGGATTTAGGTATTGATTGGCACATTATTTATTCACTGATAAAAGTTGTTTTTATAATTAAATGTCAACTAAAGCATCATAATTTTCTTTAACGACCGACCAACGAATTATACTGCATTTAATGGTGAACGTACATCTACCCGCACACAAGGTGGTAGGTCCCTCGTTTGCGAGAGACCGGCTGGGTTGGTACCACCGCTTTGTCTATTTCTGCCGCCAAGCAACTGTGTGTAAGCACTGTTGTGTTCCGGTGTGAAGGACATTGAAGCCAGTGTAATTACTGGGCATTATGAGACTTAACACCTTATGTCTCGGGGTGACGAGCGGAGTCCAGTGTCATGCAGTGCTTTATTTAAAGTTCTATGTGGCGTTGCTTCTGTTTATGGGCAGGCGTGGCGCTTACCATCAGGCGAGCGACCTGCTCGTCTTGTCATTCAATCTAATAAAAAATAAATAAAAAAAACACACTACACTCACGTACCGCCATCATCAAACTGTATAAAGTATTAGCTTTTTCTCGCGGCTCCGTCCGCGTAAATGCCTTTTCACGGGATAAAAGCCTACCTATATCATAATCCAGGTCATGGCCTACGTGCATGCCAAATTGCATCCAAATTCGCTCAACGGCTAGGCGTGATTGTTTTACAAACATAAAAACTCACAATCATCCAACTTTTGTGTTCATAATATTAGTAGATAAATAGTTATAAGTATACATACATAGACTCACGTCTGTTTCCCATAGGGGTAGGCAGAGACAACGGATTTCCACTTGCTACGATCCTTGCATACCTCTTTGGTCTCATTCACTCTCATTAAATTTAATTTTTATTAGCATTTAATACGCACATAACTTAGAAAAGTCAGAGATGCATACTGTTGGGGATGGTTTCGAACCTGCAACTTTCGTCTCGACAGTCCGTACCACTCCCCGATGAGCTATCGCTGCTAATAATATTATTTAACCTTTTTTCTACACATTATAAACTCAGTAAATTACGCATAAAATTTATGTAATGTTAGTGCGTACCCGTTTCCAAGTATTAGTATCAAACAACGTTTTTAAAGAACACTCCACTACGCCACATTTTATTGTGATGAAAACCAGACCACACAATAACTTAAAAACAGAATATTCTGGTATTATTTTTTATGTTCGGTCGTATCACTCGGTAAAAATATATATTTTTTTAAATACATTTCATTTACCTTTTCCTAGAAACAAAAAATTGTCGCTTTGTGTTATCCGCGAATGTCGTAAAGTCTATTATAAGATCACAAAATATTTTGTTCATATTGTGGGTATTTATGTACGTTTTTAGGATATTGTATTATTATTTTTCATATTTTTTATTAGCATGAATGACGAGAACAGGTCACTCGCCTGATGGTAAGCGCCACGCCTGCGGAAGAAGCAACGGTGCACAAAACTTTGAATTACAAAGCACTGCATGGCACTGGACTGCGCTCGTCACCCCAAGACATAAGTTAAGTCTCATAATGTCCAGTAATTTCACTGGCTTCAATGTCTTTCAAACCGCAACACAACAGTGTTACAGTGATATAGACAAAGCGGTGGTACCAACCCAGACGGCCTCTCGCATATGATGGCACTACCACCTTGTAAAATTGTACTCCTATTTTGTATAATAAGTAATTATTAATAAAATAAAATGATCCTTACCTTGACGTATTAGAGGAAGACATGGGAGTCAATGCTCTCACTAGGAAGGATGCTCAGGATCTAGAGAAGTCGATTCTTCTAACTAGGAAGAGGGACTCTGATACTAATTTGAAATAGTAGCAGGCAGAACAACAGAAGAGTAAAAGTATGTTATACTATGTAATAATAATCAGGCAATTTAATGATAAACATGATTTTATAATAGTTGCAATCTATAAAATGGATGCTAAAAAACTGGGAAATTTTCACGTAAAGTATGATGAAACTCCCATTCTCGGAATACATGCTATTACGTAAAAAAACAATCAGTACGCCGCACCTGGTGCTCTATTTCTGTTTATGAAAACAAATCTCAGCAGTGGTTCCGATTCATAATTATAGTTCAATGACACGTTCAACATGCAAGTGGCCACAAAATATGTGTTGGCCCACGTCCAACCACTTCATCGATGCAGTAACATAAGATCTAGTAATAGAACTTGCAGAGCAATGAATATTAAAGCGGAAGATGCAGCTAAAACTGCGAGATACCGAGGATTCTGCGACTGAGCTCGGTTTGATGGTACTATAAGGTAAGCCTCTGCTATGCGTGAACCTGGATGTCTAGATATCAGCAATATCATTTTTTTTTGCTAACGCTGAGGTCTTGGGTTCGATCCCCGGGTCGGGTAAAGTGGGTTTTTCTATTACGAAATGCTCAGTATCAGCGCGTTGTCTAGAATTTGTGTCCAGTATGGCGATAGGCTCGCCCCCTTTCACATCTTGGGACGGAGATACGCTCGGCGAAAAGTGGTTGTACTAATACACCTTTACCTACCCCTTCGGGGATTATAGGCGTGAGTGCGTATGTATGTGTGATGAGCGTAGAGTAGTGTCATGCAGTGCTTTTTAATGCAAGGTTCTGAATGGTGATGCTTACCATTAGGTGAGGGAGTTCGTGGTGTGATCTACAAATATTTGTGTTTGTCTCGACATTGTTCAACTATAAGCCCCTCATAATTCTACATATCTACTACACGAAACTTGAAACTTAGTGTGGGGTTAGCATTTTTATTTCAGCCACGAATCCCTTGATCATCTCTGTCACCTAAATCAGATAAAATATACCTCACTTCAACCAAAGTATGTACCATTCCAAATTACAAATAATAACAACCCTGTATTATATACTATCCCACTGCTGGATACGGAACTCGTTATGAGAGGGGTTATGCCTTAGTCCTCAACAATGGCCTAAAGTGACTTAAGACTTCACATACATCCGAAATTTTGATTTAGAATTCTGAGGCATGCTAGATTCATGATGTTTTTCTACACCAATAAATGAAATTATCACCTCATTGGAAGCGTACTGAAGCTGAGAATCCGTGAAATCCTGATTTCAAATTCTAGATCAGGCAATCACAATTATCAAAAATCACAAGAATTGCCTGAATTTGAAACTTATGCCCGGTACAGCGATAGGCTTACCTATCACATCATATGTCGGAAAATAAGTTCGGCAACTTTGGGTGCACTAGTTGCAGCTCTCCCCACCCTCTGAGGGATACAAGGGTAAGCTTATGTGTAAAATATTACACGAAATATATTTCTAATATTCTCTATATATGTGTATGTACTATGTAGTACATAATGTATGCGTGTGTACGTGCTCGCGCGCACGCGTGTTGCGGCAGGTCATCAGCACGGTTATCGACGCATATGATTACTGCCAGCGACTGCATATCTACCAACACATAGTAATGCGAATGGTCTATAGCTTACGTGCTTCCATACATACATACATACGCACTCACGCCTGTATTCGGGGGTAGGCAGTATATAACCATTTCACCCACATATCGCCGAGCGTATCTCCGTCCCACGATATGATAGGGGGCGAGCCTATCGCCATACCGGGCACAAATTCCAGACTCCGGGCTGATACTGAGCATTTCGTAATAGAATAAATCAATACCACTTTACCCGACCCGGGGATCGAACCCGAGACCTCAGCGTTGCCCTCAATCGTAACGCATACGCATTACAACTGCTCCACCGAGGCAGTACGTGCTTCCATCTTCCTAGTTATTCTTGTTAGGATAAAGGGGAAGAAGCCTATCGCCATCTGATTCTTTTTCTTTATTATAGTTAACCTGATATCAATTTCCAAGCCACCTGAAGATCTCTGACTTGGCTTAATGACTGCAGTCATTAACTACAAGGACCGAGCTTCAACGTCCACTCTAAAGCACGGAGTCGTTCAAGTGAAATACCACTAAGCGGTCACCCGTCCATACCTTGACCACATCATGGATTGCAATCATTTACCACGGCGCAACATGCTTTTAGGTTACAGTAAGATTTCACGTCAACCCCTCTGGGGTGAAAAATCCAAACCCGAAACAAAAACTTGTGGATCACACAAACATTTGTCTCCGTGCAGGAATCTAACCCGCAGCCCCTCGCTTTACAGCCAGCTAACGCCCACTGTGCCGTGCCACAGAGGCTGTCAAACGATAACTATAATAATATGACCCAATTATGATTCAGGACGGGGGAGGGGGGACTCCGCAATTGCAAATTAATTAACTACCACTATCTCTATTGCCTGTCGTTTCCTGTCACAAACAAAAGACCTTATCTGCCTCATTGTGTGCATGTGTTGTTTATAATTGGCTATGAACCTATTCCGACAGTCGATTGTACTTTTAACCGACATCAAAAACGGGAGGAGTTTGTCAACTCGGCGTGGTTTTATACTGTTTTACACATTAATTAATTCATTTCATACATTACGCATGAGTTGTGGGGGTCAGACGGCGGGTCGCCCCACATAATATCAATTCCACCGTCAAATCATGATGAGAAGGCGGACCCGGCAGAAGAGAAGGCAGCATTAACCCGGGATAACGCCAGGCAGAAAGATTATTATAATAATAATAATACTAGTCCTGTATTATACATGTCCCACTGCTGGGCACGGGCCTCCTCTACTGAATGAAAGGGGTTAGGCCTTAGTCCACCACGCTGGCTTAATGCGGGTTGGCAGACTTCACATACCTTCGAAATTCTTATGGAGAACTTCTCAGGTATGTAGGTTTCTTCACGATGTTTCCTTCACCGTTAAAGCAAGTGACAATTAACAATTATACACGTAACTTAGAAAAGTCAGTGGTGTATGCTCTTGGGGCTGGTTTCGAACTTGCCACTTTCGTCTCGACAGTCCATACCACTCCCCACTGAGCTATCACTGCTATCAAAGAAAGATTATGCACACACATTATTATTTATCGCGTCTTATTTCATAATTAAATCTATTTAATCAAAAAACTGCTTTATATTTTTACCAAGATCCCTCAACTTTTAAATAAGCAATAAAAACTTTATTATAACCCTCAAAAAGAAATGAAATTATAAATTAATAACGTGAAGCTAGATGGCGTTGTATCCCACGTGACTCGTTTTTTTCAGGAAGATTGAACGCTACCCTTTTACCACGAACACAATTTGCAAAGTGATCTCCAGTGGGACGTTGTGACGTACGACTTGGGGACAGGTGTGGACTCAGGGATACGAATGGGGTTGACCTCCCATAAAATGAAAAGATTTCACTTAAAGTGGAGATTTATATGTATGTTAGATAAAATAACGTTTAACAAAACTTTGAAAGCGACTTCAAAATAAAAACACTGAAATGCAAAAATATACATACATACATACGCACTCACGCCTGTAATCCCCGAAGGGGTACGCAGAGGTGTACCCAGTACACCCACATTTCGCCGAGCGTATTTCCGTCCCTTATGTGATAGGGGGCGAGCCTATCGCCATATCGGGCACAAATTCCAGACTCCGGGCTGATACTGAGCATATCATAATATAAAAACCCAACACCACTTTACCCGACCCGGGGATCGAACCCGAGAACTCAGCGTTGACCTGAATCGTAACGCGTACGCATTACAACTGCGCCACCGAGGCAGTCAAAAATAACAATTTCTATAGGTATCTTTAGAGTGTGCCTGTGTCGCTACCGGTCAAATAAAATGAATGAGAAGGAGAACCTCCTGCTTTTTTGAAGTCGTCTAAAAATAAAAACCTTTTAGAACCAGTTGGCCTACAGTAACGTCTATTTTTTTTTTTTTTTTATTTGTTTATTTGGTCCACAAAACTGGTTACAAACAATATGACATTCTTAAACTACAACGATACAATACAACATTTAAAAATATTTGCAACCTTCTCGAAGTGAACACGACTTGCTTAAATTATAAATAACTAGTGTAAAAGAAGAAATTGAGAAATAACATGAGTTGTGTCTGGATTAAAGTAAATATTTAAATATATTTAATTTAGCTGAGGCAGGCGAACCGAAAAAGATGTCGTAGTCATTGGAAATGCAGTTATAAGAAGAACATATGCGATAGAGGGGTGAATGTTGACCAAGATTCGTTTTATGTAATGGTAGAGCAAAGGTATTTCGATTTAATAAGCGGCTGCCAGGACGAAACACATTGAATTTTAGACGTTGCAGCATATGAGGACAGCTTATGTGAGCGTTGACAAGTTTATATAAGAACATTATGTCAGCGCCTGTTCTGCGCTTTTGAAGAGTTGTAAGGTTATAATAAGTTAAACGTGAGCTATAGGAAAGTAGTTTCTTACATTTTGCATCGTTAAAAGTTAAGTGATAGAGGAATCGCTTTTGGACTCTCTCTATTCTATCAGAATGAACTTGGTAGCGAGGGTTCCATACAGGGCTGCAATATTCCAAAATACTCCGAATTAGACAGCTATAAATGATAATTGACAATTTCGAATCATGAAAACGTTTCATCTGCCTAGAGACGAAACCGGTAAGTTTTGATGCTTTATTGACTATATGAGAAACATGATGCCTAAAAGACAGCGTGCGATCCACTATGACCCCAAGATCTCGTATCTGGGAGACTTCAGAAAGAGGCGTGTCGTTGATGTGGTAGCATGCAGCCAGAGGAGCTCTTTTACGGCTGAATTTGATGTGGTAACATTTATCCACATTTAAAGTCATACCATTGACCCTACACCAATCAAGTAACCAGATAAGATCCTTTTGAAGCAGGTAAATATCTTCGTAACCAGTTACCGGACGGTAAATTTTAAGATCATCAGCATATAGTTTGAACTTGGAAGTGAAATTAGAGACCAGGTCGTTAATAAAAATTACAAAAAATAAGGGACCAAGGTGTGAACCTTGGGGAACACCTGATGGAACGACTCTGGGCTCCGATTTGAAACCGTGCATCGACACTAGCTGAGACCTGTTCCTTAGATAGGATTCACACCAGCGAAGGAGGGAACCATGTATACCCATATGTGATAATTTCTGTACAAGAATATTATGGTTAACTAAGTCAAACGCTTTCTTAAAGTCCGTATAAATAGCGTGCACCTCGCCTCCGTTGTCTAAAACATCACTGATATCTGAAATATATCCAATTAAATTGGATGTGGTAGATCTAGAGGGAAGAAACCCGTGCTGGTCTACCGATATCATGTGTTGCACATGTGCGAGTATCTTTTTTTGTACTAAGGATTCGAAAACCTTACCCGCAGTGGAAAGAAGTGAGATAGGGCGGTAATTGCTAACATCTTGAGAAGAACCTTTTTTATGGATGGGTGTTAAATGTGCCAATTTCCATAACGATGGAAAAACACCAGCTGCTAGTGATTTGTTGTAAATAAGATATAAAGGAAAACTCAATTCGCGCGCACATGTCATAAAGAACATTGGAGGTATGAGGTCAGGTCCAGGCCCTTTGTTGACGTCTAAAGAAATTAATCGTCTTTGAACTTCGGTCTCAGAAACTTTGCAACTGGCGAATGAAGGGTTGTTGTGAGATTTAAGATAGTTAGAACCAGAGACGCGTACGTCCAGAGCCTGACCGTAAACCGAATGAAAATAGTCCGCGAAAATATCACAAACAGATTGTCCACCAGTGGCGAGTCTGTTGCGAAAAAACACTTCATTAGGTACACTGTTATCGTTACGTCGGGACCCCTTACAAAATCTCCAAAAAAATTTAGGATTTTTGCGCAAGAGAGAAGCTGTGTGGTTCTTGTAGCTGATAAAGGCTTCTTTTATCATAGTATCGCAACGCGATCTCAGTAGCTCATATGTAAGCTTGTCCATTGTGTTTTGGTAACGTTTGTAGCGGGAATGATATTTCGCTTTTTCTTTAAGTGCCCTGATGAGGTTTTTCGGGTACCAAAGAGGGTACTTACTATTACGCGAGAGTCTTAATGGTGCATGTTTACGTATTATGTCGTTTAAAGTACTGTAAAACCAACATACGCTGTCATCTGGACTCAGGTCGCCTCGAGCCAAATAAGTCCAATCAATAGATTTTAAGTCCGCCCGTAAATCGTCATAATTAATTTTTGAAAAGTTAAGTGATTCAGGCGATTTAGGTTTAATTGATTTATAATCAGAGACTTGCAATATGACATGCAGTGCAGGATGATGGATATCAATGTCATCTAAGGGTGTAGAAACTGGACAAACTTTGGTATTATAAGGGCAATTCGTTAAGACTAGGTCTAGAATTCTACAGTTGGCATTCATAACATGGTTACATTGATGTAAATAGTTATACGCTAAGCTATCGGATAGTCTATGATGGTAATACAAGAAATATCTTGGACCTATTCTGATTTTATCCTGCCATGGCAATATTTCAACACTATATCTTAAGTGAAGTACAGTGTAAACTAAAATAAATATAATGTTGAACGTCAAAAGATTTCGCGTCCTTCGTTGGTTGCCAAACTACAGCCATCCTCCAGTAATTGTGTATATATGTTTTTATAGCATAGGTCGGCATACGTGAGCAAGTGGATCACTTGATGGTAAGTGATCGCCACCGCCCATGACCGCCCAATAACTCAATATCAGAATAAGCATAGAGGCGTTCCCGACTTTAAAAAAGAGATAATTAATTCCTATTTCCTTAGGAAGGGGATTTGGGTCACTTACCACCAGAAACGCAAAGCAAGCTGTTATTTTAAGTCGGTTTTCTGGAAAACGGTTGTAACAACCCGGTGGAGCCGGCCCATTCTTGCTGTACACAAAACTGTCTACAGCGTGGCTCAATTAATTAAAACGTCCAAGATTTTATTGATATTACAATTTGTCCCCCGTCACACGGACAAAATCTAAACCTGTACTAAAATGCTGCAATTAGAGACGTGAGTAAAATTTATAAATCGACCGCCGGGAGTCGACCCGGAGTGGCTTCAAATGTCAGCGATGTAGATAATGGGGTAGACAGAACGTTATCTGGGGATGAAAGGTCTATTGCCTGCTTAAGAAAAGACTGTTAGGATTCGGTAAGTACCGAGTATTTACGATTCCGTACCCATGGGTGCTAACTCTATTACAGAGCTTACGCCGTATGTTTATATGTATGTTCGTTTGACTGTTTAGCTTACCTTTTGTTGAATGATAAAGCACTGCATGGTAATCGACTGCGTTTTTCACCTAGAGACACAAATTGTTAAGTTCCAATACCCAGTCATTTCACTGGCTTCAATCTTCTTTAAACTGAAACACAACAGTGCTCACACACTGCAGCTAAGCTACAGGAATAGACAAAGCGGTGGTACCAAACCAACGGCCTCTCGCATACAATGGACTTGCCTAGTAAATATACAAACTAAATATAATTACACGGATGAACTCTACTGCGGTGGTAAAATGGCGACATTTGGTTGCCTGTCAAAGAAAGTACGTTCATATAACATCTGCACATCATTGCCCTTGAAAACAATTATGATCAAAAACATAACTGTTTATTCATAAAAATCTTTATGTTCCGAATCACGAGTGCGACAGTGACAAAGCTATTGTAATTATGTAAACCAAAACAGAGGAATGGGGTCAATTACCTAACTTGTTTGTTTAGATCTTGCAGCGAGTCTAGAATTATGTACAATGTTGATTGAGTAACTAGTGAATGATTTAGAGCTGTTATTGAATTAAAGTGTTTGTGTTCAGGAGGCCAATGCGCGTAATTTTAAATGTTCAAAATATCATTCCGATCTAGTCTCAACGTCAAGAAAGTTGGCATTCTGTTAAACCAATAATCAACGTCAAATGCACCTAGCATTATACCGTTTTGGCTTCAGTCAACTTATAATATATTTTCCATCTCATTACGATCTATGTTCACATTTGACGTTGATTATTGGTTCAAGAGAATGCCATTTGCAACTTTCTTGACGCAGAGACTAGATCGGAATGATATTTGGAACATTTAAAATTACGAGAATTGGCGTCCAGGTTTAATAAATACAGTACACAAATGGCTGAAGACGGTAGCAAGACTGCTCTTATTAAATGAAGTTGGGCTGGTCATCTTAGCCGTATAAGCTCAGAGCAATGGGCCAGGATCGTTACACAGTGGGCGCGCAGACAGACAGCATGGTGGGAATTTGCTGAGCATTGGTGGCGGGATGAAGGGGTGGCTTTTGCCCAGGAATGCCCAGCTTGGGATCAAATAAGCGAGGTAGATTAGAGTCAGCAGTAGCATGACAATGTAATATAGGTACAGTATAAAGGAGCCGGTTCGACCTGACTACAGGAAACCCGACGTGAAGGCAGCCTCTGCGGCGCAGCGGGTGAGTAGCTAGCTGGCTGTGTAACGAGAGGCCGCGGGTTCGATCACCACACCGAGACAAATGTTTGTGTGATCCACAAATATTTGTTGCAGGTCTGGGTGTTGTAGGACCATAAGTCCGTGGTAGTTCTTGATACCTACCAAACAGGTGGGTGTGTATTTATTATACGGCAGCTTCAAATTTCCTGAAAAAAAATATAACCGAGGTAAAATGATTTGTGAATCCTAATATTAAGTATATTATTGTACTTATATTATAAATGTGAAATTGTGGATATTTGTGAGTTTGTAAATTTGGCTGTTTCTTAATCAATCACTTCTTAATGGCTAAACGGATTTGGATGAAATTTGGCATACAGAACATGATCTAGATCAACATACACTATTTTATATCTCGGAAAAAACATATACACCAGACTAGCCAAGCTAGTTATGGATAAGCTCTTTATTTTATCCGAAACTGACTTTAACGAATTCGAAGCGGAAGTGGTATGTCAGGACCTTGTGAAGAGAAAACTCAGAGGCTGGTTATGTCAACCGAATTATCTTATTTGTAACAGAAAACGCAATGGTGCATTTTAAATAAAGGTTGCTTCATTTGTTTCCAGTTCTAACAAAACGTCAAATTCAGAAGAGCATTGCGTCGTCTATTATTATAATAACCAACGCGGCGGTTGAATTAACACTCGCATAATCCATTCCATCCGTATACTTAATAAGGCCGTAACACTGCGCACTGACGGCACTCGCTATCAATTTTGTTAGAATTTAGTTTTTAATCCCACCCACACACAACATAATGCCAAACTACACAATCACAACAAATCTTAAGCCAAATTTACTTTTGTGTTTGTATTATTGGTAATTAAGAGTTTAATTGAGTAACACTAATCATGTAATTGAATAAATATAAATAATAAAAAAAAAAACGTCCCGTCGCATGTTCACTCGAATGTAAGCATTACTGTATTTATTCTTGTATTTCTCATGCAAATGAATTGTAATGTAATTCTTTTTGAGAAATAAATGTCTTAAACCATAATCTCTGGCTGTGTCTGATTTACATAAAATAGTATCAATGTTCCTCATTATATAATCTGTAAAATGTGTATTAGAAGAATTTGAGTGGTAGAGCCACGCTGTAGAGAGTTTTGTCTACAGCACGAATGGGCCGACTAGACCGGGTCGATACCACTGTTTCGCAAATAATCGACGTAAAGTAGCGGCTTGCTGCTCGACGTACGGCGATTGAGATATCCAGAGGCCCTTCCCTTTCCCAATCCCTTAGTTATCCCTTTCCTTTTAGGTCGGCAACGTGCCCATGATTATTCTGGTATTGTGGGCGTACATGGACGGTGAAGATCTCTTACCATCAGGTAATCCACTCGGTCGTTTGGCGACCTTTGTTATAAAAAAAATTTGAACAAATGGATGTAATAAAAGCATCTAGAAAGATGGGCCTTGGCACCGAACCAGGATAACGCCAGGCAGAAATAAACAAAAATGTATTACAAGTTACTTCTAAGGATCCACGCCATGCTACCTTATTGATGTGAACATTTTATTTTATATAAAAACAAATTATTATGCAATTTTCGCTCAAAACACCATTCATCAACCTAAGCTGAATAATCTGGCATTATAACATCACTATCTTTTATCCTTGTCCCTCTTAAACGATCTCCATACACCCGTCTCTATCTTCAAGTTATTCATTAATTCACGGAGGCCATTACTCATGAAATAACCCTGTGACGCAATAAAAGCCTGATTCAACCCCTAACGCAATACATTACGGGCCGACAACCGGCACAGCGGCAGATTTATGGTTTCACGCGTCGATGGATAACGTATGAATTCTCAGTGTACATGTATTGGTAGGTAATTAGGTCGTATTGGATAGTTTGAATTGATAAATTTAGGTACAAGATTGGAAATCTCGTATGAATAAAGATTGTGTTCTATAAATATTATTTCGAAAGATATCTTTGGTGAGTGAACATAAATAAATAATAATAAATGCACCCAACAGTCACACACATACGCCTGACCCCACGCTAGGTAAACTTGTATCGTGAGTATCAAGAACTACGAGGGACTTGCGGTCCCACAATACCCAGACCCGAGACAAATATTTGTGTATCAGACAAACATTTGTCTAGGTGCGGGAATCGAACCGACGGCCTCACGCTTCGCAACCGACTACTCGCCCGTTGCGCCACGGAGGCTTATTTTAAGTGAGGTTTCGAAAAAATAGTTTTGATATGTATGCTGTCCCTCGCGGTTTCACTGCAGGCATGTTACTGCTTTGCTCTCATTGATCATAGCGTCATATACATTCCTTCCGGAATAAATACTCAAAATAATAAAGTAAACCGCATCTAAATCCTTTGCATAGTTTAGGAGAAATAAGCAGACAAACAGACATACCTAGCTAGCGATTTTGTTTTATACTATGTAATAATGACTTATGGCCGTTCCCAATATTATGTCTATCGACAGATTTGCTTACTGGCAGTAACATTTTGACACATTTTGTATGGAAGATCTGTCAAAACACTATTGATAGTAAGCTAATCTGTCGATAGATAGAATATAGGGAACAGCCATTAGAGATTCGACTTTTTGTCATTCGTTAAAAAAATGTATACAGCTTGAGAGTACGTAAAGTGCTGATTACTATTTAGCAAAGATTGAAACAACTTTACTGGTTGAACGGTTATCACTGGGTGGATTTTTATATCATAGGTGGACAGATGAGGTATTGATGATGATTTACAAGGTGGTAGGTCCCTCGTTTGCGAGAGACCGGCTGGGTTGGTACCACCGCTTTGTCTATTTCTGCCGCCAAGCAACAGTGTGTAAGCACTGTTGTGTTCCGGTGTGAAGGACATTGAAGCCAGTGTAATTACTGGGCATTATGAGACTTAACACCTTATCTCTCGGGGTGACGAGCGCAGTCCAGTGTCATGCAGTGCTTTATTTAAAGTTCTGTGTGGCGTTGCTTCTGTTTATGAGCAGGCGTGGCGCTTACCATCAGGCGAGCGACCTGCTCGTCTCGTCATTCAATCTAATAAAAAAAAGATGAGCACGTGGGTCACCAGAGGGGCGAGCACGAACAACTTACGAATCGAGAACGCATATGTATGAAGTTTAAATTTTTTGACATTTCGATACGATTACGTTCTAGCAAGTTATTAGTGCTAGGGCCTTCTGATGGTTAGTGAACTTCACTTGTTTTGAATGAATGAATGAAGTGAATTTCACATTTGTTTTGTTTTTATGGCATAGGCCGGCCAACGAGCAAGTGGGTCACCTGATAGTAAGTGATCTCCACCGCCCATGTACGCCCACCATACTAAAATAATCATGGGCGCGTTGCTGACCTTAATGGAAAGGAATAATTTAAAGGATTGGGCAGGGGATTTAGGCCTCCAAACATCTTACTCACCGTACGAAACGCAGCAGCAAGTCGCTACTTTACGTCCGTTTTATGTGAGACAGTGGTAACGACCCGGTCGAACCCATAACTTACAATTACACGAAGAAATAATGAAAATAAAGCCAGTACGTGTCAAAACAAGTCTGTGTAAGATATTACATGTTATAAACATCAAAAATAACCGTTTCTTTGTCTTGCCTGAACCAAATAAGATGAAATGCGTGACTCACGGCCGAATTTATTTGTAAATATTATTTGTTCAGTTGATTAAGTATTACAATATAAGCATTACATTGATAATTTTTGGAAATAACTTATGGCATACACATGTAACAGCTTTATGATCAACATGTGTTTTTGAAGGTCCAACATCGATTGAACAGTAAACATATACACACTCACGCTTGTAATCCCCGAAGGGGTAGGCAGAGGTGTAACTAGTACACCCACATTTCGCCGAGCGTATCTCTGTCCCACGATGTGATAGTGGGCGAGCCTATCGCCATACCGGGCACAAATTCCAGACTCCGGGCTGATACTGAGCATTTCGTAACAGAAAACCCCAATACCACTTTACCCGACCCGGTGATCGAACCCGAGACCTCAGCGTTAGTGTTATTGTAACGCGTACGCATTACAACTGCGCTACCGAGGCAGGCAGTATGAACAGTATGGTTTTCAAATACCAAGTCTTTCATATAAAATGGGAAGACGAACCCCTGTCATTAAGCTGGTGTAGCGCCAGGCAGAACGAAAGTCTTTTTACATGCTAAATAAAGCAATCTTTGCCGACATAATTCTGGCGACCATCGAAAGATGCAACATCTCTCGACTATATTTGGGCTGTTAGTACTTAGCATCAGGTGTAGTGTACTCACTTTGCCGTGCTAATACTATGATTATAGTTATGCGCTTCGTTTTGTCTACAGCATGAATGGGCCGGCTCGTCCGGGTTGTTACCACTGTCTCGCAGAAAATCATAAAGTAGCAGCATGCTGTTGCGTTTCGTACGGTGAGTGAGATATCTGGAGGCCAAAATCCCCTCCTCTTCCCAATCCCTTAATTATCTCTTTCTTTTATGATCTACAACGCGCTTATGATTCTTTTGGTATTGTAGGCGTACATGGGCGCTGGAGATCACTTACTATCAGGTGACCCACTTGCTCGTTTGCCGACATATGCTATAAAAAATAAATATTGGAAATACGAACACGTGATGATCATTATCATCAGATCTAATACATGATACAACATTAGATTTTGTACTCGTATTTCTCTTGAGTGAGAATGCAATGAATATGTGGATGGCTGGAAATCCATTGCATTTTTTATAGCATAGACCGTCTAACGAGTAAGTGGGTCACCTGATAGTAAGTGATCAAAAGAATCACGGGCGCATTGCCGACCTTAAGGGAAAGGGATAATTAAGGAATTGGGAAGAGGAGGGAGGGGGATTTGGGCCTCCGGATATCTCACTCACCGTTCGAAACGCAGCACCGTACGAAAGCTGCTACTTTACGCCGGTTTTCTGTGAGACATTGGCAACGACCCGGACGAGCCGGCCCATTTATGCTGTACACAAAATTATCTACAGAGTGGCTCTACCACCGAAAACTAATCATTCGCACTAATTTATAAAAAAACAACATTTCAGAAACGCAATAAGATTAGTAATGTATATTTATTAGTAAAATGTTTACTCTTCGCTACATCTAGAATAGATAAAGATTTTATTTCTGTTCGCTATTTTTAGATATTAATTAGATAATAATTTGGCAACTCTTGTACTAATGTAATGACGTCAATACATAGATTTTTATATTAAAAATTGTTTTCGATGCAACCACCAAACAGATTATGGTTTGAAAACGTTACCTTTTAGAGGTTAGGCAGAAATACATCGAATGCACTCACAGTTCGCCGAGCTTGTTTCCGTCACAAAGTGTGATAGGAAGTGAGTCTATGGAAATTCACCAGGGTAACAAAAGGATCGTTAAATTAGTTTATCTAGTATTTAAAACCTTCTCCCCATAGGGGTTGAAGTCAGGTAAGCGGCTGGTCGTAAAAACTACAAGACAAATCTTTATGTAACATGTGTTAAAAGCATGTTTCGCCGACCCCACTGCGAGTGGGGTGAGGGCAGGTGGAAGAAGAAGAAGAATATTTAAGACACCAGTATAAATACAAATCTTTCATACATTTTCATGGCCCTAAAACACAGATTTAACTCTTCCAAAGATAAAATTCGGACCAAAACAAATAAGCAGTGACCTTATAAAAAAAATTAGTACTGAATAAAGGATAATTTATTCCTCAAATAAACGCCATGTTAAGAGGATGCAATACGTTTTAGCATCAATTTATTTAAATATTCTCTCTTTATTAAAGAATAAATACATTTTATTCGGCCTCCAAATCTTTGGAAGACTCATCCGAACTTATATTAAAAATGCGAAAGTAAGTCTGTTTGTTTGTTTGTTACGCTTTCACGCCTAAATCACTGAACCGATATTCATGATTTTTTGTACAGATATACATGGGATCCTGAAGATGGTTATAGGCTACGTTTTAGCCCGGAAAAGCCTAATGACGCGGGCGGAGCCGCGATCAAAAGCTAGTCTATAAAACTCGTAGTTTAACGCGTCTTTTTTTACAAACGATTGTATTTTAAACAGACTTAAAAAGGAAGTTTTGTGTTGGACCTGGTATAATAGTTCTATTGTTTTCATTAAAATTAGTTGCAATAAACTTTATTCTAATATAAAATAATTCGTCTGTCGTTGGTCGACAGTATTCTTGGATTGCGCTACATTTACCATTAGGTGTAGTCAATTGGCCGAGCTAGGATTAACAAAAAAGCAAAGACTCCATAACCAATAGATGTAAAGTCGATTTTAATATAAGGCGCGTCGACATTTCGACTAAGGTTATAGTGAACTTTACAGGCATGGCGGTAACTACTCCGCATCCCCGGCTGTCTTTGACAATAAATCACATCTGGTCCCCTCACTATTTCCACTACATTTCCGAATAGGGATGTAGGTAGATACGCAGCGCGAACACATTGTCCCCCTATCCCACGGAAGGGCACTAGCTTGTTATGCATTATATTTCAAGAAAAATAAATAATAATCGGGAAACTCGGATTCGAATCAAAGTTACCGCTACGTATGAACGAGCAAGTCAGACACCTGAAGGTAAGTGCACCGCTCATGGACACCCATAATACCAAACAAATCATAGATGCGTTGCCAACTCTAAGGGCAAGGGATTGTGAAGGAGAGAATGGATTTGGGCCTCCGGTAATCTCAATCACTGTGCGAATTAAACAGCAAGCTGTCACTTGATCACTGTTGAGTTTCTGTAATACAGTAAAACGACGATAAATAAACAAGAATCAAACAACCGGGTTTAGAAAATCTGAAGTTATCGAATATGGAAATAACTACTTACTAAATAACTGAACTCGACCTGATATTTTAAACTATCCGAGATCATCATCATCAGCCACAAGACGTCCACTGCTGAACATAGGCCTCCCCTAATGCCTTCCAGGCCGACCTGTTGGAAGCGGCCTGCATCCATAGGCTTCCTGCAACCCTTGTCAGGTCGTCGGTCCATCTTGTGAAAATCAATCATCAATCATCCGAGATCAATCAAATGAAAATATAATTATTTACGCCATATAAAAGTTGCTTACAAAAAGTGAAGCAAGTGATTTTGTGACATTATACAATTTTTAGCCATTTCTTGATACCTACATCATTCTATATGCAATAGAAAATAATACGAAAAAGAAACCCTTTTGTTAAAACACAATCAAATAACTCTTATAATTTTTGTGGGTGGGTGTGAAGTGATAACTTCACCCTATCTCGCTCGCACGCGTACACCGGAATGGCGATTTTACACGATGATGTCAAAAGGTTTGCGACGTCTGTCATATGACGAGTACGTTCGTACCCCTTACATTAAATTTAAATGGCTTCTAATGCACTAATTTTTTTACGGATTTATAAAATTCATTGTGCAATAGATTTATGGTAAGGTAACTTATTAATTTCTCTCTATTCTAAAAAAAAGTAACTGGCGCCGCCGCCGCTGCCAAAAGCTTGTCACGCTATCTCCTCCGAAACCGCTTGGGGTATGGAGTCGAGACCGATACCAATCGATGCAGAATAATGTGGGGAAGAATTTAAGATATGTCTCATATTCGTCGGACTTAAAGTTTTTTTTTATTTTATGTTTTGTGGAAAAACATGGACAATGTCCCTAGTATATAATAAAAAAGTGAAGTCTACTACCCTGTTATTGTTTTTATAATATTACTTATCATATGGTAGTTATTGCTTATAAGCAACATATGCATTCCTTTTGAAATTATATACTAACAAATACATTTGTATACATCAACTCATGCCACACCTGCAGGCAGTGTGTAATCAGGTAGACATCCTTGTTGCCCCGGCGACAACCCGCCCAGAGCAGGCCGAGGGAAGCCCGGATGATTGATATTGTAGCGCTCCGTGAAAAGCTCGCATTCAGTCAGAGATGTGGCTTTTGAGAGTGTGCTAACAGGATGCTTTGTGTCATAATATTGAAGAAGCCACATTTTAAAAATTGGCTGCTGTAATTTCGAATTTCGATTTGACTTTTTTTATTGTTATATTTTCTGTTCAAACCTTTAATCCAACCTATGTCGAAATTGTTAAAATCAAAATGAAAAAACCATTGACTGAGATTTTCTATGTCATTCATCTATAACGTAAAATTAAATGAGAAGATAATCCAAAAACGGTTAAGTAAAACACTGTGAGGAAACCCTTATACCCGAGAGTTCTCCACACAAATTTCGAAGGTCAGTAAAGTCTACCAAGCTGAATTCCAGCGAGGTGGATTCGTTATGGTACACCCGTCATACTGATCCAAACGACTTTACCCCTCACATTAAAGGAGAACTTTAATAATGCTTAGAATAATGTTATTATTATTATTGCATGTTAACTACCTCATTATTAATCAACAAAACAAAGAGTTTCTCAATTAGTTTGTTTAGATATATCTACACTAATATTATAAAGAGGAAAGATTTGTATTTTTGTATGTAACGAATAAACTTAAAAACTACTGAACCGATTTAAAAAATTATTTTGCCGTTAGAAAGCTACATTATCATTGAGTAACATAGGCTACTTTTTATCCCGGAAAAGGCCGTTCACGCGGGCGGAGCCGCGAGCAAAGGCTAGTTTTATATATGTTCATGCATAACTCCGTTATATGTGAATCGATTTGGATGATTATTTTTGTATTCAATAGTACCTATCTAGTTCGGTTTGATGCCTTTTAAATTTTAATCAGGGATGAATAACTACATTATTTTGGAACCGATTTTGATGACTCACTACAAATAGTAAAATAATAACTTTTAAAAAAAAATTAAACCAACTTAAAAATACTAAAAGGCTAGAAATAAAGCATACATTTTTTGTGTCGGTCGCATCTATCATTGACTATTAATATAGTTGAGTACATTTTGATCCAAAAATATTTAATAAAAATAAATCTGACTCAAAAAAACTAAAAAGCACAAAATTCAACTGTAAAATTTTACGGTGGTACTGCAGTTTAAAATAAGCCAAAATCTTAATTATAACACATACATTCACTGGCCAAATTTCAGTAGCATTCACTCCCAACTACATCTGCGTGGAATCCCGTAATATCCCGTATCTCGTGGGTGGGGGTGATTTAGACCGTCCGGTAGTTAGCAACTAATGGCCAACGGTTATTGATAAACTTATCTGAGAACATTAACGTTCCGTTATTAGGGAGTTAAAGCATTTCTACTGATTAAGGGAAATTTTAATCACCTCAAAGGACAATCGCAATCGGCTGAATAAAGACGCAACGTCTCTCGACGGACTGCCTCGGTGGCGCTGTTGTAATGCGTACGCGTTACGACTGAGGCTGACGCTGAGGTCTCGGGTTCGATCCCCAGGTCGGGTAAAAGTGATATTGGGTTTTTCTATTACTAAATACTCAGTATCAACTCGGAGTATGGAATTGTGCCCGGTATGGCGATAGGCTCGCCCCCTATCACATCATGGGGCGTTGATACGCTCGGCGAAATGTGGGTGTACTAGTTACACCCTGCCTACCCCTTCGTGGATTACAGGCGTGAGTGTGTATGTATGTATATGTGTGTCTCTCAACAGTTGACATATATCTGTACTGGACTGTAGTTATCATGAGGTGCTTTGTCCATTTCTGCCGCTAAGCAACAGTGTGTAAGCACTGTTGTGTTCCGGTTTGAAGGACATTGAAGCCAGTGAAATTACTGGGCATTATGAGACTTAACACCTTATGTCTCGCGCTGTCCAGTGTCATGCGGTGCTTTGTTATTTAAAGTTCTGTGTGGGGTTGCTTCTGTTTAAGAGCAGGCGTGGCTCTTGCCATCAGTCGAGCGACGTGCTCGTCTCCTCATTCAAGCTAATAAAAAAAAGGGTTGCAGTATACTCACTACTGATATTAATATAAAATCATAGGCAAAATTATTGACCAGTCAAACCCCATGACTCAGTGGAGTGAGTCAGTAGGAAGGGCGTTTAAACCATATGCATAACCATGTGATATAGTCATATTGTCTATTACAATAAATTATACCCTAAGTATGACCTCAAATCCGAATGTTGCCACTTACGACCCCCTTGGGATAAATAAACTACTACCCTAAACGTAAAAAACAAATGTTATACCAACAATATATATATTTTAATCATACTTATTTCGTAATATACATATATTACTTATATGTGAGTGGTAGAGCCACGCTGTAGACACTTCTGTCTACAGCACGAATGGGCCGGCTCGTCCGGGTCGTTACCACTGTCTCACAGAAAACCGGCGTAAAGTGGCGGCTCGCTGCTGCGTTTCGTACGGTGAGTGAGATATCCGGAGGCCCAAATTCCCCTCCCCTTCCCAATCCCTTACTTATTCCTTTCCTTTAAGGCCGGCAATGCGCCCATGATTATTTTAGTATTGTGGGCGTGCATGGGCGGTGGAGATCACTTACCATCAGGTGACCCACTTCCTCGTTTGCCGGCCTATACCATAAAAAAACAAATTTATATGAGACCACATTGCAGCTAAATTCTATAGAATGAAATTTGTTCCAGCAAAATCGGTCCATAATTGGCGGATAAATCGATAAACATGGATAAACCAAGAAAAAAAATGCGCCTAATTAAGACCCTCCTCGTTTTTGAAGTCGGTTAATAAAAGGTCATGAGACCAAAACAGGCAGACGCATGACAGTCAAGCGATAACGTCAAGTACGCTTTGTATGAAATCGCCGCAATTTCCTGTCTCGGTCGCAAACTTTAATACGCATCTATACAATTGCATACAAAGCGGACAAGTCGCTGTCATCGCTACGGTCTGTTGTCTCGATCGCAAATCTGAAAACAAACCTTTAGTCGCTATTCGGAAGCTTGATATAGCGACTGATATCTACTCGCATACATAATAAACGATACTTTTACAATATCGATTGGCCATTTGCTCACTTTCAGAAGTAAAATACGCACTGCAACATCGCAGAAATCAAAAAGCGCGATTTCAATATTGCAACTGATGCAATAAAACGCTATACAGCCGCTAAATCGCTGAACACCGAGGTTAAAATTATAGTGTATACTAGCCTAACACACTTTCACTCATATGTAATTAAAAAAGTAATTTCCGTGTCACTCATTGAACTAGTTAACATATAAATGTATGAACAAGGGTTTTCGACAAATAATGACTGGAATGATAACAGTTGCGATGTGCGTTCAGATAAATTGAATTTACCGTTCCAATTGTGGCGGACAAAGGGCACAGGTACGATGGAAAGTGAGCAGCCGACTGTATCTCCTCGATGGGGGCGCGTTACCATTGTATCACGACACGTTATTACATTTGACTTCAATAACGTCGCTTAGCTAACAATACCGCGCGAGTTAAATTGGCTTAGTTTTCAGGAGTGACATAAAACTGAATAGTTTTATGAACATGTGTGATGTAACCAATAAATTACGCGGTGATATTTGAATATCGTGCTTTGTATGATTAATTGAATTTTTGTATAAATTTTTTGGATACGCGGCAAATGATAATATCTCATGGTAAATTTTCGAGTTACGCGTTGTTGTTAGCTAAGCGACGATATTGTAGGTATTCAAAATTCATAATATGACTATTTAGTTACTAGATCTCCAGAGTACTTTTAGAGGTCATGTTAAAACTACCGATGCTTTGGATATGCCCACTGGTTTGAGGAGAAGCATTGAAAACTATTTTTTTATCAATTTGTCTTACTAGCTCTGTAATGTACATGTCCCACTGCTGGCCACGGGCACCCTGTCTAAGTGAGATGCGTTAGGCCGTGGTCCACCACGCTAGCCTAATGCGGGTTTTTATGAAGGTATTCCTGAAGTTTATCTGCCACGTCGCGGACACCTAGGCTGATGAACTCGTTCATCGTTGCACATATACCGCACCATCTTCATTTCCACAACATGACGCTTAATTGTAGGCCACGTCTCACACCCGTACAAGAGTACAGGCCGAATAATGGTCTTGTATATGAGACCTTTAAGTCTAATCTTTCGGTCGCAAGTGACTTACCCGCCACTTAGCCCAAGCGGCACTAATACAGGCCTTGACGTCGAGGTCTATGTCACCGGACTCGTGATACTAATAGTTAATACCCGGTTTCTGAAAGGCTGATCAAATCAACATTCAACTAACAGAACTTTGATTTTGACACCCTGTCAAATCAATTCAATCTGAAACGATATTTAATGTAATATTTAATAATATTTGATGTCACTTTACTACCGTTTGACACCCAATTTTTCATATTAATTTGAAAGTTATGTTAACATGTGTGTCAAATCAAATGTGTTGACCACGCTTCTAGCAACCAAATTTCTACTTGACATGAGATTTAACATATGATTAGTTAAATTTACTTTGATCAGTCTTTCAGAAATCGGGCGTAAATCTCATTTAAAAATAATTAATTTAATAATCTCACCAATGGATACGCACCCAACCTCCGATGAATATCGCCCTAATAAATGAACGTGCCACGGACAGATAACACTGTGTTTTGATTATGTACGATGTTTTTTTATTTTCGGGTCAGTTTACCTTCGTGATAATGCGGCATAAAGGCTTGTATCTGGGGGACTGGCATCGGAAATGAGATCGAATGTACCTAAATGCGTAGGTTCACTTCCTTCACGCAAAGTTTCAACAACTTCGCAGACAGAGGATATTTTTAAGAGGCCAGCAAACGAGCAAGTGGGTCACCTGGTGATAAGTATTTTTTTTATTAGTTTGAATGATTAGACGAGCAGGTCGCCCGCTTTATGGTAAGCGCCACGCTTGCCCATAAACAGAAGCAACACCAGACAGAACTTTAAATTACAAAGCACTGCATGGTACTGGACTGCGGTGATCACCCCGAGACATGAGTTGTTAGGTCTCATAACATAAAAAAATAATAATATACAGTTGGGGCTTATTGACTCAGTTACCTATTTTCACTACTTAAACCTAGGAAATACTGTAGAGCCGTGACGATCTATGGACTGCGAGCTAATGTCGTCGATATTTAACACGTGGTATGCATGTGGTAATACAATGATCAACTAGTGATTTCTTAGGTTTACGCGAATATTACACATTGAAATAAAACTAGTTTATACGGATTTTATCGCGGTTTAATTTTTATTTTAGTCCCGACGTTTCGAAAGCTTTTCAGCCTTCGTGGTCACGGGAGAGACTGAGGTGTAGGTCGTCTTGAAAAGTTAATGTTACAATGGCTACCTTCATTTTAAAATTATACATTTATTTTTAATTATTTAAAAAAGTTAGTTGACACTAGTCCGATCTACGCAGAAAGAGCTCACGGTATCTTGAGGTCTGGTAGTTGGTCTTTTGGGTTCCGATTTAATTAAATGTATAATTGGATCCCAGGCTTGTGCAAGCTTCCAACCATCTTCTCTATTGAAATTTGGGTGTTTCTTAATTTCAATAGCCTCGCGAATCATCCTAGGTAGGAATCGGTGTTCCGAAAATGATCAACTATTAATTTATTGACGATTTCTAAGACCATTTGAGGCCGGTATGACAATAGCATCACAACTTACCACATCATGGCCTGAAAATACTCTCCACTGACCGTGGTTACGCTGCTTATGTGTATATTTTTTGAAATATAAAATTAAATCGATAGTCAAATCAAATTAAATATACAAAAATACGGTTAGAAATCTGTGTAAGGATAAATTTAAACTTTACGAAATAACAATTCAGGTACAAAAGAGTACAAAAGATGGCGTCATTTCTATTTACGATAAACTTTACGTTAATAAGTTCAGTAGGATTTTTATGTTAATAACTTACGAACAGGAAGCTCAAGTTACTATTTCAACTGAGTGCGAGAAGGATGGCTGTATGACGAAGATTTCACGAGCGAGCAAGCCACAAGACCTTTGTTTTTGGTAACAATAGCCAAGGACGGATTTATGAGCTTCGCAGCGGCATTGTTTTAGGCAATAGCAATACCAGTATGTACATAGTGTGTATATAAATTTGTTTTTTTTTTTTTTTTTTATAGTATAGGCTGGCAAACGAGCAAGTGGGTCACCTGATGGTAAGCGATCTCCACCGCCCATGTACGCCCACAATACAAAAGAATTATGGGCGCGTTGCCGACCTTAAAGGAAAGGGATAATAAGGGATTGGGAAGGGGAGGGATATTTGGGCCTCCGGATATCTCACTCACCGTACGAAACGCAGCAGCAAGCTGCTACTTTACGCCGGTTTTCTGTGAGACAGTGGTAACGACCCGGACGAGCCGGCCCATTCATGCTGTAGACAAAATTGTCAATTTTTGTTAGAGTTTCGGCTAGCCTATAATATACCTAGTTTAAAATGACTTCTATATAGGTATTATTGTAGAAGTTTGGAAGAGAAAGCGAAATAAATCGCTAACACATAAGCTGATATCTGTATCCCCGAGTGGGTAGGCAGAGTTGCAAATATATTATTGCATCATAGCCTTACTGGGCTTATTTTCGGTCCCATGATGTAGCGACCGACGAGCTCATGGTCATATTCCGATTAATAATATGATTGCCCGACCTGAGATTTGAAGACAGGACCTCATAGTTTCCAGCATTAAAACGCTGCTAGACATTTTTAACATATGTTACATAAATATGTATTTGGCTTGTAGTTTTTACGACCGACCGCCTGCCTGGCATCAAACTCTCTGGGGAGACCAACTAGTCAACAACCATCATTTGTCAATTACACATTTGTCCGAGACAAATCGAATGCGGGAATCGAACCCGCGGCTTCATTGCGCCACTAGACCAATGTAACAATAATTGTAATTGCTCGATTAATGTTCTCTTATCATGTCATGGAACAGAAATAAGCTCGGCGCTTCATGGTCGTACTAGTTGCAACTTGCCTACCCTTTTGAGGATATAAGCGTGACCATATGTTGTATGGTGTATTTTTTTTTTTTTTATTAGATTGAATGACAAGACGAGCAGGTCGCTCGCCTGATGGTAAGCGCCACGCCTGCCCATAAACAGAAGCAACGCCACACAGAACTTTAAATAAAGCACTGCATGACACTGGACTGCGCTCGTCACCCGAGACATAAGGTGTTAAGTCTCATAATGCCCAGTAATTACACTGGCTTCAATGTCCTTCACACCGGAACACAACAGTGCTTACACATTGTTGCTTGGCGGCAGAAATAGACAAAGCGGTGGTACCAACCCAGCCGGTCACTCGCAAACGAGGGACCTACCACCTTGTAAATGTAATGTCATAACCTTACAAAAAAATGCTGAAACTGGAGTTTTATGAAAGTTTCGAAACAACCAATAATACGTATGAATCTACCTACAGTACGTACGAAAAATTTGACAGCCTCCGTGGCGCGGTAGGTGAGTAGCCCACTGTGAAACGTGAGGCCACGGGTTCGATCCCCGCACCAAGACAAATATTTGTCTGATACACAAATATTTGCTTCGGGTCTGGGTTTTGTGAGACCGAAAGTCTCTCGTAGTTCCTGATATCCACGACACAAGACTCGTATCTTACTGTGGGGTCCGGGCTATGTGTATGACTGTTGGGTGTTATTTATTTATTAAAATATGTAGTAAGTCAAAGGAACGTTTAGTTGTGCTAATATAGAGGGTTCTACAGATGTTAGTTGATAAAAATAATCTTGATAACATGAAAGTTTAGATTATAAGCCCTTTAATAGCTGAACGTTTAAAATTACGAGAATTGGCCTTCTGGAAAAAGACATTAATGTGGGCGGAGTCACGAGCAGAAGCTTACTTTATCCTACTACTATGTGAAAGTTTTAATATTGTTGAGTTTGAATGTTCGTAAGTTTGTGCATTTGGATGTCTCTCAATCACGCTTTAACGGTTGAAGGGATTTTGGTGAAATTTTACCCATGTGTAGACAATGAACAGAGTGCTAGCACGAATAACTTGCGAGAACGTATTCGTATCGAAATGTAAAAAAAAAATGAAACTCCATACAAATACTAGCGTTCTCGATTCGAATACTTATTCGTAAGTCGTTCGTGTTACCACCTGAATTAAGACTTTTTGCAAGAGCCAAACTGTACACTTTTGACCCCCTCCTCTTCTCAATCCCTTAATCATCCCTTGCCTTTAAGATCGACAACGCGCCCATGATTCTTCTGGTATTGTGGGAGTACATGTTCAAATTCAAATTCAAATCATTTATTCTGTAAATTGGATCATAAATATCACTTTTATATGTCAATATTTTTTTATGCTACATTTACAACGGAATTTCGGGGCTAGCCATGAGAAGAAACAAACTCATGGGTGATGGCCTCTTTTAATGTCCAGACATTATTTTACAGAAATTATGCGAGTGTAATGTACAGAAATTCCTGGATTAGCCCTTTCAAGAGATAGCCAAGAGTATACCAGACATACGTAGCACTCGCACTCACATAAAAAAAAAACAAAATGAAATAATTAATAATAAAAAGATTCAAAATGTCAATATTCCCTTACATTCTAATATTGCGTCAATAGGGCAGTCAATATTAAATAATATAAAAAAAGAACTATGTAGGTACAGACAATTTTGTAAGCCATGGGTGGTGGAGATCGCTTACCATCAGGTGACCCACATGCTCCTTTCCGACCTATGTCTTATCCTGGAAAAAAAACATTCACGCGGACGAAGCCGTGTGCAAATGCTAGTAGATAATAAAGCCAGTACATATTGTCAAGGTGTTTATTATGTTGACTATTAGCGAGTTACAGCCGACTTGATATAGTAACTACAAGCACGCGATGTTTGCCTCACTTTGTTTTATCATTTACTCATCTAAATTATTGACGAGTACCGTCGGAATGACCTTCGGAGAATATGGATACTTTTTATCGTAATTAAGGTTTTTTCGATGGACTCGCCCCCTTTCACATCATGGAACGGAAATAAGCTAAATAATAAGCTGAGTGGTAGACAATTTTGTCTACAGCATGAATGGGCCGGCTCGTCCGGGTCGTTACCACTGTCTCACAGAAAACCGGCGTAAAGTAGGAGCTTGCTGCTACTTTGCCGCTTGCTGCATTTCATATGGTGAGTGAGATATCCGGAGGCCCAAATTCCCCTCCCCTTCCCAATCCCTTACTTAACCCTTTCCTTTAAGGTCGACAACGCGCCCATGATTACTTTGGTATTGTGAGCGTACATAGGCGGTGGAGATCACTTACCATCAGGTGACCCACTTGCTCGTTAGCCAGCCTATACTATAAAAAAAAGCTCGGCCAAACGTGGATGAACTATTAGCACTTTTTCCTACGGCTACGGGGATAAAGGCTTGGGCTTATCTATGTATGTTACTCAATATTAACATCTCGCATACTCTCAACTAGAACCCATCTCGCGCTCTCTATCTGTAAACTGTCAAACGCCCGCGTTTTGTGACGCAATTGTACTCCTAAATAGCCTGCCTAGTAGTCTAAATAATAGTCTTCGAAGTAATGATATTTTTTAACTCGCGACAAAATAGAAGGGTGCTATAAGACCTGTTCTGCTTTGTTTTTTCTATCATAGTCACCTCATTGGTCTAGTAGCAGCCCATATAAGCTGAGGAATCGTAACGTCCCGAATTCAAAGTTCAAGTTGGGGATTCATATTTTGTATTTGAATCTTTGATTTGCAAATTCACACATGAGTTGCTCAGGATTAGAATTTGATGCCTGATATGGCGATAGGCTCACCCCCTATCACATTGGGATGGAAATAAGCTCAGCGAACCATGGGTGCAGCATAAGTTGTAACTCTGCTATTCCTTCTGGATTATTTTTATGTCATAGGCCGGCAAACGAGCAAGTGGGTCATCTGATGGTAAGTAATCTCCACCACCCATGTACGCCCATAATACCAAAAGAGTTATGGGCCTTCGGATATCTCACCCACCGTACGGAACGCAGCAGCGAGCTGCTACTTTACGTCGGTTTTCTGTGAGACAGTGGTAATGATCCGGGCGAACCGGCCCATTCATGCTGTAGACAAAAGTGTCTACAGCGTGGCTCTACCACTCTAAAAAAATATTGGCGGGAGCTTATGAATGAATGATTTTTATCCTCACGGAAGTTGTAGAGAAGGGTTACATAAGACGGAAGCGTTATTTGTATTGTCGTAGCATTCAGTCGTCAGTTGCGAGGCGTCAGGCGAGTGTCGACGTAATACTATGCAACAATGCATGTTTCAAAATATAGCATGACAACTAACAGTTAACGGGTGTGTGGATTAGGTAAAAGGTGGTCGCGATGAGCAGAGCGTGTTGAGTTTCAGCCATTTTTAACCGACTTCAAAAACGGTTCTCAATTCGCTTTTTATGTATGTACATCGATTTCTCCGCCAATTGTGTACCGATTTTGTTGGAAAAAAATTAACTCAATAGAGTTTAGCTGCGATGTGATCCAATATAAACTTAGTTAAGATCTGATTACGGAGTAAGGAGAAAAAAAATAAAACTCCTCAATATTCCACCACGCTAGCCCATTATATCGTCACGGCTTCTATCGTTTATCAATATACACCACAGGTATATAGGATTGGCTTGCATTCTAAAAGATGTGGTTCACTCCATAGCCAATTTTTTTTTCTAATTCCTTTCTGTCTCGCGTCATCCCGGCTTACTGCCAAGGTCCGCCTTCTCGTATTATATATTTGACGGTATATGGGACGACCGACCCGCCATCTGACCCCCGGGAACCAAGTATCGCCTCCGCTTATAAATTATACCATACCAAAAGTATCTAATAATTACGATTTATAACACGTTTAAATGTACTTATAACTAACAATTGTAATCTGCCTGCAATTAATGTTGCAAAACGCTCCCTTGTCTTGCTATTCTGATGACTACCTAATTGTTTAGTGCGGATTGATGATGGAATAAATCACGTCAATTTCATACAACATACATACGCTCTCACACCTGTATTGAAGGGGTAGACAGAGGTGTAACTAGTACACCCACATTTCACCGAGCGTATCTCCGTCCGACGATGTGATAGGGGGCGAGCCTATCGCCATACCGGGCACAAATTCCAGACTCCGGGATGATACTGAGCATTTCGTAATAGAAAAACTCAATACCAATTTACCCGACCCGGGGATCGAACCCGAGACTGAGGTGAGACAAAATTGTCTACAGCGTAGCTCTACTTTTATAAATTACTGCTTTAAATGAATATCATACTAATATTATAAATGTGAATGTAAGTTTGTTTGTTACGCTTTCACGCGAAAACTACTTAACCGATCATCATGAAACTTTGTACACATATTCTTGGAGGTATAAGAAGTCATAGGATACTTTTTATTGAAAAAAATATCTATTTGTTTGTTACGCTTTTAAGCCTAAATCACAGAACCGATTTTGATGAATTTTGATATAGAGATAGATGGGACCCTGGAGACGGTTATAGGCTACGTTTTATTTCGGAAAAGTCTAATCACGCGGGCGGAGCCGCGAGCAAAAGCTAGTGAACATATACAACAGTGTAGTTCATTTGTAAAGCCAGTAAAAAAGCGTACACTCCCCGACACGTCTACTTATTACGTATATGAAATAAGCAATAAAAGGTATTTAAAATAAAGGTAACATAGAGCGGTTTCACAGTCTTTTTGTTCGGGGGTCCGGGCGCTTTCGTATAAAGTATAGAGCTATTTACTGTATAACTTTAGTACAATGTTGGACAATAATATAGGGTACTTTAAAAAGGGGAATATACAATATGTAAAAAAAACCCTGTCCGATCCGAAAGCGGCATATAGGTATCCCAATGACATTACCGGGAAAAATAAAAATAAAATTTTATTCATAAAAATGAATATGTTGTTGTATTTCAAAATACACGTTATTAGTACCCAAATTACTCGAATTTCCCTAAAATGTAGGAAATTTTCAAAGTGTGACATCACCGTCGTCGCCGTCACGTGTTTCTGTGGTATAAATATTTTTTATAGTCTTTTGTTTTTTCTTTTGTGTCGCGCGCCGCACCATCACCCCTGTATTGTCATGTAAACTTTCTTGTGTAATAAAATTTTATTGAATATTATTTGGGGTATTTTTTTTTTACTATTTATGCAAAAAGGATTATATTAATACAACCTTATCTCGATACCTAATAACACCTTCTCGGATCGGACAGGGTTTTTTTTACATATTGTATTTATATGTGGAGTAAATTATCTAAGTAACTAGACGGTAATCTAGTTGTCTGGATATGTACCACCACTTTGTATATTTCTCTTGCCTATCAACTAGTAGTAAGCACTGTTGTATTCCGGATGGAAGCGAATGAAATTACGAGGTATCTTGACATCTTCTGAATTGGAATGACAAGCTAATGTATTGCTATTGTTTATGGGAAAACGTGGTGCTTACTATCACGCGAGCGACTTGTTCGTCTCGTCATTCAGACTAATAAAAAGCCAGTGAACCAGACAGTCGGACATGATTACCAATCCGCAATTACCACCCACAACACCCGCAGAATCGAAATTATTTTGTCGGCCTTTAAAGATGAGTAGAATGAGTGAGTTAAAGGCCTCTGGCAATGCCCTTGTGCAGTTTTTTGAGTGGTAGAGTTACGCTGTGAACAGTTATATCTTCAGGATAAACGAGATAAAATATGAAGTCTATATAAGTGATCAGTGGTTCGATTAATTCACAGTAAACAAAACTACCACTTATGAAATGTGTGTCCATAATTAAATCCATTGGTACCAAAACTAAACTAGGTAAACTTCAATACCAATTTAGCGGTAGCCAAACCTCAAAATGCCGTGTCTAATGACCTGCTAGCGCTTACGGAACCATATTTTAGATATTATTAGTGACCCTACGTGACTGCAGCGCCGAGTGTCGACCGGTTCGCAGCAAGTATTGTAATAACACATTCGTTTCCGAGAGGAAATTGCTCTTTAATAAAGTCATTTGTATTAGATTTTAATGTATTCAAACTGGTTACGTTTTCCTCTATGGGTGCATAGGTTTTGAATATTTTATCTATAAAGGAATACTCTGATCTTCTAAATTTATACTTATTACTACCTGATATATAACATGCAACATATATGCACATACACACACAGCTTGTCTTAGGGTGACGAGCGTAATCCAGTGCTATACAGTGCTTGTAATTCAAAGTTCTGTATGATGTTGCTTCTGTTCATGGGCAGGCGTAGCGCTTAACATCAGCCGAGCGACCTGCTCGTCTTATTATTCAAGCTAATAAAAATAAAGATGCTAGGTTTCGAACAAATGAAACCACATTGAAATCGCTTGATTTCACAATTTATATTAATTATGTGTGTGTATCTGCCCCCAGAAGGGGTTGACAGGCAGGCAGCTGGTCGTAAACAAGCCAAATTATTTGCTTGAAAAAGTGTGTTGCGCAGATCCCATATTGGAGTGGCATAAGGTCAGGTCGAAAGGAACACGTTTGATTCTTCTTCGGCAGTGGGCAATAGCGACGCAGTTTGAAAACAGCAAGCGAGAAGTGTAACTTAAGTGACTTACCTACTTAGCATTTGCGATGTAAAAATAAATTGACACTTTAAAATTTAATTATTTTATTTATTTTGACCCGCGTACTTACTGAATTGGAACTTGAAACAAAAATATTATTTGTGAAAATAAATAATGAAACTCGTTATATATAAATTAAGCAACATTAAATTATTTATAAGAACACAGTAAGATTTACGAGTTCATTGAAGGTAAACTTTTTTCCGCTCTAATTATTACACTGTCTAAATATTTTTTATAGCAGAAAGCCCAGCAAACAGGCAAGTAACAAGCACGGCAAGGGGTACCTGATGGCAAGTGATCACCACCACCACTCGTGGGGAGTTTATTATACTATAGGGATATATTACATTTTTTTTTTTTTTCTATATAGTATAGGCCGGCAAACGAGCAAGTGGGTCACCTGATAGTAGGTGATCTCCATCGCCCATGTACGCCCACAGTACTAAAATGATCATGGGCGCGTTGCCGACCTTAAAGGAAAGGGATAAGTAAGGAATTGGTAAGGGGAGGGGAATTTGGGCCTCCGGATATCTCACTCGACGTACGAAACACAGCAGCAAGCTGTTATTTTACGCCGGTTTTCTGTGAGACAGTGGTAACGATCCGGACGAGCCGGCCCATTCATGCTGTGGACAGAATTGGCTACAGCGTGGCTCTAATAGGGAGGGCCTCCGGTAGTCTTGACTATACGCGGCGTAACAGTCAAGTTGTCAATTCACTGGGTTAGCTATGAGATGATGGTACTACCCTAAAAAAACCTTTGACTGCTTCGGTGGCGCAGTTGTAATGCGTACCCGTTACGACTGAGGCTGAAGCTGAGATCTCTGGTTCGATCCCCGGGTCGGGTAAAAGTTATTTTTCTATTACGAAATGCTCAGTATCAGTCCGGAGTCTGGAATTGTTCCCGGTATGGCGATAGGCTCGCCCCCTATCACATCATGGGACGGAAACAAGTTCGGCGAAATGTGGGTATACTGGTTACACCTCCACCTACGCCTTCGTGGATTACAGACGTGAGTGCGTATGTATGTAGAAAAGTAAATCAAATAAATATTTAATTGAGCCTTTCTCAATGGCCAACAGTGTACCCCGGTAGCTTTATACTCTTTGTAACAACCCACAGGAACACGCGATGGAAAAACGCGTTGTAACTCCGCCCGCCCAACTTCCGAACATAGTTAGTTATTAAGTTCCATAATGTTCTTTGTTCTTTGTAGTTCTTTTTCAATGCCTTGTTTCTTCGCGGGTTTCTTATAGGGTTGTAGCGATGACCGCATTTTGAAGATTGTATTTGATTTGATTTTTATTGGTAAAATGAGGGTGTCTAAGAAAACAGAGTCGTGTATATTGAAATAATAATGACGCGATAGTGTAGTAGACATACGCACTCACGCCTGTAATCCTCGAGGGGGTAGGCAGAGGTGTAACCAGTACACCCACATTTCGCCGAGCGTATCTCCGTCCCTTATGTGATAGGGGGCGAGCCTATCGCCATACCGGGCACAAATCCCAGACTCCGGGCTGATACTGAGCATTTCGTAATAGAAAAACCCAATACCACTTTACCCGACCCGGGGATCGAACCCGAGACCTCAGCGTTGGACTCAATCGTAACGCGTACACATTACAACTGCGCCACCGAGTCAGTCATAGTAGTAGACGGCTGGATAAATCGTATAAAAAAGGCTCAGTCACCAGTCGCCAGTTCCTAGTGATCAGTTTACAGTCGATAGTCTAAGAGTTCATTACGCGGTAGCTCTGTCGGTTTACTCTTCGGTCCTGGTTCGGCCTAAGATATAATAAAATAGGGAGCGGCCTCTAAAGAATCCTGGCATGTGGTTGTGGTCTGTAAAGCAGTGATATTGTAAAAGTGACCAATAAACCATAAGTAGAATTGATAACCATCATTTTGTGTTTTTATAATAATACTCAGTTCCTCTCACGTAAATTCTAACATTATATATACATACGCACTCACGCCTGTTCCCGAAGGGGTAAGCAGAGGTGTAACCAGTATACCCGCTTTTCGCCGAGTGTATCTCCGTCCCTTGATGTGATAGGGGGCGAGCCTATCGCCATACCGGGCACAAATGAGAAACATTTAAATAGTAGACCCACGCAGTAGACAGTTTTGTCTACAGCATTAATAGGCCGGCTCGTCCGGGTCATTACCACTGTCTTACAGGAAACCGGCGTTAATTAGCAGCTTGCTACTGCGTTTCGTACGGTGAGTAAGATATCCGAAGGAAAATCCCCCTCCCCTTCACAATCCCTTCATTATCCATTTCCTTTTAGGTTGGTAACGCGCCCATGATCCTTTTGATGTTGTGGGCGTATATGTGCGGTGGAGATCACTTACCACCAGGTGACCCGCTTGCTCGTTTAACGTGCGTTTGTCACAATCACGCCTCTTGTTGTTATGAAATGTCACAAATGAAGACAAGCTGACAAGAAGACTTTTACAAGGTGGTAGGTCTCTCTTATGCGAGAGGCCGTCTGGGTTGGTACCACTGCTTTCTCTATTTCTGCCGCCAAGCAACAGTGTGAAAGCACTGTTGTGTTCTGGTTTGAAGGACATTGAAGCCAGTGTAATTACTGGGCATTATGAGACTTAACACCTTATGTCTCGGGGTGACGAGCGCAGTCCAGTGTCATGCAGTGCTTTGTTATTCAAAGTTCTGTGTGGCGTTGCTTCTGTTTATGAGCAGGCGTGCCGCTTAGCATCAGGCGAGGACCTGCTCGTTTCGTCACTGAAGCTAATAAAAAAAATAAAAAAGACTCCTGCATACATCGTTGTCTACCACACGCTATTATTGTAAGTAAAAATATATTTATAAAGAAAAATACAAAAGAAAACACGCCATCTACTACAGCAAGAACCTGTACATTTAAAATATTTATATACATACAAATTACGGCCCGTATTTATCAGATGATGCAACAAACCAGTTTTTCACATCATTTCAATTTAATTCTCCATAGTCAATTACTTCAATAATGATTGTTTTTAATCTGTGCCGCATTATTATACAAAATGAGGTAAAAGGATTATTTTATCATGCAAAAAAGTTTTAATCACCCATTTTTCACCATGATCTGCTTTCCGATTGTAGACTGTTGTTTATTCTCCTTATTGATGAGACTGGCAGATTGACTGCCTGATGGCAAACGACACCACTGTCCAAGAAGCAACACCTTGCAGTAGTTTGAATAACAAAATATTGCAAGTCATTGCACGGCACTCGCCACCATGAGACGTAGAATGCACCCAGTAATTTCATACATATATACATACGCACTCACGCTTGTAATCCCCGAAGGTGTAAGCAGAAGTGTAACCAGTAGGTACTCCCACATTTCGCCAAACGTATCTCCGTCCCACGATGTGATAGGGGGCAAGCCTATCACCATACCGGGCACAAATTCCAGACTCCGGACTGATACTGAGCATTTCGTAAAAACTCAATACCATTTTTACCCGACCTGGGGATCGAACCCGAGACTCAGCGTTAGCCTCAATCGTAACGCGTACGCATTACAACTGCGCCATCGAGGCAGTCAGTAATTTGACTAGCTTCAATATCCTTTAACACCACACAACAATGCTTACATACTGCGGATTGGCCTCAGACATCCATACATAAATAATAAATGTAAAAGTATGGGAGTTTGTGAATTTGGATGTTTCTTAACAGCTGAACGGTTTTGGATGTAATTTGGCACACAGGTAGACCATGACCAGCATTAGGACAGGCTATTTATTCCGAAAAAGGCCATTCACGCAGGTAGAGCCGCGAGCAAAAGCTAGTAATATAAAAAGCAGTGTATAACTACCCAAATGAACTTTCGCACACAGGAAATCTACTACATAGTAAAATTATTTTACGTAGGCATGAAACTTGTGATTTATAAATCGCTTGATTACTTGATAAGCAAAATTTCGATCTGTAATATGGTGACCATGTAATACACACCTTTGGAGAACCTCCGTGGTGCAGTGGGTGAATAGAAAGCTGTCTAAAGAGACCCTAGTGGAGCCACGAGAGAGACTATCCCGCACACACACCCGCCACTGTAACTCTTGTGCACCAGGATCGACAGTGGCACGCATTTTTATTGACACTGAGCAGTGAAGCTCGGCGAGTCTCTGGGAGTCATAAATTGTCTTTGTGACCCCGGTAGAGCCACTGAGACAAATATTTTTATGCTAATAGTTCCTGATTCTCCCCAGAGCGGTTTACGTCAGACAGGCGGCCTTCGTAAAAATTACATGCCAAATCTTTTTGTCATATATGTTTAAAAGCATGTTGCACTAACCCCACTGTGAGTGGGATAAGGGCAGGTGGAAGAAGAAGAGCTCATAGTTCCTGATACGTACAATACAAGATAATTATGCCTTACTTAGGATTTTGTGTGTGAATGTTGGAAGCTATTTATTTTGATTGGTAGTGTCACGCTGTAGACACTTGTCTACAGCATATATGGGCCGGCTCGTCCGGGTCATTATCACTGTCTCACAGAAAACCGGCGTAAAGTAGCAGCTTGCTGCGTTGCGTACGGTGAGTAAGATATCCGGAGGCTCAAAACCTCCCCTTCCCAATCCCTTAATTATCCCTTTCCTGGTCGGCAACGCACCCATGATTATTTTTGTATTGTGGGCGTACATGGGCGGTGGAGATCACTTACCATCAGGTGACACACTTGCTCGTTTGCCGAACTAATAATATATAAAAAACAATATATAAAAAGTAGATTCAGACTAATTCTGTGAATTTATTAAATTTTATCTCTAAGTATCATTGACGTCAGACAAGCGGTCATTCGTAAAAATAATGAGCCACAATTGAACGAAAACTCATACAGATATCTCATATTGTATACGGTTAGTCAGAAAGGACTCTATATCTTAAGTAGGTAAAGCAAAAAACCTTCTTTTCACATTTCTTTTATTCTCGTCGAGGGACAAGTGTATAAAATAAGGTTGACTTCCTCCGCCGACTTTCATAATAAGTTACTCATAGGCATAATTTTTCATTTCTTCCTTTTCTGGCCTCAAAAAAATATAAAGTTTGACTAAAAGGTACGGAGGGTCGGACCTTTTTCGCCAGAACGAAAAATATTCCGCGAAGTACATTCGAGATCGAAAGTGTTCTAAATTTATTTTGTTTTTATATATAAAGCTACTCGTACTCTCATGTCTCGTTAACTGTCCACGCAAGAGTAGTGGCCTTTATATGTAACTGTTAGGACAAATATATAGATCAATATTTTATTATGACAAACGAGCGAAAGGCCTTCCGATGGTAAGTGATCTCCAACGCACACAAAACACCCCATAATACTAGAAGAATCATGGGAGCGTTTAAAGAGGTAAGGGGGGGCATTTAGATATCCGTGCATGTCACTCACCGTACGAAACATAACAACTAGCTGCTTCACGTTGGCTTTCTGTGGGGCAGTGGTACTACCCCGGCCAAGCTAGCCATTTTATAAATATGCTGCAGACATAACTATTTATAGCGTGACTCTACCATTTTTAAATAACAATTTCCTCGATAATTTACGAGGTGGTAGGTACCTTGTTCGCGAAGAGCCGTCTGGGTTGCCTATTGCCTATTTCTGCTGCCAAGCAGCAGTGTGTAAGCAGTGTTGTGTTTCGGTGTAAAGTACATTGAAGCCAGTGAAATTACTGCGTTTTATGAGACTTAAGAACTGATATCTCAGGCTGATGAACGGAGTCAAGTGCCATGTAGTGTTGTGTTAGTCAAAGTTCTGTTTGCTGTCGTGTATGTTTATGTGCAAGCTCGGCTTACAATCAGGCGAGCGACCTGCTCGTGTCGTCATTCCGACTAATAAAACAATAAACAATTTTTTTCCGGAATAAAGACATTCATATGGGCGAAGCGTGAACAAAAACTAGTCTAGAACAAGTACCACTCCAAAAAATCTCGTCAAATCACTTGTCGTCGACATTGTACCATCCTTTACCTTGTCAACGGGTCTGTGTAACTATCTGGAGTTTCTGCACGAGTAGCGACGACCGCATACCCGCTACCCGCTACCCGTTACCCGTTACCCGCTACCCACGTCGGAGCGATCGGGCTCTTTCCCCCTTCATACATACGTGACCTGTCTACAAGACCCTAGATGATTTTATGCGCAGTGTTTTATCCGAATTAGGTTATTGTAAATTCGAAAGATTTTTTATCCTTTTCAATTTGGATTAAATAGAATTTCGTCGTTATGTAAACTATATAACTGATGATGATTAGACTTTGCATACATGAATACACACTCACGCCTATTATCCCCGAAGGGGTAGCCTAAGGTGTGTAACCAGTACACTCGCATTTCGAGCTTATTTCTATACCCTGATGTGATAGGGGGCGTGCCTATCACCATACCGGGCACAATTTCTGACTCCGGGCTGATACTGAGCAATAATCAATTAAATTTAAACCCCAATATTAATTTTAAGTTTTCAGTAATGTATTGAGATTTTCGGGATTGTATCACAATACACATATTATGTTGTAGATTATCTCATAAGGTACCGATTATACGAAGCAGCGAGCAAAAGCTAGTATCATAAATAAATAATAATAACAGTGTCTAGACCGTGGCTCTACCACTCTCAAACTAATCACTAATAACTAGAATGAGTAATACAAATCTATTTTTTGGATATCATGATTTATGATAATCAGAATAACAGATAAAGTGCCGCAACGTGCTATTCAAGGTAGCATGTGTGAGGTTAATGTTTGTTTAATATGCTGCTTTATATTCTTAAAAACACAGAAACTAGTACGCTGACTCACATTTCTGATATCTGCAGCTTATAATGGGGCAGGTGGTTTAATGAATGTAGCTCAGTTGGCTTATGTTTGATTCCATTCTACTTATGTATACTCATTTATTAGTTATTATTACATATCTAGTAATTTGTAAGTATACAAGGTAGTAGGTCCCTCATAGGCCGTCTGGGTTAGTACCGTCAGTGTGTAAGCACTTTTGTGTTCCGGTTTGAATGACATTGAAGCCAGTAAAATTACTGGGCATTATGAGACTTAACATCTTATTTCTCGGAGTGTGGAGCGCAGTCTAATGTCACAGAGTGCTTTGTAATTGAAAGTTCTGTGTGACGTTGCTTCTGTTTATGGGCAGGCATGACGCTTACCATCAGGCGCATCCCAAGATGTGATAAGGGTCGTGCCTATCGCCATACCGGGCACAATTCCAGACTCCGGGCTAATACTGAGCATATGATAATAGAAAAACCCAATACAACTTTTTCCCACCTGGGGATCGAACCCAAGACCTCAGCGTCAGCCTCAGTCGAAACGCGTACGCATTACAACTACGCCACCGAGGCAGTCAGATCATATTTTATAAAGAAAATAACATATTATTCTCTAATTTATCAGATTACGAAACAATTTTTCTGCCACATTTTCCTGTGATACCAACTCCGTTATATCAGATATTAAACAAATACGCTGGGCGTATGGTGTCGCGCAGGTGACGAAGCACAGCGCAACGCAGTATTTACTGTATACCAATTTATTTTTGTTCTGGCAAAGCGTTTCATCATCATCATCATCATCATCAGCCACAAGACGTCCACTGCTGAACATAGGCCTCCCCTAATGCCTTCCAGGCCGACCCGTTGGAAGCGGCCTCCATCTACGTGATCGAATCAGAAATGAGGAGATCCGTAGACGAACGAAGTTAACCGACATAGCCCAGCAGATTAGCATGTTGAAGTGGCAGTGGGCAGGCCACATAGCTCGCAGAACTTATAGCCGATGGGGCAGAAAAGTTCTCGAATGGTGGCTACGTACGTTGCAAGCGCAACAGAGGATGTCCACCTAGAAGATGGATCGACGACCTGACAAGGATTGCAGGAAGCCGATGGATGCAGGCCGCTTCCAACAGGTCGGTCTGGAAGGAATTAGTGGAGGCCTATGTTCAGCAGTGGACGTCTTGTGGCTGATGATGATGATGATGATGATGATGACAACATTTTGTAGAATTTTACTAGAACAATGTACGACCTGAAGTACCTACATGACTGGATATATGCTGGCTGGCCCCGAAACACGACTACCCAGCGACTCACGAGCCACTATGTCATGTTTTTTGTAAGGTACAGTGATCGAATAGAAATATACAACATGTAACAAACACCTTCTTGGTCCTTTTAGCTGTGCTATGAGAATCGATATTAAAACATAAGGAAATATATCTAATGAGAAAAATCTAACATGCCTCGGTGGCGCGGTTGTAATGCGTACGCGTTACGATTGAGGCTAACGCTGAGGTCTCGGGTTCGATCCCCGGGTCGGGTAAAGTCGCGAGTGAATCGTTTTTTGCTAGGCAAGCGTGCTTCATCTTAGGCCACATTATCGCTTACCATCAGGCGTGATAGTGGCCAAACGCGAGCCTATAACGTATTAAAAAAAAAGTGGTATTGGGTTTTTCTATTACGAAATGCTCAAATCAGAAATCAGCCCGGAGTCTGGAATTTGTGCCCGGTATGGCGATAGGCTTGCCCCCTATCACATCGTGGGATGGAGATACGCTCAGCAAAATGTGGGTGTACTGGTTACACCTCTGCCTACCCCTTCGAGGATTACAGGCGTGAGTGCGTACATAATTACTGGACAGCCTTATCAACACACTCACAAACATCTAAAGGATTACAATTTTATAATATTACTAGCTGTTGCCCGCGGCTCCGCCCGCGTGAATGCCTATTTCCAGGATTAAAGAAGCCTACATGGAATTTTCTTATATAGAAACAGTGGGCGCGGCGTGGTGGGTGATCGCATCAAGCGAGTCCCGTCATTTTCAGCGCTTAACAAAAATACTAATATCGCTATAAAAAAATAGGGGTTTATGGTAGAAAGTAAATATTTAGGGTCGTATGTATTTTATAAAAAAAATGACAAAAAATAAAAATAAATATTTTTGGGTGGGTCACATCATTTGGGGGTATGAAAAATAGATGTTGGCCGATTCTCAGATCTACCCGATATGCACACAAAATTTCATACCAAATCGGTCCAGCCGTTTCGGAGGAGTATGGTAACCAACATTGTGACACGAGAATTTTATGTATAAGATTACAAGTAGAAAAGTAAGGATAGGGATAGTAGGGAAGTAGAGACTAGTAGGAATGAAATTTTTCACACTTGCCAAAATATTTTGCCATGTTTAACTGTGCTGCGTCGCCTACGCCATAACATACACATAGCCTTAAGTGAAATGGCAGGGAGGAGGAAAAATCCCGCCTATAAATCGCGTTACGTCAATAAAACAAACTGACAGATTCATATTTCTTTTGTTGTAGTGAAATTGGATGTGTTACAAAATGTACGCCGGTTGCTACCCGGAAACGGGCATTTGTTTCCATTTCATGCAAAACTGTTTTGTAAAAAACATTACTTTTTCTGTCACGTACTACATTTTGTAACCGACATAGCCCAGCGGAATAGCATGTTGAAGTAGCAGTAGGCAGGCCACATAGCTTTTTTTTTATTTTATTTCTTAAGCACATCCACATCGTGTATATTGACAATTTGTTATGAATTAACTTACTTAAGGTAAATAATCTGATATACACGACTCTTATGGAGCGCATAACATTCGCTGAATAAGTAGAAATAGCTCGCAGAACTGATAGCCATTTGGGCAGAAAAGTTCTCGAATGGAGGCCACGTACCACGTACGTTGCAAGCGCAAGAGAGGATGTCCACCTACAAGATGGACCGACGACCTGACAAGGGTTGCAGGAAGCCGATGGATGCAGGCCGCTTCCAACAGGTCGGCCTGGAAGGCATTAGGGGAGGCCTATGTTCAGCAGTGGACGTCTTGTGGCTGATGATGATGATGATGACTACATTTTGTACAAATTTACTAAAACAATGTTTTTTTTTGTTTTCTCCATACCAATCTATTCCCCAATTTCCTCTCTGAAAACTCCTCTCTTGATGTGTCACTCGTGCAACCTCTTAAAAAATTTGCACTATAAGTGCAAATATTTTTAACTGACTGCATTCTGGATTGAACGAACTTATATTGGACTAGCCTTTGCTCGCGGCTCCGCCCGCGTGAACGGCCTTTTCCGGGATAAAAAGTATATATTACTCAGTGATAATGTAGCTAATGTAGCTTTCTATCAACACAGAATTTTTGAAATCGGTCCAGTAGTTTTTAAGTTTATTAGTTACATACAAAAATTCAAATCTTTCCTCTTTATAATATTATATTATACGCACGCACTCACGCCTGTAATCCCCGAAGGGGTAGGCAGAGGTGTAACCAGTACACGCACACTTCGCCGAGCGCATCTCCGCCCCATAATGCATAAGCATTTCATGATAGAAAAACCCAATATCACCCCACCTGGGATTCGAACCCGAGACCACAGCGTTAACCTCAGTCGTAACGCATGCGCATTACAACTGCGCCACCGAAGCAGTTATAATATTATTGTAGATTTACTACTACTATTATAAATGTAAAGGTTTGAATGTTTGTGAGTTTGTGAATTTAGATGTTTGTTAGTCAATCACGCCTTAACGGCTGAACGGTTTTGGATGAAATTTAGCACACGGGCAGACCATGATGTGGATTAGGACATAGGCTTTTATCCCGAAAAGGTTATTCACGCGGGCGGAGCGGTGGTCAAAAGATAGTTTTTTTTTTATTTTTATTTTTTTTTATACTGGCTCGGCAAAGTGACTACGCTACACCTGATGTTAAGTGCAGCGCAATCCAAGAATACTGTCGACCAACGACAGACGATGTGTCTATCGTAGGTCGGCAAGATTATGCCGGCAAGTAGTATTTACATATTTGATTATACTAGATTGTATTTTCAGCTCAATCGCTGGGTCAAACTGATAAAAAATTCAGTGGTGTTTAAAAAAGTGGTATTTATTCGATAACAGACTGACAATCTAACATTGAAGTTAAATTGGTGGATAAATCAAGGTAAAATCTAGTCAAACCCATCCAAAATTGGCCAACAAAAACGTTAAATGAGGTATTAAATCTTAGAATAAAGTAATTTTCTAAAGTACTGTCAGGCGTTATCACATTTTTTTTATAGCGTAAGCCAGCAAACGAGCAAGTGGGTCACCTGATGGTATGTGATCTCCACCGCCCGTGTACGCACCACGACACAATACCAAAAGAATTATGGGTGCGTTGCCAACCTTAAAGGAAAGGGATAATTAAGGATATGGGGAGGGGAGGGGGTTTGGGCCTCCGGATATCCCACTCACCGTACGAAACGCTGCAGCAAGCTGCTACTTTATGCCGGTTTTCTGTGAGACAGTGCTAACGACCCGGACGAGCCGGCCCATTCACGCTGTAAACAAAAGTGTCTACAGCGCGGCTTTACCACTCAACTCTACAATTCCACATTTAGAATTGGAGTGGCTTCGCAAAATTGCCACTTGGCTAGACCCTCTGTAATAAAGCTGGATTACTAATGGCCATTCCCAATATTCTGTCTATCAACAGATTTGCTTACCGGCAGTAAAATTATGACACATTTTGTATGGAAGATCTGTCAAAACACTATTGATAGTAAGCAAATCTGTCGATAGATAGAATATAGGGAATTACCATATTACACGACCTATCACTGTTTACTACCCTCGTACCTCGGTACCTAAAACTTCTGTCCATCCTAAGGTTGTCTGAAGGAAATCGCCGTTTGCGATAAGACCGCCCATTGTATCACCCTTACTGCATGATCCTCGTTTATAAGCTATCTACTTTATTTAGTGTGCAATAAAGAATATTCTATCTATCTACCTATCACTGACAACGACGCGTGTCAAGTACTGGTTCCACGTGGATATTGGTACAAAGGGACTGTAGCCAACATTATAATTAATACTTGGGTAATCGACGTCAAACGATGTTTGTCATATTATGTTATGTATGACTACTGTGTTGCCCACGTATGTTGGATTTGATTGCGGTCATTTTTTTCATCATTATTATATATTATGTCTTATATCACTCTAAGTATCTAATATGAAGGATTCTGCGTCGTCTGGAAAGTTATTTAGATGGTGAAGGTATGCACAGAGCCCACATCCTTTAGACCTTATCAGCAAGAGCCCCAGGAATATGTTAGTACTACATAAGTTGCCGAGTTGGTTGCAAAACCTAGTTGTCTAAGGCCGAAAATTCTGAGTCATTTACTTCTAATTATTGTAAAATGAGCTATGTTCTTTTAATATACCATAATTCCCTTATATATTTTCTAGCAAAATGTCGAAAATCCTGTAATTGGAGTTGTGTGTATACGTTGAAACCGATGTTGTTGTAAAGTCTACTTTTTTATTTTTGTCTTCATATAATAATAATTAATGCTGTTGCCGTCTATGCGAACCATACTATTCATCAGATTGTGATGAATCTTTGGTGGGTTGTTGTTGTTTGGCGTACACGACCGGGAAGATTCGTATGAAAAAAAATGATTAGTGTTAATTACTGCCTCGGTGGCGCAGTTGTAACGAGTACGCGTTACGGTTGAGGCGGACGCTGAGGTTTCGGGTTCGATCCCCGGGTCAGGTACAGTGGTATTGGGTTTTTCTATTACGAAATGCTCAGTATCAGTCTGGAATTTGTGCTCGGTATGGCGATAGGCTCGCCCCCTATGCGTGAGTCGGAGTGATACGTGTGATATACGTCGCCTATTACAGGCGTGAGTGCGTATGTTTGTTAATTACTGACCTATCTAGTAAAACTCATATTGCCCCACTCAATTCACAGATACATTAGGCATAGCATTCTCCACGCTCGTGCGCTCACATTTGGCTCCGACATCACAACAACGACTGGCGACTCGCGACATCTTCATCCCAGTAATTTATACCGACAGCTGATGTGATGCCGCGCGCCGGTTGTTTGCTTCCCTCTAACCCACTGACTTTATTTCTAGTACGAACTCTGGTGACATGAGAGGACGCTTTCAATGACGTTTAAAAATGAGCTTACGAACACAAACAAGCTTAAAGGAGATCAGTGATAGCTCAGCGGAGAGAAGCGTGACCTGCCGAGACGACAGGCGCAAGTTGGAAACAGACTCAAGAGCATGACTGACTTTTCTGAATAACGTGTGTTAATGTGCACTTGCTTTAACGATGAAGGAGATATCGTGATATCTAGATACCTAATATTTTTTTCTCAAAAGTATCTAAAGTATTCTCACAGAAAACCGACGTAAAGTAGCATCTTGCTGCTGCGTTTCGTGCGGTGAGTGAGATATCCGGAGGCCCAAATCCCCTCACCTTCCCATTCCCTTAATTATCCGTTTCCTTTAAGGTCGGCAACGCGCCCATTATTCTTTTGGTATTGTGGGCGTACATGGGCGGTGGAGATCATTTACCATCAGGTGACGCATTTGCTCGTATGGCCTATGCCATAAAAAAAAACAAAAAAGGTGGTAACATTTTTATCCCACTGAACTATCATATTTAATTCAAGGTCTGATAAATAAAAAATCTGCAGCATATTACAACCTCAAAAACTTAATTTAATTTATACGGAAAGTTTTCCCTTCAATCTCCCAGAACTCGTCCTAATTTGTACTTAGAGCCCGGTAGAGTGCCGCGTCGTGTCTTATCAACGTTACTAAAAATAATTCACGAATGGCGAACCAGCCCTCCGAGCTAGTTCGAGTTCATTAACCTTACAGAATATTGTTAGGCAAAATCTTCTGTACAAAGTCACGTTTCATTTCTAAGATAGGTGTATTACTTACTTCGTTTTTAAATACAGATCATAAATGATAATATACGGAAGATACACGGAATTGACAGCCTTCGTGGCGCAGCTAGCGAGTAACCGGCTGCGAAGCGTGAGGCCGTGGGTTCGATTCCCGCGCCGAGATAAATGTTTGTCTGATTCACAAATATTTGTCTCGGGTCTGGGTGTTGTGGGACCGCAAGTCCCTCGTAGTTCTTGATACCCACGATACAAGTTTACCTAGTGTGGGGTCAGGACTATGTGTGTGACTGTTGGGTGTATTTATTTATTTATTTATACAGTGGCTTAAAACGTTATTTTCATTAGTTTTATACACTTAATGTTATGTAGAATGTAGTCTTCAAAACATAGTACAGAAGAAAGTCGCTATATGCGTCTATCTATTTGTACGCTTAGATGCTGTTTTCATTATCATTTAGAGAATTTATTCGTAAAAGGTTTGTAGTATATCGCTCTGTGACTCATGGGAGCAGGGCAGTATAATGACTGCGGTGAAACCGCTCGGGACAGCTAGTATTATGGTTTATTATAATTAAGCCGGCCCGGTTACTATATGCACATTGGCCCCCAAAAAGTGGCTCGCCAAGTATCCTTCCGCCAGCAAATTGTGGGCGTATTTGGGCAGTGTAGATCAATTGCAATCAAGTGACCAACTTGCTCGTTTGCACATTGCATCTCGTGAGGACGAGCGACGTTGAGCTATACTGAGCTTAGCTATAGCTTCTGAGAAGAAACCTAATAATTTGCATGCATTTAGCGTCATGGTAAATACAATAATTGACAGCCTCCGTGGCGCAGCGGGCGAGTAGCCGGCAGCGAAGCGAGAGGCCGTGGGTTCGATTCCCACACTGAGACAAATGTTTGTGTGAACCACAAATATTGGTCTCGGGTCTGGGTGTTGTGGGACCGCTAGTCCTTCGTAGTTCCTGATATCCACGATACAGGTGTACCTAGTGTGGGGTCAGGACTATGTGTGTGACTGTTGGGTGTATTTATTTATTATTATTATAATAATGGAATTAATTAATAGCTCACAACGCATGTAGCAAACTCACACTCATCCAAGAGCCATATTACAGATGTTCATTCACGTTGGAGATACCAGGTGATCCAGTAGCTCGTTTGCCCTCTGTTCCTTAAAACGCCAAACACATCGGAAGGCACGAGTCAAAGTTCTAAGATCGCACATTTCAATCTCCAGGTTTGTACGGCACTTGGCCAGCGTCCAGCCGCGGATCAACGCGCCACTAAAAATAAACCACTGTTCCAAAAACCGACCGAGATTTACGATAATCTAATGGCTAATTAATAAACAACTAACACGTGTTTTTGAATTGTTTTCAACGTATTTTATAAGTTGTAGTCACGTAACTCGGTGAACTAAATCATAGATCGTTGGCGGTTCAGTTTTTTTAGCTTTCTTAACCATTTACCCACTTTGCTGATAAATATGTTACATCAATGTGAAATAATCATTGTTTTGTTACTTTTTACCTTCTACTTAAGAAACTCTAACAAAGCCTACGTCGCAGCCTAAGCTTTATATCTACTTTAAGTTATTTTTTGAAAGTCTCATAACTCCTAAAATACACTTTACGTATAAAGATAAAACATAAAGTTATGATATTGCCTAATGAATCTTATTCGAATTATTTTAAGCCCCTAAGTTCCTGGATTGTTTCACAATGCCCATTTGAATATTATTCACGAAATAAAATAAACAGCATAATACAAAATTATCACTGACAGTACATACCGAGAAGTGTATGTCAACTTGGTACTTCCTAAATTGGCTGTTTAATACATAACAATGCTTATACACATAAATGTGTAAGCAGAAGCTTCATTCTCTAAGCAGGAGCTAAGACAAAGTGACGAGCTTAGTTGAATATGGTAAAGCAATATTTTCCAAATAGAGAAAATCTAAATTGCCTAATACATTTAAAAAATTGAGAAGTATAAGAGGGGCTGGCACGAACAACTTGCGAGAACGTATTCGAATCGAAATGTCAAAAAATGTTTGAACCTTCATACAAATGCTAGCGTTCTCGATTCGAATACTTATTCGTAAGTTGTTCGTGCTTGCCCCCCTGATGAAAATCATCTTGTCATATAAATAATGTGTCATATGTTGGCATCAATGTTCATATATGTTCTGCATAGCAACTACTTGTGGCGAGTTTCGTGTGATTTTTTATGAGAAAGCGATACTCCGAACTGAGTACAATCGAAAGACATTAGTTTATGAAATTCAAATAAAATAATAATTTGTAGTTTTTTTGGATTCTATTTTTATACATGTAATATGTATGTATTTCAAAAGCATGTGCGCGAACTCCGCTGTGAGTGTGATAAGGGCAGTAAAAGAAGAATATTTAAAAATGTACGAAAAAACCTATAAAAAAAAGTACCTAATGTACATTTGTAGCTTAGACTAGAAAATTACCAAAAACAGAACTTGATTGCCAAAATCATGCCAAAAACATGGTGAAAAACCCGCCATAGAAGCTTGTTCTGGCAAATCGTGTTCCGAGGTATACACCTCATGTATGCATACGCATATCCAGTGGAATCAGGAGGCCAATTCTCGTAATTTTAAATGTTCAAAATATCATTCCGATCTAGTCTCAGCATCAAGAAAGTTGCAAATGGCATTCTCTTAAACCAATAATCAACGTCAAATGTGAACATACGAGTAGATTGTAATGAGATTGAATATAGAATAAAAGTTGACTGAATCCACAACGGTATAATGCTACTGCTAATGCTAGGTGCATTTGACGTTGATTGGTTTAAGAGAATGCCCTTTGCAACTTTCTTGACGCAGAGACTAGATCGGAATGATATTTTGAACATTTAAAATTACGAGAATAGGCGTACAGGCGACTTGAGAAGCAATGTCACTCGTGTCGGTGTTATATTATTTGAACTGGACTCTACTTACCACCACGTGCAGTGCAGTTACTTTGTCATGCCAGTATAAAAAACCTTGTCGTATATATATCACCGATAAAATTTTACAACAAATATTGAATTCATCGTTATGCCTAATTCAGAATTTCCTTTCTGTCTGACGTCAACCCAATTTCCGAATTACCAAAAGGTTAAAAAAATATTATAATTATTAACATAATAAAGTTATACATTAGCATAATACATTAGTATAAGTATATTTAGCCAAGTGTTTAAAATTAAAATCTTCCGACAGTTCTCTGAAATCAAGTTTTGGTAATCATATCATAGAGTTGCATAAATATAACAGAATATTATAATAACATATCTTTGACGCCGTGGATCAGTGTGGCATATCTGGTATTTTAATTAATTATTTTGACAAGCAATGTAATTTTTGAATGAATTACGAAAGTTTTAAAACCTTTTTAAAACGTGTCTTCTCCCCAGAGGGATTAACGTCAGTCAGGCGGCTGGTCGTAAAAACTACAAGCCAAATCTTTCTGTAACATCCAGACTTTTATGTATACTACTAGACAAGTACTGTGACCGTAACTCAATACTACCATCTCGCTTACTCTCAACTATCACGAGAACCCCTATCGCGCTCCCTGTCTGTGAGCTGTCAAACTCCCGAGTTATGTGGCGCAATTTTAGTTCAAAACAGCCCGTCTAGTAGTATACGTTAAAGTCTTTGGTAACATCTGTTAAAAACAGACAGCCTCCGTGGCGCAGCGGGCGTGTAGTTGTTATCCACAAATATTTGTCTCGGGTCTGGGTGTTGTGGGACCGCAAGTCCCTCGTAGTTCTTGATACCCACGATACAGGTTTAACCTAGTGTGGGGTCAGGACTATGTGTGTGACTGTTGGGTGTATTTATTTATTTATTTATTTAAACGTGTTGCACTGACCCCACTGTGTGTGGGATAAGGACAGGTGGAAGAAGATTTAGGTAGCAACAAGGCTCAGAAATGACTAGCTCAGACCTAGAAATTTTAGATAGTATACTCTTCTATCCAAGGTGCGCCATATACAACTTTGACTACTAAATACATATAAATTATCTCAAGCGACAAATTTTAATACTTACGAAATACTTTAATGTATACTACTAGATGGGCGGTTACGGAAGTAAAATTGTCACATAATGCGGGAGTTTGATAGCTCCCAAACATAGAGCGCGATAGGGGTTCTAGTAAGTGAGATGGGAGTATGAGTTACGGCCAATAGACCGCAACTTAGTGGTACAATTTCTATGTACCGCGCAGCTTGTCTAGTATACATGAAAGTCTTTGATACTTACCAACAAAATAAGATAAAGAATGATAAATGTAGTTTACAACAAACATCCAGATCGATAGTTGGCGAGCTATAATCGATCGTTTTACAAAAACATGTTTGCGTAGGTATTTATACACTTGCATCACCTCATGCAAAACAATTTCTCACACTGAATTCTTATTTTTACACTCACTCCAAATAGAAGTGTTCAATTAAATGCCACGTGTAGATATATAATAACGCGGCCACGTGTACCGCCATCTTGTTTATTGGAAGCCATGTTGTTTTTGCAAAGCGCGGGATTTAGGCATGTCATACGTCAGCCATCGTAAGACTATCCTCTATCATATAAAAATGATCCTATTTCTATAGCTCATAGATATATGAGTAATGTTTGACAGTGTAATAGCAACATAAACTTCATATTGTTTAGGATCATTTTTCTATGGTCCTATTTCACAGAATGCTGTGACATAGGATCATATATGACGTCATATATCTATGATGCAAATATGATAGTGGAATAGCGGTTGACTGAAAATATGACGTGGAAATTGCTTGTGTACCCAGTCATGTATGTTTTTTACAGGTCAGCAGACGAGCAATTGGGTCACCTGATGGTAAGCAATCTCCACTATCAATGAACATTCATACCTATCACAAGAATCATGGATGCGTTGCTAATCTTAAAAGAAAGTAAAGGGATTTGGGAAGGGGAGAAAATTTAGGCCTCCGGTAATCTGTCACCGTACGAAATGTTTCAGCAAACTGATAATTCAAGTATCTACAGCGTGGCTCTACCACAGACCAGTTACTATTAATATTCCTTATTTCTATTAATATTGTCGAAAATTCTCTAGGAATTTGCGCCAATTCCCACAGGGATAACTGGGTAGCGAATTAGTCTGGTTTATAGTTTTTGCGAACTCGTTAAAATAACTTTTACAAACATAGTTTCACAGAATGCGGGATAAAGAGAGGTATTAAAATTCACAAAATTTGAAAGTAAAAGCGTATTTTGAATTTCAAGTGATTTCATTAATAATAAATGAGTAAACAACACAATGTAAGAATTTCAAACAATTTCCAAGAAGAAATTTTCCTTATTGTAACTGAAATTCTTTATGTCAATCATTACGTCATTGTTTAAATTAAACGAATATTTAATTTTCTTAATCCATTGGGTATCCTCTATAGGCCTTTAAAAACATGTGCTAAATTCTACCTTTTGAAAACTGAATAGCGACCACTCTACACATGATGAAAAACCCGCCATAGCGGCTCTTTCTGATAAGTCGCGTTCCAGGGTCGTAACTTACAGTCGCAGGAAGCAACATAGCAACAGTCGACATTATAATTGGACTCATTGTACTTTTTTTGTCCGTGGAGAAAATCTCGATTACGGATACCTTCCCAGCCCCAGGGGAAAGGGGGATGGTTATATCCGACTCACCAGCCTTCCGACCCAGTTGTCTAACGCTAGGTCGGCCTTCTAATCATAATATCCCTATGCTGTTACACCGACTAAAAACCCCGCGGTGATCCTGAGTGTGCTCTGAATTGGAGCCGAGCACTGCCGGATTGTTGCGCTCTTCCGCTTCGTGATCCGTCTCTTGGAGCCCATCATAATAAGGACGCCTTTCGACGGCAAAGGCAGCACGATATTTCGTACTGCCTCCGTCATGGGATCGCATCGTAGAATGTATATCAAATACTCCGCTGCGCAGCCGCGACCCCAGACAGCCCCAGTTAGTCGACAGGCAGAGAATACCGTGGTAGAATTCTACAAATGCTCCCATAAGGCCGAACTGAATTGTACTTGCCATCAGTGTAGCCAATTTGCCGTGCTAGAATGGAAAATATCGGATTTCTTGGGATAACCATAAGAAAATGTGACAGACATATTTACTGAACTCGTTATAGATGGTACACAAACTATGGTTGTTACCGGCTATGGTTGGTACAATTGATGACGATTGGCGAAAAACCTTATTGGCTTTAAAATCAAAACAAATTCTGTTGCCAGATCTTGCGAACATATTGACTGTTTACCTTAAATCTCTGTATCTTGGAAGTATGACAGGGAGAGCCACAACATAGACTCATGACTACATCTTCCCCTAAGAGGTAAGCATAGTTATAACAAATTAACGGCTCGCTCAGCTTATTTTCATCCTGTGAAGTGATAGGTGGTGAGCTTATCGCCATACCGGACAGAGTTGATTTATATAAATAATAGCTAGGTATGAAGCTACTTGTTGATTGATAGTATCAGGAACACAGAACCATCGGCCAACATGTTCCATAATTATAATGACGTACGAGTATTTATGAAGGTCGATATATTTATATACTATGTACTTACATATGTTTCTTATTAAGAATGACTGGTTTCTGAATACTTTATTTTTAAGCGCCGAAATAAAATTATGTGGTCCTCAATTTTCCTGTATAAATATTAATTCTTTAATGTATATTCACGCAAAAAGTTTGTCATAGGTGGCACTATTTTTTATATTCCATACGGAATACTTTGGTTCAAATTTGAAGACAAATTCAATCTCTAAGGAAATGAAAGTCTGATACACCGATATTGATGAAGTATCATATCGTGACAAATACACAAAACAGACTCGATACAAATGTTATTTGTTTTTTTTTATGGTATGCCCTACGTCTGCCTCTAAGCAGTTGCAGTTTCACCCAGAACTGTGTTTAATAAAGTACCACGTGCCACTGCAATACGCACGTCATGATGAGACAAGTACTCACGCATGTAATCCCCGAAGGGGTAGGCAGAGGTGTAACCAGTACACCCACATTTCGCCGAGCGTATCTCCGTCCCACAATGTGATAGGGGGTGAGTCTATCGCCATACCGGGCACAAATTCCAGACTCCGGGCTGATACTGAGCATTTCGTAATAGAAAAACCCAATACCACTTTACCCGACCCGGGGATCGAACCCGAGACCTCAGCGTTAGCCTCAATCGTAACGCATACGCATTACAACTGCGCCACCGAGGCAGATGAGACAAGTATCAAGTATTAAGTCTCATAATACCCTAATTTCTAGCTTCAGCGTCCTCTTAGCTGAAACACAACGGTGCCTGTACACGGCTGTCTTGAGAGACTTAGCTTGATGAAGACCAAACCAAACGTCGTTTGTCATTGGTCAACACTATTCTTGAACTGCGCTGTATTTGCCATCAGGTATAGCGTAGTAACTTTGCATGCAGGTTAAAAAAAAAGTACATCAAAACACTGACCGTCGAATGCTTATCCAACCCTCTATAAATTATCACAATATAATAGGCCGAGCGATGCCGACGTACAATACAATGTAAAACAAATGTAATCAAAAGGCTAGCATCGATGCTCATGCATAATAATGGACGGCAACGCTGATTGAATAGTTATGGGGATCACGCAGCGGCTCATTACGGGACGCCATGGCGATCGGGAGCAAGGAACTTGGCACGTGACGCGCTGTGCCGCAGTACTTAAGGTGACATGACCACGGGGCAAGAAGGACGATATGGTTTGAGAGTTAACTACACTGCACCTGTTAAGTATATGTATAGTGCAGTCGAATGCCCGTCAACCAGAGATCTTGCATATCTTAATTCTCTTAGTAGTCGCAGAAATAGATGTACCTTTAACACCCATCCTTGGAATGCTGGAACAAGTCACTATGATGCGGTTTCGACCATATGTAGGTACGGTGGTTCCTATCTAGTTATGTAATAGCTTTAGCCTCAGCTGGTTTCGGAAGTTTTTATACTCAATTTCCTTAAAGGATCGATCAATATCATGAAGAATTGATAGAATTTAGATTATTTCTATCTGATTTACAAGATGCAATGACAATCAGGAGCAAGATACTTGGCACGTGACGCTCTGTGCCGCGAGATGGAGGTAAAGTGATCAAGGTCCAGAAAGATGCAAGAACTAGTGAGGTTTCAGGACTTTAAGGAATTTCTAGTAGGGTAAATGCAACTTCTATCTACATACATACATAGACTCATGTCTGTTTCCCATAGGGGTAGGCAGAGACAACGGATTTCCACTTGCTGTGATCCTTGCATACCTCTTTGGCCTCATTCACTCTCATAAAATTTTGCACACATGCACGTCGGTTTAGGGTACTCCTGACTTCTATCTGATGTATGATAATTGCGATATTACGTTTAGTGAAAAACCTATTAATACCAAAGTTGAATATTCATTCTTTATCTAGGTATTACATTTTCTAGATGCTATCTGGGAAGTTTTACAGTACATAAGACTCTAGGCCCAAGTTTGCTTATTAGGGCACAGATTCGTACTAGCTAGAAACTACATTGTCGTACACTATGTTTTTTTTCTGTGTATTCGGAATTGTAGGGTACTAAGTCGCTAGTGAGTATGGTGGTGTAAAAGGGTGGGACCGAGACAGGGAAGCAGGACTTCGCTTTTGGATACGAAATCCACGCTCTGCCAGTCTTGTGCAGTTTTAGGTTTGTTTGTGGATGTGAGTGTCTGCGGTGAGTGCAGGTGTGTGTTTGACGTGAGGTGTGGTAAAAAACTATACAACTATCTTTATAGACATAGCAAGCAAAATCACAGCGAGTCACCAGAAAAACTATTTTTATTAAACGCATGACTTAGTGCGAAAGCAGAGCCTGGCAACGGCCGGGATAACGCCAAGTATAAAGAAAGAATTAAACGCATGACTTAATTAATCAGAAAGCAATCTAGATGTTAGAAACTACTTCACTATCATATCATCAAACCAATTAATAATCCCACCTCATGAATGCTAAATTTGCGACATTTCAACCCTCTGAAAGCACGTACGTAATTCCCGTATAATTCCCATTTCATATACCATCAAATGTTATTGATGGGCTTTAGTGCGGAACTGTCTCCATGGGGATATGTGACGATGATAGATTATGAATGAATAATTTAAATAAAGGGTTGTTAGTCAGCGAAAATAATGTCAATAGAGGGTAAGAGTTTGTGGGTGGTAAAGTGCATTGCATGTGAATTTGGGAAGTGTATTTGAGATCGTGTATGTATGTACCTATTGACCGCCTCCGTGGCGCAGCGGGCGAGTAGCCGGCTGTGAAACGGGAGGCCGCGTGTTCGATCCCCGCACCGAGACAAATGTTTGTGTGATCCACAAATATTTGTTTCGAGTCTGGGTGTTGTGAGACCGAAAGTCTCTCGTAGTTTCTGATACCCACGACACAAGACTCGTATCTTACTGTGGGGTCAGGACTATGTGTGTGACTGTTGGGTGTATTTATTTATTTATTTTATAACCAAACTTCATTCATATTTCCTAAGAAGAAAATGATATGTAATAGTATGGGAAATAAAAGTACTTTTGTTTGAAGTTACTTTGACCTCTGACTGGTAACTTAAACCATCTTAATTGAATGATAAAATTAATTGAGCAATCAAATTGCACTAAATAGAAAATCAACAGCAACAGTGTGTAAGCACTATTGTGTTCCGGTTGGAAGGATATTGAAATTCAACTTATCTCTCAGGGTAACGAACGCTGTCCAATGCCATGCAGTGCTTTGACTCAGTTCTGTGTGGAGTTGCTTCTGTTTATAGGCAGGAGTTGCACATACCAGGCGAATGACATGCTCGTCTCGTCATTCAAGCTAATAAAAAAGTGTGTCACGTGACAAGTGACGTGTGTATCAACTAACCTTCATTATTCATGAACACCTATGGGTATTTATGAGTACTATGTTACTAAGAGTATCATGGCAGCGTGTTTAATCGACCTTGAGTTATAAATAAAAAAAATAGTACACATAATTGGAGCGTGTCTGAAGCGTGGTCGAAGTATACACAGACACGAGCTGGTCACCAACATTCCTGACAACAAAGTTTCCTCGCATGTATGCAGGTTTCTCACGATGTTATCTTCATCGTTAAAGCAAGCGATAATTAACAATGAATACACACATAATTTAGAAAAGTCAGAGGTGGAGGAGCACATGAGGCTGGTTTCGAACCTGCGACTTTAGTCTCGACAGTCCATACCACTCGCCACTGAGCTATCACTGCTTTCCGCACCTTTAGTAGGTAAAATATTTCAATGTCAGAATCGTTGTTATTGTGCCAGTTAGTGAAAAATGTTCATATTAATATTGGAATGATATCAATTGTTTGTCTAGCACGTGTTCAGATTGTATTCAACATATTCAGCGGCTAGAGTTGTTTCCGTATTTATGACCTCGACTTTGGTTTTTACGTCGTTGTTTACTAAAAGATAGACTAGTCCTGTCTGGTGTGAGAGTATTATCAATAGACCAGCTCATAATTGTAACTTTAAGTCATTTTTATGGCAGAGAGTAGGTAATATACATTTAGGCTCAAATCCAGCCTCACTTGCACGTGGTACACTTTGATGATTAACGCACGAGGTAGTGGCGAATCTTGGCTTCCGTTTTGAGGGGATCAGACGGCAGGTCGCCCCACATAATACCAAATCCACCGTCAAATCATGATGGGAAGGGGGAACCTGGAATTAAGCGAGGATAACGCCAGGCACAGACAGCGAAAGAGCAAGTATATACGCACTCACGCCTGTAATTACTGAAGGGGTAGGCAGAGGTGTAACCAGTACACTCACATTTCGCCGAGCGTATCTCCGTCCCACGATGGGATAGGGGGTGAGCCTATCGTCATACCGGGCACAAATTCCAGACTCCGGACTAATACTGAGCATTTCGTAATAGAAAAACCCAATACCATTTTACTCGACCCAGGGATCGAAACCGAGACCTCAGCGTTAGCCTCAATCGTAACGCGTACGTATGACAAATGCACCACCGAGGCAGTCTAGTCTAGTATAGTAATCATATAGTCCCTATATGGTTCTAATCGATCGGCTGTAAAACCTCGGTTTTAATTCTCTCCGGTGAAGCTTATTACTGCAAAACCCACTGTTTTAAACACAAACGAGCGTGGTTTATCAATCATCACACAAGGTCCAATGCTAGACTTTTTAACTTGCCAGGCGGCCAACTCAAGTTACCGTACACTTATAGGCATGATTCGTGACCACAAACTTCATCTGCGCAGTATTCTGATTGGCCGAATGCAGGAAGCGCGGAGCGTCTACGTTCCACATGATTGGTTTGTCAGTTGATTCTCCACGTCTATTGGACTCTTATCTACCCCCTCTACTGTTCATCTCTGATCACGACTCCTGCCGGTAATTATAGTTCTAATCAAAATAGTAACAATTGTTATACAAACTCAAAAACACAATACACTTGCAGTTTTCAAGTTCCCTTACTTGACTATAATATGTACATATAGAAAATGGATGATGCAACCATCTTGTTGCCAAATAGAATAATAAAAAGAAATATAAAAGAGTTGGAATAAATCTATTTTGAGGAATTTTATATGGTCATTGAAATAGAAATAGAAACAAAGGACAGGTAAATGATGAACGTATTAATAAAACAATGTTGGCAGGTGCCAGTTGAAGGTGACTAGGAATTTATAATATATCTAGTAAATTACTTGCTGTTGCGTTTAGTGAATGAGATATTAGGACCAAATCCCTCCGCCCCATCCCAATGCCTTAATTATACCTTTCCTTTATGGCAAGGGCGCTGTGACGATGATGGAGATTCAAGCCCCATAGGAGACGGGCCACGAAGGCAGAGCTAAGGGGTGCCATCCAGGCACCAATCCAGGTATACTAAGATCCCCCGGAACCACTAGCGCCGAATGAGGCCACTGCGGGGGTTTTTAGTCGGTATACTGGCGTAGGAATTGGTTAGGGTCCCGATCTAGCAGTCACTCTGTGAACTAGGTCGGAAGGCTGGTGAGTCCGACATAACCATCCCTCCTCCCCCGGGATGGCAGGGTATCCGTAAGATGGATTTCCCCCGCGGCAAGAAAAAGGTAACGCGTCCATGATTCTTCTGGTGATGTAGGTGTTTATGAGCGGTAGAGATCACTTACCATCAGGTAACTCACTTGCTCGTTTATATTCACGATTCTTTTCACAGTTATGTACTGGCCTTTTACAGATCGGAAATACGCTACAAACAACGTTAGCGTATTTCCGAAATTACCAACGTGGGTTTATCTGGATAACGTTATAGATTTCGCCACATTGTAACATAAATACTTCTATGATACGGTAGCGTAGAAGTAACGTTTAAGTGACTCCTTATATTTCTAAGGCTATTTTTTTTTGTCAAAGGCAAATGAGCAAGTAGGTGACCTGATGGTAAGTGATCTCCACCGCCCATGTACGCCCATAATACCAAAAGAATTATGGGCGCGTTGCCGAACTTAAAGGAAAGGGATAATTAAGGGATTGGGAAGGGGAGAGGGATTTAGGCATCCCGATATCTCAATCACCGTACGAAACGCAGCAGCAAGTTGCTACTTTACGTTGGTTTCCTTTGAGACAGTGGTAAAGACCCGGGCAAGCCGGCCCATTCATGCTGTAGACGAAAGTGTCTACAGCGTGGCTCTACGCCTCTGTATTTACATTAGTTGAAATGATCAGGTCGCTCGCGTGATGGTAAGCGCCACCTGTCTAAATAGAAACAACAACAGCGTTTCATTATTTGAGCGTCAATCTCCTAATAGGCCCAGTAATTGCATTGGTTTAAATGTCCTTCAAGTCAAAACACAACAACACCCACACACTGAAGCTTGCAGAAATAGACAAAGCGGAGGACCTAGACGGCCTCTCGCATTCCACGGACTGACCACCTAAACAATAAGAATTACATAATTTCCATTACAATTATAAAGTGCTAGGACCCTCGTATGCGAGAGGCCGGCTGGGTTGGTACCATCGCTTTGTCTATTTCTGCTGCCAAGCAACATTGAGTAAGCACTGTTGTGTTCCGGTTTGAAGGACATTGAAGCCAGTGAAATTCCTGGGCATTATGAGACAACATCTTATGTCTCGGGGTGATGAGCGCAGTCCAGTGACATGCAGTGCTTTGTTATTTAAAGTTGTGTGTGGCGTTGCTTCTGTTTATGAACAGACATGGCGCTTACCATCAGGCGAGCGACCTGCTCGTCTCGTCATTCAAGCTAATAAAAAAATACCAAATAAGTACTTTATTTTTATAAGCAGTCAAAGTGTGGGACAATTTTGCTTTTCAAAAGTGACAAATCTACGGCGTTGTCCAACAACGAATGCACGAAATGATATAATGCATCATATGATCTCATATTTTATATCTAAATGCCATCATAACAAACATGTTTATCACAGTTGGCATACAAGTGAAATATGGCTCAACTGCACTTTTATAAAAATAGGAGTCGCCCTTGGAATGTCCTACCTACTTCTTAGTTAAATAAATCATGTGTCTGGCAACTTTTTTATAGCAGTGAAACGATTTATTTTATACGATCAAGTGGGTTTTCTGATGGTAAGTGATCATCACCACCCATGAACTCCTTCCTACAATACCAGAAGATTTATAAATACATTGCCGAACTTAAAGAAAGGGGGTAAGGCGGGAAAGGGGTATTTGGTCATCCAACTGTTACTAGAATGAACTGATTGTAACCTTTGGCCATCCATCCTACAGTTATAAGTTTTTTTTTAATACCTTGAACGACGAGCCGAGCAGGTCGCTCGCCATGCCTGCTCATAAACAGAAGCAACGCCACACAGAACATTAAATAACAAAGCACTGCATGACACTGGACTGCGCTCGTCACCCCGAGATATAAGGTGTTTAGTCTCATAATACCCAGTAATTTCACTGGCTTCAATGTCCTTCAAACCGGAACACAACAGTGCTTACACACTGTTGCTTGGCGGCAGAAATAGACAAAGCGGTGGTACCAACCCAGCCGGCCTCTCGCAAACGAGGGACCTACCATCTTGTAATAAGTGTGAAAGTTTGGATGTTTGTGAATATGTGAATAAGAATATTTGTTTGTCAATCACGCCTTAGTGGCTGAACTGTTTTGGATGAAATTTAGCACACAGGTACATTTGGCACCATGATCTCCAGATCAACCAAATCTATCTATCTATCTATGTAACCTAATCCATTAGGACATAGGCTACTTTTCTCCCGGAATGAGCTGTTCACATGAGCAGAGCCGCGAGCAAAATCTAGTAGGTATTTATTAATTTATTCCTCGTGGTCATGGGAGTCATGCTCAATAATCATTATTTTGTGTTTTAATGTTCCTCTTAGCACAATCTGAGCTGCTCTAACCCAAATTAAATTGTATTAATGTAAAAACAATATTGTAAATCGTTTTTGAAAAGAGCAACGTTAGAGTTCATTGTCTGTTCTCCTCTAGCGAAACAGCATTCTGAATTGGCGGTAGATTTAAAATTTGATTGAATCTAAATGATGTATAACATTTTATGCATTCAATAAATAATTTGAATTTGAGTACCAAAAAAGAATGTATTGTTGCCACAAAATACTTCTGCATGGTAATTCTTTATAGTAAAATTCTATCAGAGGGTGGCCAATCAGCAAGTGGGCTACCTGATGGGAATAGTTGACTTACAGTTTATGCTGTAGACAAATGTATTAAAACCACCAGTGAGCGTAGGTAGACAATTTGTCGAGATCAAAAACAAATAAAAAGAAAATAAATGACTCTACGTTTGAATTGCAAAGAGTGAAAACACAAATGTAGGTGTTTTCCGATGCTAGCAGTTCGATACGGTTTGAATGTGAAATGAGATGGTCACGCGCCGTCCGTCCAGCCGTCGGGACTGATCACACGTGCGCCAGCACCGATACCTACCAAAGTATACTGATTTATACGAACACACCACTAATATCGATAGCTTTTATGACACCTACTGAGGTGTGCATGCCTTTACTGCGTGTCCTTGAGGCGTAAAAATATTTTGATAAAAAAAATTCAATTACGACACTCTGTAACCATAAATACGAGTAGATAAAGACACCTGGTACCTCCTTAAAACTTGCTTAGCGCGAATTTGGGGTAGACCAACCAGCTTCTAAGCTGTAGTATACCCATCCGGTACGCCCAGTACTACAGTCTTTATGTATACTGCATATACGTCTAGTGCCAGCGTATTGAGGTTTACCGATGAGTTCATGGATTCAAATCACAATTTGTCTTCGAATTTTTGATTCGAAAATCCATGTAATTTCCATGTTTGGCCTCGCCTGCTATATCATGGGACGGAAATAAGCTTGGCAATTTCACTAGCGTCAATGACAATACATCAAAGACGGCCTCTCGCATATGAAGAACCTACCACCTACTAAAAACTGGGAGTTTCATCTCTGCAGTCCATACCACTCCTCTCTGAGCTATCAATTCCGATACTAATTTATATATACATGTTGAAAACAAACATTAGGTATAGCTCGTTCTGGTGGTCGACATTCTGGGGGCAGTTGGTTTGTATGAAGATATGATTAACATCTTGACTGCCTTGGTGCCGCAGTTGTAATGCGTACGCGTTACGATTGAGTCCAATGCTGAGGTCTCGGGTTCGATCCCCAGGTCGGGTAAAGTGGTATTGGGTTTTTCTATTACGAAATGCTCAGTATCAGCCCGGAGTCTGGAATTTGTGCCCGGTATGACGATAGGCTCGCCCCCTATCACATCGTGGGACAGAGTTACGCTCGGCGAAATGTGGGTGTACTAGTTTCACCTCTGCCTACCCCTTCGGGGATTACAGGCGTGAGTGCGTATGATCAACATCATGCTGACGACCATCAAGAGACGCAATGTCTCTAGGCGGTCGACATTATATTGGGACCGCACTGTACTTACCATCAGGTGTAGTGTAATTACTTTGTTGGTAAAAATATTCTTATATAAAATCACGCCTTTATCCCTGAAGAGGTAAAGCCACGCTGTAGACACTTTTGTCTACAGCATGAATGGGCCGGCTCGTCCGGGTCGTTACCACTTTCTCACAAAAAACTGACGTATAGTAGCAGCTTTCTTCAGCGTTTCGTAAGGTGAGTGAGATATCCCGAGGCCCAAATCACCTCCCCTTCCCATTCCCTTAATTATCCCTATCTTTTAAGACCTTACCTGCCGACCGGCAACGCGCCCGTAATTCTTTTGGTATTGTGGGCGTACATGGGCTTTGGAGATCACTTACCATCAGGTGACCCACTTGCTCGTTTGCCGGCCTGTGCTTTAAAAAACAAGAGAGGTAGGTAATGTAAAAATAGTACAGTCAGCTTATTACCGTCTCATGATGTGAAAGGGGACGAGCCTATCACCATACAGGGCACAAGTTCCAATCCCAGACAATAGGTTATTTTTCTAATCAAAATTGTGGTTGATCGACCTAGGATTTTAATCTAGGAACTCGCCAGATTATATACGCTGCATCTAGATTTGAGACCGAAATCCCCTCTCAACTTTCCCTTCATGATTCTTCTGGACTTGCGGGTGTTCTTAGAGACCACTTACCATCAAGACCCATTTGCTCGCATTCCAGCGTCTACTATAAAAAGGTATAAACTCTATCGATAACATAGGCAGCACATCAGCAACACACATTAGTATACATGAACATCACTTGCCAAAACGCATACATCTAAATATGATGCGTGGTAATGCGCGGTTCAAGGGAGGGCATGGAGACACCTGCACCTGACGCTTTAACGCCGACGGCTCAATGACGTCAAATATATTCAACGTGGATACAAAAACAAAACCGACTGGACAAAACTGAAGTACCAAGTGATAGAGTTAAGCTGTTGACAATTTCATCTACAGGGTGAATGGGCCAATGATCAGATTTTTGCCACTGTCTCACAGAAAACCGATGTAAATTAATAGCGTGCTGTTGCTATCCTAAGATATCCGAAAGCGTAATTCCACCGCCCCCCTCGTAATCCTTTAATTATCCCTTTCCTTTAAGGTCAGCAACGCACCCATTATTCTTCTGGTATTGTGGGCGTTCATGGCGATCGCAAAATAATTAAAATAAAAAAAAACTCCAAAAACAAATTTTGATTACTCGAACTGAGATTAGAAACCAGGAATTCATCAGTTTTTGAGCTCATAGACACTGCAGCTAGACCAATCAGTCTGGTTAATTTCTCATAAATACATGCGAACGCACTCACGCCTGTAATCCCCGAAGGGGTAGGCAGAGGTGTAACCAGTACACCCACATTTCGTCGAGCGTATCTCCGTCATATGATGTGGTGGGTGGTGAGCCTATAGCCATACCGGGCGCAATAGGGTAGTTTCCTATATTTAATTTTATACATTATTTTATAAGCAACAGAAAATGATACGCAAAAGAAACCCTTTTATTAAAACACAATCATAATTGGTTCAGAAATGTGCCCGCAGTTATGACTTTAAATGTTGGTATGAGGAAAAGTGGGTGCGTAGTAGGGATATCTCACTATCTCGCTTGCACGCGTGCACTATAATGAACATTTTACACAGTGACGTCAAAGGTTGCATCGTCTGTCATTTGACAATTACCCCTTCTACAGGATTTCAATGGCTTCTATCTTATTTATTTTTGGTCCGATTTATAAAATTCTTTCTGCAATAGATTTTGAGTAACGTAAATTATTGATTTAAATAATAAAAAAAATCTAGTCAACTACCCTATTCCAGACTCCGGGCTGATACTGAGCAATTCGTAATAGAAAAATATCACTTTTACCCAACCCAGGGATCGAACCCGAGACCTCAGCGTCAGCCTCAGTCGTAACGCATACGCATTACAACTGCGCCACCGAGGCAGGCTCATAAATAACATTTTATAAATTTTCCCTTGAGACAACTTTCGTTACATGATAGTTGTATTACCCAAAGTCAAGATAAAGTCCAATTCCAACTTTCTATCTAGGATAGTTAATCCTAACCCATAACCACGGTACTCAAGTGTACTTAGACGGTAGAGAGTAGTGGTGGGCCATAAACACCACGCGGTCTCGATTAAAAACCGCGCTGCTCCCAATGCGTAAACTAAGCGATTTTACCCTCTACATTCACATAACGCGTAGTGTACAGATGGTTGAACGTATTAATGAGCATAGAATTATAATGAATAAAATAAACAACAAGTGGATAGTCCGTTTGATCTAATTGAGAGACCGTGGAGTCGGTTTCCCCCCGTCGAGGCAAATCTTTCTATGATCTGTAAATATTTATTTCGAATCTGTGTGTGTGTGTTTTTATAGCATAGGCTATCAAACGAGCAAGTGGCTAACCTGATGGTAAGTGATTTCCACCGCCAAGTACGCCCACAATGCCAAAGGAATCATGGGCGCGTTGCCGATTTTAAAAGAAAGGGATTAATAAGGAATTGGGAAGGGGAGAGGATTTAGGACTCCGGATATATCCCTTAGCAAATTTACGTCGGTTTTCTGTGAGACAGTGGTGACTCGGAAGAGCCGGCCCTTTCTTGTTATAGACAAAACTGTCAACAGCGTGGCTCTACCACTCACCTCTGACGTTAAGCAGACGAAAATCACAAGGCGAGTACGTTCTGCATCTGACTTATCACGAATACTTTCTGTTTAGTAGACCAAGTATACTGTAAGATTTTTGTTGTGTAGCACTAAACAAACGCTAGTGCAGCGGTACTGCGTAAGGGCGTGGTCCGACTGAACGCGGGTTGATCGTAATCTGCAGCCATCCCGATGCCCCTACCACAGATAAACGACAGCATTATAAAAACTGTAAGTGTGGATTATCATGCATCGTTACATTTTAAGGTATACCACCAAGACAAGAGACAGCAACGTAGGACTACAGTGATCCGCTTTGTATGCATTTATATACGTACGTTTTGAAGTATGCTACAGAGATAAAAGTGACCGTTTTCCATAAAATCTATACAAATAAATAAAATTGAAGTGTCTGTTTGTAATATTAAAATAACCGCTTTTTACTACATGCATATGATGTATATACGGTACATATACCAAAATATTTTTTTTACAATTTTTGTCTGTCTGTTTGTTCCGGCTAATCTCTGGAACGGCTGGATCGATTTTGACGTGACTTTCACTGGCAGATAGCTGATGTAATATGGAGTAACTTAGGCTACTTAGGTACTTTTTTATCCTGGAAAATGACATTTTTTTTATATAAAGTAGACGTTTTACTAACGTATAACTTGTGTCACGCGTCGCAGTCTCCTGCGTCGGAGTATAGAAATAAAGTACCTTAAGACTTAATCATTTATAAAATCTATTAATTTTGACTTTGGGCTAATACTGAAAATAAATGATACAACCTTCGAATAACCCAAACTATTAATAACTTGCATGCTGTTCAAATAACAGATGGTTTTAACAACCCACTAGGTATAATTTAACATCTCGTTAGGTATTTGTGTCATGAAATTTAAAAAATAAAAGGTCTTATTTTGTACTGAGACACCCAAGGAGTTGTTAATAAAATATTTAACAATGAATAACAATAAATAATCTTGCAGATTATTGTTGCGGATGGCACAAATTTACAAACACATGTCTTCGATTGGAAAAACTCAACACAAGTGTTGCCGCGACCTCACATCATCTGAGCCTTAATACGCCGCCATTAGGTCAATGATTTGTTTAATTAGAATAAGATTTAAAACATTCACAAACATTATTCATCCTACATTCGTTCTCCAAAAAAATATTCAAGATAATAAAAATGATTTAATGGTCTCCAAATAGAATGGTTCGAATAAAAAAATATCCAACATTTTAATACCAAACAAAGGAAATCAATAACCAAAATAAAACCGGCTATTTCCATATATAAATATTTCGAAAGAAACCTCTTGTATTCGCAAACTTAGAGGTTAATTGTGCAATATATTGTTTATACAAACTGTGGTAGGGGTCCGCGAGTCGCGATCGAGTGCGTAGCGACCAACGTTGTGTTAGCCAATATCCCACAATACGCTGTGCTTTGCCTCCCAACACTGGTTCGGTGTGAATTACAAGCGTTAGCGAGTGTAGTACAATTTGAAAAATTGTAAGATTTATTTTATTTTTGTTTCCCCGCGCGGGGACTGGTATGGACTGTCGAGACCAAAGTCGCAGGTTCGAAACCAGCCCCAAGTGCATACACCTCTGACTTTTCTAAGTTACGTGTGTATTAATTGTTAATTATCACTTGCTTTAACCTTGAAAGAAACATCATGAGGAAACCTGCATACCTGAGAAGTTCTCTATAATAATTTCGAAGGTATGTGAAGTCTGCCAAGCCGCATTAGGCCAGCGTGGTGGACTAAGGCCTAACCCCTCTCATTCAGTAGAGGAGGCTCGTGCCCAGCAGTGGGATGTGTAGAATACAGGGCTAGTATTATATTATAATTATTCCCCGAGCCAAATAAAGTAGACATACAGACGATTTCGACTCTGTAACAGGATTCCACTGGGACTCTTTGGTAAAAGAGTCCTTAAAATTATAACAGAGATATACCTAACTGGCAGAAAGCAAAGCAAATAGATAATAATGAATATATGTCTTGTTAATCTAGCTTTTAGATCAAAACAAGTTCTAACCTGACGCGGTCGGTCTGATGCCGGAAGCTGACATCATTTTCCTGTTCTTATTGGTACATATAATACACCCAACAGTCACACACATAGTCCTGACCCCACACTAGGTAAACCTGTATCGTGGGTATCAGGAACTACGAGGGACTTGCGGTCCCACAACACCCAGACCCGAATTGTGGATCACACAAACATTTGTCTCAATGCGGGAATCGAACCCACGGCCTCTCGCTTCGCAGCCGGCTACTCGCCCGCTGCGCCACGGAGGCTGTCTAACATTCTACATACATTCATAACTTTACGCCTGTACCTCCGAAAGGATAAACAGAGGTGCAACTAGTATACTCAGGGTTCACTGAGCGCATTTTATCCGTCTCATGATGTGATATGTGGCGAACCTATCGCCATATTGTTTATTGTGACAAAACTCAAACTCAAATTGTGATTGTCCAACCTGCCACTAGACCAATGAAGCGATTCTTATTCTTATGTTTTTTTAAGTCGATCGTTGACTTGACGTGGTACCATGAGTGGGGTACAATGCTCAGTGGGGGATAGAAATATTACTATAGCACAAGGTCGGGAAATGAGCATCTCGGCAATGAAATGCATTTATTCTTCTAAATGACGCTACAAGCAGGTCGCTTGCCTGATGGTAAGCGCCACGCCTGCTCATTGAAAGAAACAACACCATTCAGAACTTTTGATTGCAAAGTACTACACTGCGGTCGTTACTCCGAGAAATAAGATTTTAAGTTTCATAATGCTCAATAATTTGACTGGCTTCGATGTCCTTCAAACCGAACACACGATCCTGTGTTTTGAGACAATGGTATGTAACAACGCTGTGGTGCCAGCCCATTTTTGCTGTAAACGATTCTGTATTACAAAACTCTCCTAAAACCAAAAGATATCACTACTAACTAAACAGCGTTTAAATAAAACGCCGAAAGATATGGAAACAAGGCAATATATGCTCAGGGGAAATATTGACCGAGTTTGAGATAAACGTGCTTTTGACTTGTGCCGCTAGCCGCTAGCTCATCTAACGCACTATTATCCAACGTTGAAAGCCGACCTCTTTCCAGCCTCTTATGGTACTAAACTACTACTATATTTTCTTCGTGGTATATTTTCGAAGTGGTTTTGATATCCGTAGGCCCTAATTCCCCTCCCTTTCCCAATCCCTTAATTAACCCTTTCCTTTAAGGTCGGTAACGCGCCCATGATTATTTTAATATTATGGGCGTACATGGGCAGTAGAGATCACTTACCATTAGGTGACCCACTTGCTCGTTTGCCGGCCTATACTATAAAAAAGTGGTAGAGCCATAATGTAGACATTTGTCTACAGCATGAATGGACCGGTTCGTTACCACTATCTCACTGAACAGCGACGTGAAATAGCAGCTTGCTGTTGTGATGAGATAATGGTAACAACCCGGTTAAGTCGCTCAAGGTCTATAGCATGATAGACAAAACTGTCTACAACGTGGCTCTACCACTTATATCCATTCTAATTAAATAAAGTACGTATTTATGGATAGTAGAGATCACTTACCATCACGTGATCCACCTGGTCGTTGCTCCCTTATTCATAAAAAAATAAATAAAGATTGGACAAACTTTTAACATTTTAACGAAGTGAAATTACCTAGGGTAATAAGTAAGGATGCGTCTGTAAAATTATTTATAATATATTTAAAAATAGCAATATAACTTTGGTTTATGGCTTGTATTATCTAACAAATAAAATAGGCAATAAATATGTTTTATTATTATTATTAAAATAAATAGTCATGGAGCAAGCAACTCCACAAAAAACTATTCAAAAAGACCTTGACCATGCCCTAACTTAACCATATCTAAATACAATGGTTTTCCAATATTTCAAAGCAATAAAATTCATAACAAACTTGTGTTTTTAAAATGCTCGTTATCTGAAACTTTTCATTTTATTGTTTTGTTTACACTGTATAATTCATTGAAGTTTAGTCCATATGACATTAGTCATTGTGGCTATAATCATTTGTGTGTGAATGTATTTATTTTTATGTGCTGATAGTGCTAGACGTAATTGATGCGTGAGCCATGACCAACCACAACTTTATCGCAGAACTAAATACTTACACTCTCTGGCAAAATAAATAGTCATTAATATACGTGTTACAGAAAGGTGTGGTCAAATTCAACCAACGCATAGCGTACGATATTTCACACCCCGTAGTAGCAGATCCGATTGCATTGTAAGGACATAAATAAAGCATTTTCTTTTTTATAGAATTAGAAATTTGCCAATATCCGACTTGGCAACACTAATTAAATGATAAACAGCTGAGCATTTGTCTCACTCAGCATTAATATTCTTGCTTACACAGGTCACTTAATTTATAGGGATGTTATCGATCTTAATAAACGAGTGATTAAAATTGGGGTAAATTTTCAGAATTTTGATAAGAACCGTTACATAAACACTCATTGTCAGGTATATATGTAACTAACTCTCAAGTACCTTTCTGTAACACATTGTATAGCTTTTTCTGTAATATTTGTTACTTTAAAATTCGGACCTTTACAAAATGTCAAAAACCTTTTACACCTGCTACACTACCTACTTCCAACTGTAGACACAAGATACGGCTATGGACTAGATACCTGAGAATTCTCCAGCAGTATTTCGAGGAGGTTCGTGCCCAGCAGTGAGATAGTATTTATAGGCTTGGTACTGTTATTTTGATACGGCCAGGTCAACGGAAAAAGACCACCTATCCGCTGGTCAGACATAATTAAGACGATCACTGGCCTGCCGATATCTCAGGAAATTAAGACCGCCGAAGACAGACCACATGGCAGAGTATAGTGCATGGGGTGATCACGCTTCAGGCACGACCTTCAGCAATGAAGAGACCGACAAAGAAGAAGAAGAAGAAGACTGTTCTTTTAGGCAGTTACCAGAGTTTTTATCCGCAACTACACTCTAATGTTATTGTCGGATGTTAGTTAAGAATGGACCATCACGGCTCGGACGTGCGCTATTCTCTCAAAACAATCTCTGTTATTGCACGCCACTTTGTAAGCTTCGAGTACGACGACCATCGTATCTTGGCAACGCCGGATAAAGCCAAAAATTAGACAAATGTTTTTAAGGAAAACAATTTAAACAATCTACATTATATTATTTTTGCCTACATCATGCATTTTTTTTACAACTGTCTCACAGGGAACCAACTTGAAGTGACACCTTGCTGTTTAGTTTCGTATGGTGAGTAGGATTTCCAGAGGTCCAAATAACATTCCCTTACCACTCCTTTCCTATAAGATTGCCAATGCTTTCATACTTCTTATCGTATTATAGTTGTTCATTTGCCATGGACATCATTTACTATCAAGTGACTTGCATGATCTTTGCCAGCCTTTTGCTATAAAAATATTTGAAATCGTATTACTCCGGTTATAAAAATAAACCTTTTATTTTACTTACTTTCATTAACATTATGGTAATTATTATTATGGAAAGAGGCTACCTTCGCAGATACATCCAAATGCTTCATAAAGTAAGACAAATCTGATAAAACCCGAATAGATGGTATCCCTAACTTTGTGTAATGTTTCGCTCCCCGTTCCACATCCACGAATACTACTGAACATCAACATACCGAAACTTGTATTTACTCCACATATTTGTTTGTGAATGCTTAGTTCTATTACGCTAATAATATCGAGAGAAATATTACTTGAAGACGTAATAATAGTATTGATTTGAAAGGTCTCCGATGTATCCGCTACTGGGCCTCGGTTCATTTGGAAATGTTTGTAAATTAGTCTTAAAATAAGTGGTAAAGCGCGGTGACAATTTGTATGTCAGAGCTATGATGCAAATAGTTTTGTCTAAGGCATGACTGAGTCGTTGAAAAAATTTGTGAGTAACGTAATATACCATTTTTATGCCCTTAAGTGTAAATCGTGATTCAAGTACGTATTACAAATATTTCTTATGACATTGCATAATAGCGACATAATTATATTGCTGCCTATGTAATCTAGATAAGAAACAATGTACCGCGAAGCCAAAAGACAAATAGAGAAATCTACTTTTTAACACCCCACAAAAAAAATACCCTATGTGTGTGTACCTGACTGGCAGCTGATTTGCGTGCGGTCTTTAAAGCTAATTTAATCTAGTGTTCTTAGCCAGATAACCTTGAGCTGATGCTGCAAAAGCCGTCTGCATCTTCCAACTTCTTGATATATCGTGTTTGAGCAATAGAATAAGTAAATAGTTGACTGACAGACGACGTTTAGGGTCTGAAGATACATTAGGATGGTGGCCACTAAAACCCAGCTTTATTTGCTGGTGGGATGGTACCAGATAATTTTGGTACCCGACTGGATAGCGTATAATCATCATGGCCCATTTGTGGTCCATTCTTAGACGTCTCGCATCGTCTTGCTTTTTCTCTCCTCTTCCATCCCCGGCGGTTTTGCGCCCGACTCATCCAGTCCTGGACTCCGTGTCGCCTGATATCATCTACCCAGCGTCAGGGTAGTCTACCGCGTCCTCTGGTGTTGGTTCTGGATCTCCACTCTACTATTTTTCTTGTCCAGCAGCTTGTATCCATCGTCTGATGTCATCTACCCAGCGTCATGACGATCTATCGCGTCTTTTGGTATTGGCTCCGGATCTCCACTTTACTATTTATCCAGCGCCTTGTGTCTTTTTCTTTATGCGTCCAGCCCATGTCCACTTCTTCTTGGCTATCGTTGTCATCACAGCGTACTCACGGTGAAAAATCCGACATAGTGGGTCGTTCAGGCGAATTGCGGTCCGCGATCAGCCAGTGTATGTCCAGTAACTTCAGGCCGGCATAATTCTGTCAACCATACTAAACTTCTTATGGTATGTACTTAATATTAAGTCCAGTAAAGTTACTTTGCCGTATTAGAATAAAAAAAAAATATGATTATGATTATTAGGTATATATTTTATAATGTACTATGTCACCATTAGTTAGGTAACACTGTGGCAAGTTACGACGGTTTGGTTTTGTTACACAATGAACATGATGACATGATTAGACTCGGATAAAGTTAAATTTGGTTAGGTTATTCAAATTTCGGTTATGTAAAGTCCAGTACCTACTTAATTCAGTACCTTTTGAGTGGTATGAATGAATCAATGGACCGGCTCGTCCAGGTCGTTACCACTGTCTCACAGAAAACCGACGTAAAGTAGCAGCTTGCTCCTGCGTTTCGTATGGTAAATGAGATATCCGGAGGCCCAAATCCCCTCCCTTTCCCATTTCCTTAATTATCCCATCTTTAAGCTCGGCAACGCGGCCATAATTCTTTTGGTATTTTGGGCGCACATGGGCGGTGGAGATCATTTACCATAAGGTGACCCACTTGCTCGTTTGCCGGCCTATGCTATAAAAATACCTACCATAGTTTTTTGTAAGTGGTAGAGCCACGTTGTAGATGGTTTTGTTTACAGCATAAATGGGCCGGCTCGCCCGGGTTGTTACCACCATCATACAGACAACCGACGTGAAGTAGGAGCTTGTTGTTTCGTTTCGTACGTTGAATGATTCGGTGGCCCAAATCCCCTTCCCCTTAGACATAAGATATTAAGTCTCATAATGCCCAGACATTTCACTGGATTCAGTGTCCTTTAAACCGGAACACAACAATTATAAAAATAAACTAAAAAGCAAATTGTAATTGTTTTCATACCGCCTTGTTTATATTTATTCAGAATAACCAAAATGTTTACTTAGTTTTCAATAAGTTATCATTGTTTCCTCATATAAATAACATCCTATAATAATAACCGGCTACAATGCTACGAGTATTGGTCAATGATGAGTGTACCTGTAATTTGGCATATGTATCAGGCCTACTAAAATTGTTGTAATGTACCTATTTATGAATGTGTTATATATATGCTGTTGGTATACCAATAACAAAAAAAAAAAAAAAACCGTGTTTGCAAATAGTTCAGAGTGGTGTTGTTAATGTTTATGGGCAGACGAGGCGTTTACTATCAAGCGAGCGACTTGCTCGTCTCGTCATTGAGCTAGCCGAATAGAATACTATAAAAATCCATTACCACATTTCTAATCTAATTTGAAGTTCAATTTAGCAGCTGGGTTTTTCTTTTATAGTATAGGCCGGCAAACGAGCAAGTGGGTCACCTGATGGTAAGTGATCTCCACCACCCATGTACGCCCACAATACTAAAATCATCATGGGTGCGTTGCCGACCTTAAAGGAAAGGGATAATTAAGGAACTAGGAAGGGGAGGGGGTTTGGGCCTCCGGATATCTCACTCACCGTACGAAACGCAGCAGCAAGCTGCTACTTTACGCCAGTTTTCTGTGAGACAGTGGTAATGACTCGGACGAGCCGGCCCATACATACTGTAGACAAAAGTGTCTACAGCGTGGCTCTACCACTCATAAACTGGGATTGACCAGAGTCGCCTCTACATTGATTAACCCTATTTTTAGGTCGGAGGACTATTGGATATTTTTGACCATTCATCTCGACCATTCCGACCATTTGACTGAGTGCAAGTTTTTTTTATGAAAGAAGGGGCAACGCAGCAAGCGGGTCACCTGATGGTGAGTGATCACCGCCGCCCATGGACACCGTCAATACCAAGGGATTTGTCGGTGCGTTGCCGGCCTTTGAGGAAAGAGTAGGCTCTTTTCTTAAAAGTTCCTAAGTCGTATCGGTCTGGAAATACCGCAGGTGATAGCTGATTCCATAAGGATGCCGTACGGGGAAGAAAACTTCGCGTAAATCGCACCGTTGAGGAACGCCAGCCATCCAGATGGTGTGGATTGAATCCCAACTTGTGACGCGTTATGCGGTGGTGGAATTTGGCCGTTGGTATTAATGCAAACAGCTTCTACTCTCCTTATTGTATTATTTTATCCTGTATTGATACCTAGCATCATCTCAGCCTGTTACCGTCCATTGTTGGACTCAAGCCTCTCCGGTCTAGGCAGCCCGGAATACTAGAATAATTATTTGTTTTTTTTTTTGAGGAATAAATTCTTTAACTACAATATAGAGGAGGTCTTGTAACAGTAGAATAGCTAAGCTGATTTATAGCCATTCCCCATATTCTATTTAAAGATAATAACCAACCTCTGGAAATATAATTCACCGTAAGAAACAAAGCAAGCTTCGAATTCACGTTGTTTTCTAATACTGGGTCTAATCCAGACGAGCTGGTGCATGCTGTAGAAAAGTCTGTCAATAGCGTGGCTCTACCATAGAGCATATCGTAAATTTATTGTGTGATGATTTTTAGTTACTAACATACATACATAAGCTCACTCCTTTATGTCCGAAGGGGTAGGCACAGGTACAACTAGTGCTGCATCCATGTTTCGCCGAGCTTATTTCTGTCCTATGATATGATAGGGTGCGAACCTATAGCCATGTTGGACACAAAAACCTCTATTTCATGTGTAATTTTTAGACCAATACAAATTTTTAAACCGACCTGGGAATTTAAGCCAGAACCTCACTGTGTGTTAGTACACTGCCACTGGACCAGCAAGGCGATCGGTTAATAACAAATCAACCATAGAAGGAATCTTGATTGATAGTTACTACATCAGTATAGCAATTAGCAACCAGAGCCTACAACAAGTTGCTGTTCATTATCAATAATGGCCTATGTTTCGACAATTTTCTATACCATAACTTAAGTCGAAGTGAAACCGCTAGTTGTACCGGTATCGGCAATATTTTTTCAAACCCGTCTCGATTGCATTATGCATGCATTTTCTAGAGTGTTTTAGAAAACCTAACACCGTCCTAGATGGCGAATGCATCCGCCATTTAAAATATAACTCCCTGTGCCAACTTGTTTTTACTAGTTGTAACCTAGAAAATGGTTATTCTATGAAACTTTACCACTAGAACATTAACGTTTATCTCTTTTCAACTACTTTCATTGCTTATTTGCTTTACAATCATTTAGCATTAATGGAACAAACTCCGCAATGGATGATGTATAAATTGTTACTAACAATATAAATAATATATATGGGTGAGAGCGAGCTGTGTAGATCTTTCTGCCTTCACTTCGGTTGCTAGGCGAACTGTGTGAATGTGTGCGTGAGTGCAGTGCCCGAGGTTGTAGTGCTGGCTGTTGCATCATCGACACACTATCGACGTTGTTTGTCGATGAATTTAATTATGTAAGGTCAGCTGTTCTATGGTGACAAGGTTGTATTACTTAATTTTATATACGGGGTCGGTTAGTTAGAAAGAAAGAAATTTATTATTATTAGATACATTACAATAGTTCATAGGAATTACTTATATGAAGTACCAATAATAATAAATCCCTCATCAATCCTACAGGATTGCAGGGCCTATTTTCAATGAGGGATCTAGATGACGTGCATATGTTTGGTCGGTGGATACACAATCTTCTTATACAGTTATAAGATATTAATTATATATATTTTAAATAAATATGATTGCGAAAGGGCAACAAATTTTGTGAAAAACATCATAGCTAAAGAAATAATGTTATATGTGTATTAATTTTGCATATCTTATCACAAAAAAATTGGTACCTTATTTTTCTTCCGTACTTTTAATGTAAGGTTAATTAAGGTTAACTTTTATTATAAGATAACTTTTTTTAGAAGAATTTATATTTTATTATAAAAAATTAATAATAGTTTGTTTATATATCTATAAAATACCTACGAATACATACATCACTATAAAATAAATCTGTAACAATAATCATCACAAGTCATTATCACACTACCAAATTATCTATCGACAATCACATCATTATAAAACACTATTATAAGTCCAAACCAATCACAATTTCCAAACATAATCGCGACTAAAACAAAATACACAGGCGACGAAAAAAGTTTCGTAATTGTTTCCCAACACTAGAATTATCTTTCAAATGCACACACACATGAGCTGCAAATGCATTCGATTATAATGAGAACATAATAATCCATTTGCGGTCAGTGCAAGCGATTCTCGCCCTTAAGTGTCAGGCATATGGTTTAGAGGTTAATTTCCACGTGCAGGAGTAAAATTGCCGGTTTGTTCTGATAGTGTGTGTGTGCTCCGTGTCGTCGACCCAAGCCCGTAGAACCTACCCCAACGCGAAATATATAAATGGAAGCGAAAATATCGCGATTTTCGCACTTAATTATGCGTATGAAATATATGAGAAGAGTCATTCCGTCATGATGGCACTTTAGGTGCACAGCGGCGTATTTATAGGGCATTAAATTTTATAAATACGCGGAGAGATTTTATTATGTGGCGATATAAAAAATTGTAATTGGCATACAAGCTTTGAAACCCCATTTAACCCCTTTAAGGATGGAATATTATGAAAACGTTTCTAAGAAGCTATGTTAATATAGGAATTTAATAGCTTACGCTGTCAACTTATTAGATCCAGTGGTTTGGTCGGAGCTTTGCTCAATCAGTCAAATAAAACAGGTAATTTTGTCGTAAACATCATTATTCTTTTTTTTTATTGCATAGGCCGGTAAACGAGCAAGTGGGTCACCTGATGGTAAGTGATCTCCACCGCCCATGTACGCCCACATACCAAAAGAGTCATGGGCGCGTTGCCGACCTTAAAGGAAAGGGATAATTAAGGGATTGGGAAGGGGAGGGGGATTTGGGCCTCCGGATATCTCACTCACCGTACGAAACGCAGCAGCAAGCTGCTACTTTACGTCGGTTTTCTGTGAGACAGTGGTAACAACCCGGACGAGCCGGCCCATTCATACTGTAGACAAAAGTGTCTAGAGCGTGGCTCTACCACTCGATTTATAGCTCAAAGTTGATTCCTTATTATTTTAAGACAAAGATCCACTCCTAAAGGATCAAATCGGGGGGTGAAAGACTTAATATATAATTTCACTAAATGTAGTAAATAAAAGCTTGACTACTAAAATAAAACTGACATAAACTTAAAAAGTTAAAATTAAAATTAACCTTAAATTAAATAATAATTAATTAAAATTATATTTAATTTTTCTATTACGAAATGCTCAGTATCAGCCGGAGTCTGATCAATAAATTGCAGCTTATTGTTTAGCTGTTATTCTTTAGCTTTTTAGTTTTTTATAAAACTTTTGATATTATTGCTTTTGATTGTCTCTCAGTTGTCTCAACCGCCACATTGGTGTAATGGCTGCGTACACATGAGTTGTCCGGGATTCGAATTTGTGACGATAGTCTTGCCACCTATCACATCGTGGGATGGAAGTAAGCCTGGCGAACTGTGGGTGTACTTGTTGCACCCTGCCTACCCTTTAGGGGATACAGTCGTCAGTTTGTTATGTTATGATGAATGGGCCGGCTCGTCCAGATCGTTACCACTGTCTCACAGGAAACCGGCGTAAAGTAGCAGCTTGCTGCTGCGTTTCGTACGGTGAGTGAGACATCCGGAGGCCCAAATCCCCTCCCCTTCCCAAACCCTTAATTATCCCTTTCCTTTAAGGTCGGCAACGCACCCATGATCCTTTTAGTATTGTGGGCGTACATGGGCGGTGGAGATCACTTACCATCAGGTGACCCACTTGATCGTTTACTGGCCTATGATATGTAAAAAAATATATATAATATATATAAATCATCAAAGTTATGTGTGGCTTACAAATACGCGTCGAATTGAGTACCTCCTCTGTTTTTTTGTCGGTTAATAAATGGCACAGGAAACAGCAACTTTATAGAACGATACAGTGGTAGATAATGTCTATCGAATCACATAAAGTGGTACCGATGTGTTTAGTGGCGCTCGATTCCGCTAGAGTACGGGATCGGTTGCTAGGCGACTGACGACTGTCCCACTGGCGGGTACAATCACACACAACAGGTCTGTGTAAATATCATTGATGTAAATATCTATAATAATAAATAATAATAAATAATAATATATAAATAATAATAATAAATATGATGAGATTGTATATCCCGCGGAAGTGTGGGGGGGTCGAGGCTTACTTAATGCTAAGGACCTGCATAGCCGCGAGATATGCAATCTCAGGGATGATTTCCTCCACAGCGAAGTGGATGTGCATAGAGATGTGGCTACAGCGGATAAAGGATTTACTCCGCTCTCCCTGGCAAAAGAAAACTGGCGGGTTCCTATGGTAATGAGTACTGGTGAACGCAGGGAGGTATGGAAGAGCAAAGAAATACACGGGCGATTCTATCGAGCTCTAAATTGGCCCGATGTGGATCAACTTGCTTCCGTATCTTGGCTACGTTTCGGTGATCTTTTTGGAGAAACTGAGGGTTTTGTCTTTGCAATTATGGACGAGGTTATCAAGACGAACAACTACAGAAAATACACCCTGAAGGATGGTACGGTCGACATCTGTCGGGCATGCCACCGTCCCGGAGAGTCAATCAGGCATGTTATTCCGGGTTGTTCGTATCTTGCTATTGGCGAGTATTTGCATAGGCATAACCTAGTAGCCAAGATCATATACCAGCAACTTGCTCTTCGATATTGCCTTGTGACCACTGAGGTGCCATCTTACCAATATGTCCCCCAACCGTATCTCGAAAATGGACATGCAACGCTGTATTGGGATCGATCTATTATTATCTATTGTCACCATACCACATGACGAAAACCTCGTTAAAGCCGAAAAAGATAAAATTTTCAAATATTTAGACCTGGCACACGAGGTTACTGACATGTGGGATGTGGACTCAACAATGATTGTTCCGATAGTCGTTTCTGCTAATGGGTTGATACCAAAGAGCCCCGATCAACACCTCCAGAGGCTCTCAATTGGCCGTTGGGACAAGAGCCAGATTCAGAAAGCAGTGTTATTGGACACGGCACGCATTGTGAGGAGGTTCCTCACCCTGGGGCCCTAACCACCGGGGGCTTGGGTCTTAGGCCTCGCCATTGGAAGGTGATACTTTATATTTTTAAATGTTTTTTTTGTGAAATTTAATATGAAAACATGTAAAAAAACCTTTTAAAACAAAGGGTACTGTACATACTAGACCTGTATTATATACGTCCCACTGCTAGACACGAGCCTCCTCTACTGAATGAGAGTGGTACATTTATAATACTCGTACTACGATTCAAGTTATATACTTCGGTAATCTTCGTCTGTTTAGGAAATACAATCATACAATGATGATAAGTTTGTTATAATATTAGATTATGTAGGTACTTCTTTATCTCTTGAATGACTAACCAAACACGTATGGAAGTATATTATTGCTTACAGATTCGTACTTATTCAATAAAAACTAAAATTGCCAAAGGACATAGTTTTTATTATAGTGCTGAAGTTAATTTGATTTCTTCATAATATGTGACATACGCACTCACGCCTGTAATCCCCGAAGGGGTAGGCAGAGGTGTAGCCAGTACACCCACATTTCGCCGAGCGTATCTCCGTCCCACGATGTGATAGGGGGCGAGCCTATCGCCATACCGGGCACAAATTCCAGACTCCGGGCTGATACTGAGCATTTCGTAATAGAAAAACCCAATACCACTTTATCCGACCCGGGATCGAACCCGAGACCTCAGCCTTAGCCTCAATCGTAACGCGTACGCATTACAACTGCGCCACCGAGGCAGTCGCCATGTGAATGATCATAATATTCAGTACCTTCACTGGTTTCAATGATCTCAAACCGAAACACAACAGTGCTTTCACACTGCAGCAGAAGTAGGTAAAGCGGTGGTATCTCACCAAATGATCTCCCACATACAAGACATTTACGTAGTTACATAAATAAAAATAAATATACTAGCTCGGCAAAGTAATTACACTACACCTGATGGTAAGTGTAGAGCAATCCCAGAATAACATAAGAACCGATAACAATAACATTCGGCTTCTTGCAATATTTTTACTAACTATACAGTCCTATATAAAGAGGCATTACATTTGTCGCATAAATGACGAAATAATATAAGAGCTACTCAATTATTTTTTATGTTCTACTTCAAATTTTATGTCGCGTTACTCTGGGCTATCCGTGACGCAGAATGCGTGCGTGAAAAAATGAGAACGAGCGAGCGAGCTTCAAGACGTCGCGCCTCATTTGAAGTGGAACCTTGTACCGGCTCAATACAAAAAAGAGACAACTCTTACAAAGTCATATAAAAATCGTGTTCTACTCAACACTATAACTAAGTTGTACAGTGACTTACAAGCATTTCATATTGGTTTGGTGATGTGATAGTACCCCGGTATAGACCCGTTCATGCTTCAGACGAAACTGGCTACCGCGTCTGTTTATACACAACATGTTACAGCTTAACTCTATTTATTCAATATTTATGCAATTCTCTTTCCACCAGTACCAAACGCGGTAGATATTAGAAAGCGAGTGTGGCGCCACGTTGGGGCTTCCACTTTTTAAGTTTAATTACAGCGATCGACCGAACACTGCATGAAAGTTGTTTGTCTGTCTGTGCGTATTAACAGCTCCGGCTAGCAACACCTCCTCCTCCCTCCCCCCAGTCTCCTGGGACACGGCACACCTCTCGTATTCAATAGATTTCGTTTAGAACTGGTTTTTGTCAGAGAGATGTGATATTGTATTTTGGTACTGATAGAAAATTGCAGCGTGTGAGTTGAAAAGAAGACTGATAACAAATCAATACGACCACATTTACCAGCCTTCGTGACGCAGTGGGTGAGAAACGAGTGGCCGTGGACTCGATCCCCGTACGGAGTAATTTTTTTGTGTTTCACTAATATTTGTTCTAGGTGTTGTGAAACCAATACTCTCGTATCTCAGAACTATGAGTGTCATTATTATGTGATATCCATATTATTATTTAGTATTAATAATTGCTAATGGAGTGTAATTGGCCATCAATAACTTAGGCCCAAAGCCAACGTCATCTGCACGTGGTACACTCTGCTGATTAACGGACACGGCAATGGTAAAGCTTGGTTCCCGTTGCGGGTTATGGGGTCAGTCAGCGGGTCGCCCCAATCCGTCAAATATATGGTACTAGAAAGTGGGCCGAGATAACGCCAGACAGAAAAAGGATAGACATTGGCAGATAGATTCGGTTCTAGCCATTTAGTTATTTATCCCTAGTTCTCATGTATAATATGAACACATTTCCATAACTCTATATTATTGCTGTATTGCTGCGATTCTACAGTAACACGGGAATGTCGCGTATAGAATACAAATTGATGGTAAACGTATGTTTACCATCCACTCACGGTAGGCAGCGGCCTGGCTGTACTTCGGCATTGCTAAGGTCCATGAGTGGCGGTAACCACTTACCATCAGGTGGGCCGCCCGCTCGTCTGTCTATCTAAGGCAATAAAAATAAATTGAAATAAAACTAGCATATACGGATTTTATCGCGGTTTAATTTTTATTTTAGATTGTAACATTAACTTTTCGAGACGACCTACACCTCAGTCTCTCCCGTGACCACGAAGGCTGAAAAGCTTTCGAAACGTCGGGACTAAAATAAAAATTAAACCGCGATAAAATCCCTATATACTAGTTTTATTTCAATGTGTAATATTCGCGTAAACCTAAGAAATCACTAAATAAAAATAAAATTAAAAATACCCGCGCTGCACATGCCGCACGCGCCGCCCCGCAGTCTATTTGATATAATGACTAGACGAAGTGGTTATTGAGGAAAGGGTAGGTATTAAGCGTGGGTGGTTGCTTACAATGTCATACAACATTAACAATCGTTGACTGCGGCGAGTCCGTACGCGCCGCAGTATTAGCCACTAACAACTAGCCGTCTAGTGCGGCGTGGATCGGAATACCAGTATTCGAGAGTAGTAGAGCCAGCTGTAGACAGTTTTGTCTACAGCAAGAATGGGCCGGCTCGTCCGGGTCGTTACCACTGTCGCACAGGAAACCGGCGTAAAGTAGCAGCTTGCTGCTGCGTTTCGTACGGTGAGTGAGATATCCGGAGGCCCAAACCCCCACCCTTTCCCAATCTCTTAATTATCCCTTTCCCATAAGGTCGCCAACGCGCCCATGATTCTTTGGGCGTACATAGGCAGTGGAGATCACTTACCATAAGGTGACCCACTTGCTCGTTCTATTAAAAAAATCATCATTCTGCGGAGGAAGTATTATATAACATATTTGTCTATCATAGACAAACCCTACATTTTTTTTTATATTCATAATTATCTACACTCATACTAGGCCCATACTATTTTTTACCTAACTTTATTAGCGAAAAAAAAACATTTTTTTGTACAACATGTTTATATACTCTTTAAGAAAGACAACATTATAACATTATACCTATGTTATCTTATTTTCTTAACTAATAATAGATTGGATACAATAATTTCCCCACAATTTGGGTAAATAGTCACCCCATCCACCCAGAAAAGCACAATATGACCAAAGCCGCAATAAAATACTAGTTTTACTATAAATTACGTATATATATATATTTTTATATTAGATTGAATGACGAGACGAGCAGGTAGCTCGCCTGATGGTAAGCGCCACGCCTGCTCATAAACAGAAGCAACGCCACACAGAACTTTAAATAAAGCACTGCATGACACTGGACTGCGCTCGTCACCCCGAGACATAAGGTGGTAAGTCTCATAATGCCCAGTAATTACACTGGCTTCAATATCCTTCACACCGGAACACAACAGTGCTTACACACTGTTGCTTGGCGGCAGAAAAAAACGTATATATTAGAAAGTTGTAGTCGATTTGTTTGGACAGGCACGTTTGTAAACAGCCGGCCCGTCCGTCCGTCCGTCCGTCTGTCCGTCACAGCGATATCAACCGACAACCCATGTTTGCGTTACGCCCGACAACCTGTTTATTTGTAGAAAACTGTACATTTTCTATTATTTACACTAATAACAGCGATCTAGTTTGTTTTAAAATAAATTTAAGACTGATTACGCGAGTTAACGCCATGGTGTTGAAATGGGTTTAAATTCTATTTTGAGTGTGGCAACGCCTAATATTACAATATACATACATACGCACTCACGCCTGTAATCTCCGACGGAGTAGGCAGAGGTGTAACCAGTACACCCACATTTCGCCGAGCATATCTCCGTCTCATGATGTGATAAGGGGCGAGCCTATCGCCATACCGGGCACAATTCCAGACTCCGGGCTGATACTGAGCATTTAGTGATAGAAAAATCCAATATCACTATTACCCGACCCGGGGATCGAACCCGAGACATCCGCGTCCGATATCAACTGACGTTGTTAACTGACTAATATTTAAAGTTTAGCATTTGAAGTTTTTTTTCTGTATGATAGGACGAAGCCGTGACAGCTCAGCGAGGACTGGTATGGACTGTCGAGAAAGTCGCAGGTTCGAAACCAGCCCCAAGAGCATAAACCTCTGACTTTTCTAAGTTATGTGTGTAGGTTTCCTCACGATGTTTCCTTCATCGTTAAAGCAAGTGATAATTAACAATTAATATACACGTAACTTAGGAAAGTCAGAGGTGTATGCTCTTGAGGCTGGTTTCGAACCTGCGACTTTCGTCTCGACAGTCCGTACCACTCCCCACTGAGCTATCACTGCTATTATCTTAAGTGTATTGTTTTTAAGTCTACTAGTCCTTAAGTTTAATTAATGTTTAGTAAAAATTTCATGTATTGTGAATATTTATGAGCGATGGAGATCACTTACTTAGGTGACCCACTTGTTCGTTTGTCGGATTATGTTATAAAAAATCAACTTTAAAAAAAGTAACAATATTGTAGTCAAACCGCATACGAATGTTAGTGTAGTCGTTATCTAAAGATTATGTAAAAATATAATGGAGAAACTCCATCCATTCATCTTCAAGATTCATCTATGACATACGTTATATACTATATATAATACTAGCTTTTGCTCGCGGCTCCGCCCGCGTGAATAGACTTTTCGGAAATAAAACGTAGCCTATAACCGTCTCCAGGGTCCCATCTATCTCTACATCAAAATTCATCAAAATCGGTTCAGTGATTTAGGCGTGAATATATAACAAACAAATAGATAATTTTTTGTGTCATACAAAGTATCCTATGTTACTTCTTATACCTCCAAGAATATGTGTACAGAGTTTCATGATGATCGGTTAAGTAGTTTTCGCTTGAAAGCGTAACAAACAAACTTACATTCACATTTATAATATCAGTATGATACTTAACGCAATCATGATTGACTCGTATATGAGTGGTAGAGCCATGCTGTAGACACTTTTGTCTACAGCATGAATGGGCCGGTTCGTCCGGGTCGTTACCACAGTCTAACAGAAAACCGACGTAAAGTAGCAGATTGCTGCTGCGTTTCGTATGGTGAGTGAGATATCCCGGACGCCCAAATCCCCCTCCCATTCCCAATCCCTTAATTATCCCTTCCCTTTAAGGTCGGCAACGCGCCCATAATTCTTTGGGTATTGTGGGTGTACATGGGCGGTTGAGATCACTTACCATCAGGTAACCCATTTGCTCATTTGCCGGCCTATGCTATAAAAAAAACTAACTCATGAGTGAATATATTTAAGGAACGATAGCTCAGCGCGGAGTGGTACGGACTGACGAGACGAAAGTCGCAGGTTCAAAACTATTACCTTGGCACACACCTCTGACTTTTCTAAGTTACGTGTATCTTTTCTTCCACCTGCTTTTATCCCACTCGCAGTGAGGTCGGCGCAACATGCTTTTAACACATGTTACAGAAAGATTAGGGGTAGTTTTTACGACCGCCCGCCTGCTTAACGTCAAGCCATCTAGGAAGAATCCCCTTCTAAGTTACGTGTATATTAATTGTTAATTATCGAGAAAACCTGCGTCGTGAAAAGGCCTGTGCCCAGCATGGACATATATAATAAAACGCCACTATCACATCATAGGACGGAAATAAACTTAGCGGACCGTGGGAGCAGCACTATTTGTACCTCTCGCTACTCCTTCGAGGATACAGGCGTGAGCTTATACTTAATAAAACAAATGCTTAATAATAAAGTAATGACGTCACAGTACAAAAATCACATTAACATTAGCTAACAGAGACTAAATTCGTCTTTGGCCTCTCACAAACACAGATCTTACTAAAAAGTTCGAAACATTAAATTTACCTAGTTATGTCACATTAACTAAATTTAAATGATCATCTGGACGCAATAAATTAGTTTAAAAAAATATACCAAAATGCATTCGCGCAAGATCGGGTGTGTTCGTACGAGATCGGCTCCTCTCGGTTGCGCTCGGCACGGGTCATCGATCCGACCTAGATCTGCAATCTACGATCCACTGTAAACGAAGTTATCAGTATGGCAAGAGATCTTTACGTATAGAAATACACCGCTTTCACAGAATTACACTCATTACTCAAATTATACGAGTGAAAAAACCACAGGAGTATGTCGGTCGCAAATGCCTGAGCCAGTTCGCATCAGGTGTACGATTCCGCGAACCGCCCAAAAAGCGCTGGCCTGACGTATTAGAAAAAGACATCAGAGCCAATGGTAGGACCATAAGCTCAAGTTCGGGTGAAGTGGAGGCATCTTAGTACGAAGGTTGTCCCTGGCATTAACCCGGGATAACACCAGACAGAAGGAAAGTTAAATTATGCAAATGGCAGTTGCAGAGAGACACTCAATAGTAGCTGTAATGGTTACGATGAAACTTGGATCTAACATACTATCAACTAAAACAAGGCGGCTAGTAACAGGGTGGCTTAGGAACAGTATTAACATCCTTCAGATGCAGAATCCTAAAAAAGAGGAAGTAAACTTTGTATGCCATTTCACTATTTGGAAGTTAGTAATTCACTTTCCCTTTGTACAAATTCACTGGTAAACGTCATAGCCTCTTTGGTTTAATGGCAGCGTACTTAGCTGATCATGAGGTCCTTGAAATCCCAGGTCAAGCAATCACAATTTATGTATTGACATCAATTGACAATGTCGATTTCTTTGTGCCCGATATGGCAATAAGTTCGTCCTTTACTATAGGGATACTTCGATCTGGGGATGAAAATAAGCGAACCACATCTATGATTGCACCTCACAGTTTCACCTTAGCCTACCCCTTAGGGTATACGGATGTGAGCTTATATATGTACATAAACGACAATCCATTATAAATAAACTACTGAATCCATTTTTACACTGGATACAATTATTTTCAATAGGCATTGTGGGTGATGCCTACGTGATTAACAACTCAAAATCTGGTACGGTTACAGTCTCATTTAACATATTTTACTGATTGAAGATTAGTTTACCAGCTGATTTTAAAAAAACAATATTTGTCTAAGAATGTTTTGTTTCAGACTAAATTATTTAGGCCCATTTGCACGACAATCCTCAATCGAGATTTACCACTAAACTTATTTACTTATGTCAAATTTTCATACGATTTGACATTTCTTAAACCAAGGAAAGTGGGCCTTAGTTATAGCATATTGTAGTATTGCTTCAAATAAAATTAAGAAAAGCATTTCGCATTTCAATAACTCTAATGGTAGTGTCCAAATGATGCTTATAGCATATAACCTCATGCTTGTATGCTCGGAGGGGTAGACAGAAGTGCGGCACTCACATTTCACCGAGCTTATTTCCATCCCATGCTGTGATATACATATAGCCATACCATTCAATTTTCAATCCCTGGCAATTCGTGTGTGATTTTGAATTGAAAATACAAACACAGGCGTTAAGGCGCAGTCTCAACGAAAAGTTAAAATATCATCGTCGCTATCAAAAATATAAAAATTCACGCGACTATGACACTTTCTCTATGTTACGCTTAAGATGTAAAAAACTTATAGGACGGGACTATAAGGCATTTTTAAACTCTGTTGAATCATCCTTGGAAGGCAATAATATCAAACATTTTTGGCGATACGTCAAAAGCAAGAGAGGTACCCACATTTTACCCATGACTATGAAATATGGTGACCTAACAACCTCAGACCAGCGAGAGGTGTGCGAGCTCTTCTCCAATTATTTTAAATCTGTTTTTGAACCTATTACCTCTCCCGTTTGCGCTGACCTATCACATAGCAGTTATATGACGAATGTTCTCAGCAACTTTCTTATCACACATAGAGACATTCTACGCAAAATTGGTAAGCTTGATGCTAACAAGGGAGCTGGTCCGGATGGAATCCCTCCACTAGTAATTAAGAGGTGCGGGGTTGAGTTATGTACACCTCTTCTTATTATATTTAATAAGTCGCTACAATCAGGTGTTTTCCCGTCCGAGTGGAAAACAGCTCATATTGTCCCAATATTCAAGTCTGGGGATAAATCTAGTTGTGTTAATTATCGTCCTATCAGTATATTATCTTGCCTAGCTAAAGTCTTTGAATCTATAGTTTATGATATTCTTTTCCATCACATTCATCCTTACTTATCCCCTAGGCAGCATGGTTTCATCCGTAACCGGTCTACAACTTCTAACCTGTTAGAATATAAAAATTACCTTTGCGATGCATTTGCTACAAGAATCCAAGTGGACTGTATCTACACAGATTTTGCCAAGGCCTTTGATAAGGTTAACCACAAAATACTTATCAACAAATTGGCAACATTTTATGGTATACATGGTAACTTATTACGTTGGATTGAATCATACCTGACTAGGCGCAATCAGTTGGTAGCAATCAAAGGCTTTTTGTCGTCTGCAGCTCAAATAACATCCGGAGTACCCCAGGGCTCTCATCTGGGACCTCTGCTTTTTATCTCCTTTATTAATGATTTAATTGACAAACTGCAGAGCCCTTGTTTATTATATGCAGATGATCTAAAAATTTACTCCATGGTTCGCAATACAAATGACTCGGTAGCTATTCAGTCCGACCTTCACGTTATTGACAGGTGGTGTTTAGACAATCGTATGTTCCTTAATGTCAAAAAATGTTATGTCGTTTCCTTTACCAATAAATATCACAAAACTATTTATAATTACAAGCTTCAAAATCATCAATTAGAGAGAAAAGCTGTAGTCAGAGACCTCGGAGTGTTGTTTGATGAGAGGTTAACATTTCGGGACCACTATGATAGTATTATAAATAAAAGTAATCAACTCGTGGGATTTATTTCACGTATCACTAAAGGGTTTCATAAGCCTCTTAGTGTTTTAAATCTGTATTTTGCTCTTGTCCGTAGTGTCATTGAACATAACTCAGTCATTTGGTCTCCGTTTTATAACGTACACATTAGACGGATTGAACGTGTACAGTGTAGATTTCTAAATATACTATGTCACAGGCTAGCCTTAAATCGTCAACTCCAGTCATATAACAGTAGATTAGATGAATTTAAACTTTCTTCTCTTGGAAAAAGGCGTAAATATTTTGACATAATTTGTCTACACAAAATAATTAATTCGCAAATAGATTCTCCTTCTATTCTATCCTGTATAAATCTTAATATTAAACCTAGGTCTCGTCATCCTCATACAAATATTTTTTCGTTGCAAGTATATCATAACAATATTTCATATTACAACCCAATAGTAAGGTTCTGTCGCCAATACAATGATATCTTAGTACACCATCATAACTCAATTGATATTTTTAACTCTAAATTGTCTAAATTCAAAAAAGATGTTTTGGCTATTTTTTAAAGTCCGTGATTTAATTCTGGCTTCTGTAATTGAATGTGAAACTGTAACTTATCACAACATTAATGTATTATAGTTTTACCTAACAGTATAGTTTAGTCTCCTATTATATATATAAACTGCTCACTACTATTTTGAACATGCTGTGTACACATGTTTTGGAATGTATTCTAGCTCGAAACCTGTAACACTGTTATATAAGATTGATGTTAAGAATGTAATCCGTTTTGTGTGCCTAATAAATAAATAAATAAATAAATAAACACAATTTATTATTGCCCAACCTGGACTTCATGGTTCTCACAGAGTAAAAAAGTGTTCTGGTATAATTAATTAAGCTTAACAATTTCATATTAATGTCTCTCTTTATTCTCGTAGGATTATAATTTGAATAATGTTGCCCATAAAACGATCCATAAACTTCTATTACTTTATGAAATATGCCCTGAGACATTTAATTTAATAATACAAGCGCTAAATGAGATTAGTTTTTGTTGCCTCGTAAACATACTTTATAGCAATTTTGTTTATCAAAACTAATTTTGGTTATTTTCGTGTCTATTTATATAAAATGTTGTTTGTGATTGCCAAATGTGACATAATAGCTTTGTTTACAATTTACAATCAAAGAACGGCGACGCATTCGCTGACCCACCTGCTCGTTTTCTCTGACATCTATAAACCATTTTCCATTGCCCACATACGCCCACTATTCCTGGAGGGTAGGTTAGGTAGAACCACGGTTCGCCAAGTTTATTTCTACCTGACTTTTTGATGGGGGCCAGCTTATTTATTTTCCTTGTTCCCTGTATTTTCACGGCAATAATTCAAGAAGTAAACATTTGTATTCACATTATACATACATACATACGCGCTCACGCCTGTAATCTCCGAAGGGGTAGGCAGAGGTATACCGGGCACAAATTCCAGACTGCGGGATGATACTGAGCATTTCATAATAGAAAAACTCAATACCACTTTACCCGACCTGAAACCCGAGACCTCAGCGTTAGCTTAATCGTAACGCGTACGCATTACAACTTCGCCACCGAGGCAGTCACAGCACAGCACATTATACAGCTTATGTTAGTGTTCATTTCAGCTCCGTACCTTTTCCTATCGATTAAAATCAAAAGCAACAGACGAATGAGCACAGTTCAGTGACATGAAGTAGAAGTAGCTATAATTCGAAGCTCTCATTGGTGTTGCTTCTGTTTATGGGCAGACGTGATGCTTTCCATCAGGCGAGCGACCTGCTCGTCTCATCATCGAAAGGTAAATTTGAAATACACTGTACTTAACATCAGGTTTAGTGTAGTCAAAAAAGCTGCTATCCATTATACGATTAAATACTGTAACTACCCCACTGTTCCCCAGTATACGGCGGTTGCTGCGCCTGCGCAGGGGAACTTGTTGCTAGGCGTATTTATGGTTTTATTTCTTCTTTTCGTGTAACGTTCGCAGTTTGTCGATAATTAAATAATACTAGAGTGCCGAGCGTTGCTTGCTCAATAAATATTGAAAAACACATTGGATATTATTCCATAGTTTTTCATCTTATTGCTCTCTTCCGTGTCTATGGCTACTTTCAATAACATTAGGGAACGGCAAAAATATCTGGATGTCAGAGTTTTGTTTATAGAAACTTACAGAAAAAACTGGTAGGTATAGTGTTTAAGTAATTATGGATGCGTGGCCCGCACGAGTCCGCACGCGTTAATATCGAATTAATATTAATCACGCCATAAAAACATGTGAAATCTGCATTTGATATTTTAAAGATCTCGTTTCTCGTAAATTACTTTTTAATACGTTATCTGGCAGATCAAATTCATGCTCGTAGTTTAAATTGTCATGAGGGACATTTGAACGTGTGTCCTTTACAACAATTGAAATTGCAGGTACTTATCAAAATCTGTACGCACATTGAAAAATCGGCTCTAAAACATGTAAAGATATGTTTAACTAAATTTAAAAATCCCGACTTAATATTATAATTTAATTGCTTATACGAAAGATTGTAAAGTTTTTTTTGTCTTTTTGGAGTCGGTGCAATTTACCGACACTGGCACCGACTCCAAAATTTTATCTATACCCATTTTTTTTGTGTTTGTGTGAAAATAATATTATATGTAACTTTGAAATGTTATTTTAAAGTTGTTATTTACAGTTTCAGTTTATTTTAAGCTCTACCGATTTCAATAAATTATGACGACTGATTTCCGGGCCGCAAAATCTATTTAGATAGGCAAAATATCAAATGTCATACACGACAATTGCAACTACAGGAGGCCAATTCTCGTAATTTTAAATGTTCAAAATATCATTCCGATCTAGTCTCAGCGTCAAGAAAGTTGCAAATGGCATTCTCTTAAACCAATAATCAACGTGAAATGCACCTAGCATTAGCAGTAGCATTACACCGTTTTGGCTTCAGTAAACTTTTATTCTATTTTCAATCTCATTACGATCTATGTTCACGTTTGACGTTGATTATTGGTTTAATAGAATACCATTTGCAACTTTCTTGACGCTGAGACTAGATCGGAATGATATTTTGAACATTTAAAATTACTAGAATTGACCTCCAGGTATCGATTTAATTTGCCAGATAACGCATTATAACGTAGCTTAGGAAGTTCAAATTTCATACATGCTTTCCCCTAACAGCGTGATGATGGTATGCACTCTTATATTTTATATGAAATACTTGCCATTTACTTGTATATTTAAAAATAGACCTTATTCTTAGGAAGAATTCTCCGCTTTTATAGTCGACAAACTACAATCCAAATTAAATCTGAGAAGCGTGATCTTTAAAATATCAAATGCCGATTTCATGCGTTTTAATAGCGTGATTAATATTAACTCGATATTAACGCGTGCGGGACCATGCATCCATAATTAAATGCGGTTTAGGCCCGCGGTTGCACCTGTGTTACACTTGCTAAACCAGTGCGAATAGATTTTTATCTTGGCAATGAGTACAATTTCTTAAACAAACTTAAAGCGTAATATGTTTGTTTACTGTTTTTTTTCTATTTTCTATTGTAATCCGGTATCAAATCCTAACAAAATATACATGGGATCACCGTAAAAAAACTCAGAATCGAACTCATTATATCGGTGCATATTTGTTGGAGCTATGTGTAAACATAGTGTATCAGCTTGCAGCCCAAAATATGTAGACCGTCGAAAGACATGCACCCTCAAGTCGGCAGAATTATGCTTGTATGAAGTTACTAGATATTTATAATATAATGGCTGACTTTTGACCCGGAACACGACTCGCCGGAAGAGCCACGTTTGGTTTTCAGCATGTCCACGATTGTCGCTATCTAGGTACAAATATGTTTCAGAGTTTGGAGGTCGTGGGTTCATGGATGATATAAAATAATACTCCTTTAAATAAATAACACCCAACAGTCACATATAGTACATTGATCCTTGAAGAAGAATACTTAAGAATTGTGATTTTTCGAATCTCAACACAAATTATAATTGAGTGAACCTAGGAATTAAACCCAGGGCCCAACGGTTCTCATTCTTAGTACTGTGCCACTCGACCAATGATGCTTGTGTTTTTAATGTAAGCAATTGTGTAATACATAAATACCTAAACTGATCTGATCTGATCTGTGATCTTTTCAATATACAAAGATATATTTTAGTTATAAAATTATCATAATCAATAAATTTTTATAATTAGTAGTTCCGATTCAGATGACATTTACTCAGATTTGTCAGTGAGAGGATTTCAAGACATTATGTGATCGTAAAAAATAATGTTGCTTCACATTGATTGGAACTAGACTGCTTTTATTTTACATAGTAAGTGTTATTTTTATCGCGGTTTTATTGCTATTAATTAAGTAGTAGATTCACGCTGTCGACACTTTTGTCTACAGCATAAATTGGCTGGCTCCACCGGTATATCAACATTGTCTCACAGAAAACCGCACGTCGGTCTGTGGAAACTTGGTGTTACATTTCGTACAGTGAGTGAGTCTTACGGAGGCCCAAATATCTCTTTTCTTTCCATCACCATTAGTTTACTTTTTGTCTGCAACAGACATACTATTTCTAGATATTTTTTGCATAGGCTGGCAAACGAGCAAGTGTGTCACCTGATGGTAAGTGATCTCCACCACCTATGTACGCCCACCATACCAAAAGAATTATGGGCGCGTCGCCGACCTTAAAGGAAAGGGATAATTAAGGGATTGGGAAGAGGAGGGGAATTTCGGCCTCCGGATATCTCACTCACCGTATGAAACACAGCAGCAAGCTGCTACTTTACATCGGTTATCTGTGAGACAATGGTCAAGACCCGGACGAGCCGGCCCATTCATGCTGAAATGAAATGAAATAGTTTATTAATAATGTAGGCAATTAGATTATTGCTGTAGACAAAAGTGTCGACAGCGTTACTCTACCAGTTAAATAACTTAAAGGTGTTCACAGGTGTTTAATATCACTTTCCATCAGGTGGCTCACCGACTTGTTTGCCAGCATCTGCTATAAAAAAATTAGAGAGTCGACCTCCATTTATTTTGCTACTTTAATTAAATTTCATTGCGATGCACTGCTCAGTGTTATCTAAACTTCATCGATTCTTGCTTACAGGATTTACAATGGCGGGTGTGAGGTCGGAATAGTTCCTGCAATGGTCTTCTTATAGGTATCCCTTACTAGAAACCAAAACTGATCTAAATTATTTTTTATTAGCCTGAATAAACAAGCAGATCACTCGCTTAAGGGCAAACTCCAATTTTATGGCATAAACGGAGGCAACACCATTGAATGACACTGCACTCCCCTCGATGAAAGACGGCAAGTCACAATGACGTCAAATACAAAGACCCAAATACAAAACATAAAATGCCACCTTCATTTTCCGACCACAATGTAATCCAATGAAACCAAAAATACCACTCACTCAAAACCCAAAAGCTGTATGAGTCACACTCGAAAAAAAGTAATTGCATTTTTCTAGGTTCGTGGCTAAAATACCCGGTGTGCGCGATCCACAGGGGTGACGTCACAAAGAAATGCCCATTCGACTCGTACGCTGACAGTTCGCCGCGGAAATAGACGTGATGTCGAAGACCTCTTTTATTTTTATTGCTTTGAATTCGCGAGTCGAGGGCAAGGCACCAGCGTGTAGCGGTGTTGTTTATGAGCGGAGCGATTTAGCTATTTTTTCGATGTGGGATAGGCGGCTGGGGTGGATGCCAGATAGAAATAATGAGGAATAATAAAGATTTATTTTTAATGCACTTTGTAGGCCGCAGGTGAACAATGAGCAGTACTGTTGATAAGGCAATATGTGCGACTAGAGAATTAATTAATAACCTTATTTGTCAATTTAATGAAATTCTGTATCTCTGATTGATTTTTAGCTATACAATTGCTTTATTTTTTTTTATGATACTATATCATAAAAATCAATTAATTAATTTATCTAAAACAACACCACACTGTTTTGAATTAAAAAATAGTTATTATTGATATAATATGTGATTGAACTATTGCCAAATCGCCTATCAATCTAATATCACGAGATCTTACGAGTGGTAGAGCCACGCTGTAGACAATTTTGTCAACAGTATGAATGGGCTGGCTCGTCCGGGTCGTTACCACTGTCTCACAGGAAACCGACGTAAAGTAGCAGCTTGCTGCTGCGTTTCGTACGGTGAGTGGGATATCCGGAGGCCTAAATCCCCTCCCCTTCCCAATCCCTTAATTATCCCTTTCCTTTAAGGTCGGCAACGCGCCCATGATTCTTTTGGTATTGTGGGCGTACATGGGCGGTGGTGTTCACTTACCATCAGGTGACCCACTTGCTCGTTTGTCGGCCTATACAATAAAAAAAATATCAATCAGTTTCTATAAATCATTTCCGTTAATGAGCCAACACGAATTAAATTTGAATGAATGACATACAGCACGATGACATAAATTATGCGCTTCGGCGATGATCAGTTTTCACGAATCAATACAAATATACAATAAATGCCCGGCCATCCACTTTCAGTCAGTCACACAACAATGCTAACTCAGATGCAATGACATTGTTTATTAAGGCAATCCGAAATCAAATGATGGATTTAAAATATCAAACCCGCCGACACTACAACCACGTCTTAAATTAGATAGTGTACAAAAATGTACCGCATCGGTCAGTTAATAGCATCGTATACATGAATTAACGTCCACTCTGTATCTAGGTTTAGTGTTCTGATAAGAGCTCTCAAACTGCCCACGTCCTCAATATCGTCAAAACATTTTATGATTTGTCGTATATTTGCAGCTGGTTTTTATTTCAAGATATCGGTAGCGGCCTGGATTTATGGCACCCAAAGACTTTAATGTACACTACTAAATAAGTTGCGCGGTACATACAAATTGTACCACTAAGTTACGGTCAATTGACCGTAACTCAATATTACCATCTCGGTTACTCTCAACTAGAACCCCTATCGTGGTCCCTGTTTATGAGCTATCAAATTCCCGCGTTATGTGACGCAATTTTCCTTCTAAACAGCCCGTCTTGTAGTATACATGAAAGTCTTTGATGGCACCTAATAATGAGTTAAGAGAATAATAAATAAATACACCTAACAGTCACACACATAGTCCTGATCCCACTCTAGGTGGGTATCATCTGTATCGTGGGTATCAGAAACTACGAGGGACTTGGACCCACAACACACAGACCCGAAACAAACATTTGTGGGTCACACAAACATTTGTCTCGGTGCGAGAATCGAATCCACGGCCTCTCGCTTCGCAGCCGTTTACTCACCCACTGCGCCACGGAGGCTGTCAACAATCGAATCATATCATAATCGAAGAATATCGTTGATTATTGTTTTAAGAGAATGCCATTTGCAACTTTCTTGACACTGAGACTAGATCGGAATGATATTTTGAACATTTAAAATTACGAGAATTGGCCTCCAGCTTTGGTGTAGTCGAAAACCAGCGCCAGGCACGTTATGTCTGGTAAAATGCTGAACTAGAACCTTTTCGGCAAACTCGGGAGACACATGCTGCCTATATTACTTACTTATTTGGTGCCTACTTTCTTTAATTACTTTGCTTTCTTCTCTTTCGTTTAATATCTTGTTTGTTATGTAACTGTAATGTGTTTTTTTTATCATTATTTCTATTTGTGTTAATTTGAGGTGTGTCTGTATACGCCGAATAAACGTTTTTCTTTCTTTATTTCTTACCATTGGAATCATATTACTAAGGTTACTAGATGCCTCGGCGGCGCAGTTGTAATGCGTACGCGTTACGATTGAGGTCAACGCTGAAGTCTCGGGTTCGATCCCCGGGTCGGGTAAAGTGATATTGGGTTTTTCTATTACGAAATGCTCAGTATTAGCCCAGAGTCTGGAATTTGTGCGTGGTATGGCGATAGGCTCGCCCCCTATCACATAAGGGACGGAAAAACGCTCGGCGAAATGTGAGTGTACTGGTTACACCTCTGCCTACCCCTTCGGGGATTACAGGCGTGAGTGCGTATGTATATGTATACTAGATGGTAGATTCACAATGCGTGCCGTTCAATAACATTGCTTTCTGAAGCTGGCTCTTGAGACGACCTCTGAAGGGATAATCAAGGCTCTTTGGTATCAAACCATTAGCAGAAACGACTATCGGGACAATGATTGTTGAGTCTACATCCCAAACGTCATTAAATTAGTGTGCCAGGTCTAAATATTTGGACATTTTGTTTTTTTCGGCTTTCGTCATGCAGAATTGTAATATCAACAAGTATTGCCGCGCTAATCGATCTACTACCATAATAAACATGACTGTCTCGGTGGCGCAGTTGTAATGCGTGCGCGATACGACTGCTGCGCTGAGGTCTCAGATTCGATCCCCGGGTCGGGTAAAAATGATATTAGGGTTTTCTATCACGAAATGCTCAGTATTATAGTCCGGAATCTTGAATTGTGTCCGTTATTTTATTCTTTTTTTTATTGTATAGGCCGACAAACGAGCAAGTGGGTCACCTGATGGTAAGTGATCACCACCGCCCATGTACGCTCACAATACCAAAAGAATTATGGGCGCGTTGCCGACCTTAAAGGAAAGGGATAATTAAGGGATTGGGAAGGGGAGGGGGATTTGGGCCTCCGGATACGTCACTCACCGTACGAAACGCAGCAGCAAGCTGCTACTTTACGTCGGTTTTCTGTGAGACAGTGGTAACGACCCGGACGAGCCGGCCCATACATGTTGTAGACAAAAGTGTCTACAGCGTGGCTCTACCACTCATAAAAGCGATAGACTCGCCCCCTATCACATCATGGGACGGAAATAAGTTTGGCGAAATGAAAAGTTACACCTCTGCCTACCCATTCCAGGATTACAGGCGTGTAGGAGTACAGTGCGTTACGTATGTATGTATAAAATATTTTATCTAAATATATAAATATACAGTGTTACCAAAATCCATTTAGAAACTACCGACCTACATGTACAATTTTATCATTTCAAATATGCCAGAATACATTTCACCTTCCCTGGTAACAGTCCGGTTGGTACGATCGCCCTTGATCTAGTTACTATCGTTCGGCGCGAGGCTCCTTGACCGCGGACTCCTACTCCTACCGAGGCCTCTGTAAATTCTACTGATAAGATAAAACTAAAATACCTGACAATGATGTGTATTTACGGAGATGCGATCGACTAAGAAATGTTTTTATTTATTAGTTTTAAACGACGAGACGAGCAGGTCGCTCTCCTGATAGTAAGCATCACGCCTGCCCATAAACAAACCCGGATATCTCACTCATCGTACGCAACGCAGCAGCAAGCTGCTACTTTACGTCGGTTTTCTGTGAGACAGTGGTAACGACCCGGACGAGCCGGCCCATACATGCTGTAGACAAAAGTGTCTACAACATGAATGGGCGTGTACCACTCAAAAGATAATATAATTATTAACCGAGTTAAAATAGGAGAAGATTCTGAATTAATCTGTATATAATATTCACAGCCTCCGTGGCGCAGCGGGTGAGTTGCCGGCTGTGAAGCGAGAGGCCGTAGGTTCGATTCCCGCGCTGAGACAAATTTTGTTTTGGGTGTTGTTGGACCATAAGTCCCTCTTAGTTCTTAATACCTACTATACAGGTTTACCTAGTGTGGGGTCAAGACTATGTGTATGACTGTTGGGTGTATTTATTTATTTATATAGTTTTATATTTATATTATTTTTTTTATTGTCTGAGCTAACGGCCGCCTGATGGTAAGCGGTCACAACCACTCATGGACATCGGCAATACTAGGGGAACAGCCAAGGCGCTGCCCTACCATTGAACGAATACTCTTTTTAAGGCTTGTTTAAAGAAGAACATATAGCGTTGAAACACCGAGGCAGGGAGCTTTTTTTTAATTCGGTAGGGGTTACTCCAATGGTGGTTCCATATATATTTTTTTAAGATCTGGTGATAGAGTACGGAGGGAAATGGGAAACTCATCAACGGATAGCAACAAACGAATCGCGATTCGGGATATAAAATGGTTTTTGATATTTTGAAACGTCTTCTCTCTCCAAAAACTATTCAACACAAAATTCAACACTATTTAATTTATATGTTTAAATAAAGAACATTCACAGCGGTCTTTTAATTAATCCAATAAATAAGACAAACAGGAAACGGGCCGAGTGAAAAAAAAAGCTTCGCATCCGGTCATAGCCGGCCCGCCATAATTTGCCGAGATGATTTTATTTTTGTTTAAACTTTTACTGTACTCAATAAGAAGGCCGTGGGATATTAACGTGAAATCAATAATAAATGATGACTCAACATAATAATATTCAGAGTCTACAAATTCAATTATGCACTTCGGTAATGTTCGTTTTTACGAATTATTACGATTATGCAATGATCACGCTTCATCCGGGTCGCCCCCTATCATTTCATGGGTCGGAAATAAGCTCGGCTAAATATGTACTGGTGTACTCTGCCTTCCCCTTCGGGGATTACAAGCGTGGGTGTGTACGTATGCTGGAGATATTTACGTATTTGCCGGAGCTGCCCACTATTGGAAATTATGCCTGATATAACGATAGGCTTGCCACCTATCACTTTATGGGACGAAAATAAGCTCGGCGAACCGTCAATACTAGTTACACTTCTGCCTATTCCTTCGTGGAGCCGGGCCTGAGTTAATACTAATGTGATTTCGATTTTAAACATTATGAACCTGACGAATGTTAGACTTCTTTGTAAAAAATTGTTGGTACCCACCACCGAAAGGTGCGAGATATGTTGTTCTTATTTACACAAATAACAAAACGAGCAGTTCCCTCGCCTGATGTGCCCACCTGCCCATGAACAAAAGCAACATCAATCAGAGCTTTGAATTATAAAGTCGGTACTGAATGGCACCCTTTTGGTCCCTAACCAAAATCCCTACGCTGTTATACTTACTAAAACTCCGCGGAGGCCTCCTTCAGCGCAATTGAGACGGACCCGAGGTATCCTGAGTGTATTCTGGATTACTACCGGTACCGCCCTGCGGCCTATCCTACAGGGACTCAAGAGGCACCTTACTATAATAACGCATTTCAGCGCCTTGCCGTCCATCTCGAGGTTGCACCGCAAGACCGTACATTACGCACGAGGGGGCAGGAGGCGCTAGTCAGTCGTCAACGCGGCCCCTCCTTCTTCTTCGGCGGCGATCAGGATTGGTTCGTTACCGTTCCTCTTCGGCGCTCTCCTTCTGCGACATGACACGGTCAACATACAAGAGACTGACCACCTAGACCTACTTCCTCATAATTGCACAATATTACCGCCTACTATTTATTTATTTTATTTGGGACAACAGTGGTAATTACATTGTAACTTAATAATACAATAACATTCAAGCAACTTACATGATAAATGCATCACCTTCAGAAGCCACAGCATGCATTGAAAATAAGTATTGGAGACGAAAATAATAATTACAATATAAATAGATAGATACAATAAAAGTTATGAGAGAGGAGAAATACAATCATTAATTATTACTATACAATATTGTAGATACTCTGAAATCCTATATTCAAGACAGAACCTGCGTAATCGCGGGCTTATGGAAGACCAGCGGTTGCGGCTTGACTGCGACCTCACGCTGTATAAGCCCATTTGCACACACACAATGACATTCGGAACAATGCACTTATTTTTAATATTATTATGTTTCTTCCCGCCATGCCGATATTCGTTGTATTGCATCTGTAGTGGTCTCACCGGTGCGTCGCCTCATTTGAGCAAGTAGGACGGGGCGCTTCATGTGTGGCTACTGTGGGTGTGTGCAGCGTTTGTTGGTGTGGTGGAGGGAATATGATGGTTACCATCATCACCCTCCGGTTCCGAAGCAGTTTAAAATAGTTTATTTTTAATTTTTTTTATGTACTGCAAATGTATATTGTGCTGTGTGCAATATTTTTTTTTTATTATTATTATTTTAATCCGTGGGCCGATTGCAGCGCGCAAAACTCTAATATTAACTGCACTGTATTTTCGAAAATGCATGGGCGTCGTCACGTGACCATTATACTTCATATGAAAAACGCGGAAAAGCTGAAGCAAACATATAAATCAGTTGACAGTTGTGTTCGGATTGAGAATGTTACTTTATTCTCTTTCCTCAAGTCATATAATGTAGAATGTTCAATTTGACGACAATATAACATAGGGTTGGCACTTACGATGCCTTATTTTAATATTCTATAAATATTATTGACTATATTGACAGCCTCGGTGGCTCAGTTGTAATGCGTACGCGTTACGATTAAGGCTAGCGCTGAGGTCTCGGGTTCGATCCCCGGGTCGGGTAAAAGTGATATTGAGATTTTCTATTTCGATATGCTCAGTATCAGCCCGGAGTCTGGAATTTGTGCCCGGTATGGCGATAGGCTCGCCCCTATCACATCATAGGACGGAGACACGCTCGGCGAAATGTGGGTGTACTAGTTACACCTCTGCCTACCCCTTTGGGGATTACAGGCGTGAGTGCGTATAAATGTATGTATGTTATTTACTATTATTATGTGCAAAAGTGTCTCAGTCATTAGAGCATCCGATATATTTTGTCTTTCAATGGATAGTGGCCACAGTACATCCATCAGCATATATTCGTCCACAGCAGGACATAGGTCTATGGCTCTATGGCATCTGAATCAAAACCAAACGGGCGAACTGATCATGTGTATATATATATTTTTATATTTAAATCATGCAATCAGTCAATGATTATAACCAGCAGGCCAATTCTCGTAATTTTAAATGTTACGTTACACAATACAAATGTTATGTTATGTTACACAATATCATTCCGATCTAGTCTCAGCATCAATTTCACATTACAACAGCGCCACCGAGGCAGTAAATAAGTTTTGCTTTTAACCGAGTGCATAAGAACGGATCGAATAATTCTCCGGAACCCGCCAACCCTAGCATAAAACTGACATTAATGCATTAACTCGACATAAAAATGCACATAAAACCCATGGCAAAGTGTCTGTGTGTTGCGATAATAGTATTTGTTACAGATATTTATTATTTACACTTAGCCCATATTTTCAGTGGAGGCCTTGAGATGAATATAAAACTTGTTCCGATCTAGCATCTACAGTTTTATATCGCTTTGGCACTACACGTTTTTATTGATTTATAGTAAGCCAGAAGTAAAAAAAGAGAATGTGTTTTTATAGCAGAAGACGAGCAAGTGGGTCAAGTGAAGTAAGTGATTTCCACTGCCCATATACGCCCACAATACCAAAGAATCATGGGCGCGTTCCCGACCTTAAAGGAAAGGGATAATTAAAGGATTGGGAAGAGAACGCAGCAGCAAGCTACTTTTCGTCGGTTTTTTGTGAGACAGTGGTAACGACCCGGACGAGCCGGCCCATTCATGCTGTAGACAAAAGTGTCTTCAACTTGGCTCTACCACTCATAGTAGTGATCTCCATCGCCCTTACATCCACAAAACCAGAAGCCGTGGCTACGTGGTGAAATGTCTCTACCACTTACAAATGGGCGAAACCACCGCTATAGATTTTCCTGCCGCTAAGTGAAGCCAGTGAAATTACTGGGTATTATGATATGAGACTCGTTTTTAATTAGTTTGAATGACTTAACGAGCAGATCGCTCGCCTGATGGTAAGCGACACGCCGGCCCATAAACAGAATACATCACCACACAGAACTTGGAATTACAAAGCACTACATGGCACTGGACTGCGCACGTTACCCCGAGACATAAATTGTTAAGTCTCATAATGCCCAGTAATTTCACTGGCTTCAATTCCCTTCAAACCGGAACACAACAATGCTTACACACTGTTGCTTGATGACAGAAATACACAATGCAGTGGTACCAACCCAGACGGCCTCTCGCATACAAGAGACCTACCACCTTGTAAAAAGACTTAACATCTTCTCGGGGTGACGAGCTCTGTACAGAGCCATGCAGTACATTGTAATTGTCGATGGTATTTTTACGTTTATAGGCAGGCATGATGGTACCATCAGGAATGACCTGCTCTCAGATCCAGCCAACTCATATATATGACAGCAACTCAGATAGATTGGCGGTACGCCCGTTATCGGTAGGAACTTCTGGTACAAGGTTCATGGCGTAGGTCTCAGGCAATTAAACCACAAAGATACCGTATGGTAATAATTGTATTCTATGTAGCCACCGCTTTGTCTATTTCTGCCGCCAACAAGGTGGTAGGTCCTTCGTTTGCGAGAGACCGGCTGGGTTGGTACCACCGCTTTGTCTATTTCTGCCGCCAAGCAACAATGTGTAAGCACTGTTGTGTTCCGGTGTGAAGGACATTGAAGCCAGTGTAATTACTGGGCATTATGAGACTTAACACCTTATGTCTCGGGGTGACGAGCGCAGTCCAGTGTCATGCAGTGCTTTATTTAAAGTTCTGTGTGGCGTTGCTTCTGTTTATGGGCAGGCGTGGCGCTTACCATCAGGCGAGCGACCTGCTCGTCTTGTCATTCAATCTACTAAAAAAAAAAAAAAAAATGTAGGTAATCAGCAATCACAAATTACAAACTATTATCAGAGTTGAGTGAACTATCGGTCCCGTTTGGAAGGTCCGAACTGTATCGCTCTCTCTAATCAACTGAATCCCAGACTCACCGCTCTCCAATATTTAAAGTGTGACAGTTGCCCCTCCAAACGATTCCGATCACGTGACGGCGTTCACTACCCGTAGTTATAATAATATCAATCGAGTTACTAATTATTGTTAAATTATCGTAATCTACGACATATAAAAACAGACCATACACGTGTAAGTTACGTGTTTCAAAAACATCCTCAAACAAATTGTATCGACTCCCGAAATTCCGGAATCCCACACAAAATTGTTCTAATTTGCGTATAATCAAAATAACTAGTGACTGTCGCATCCTGACGGTCAGCATAAGTCACCAGGCCATCGCGCTTCCCTTTACGTCACGGCCTTGTCATACTTGTTTTCCTACATTTCCAATGCGTTAGTATCGGGACTGGGGCGGTTTTGGTGAGAGAAATGGGAGTGAGGACCTCACGGGTATTTGAAAATAGTATTTACATCAAATACGTGAAGGCGTGCAAATCTATCTGTGTGAGCTTATGAGTAATTATCATGATGATAAATAATAATAAATAACACTCAACACATAGTTTTGACCCCACCGTAAAATTCGATTATCTTGTGTCATGTTATATGTCACAATACCACAATAATAACACAGACTTGAGATAGATAACTCTTTATTAAACACCAAACTTAAGAAACAATACAAAGGAACCTTATAACTATAATACTGTCAAGAGGCGGTCTTATCGCTAAAAGCGTCTCTACCAGACAACCTTATTGTAATAGAATTGCTTAAAAAGGGCTAGTAGGGGTGTATGTAACATGTTACGTAATTAACAATACTAAATAAAATATAAATACCTATAATATATAGCAACAATATTGTAATTAAATATCTATAATATACATACCCATCACGCCTGTAATCCCCGAAGGGGTAGGCAGAGGTGTAACCAGTACACCCACATTTCGCCGAGCGTATCTCCGTCCCATAATGTGATAGGGGGCGAGCCTATCGCCATACTGAGCACAAATTCCAGACTCCGGGCTGATACTGAGCATTTCGTAATAGAAAAACCCAATACCACTTTACCCGACCCGGGGATCGAACCCGAGACCTCAGCGTTAGCTTAATCGTAACGCGTCCGCATTACAACTGCGCCACCGAGGCAGTCATATAATTATAAGTCATATCTATAATATAATTTAAATATATCTATATATAACAATATTATATAATATTTAGATGCATATTTGTCGAACACTCAAACATTTCTTTCGATGCGGGCCGAATTTGACAACCTGCTACACACCCGCTGCTTTACACAGACTGTAAATTAAACTTAAAACAAGATAAATAGTGTAATTTAATTATAATTATTCAATGTAATTTACTGTATAACTATCCTATGTTTACCATATACAACGTGTTATAGAAAGGGGCGGGCAAATTTAAGCAATGTATAGTGTAGGGTAAAAGTATTTTATACTCCATAGTACCAAATCCGATTGCATTGTTAGGACATAATTATAGATTTTTCTTTTTTATCGAATGAGTAACATATCGATATCGACTTTCAACTTTGGACAACATTAAATGATAAACAGTGATACTTCAGACCTCCTTTCATTTAATTATTTTATAATTAAAAAACATTAAACAGTTGTCAAATGTCAATATTTATTTGACGCAGTCAGTTCGGCTATTTCTGATTTTATGAAGTATGATTACGAGTTCAAAAATATGTTGTTATGACTAAAAACAAGTATTATGTATTGGTATTTTGTGTTGGTGCAGCTTTTAAGAGGATCGTTGACTGTATTAAGCCAAATTCATAGATGGACGACCCGAGAATGAAGTCTTTAAAATGCTTCTAGAGGATGGTACCCTATATCGTCTTCAGCAAACACTCTTTTAGGTACAGATTTGTGTTTAAATTACAAGTTACGTACATCTTAATTAAGTTTATTAAAAAGTGAGTGTCGTTCGTAATAATTAATAGTGATGTCATCAATCTTATCGATCTTAATAAACGAGTGATTAAAATTAACGTGTAATTTCTGGATGTCTTGGTTTTGAAAGATCCGGTACATAAGTACTAATTGTAATGTGTATGTAATGCCCCTAAAATATGACCACACCTTTCTGTAACACGTTGTATAAACATACAGAAAGAAAGAAAGAAATTAAATTTATTTGCAACAAACACAAATTATACACGTATAAAAAGAAAAAAACAGATAAAAAAACACTTTGCTGCAAACAGGCTCCAACTCAGCAAATATGTTGGCAGTACAGCCAACGCTGGTCTTCCGTTGGGCCGTTTGATGTGATTGTCATGGAGGACAAAAAACTTTGTATAATAAAATAAACAAAATAAAAATAAAAATAAAATAAAACAAACAAAATGAGCATAAAATAATTAGAAGCTAAAATAAAACTAAATCATATTATCTAAAAACAACAACAACAACAACAACACTATTAATTAATTAACAACACTAATTAACACACAGACAAGAGCGATTGTGTAGACATCTGTTACCCACTGTCCAAGGAGCATAAGCTGAAACGTAAGTAGGAGCAATAGTGAGACAATAATAATAAAACCAAGCATTACTTTATTTTATATAGCACTGGTATCATGCTTAAGGAGTCCCTGAGCTACTTGATGGTCAAGTATAAAATTTCTGAGCTTTAACTTGAAACCATTAATGTTTTGCAGGTTTCTGATTGGCGGAGGGATATTGTTCCAACATTTAGTGGCTATGTACCGGAAACTACCTCTAAAAGCCGCTGAACTATGACTATGAGTGTAGAGCTGTTTTGCACACTGCCGAGGCCCACGTGAGGTGTGACCTGTTGCCCAGGACAATTTGCTATGAAGATAGCCAGGTGTTTTATGCTTCAAGACTCCAAAGAGAAGACAGGCAAGATGGAGTTTACGCCTATGTCGCATTTTTAAAATTTTGTGTGTGTTAAGATAAGGGGTGACGTGGGCTCTCAATGGAATCTTGAAACAGAAGCGGGCACAGGCATTTTGCACTCGCTGAATAAGTCTTTGAGTTCTGGCTAGTAAGCGAGGGCCAAAGACTGTATCCATGTAGTTCAGTCTTGATAGGACAAGTGATTCTACAAGCTGTAAGCGCAAACTTTCCTGCAGATATGGCCTCATTTTGTATAACACCTTTAATTTATAAAAACAGCTCTTAACTAAATTTGCAACATGCTTCTCGAAACGAAGCTCACTGTCCATATGCAAACCTAAGTTGCGAGCTTCATATACTCGCTCAATAGGATTGCCTAAAAGTTGGAGGTTAATTGGTTGACTTAGACTACGCAGCTGATGCTTGGTACCAAAAACGATGTACTTAGTTTTGTCGGGATTCAAAAGTAGACAATTGCGTGTAGACCAGTCAGCAATTTTAGTAAGATCCTCATTTAGTTTAAATACTGCGTTATTGACTTCTGATGGTTTAAAAGATATGTACACTTGTATGTCGTCTGCATAAATGTGAAATTTGCAGTGCTTGATATGCATAGTTACATCAGACAAGTATAAAATAAACAAGATTGGTCCCAGGATAGAACCCTGTGGTACCCCCCTAGTGACAGCCACTCTGTCTGATAACAAAGTAGATCCATTTTCATAGCTAAGTTTCACAACCTGACAGCGATAACTCAAGTAACTATGGAACCATTTTAGGGATTTGGAGTCAAAACCGTAGTAAGATAACTTAGACAGCAAAAGATTAATATTAATTGAGTCAAAAGCCCTTGAGAAATCCAGCAATACCAGTAGTGTACACATACCTTCGTCTTGAGAGCACAATATGTTATCTGTCACATCAAGCATTGCTGTCACTGTACTACGCCCTTTTCTAAAACCTGACTGTGTCTCAGGCAAAATATTATTATTTTCTAGATAATCCACTAATTGTTTACAAATAGCTTTCTCAATGACTTATACAATACAATGTTTGAAAACTTTAAATTTACTATATTTCATATGGAAATCCTGGGAAGGAGGGATAGTTAAGCCACACCGTGACGTGTTCGCCAGCATTTCGAACTAATAGCCGCCCGAGCAACTCGAGACTGTAGCAATCCTTAACCTTTTTCCAAAAAAATAAATTACCATAATTTACCCCCTTTTGACATCCTAAGTACGCTCCCGCCAGCGACCTCCAACGACATCTTTTCCTACAGTTTAAGGCCACGTTACTAACAAATGTGCACCGATGTACTTTATTGCGTGATAATTATACATTCCGACGTTATTCTGAGTGTTACGTCTTCATTTCGTTTTATTTTCGATTTTTTCTTCCGCCTTATTATTTTATTGATGAAATTGTTATGTAGATAAATGTAATATTTTTCTGGTGATAGTCTACAGTGATAGTTGGCATGATTTTCTTTAGAATACAGAACATAATAAATTTGAATTATATTTTTTCATATTCTTTATTCCAGCATATCCTAAAACAGCCATAAGTTTGGTGTTGCAATAGCGATGATTAAAGATGAAAACCATGCGATATCTAACAAAGACCATCCACAAACTAATTTTGGAGACTCAAACACCTATAAATATAATACATGTCAAGTTCAAAACGTACGTAAGCAGACAAAACACTCACCCACGTGTAAACAAAATTGGACAATAATTACATTTGTCCAAATATAATGTAATGTGAATTTTTCTCGGTCCATATTTTCAAAACAACTTGACAAAGGTTCATAATATCTGCTGCAGCTCAATAAATATGTCACAAATGTGCCATTTATGGAATAAATATTTGTTAATTTTCACATTGATGTCATTCAAAGCAACGACTTGTGTAGGGGCGGTAGTTATTTACAGTGTATAATATAAGCTATTCCTGTACCCTGAAAGAGGTAGGCAGAGGTACAACTAGAGAATATACCGCCAACACACCTACTGTAGCTCCTGTAAATAAACTAGGATTGATAATGAATCATTCGACACGCTCCGTGGCGCAGCGGGCGAGTAGCCGGTTGCGAAGCGTGAGGCCGTGGGTTCGATTCCCGCACCTTGACAAATGTTTGTCTGATCCACAAATATTTGTCTCGGGTCTGGGTGTTGTGGGACCGCAAGTCCCTCGTAGTTCTTGATACCCACGATACAGTTTTAACCTAGTGTGGGGTCAGGACTATGTGTGTGACTGTTGGGTGTATTTATTATTTATTATTTATTGACGTCAACCAGTGAAGCTCAGCCGGTCTCTAGGGACACAATATTTTATATCGCAGCGAAATTAATCAAATAAAAAGCTACGGGACAACTAGTGCTTCCACTGTTCGCTTATTTACATTCCATAATAGTGGAGTTTTACGCCATATCGGTTTCAAATTCCACTCCCGGGATCTCACGTGCAAATCTGTGGGTACATATCTCACATGTTCTCATGCTCAGAACCGGTTGAAGTTGTCTTTGTCTATTTCTGCCGCCAAGCAACAGTGTGTAAGCACTGTTGTGTTCCGGTTTGAAGGACATTGAAGACAGTGAAATTACTGGGCATTATGAGACTTAACACCTTATGTCTCGGGGTGACGAGCGCAGTCCAGTGTCATGCAGTGCTTTGTTATTTAAAGTTCTGTGTGGCGTTGCTTCTGTTTATGAGCAGGCGTGGCGCTTACCATCAGGCGAGCTACCTACTCGTCTCGTCATTCAAAATAATAAATAAAAAGTGGAAACGTCATAGCATCAGGAAATGAAAAAGATGAGAATACAGGCAGGCAGTACGTAATTACATCCCAGGATACTAATCCACATCAATCTAAAGCAATCAATAAAGCAATGGTAATGATTTCACCATAATCAATAGTTTAAGCCCACATGAATTAGCAGCCAAGAAGCGTCTAAGTAAGAAGGCAGGCCCTAGCACTAAGACGAAATAGCGTCAGTTAACTAGAAAGAAAGATAAATAGCAGCTTTGGTGTAGCGTTTCGTATAGTCAATGAGATTTCTGGAAGCCCAATTTTTTTCTGGTATAGTGAGTGGGTGTTCATGGATGTTAGATGCTGTTATGGTGCATATTGATCGTATTAATGTGCCTAGTCCAATAACAGATTTTCTTTATGTCATATAACACTTGACCAATTTGCTCTTTTGTGATGTAAAAAAACTAACGTATTACTACTAGCAATTAACGTATGACCACACTCACCAGGAATTCGACCAAACACCATAAAACATACAAACCAATGTCATGCACATTCTTTTATAAGATTTACGCGATTTGTAGGATAAATATTAATTGTAAATGTCACGCGAAACATAGGAAATAGTAGGAACATTAACGGCTATAAATAAAGGTGGTGGGTTCGATTCCAAGTGGGGCGGCGATGATTATTCGAGTGATACGTTTTGTATGCGTGGGCGCGATCGGCGTGACCTACATTGACGCGGTGGTCTGGACTAGATCAACGCAAACAATACTAAACGTCAGAGAAGTCAAATCTCTGATATAATTTCTAAGATTTCTTATCCGGCCACGGCCGGACGGTATAATGCCGACACGCATGTTACACGCATGGTAAGGACAGCCAATGTTGATAAGCCAAATATCGCTGTTGCCAAGGTAGTTAACAAAATATGAGTTGTCCTAACGACTTGCGAACTCATAATAACTTTTTAACAAAAAATAAAACTGATGACGAAAGTAAAAAAAAAGAAAAGATTCAAAATGATTTATTTTTATTTAAAACTTTTTAGTTTTCTTTCGTCGGTTTTATTTTTTGTTAAAATGATATTATTTCACTATTTTTAGTGAAAGAATTATCAAAATCGATGCATAAATGACGAAGTTTGAATCTTTCATCCCCGATTTCAACACCGTACGGTAGAATTTCTTCTTAAAATTAAAATGGGACCAACTTTGAGCTAAAATCTTGCGAATGAAAAAGAATCGTCCAAATCGGTTCATATTATGCGGAGTTATGCGTGGTTAGACATACAAAAAAAATATACGCGTCGGATTGAGAACCTCGTCTAGATTCGTCAGTTGAAAAACAAACTTGCATTGAAATAAAACTAGTTTACAATAGTTTATTGTAACATTAACTTTTCGAGACGACCTACACCTCAGTCTCTCCCGTGACCACGAAGGCTGAAAAGCTTTCGAAACGTCGGGACTAAAATAAAAATTAAACCGCGATAAAATCTGTATAAACTAGTAGTTTTATTTCAATGTGTAATATTCGCGTAAACCTAAGAAAACTTGCATTGTCTTTTGTGCGTTTACTAAATTAACATGGGTGCATAACTTACGCAATAGAGTTTCCCCGATACACAACGTTAGAGGTAAAATTACTTCTTCAAATTTAAATTATAGAAGGTTAATTTGGATTTACTTTTTCTACTCAAACTATTCAACAATAATATTGGCTGGTAAATGCTAGCCATATTTAATATTAGAGTGCCTTCTAAAATTTCTCCTTTTTCGATTACAACATTACCCTTGCGTGGTTCTGTGCTTGGTTTTAGTTCTCCAGTACCCAGACTTTGTAAACTCTTGAATAGCCATAGTAAGTTTGTGGACCTTCATGCTGACTCATTGTATAAGTTTCGTGAATATATTTTCGCAGCTGATTAACATTGTGTAATTGTAAAGACATGTGTTATGGTTTTATTCCTTCCTTTATCTTGTAATTTATCAACGTAGATGTTATTCATATAAATGTGTTTACTTACAATAATATCTGTACTTAGACTACAATACGTTTCAAAATACGTCGAATTAAGAACCTTATCCGGTGTTTTCGTCGTTCAAAAATACTCGGTAATACTTGATGCGTATCCGTTTCATTTCTGAGGAACCTTGGTTCTGAAATTTTGATATTTTCACGTGTCTACATTAGACGATATCCTGATCAAAATGCCACAAGTAGTTACTTACATTTTACGTACTTAGTTTACTTTACGTTTTATTAAAAACAAATATGGTAAAAGTAATTGTGTTTTGATTAAAATTATTCTGATTTAGCGTTATTTATTTATTATTTATACACAATGTAAAATTTGTTCTTGTTTCGGCTGGTCGCCTCGTATAATACCAAATATCGTCAAACCCTTGGTACGAGAAAGCGGACCTAGTATTAGTAGTATTAAGCCTGGATAACGCCAGGTAGAAAAGCAGAAAAAAAGATACAGTTTTAACTTACAGTATTAGCCAAAACGTTCACATTGTTGTTTTGCAATATCAGTTATACCAACATTTTATTGTACTAAAGGCTCTTAAAACTGAAGTTGTTTTCATATGCATTAAAACGTTAACCCACTTTCCATGACATGTTTACGCCTCCAATATTTCCATTAATAAAAATCTTCACCCAGTAGTTTTCCGACACAGTCATGTACCTATTGATTTATCCATATATCGTATGCATCCACCAATTTGCATTTTAATCGAACACCTATAGTTATTTGGGCGTCTAAACGACGTAGTACATTATTTATGTTGATTATTCATGTATAATGATGATTGGAATCATTATTGAAGATTATTTTGATAAATGTCAGAAAATTTCGATTGATTTCATCAGCTTATTAATCTTATAAGTCAATTTTGGTTCTGGTAGGTGCCGAATGTACACGTGTACTTCGTAGCCTCCGACATTTAAGAGACAGTGGAACCTCTACAGCACGTCCTGGCTCAGAGAGAACTATAACCGAATGTCCCATTAAAAAAAACTACTTTGGTCCTACCTTACTGTTATTTCATCTTACTAGGGCATTATTTGATAACATATTTTCCTCTTTGCTAAGGTCAGACATTTCTGACTTTAGAAAGGACTTTAAGTCTAATTAATAGTCAAAATATCACGTCAGCGACTATTGTACGAACACCAAATCGCGTCTAAAAATCCTCACAATCTTAGGCACAAATCCCAACCCCGCTACCATCGCATCTGCAAAATAACTAGTCTATAACAATACGCCGCAACTAGGCCCATTTGTAACAATAAATACAGGAATAATATTATTAAAAAAAATATCGCCGTCTGAATTCTCGCCCTAGAATTTACAATTGGCTGTACACTAGTCAACGCCTACGGATTTATTCACATTGATATATCTATACGATTATCATGTAAGTCAAGGATTATTTATTTTAAGACGATCATCGACCTTAAGCATTCAGTTATCAATAAATACACCCAACAGTCACACACCTATGTTTACCTAGTGTGGGGTCAGGACTATTCCTGACCCCACACTAGGTAAACCTGTGTCGTGGGTATCAGGAACTACGAGGGACTTGCGGTCCCACAACACCCAGACCCGAGACCAATATTTGTGGTTCACACAAACATTTGTCTCAGTGTGGGAATCGAACCCACGGCCTCTCGCTTCGCTGCCGGCTACTCGCCCGCTGCGCCACGGAGGCTGTCAAATAATTCGTGCTGTAGACAAAACTGTCTACACCGTGGCTCTACCACTCAAAAAGGTACCACATTTAAAGGTCTATTATCTTTTGATCTTTAATAACAAAATAGGTATATTTTTTTAATAGGTAGGTATGTGCAGGTGTCCTGCCCAACGTAATCTTTGTTCATGACTCAAAAACATTTTAGTATCATCATACATATAGGACTGTTATTAATGTAACACGTGGTGTGAAATAATCGATGTGCGAGAAAATGGCCGAATTTAGCACAAGGCGCTTCTCATGTCGAGGTATAAAGGAGGTCGTAATAAAACGCCATCTGTTTCTTATTCCTGTCTCCACAAAATGATTACGAGAAGGCCTAAAGGCAGACTTCCGATATTCACGTCACGGGCGTCAGTGCCGAAGCGTATACGCGCTGATACTACGCAATATGTAAATCTATGAGTAAATTCGATAGTAATATCACTGATGCCAGTCTATTGTTTTACGCGACTGTCAAAAGTCTGCCTTAATAATGTAAGCCTAGTTATATTAATCAATATTATTGATTATTTAATGTGATTTTGCTCATTGGGTAGTATAATTTATAGTTAAATTCATTATTATTTTCATCCCTTAAACATTGTATTGACTTCCGATAATCTATATAAAACTCATAAACATAATTAGCAATTGCTAATTATTATAACAAATACCATAATTGATAATGGTATATTTTATGTATTCTAGCATTAATATTTTGTAATACAATTAATATATTAAAACAGTAGAGTGACGAGTTTCGATTAACTTCCGATACCGCGGTAATGGCGGGAACGGAGGAGGTCGTCACTCTCTGGTACGCGGGTAAGAGGTGTAAGTCGAATGTAATGTTAATGTAAAGAAAAGAATTAGGGGGTCATTTCTTTGATCTTTGGCAATCCGTCTACCCGTACGAAATGCAACAGCAAGCCGCCTTCACATCTTACCTTAAAAGTGGGGTACCACTTTTACGGCCGGGTGGTAACCCGGCTACCCCATTTATGCTGTAGACAAAAATTACTATTTTGATTTTATAGTAAAGTTTTATTTTTGTTTTTATTTTATGTCATAGGCCGGCAAACGAGCAAGTGGGTCACCTGATGGTGATCTCCTCCGCCCATTTACGTCCACAAAACGAAAGGCCCAATCATGCTGTAGACAAATTTGTGTAAAGCGTGGCTCTACCACTCAAAAATGTCATGTATTCCCGACGGTTTATTTCAAAATCTTAAGAATATTATTGACTTACAAACGCCCTCATTATGAAACGAAAACAATACGTCAAATCATTCTGACACAATGGTAATAAACTAATCTAGATTTTTAATGAAATTGGAATACCCTATATACAATTTAAACGAAATTGAAGTGAATAACCTAGTTTTATGGAAACAGAAAAATGGCGTGAAAATTATTCAATGAGAGTTTTATTTTGAAGCGACACCACAGGGCTGAAACGGTACCATCAAAGTGGGTTTAACCCCCTAACCAAATGCTCCTGTACTTTAATATAATATTATTAAATTAGTAAGAAAATTTTAATTGACTGCGGTTCATTTAGAACAAATAGTATTTAAACATACTGTGACATTTTTTTATATTGGAGTCGCTTTGGACAAGGAAATAAAATTATAGATAATTATGACCATGTCTGTACATAAATAAACACATAATTAATTTGAGCTCTAACCATCTGAAAATCTGAAAAACTATTTAAGATTATATTTATCCTGAGTCAGCAAAGTGATGGTAAGTGCAGCACAATCCAATAATAGGGTCGGCCAACGATAGACGATGCATCTACCTTAGGTCGCCAGAATGTGATTATGCGAACTTTTTTGTTCGAGACGTGATTTAGGAGACCACGGAGCTATAGTTCCGTAAGCCAGCACTTGTGGGTCTGTTAAGAAAAGATAAGGAAAGGATAATTTCAAACAATTCTTTAGGTCATTGTCAGACGATAGAAAACACTAAGAGAGGCAATTTCTCTACGCAGATATAGCGGCACCAAGTCATTGATAATGTCTCCATCGTTTTTATTACAAACAGCCCGTTGTTGCAATCCATCCAAGGCATCCAGTATTTAGCGGAACCGTCCAAAAAGTGCAAAGAGTATTCTGTACCCGGCCATGCCTGTGCTTTGTATAAGCGGCAAACCTGATGTAGTGGGAAAAACTTACGCACATTGTTCAGGATTCCGATCCTGCGTGATGTGGTGCATATAACGTTATTATTATCTTGGATTCAGATCACAGCAGATATTCATGCCGAGAATATTAAGGCAATTCCATATCGCGGAGACCCTGAAGAAGATTTTTGAAAATAAAGAAATCTGATCGATATTCAAATACATTGACTAAAAAAAGCTTTGTCTTTCTACGTGGCGCTATATCAGCTATCACCAGGGTTGGACTTCCTACATAGAAACTACCACTTGGTTTGGTCTTAAGCATTCTCCGTACTGAGACCATTGGCTCTAATTTCTCCCTTTTGTACGTCAAGCCAGCGCCTATTGAGCCATCCCATGGTACGAAAGCCCTAAAGGTATTGAAAACTGATTTATAATTAATGTACTTTACGGAACGATCATTCAAAATATTATATGAATAATACTTGAAACAAGTTGATATCATCTGATAGTTGCATTTGCAAGATTGGTCGTTTGTGATAGAGCTTTTTAAATGTCTATAAAAATTTTACAATATTTTCACTGTTATTTATTTTAGGAAATCTGAATAATTCATAATATTAGTTATATGTATTACTAATGAAAAATATATTAAAATTATCTGTGCTGAAACGCTCTATTTAACAAATATAGATTTTGCGAAAAACTGTATAACACCTCTAAAATAATGTACAAATATACTTTTACCCTCATTTCAACCGTTAAATACCAACATTTTTATTCTTTCGAACTGTAAACCCAGTGGCCACCAATGGCAATAAACATCCTGAGTACGTGCACGCGTTCCATTTGTTGCTACGCGTCCGTTGAGATAAAATCTAAGAGGTCGGAAGAGGTCAAGAGGCCCTTGTTTAGCATATTTCACTAATTAAACACTAAAATACTTTAGTACTGTAGAGGAAGAATTTTCCCATTTACGGGCAATTTTCCCATTTTCCCATTTGTAGCACACTTTCAGCGGGGCGTTATTAATCATACTAATATTATAAATGTGAATGTAAGTTTGTTTGTTACGCTTTCACACGAAAACTACTTAACCGATCATCATGAAACTTTGTACACATATTCTTGGAGGTATAAGAAGTAACATACGGTACTGTGTATGAAAAATATATATATATTTATGTGTTACGCTTTCACGCCTAAATTACTGAACAGATTTTGATCAATTTTGATGTGGAGATAGATAGGACCCTGGAGACGGTCATAGGCTACGTTTTATTTCGGAAAAGTCTATTCACGCGGGCGGAGCCGCGAACGAAAGCTAGTTTATTATAATAATAATTGATGATAGTGATTTTGGATATTGTTCTCTATGGTGGTAGGTCTCTAAATACAAGAGTCCGTCTGGGTAAGAGCCACCGCTTTATATATTTCTGCCGCCATGCAGCAGTGTGTAAGCATGTGAAGGATATTGAAACTAGTGAAATTACTAGGCAATAAGACTTAACCTCTCTCATTCAGTAGAGGAGGTCCGTGCCCAGCAGTAGGACGTATATAATATAGGGCTGGTATTATTAAGACTTAACGTCTCATGTCTGGGGGTGACCAGCTTAATACAGTACTTTCTAATTTATAATTTTGAGTGTTAGAGCCACGCTGTCTACAGCATGAAAGGGCCGGCTCGTCCGGAACGATACCACTGTCTCACATGAAACCGACGTAAAGTAAACATCTTGCTGCTGCGTTTCGCACGGCATGAAATATATCCGGAGGCCCAAATCCCCTTCCCAATCCCTTAATCATCCCTTTAGGTACCGCCACTTTGTTTATTTCTGCCGCCAAGCAAGCAAGCTGTGTAAGCACTATTGTGTTCCGGTTTGAAGGACATTTAAGCCAGTGAAATTACTGGGCATTATGAGTCTTAACATCTTATACCTCGGGGTGACGAGCGCAGTCCAGTGTCATGCAGTGCTTTGTAATTCAAAACTCTGTGTGGTGTTGTTTCTATTTATGGGCATGCATTGCGCTTACCATCAGGCGAGCGACCTGCTCGTTTCGTCACTCAAGCTAATAAAAAACACAAGCTTCTTCTCACACAACACCGTTAAGATAATATATTGGACACAAATATTTGTTCATTATCGTTTGACACTAATTCGTAATAGCCAATATTGGTTCCAAATGAGTAAAATTATTACAAGGCCGACAGAGTTGATTGTTAGAGTGGCCCAGCAGATAACAAACATTTTCAAGGGCTATTGTTACGAAATACATTCGTTTGAGAGTTTTATTGTACTAACTGTTACTGGCAGCCTCTGTAGCGCAGTGGGTGAGTCGCTGACTCAAGAGTCGTTCAAGAGGCCACGAGTTCCATTCCCGCACCGAGACAAATGTTTTTTTGATCCTCAAATATTTCGGGCCTGGGTGTTTTCTCCCCAGAGGGACTGATGTCAGGCAGGCGGCCGGTCGTAAAGACTACAAGCCAAATATTTATGTAACATGTGTTAAAAACATGTTGCGCATACCCTACTTTGAGTGGCATAAAGGCCGGTAGAAGACCAGCTTTTAGTGGTAATAATACTTATGCTGACAAACCGTGAGGTATTGGGTTAAAATCCCAAGTAAAATAGTTGAACTAACACCCGGTTTCTGAAAGGCTGATCAAATCAACATTCAACTAACAGAACTTTGATTTGACACCGCTGTCAAATCAATTCGAGTTGCTGAAACGTTATTTAGTGAGAAATACTTTATGTCTCTTTAGTATCGTTTGACATACGATTTTTCATATTAATTTGAAAGTTATGTTAACTAAAATGTGTTTCAAATCAAAGGTGCTGATTACGCTTCTAGCAACTCAATTTTGACTTGACATATGAATTGACATTTGTTTAGTTAATTTAACATTGATCAGCCTTTCAGAAACCGGGCGTAAATCTTATAAACCGACAAATAAAATGACATATATAAGGTTTGCTTTGACTCTAAGATGCTGATGAACCACTCCCACTTACAAAATGCAGTAACAAAAAAAAAAACAACATAATATGATTATTATTTTAATGTTACCTAACGTTTGTACGCCAAAGGTTACCAACCTTTATTTTTGGACTGTAGCCAACATTCTAATAGTAATGCTTACTTACAAATATCATCCGATGTGCTCATGGTGGGCACTGGGCAATTAGAGAATAGCCCTTAAATTATCATCACGCCTGTATCGCTGTGGCAGTCGGTAGAGATGCAACCAACGCACAAACCGATCACCATAATTACCATAATACCTCGAGCGAACACAAACTCCAATTTTAGAGACAATAAAGATAATTTTTATAAATCTACTCAAAAAAAATTGTTACAAGCCTGCAAATCCGGTAATAGGGTAGTTGACTAGATTTTTTTATTATTTAAATCAATAAGTTCCGTTACTCGAAATCTATCGCAGAAATTTTATAAATCGGACTAAAAATAAATAAGTTAGAAGACATTCAAATCATGTAAAAGGGGTTATTGTCAAATGACAGACGACGCAACCTTTGACGTCACTGTGTAAAATGTTCATTATGGTGAACGCGTGCAAGCGAGATAGTGAGATATCCCTACTACGCACCCACTTTTCCTCATACCAACATTTAAAGTCATAACTGCGGGCACATTTCTGAACCAATTTTGATTGTGTTTTAATAAAAGGGTTTCTTTTGCGTATCATTTTCTGTTGCTTATAAAATAATGTATAAAATTCAATATAGGAAACTACCCTATTAGAAGGGGTACTTTATATGTCATAGGTCGGAAACGAGCCACCTAATGGTAAGTGATCTCCACCTCCCATGTGCGCCCACAATACCAAAATAATCAGGGGCGCGTTGTCGACCTTAAAGGAAAGGGATGATTAAGGGATTGGGAAGGGCCTCCGGATATCTCTCCGAAAGAAAAAATCTATCCAATACAATTCGGATTCGCGCAGCGAGGATTCTGAATGGCAAGCTCCCGTGATATTTTTATTTTTACATGACAAAGATCTACAGCTAAATTACAACATAGGTAACGAGTTAGCATAACATATTAAGCCATTTACAAATCTCCACGATTAGTTAATTGATTAAAAACATCACACGTATACAAACGTAGGAAACTCATAGTAAACGTTTTAATTAATTAGGATATCCGCGATAATTACACATGTTCTGAGAAAGTTTCTGTCGACTTACTAATACGGTTCAAACAATAAAGCCCTTTAACATACGCACTCACGGCTGTAATCCCCGAAGGGGTAGGCAGAGGTGTAACCAGTACACCCACATTTCGCCGAGCGTATCTCCGTCCCATTATGTGATAGGGGCGAGCCTATCGCCATACCGGACACAAATTCCAGACTCCGGACTGATACTGAGTATTTCGTAATAATAAAACCAAATATCACTTTTACCCGAGCCGGGGATCGGACCCGAGATCTCAGCCTAAAGCCCTTAAAATGCAGGGCAAATAAGAGACGGTGCGTAAACTTAGCAACAAGGTTCCATTTACACCTTTTTTTCCCGCGGTGAAAATCCCTTTTACGAATACCTTCTCATCCTCGGGGGTGGAGAGGTGGTTATGCCGGACTCACCAGTTTCTGACCCAGTTGTCTCCCTAACGACCTCTGGATCGTGTCCCTATCCAAAATCCATCCATCTCTGATCTGAGATTTGGGTTGCTGCTGGAACTGCTCCTACGCTATGCAGCTTTGCGGCTCGTCTCTCTCGAGGGACTCAGAAGCCCCTCAACGTATTGACGCCAATTGACGTCTCTAGCAGCACGACGTTTTTGCGCTGCCGTCCATCTCTCGGGGTCGCGCCGTAAAATGTACAGTACGTACAAAGGCTGGCGCATCCCCGTCCATTTGTACTCTTGGGGTACATAAAAAAAACTTAAAAAAAAATCAGGAGTGTGCTGCATTTCGTGCTCGGCACAGAAGCCGGTTTATGAGTGGTAGAGCCACGCTGCAGACACTTTTGTCTACAGCAAAAATGGGCCGGCTCATCCGGGTCGTTACCATTGTCTCACAGAAAACCGGCGTAAAGTAGCAGCTTGCTGCTGCGTTTCGTACGGTGAGTGAGATATCTGGAAGCCCAAATCCCCCTCCCATTCCCAATCCCTTAATTATCCCTTTCCTTTAAGGTCGGCAACGCGTCCATAATTCTTTTGGTATTGGGAGCGTACATGGGCGGTGGTGATCACTTACCATCAGGTGACCCACTTACTCGTTAATCGGCCTATGCAAAAAAAATATAATAATATGCTGAATGGTCAACCACCTATCCCAGCCATGACAATAGTTATATATATTTTGATTATGCACTTTTTTTTTATTACATTGAATGACGAGACGAGCAGGTCGCTTGCCTGATGGTAAGCGCCACGCTGCTCATAAACAGAAGCAACGCCACACAGAACTTTAAATAACAAAGCACTGTATGACACTGGACTGAGCTCGTCACCCCGATACATAAGGTGTTAACTCTCATAATGCCCAGTAATTACACTGGCTTCAATGTCCTACACACCGGAACACAACAGTGCTTACACACAGTTGCTTGGCGGCAGAAATAGACAAAGCGGTGGTACCAACCCAGCCGGTCTCTCGCAAACAAGGGACCTACCACCTTGCACGTATGTATGTCGTTATCTATAACAAACCAATAGTTTTTTTTTTATAAGCTCTTTACGCTATTATCCCGAAAGAGTAGGCAGAGGTGTAATTAGTGATGCACCCTTGTTTTGCCGAGCTTATTGCTTTCCTTTGTTGTGTAATAGGGCGAGCCTATCACCATACCGGGCACAAATTGCAATCCCAGGCAATACATATGTAATTTTTCGAATCGAAATCTCAAACACAAATTGCGATTGCTCGACCTGGGAATTGAACCCACGACAAAAGCCTTAGTACGCTGCCATAATAAAGAAATTAAAAATAACGTCTCGATATCTCCGCATAGCTTATATTTCGCTAGTCACAGAACTTTTTAACACAATTCGAGTGTCGACGTCCTAATGTCGTTTAAGTCGCGTATCAAATTTGCATAAGTATCAGGGGGTATTTTTAAAAAGCTCCTTGTTTATAAAAGTTCACAGAAGCGAGGTAAAGTGAAGCTTAACAAACCTGACAAAGCTCCGGATAATGACTTATGACGAAGGCCCCGGAATATCATGGGAATTACTTCTTGTTGTGCATTACTGAAGAACCACTACCTAAATCTATACAACATGTTACAGAAAGGTGTGGTCAAATTTAAGCAACGTGTAGTGTACGATATAAGTATTTCACCCCCTGTAGGACCATATTCGACTTGCAACTTTGGATAACACTAAATCATATTTAAAACATGTTATGTTATTATACATGTTTTGTATATAAAGTTTAAATAAACTAGATATCAGCTGATACGAGCAAGCTCTGGAATGAACTCCCTGCATCAGTGTTCCCAAGCGTTATGAACTGTCCTGCGAGCGTAAAAAGCGTTTTCCTTCAACGGTGGACAGTGGCTTTAAACAAACAGTATTAATATAAAATAAAAGTAATACTTAAATATTTTAGTAATTTAACCAAAATGGATGTCAAAAAAATTACTGTTATTAACAAGTCGGCATGAAGCTATAATTTCCAAAATTTCTATTAATGAAATTTGTATATCAGACGTACCAATTACCACTTACTGCTTAATCACGATCTCAAAAACTACTAAAAGACCTTAAAAGAAAGGGATTGGGAATGGGAGGGGGATTTGGGCCTCCAGATATATCACTCACCGTATGAAACGCATCAGCAAGCTGTTATTTTACGTCGGTTTTCGGTGAGACAGTGGTAACGACCCGGACGAGCCAGCCCATTCATGCTATAGACAAGTGTCTACAGCGTGGCTCTACCACTAATAAATAATGTAGGGACCCGCTGAGAAAGGACTATTGGAAATTTACATTTTACTAGGGAAGGTGGATTGGAGCCTCGGGCAACAGCTAGTTAACCATATAACCTTTACACTAAGCCGAAGGCATGTACGCCCAAAAGTTATGATTACAAATACAAACAAAGATTCGCGGAATCCTCGCCCTAAGGGCCAATTTGTTCCGGAAGCGGAAGTGAGCCCTCCCAGTAAACATGCCGGTAACCTCGCAACTGCGCCCAAAAATAATACCAAGGCCTTGTTACACGTGTTATTTTACTTTGGTAAGTACTTTATTGTTTCTATTCTATCATGAAGATGAATAATAATTAACAAAAATATAATACTCAACATAACTGAGTTGCTAACACCAGCGCTTAGTGAAGCTAACAACGGTTACAAAGGTTCCTTTAAATACTGCGCAGTAGAAATGAAGAATCACTTACCTCCACCACTTCGGCAAAGTATTTACCAGTCGACTCCCAAAAGACACATCTAAATATACTACTACTAAAATAATACTAGCCACTGCTAGGCACGGGCCTCCTATACTGATTGAGAGGGGTTAGGCCTTAGTCCACCACGCTGGCCTAATGCGGGTTGGCAGTCTTCACATACCCTCGAAATTCTTATGGAGAACTTCTCAGGTATGCAGGTTTCCTCACGATGCTACCTTCGTCGTTAAAGCAAGTGATAATTAACAATTAATATACACATAACTTAGAAAAGTCAGAGGTGTATGCTCTTGGGGTTGGTTTCGACTACGACTTTCGTCTCGACAGTCCGTACCACTCTCCCGCTGAGCTATGAGAAACAACTGCTTGTGTCATCTATATGCTACTAAGTTGGGAGAAACCAGCTGAAAAGCATTGTATATACTGAGGTGGTCCCTTGCCACATAAATACAATATGTAATGCACTAAGAGGTATTAACCTCAAGTGTAAGGACATTTACAACTAGAAAAACCAGATGTAAAGCACCACAGGTGTTATGCAATGAGCATCGAAATAAGATGACAAGAAACGTAACTCAAACATAAAATGACCCCACCAAAACTCTGTTCAAGGGGGCGGGGCTATAAAACTCTGTGCATAATAATCTCTAGTTGACACTTGATACGTCTAATTTTTTGCGCGGTGCAGAACGTCGTATCTCGATCTAGAAATTTAATATTTAGACATTAACTTTTATGGAATAAAGTTAATTTTGAACGTTCATTAATTTTTGTTGCGTATGATTTTACCTTTGCATGTGTAAGTAAGTGGAGCCGTATTTTTTGGCAGATTCATATGAGAGTTATCATTCTAGTCATCTTATTTCAATGTTAATGGGTCCTGGTATGCGAGCTGTCAATCTTTATTCCAGTAGTACATATAGCAAAAACGCCGGAATATCACGGACTTTGAAGGCCTTGACCACGGATCCTTGACTCTACAAGACCCATTTAGTATACAAATCTAGATGTAAATAAGTCTCTGCATGTACGAAAGTTAACTAAACTGTTAATTCAAGTATTAGGTAGGTAGTGGTTCCACCTCAGTCCGTTCATTCATGCTGCTGATGATACATACTTCAACGTTTCACTCTCAATACCGGGTTGCGAAAATAATTAGAATAAAAATTTTGAGCAGCCAAAGTAGACCAAGTTTACGCAACATAACCCGAGTAGTAGGTAGAACATTAATCTGGCAACACCAGCGAGGCGCGTGCGCACGTGCCCGGTGCCACTCGATACAAAATGTTGCCACACTATTATTGCTTTACGGATGGTTTCGCGTGGAAGAGAAGCAAGAACAATAATTTACGAAACTTTTAGTTTACTTTAAATATAAAAAGTAAACAGATTACACCCAACCGAATGATATATGTGAGGCGTGTCACGGTGTGCTAAATAAAAACATTTATTTTTCAAAAATAAAATTGACAATAAAACTAAAATTTAAAAAATTCAATGATCCAATTTTGAATAGCGGTCCGGTGAAACATCTTTGAGTTTATCACTGGGTCTTTCATGCGGACCAACAAAAACATCTTTTAATAACAGAGGCCGGAAAACGAGCAAGTGGGTCACCTTATTAGTAAGTATTCTTCACCGCCTATGAACACTCATAACGCCAGAAGCATCGCGGGTGGTTTCCTGTATTAAAGAATTATCCTTATAGCGAACGAGAAGAGAGAAAGGAAATTGAGCCTCCGGAAATCTCAATCTTTGTATGCCGGTTTTCAGTGAGGCAGTGGTGCTGTGAACAAAACTGTCTACAGCGTGGCATTATTACTTTCTTGAGTCATTCTTGCACACCGTAGTCCACTCACGTATTTTCGTTTATAATGGGGCGTCGTAAAGGGCGAGTAGATATTACATCTCGATAATAATACGTATACAAATAACTTCCACGCAATTATCATAATGTTAGTACAGACACGAGTTGCGGGTGTGGCCGACCTCTCGTGCACTCTATTCAATGGATATAACTGTCAAATATGTTGGCAACAATGCTAAAATATGCTGTGATTAAAAACTCTTTCTTTCGACCTGGCGCATAGATTTGAATATTGCCTCGGTTTACTCCCCGACGGGTTAGACAGAGGTGTAGCTAGTAAACCAACATTTCGCCGAGCTTATTTAGGTTCCATGATGTGATAGGGGGCGAGCCTATCGCCACACCGGGCACAAATTCCAGACTCTGGGCTGATACTGAACAATTCGTAATAGTAAACCCCAACATCATTTTACCCGACCCGGGGATCAAACCCGAGCTGAGGGCACAGCAATCGTACCACATTGCAACTGCGCCAGCGAGGCAGTCAAAATCTGAGAAAATTTCAGCTAGCTATCTAACACGGTTCAAATATTGTCTTTTAGAATGAGACAGATGGACCGAGGCTTCATAATATGGTTTTGTTAACACGCTTTCAAAAGGGAACCCTAACAATACTGGAACATCACTTTTTTACCCGACTTCAAAAAAGGAGGAGGTTCTCAATTCGGCGCGTCTTTATTATTTTGCTTTTTTATATATGCACATCGGATTTCTCCGCCAATTGTAGACAGAGTTCGTTAGAAAAAAAAATACTGGATAGAATTTGGCTGCAATGTAGTCCCAAATAAATTTGGTAAGATCTAATGACGGAGAACGGAGTAAAAAAATAAAACTCCTCAACGGACAACAGTACACTCGTCGCGATTGTAAAAAATTAGAATTAGTTATTTTTGACTTCGCAGTGTTTTTTTTTTTGAAGTCGTTTTCTAAGTTTTGTTAAACGTTTTTCTCACTTAATAATACCATTGGAAATACTATATAGGCGTTCTCCAAAACCAGTTTACACAGTTAAAAGTTAATTATTTAACTGCGCTGATTAATATTGCCTAATAAACACATTACACGACATTACTAATTAACCGGCGCCGAATCCAATAGCAACTTCCAACGTAACTCTGACTAGGGTTGGCAGGAGTTCAAATAAAAAATCAGAAAAATATATTAACGATATTTTTTACACAAATAAAATATTTATTATTTCCTTCTTTCTGCGTAGCGTTATCCCGGCTGAATTCCGTCTTCCTTAATCATGATTTGACGGTGGATTTGATATTATGTAGGGAGACCCGTCGTCTTACACCCAAAACCCGCAGCGGGAACCACGTTTCGCCATTGCCTTGTCCGTTATCAGCAGAGTGTACCACGTGCAGGTGAGATTGGCTTTGGGCCTAAGATGTTGGTGGCCTTACACTCCAAAATAACATATTTCTTTTGGAGTGTAAGTGTACCTACTACCTGTTGTAAATTGAAGTCCAACCATAGTGCGACAATTTCTTTGCCAGTAGACTTGGTAAATCGCCATCTGAGATATAAACCCACATCACTTCAGCGCATTGTTGAAATAACTTGTAATCCACCAACTGAGTTTAAAACCGAGGTTAAAAGTGGCAACCCTGCATCAAGCAACATTTCACAATCAACCATTATAGAAAAGTCGATACCTACGAAGCGATGTGGTATAATTTGTTCATATACAAGGTAGGTCTCTGGTACGCGAGAGGCCGGCTGGGTTGGTACCACCGCTTTGTCTATTTCTGCCGGCAAGCAACAATGTGTAGGCACTGTTGTATTCGGGTTTGAAGGACATTGAAGCCAGTGAAATTACTGGGCATTATGAGACTTAACACCTTATGTCTCGGAGTGACGAGCGCAGTCCATTGTCAGGCAGTGCTTTATTATTTAAACTTCTGTGTGGCGTTGCTTCTGTTTATGAGCAGGCGTGGCGCTTACCATCAGGCGAGCTACCTGCTCGTCTTGTGATACAAGCTAATAAAAAAATATATATATAAAATTCGCATTAATTAATCGTAATTAACTTTAAAAATTTAGAAAAAAATACTCCAGCGTCTATTATACATAACCTCCCACAATCAAACCTAACCTAACTCAATAAATAAGATTATAAACTAATTTTCAGATGAGAATTTTTTTGCAAACTTATGTGGTGTTATGCGTGTGCAATGTTTACTCAAATGGCTGTCATACCATTTGTACGCGAACATCAAACAATACCGGCCTTGTAATCATTCTAGTTGTTATTGGGACCAATATTGGCTATTGCCAATAATAATTAGTGTCAAACGATAATGAGCAAATATTTGTGACCATTATTAATTACCCTTTTTTTTTTTTTTAACGTTGGGAAACCCTTTATGGGTACCGCCCCACCGCGTGGTCAGTCGGGGCGGTTATGTCCGACTCCCACGGACTAAAACTCAACGGTGTTCCTCCGGGTACGCTTGTTCGGTCGGGGCTGCGGGAACGCTATTGTACTCTTCCGCGGCCCCGACGGCGCCGGCCCTTGTACAGGGCCTCTCCGGTCGGTGGGTGTTTGGGGGAGTTATCCACCCACCTTTTTGCTCCGCTCGAGAGGTTCGCGCGGGAACACCGCGCGCGTCACCTCGAGGCCTTAACTGTCGGACGACGGACTTCCACGAGTCCGCCGCCCAGGCCTCTGTCAGGGGGGTAGGAGTGCCTCCCGCATCCTCCTGCGCGTGACTCTTCGGCGGCGGATAGCGAGCTGGGATGTTATTTCCCGCTCACGCTCCGCCACCTCCTTCCGCGACATGACGGTTTCGCAGAAGGCGGTCATCGCGTTCCACGACCTCTCGTTCTCGACCATGGCCTTAACCACAGCTGGTAGCGAGAGGTCGTCCCTCAATTCTGCGACGAGTTCGCGACGCTGCTATTATTAATTACCCTGTTCGTAATGAAATGAAAATATTTATTAAATATATACATAGGCTGACGCCTTTATCCCTGATAGGTGCAACTAGTGCGTCCCTTATTGCCGTCCCATGATGTGATAATAATGCCTATTGCCATATCAGACACAACTTCCAATACCGGACAATCAATGTGTGACTTTTTTAATTGAAAATTCAAACACAAATTGTGTTTACCTGACAATGGGGGAATTGAACCCATTGCCTCACGGTTCTCTTAGTACGCTGTCACTATACCAATAGTGATCATAGGCTACTTTTATCCCGGAAAAAGACATTCACGCAGAGACGCAAGGAAAGGCTAGATTCATATACTTAATTTAGACCCTTGCTGTAGGAACATAGATGCGAAAAAAACAAAGTTATAAAATAATAAAAGTCGTCATAAATATTTTCATCGCTAAGATATGACTACACTATTAAAACATCGCCATGAAAAAATCTTATCGTAACATATCAAATTGATCCGATTGCAAAATAAAATTTTGCGTACACAAACAATAAAACGATTTACATTATTAGATATTTTGGCAAATGTTCAAAATCCCCTCGTAACCTCGATCCATTTCTCAAAGAAATCCTACTAACATTATAAATGTGATTTTGGATGTTTGAAAGTTTGTGTGTTTTGTGATTTTTTTTTATATCCTAAGCTAGTAAACGAGCAAATGGGTCGCCTGATGGTAAGTGATCTCCACCGCCCATGTACGCCTACAATACGAAAAAAATATGGGCGCATTGCCGACCTTCAAGGAAAGGGATATTTAAGGGATTGGGAAGGGGAGGGTGATTTGGGCCTCCGGATATCTCACTCATCATACGAAACGCAGCAGCAAGCTGCTACTTTACGTCGGTTTTCTGTGAGACAGTGGTAACGACCCGGACGAGCCGGCCCATTCATGCTGTAGGCAAAAGTATCTACAGCGTGGCTCTACCACTATCATTTGGATGTTTGTTAATCAATTACACTAGGTTGGTATATCTCTCGTATGCGACAGCCTGTCTGGATTCTGGATTGGTACCATCGCTTTGTCTATTTCATCTACCAAGCAGCAGTGGGCTTTTTTAGTGGACTTTTTATGATAGCCTCAGGAGAGTCGGCTTTAGTCAGCGTCACCGGAGTTTCAGGTGAATGCTTTAGCCACTCTCAACCCTTACAATACAATACAATAGTGTATAAGCACCACACACAATGGTGTGTGGTTTGAAGGACATTAAAGCCAGTAAAATTACTGGTTATTATGAGACTTAACAACTTATATCTCGAAGTGACGAGCGCAGTCCAGTGCCATGCTGTACTTTGTAATCTAAAATTATGTCTGTACTTGCTTCTATTTATGGGTAAGCGTGGCGCTTATAATCAAACGATCGACTTTTGTTTGTTTCGTGTTCAATATAATAAACAAAATTACAGCCTCCGTGGCGCAGTGGGCGAGTAGCCGGCTGTAAAGCGAGGCCGCGGGTTCGATTTCCGCACCGAGATAAAATGTTTGTGTGATCCACAAATATTTGTTTCGGGTCTTGGTGTTTTCTCCCCAGAAGGGTTGACGTCAGGCAGGCGGCCGGTCGTGAAACTCTAAGCTAATTCTTTCGGTAACATGTGTTAAAAAGCATGTTGCGCCGACCCCACTGCGAGTGGGATAAGGGCAAGTGGAAAGAAAGAAAACACACCTAAACGGCTGAACGGGTTTGGATGAAATTTAACACAAAAGGGCATAGGCTATTTCATCCCGAAAAAAAACACATTCATCAAGGCAGCAAAAGCGAGCAAAAGCTAGTAATACAGAAGACATTAACGCGAGTGGACCCATGAGTGAAAGTCCCTAATAATCCTGCAAGTATTGAAACAAATATCAATGTTCATTAGATATCTGATTTAAGCTCTGTATTATACCGTCCCACTGCTGGGCATGGGCCTACTCAACAAATGAAAGTGGTTAGGTATTCGTCCATCACGCTGGCCTAATGCGGGTTAACTACGATATTCTTTTGAAGAATTCTCAGGTATGCAGATGTTTCCTTCACTGCAGGAAACAATAATTAACATACTTATTATACATACCTAATATACTACATAAACATAAAATACAACATATATAATGAATATACATATCTTAAAAAAGTCAGAGGTATATGCTCTTGGGGCTGGTTTCGAACCTGCGACTTTCATCTCGGCAGTCCGTACCACTCCCCGGCGAGCTATCGCTGCTACGGATATGTGATATGTACTAATATTAAAACTCGACTAAATAGACAGTTTTATATTAAATGGGCCGGTTCGACCGGGGTTGTGCCACTATCTGTCAAGATACCAACGTAAAGTGGGTGTTGCTGTTGAGTTTTGTGTGATATTTCTAAATTTGTAATCAAACTTCAGAAGGTTTAGATCCAAGGGCATAGGAACAAACTGGCCAAGCTGGGGTGAGCCAGATTTTAAATAACTACTCCCTGTTGCCAAAAATAAGAGGTGATAGAATAATTTGGGAGGTGATGACGGATTTCCGGACCGGAACTATGATTCAATATCCAATTAAAAAACCCCGACTTCAATTAGAAATACTCTTTATTTTCTAAATGCCTAAACATACTGATTTCTTAGGTTTACGCGAATATTTCACATTGAAATAAAACTAGTTTATACACGCCGTCACAGAAACCGAGTGAAACCAGCCACAGTTGAACGTGCCCCTGTTGTATTACCATATGTTAGAGGTGTCACAGACAAGATTGGCTACATACTGAAGCGTGCTTCTATTAAAACTTATTTCAAGCCACCCAAGAAGATTAGTAAATTTTTACCATATGTCAAGTATCACATACCTCTACAAGAACAGGGTGTATATAAAATAGATTGTGACTGTGGGCTCTCCTATATCGGACAAACTAAAAGAAGCATAGGGACCCGCGTAAAAGAACACATAGCTGATGTTAAACACCGACGCTCTACGAAATCTGCAGTTGCTGAACATTCAGACGAAGGCTCCAAACATTATCTTAGATTTGACAAACCACAAATCCTTGCCAAAGAACACCGATTCCTACCTAGGATGATTCGCGAGGCTATTGAAATTAAGAAACACCCAAATTTCAATAGAGAAGATGGTTGGAAGCTTGCACAAGCCTGGGATCCAATTATACATTTAATTAAATCGGAACCCAAAAGACCAACTGCCAGACCTCAAGACACCGTGAGCTCTTTCTGCGTAGATCGGACTAGTGTCAACTAACTTTTGTAAATAATAAAAAAATAAATGTATAATTTTAAAATGAAGGTAGCCAATGTAACATTAACTTTTCGAGACGATCTACACCTCAGTCTCTCCCGTGACCACGAAGGCTGAAAAGCTTTCGAAACGTCGGGAATAAAAATAAAAATTAAACCGCGATAAAATCCGTATAAACTAGTTTTATTTCAATGCCTAAACATACGTTCATAACAATCGTCTAGTCGTTCAGTCGCTGAGTAGGCACAGACGATATATAAATACAAATCAAATTTATAACACCGTCCCGTCCCCCCTTGTTCGGGAGTTAAATTGTTATAAAAAAATGTGATAATGTGTTAAAATAACAAGAAAATCCGCGATGACAATCTAGTATCGTATGTATAAATAAACTAAGAAATATTGAGATAGCGCGCATTTATCGCACACGTGTATGAATACTACACTGCCTCGGTGGCGCAGTTGTAATGCGTAAGCGTTACGATTGAGGTCAACGCTGAGGTCTCGGGTTCGATCCCCGTGTCGGGTAAAAGTGATATTAGGTTTTTCTATTACGATATGCTCAGTATCAGCCCGGAGTCTGGAATTTGTGCCCGGTATGGCGATAGGCTCGCCCCCTATCACATAAGGGACGGAAATACGCTGGGCGAAATGTGGGTGTACTGGTTACACCTCTGCCTACCCCTTCGGGGATTACAGGCGTGAGTGCGTATGAGTGCGTATGTGTATGAATACTCCACACGCTTAGCGCATGCTCCTCGCACACGGAAATGTGCGAGGAGCTATCTACAATACACCACGTATTTTTAAATATTACCTCCTTAAAATTTAAATTTCCAAAAATACGTTCTTAGATGACGTCTACATTACACAAACTATCATCTGACCAAATTTCATGATCCCAGCTTCAGTAGTTTTTGAGAAATCGTGATTAATCAGCGAGTGAGTGGTATTTCGCTTTTATATACTCGTAAGATTAGATCATCATTGTGCGTTCGTGTTTCCGAATATAGTCGAACATTGACAGCACAGTGCATGGGCGTTACTGCAGTAAGCCCACTGGTAGCCGGGGAGTCACTGAAGGGCAGCGAGAAAATCTTGTCATTGAGCTTAACCTTGGATCTCATTTCAGAATGGGGTACTAAGAATCTGGTTGAGTTCAATGCCAAGAAAACTCAGGTGTGCGCGTTCACGTGCAAAAAATCCCCGTTCTCTCCCCTCCCCAATCTTCAGGGTATCCCGCTCGCAATGCGGAATAGCCTAAGTATCCTAGGCATGGATATTTGCTGCGATCTGAATCCAAGGAACCACATCGAGGGCGTAATATCCGCCACTTCACGCAGGGTCGGAATCCTGAACAAGGTGCGTAGGTTTTTTACTCCCGGTCAGCTTTACCGCTTATACAAAGCGCAGGCACGGCCGGGTGTGGAATACTGTTCGCACCTTTGGGACGGTTCCGGCAAGTACTTACTCGATGCCTTGAACGGATTGCAGCGACGGGCTGTTCGCATTGTGAATGATGCAGACGTTACTAAGAACTTAGAGCCGCTGCGATTGCGTAGGGACATTGCCTCACTTAGCTTTTTTTATCGTCTGTATCACGGTGAATGCTCTGAAGAGTTGTTTGACCTTATCCCATCCTCACCTTTCCTTAACAGAACCACGCGTGCTGGCTTACGGCACCACAGCTTCGTGGTCTCTTCCATCTCGGCTAGAACTAAAAAGTTCGCAAAATCTTACTTCTGCCGGACCATCAAGCTGTGGAATAGTTGGAAACGTGTTCCCTCCTTCCTATAATATGGGGTCCTTTAAACGGAGTGTGAAGAAGCAATTAGGCAGGCCGGCATAATTTTGCCGACCTACGATAGACACATCGTCTGTCGTTGGTCGACAGTATTCTTGGATTGCGCTGCACTTAACATCAGGTGTAGCGTAGTCACTTTGCCGAGCCAGTATAAAAAAAAAAGGTATCCTATAGAAAACTGGCAGCTTTCTGTTGCCCTTCGAACGGTAAGATTTTCGGAGGCCCAAATCACCCTTACTAAATACCCTTTCCTATTCACATTAATAATAATAATAATACTACCGCGAGTTTGTACCTCTAAGCTGTTTCTGATATTTAAATAATTACTGTAAATTATTAAAACAATAATTATAATTATTATTGGATATTATAATTATTATTTTATTTTATTATTATTAACAATAATTATTATTGGATCGTAGCAAGTGGAAATCCGTTGTCTCTGCCTACCCCTATGGGAAACAGGCGTGAGTCTATGTATGTATGTAAATTATTACGATCAAAGAATGCTATGAAATAAAATCGAAATTTATTCAGTGGTGTTTATCAGTCAAGTTCAAGGGCCACGTGTATGTACTGTTAGTGTGTGTTTAGCGAGTATCAAAATAAATATATCATTCGCTCCATACATACAATATACTAATGTAGATGCTGTTAGTTTGTTGGTTCTTCGCATTTTTTTATGGCATAGGCCGGCAAACGAGCAAACGGAGGCCCAAACCCCCTCCCTTTCCCAATCCCTTAATTTTCCCTTTCCTTTAAGGTCGGCAACGCACCCGTAATTCTTTTAGTATTGTAGCCGTACATGGGCGGTGGAGATCACCGGTTTATTTTATTAATACAACTGTAACTAAATCCAGTGTTGTTATAAATTGAATTTAAAAAAACTTCAATACCAATTCACCAACTCAATACCAATGAACAGCAAGGCAGGGCCATTTTTGCGTAGTACTAAATATATAATAAAGTAAGCAGGGTGTAAAACGTTCAGTTATTTATTTTTTTCTTGACTTTCTCTTCTCTTTGTTATAGATTAACAATATTAATTAATTTGTCTTAGTTTGTCATTTCCGCACTGTTTTTCTATTAGGGCATATGTTTAGGAAGACGATCTAGTACATAAAATTATAATATTTAAGTTATATTACTTGTATGATTGTATTCTGTGTTATGCCTTTTATTGCTAATAAAAAAAAATAAAAAAAAAAAATCAAGTGTTAATTAACAAAAACTAAAAACAACATTACTTTTTAACATAAAAAATAAAAATCGAATAAAATTACACTAATCTGACTAGTACAAATCGCTTGGATACCCTAGCGTCCTTTTGTAGAGGCGACCGCGACCTTGGTTTTAGAGGCCCGGCAATCAGCACTCTACTGAATCCACACATACACATAGCTATATACGTCGCGTACGCGCGTACGCGTATAATTTGTCACGCAAAACATTTATCCTAAACTATGACGGACATCAGTGAAAGTGAAATTATCACGCTCATAAAGCTGTTGAAAACTGAGCCACGTTTGTATAACCCCAACGCCAGATTCTACAATAACCGGGCGCGACGAGACGAATCATATGAGCAGTTAGCCGACATGATGAAGCAAGAGTACGCGGAAGAGTACGACGGCGAAGTTATTAAAGCAGCGGTTGCGAACCTGTTAAATGATTACCGCCGGATAAGAGAAACCCGTTTTGGTGAATATACTCGCTATAAAACACTGTCCACGCCCCCAGAGTGGTGGAGAATGATGTATGGATTGTTCAAGGACGACAGCCAATTCCTCGCAAGAACATACGTTGATGGGGTAAGAATGTTTTAAGACTTAATTGTTTGAATTTTGTTTTAACAATTAATATTTCTAACTCCTCCTTTACTTTCTATTTGATTAATTTCGTTGCGGGACAAAGACAATTTAGCATTCCCAGAGACTCGCCGAGTTTCGCTGCTCGGTATCAACAAAATGCGTGCCACTGTCGATCCTGGTGCACAGGAGTTACAGTGGCGGGTGTGTGGGCGGGATAGTCTCGTTAATTTTGAGGATTATAAAGGACCAACCATCTACGTAGACATCGTATCTGTACCTAATTCACGTGCCGACGACATCTTAGGCAACTTTATGATCTAGTGTGCAATTGACGTTATCGCAGTACTCGTATCATGTCCAGTGTACGTTGTAAGTTTTGTCTACAGTATGAATGGGCGGGCTGGATCGGGTTGTTACCAGTGTCTCACGGAAAGCCGAAAGTAGCAAAGTAGCAGCTTGCTGTTGTGTTTCGTATGGTAAGCGAGATATCCGGAGGCCCAAATCGCCTCCTGTTCCCAATCCCTTAATAATTGATTTCCTTTAATGTCGGCAACGCATCCCTGAGTATTCGGGTATTGATGTTCATGGGCGGTGGAGATCAATTACCATTAAGTGATCAGTTTGCCGGTCTCTGCTATAAAATAAATAAATACACCCAACAGTCACACACATAGTCCTGACCCACACTAGGTAAAACTGTATCGTGGGTATCAGGAACTACGAGGGACTTGCGGTCCCACAACACCCAGACCTGAAACAAATATTTGTGGATCAGACGAACATTTGTGTGGGAATTGAACCCATGGCCTCTCGCTTCGCAGCCGTCTACTCACCCATTGCGCCACGGAGGCTCAAAAATAAATAAAAGGAAAGTAATTTGGCTAAAAGTGGTATTAAAAATCAATCAACTGTATTTGAAAAGATTTTTATTAGTCAAAAAATCATCTGTATCTCAATACTAATTTAATTGTATACGTTGATTGTTGATTCATTTCGCTAAATTGCGTAGTTCACAAAACAACAAATCCAAAACTTAATATACAATGATTATTGCAGTTTAATAAACGTTGGCTATATTCTTTGACTACATTATTAGAAACTGAATTTTCAATTATCAAAAGTCAGTATATAAAAACCTAATTATTAATTTCACATGTTTTTTAAACTTTTGACCACCAAATGCGGAGCGCTTGGTTTTTATACATTGAATGGATTGAATTCACTCAGTAATCGATTTTTGTTATAGGAAGAAGTTACTGAAACAGCTACACAGGCCCTGTACCGTAATATCGATCGTTACTTTGAAGCTGAGACTAAATTCATGGCAGAGTTATTATCTGAGGAGTCACCTGACAGAGACGGTAAAGTGGCGAACATAATCGAAGATCTAAACCATCCTGACATGCACGAGATCATAAGACAGTTGAAATTGGAGCCATGCCTGCATAACTCCAACTCTGTATTCTACAAAAGAGAGAAGAAAAGAAAAGAAGCTTACAAATATATAGCGGTGGAGGTGAGCGCAAAGTCCACTACAGAGTACACCTTTGAAGATATTAAGGCAAATATAATCAATTTGAAAAAAGAGTACAGGAAGTGTAGGAATAAACAAATGGAGGAGTTTCGACGGACAAAAAAAAATCCCTGAAGTCCCCAAGTGGTGGAGAATGCTGCATACATTTATAAAGGACCAAAATCAATTAGAAAAGAAAGTACTGACTGTTGTTGCTTTAAATCACTTTAAATTTGTGGTCTAATATGTAATTAATTTAAGAACTAGCAAATTTTGTTACAGCTTGCCCGTGTTACTCGATTAAAGCGGAAACAAATAAAGAGTTACATATTGGCTGAAAGAGAATACGTGGTAGATTCTGAAGAGTCAGATGATAGTGATGATGATGATGACGACAATGATGATGATGATGATGATAGTGACGCTGACATAAACGCCGACGACGCCCCACCCATCAAGAAATGCAAAACCTCAGGTAAAACTATTTTTTAAAGCAGAAGAGGCCAAACGCAAAAGCAAGTGCACCACCTTATGGTAAGTGATCTTCAGCACCCTTAAACGCCCACAAGACCAAAAGTCTCATGGAGGCGTTGCCGACTTTAAAGGATAGGGATAGTCTCTAGGATTTGTAATTGACTGAAACTTTATGTTTAAAATACACATCCAAACATTGAGTCAAAGGTTTCAGAAATTGACTTATGTTTCTAAGACACTAAGGCTGAAATATATAGAGCGCTCTCAGGTTCTTAGACTTAGGTTCGCCTTAGCTGTGCACTTAAGCCAGTGTCGGTATTTATAAAGTGGTTTTGGCTTGCGCTGAGTATAAGCTTAATTTACACTTAAGTCCATGAAATCGACGGCTTACCAAAATCTTAAAATATAAACAAAATAAATCGTGGTCTAAAATTTAATTCTGTATCGTAACTTTTCAAGACGTTATATTTGTTCTTATTATAATTAACGATGTTAGCAAATTGTACAGGGTGTTCATATAATTTGGGGACCTCGGAGTTCAATACAAAGAAATGTTACAGCTAAATTGACAAATATTTCTGAATTACAGTATTAACAAAATAAGTTGAGATTATTATTGTATAAATCCTTTATTTACACACATAAAACTCCATTTTAAAGTATTTTAATTCTGACTCAAAGGCTAATCGAAACAGGCAATTAGCAATACAGAAATACACAGATGTCAAATGTAAAAATCATTGGAATTAGTATGCACATACATACATATACATACGCACTCACGCCTGTAATCACCGAAGGGGTAGGCAGAGGCGTAACCAGTACACCCACATTTCGCCGAGCGTATCTCCGTATCTACGATGTGATGGGGGCGAGCCTATCGCCATATCAGGCACAAATTCCAGACTCCGGGCTGATACTGAGCATTTCGTAATAGAAAACCACTTTACCCGACCCGGGGATCGAACCCGAGACCTCAGCGTTAGCCTCAATCGTAACGCGTACGCACTACAACTGCGCCACCGAGGCAGTATTAGTAATTAGTATTTACCTATCGTATCGTATCGTAAGTCGTTATGCGTAGTACATGATATTAACTCCATGCGAACCGTTTCGTTACACAATACTAATGTCGTCATTATTTAAAAAAAAACGTGTCTCACTAGTTAATTTTTAATTAAGATGTACGCTGATTAATACTTTGAACATTACTAGTTAATATCAAACTTTTTTCAAAGAAAGTTTAAGTGTGAAATGAAATATCGGGAGGCCTATGTTCAGCAGTGGACGTCTTGTGGCTGATGATGATGACATTCTTTGTCTTAGCTTAAAGTCAGTGGTAATCTAACGTCAAATTAATATAAATACGGAAGCCAAGCGTATGCTAAGAATGACAGCTCCGTGGCGCAGCGGGCGAGTAGTCGGCTGCGAAGCGAGAGGCCGTGGGTTCGATTCCCACACCGAGACAAATGTTTGTGTGAACCACAAATATTGGTCTCGGGTCTGGGTGTTGTGGGACCGCAAGTCCCTCGTAGTTGCTGATACCCACGACACAGGTTTACCTAGTGTGGGGTCAGAGCTATGTGTGTGACTGTTGGGTGCATTATTATTATTATTATTATACTTAGCAAAGTTTATTAATCCCTGAGATTGCATAGGTACCTTGCGGTCATGCAGGTCTTTAACATTAAGTAAGCCTCGACTCCTACGTTTCCACAGCATATGCAATCTCATCACTGACGATCGTGAATCGATCTACCATAATCTCGGGATTACAGAGTCCCGGACCTTTAGAAGGCAGATGTGAAAACAAAAATGAAGATTCTTAGGGAACAGTACCCCGCAATTACAGACAAATACAGATTCGTCGTTATGCGCTAGTGTCTCATGGCCTAACTGGCCCCCATTTCCCAGCAATCTTGAATTAAAGTTTTGGTCAACTAGTTTAAAAACTAAGAGCCTTTTGAAATGTTTTGTCAAAAGCATTTTGTCAACAACAAATTTATCTACCCCAAACAAAAGTAGTAGACAATATCACTAAATTGCCCTAGAGTAAGTAGACACTGCATACCCAAAATGGACCGCGGGCTCGAATTTATTCGAACCTGCGAAATTGGTCTGGACAGTTGGTACCACTTCCGCTACTGCTATTATAATTTACCTTATTAAAAACATTATGAACACTATTTGGATTCCGTCAATATCATATACCATCTATGTACATACGTCAACTTCAGTCATCCGTTCCAAATTACAATAAACCTACTTAAATATTGAGAAAAATGAATCATTTGGGTTTTGTCAATATTTTTTTCCAGAACTTGACGCAGGCACAAGTGCATAAGAAATACAACAAATTTGTTTCCAATTACAAGGAATGTGAAGAGTATCATTTGACGAAGAAGAAGATGAATATGACACTGATGAAGAAGTTCTGAACAAAACCTCATGTAGTTCTACTATTGACAAGTTTTGCTTCACGCGTCTGCCCAAATGGAAATAATGCCATTAAGGAGTTAACCATCGAAATAAAATAACTAGAACGATAACTCTCAAATTAATCTGTCAAAAAATATGGTTCCACTTACTTACACATGCAAACGTAACACTCATACACGCAACAAAAATTAATGAACGTTCAAAATCAACTTTATTTCATAAAAGTTAATGTCTAAATATTAAATTTCTAAATCGAGATACGACGTTCTGCACCGCGCAAAAAATTAGACGTATTAAGTGTCAACTAGAGATCATGAATCAATATTATGAATTGATGAATGAACGAGCTGCAAAGACTTTTATAGCCCTGCCCCCTTGTCAGAATTTTGTTGGGGACATTTTTTTGCTTGAGTTACGTTTCTTGTCTTCGATCTTATTTCGATGAAGCTAACCGTCGCTTAGCTAACAATACCGCGCAAGTTAAATTGGCTTAGTTTACAGGAGAGACAAGAAACCTAATATGTTTTATGAACATGTGTGATGTAACCAATGAGTTACAGGGTGACAGAACTATTTGAATAACGTGCTTTGTATGGTTAAATTTATTTTTTGTGTAAATTTATTGGATACGCACCAAAAACAATTTATCCAATGACAATATCACATGGGCAATTTTCGAGTTACGCGGTATTTTTAGCTAAGCGACGTAACGTCATTCCTTGCGTCATTGGTACCAGAAGCTGGCCATTATGATGACTGGAAATGTCACCGTCATTGTCAACTCAGTGATTAGTATAAAATAAATAATGTAGAGGCAGCAACGGAGAGCGCCGATAAACGTTTTTTATTAATTATTTTTCTATGTGTTTTGTCATACTGACTGACTGCCTCGGTGGCGCAGTTATAATGCGTACGCGTCACTAAGGCTGACGCCAAGCTCTCGGGTTCGATCCCCGGGTCGGGTAAATTATATATTGGGTTTTTCTATTAAGAAAAAGCTCAGTATCAGTATCAGTAGCCCGGAGTCTGGAATTTGTGCCCGGTATGGCGATGGGCCCGCCCCCTATCACACCATGGGACGAAGATACGTTCGGCGAAATATGGGTGTACTGGTTACACCTATGCCTACTGCTTCCGGCATTACAAGCGTGAGTGCGTATATATGTCTTTTGTCATCATGCCGTGTTATCACCTTACCTACCATGAAAACGCTAACTTTTTTTTTTTTTTTACTGCCTGGATAGGCAGACGAGCAAACGGGCCACCTGATGGTAAGTAGTCACCGCCGCCCATAGACTTCTGCAATGCCAGGGCACAGCAAAGCCGCTGCCTACCGTCAAACCTACCGTCTTAACTAAATAAGACTAGTTTATAATAATTATACATTTTTGTAATGATAGCTATGTTTTATTACCATGCTCCTCTTTATGTAGACAAAGAAATATACGACCGTATAGTGATCTTTTAAAAAAATATGCAAGTATACGTATAGTAGAATTATGATACTTATAATATATTTTTTTATGACATGGGCCGGCAAACCAGTAAGTGGGTCACCTGATGGTAGGTGATCTCCACCGCCCATATGCGCCCACAATACCAAAAGAATCATGGGTGCCTTGCCGACCTTAAAGGAAAGGGATAATTAAGGAATTAGGAAGGGGAGGGGATTTGGGCCTCCGGATATCTCACTCACCGTACGAAACGCAGCAACAAGCTGCTACTTTACGCTGGTTTTCTGTGAGACAGTGGTAATTACCCGGACGAGCCGGCCCATAGATGCTGTAGACAAAAGTGTCTACAGCGTAGCTCTACCACTACAATTATATAGTACCTAGTAACAATTGAGGGATTATAGGTCCACATTTGGTGAATATATCGCGTAACATACATGCATTAGGTAATGTTTTTAGGTGATAGGTTCCTCGTTTTCGAGAGACCGTCTGACTTGATACCACCGCTTTGTCTATTTCTGCTGCCAACAGTGTGTAAGTACCGTCGTGTTTTAGTTTAAAGGGCTTTGTAACCAGTGAAATTACTGGGCATTATGAGACTTTTTTTTATTAATAATGATTTAAATAGTGATTTCTTAGGTTTACGCGAATATTACACATTGAAATAAAACTAGTTTATACGGATTTTATCGCGGTTTAATTTAACCGCGATAAAATCCGTATAAACTAGTTTTATTTCAATGATTTAAACTTAAAACCCGACCCGAAAAATTAACACTTACATGTAATAAATAACATCAATTACTTACAAGAAAGTAAGTAAAGCAGAGGTATTTTGGAAGTCCCAGTCGGCACAGGCTCGTACAACCAAGTTCTACTACGCATACCTACCTATTATCAGAAACAAAGGTTTTATCTTAAAACGTTTTATTATTTGATCCTCAAGTCTCACTCTTAGGCAATGGCCCTAATACATCTTCATATTCAGAACTTGGGTATCATTTTGCTAGTTCTTCAAGGCGTCCAACCCGTCGCACCATCTCTTCTGTGGCCTGTCACGCCGGCTTTTGCCTGTTGTAGCAGTCACTCCGTTACTGCTCATGCCTACATATCGCTGGACATGCAGTAGACAGCTCAGTCTCATTTGAGCTTGACGGACTTTCTTCCTAAGAGAAACTAAACTTAAAAGCAACCCTTCACTTCATTTTTTCTTTATGAAAGAGGGGGCAACGGAGCCAGCGAATCAGCTGATGGTGAGTGATCACCGCCGCCCATGGACAACATCAATACAGAGGAATTTTCGATGTGTTGCTGGCCTTTGAGGAAAGAGTAGACTTTTTTCTTTTACTTCATATTATAGTGAACTTTAATAACACGTTTAAAAGCAATTTATGTAGTAGACAATATAAATAACTCCAATATATCTGGATAATGAAGTCTGATAATCGTGGCGGGGAGTGGACGGGTAGCGGGCGGCAGGCGGGCGGCACGCGGACGGCACATAAATTCGAGCCGCTTAATAAACAACAATAACATGTTTACGTTTGCGCCGAGCCTTGAGCGAATTCGAACTTCGAGTTGCGCAAGCGCACCTAGTACGCGTGTTGCTAGGGGCCACCGCTGCACCCGCCAAACACTATACACGATAGATGCGACAGCCCTTACGATTAATGGCTGGTTTCAATAAACTACTTAGTTTTATTCCATCCCATGATGAGCCAATCAGAGCCAACCCAATTGATTTATTTCCCGAAATACGAGAAATTACCCACTTGCTCGTTTTCTGCCCTTTGCTATAAAAATACATAATTATGTAGGTACTATTGATACTTTCTAGCGATCATTTTAGTCTATGAGCAGGTCGTTGACCCTCCAGTCAAGGCCTCCGACACAGTAAATAACAGTTGAGTTACACACACAATCACAACCAAACAAACACATAATTAACCAAATCCTTCGTATCGCCTCATTGGTCTAGCGACTGCGTGCTTAGACTGAGAAACCAGAAGCCTTAGGTTCAAATCCTAATTTATGTTTTTTATAAGCTTGAATGACAAGACGAACAGGTCGCTCGCTTACCAACAGGCGAACGACCTGCTCGTTTCGTCACTCGAGCTAATTAAAAAAAAGTTACAAAGCAATGCATGGCACTAGACTGCGCTGGTCACCCCGAGAGATAAATGGGCGGTGGTACAATCCAGACGGTCTTTGTCGGTTTTTCGATTGGAAAAATCACATATGAATTGCTCGGCCTCATCCATCACATTATGGGACGGAAGTAAGCTCGGCGAACCATGTGTACTAGTTGCATCTCTGCCCTTCACTTGTCGTGGCAGCAGGTTTGAAACACATTGACAGCCTCCGTGGCGCAGTGGGCGAGTACCCGGTTGCGAAGCGGTTCGATTCCCACACTGATAAAAATATTTGTGTGTTCCACAAATTAATGTTTGTTTCGGTACTGGGTGTTGTGGGACCAAGTCCCTCGTAGTTCCTGATACCCACGATACAGGTTAACCTAGTGTGGGGTCAGGATTATGTGGTTGACTGTTGGGTGTATTTATTTATTTGTATGAAGGCGGTTAAAAACTAAAAAGCAGAGATAGCTCAGCGGGGAGTGGTACGGATTGTTGAGATGAAAGTCGCAGGTTCGAAACCAACGCCAAGGGCATGCACCTTCAACTTTTCTAAGTTACATGTGTATTCATTGTTAATTATTATTGTTTGCTTTAACGGTGAAGGAAACATCGCAAGAGAAACCTGCATAGCTGAATTCACCATAAGAATTTCGAAGGTGTGTGAAGTCAGCTAACCCGCATTAGGCCAGCGTGGTGGACTAAGGCCTAACCCCTTTAATTCAGTAGAGGAGGCCCGGGCCCAGCAGGGGGACGTGTATAATATGTCTCACAGAACTCTCTGTACTGTAAATGAGATATCCGGAGGCCCAAACCCGATGAATTTGATGTTGTAGATTTTCATAAGTGGTGGATATCGTTTACCATCAGGTGACCCACTTGCACGTTTGGTGACTACTACTATAAAAAGGTGAAGATAAAAGGGCGTGTTTGGAAGCGTGGTGTCGCGCCGATAAAACTCTCCGCATGTAAATAAATAAAGCAATCAACATTTAACATGTCCCGAAATACGAAACAGTTCGTCTGTCACACCGCCGCGAATACACGAGTATACATACGCACTCACGCCTGTTATCCCCGAAGGGGTAGGCAGAGGTGTAACTAGCACACCCATATTTCGCCGAGCGTATCCTCGTCCCATGATGTGATAAGGGGTGAGCCTATCGCCATACCGGGCACAAATTCCAGACTCGGGGCCGATACTGAGCATTTCGTAATAGAAAAACCCAATGTCACTTTTACCCGACCAGGAGATCGAACCCGAGACCTCAGCGTCAGCCTCAGTCGTAACGTGTACGTATTACAACTGCGCCACCGAGCCAGTCCACGAGTACGAGTATAGTACCGTTCATATCTACAAACACGTGCAGACACCCGCCGGTACAAACTGTTCAATTGGCACCGAGATTTTTCTGTGTCTGTACTCGTTGATATAAATGGTATTTTATGAGTGGAAGAGCCACACTGTAGACAGCTTTGTCTATAACACGAATGGTCCGGATCGATACCACTGTCTCACAGAAAACCTACGTAAAGTAGCGGCTTGCTGCTGCGTTTTGTACGGTGAGTGAGATATCCGGAGGCCCAAATCCCCTTCCCCTTCCCAATCCCTTAATTATCCCTTTCCTTTAAGTTCGGCATCGCGCACATGATTCTTTTGGTATTATGGGCGTACATGGGCGGTGGAGATCACTTACCATCAGGTGACCCACTTGCACATATAAATATAATGACATACATAGTCATGCCATCTTATTGTTGATTGAATAATCAATCAACAATCTTGGGCATTCTAGCTTTGTCCTGTTTTACTATTATCTTATACTTTAATATCAAAACTAATAAATACTATTCATTGAAATAAAACTACTTCGAAAGCTTTTCAGCCACCACGAAGGCTGAAAAGCTTTCGAAATGTCGGGACTAAACCAAAATTAAACCGCGATAAAATCCGTATAAACAAGTTTTATTTCAATGTGTAATATTCGCGTAAACCTAAGAAATCAATAAATACTATTCATTAAACTATTAATAAGGGTTACAAAACGGTGTAAATACAACAGTTGATATGTAAATATAAAAACAAACTGACGCGTGTGGTTTTTAGAATGTCGCCCGAAAGCTCGTCGTTTTGTTGAGGCGCTCGTGAAAGCTCCGTTTGAACTACAACTGTAAACATAAAAAGTTCTTGGAACTGTCCGCGGCCGCCCTAAAGTGTACAAACAGCAAACTGTTACGATTCTTTGAAAAATCAACACCAAAATTATTTAGACAGTGATTTTATAACGTAAGCTAACACCTACAGAAGAGTACTCTCTAAGGGGTAGGCAGAGGCGGATTTTTTTTTAATTTCTGCCTCTGAGGCACGAGCCTGTGAGCGGTGACGAGCCTATCGCCATATCGGGCACAATCCTGGGCAACTGATAAAACTAACAAACATCTGTGCACCTCGCAGGCGTCCCCACTATAAATACAAAATACAACTCACAAAATTACTATACTCATTTTCAAATCGAAAAACCCAACCACAAATTGCTGCCTCGGTGACGCAGTTGTAATGCGTACGCGTTACGACTGAGGTTGACGCTGAGGTCTTGAGTTCGATCCCCGGGTCGGGTAAAAGTTATATAGGTGTTTCTATTACGGAATGCTCAGTATCGGCCCGGAGTCTGGAATTTGTGCCCGGTATGGCGATAGGCTCGCCCCCTTTCACATCATGGAACGGAAATAAACTCGGCGAAATGTGGGTATACTTGTTACACCTCTGCCTACCCCTTCGGGAATTACAGGCGTGAGTGCGTATGTCAATTGCACAAGCGATTACCTGGGATTTGAACTCCCACCGTCCCCACTGCGACCTAGCGTAGATGCGCCAACCGCAGTGATATGTCAAACGTATGAAATCTAACCACATAGAAGTTGTGTAAGCAGCAAGCTGCTACTTTACGCCGGTTTTCTGTGAGACAGTGGTAATGACCCGGACGAGCCGGCCCATTCATGCTGTAGACAAAACTGTCTACAGCGTAGCTCTACGACTCTTAATGCTTATGTATATATATACATATATATGTGTCATATACTTACAATAAAAGTAATTTGAAAGGAATAAAGGAATTTTATGAGTGGTAGAGCCACGCTGTAGATACTTTTGTCTACAGCATGTATGGGTCGGCTCGTCCGGGTCATTACCACTGTCTCACAGAAAACCGGCGTAAAGTAGCAGCTTGCTGCTACGTACCGTACGATGAGTGAGATATCCGGAGGCCCAAACCCCCTCCCCTTCCCAATCCCTTAATTATCCCTTTCCTTTAAGGTCGGCAACGCACCCATGATTCTTTTGGTATTATGGGCGTACATGGGCGGCGGAGATCACTTACCATCAGGTGACCCACTGGCTCGTTTGCCGGCCTATGCAATAAAAAAAATATATGTTAACTATAAACACAAGAAACGAGTACATTTTGGACAGTTTTCGAACGAGATGACAAAATTATTAGCATTTTTATTCATATCGCTTAAAAATGACGTTATACTTAGGAAATTTTAAGTTACCGAGCGTTATAACTGCAGCGCACTAGCATGGTAGTTTTGACAGCGAAAGAATAGGTTCATTAAGACGACACTCATTTAGCGTATAAGACATCATGCTGTAAATACTATGACAAAATATAGCTGACATCAAAAAGCCTGTGAGTGTATAACATAAATGACAAATGTTGTGGTTATACATACAGAAAAAAAAACTAATATATGCGTCCAATCGAGAACCACCACTGTTTTTTTGTTAGTTAAAATTATTTTCGACTAGCTTTTGCTCGCGGCTCCGCCCGCGTGATAGACTTTTCCGAAATAAAACGTAGCCTATAACCGTCCCCAGGGTCCCATCTATCTCTACATCAAAATTCATCAAAATCCGTTCAGTGATTTAGGCGTGAATACATAACAAACAAATTGTTTTTTTTTTTCATAAAAGTATCCTATGTTACTTCTTATACCTCCAAGAATTTGTGTACAAAGTTTCATGATGATCGGTTAAGTAGTTTTCGCGTGAAAGCGTAACAAACAAACTTACATTCACATTTATAATATTAGTATGATGTATCTTTGTTCAACTGCGCTTATTCGGCGTACTTTAACGTAACTTCATAAATCCATTGCTTGTCAAAATCATCAAGCTATATCGGCGGGAGTGTAACAGCGTCGCTGCGTCATCCGATCGACACAAACAAAGCAGTTAGCATATTTAATAACTATTTTATTGTTATTTTTAGTCGCCGTACCGGTTCTCTGTTTACTCGCTTTCCACGCGATAGCCGGTTATAAGCGGTTTATGTTATAAAAATAGTGCATTAAGATGATCGGTTGACCGGTTGGCCTTAAGGATTTTAAAATTATAGAGTCATATAAAACATGGCACCCAACGGTAATTATGGAGGATGCTTTAGTTCGGGCCAAGTGGAAACATCTAAATAAAAAGACTCTTTGGACTACCAAGGTGGTAGGTCCCTCGTATGCGAGAGGCCGTCTGGGTTGGTACCACCGCTTTCTCTATTTCTGCCGCCAAACAGCAGCGTATAAGCATTGTTGTGTTAGGAAGGACATTGAAGCCAGTGAAGTTACTGGGCATTATGAGACATAAAATCTTATGTCTCGGGGTGACGAGCGCAGTCGTGATAATATCAGGCAGAAAGAAAGTGCCACGATGTTTGACACGAAAGTCGACAGTTTTGTCTACAGCATAAATGGTCGGGCTAGACTGGGTAGTACCATGGTCTCACAGAAAACTGATCACAAGAAATGACAACTCGCTGTTGCGTTTTGAACGCTAAGTTAGCTTACTTACCTTTCTAATACCCGTTCCATGCCTATTTTTCGCTGATTTTCTAGTATTCATGGGCGGTAACACTACAAGGCGAGTCACTTGCTCATTATCAACCTCTGCTTTAAAAAGAATAGGTACATTTATACGTCTTGGAAAACTTTAGTGACAAAATAAACTAATTATTTATGTCTTTACACACACTCTTTTGACCGCCTCCGCGGCGCAGTGGGCGAGTAGCCGGCAGCGAAGCGAGAGGCCGTGGGTTCGATTCCCACATCGAGACAAATGTTTGTGTGAACCACAAATATTGGTCTCGGGTCTGGGTGTTGTGAGACCGCAAGTCCCTCGTAGATCCTGATACCCACGACACAGGTTTACCTAGTGTGGGGTCAGGACTATGTGTGTGACTGTTGGGTGTATTTATTTATTATTTATTTATCTATCTCTACATCAAAATTCATCAAAATCGGTTTAGTGATTTAGGCGTGAAAGCGTAACAAACAAATAGTTTTTTTTTCATAAAAAGTATCCTATGTTACTTCTTATACCTCTAAGAATATACAAAGTTTCATGATGATCGGTTAAGTAGTTTTCGCGTGAGAGCGTAACAAACAAACTTACATTCACATTTATAATATTAGTATGATGTTTTCGGGTTTGATTGTTTCTCCCGAAGGCTTGACGTCAGACAGGCGGCCGGCCATAAAGACTACAAGCCAATTCATTCTGTAACATGTATTAAAAAGCATATTGCGCCGACCCCACTGCGAGTGGGATAAGCGTAGGTGGAATAAGAGGAGGAGAATTTTTGTATTTACAATTTATGATCAAAGCTTTACAAAAAAAATTCAATTTATCGATTTAACAAGACTGTTAAATAACATGAATAAGTACTATAACATTAACTTTCACTTGGGAGTTGAACCTGTGACCTTTAGCATAAAGTAAGACTCACGACTCGACATCGAATTAGACAAATTATATCTGAAATTTCGTGTGTGGTTTCATTACAATAAACATATGGCTAGTACGAGTTTTCTCGAGAGTTGTCGCGTCATTCGGATGCGAAAAATATGTATGTAGTTAATACGTCCTATTACTATTAAAAATGTGAAAGATTGGATGTTGGTTTGTGAGTTTGTATGTTTGTTAGTCATCACGCCTTAATAAATGAATCGATTTGAATGAAATTTGGCGGGTTGGCAGACTTCTCACACCTTCGAATTTTTTATGGAGAACCTCTCAGTTATACAGGTTTTCTCACGATGTTTCCTTCACAGTTAAAACAAACGATAATTAGAAATTAATACACACATAAAAGTCAGAGGTTTAGGGTTAGAGTCTTGGGACTAACTTCGAACCTGCGACTTTCATCTCGACAGCATTACTGCTTCAACTATAACTTCTAATATATAAAATTCTCGTGTCACAATGGTCGTTCCCATACTCCTCCGAAACGGCTCGACCGATTTGTATGAAATTTGTGTGCATATCGGGTAGGTCTGAGAATCGGCCAACATCTATTTTTCATCCCCCTAAATGTTAAGGGTGGTCCACCCCTAAATTTTATTTTTTATTTTTTAGACAAAACTTTTTGTTTTTTTTTATGATACAGCATTAAAAAATACATACAACCCTAAATTTTCAACCCTCTACGATCAATCCCTATTTTTTAATAGTCATTTTAGTATTTTTGTCAAGCGCGTTTCTCACCAGGGGCGCCCACTAGGCTACTTTAATCCTGGAAATAGGCATTCACGCGGGCGGAGCCGCGGGCAACAGCTAGAAAATATATAAAAACGCAGACAATTTAAAAACCACTCTCTTTTTTAAATCATTTAAAATACAATAATGGAGACTTACCAAGTGATAAGAGGATTTTCGTGGGCGAGTCACGTCCTGCGCACGCGCACAACACTCGCTAATTGGCTAACATCGCCTTTTTGCAACATGAAATGTATTTTGCATTGAATTCATCAGATCATTTTGTATTAAATATTTAATAACTAACTTTTGCTCGCGGCTCCGCCCACGTGAACGGTTCTCAACTAGAACCCCTCTCGCGCAATTTTACTTCTTAACAGCCCATCTAGTAGTATACATAAAGTCTTTGGCTCAAACTTATAAAACCCGTCTTTTTTGTCAAAGGGTAATCAATATATTATACGGGTGTATTTATTACCAACTACATTTTGCTCGCGGCTCCCCTCGCTTTATTGACCTTTTCTAGGATAAAAGTAGTCAAGTCCAAATCCAGGTCAAGGCCTTCCTGTATACCAAATTTAATCCAAAACCGTTCAGTTATTAAGGCGTGATTGACTAACAAACATCCAAATTCACAAACATCCAAATTCACAAACATCCAAACTTTCACATTTATAATTGTAGTAGGAAGTAGGATTATTAAAAACTACCTTTCGCTCGCGGCACCGCGTACTTGGTAGTCTTTTACGTGTATATATAATAACAGCCCTGTAATACACTATACCACTGCTAAGCAAACACTGTTTCGCATTTATAGTAGACAGGATGACGGTGTACTGCTAACGTAGATACACCCCAAAGTTAAAGGTGCAATCCCCAAGTCAGACAATACATATTTCCATTCAATAATGACTTACTAGGTAGTAGGTCTTTCGTATGCGAGAGTCCTTCTGAGTAAGAAAGAATAAATAAATACACCCAACAGTCACACACATAGTCCTGACCCCACACTAGGTAAACCTGTATCGTAGGTATCAAGAAGTACGAGGGAGTTGCAGTCCCACAACAACCAGACCCGAGACAAATATTTGTGTATCAGACAAACATTTGTCTAGGTGCGGGAATCGAACCCACGGCCTCACGCTTCGCAACCGGCTACTCGCCCGTTGCGCCACGGAGGCTGTCGAAAGAAAGAAGGAAGTTTATTATTAGAGTAATAATTACAGAGTTTAAAAAAACACAATAACTTAAAAATACTACGCAAGTATTACGCTAACAATGGGGCCTCTCATTCAGCTACATGCTGCAGTACTACATAAGCAATACTGCAGTGCTTTCGATGCGAAGTCCAAGGCGACGTATGACCGGACGTCAAGTTAGCAGAAGACAAGATTCCACTAAAAAAATAATAAGTTTACCACCGCTTCGTCTATTTCACTGTTATGTTCCGCTTTGAAGGGCAATGCAGCCAATGAAATTTCTGTATTATAAAACTGAACACCTTTTCGGATATAGAAGCGTAACTTATGTATGTGTAAAAAGAATTATTGAAAACAATAAAATAATATTTATTAGGATGTTGCAAGCTGTGTACAAATCCGCCGGCGTTGCTTCTGCTGTGGTCGGCGCGTGCGTAGAATATCGATCGGTGAAAGTACATACGTAGTTTAGTCACACTGCAACTGGTGCCTGGTGATGGCACACCTCTTTAAATAAATTATTATACCGACGTATGCACTCGCGAAAAGAACTGAATTGAATTTGAATTACCCTTTTGATATAACAAATCCATTTACATTTTTTTTGGATAACACAAATGCAGCTATACCTCAGCAGAGAGTGGAGTCCGTAGACTGTCGAGATGAAAGTCGCAAACTCGAAACCAGCTCCAAGTGTATGCACCTCTGACTTTTTTAAGTTATATTATCACTTGCTTTAACGGTGAAGGGATCATCGTGAGGACACCTGCAAGCCTGAGATGTTCTCCATAAGAATTTTGAACGTGTGTGCAGTCTGCCAACATGCATTAAGCCAGCGTGGTAGACTAAGGCCTAATCCCTCTCATTATCTAGATGAGGTCTGTGCCCAGCAGTGGGACGTTTGTAATACAGACTCAGTCATAAGACTTCACTGATTTGAACGTCCTTTATACTGGAACGAATCAATAGACTACTGCAGAGGTTCCCAAACTTTTTTTCTCATAGACCACTTTCAAAATTTAGCTGGTTCCAGTGGACCCCTGCAGCTACATTAGTACCATATTCGCAAAAAAAATGTGAATATTAAATGTAACTATGGCCCCGTCGAGTCTCCCGTGGTGGGGGTCCACCTAGACCACTTTGGGAACTAATGGACTAGACAAAGACGTGGCACCTACAGAGACCAGTGTTATAGAGCTCGACCACCTAATAATTAATATCCATTCGTCGACCCAAATAATGCAACGGCTTGCAGAGCATTAGTATACAAAAGATGTGAGCCATAAAGACAAACTCGATAGGAAAGGCGCGAATGTGTGGTCTTCACACGTTGGCCATAGCTGCAGACCGTATGCCGAACTTGTACCGGTTCTATAAAACAACTCGAGTAAACACAATAAATAATGCGGTATAATCATTTTACTGAGTTTATTTGCCCATTTTGATCGGCATTTCCATAACATTACCATTCCTGTCGTCAAATAGCAGTGGTTAAGAACAGTGGTCCGGTTTGAAGGACATTAAAGGCAATGAAATTACTGGGCATTGAGCATCATATATCTTGGGATAACTAGCACATTGCAATGTCATGTTTTTTTTTAAATTCTGAGTGGTGTTGCTACCGTTTAAGTGCAGTCGTGGCGTCTCATCTGTGATCTGCTTCGACTATCTAACATCTATGTAGACTCTTTATGGACGTTCTGAAGTTAGTGACAAGTGACGTAGCAGTTTTCAGATACTAAAGTGTGACAAAATACATAGAGCACAGAACGGCATAGAAGTACCTATCTAATTTCAAAACATAAAGATAAATGACACCTCTAATACTTTCATAACTGGTCGTACAGTACGAGGCAGTACACAGCAATACGCAGCAGTACGCGCGTAACATGCCGATACGCAGTTGTTTACGTACTGAGTACGTATACACGGGAATAATGTACGCATCGTACGCAACTCTGCTCGCGTTGGCAAAGAGCTAGACTTTACTTATGCTTCATGATTACAGGTTTAACATCTATTAAGGACTAGTCAACACTTAAATGTTGCATTCTCAGAGTTCTGAAACCGAAGGTGCCAAAGGCCCTATTATAGAGATAACGCCATCTGTCTGTCCCATCTTTAAAGGGCTCAACTTTTTAACCGTAGTAAGCAGCCAGTTGAAATGGAAAATATGTATTATACATACATACATACGCACTCACGCCTGTAATCCCCGAAGGGGTAGGCAGAGGTGTAACCAGTACACTCACTTTTCGCCGAGCGTATCTCCGACCCTTGATGTGATAGGGGGCGAGCCTATGGCCATACCGGGCACAAATTCCAGACGTCGGGCATTGAGCATTTCGTAATAGAAATACCCAGTATCACTTTTACCCGACCCGGGGATCGAACCCTAGACCTCAGTGTTAGCCTGAGTCATAACGCGTACGCATTACTACTGCGGCACCGAATATGTATTATTATTGCAGATATCTTAAAAAATAATAAAAGAGGTAAAAATTAAGGAGGGTGTCACGGCATTTTTGGTGCGCCTCCGACTCGCATTTAGAAAGTCTATCCATCTACATTATTCAAATATATTTTACACTGTCCAGCTCTTCGACCACATCTCAATACAATACTCTTGTACGTGTATCAAATGCCGAAGTCGCACAATGACGGTCGGCGCGGCGCGGCCCGGCGCGCTTGTGCTTTATCATTTATAATTAATAGTATTCAAGCCTACGCCTAACTAAGCCACAACACTACGTAGGCGGGGCAGTGACCATGCACAAGCATCATACTAATATTATAAATGTGAATGTAAGGTTGTTTGTTACGCTTCTACGCGAAAACTACTTAACCGATCATCATGAAACTTTGTACACATATTCGTGGAGGTATAAGAAGTAACATAAGATACTTTTTAGGAAAAAACATTATCTATTTGTTTGTTACGCTTTCATGCCTAAATCACTGAACCAATTTTGATGAATTTTGATGTAGAGATAGATGGGACCCTGGAGACGCATATAGGCTACGTTTTATTTCGTCTATTCACGCGGGCGGAGCCACGAGCAAAAGCTAGTAAGTACATAGTAGTTTCATTAAGTATTCTGTGGCCTTGTAGAAGCATCTGCCTAGTTTTATCCCGGCTTAATATCAGGACTTGCATTTCCACTTTCGTAGCATCATCCGTAATAAAACCATTAGCACTCATACCTGCTCTCATACTGCTTGACTGCCTCGGTGGTGCAGTTGTAATGCGTAGGCGACTGACGCTGAGGTCTCGGGTTCGATCCCCGCGTCGGGTAAAAGTGATATTAGGTTTTTCTATTACGAAATACTGAGCGTATTGGCCTAGGAGTCTGGATTTGTGCCCGGTATGGCGATAAGCTCGCCCCCTATCACATGATGGGATGGAAATAAGCTCGGCGAAACGTGGGTGCACTAGTCGTACCTTTGCCTACCCCATCGGGGATAAAGGCGTGAGCTTATGTAATGTATGAACATATAATACCAATACCTTTCACAAACATACAAATTTACTTAAACCCTAATAACAAAGTAATAACCGCCGCTAACTCCATTACCGTGGAGTCGCGTAAATCATTTTAATAATGGTTGCATGCCGCGTACTTTAATTATGCATCAACGTCGGCCATTTTTGGCTCGTCCTGGGGGAAATTCGACCGCACAACGTTTTAATCACGGGGAATGGCGTTGTAAAATTAAAACAGGTTACTTTATATTTTGATATTGGGATGTTATTGAAGTATGTACGCCAATGTAAGCCCTGAAGAGTCGTGGGCGTGTTGCCTACCTTAAAGTAAAGGGGTAATTAAAGGATTGTGAAGGGCAGGGGATATGGGCTTCTGGATAACTCACTCACCGTACGAAACGCAAGCCGCTACTTTACGTCGGTTTTTTTGTGAGACAGTGGTACCGACCCGGTCGAGCCAGCCCGTTCATGTTGTAGACAGAACTGGCTACAGCGTGGCTCTACCACTATTTTTATACTAAATCCGGCAATCAAGCAAGTAGGTCACCTGATGCTTAGTGATCTCCAACGCCTAGGAACACGCATAATAGGTACCAGATAATCATGGATACGTTGCTGACCTTAAAGGTAAAGTACTAACAATAGAATCGGGAAGGGTAGGGGTGAATTGCGCCTCTATATATTTCGCTCACCGTACCGTGTGTTTCAATAGTAAGCTGTTACTTCACGTCCATTTTCTGTGAGGTACTGTCCTGTCCCTTTCATACTGTAGACAAAACTATCTACAACGTGTATTAGTGTAGGAATTATTAACAAAGTATTGAGGGGTAGAGCCACGCTGTAGACAATTTTGTCTATAGCACGAATGGGCCGGCTCGACCTGGGTCGTTACCACTGTCTCACAGAAAACCGACGTAAAGCAGCGGCTTGCTGCGTTTCGTACGGTGATTAAGATATTCGGAGGCCCAAATCAATAATCCCTCCCCTTCCCAATCCCTTAATTATTCCTTACCTATAACGTCGGCAAAGCGCCTACGACTCTTCTGGTATACCCATTTGACTTTAACATTTGAATGTATTATTCAAATAAACTTTATGGAAATTTGTGAAAATGGTTCTGTGCTTGTATTAAAAAGGTAATTTAAAAAAGTTGCAAGAATAAAAAACGTTTAAATGTTAAAATGGAACACAGGTGAACATAGTTTCACGTTGCTGGCGCCGCGCGGCATAGCCAACTCACAGAAAATTAGCATACAAATGGGTGACAGAATAAAAAAATATTTTAAAACTATCGAAGGCTGCGCCCGCGCGCCAGCTCGTCCGCTAATAACAAACCACTTTTGGAAACGACAAGCAAGTTTTATTTTTTATACAGTTATGTATATGTTGCAGTGCTACTTAGAAAATAGTTTTTTTGCTATACGCTTTATATTAAAAATAAACAGTACGTGGGGTATAAAAAAATCGTATAATATCGTATCGGTGCAATCTCGCGGATGGGCTAAAAAGCGCTAGCTTGACGTATTAGAGGGAGACATGAGAGTGAATGATCTCAATACGGAGGAAGTTCAAGATCGGGCGAGGTAGCAGTCTTTTAAGTAGGAAGGTGGACCCTGACACTAAGATACAGAATAAAAATAAAAAAAACATGTGGGGCAGTCTTTGGGGACTACCGATAGAAGTGAAAACTAACTAACTTGTGAATTGTATCGTCGAGCTATATTAGATTATTATTTTTGGTTTGCAAAGAAGTGTTAATGACCATATTAATTACATACATACGCACTCACGCCTGTAGTCCCCGAAGGGGTAGGCAGAGGTGTAACCAATACACCCACATTTCGTCGAGCGTATATCCGTCCCACGATGTGATAGGGGGCGAGCCTATCGCCATACCGGGCACAAATTCCAGACTCCGGGCTGATACTGAGCATTTAGTAAGAGAAAAACCCAATACTACTTTACCCGACCCGGGGATCGAACCCGAGACCTCAGTGTGTCAGCCTCAATCGTAACGCGTACGCATTACAACTGCGCCACCGAGGCAGTCCCGAAAGCGTTCGGTGACGATGAAGCGAGTTCCATGATTTTTGTCCACCCAAAAAGTGCTCAACGCGCCTAAAGAAGTTTTCACTTCAATAAGGGGTCTATAGATTTGAAGAGGGACCTTTAGTGTCTTGTTTCGTTGAGTCTCGTTCCGAAGTCAACCGGTGTACATTTACTTACCTACTTCAAGCCGACATCGTACTGGCTACCATCGAGGGATGTAATCGACAATTTTGGATGCGGCTTTTTTATTTGAAAGTTAAGAATTAGTTTTCTAAGCCAAGTAATGTTGACCTGATGCTGCAACTAAGCCGTCAGCATATTCAATTCCTCGATTATTGATAGCAGGTGGATCGTGGTTGGACTTGCTGGATTGGCCACGACCAGAAGTTGATATTGACACGTTAAAAAAATAAGATATAATAAAAAAAATTAAGTTTCTCGACTCAAAAGTCTCTCAGTCAAAAATAACCGCAATATAAATAAACAAAATGAGAAGTTAAAAGAAACGAAATAGGCGTAGGAGGTCAGGTCCTTCGACGCGTAAGAACCAGAAATCCATACTAATATTGCGAAAGTAATGAACGGATTTCAATGAAATTTAGTAATGAGATAGGTTATATCCTGGGGAAGGATATAAGGTAGGACTTTTTAGATAGCCACGCGTAAAAGCTAGTAGTAGCTATATTATACCATGTATTTTTTCTGACTGTTAGAGCCATATTTATTGGTCAGTTTTTTAAATTTTCAATTTGTTCTATTAAACTGCGACATGTTCCTACACTTCTATAAATGTGATGTTATGGCCGGTTTAAGGTTAATTTTAACATTTGTTTTGAATGTCGACATATTTTGGAGATATTATGTATAATGAAATACCATATTGGTGTGTCTCTCTGCTTCCCGAATATCGATAATGCATAATTTAACTAAAAATAACACTCTTGTATTACATATTGTATCACTGCTAGAAGCCAAACAATAACTAAGTAACGCCCCAGGGGAAGAGCGCCATCTAGATGGTCAGATGCCGATCACCAAAAGGGCTGTTGGTGACAGCATATACCAAGCGATCCAGACATCTTATGACTGCTTAGCTTGGAAACACATATATGGTCGCGATCCTCAGGACTGATGGACCGACGAAGAAGAACAAGTAGATCACTGCTAGGAACAGGCCTACTATGTGAGCGTGTTCATCTTGCAATGGCCTGATGCGGGTGGGTAGACTTCACATACCTACGAAATTCTTGTGGAGAACTCTTGAACGAAACGGGTAGTTTCTTTACGACTATTTCCTTCTTTAAAGCGAGATTTGATTATATTAATGAAAAATTAAAGTACCCTGTATACCTGAGGATTGAAATCGACCCGCGATCACTTATCTCGGTAGTCCGGTAAAACCATCTCGGTAATAGTAATATTGTACGATGCCAATATACCACCTGCCTCGGTGGCGCAGTTGTAATGCGTACGCCATACGATTGAGACTAACGTTGAGGTCTCGGGTGCGATCCCCGGGTAAAGTGATATTGGATTTTTCTATTACGAAATGCTCAGTATCAGCCCGGAGTCTGAAATTCACGCCCGGTATGGCGATAGGCTCGCCCTCTATTACATTGTGGTATGGATATACGCATGGTGAAATGTGGGTGTACTGGTTACACCTCTGCTCACCCCTTCGGGGATTACAGGCGTGAGTTCGTATGTATGTATGTAAATATAGCACATATAAAAATTATACTTTAAATTTGATCGTTTATATTTTGTCGGCACAGTACCTACACGCAGCATAAGCTGCAATAATATAAATATATCAAACAGTTACATTTTACTAGGTGACACGTCCCACGTATGCGAGAGGCCGTCTGGTTTGGTACCACCGCGTTGTCTATATCTGCCGCCAAGCAGCAGTGTGTAAGCAATATTGTGTGTCGGTTTGACTTAACATCTTATGTCTCGGGTGACGAACGCAATCCAATGCCATGCAGTGCTTTGTAATTTCAAAGTTCTGTGTGGTGTTGTTTAAGGATAAGCGTTACGCTTACCATCAAGCGACCTGCTCGTCTCGTCATTCAAGCTAATAAATAAAAAAACATAAAACTGCGTTTTTGGGCTCCATGGTTCAATATTCAATTTTATACTTTTCCGTACAGATTGTTTTTCATTCACAGATCTCGTTAATGGTAATAATTATTCAGAGTGGTCAGGATCCGCATGTAATGAAGCAATATGTCCGCTCGTAAAATTCTATAACGTGCCATTTGTATAATTTGGAAGTCCTCCCGCGAGCATCGTCGGTATTAATGTGTGTATAGCTTTGTGATTTCGGCAGATTTGCTATATAGGTAGAGGTACCATATAGGAAACTACCCTATTAAGACTGAGGAGTCTTAATAGGGTAGTTTCCTATATTGAATTTTATACATTATTTTATAAGCAAAAGAAAGCCTTTATTAAAACACAATCAAAATTAGTTCAGAAATGTGCCCGCAGTTATGACTTTCAATATTGGAGGAAACGTGGGTGCGTAGTAGGGATATCTCACTATCTCGCTTGCACGCGTGCACCATAGTGAACATTTTACACAGTGACGTCAAAGTTTGCGTCCTCTATCATTTGACAATTACCCCTTCTACAGGATTTGAATGGCTTCTAACTTATTTATTTTTGGTCCGATTTATAAAATTCTTTCTGCAATAGATTTCGAGTAACGTAACTTATTGATTTAAATAATAAAAAAAATCTAGTCAACTACCCTATTATAATACAGTATAGTCACTCTGTAACTAATTTTCTCGATTCCTAGTGCTACTTCAATATTCGAGTAGGATTTTGAAACGATCCGAATCCGAGATGGCTTTTTAAACAACTGAATGGCGAGACGAGTAGGCCGCTCGCCTTGTGATAAGTCCCAATAAACAGAACATCACTTAGAACTTTGAATGACAAAGTATTGCATAGTACTGCACTGCGCTTGTCACCCCGAGAAATCATCTGAGTCTACCACTCAGATGATTTGGTAGAGCCACGCTTTAGACAGTTTTGTCTAAAACATGAATGGGTACTACCACCGCTTTTATATTTCTGCCGCCAAGCAGCAGTATGTAAGCACTGCTGTGTTCCAGTTTGAAAGACAACGAACCCAGTGAAATTACTGGGCATTATGAGACTTAACATCTTATGTCTCGGGGTGGCGAGCGCAGTCCAGCGCCATGCAGTGCTTTGTAATCGTTTCGCCATTCAAGCTAACAAAAAAAAAACAACGTAAAGTGGTAACTTTGCTGTTGAGTTTGTAGCCAGTGATATTACCAGAGGCCTCAATAGAGCTGTATTTCCGCGGTACATTTTGGCAATGCTAGTGAGTTTTTGTGTCGATAAACACGTGCTATTTTGGCGCCGCTTACGTCATACATCCACATATATCTGTGCCAAGGATACTGGTATATTTTTTAGAGATCCTCACGATCAGTGTAGACAAATCCAAGTCCTGTGCGCTATATATATACTACTAGTTGTCCTCCGCGGTTTCACCCGCAACATCTATCGCTTGGAGCGCCACCTACCGGGTCCAATTGTGAATATAAACCGTCCAGGATCCTACTCAAACACCCACAAAAAGTTTCATCAAAATTGGTCCAACCGTTTTTAAGTTTTAGCGAGACTAACGAACAGCAATTGATTTTTATATATAAGAGAGAAGAAGTTAATATTATAAAGAGGAAAGATTTGATTGTTTGTTTGCATTGAATAGGCTCCGAAACTACTGAACCAATTTGAAAAATTCTTTCACTGTTGGGAAGCTACACTATCCCCGGGTGACATAGGCTACTTTTTATCCCGGAAAAGGCCGTTCTCGCGGGCGGAGCCGCGAGCAATGGCTAGTTAACGTATACACTCGTACTTATGCCTCGGTGGTGCAGTTATAATGCTAACGGTACCACTGCTATGCTGAAGGCTCTGCTTTGTTCCCTGGGTCGGCTTAAAGTTGATATTGGGTTTCGCAAAATACTTAGTATCAGTCTGGAGTCTGGAATTGTGCCCGGTATGGCGATAGGCTCGCCCCCTATCACATCACGGGACGGATATACGCTCGGCGAAATGTGGGTATACTAGTTACATCTCCGCCTAGGCATGATATAGGCGTGAGCTTATGTTTGTATGTGTGATATACATATTAAGCTCAAGCACTTACACACTCACACGTACACTCACGGTTCATTGAGGAATGATTGAGGATTTATTAGGAATGAGCTTTTTGATATACTGAGCGCAAATACCAATCCCGGATAACTTATACGGTATTTTTTTTCTAATCGAACTGAATCACAAATAGCCAATTCTCGACATGGGATTTGAACACAGTACCTTACCGGTTTCTCAGTCTAAACCAGTATATTATTTTCTTTTATGTTAGCTAAGTTTCCATGCTTCTTCTTGCATTGCGGGATTATGGGCGGCGGAGAACAGTTACCATCAGGCTCGTTGGCCGTCCTCTGCTATAAAAAAAATGCCTAATCCTACTATTACATATCTGAAAGTTTGTATTTTTGAGAGTTTGTCATGATCATGATCACGCTTTAACTTCTAAACTTTTGTATGAAATTTTCCACACAGGTATACCATGCCCTGGATAAGAACATAGGCTACTGTTTATCTCGGAAGAGGCCGGCGGGCGGAGCCGCGAGCAAAAGCTCGTAAAGTAGATATAAATTGTGCGGAACCTCTAATGCTGAAATCGCTGTTGCCTAGAAATGAACGCGACGCAAAACCCAAGTCACAGCATGGTGTCTGTACATTTACAAACTGGTAAGTTTATCGCTACATTATAAAGTGAATAATATTATGATAATATATTTAAATTAACGCACAAAACAATGATCATACAGTAGAAAATTAAGAATAACACAATTTATATTCTGACTTACACAACGCAAAAAAGCACAAAATTGTTATTTGTTTTGCGTCGTGCAACGTCAAGAAAAATGCTCGAACTCAGTATAAAACTGAGGTCATGGACCTCAGCACTGATTTTCAGATGATACCTATAAGTGACGTCAAAATAATTGTTTTGTGCTTTATGATTTTATTGGAACGAAGTTCCTTATCGCGCGTTGTGAAAGGAGGCTAGACGGAAAAAATTCTTACGAAAAAAATTGTCACGACACTTTTTTCCATTTTTGAAATTATGTAGACAGTGTTAACGACTAAAGTTGGACATAATAGTGTTCGATTTTCAAAACTTTTTTGTGTTTTAGTGGCCAGTGTTGTCAATTTGTGAATCAAGTGAAAACTAGTTGGATGAGGTTGTTAATCGATACATCTTGGATTCAGTTTGGTAAGATATTAAATAATATCTAATTGGAACGAAGTTTTGGAACGAAGTTCCTTATCGCGCGTTGTGAAAGGGGGCTAGACGGAAAAAATTCTTACGAAAAGTTGTCACGACACTTTTTGCTATAGTAAGCTATTGTAAGCTGTGCGGCGTCGCATGTTTCTCTGTCTGTCTCTCTCTCTCTTATAGAAAGCAAGCCAGATATTGGAACGAAGATTACGGCCTTGGTGTAGCACCATCCAGCCTATTCTTTAATCATGATTATAGATTACGTTTGTACTCTTTGACTTTGTTGATTAACAAGGCGACGGAAACTAAGAACACAGCCATCTCGCGAGTTTTTGAGTAATTAACCCTTTAACCGGCAACACCGTAATATTATGAGTACATTCAGCTAATTGTAAATAATTTTATGATTTTTACCAAAACAGGAAAAATCGAATATTGATTATCAAGGGTGAAATATCAATTCACTGAATCAATTCAGTACGACATATCGATTTTAAAAATCAATTTATTTGATCTGATGAATTAATTCTTGGATTAATCGATTTAAGATCGCCATGCCTAGTACTGGTTGAGAATTTGGTTGAGAATAGAGAATAATAGAGATCACAAACAACTGGTCAAGAATTAGAATAATGTATAAAATAGCAAAATGAATATTTTCATTTCTATTTCGCATTGAACAGTGTGGTGTCACGACGATTATTTTTGTTGAGTGTATACAGGTTTTTTGTAAATAATAAATAATAAAAAATAAATTTTTGTAAATAATCAGTATCCGCCCGGAGTCTGGAATTTGTGCCCGGTATGGCGATAGGCTCGCCCCCTATCACATAAGGGACGGAGATACGCTCGGCGAAATGTGGGTGTACTGGTTACACCTCTGCCTACCCCTTCGGGGATTACAGGCGTGAGTGCGTATATATGTAATAAAAAATAATAATAATAATGAATCCTGACAGTGTTTCTGCACAAGTTCCGGATATTGCTGATGGAGTTAGGTAAGTAGAGATTATATGCAGATAATAATAAATGCTTTTGTATTTTTAGCAAGTACGCACTATAACCTCTCTTTATTATTGTGCTAACCAAGTCATACGCATTATAATCTCCACATTTTGTGTGTTTAGCAAGTGTACGCGTCATAATTTTAATAAATTCAAAAACAAATCATATTTTAATATTACAATATCAGAACGTATGTATTTAGCAAGCCGTGCGTGTTCTAACCTATACGCTGTTGTGTTTACGAAGTCGAGAGAGTATATATATATATATATATATATATACACTCTGTTGTGTTTACAAAGTCCCGCGCATCTATGACGTGTATGAAAGAATAGACAGACAGAGTACATATATATATGTATATATACATAAATGTTTCGGTGTGTGTATGTACATGTACAATTTTATTGCTTTTTATTTTAATAGCGAATCAACTAAAGCATCGACTACTGAGGTACAAACTATAACATCAAGGAAAAGGAAAATGACAAATGCACAAAGATGTAGAGAATATAGACAAAAGTTTATTACAATTCCTTCACTAATTAATCGAAAGGAACTTCGTTCCATCCGGGTGTCCCTTGACACCTCTCAAGTCTTTTTTCATATAAGTACACTGTTTGTGCTGTGTAAGTCAGAATATAAATTATGTATTTCTTTCTTTTCTAATGAATGGTCATTGTTTTGCGCGTTATCTTAAAATTAATATATATTAGGGAAGAGATTTTGAAATATATGTATAAGATCATCAGACTAAAGAAAGATGGTAAAATAGGAATACGGCTTGCGGATAATATGTGATCGCGAAGTAGCCTATTCCAAACTTGTATAAATTTTACAAAATTTTGCTCACAGTTCCGCCCGCATGATTATCTTTTTCCAGGATAAAAATATGCCTCAAGTACTAAGTTTATGTCCTTATCCAGGTATTCGTCAACATGTGCGCAAAATAAAAAAATCCGGAAACTGACATTTTCCTTTACCGATTTCTGCTATAAAGAAAATACCAGGTGCAGTTTATCACAGCTTTTCGTCATCAGGAATTAAGGTTTAATAATATTGCTTCTCAACTAATACAATTACTTTACAATTACTTAATACAATTATTACTTAGTACTTACGGAATTATTGGATATAATAAAAATTTCAACATACCTTTCTCGATAAAATTAAAACGGTGCAGTCCGTAATACTCTATAGAATTCTAACTTCAAGTAATTTTAATTAACACCGTCCATTAAATTAAGATGCTAAAATGTTACTTCCGAGCGGGCCTCAATAGAGTTAACTTCTTCATTTCAGAGGATTTTAAGACGAGAAAATTTCGCTTTAGTTAGCTTAAATTATGAAAAACTTATTAGTGCAGGAAGAAATTCACTTCAGTGAAGTAGGTATTTTATATTATAAGATTAAATGAATAGATATAATACTCATACACACAGTAGCTGATTACAGAACCGGTTTTTATATCAGATCCGTTTTTTGGGTTCCGTAGAAAAATGTTGTTCGGTTCTTGAGTGGTAGAGCCACGCTATAGACAGTTCTGTCTACAGCATGAAGGGGCCGGCTCGTCCGGGTCGTTACCACTGTCTCACAGAAAACCGGCGTAAAGTAGCAGCTTGCTGCTGCGTTTCTTACGGTGAATGAGATATCCGGGGGCCGAAATTCTCTCCCCTTCCTAATCCCTTTTCTTTAAGGTTGGCAACGCGCCCATGATTATTTTAGTATTATGGGCGTAAATAGGCGTTGGAGGTTACTTACCATCAGGTGATCCACTTACTCGTTTGCCGGCCTATAATATAAAAAAGTGGCGAATACGAATCCTCATAATTAATTCCGTGATGGGGTATGTAGTAGTTTGAGCGATATCTAATATCTTAGGCTAACAACCAACCTAACCTGCACGTGGTACCCTCTGCTGATTACCGGACGAGGCAATGGGGAAACTTAGTTCCTGGTGGTTGTAGGGGTCAGACGGCGGGTCGCCCCATATAATACCAAATACCGTTTAATTTAATTTACGAGAAGGCAGACCCTGGATTAAAGTCGAAATAACGTCAGGCAGAAATAAAGCATAGTTACAAATTCAATGAAAAATTATTCACACCCAAAAAATAGGCAAAAATACCAACGTACGAGTATAAAAGCTCAACACATATGTATAGCAAACTTATTAAGTTCTGTGAACATATAACGCTTTAAGCAGAAGTAATTAGTAACAAATAAGTAAAGGAAATAACCAAAAGATTGAAGTTTTCGTCGCGCGGTAACAATTTAAACTCAACTTGGCGAGATTCAGGCGTCTATTACAAATTATAACGAGGGTGTGGAACTTTCAACGGTTAGCTCATGGTCTGAGTTAAAAGAGGCTTAGGCCTGGTTTCTGAAAGGCCGATCAATGTTAAATTTAATTAATCAAATGTCAAATCTCATGTCAAAATTATCTCGAAATTGAGTTGCTAAAAGCGTGGTCAACACCTGTGATTTGACACACATGTTAGCTAACTAACTTTCAAATTAATATGAAAAATCGTATGTCAACAGGTGCTAAAGAGAATCAAATATTATTAATTATTTCACTAAATATCTTTTCAGCAACGAATTGATTCGACAGCGATGTTAAATCAAAGTTCTGTTAGTTGAATGTTGATTTGATCAACCTTTCAGAAACCGGGCGTTACTATTTTTTTAATTTAAGAAACTTGGAACATTTGGATTAAACTAAACTCTAAAGCGGTACTTTTAAACTTAAAGTACAAAGCCATGCTATCGAGTTTTCTCTACAGTTTGAATGAAACGGCTTGACCGGTTTGCTAGCACTGTCTAACGGAAAAGCAACGTAAAGTAGTAGCTAGCTTTATTTATTTTTTTATTTATTTATTTATTCATCACACACACACACAGTCATTACAGGATATACCCAATTCGAACTGGCGGGACTATTACATAAATCTAAAAGGTAAAATAACAAAAACATATAACTATATACTATAACATAAATGAAATTAAGTATAACAAATAACATATAACAAAATTTTTGCGAGCTCACTCCAGTTACACGTCAAAATATCTGTTTTGACATGCACCTCATTTATAATTTTAACCGCTCGCGTGAGAGGCGCTTTAGCCAAGAGGTTGGTCCGGGCCACCGGCACCGCCAGCAGTGGCGGGCGGCGCCGCCTCCACACGTAGCGGTCCGGCACGTTCAGGCACAGGCGACGCAGAACCCCCGGGTTGTGCTCGACCCCACGCAACAGCTTCACCAGGTACGAAGCAAGGGCGAACTCCCGCCGCACCCTCAGCTCATTATACCCGACCATGCCCAGTACGAACAATGTGGGGTACATAAGCGGATATAGCGGATATACCCCATAAAGTTTCAAGTACATGTGCCTTGTAAACTTGTTCTGGACTCGTTCTAACATGGCCGCGTACTTTGCCTCGTGCGGAGACCATATGACTGCGCTATGCTCTAGGTGGCTCCGGACCAGTGCGTCATATAACACCCTAACGGTCGTGATATTGGTGAAGTGTTTGGATTGCCTTAACACAAAACCGAGATTCCGATATGCTTTCTTGCATATATGGGTAATATGACCACGAAATGTCAATTCTGGAGTGAGAATCACCCCCAAATCTCGCACCTGTGATACTCGTTGCATCGGAGAAGCATCTACCTTGTACTCGTAGCATACCGGTGTTCGGCTACGAGTAAAAGTTAACACCGAGCACTTGGCAACATTGAAGTGTAGGTGGTTCTCATAGCTCCACTCCACTACTCTATTTATATCTGCTTGTAGGAGAGCACAGTCGGTTTCTTCCTTCACTTCAAGCAGCAATTTGAGATCATCAGCGAACAACAAACACGATCCATACCTGACGACTCCCGGTAAATCATTAATCATTATAATGAATTCCAGAGGTCCCAGATTGCTGCCTTGGCTTACGCCAGACCTGGTGTAGTATGGTTCGGACTCATATCCATTGTAATCGACATATTGTTGCCGATCTTTCATGTAACTAGCAAAAAAGTTTAGTAGATGTGGTGTGCATCCGATTTTTGATAGTTTTCTTAATAAGACGTCATTGTCGACAGTATCAAATGCCTTCCTAAAATCAAAATATGCAGCGTCCACCTGAAATCCAGCATCAACCGCTGGTACGACTTGCGACATAAAATTGAGTAGATTCGTGGCGGTGCTGCGCCCCGGCCGAAACCCGTGCTGCGCGTCAGATAGCTGTGCGCGCACCCGCTCCTGCACGCCGCGCTGAATGGCAGATTCAAACACCTTAGCCGGTGTCGACAGCACAGCCACTGGTCTATAGCCACTGACATCTGCTCCCGACGAACCCTTGGGAACCGGAATGACACGAGCTGTTGCTTTTTGTACGATATGTGAGATATCTGGAGCAAAGCTAATTAGAAACATGTTTGAGAAGAAGGCACAAGTTGACTATAATAACGTACGAAACGAGAATAACTTAAAAGATACCTATATCTTTTGAGGAAACCATATCGTCACTTAGCTAACAATACCGCGTAACTCGAAAATTGGCCATGTGATATTGTCATTGTATAAATTGTTTTTGCCGCGTATCCAATAAATTTAAATTAACCATACCTAGCACGATATTCAAATAGTTCTGTCACCGCGCAACTCATTGGTTACATCACACATGTGCATAAAAATATTCAGTTTTATGTCTCTCCTGAAAACTAAACCAATTTAACTTGCGCGGTGTTGTTAGCTAAGCGACGATATACCCCAATCGCCAAGTATTGTAGAGACGAAACCATATCTGACTGAACCGTAGACTACCTCGGTGGCGCAGTTGTAATGCGGACGCGTTTGAGGCTAACGCTGAGGTCTCGGGTTCGTTCCCCGGGTCGGGTAAAGTGGTATTGGAGTTTTCTGACGAAATGCTCAGTATCAGCCCAGAGTCTGGAATTTGTGCCCGGTATGGCGATAGGCTCGCTCCCTATCACATTTTGGGACGGAGATACGCTCGGCGAAATGTGGGTGTACTGGTTACACCTCTGCCTACCCCTTCGGGGATTATAGGCGTGAGTGCGTATGTATAGTATGAAACCATATCCCCAAGTCTTGTAGAACCCACTGCCCGTCCTCTCTTAACCCACAAAACACTACAGAAAGCTGTCTTAGCCCATTTACCTTCGCATCACACCCGCTGTGAACACACACGTCATTTCACGTGAATACTACATTTCTTCTCCAAACATATACGCACAAGTTTTTCAACAAAGTTCTGTTGTTCCGTGCTGCCATTACAGGATTTTCGCTTAATTTTACCAAGAGTTATGTTGTATTTGAAAACTAAGCTTTATTCAGCAAACAAGTAAGTTAATGACCTGCTGGGAAGTGATCTCCAACGTTCACCAACATCAATAACGATAGAGGAGCTGGGATGCCGGCTATTTTTTTTTTTTTTTTTTTTTATAGTATAGGCCGGCAAACGAGCAAGTGGGTCACCTGATGGTAAGCGATCTCCACCGCCCATGTACGCCCATAATACAAAAGAATTATGCGCGCGTTGCCGAACTTAAAGGAAGGGATAATAAGGGATTGGGAAGGGGAGGGGGATTTGGGCCTCCGGATATCTCACTCACCGTACGAAACGTAGCAGCAAGCTGCTACTTTACGCCAGTTTTCTGTGAGACAGTGGTAACGACCCGGACGAGCCGGCCCATTCATGATGTAGACAAAATTGACTACAGCGTGGCTCTACCACTCGTAAACATAAATTAATTAATTAATAATGAAAGGATTGGATATATTTCTTTCGACCTAGCCTTACTACTGGCCTTACTCGCAATAGGGTTGCTTGGTTTTAAACACATTTTACATTAAGATTTGGTTTGTAGTTATTACGTACGGCCGCCTGTCTGACGTCAACACCTGTATGGAGAAAACACCCAGACCCGAAACAAATATTTGTAGATCACACAAATATTTTATCTCGGTGCGGGAATCCAACTCGCGGCTTCTCGCTTCGCAGCCGGCTACTCACCCACTGCGCCACGGAGGCCGTCATTAAAGGATTGGATATAAATATGTGCACTTACTTCCTTCATCTCCGATATTGGTATATAATACCCTTAGCATTAAGTTCTTCTATATATAATATTTATGTATATAATCATTGGTGCGTTTGTGTGTAACTGTCTTTTGTATTTTGGCCCTCCGGCAATCTAATTAAGCAAAATGCAACAGCAAATCTGTCGCTTCAAGTCGGTTTTCCGGCGTGGCGCTTATCAGACAAGTGACCTGTTAGTCTAGTGGCTAGTCATTCACGTGTAAAATAACAAACCAGAAATCCGGAAGCCAAACAAGGTAAAATTCAATATCCAAATATTGACTGCATCGTAAAATCTTTATTAGTATCAAATCCCCAATACACAAGCATACTGTAGCCTATTGACTATAAAATTAATTTTATCTACAACATTTGGACCAATGCACAGAATATAAAAAATATTTGGAAATTTCTAATCTGATTTGGCGACAAATTTATTAGAATTAACTAATATAACACATATATTTATATAATTTACGAGATGTAATAAAAAAACTGTTAAATAGTCGTAAAAGAAGTGGAGGGCCTTAGTGCCTAATGCGTACGAGTTACGCGCGTTTTATTGTCATGAAATATGGCTATATTTAAACACGTGTTTGTGAGTTTGTACGTCCATATATGTGAGTGAGATTTTAGAAAATATATGACAAACTCAGTGGGGAGTGGTACTGATTGTCGAGACGAAAGTCGTAGGTTTGAAACCAATCCCAAGAGCACACACCTCTGACTATTCTAAGTTATATGTGTATTAATTGTTAATTATCACTTGCTTTAACGGTGAAGGAAACATCGTGAGGAAACCTGCATACCTGAGAAGTTCTTCATAAGAATTTCGAAGGTATGTGAAGTCTGCCAACCCGCATTACCCCCAGCGTGGTGGACTAAGGCCTCTCATTCAGTAGAGGAGGCCCGTGCCCAGCAGTGGGACGTATATAATACAGGACTAGTGAAAAAAAAATGACACTATAATAAACATAACATACATACGCACTCACGCCTGTTGTACGATCAGTAAGATATCCGGAGATCTAAATTTCCCCCCCCCCCCCCCAATCGGCAACGCGCCCGTGATTCGTCTGGTATTGTGGGCGTACATGGACGGTGGAGATCACTCACCATCAAGTGACCCACTTACTCGTTTGCCAGCCTACGCTTTATAAAAAAAACACAATCTTTCTTAACAAAATAAAAATAGATAACTAGTTCATTAAAAAAAACTACATTTTTGCCTTGACTCCTTAATATTGACGCAGCGCTATAATATCAAAAATAATTGTTGCATACACAATACAATATATCCAAACAGAAACACGTTAAATTACTAGTGATATGATAATATCGTGCTCTCTGCATAATTTAAATTCGTTAGTAATTAACTTTTCGTTTACTAACTTAGTTTTATGTTGCGTCGATTGACTAGAGGCGAATATCTAGAGAAAATTTTCATTGTAGTTTTTGTTTAATTTATTTTGTCTATTTCATATATATGTCCTTCTTTCCCCTGCTTGTAATGTTAAAAGTTAAATTGCACAATTATGTCACTATAATGTTTGTATATAAATTTCTAAAATACAATAAACATGACTACTCGCAAATATTTCAAATTGATACTTTCAAACTGGTTAATGCAAAAAAACGATAAGAATAAATGAAATTAAAGAGATAAAATAAAAAAACAGCCTCTAGCAAAAACAACATCTGGTATAACCAGTTGAAACAGGCGGTACAATTTAGTTTTTCTCAACTGGTGTAAATAGAGATCTGGGACGTCTGAAGGTAAATACATTCCATCATTGTACAGATCTGCACACAAAATATTTTCTTGAAAACGGATAACGAAACATCTCGCGCTAGAGGCACAGGTACAAACTTAATATTTACGTGAGTATTCATTGTTATGCTATAACTGTGAAGAAAACATCGTGAGAAAATCTGCATATCCGAGAAGTTCCGCATGAGAATATCGATGGTGAAGTCTGCCAACCTGCATTAGGCCAATGTGGTGGAGTAGGGATTAACCCTTATCAATAAGTAGAGGAGACCCGTGTCCAGCAGTAGGACGTATATAATTCAGGACTAGTATAATTATTGTTATTAAAAAAATATATATTTTATCCCGTTTTATCCCGGAACGGCCTTTCCGGGATAAAATGTAGCCTATGAGTTAATTCAGTTCATGATCTACCTGTGTGCCAAATTTCACAAACGTCCAAATTCATAAACTCACAAAAATCCAAACTTTCACATTTGGAATAGTAGTAGGATTAACAAATCAATAAAAAAACAAACAAAATTAATTGGTAGTAAGTTTAGTTATAAAAAGGCGCTATAGACCTATGCTATGGCGCGCTATGGGCTACTATCATGGCGTGCTAAAAAAACTCTTACCCACAAGCAATACCCTGCACAATAGTTCGTAACAAGTCAATCTACCACCATCTTACGCAATACATTTGTACAAACAGAGATCGTTTAAATTTAAAACTTTTAAGCTGGTACCAAAGAGCGTTTGTCTCGAAATAAATATTGGTTTTTATGCTGTTTCGTGACAGCTATTAAACTCGACTTTGATCGTTAAACTACAAGCTCCAAGCTAATTTGAATGCAGAGTAGACAGCATTGCCCTAAATGTTAACTTCACACGTGTATGTATGTACATCTTTTTTTTTTTTTGATTATGGACGCTTGCTGATAGCCTGACAAGAGTCGGCTTTAGTCAGCGACACCGGACTTTCGGGCGAATGCTTTAGGCACTCCAACCCTAAAATTTAAGTGACCTTCGCTGAGGGCATCCCCCCTAATGGGGGATACGGACCTCGGCTCAGGACGGCCACTGGAGGGGGGCAAAGACATTTGCGATTGGGGTTTAGGGGGATTTATAAGCTACTTATAATCTAATTTGTATTATTCTCTTCATCGGCACGCGGGCCGGTCGAAGGGTCGGGGGTGCTTCGGGGAGCGCGGCGAGGTCCTCTTCGGCGAGGACGGAATGACGGTTATGTACATCGTCGCCGTCAGAGAACTAAAGTAACCGATTAGCCCGCCGAATTAGCAAGTTGAAGCGGCAGTAGGCTGGTCATATTTGTCGCCGCAACGATGGCTGTTGGGGTCGAAAGATACTAGAGTGGAGACCACGTCTATCCAAACGAAGTGTGGACCGATGACCTTATGGACTTGGCGGGAAGCGGCTGGTTGAGGAAGGCGGAGGACCGTCAAGGGTGGCGCCAATTTGGAAAGGCCTATGTCCAGTAGTGGACGAATTCAGGCTGATGATGCGTATGTAAGTTGTAGCACCAAAGTGTAGGTAGTTTTGTCTATGACTCGAATAGGCTGGCTCGATGAGAGTGTTACAGGTTCCTCGTATGCGACAGGCCGTCTGGGTTGGTACCACCGCTTTGTTTATTTCTGCCGCCAAGGACCAGTGTGCTATGTTCCGGTTTGAAGGACATTGAAGTCAGTAAAATTACTGGGCTTTGTGAGGCTAAACATCTTTTGTCTCAGAGTGACGTGCGTAGTCCAATGCCATAGAGTGCTTTGTAATTCAAAGTTCTGTGTGGTGTTGCTTCCGTTTATTGACAGGCGTGACGCTTACCATCAGGCGAGTGATCTGCTCGTCTCGTCATTCAAGCTAATAAAGAAAAATTTAAATAATGGAAATTCAAACACAGTTATTGTAATTGTCCATGTTGGGAAGTACATATTTAACCGAGCAAGCGGTCTGCTTGTTTAATTATCAAAATTAGATCATCTGATTAGATCAGATGGTGCCGGGGGCGATTTGTTCGTCTGTGGGTGATCGTAGTGTGGACTCTCAACTACCACTAGTGCTATCGGTGCTTCCGACTCTTCACGTTTATAAGAACACTGTCGGCCGGTAACTGAGGTGAAGTAGCATCTCGCTCTTGCCCTGTATACGGTCAGTGATATTTCCGGAGGCCCAAATTCCCCTTTCTAATCCCTTATACTTTAAGGTTGACAACACACCAGTGATGAGTGGTAGAGCCCCGCTGTACACACTTTTTTCTACAGCATGAATGGACCGGCTCGTCCGGGTCGTTACCTCCGTCTCACAAAAAACCGACGTAAAGTAGCAGCTTGCTGCTGCGTTTTGTACAGTGAGGTATCCGGAGGCCCAAATCCCCCTCTCCTACCCAATCCCTTAATTATACCTTTCATTTAAGGTCGGCAACGCGCCCACATTTTTTTGTGTTGTGGGCGTACATGGGCGGTGGAGATCACTTACCATCAGGTGACCCAATTGCTCGTTTGCCTATGCTATAAATATCTAGTATTGTGATATTTAAGGGTGCTGACTTTCATCTTTATTTAAATGTCGAGTATTGAAACAATTCTCTACACACATTTCAAGCTTTAAAATACGTGTCAAAAGTTCCACACGTGCTTTAAATGTTGATTAGTTAGTAGGGCACGATTCTGGATTAGGGAGGATTAATAAGGGAAGTGTTTGTGTGGTTAACAAAGTTTCTAAGTATGTTTAGGTAGCATGAAAGGAAGAACGAGCTATGTGCAAATTTGATTTAATGCAATGTAAAGAACAGGAGGCCGAGCACGAACAACTTACGAATAAGTATTCGAATCGAGAACGCTAGCATTTGTATGAAGTATCAAAAATTTTTTTGACATTTCGATAACGAATACGTCCTCGCAAGTTACTCGTGCTAGCCCCTCAGAAGTCCATCCTTTCTTCATAAAACACAAGTTAAATAAATATCATTATTAATCATTTATCTTTATTGATACATCTCAAAACACTAAATTAATGGCACTAATATGATTTAATAAATTAACAGCAAGAGACCTCATGCACAACTACTGCAAGCTGGTAGCCAAGGACCACGAGAAGGGGATAGGAAAGAAAGATGGTGGACCAGAAGAAAACGGATTGTGATATGGGCTAAAGGAAATGATAGAGTGATCAAGAGAAAGGGTAGGGAGGGAAGGGGTGAATGGAGAAATCTATAGAAGCTGAACATATGTGAAAGGCATAAAAATTGTAGTAGGAAACGCGGTGTGGTCCTTTCCGCGATGACAGTGCAGAATCTAGCGTAGCTAACCTACCAACTGTTTACCTACTAGCTACCTAAGCGATGACGACCCGAAGAAAAACGGTATAAAGAAACTACGGGCTTACTCTTTTTCTCATCCAATGTCTTTCGTTTATAATTAAAGCCATTTTTCGTGTATAAAACAGATTTGTACAAAAATAAATACAATAACTCATTCTTAAATAAAATCTGAAAATTGCTATCTATCGATAAAAATAAATCTTGAGTGGTAGAGCCACGCTGTAGACACCTTTGTCTTTTTTCTTTTTTTTGTCACTTCCTTTTTTGCTCGACCGGGTCGTTACCACTGTCTCACAGAAAACCGACGTAAGCACCTTGCTGCTCCGTTTTGTACGGTGAGTGAGATATTCGGAAGCCCAAATCCCCTCCTGTTTCTATTTCCTTAATTATCCCTTTCCTTTAAGGTCGGCAACGCGCCCGTAATTATTTTGGTATTGTGAGCGTACATGGGCGGTGGAGATCACTTACCATCGGGTGACCCACTGGCTCGTTTGCTAGGAGCAATAAAAAAACTGAAAAACTAAATGCTCGGTTGAAATCTACATGCATAAATATACTTGTAGAACAATTTAGATGCTAAATATAGTTCTGAAATAACCGTGTCATTGTTATTACTTAAGTAGTTTGAAGTCCCGCTTCATTAACTACGTCCTGTGTAAAACATGCACTAATATATACGAGTTAAGTAACGACGTAACTTTTGTATTTGCATTTACATAACATAGTTACTTACTTACTAGATGGTAGCTCTCTCATATGCGAGAGGTTCTGTGGGTACCTCGGCATTGTCTATTTTGCTGCGAATCAGCAATGTGTACTGCGTATGTATACACCCACTTCGCCGAGCTTATTTCCGTTCCATGATTTGATAGGGAGCGAACCGGGTACACGGGTAATTCATGTATGATGTTTTTCGAATCAAAAACTCAAATTGTGATTGCCCGACCTGAGAATTGAACCCAATAGCCTATAGTTAGCCTTAGTACGCTGCCACTTGACTAATAGTGCGACAATAAATATTTACATTCATTTATTCTAATTACATTAATTTATTGAGTAGGTAGCGGCACAAACCGGCTTCATTAAAACATTTTTTCCATTTGACTAATTTTAAAAATTGTAGAACCACGCTGTGGATAGTTTTGTCTACAGCATGAAAGGGCCAGCTCGTATTCGTCTTAGTAGTACCATTGTCTCACAGAAAATAACCGCGAAGTAGCTGTTGCGTTTCATAAGATGAGATTTTCGGAGACCCAAATCCCTCACTCCCTCCCCATTTCCAGTTCCTTTTTTTAAAAAACGGCAACGCATTCATAATTCTCCCGGTGTTCACGGGTGGTGGAGATTAACCTGGTCACCACCTTTTTTATAGCATAGGCATATGCACAAATAGGTCACCGGATGACAGAACTTCAACAACATCTAGATAAAACTGTCTACATTACTGTAACTATCCGTATCTGTAACTAAACTGTCTATCAGTCAAGTTCTACCACTTGTTCATTTGCCGATTTCTGCAAATAACGTTTTACAAAACTTAGAAACCGACTTCAAAATAAAACACTGAAAAGTCAAAAATAACAAATTCAATCTATTCTAATCTCTTTGGAGTCGGTGCAATTTTATTTGACTGGTAGCGACACAGGCATATTTCAGTGTAATTTTTTTGTGATGTTACAGTAATAGCACGTAAAACACAATCGCGACGAGTGTAATGTTGTCCGTTGAGGAGTTTTATTTTTTTACTCCGTACTTCGTCATCAGATCTTAACCAAATTTATATGGGACCACATTGCAGCTAAACTCTGTCGAGTGAATTTTTTTCCAACAAAGTCGGTTCATAATTGGCGGAGAAATCGATGTACATACATAAAAACCTCCGAATTAAGAACCTCCTCCTTCTTTCAAGTCGGTTAAAAACAGCATTTCGTAAAGTATTCCTTAATCAATCAGTCTTTATATTTGTAGGTATGTGTTTTATTCCATGCTGGTTTATATCATTAACTTATCAGCTCGGCTATTTATAGACACATAATTTGTTTACAATATATACAGTAAAACGATAAAAATTATGGTCTTCGGGAACGTTCGGATAGCAGCGGTATATGAGCACTGTTGTATTCCTGTTTGATAAATATTAAAGCTCGTGAAATTCCTTGGCATTATGAGACTTAACATCTTATCTCTCGGAGTGACGAGCGCAGCCCAATACCGTGCAGTACTTCACAATTGAAAGTTCTAATTGGTATTGCTCGGCGAAATGTGGGTGTACTGATTACACGTCTGCCTACCCCTTCGGGAATTACAGACGTGAGTGCGTATTTGTATATATTTAATTGGTATTGCTTCTGTTTATGGGCAGGCGTGACGTTTACCATCACACGACTGACTTGTCGTCACATCGTTTAGGTATGGTTTAGGTACATTGACTATCAGAGTTTTGGTTGGGTAACGTTATTAAAAATACTATAATACATACATACGCGCTCACGCCTGTAATCCCTTAAGGGATAGACAGAGGTGTAACCAGTACCCATGATGTGATAGGGGGCTCGCCTATCGCCATACCGGGCACAATTCCAGACTCCGGGCTGATACTGAGCATTTTGTAATAGAAAAACCCAATATCACTTTTACCCGACCCGGGGATCGAACCCGAGACCTCAGCGTCAACCTCAGTCGTAACGCGTACGCATTACAACTGCTTAGGTACACAGTTACGGTTTATAAGTTAGAATTAGCCTAAGTTACAATTTCTTCTATGATATTCTTCTTTTTTCTATGATACTGATGTGCGAAATAGTGAGCAGGTAACAATGATATATATCTAAGAGCCTGTCTCGCGGAATCTACACTGATAGGTTATACTGATAAAATCGGCAAACCGTAGGTCCTCTATTAGTATTTCTCCCTAATTCGTCGGGAACCTCTATAAAAACCAAAGATTTAAAGTACTACTAGTCAGGCTGTTTAGAAGTAAAATTGCGTCACATAACGCGGGAGTTTGACAGCTCACAAACAGAGAGCGCAATAGGGGTTCTAGTTGAGAGTAAGCGAGATGGTAATATACTCAATATTACGGTCAGTTGATCTCAACTCAGTGATACAATTCCTATGTACCGCGTAGCTTGTCTAGTAGTATACATTAAAGTCTTTGGTAAAAAACACCTTATGCGTTAATTGGACAATAAACAGAACTGTCAAACAGTAACCACCACCCCTTCACTGAACGTTCCCTGGAGTCATTCCTCAAATGCTTGGTTTAAAATAGCGTTTTACTACTATAGAAACCAATTAATCCATGAATACGCGCTCAACCCTTAGATTCACTTTGTAGTCGGTTTGTGCGGTGCAGTAAAACTTTATTAGTCATAAAAAACCTTATGACGCGACACTCGCTAGTCACTGGCATGTTTATGTTGATGTGTGTGGGCCTGAACATTAAATACGAATATTAAGTTGGCATCACAGCTAACGCTGAGGTCTCGGGTTCGATCCCCGGGTCGGGTAAAGTGGTATTGAGTTTTTCTGTTACGAAATGCTCAGTATCAGCCCGGAGTCTGGAATTTGTGCCCGGTATGGCGATAGGCTCGCCCCCTGTCACATTATGGGACGGAGATACGCTCGGCGAAATGTGGGTGTACTGGTTGCACCTCTGCCTACCCCTTCGGGGATTACAGGCGTGAGTGCGTATGTAAGTTGGCATCATCAGGACTAGCCGTGAGGTGGGAAACATCGATAAGCAGTAGCTTGCCTCTCCCTCTGTTATTGCTGATTGCCATGGCCAACGTATACTATCCACTCACAATCAGGTACACAGTCAGCTCGTCTGCATTCGAAAGCCAAAACAAATTGTTTTTATAAAAGTTACATGAGTATTTTTCTACATTGACTTATATAGCAGGTTCACTTTTAGTTGCTGACAAGATTTTAGTTGATAACTTGAATCAACATAAGCTGTATGGTTTTTGTCATCAATGCAATTGAAATTCTGTTCGGATCGGCTCGCTGCTGCGTTTCTTATGGTGAGTTAGATATGCGGAGGCCAAAAACCCCTTCTCAATCCCTTTATTATCCCTTTCCTTCGGCAACGCGCCCATCATTCTTCTAGTATTGTAGGCACATGGGCGCTGGAGGTTAGTTACCATCAGATGATCCAGTTGCTCGTTTGACGGCCTATGCTATAAAAAAACTATAAAATAAAAGCAATGGTTGTTGATTTTTAGAGTTTCACAGTCTCTTCTCTTCTTAGGGGAGGCGTAAATGGGGCATAACTTTATGGTAAACATTTTTAACCCCGTAAGATGAATAAGGTAGATGCAATCAAAAATGAATAACAAAACCGATATGACGCGATACAAATAATTAAACGTATCTTCCTGTTTTCAAACTAAATCGTTTATTTTTTAATTACGCATTAAGTCCCAACAAAGCTAATTCATAATTTAATAGATAGCATGTGCGAATCGTCATGAAATATGATATAATGTCCGACCTTGTTCCACGAAATAGTAAAAAAACAAACACAACACTCTCTACCCTATCCCCTTGGAATTAGGTCAAATATTCCGTGAAAATCTTCCTAATAGTATGCTCATGGTACACGTGTATCAACGGTATCAACATGTACAGCACAATATGTAGTTTAAGACATTGTCATACAGTTGTTTTTGCTTTGAAAGTAGATATTTATAAGCTTTTTAAATTACAACCTAAACTCACGCAGTATAGGGTCATTTTTCCATAACCTATTGCGAAATGGAGGTCAAACTTCCGGGTAAACAAGTAGTCATATCGTTACAATTGCGCAATTAAAATAAAACAATTGAAAGATTTATTTGTTTTGCACTATAGTTCATGGTGACAAAAATAATTAACTACTTTAATCCTCCAGGCCCTCGTTAATTGCTAATATTTTTAATAGCAATGGCTGAAGGACAACCTAGTGCATCACCTGATGTAAATGAGCTCTATGGCTCCTGACCACCTGACATACCAGTGGAATCATGGGGTGGGTTTAGAGAAGGGAATCGGTATTGAGAAAGGGAGAAGGAGGTAGTTGGTTCCCCAGAAATTACATTTCACCTTATCAATCTTCCTTTCCATTAACTTCCTTTAACGTTGGCAACGTACCCATGATTCTTCTGGTGTCGTGGTGTTTTTTTTGTGGCGATCATTTATCATCAAGTGGGCCACTTGTTAATTTACCAGCTTTTGGTAAAAAAGAAAGAAGTCGGCTTAGTGTTTTTTTATAAATTTGAATAACGAGCAGGTCGGTTGTCTGATGGTAAGCGCCACGCTTGCCTATAAACAGAAGCAACACCACACAGAACTTGGAATTACAAAGCACTGCATGGCACTGGACTACGCTCGTCACCCCGAGAAATAAGATGTTAAATCTCATAATGCCCAGTATGTTCAATGGTTTCATGATGTTTTAAACCGAAACACAGCACTGCTTACTCTGAGATAGACAAAGCGGTGACACCAACCCAGACGGCCTCTCGTATACGTGGGACCTACCACCTTGTTTACGAGCTACCCTTTGACATTTAGCACCTCTAAAGAATCCAATCCCAGAAAATCGTCTCAGATAACTCATATTATGTTGCCGGGCCTGGGAATGAAACCTAGGTATTCTCTGGTCACTAGACTAAGGAGATCAATCTTTCTTTCTACCTGGCGTTAATCCAATTTAGTGCTAGAGTCCATTTTGTTGCTTAGACGCAGGAGCGTCTAAGCAACAAAATGGAATCGAAGTAGGAACTTCGAACGATCTTGAGCATCCTCCATGGTGACACCATTGGCTCTCACGTCCCCCTTTAATACGTCAAGCCAGGGCTTTTTGAGCCGGATCATCCTCCGATACCGATCTGGCACAGCATTTGCGGCCGACGCGATACACGGTTTCCGATGTGTTTGAGATCAAATATATAAATTCTAAAAATCTTACATCACAAGCCTATTCGCGTGTCAATAAATATAAAGACTGTGTAAACTACGAACACTGTTTTACAACACGTTTATATTATGTGTAAATTGTTAAGAATATATATTTTACAATACTGAAGGCCGAGTTTATTTCAAATCACATTACAACGTGCTAATCAAGCCAACGGACCTTAAAAACGGACAATTATTTTGGTTAACATATTGCTTCATCTCCTGCTGTGCGTTATTCGTCAAAAACTTTATTGAATACGAGTATATATATATATATATGTATATAAGGGCGCATGTTTTGGAATACAATCTGGTTTTAATTATTGTATAGTTATAAAGTTGTACTAATGTATTGATTGTACTCTGTTTTGCGTCTTAAATAAATAAATAACTATACTGCAAATGAGATTATGTGAAGCCGTATTTATTCTGCTGAATAGGATCTTCAAAAACAATAATGTGGTGGGGTGTAAGTTGTATGAAACTTTTTATACGACTGTGAAATTGAGTACAAGTATTGCTTATTAATAAAATGTTACAAATTATTTTCAATTTGTAATTTTTTTACTCTATCGCCAGTTCGCAGAGAAGAACGGGCAAAAAATTCTAGCGTTGCTCTTTTCAAAACTTTATAATTATTGAAAATATACAGGAATTAATTCTCTCTTCTTCTACCTGCTATTACCCCACTTGCAGTGGGGTCGGCGTAACATGCTTTTTAACACATGTTACAGAAAGATTTGGCTTATAGTTTTTACAACCGCCTGCCTGACGTAAACCCCTCTGGGGAGAAAACACCCGGAACCGAAACAAATATTTTTGGATCACACAATTTTTTGTCGCAGTGCGGGAATCGAACTAATAACTAACGACGAACTACACAGCCGGCTACTCGCCCACTACGCAACAGAGACTGTCAATACAGGTATTAATTAAAGGTATTAGTTACAATATTAAATTAAAATTAGAAATGCTCAATTTATAAATAAGCATTCACACACAACAATATACCTCAATCATATCATATCAATTAACAAAACCCTTAAAACTTAAACAAAACTTTGGAAATACATCACAAAATATCCGCTCTTCACTTTCATCGAGTTATTCAAAGCATGGCAGTCTTTATATTAGAAAATTAAACGACGTTATTCGTCACTTTAAAACAGTTACAGACTCCAAAAATTCGGCGACGTATCCCCGAGGAGTGCGCCTTGTTTAACATTTATAAAGTAAAATTACTTGTAAAAAGCTCGCGAACTTGCGGGCTTACTGTCGCCGGAGCTTTCATTGCTTTTGACGGATAAGGGGGCGGGCAGAGTTGAAGCTATAGCTATGTATTTGACGATTATTGCTCCGTGACTAAGTGGCGGCTACTCGAGCCGGCTATGAAATGAGAGGCTGCCACCTCGATTGTGACAAGTGACAATTTTTTTTTGTATTATTCACTTTTTTTCGAGTCTGGGTGTTCTGGAACCTCAAGTTCTTCATAGTGATACCCACGATATCGATATATAGGTTCAACTTAGTGAGGGGTCTGATCTATATACAATATATAACAAAAACCCTGTTGGCCCTTTTTGGGTCGTGAAGATAGACATATAGCCAGCTTAATAAAAATAGTTACATAAAAAAAATTAGTAAACAGAAGATATTATCGATTTATGTAAGATATTACATGATATTATCCTCACACAGGTAGCTTAGAAAAATAAACATATTTCAAAAAAGTTATTTACATCTGAATTTCTGTGTATGTTGACGAAGTACAATTTCACTTACCCCTATGGTTATTTTATGTTATTAAAAGCCTACTGGAAAGCTTTCTGCTAGTTCCAATCAGCACAATTTTATTCCGACGAGGTTTCAATCATTTTTACCAAACTACGCTCAACTTTACTTTATTTGTAGAAAGTAATAAAGGAATATTTAATCTTACAAGCTATCATTATGACTTCAACACAAAATTATAGCCGACCATAGCTCAGTACAAAATAGGACAGCACCTTAACATCTCGATGAGCTTCACTTAAGTTCGTTTATGAAACTTTCTGCGCCAAGCTGATCATCTTATGAATTAATTAACGTCGAAATTTCATTTACCGGACTCCATTATGCCCGCTCCGCTGTACCCTTTGTACCCAGTGTAGGTATTGTACCCAACGTAGGCCGTGCTGATTTCCGTAAACTTTGTTAAACAAACAACATTTGTTGGCAACAAAGAAACAGGAAATGAGGCCTGATTTATATATGATATATATTTTTTGCGTGGTACAGCCACGCTGTAGACGGTTCTGTCTACAGCATGAATGGGCCGGCTCGTCCGGGTCGTTACCACTGTCTCACAGAAAACCGGCGTAAAGTAGCCGCTTGCTGCTGCGTTTCGTACGGTGAGTGAGATATCCGGAGGTCAAAATTTCCCTCCCATTCCCAATCCCTAACTTATCCATTTCCTTCTAGTTCAGCAACGCGCCCATGATTATTATAGTATTGTGGGCGTACATGGGCGGTGGAGATCACTTACCATCAGATGACCCACTTGCTCGTTTGCCGGCCTATACTATAAAAAAAAGGATGGCATTTATACATCTTACAACTCTCACCTGTTACTCAGTATCTTTCTGCCTGGCGTTATTCCGGCTTAATGCCAGGATTCGCCTTCTCGTACCATAGATTTGACAGTATTTGGGGCGATTCGTCGTCTGACCCACACAACCCGCAACAGGAACCAAGTTTTGCCATTGCCTCGTCCGTTTATCATCAAATTGTACCACGAGTTTGACTTTTGACCTAAGATGTTAGTGGTCCACTTACACTCCAGTGCCCCTTCTACACATTATAAAAAAGTCAATAATCACCAATGTTTTGAGTGGTAGAGCCACGCTGCAGACAGTTTTGTCCACAGCGTGTACGTCAACTACTCCTCGAATCCTCATCTATGAGGTCAAACACGATTTATCTGCTATAAGTTATTAGAGAGTTGCTATATAGAAACACGTGATGACTTGCAGTATCAGGCCAATGCTACCTAGCTAAGAAGTTCTTATTAGAAAGATTTTGGATTTAATCCATGGCACAACGGCCAGCTGTGAAACAAAAAGCCGTGGGTTTCAATTCCCGCACCGAGTCAAATGTTTGTGTGATCCACATATATTTTTTTCGGGTCTGAGTGTGGTGGGACCACAATAATAATAAATAAATACACCCAACAGTCACACACATAGTCCTGACCCCACACTAGGTAAAACCTGTATCGTGGGTATTATAAACATTTGTCTCAGTGTGGAAATCGAACCCACGGCCTCTCGCTTCGTAGCCGGCTACTCGCCCGCTGCGCCACGGAGGCTGTCATAATTCCCTCGTAGTTTCTGATACTCACAATACAGGTTAACCTAGTGTCGAATCAGGATTGTACATATGTTGGACTGTTGGCTTTATATATTTTACATACATACAAACGCACTCTCGCCTCTAATCCCCGAAGGTAATACGATAGACACATAGTCTGTCGTTGGTCGACAGTTTTTTTGGATTGCGCTACACTTACCATCAGGTGTAGACTACTTAACCGATCATCATGAAACTTTGTACACATATTCTTGGAGGTATAAGAAATAACATAGGATACTTTTTATGAAATATATCTATTTGTTTGTTACGCTTTCACGCCTAAATCACTGAACCGATTTTGATGTAGAGATAGATGGGACCCTGGAGACGGTTATAGGCTACGTTTTATTTCGTCAAAGTCTATTCACGCTGACGGAGCCGCGAGCAAAAGCTAGTAACCTATAACTATAGCTAGTAACCCTTATATATTTATTATTTATTTATTTATAGCCTTTACATTCTCTATAGGCCAAACTCAAACTTTACTTTCCAAAGCAATTTAACTAGAGTCAAAACAGCAAATAAATAATTATACATAATGTTATCAGCGAAACTATAGACCTTTTAACCATAATCAAATTAAATTATAGGTAGATAAAACCAATACACCGGAAAACATTCAATAATTTATATTCATAGATAATGAATGATAAACTAGGGTTACTACATGAATAGAAACATTGTATAAATTACAACAGGGACGCAATCAGTCAAGTTTATGGGCGGTATATTAATGACAGGATGAGATAGTCCAGAGAACAGCAGAACCGGCCCTGGGGTCAAACCTAAAAAGAGTCCTAAATCCGAATTATATGAAGAAAAAAAAAAAATCTGTTAGTAGGTGGTGGGAGGGTATATTTATGTACCCGACTGGACAGCGACCACCGTACGTACACATGTAAAAAAACACTGCGTTGTTTGTTACGGCAAATCGCGTTCGGATGACCAATCAGTGACATCAGGCCGGCATCATCCTGGCGACTGTCTACTATCTAGGGACGTTATCTTTGTTTTCCGCCTTTTTTATAGCATAGGTGAAATATAGAATAGCATATAGAAAACTAGCAAGTGAGTGACTAGCTGGTAAGCGACCTACACCGCATATGTACGCCCATGGCCAAAATTCCAAAAGAGCCATGGGCACGTTGCCGACCTTAAAGGAAAGGGATAATTAAGGAATTTAGGGTTGGGCCTCCGGATATCTTACTCACCGTACGAAACGCAGCAGCAAGCTGCTACTTTACGTCGGTTTTCTGTGAGACAGAGGTAATGACCCGGACGAGCCGACCCATACATGCTGTAGACAAAAGTATTTACAGCGTGGCTCTACAACTCATAAACTCATATGCGAGAGGCTGTTTGGGTTGCTACCAGCGCTTTGTCTATTTTACCGCCAAATAGCAGTGTGTCAGCACTGTTGTGTTAGGACTCTGACGCCAGTGAAATTACAGGGCAATATGAGACTTTAGCTTGGGGTGACGAGCGCAGTCCATTGACATGCAGCGTTTTGTAATTCAAAGTTATGTAAGGTGTTGCTTCTATTTATGGACAGGCGTGGCGGCACTGATTACCAGGCGAGCGAAAAATGTTTTATGAATGAATGTGTAATTAAAAACAGTAAACTAACCGTTCAAAACCCCCGATATCAATTGGAAAAACATCTGTAACTTTTAAACGACTGATCGACTTAAACATTCAATAAATCATTAAGAACCATCTCAATTAAACAAGCTTCTTAGGGGGGTAAACGCCTCGAGGAAGGACTTGTCAAATATAATCCCACTCTCCTATTTTCACGGTAAAAAATCCGTTTACGGATATATTCTCAACCTCGGGGGAAGAAAGACAATAGAGTAGTTGACAAGATTTCTTTTATTATTTAAATCAATAAGTTACGTTACTCAAAATCTATTGGCAGAAATAATTGTATAAATAGGACCAAAATAAATAAGTTAGAAGCCATTCAAATCCTGTAGAAGGGCTAATTGTCAAATGACAGACGACGCAAACTTTGACGTTACTGTGTAAAAGGTTCATTATGGTGCACGCGTGCAAGCGAGATAGTGAGATATCCCTAAGTTACTACGCACCCACTTTTCCTCATACCAAAATATAAAGTCATAACTGCGGGCACATTTCTGAACCAATTTTGATTGTGTTTTAATAAAAGGGATTCTTTTGCGTATCATTTTCTGTTGCTTATAAAATAATGTATAACATTCAATATAAGAAACTAATCTATTATGCCGGACTAACCAGCCTTTCGACCCAGTTGTCTTTATCCGAACGACCGATGGATCGTGACCAAAATTTCTACGGTTTTATTCCGACTAACAACCCTACGGTGGCCTTTTGCAGTACAATTGAGACAGTCCTAATGGATTCTGAGTGTACTCTGGATTGCTGCCAGAATCGCCACTGCGTTATGCGGCGCGTCTTAAAAGTGACTCTGCAGCCCCACACAATAATGACGACTTTCGGCGTCCATCTCGAGGTCGCACCGTAACATAATATAATAAATACACCCAACAGTCACACACATAATTCTGACCCCACAATAGGTTAACCTGTATCGTGGCAATCACGAACTACGAGGGACTTGCGGTCCCACAACACCCAGACCCAAAACAAATATTTGTGGATTAGACAAATATTTGTCCAGGTGTGGGAATCGAACCCACGGCCTCACGCTTCGCAGCTGGCTACTCGCCCACTGCGCCACGGAGGCTGTCGCATGTAACATGTATATTACATGCGAAGACTGCGCAACATCCGTTGTGCGGCTGCGAACTTCGTTGACCCCAATCAGTTGCCTATTACAACAGGCAGGGGATACCATGGTAGACTTCTAGGTCCACAGGGCAGATAATCCCACTCTCTTGCTGTCTGCCTCGATGGCGCAGATGTAATGAATACGCATTCCGACTGAGGCTAACGCTGAGATCTCAAGTTCAATACCCGGGTCGGGTAAATGTGATATTGGGTTTTTCTATTACGAAATGCTCAGTATGAGCCCGGAGTCTGGAATTGTGACCGGTATGGTCATAGGCTCGCCTCCTAAGCCCCCCTAAGCTCGGCGAAATTTAGGTATACACCTCTGCCCCCCCCTTCGGGGATTATAGGCGTGAGTGCGTATATGTATACTATATTGAATTAGGCGATTCATAAAATGCATCGTATATCATAGTGTAATCCAACCTACCCGTTGCGTAATGCGGTATGGTATCATACACGTATGGCCTTGGCAGCTTCGCAACACAACAATGTGTTTATATACTTACAAACAATGTGTATACTTACTATACTGGTATACTATCCACGTGGAACGAACGCTGCGTGTAGGTATACTACGGTGTTGTTGATTTAAATGGGTGGTACGAGTATTTATAGATTTAAAACGTATTTGTTTAAATGATGTTTGGGTAAATCGCCTCATTGCTCTGGTGGCAGATTTCTTAGGCTCAGAAACCACGAGGTCCTAGGTTAAAACTTAAAATCTCATTTCGGACATTCACAATCCGTGGTTCTTGGGTCACCGTCGTAAGTGATCTCCACCGGCCATGTACACCCACACCCTGCGTCTTGGGAGGATCTTGCTGCAGAAAGGTTAACATGGCGATCTGCCATCTGTGATAATATTAAAAAGTTTGAAAATAACCGCCTTCAAACGCTGGACGAAAAACGCCGAGTGCGCAAAGAGAGACCCAAGCCTTCTTACACGTACACTTACAACTCCGCAGGTCAACTCTACTGCCACACGTGTCGTAGGGTTTTTAAAACCAAGTTCGGTCTAGCAAGCCATATAAGGGCTCATAATAGGAACAATCCGTGACCGAGGGTCCTAGGGTCGCCGTCATCGAAATCGATGAGGAGGACTATATATATACACCCACAATACCAAAAGAATCATGAGCGCGTTACCGACCTTAAATAAAAGGGGTAATTGAGAGTGAAAAAGGAAAGGGAATTTAGGCTTCCGGGTATTTCACTCACCGTACGAAACGTAGCAGCAAGCTGCTGGGTATTTTACGCCGGTTTTCTGTAACACAGTGGTAACAACCCGGACGAGCCGGCCCATTCATGCTGTAGACAAAACTATATACAGCGTGACTCCACCACTCAAAAAGTTCCTACGTCACTATTGCGATTCCGACAATAATGAAGTACTTACGACTATTATTCTTTCGCACATAGTTTTTTTTTTATGGCATAGGCCGGCAAACGAGCAAGTGGGTCACCTGATGGTAAGTGATCTCCACCGCCCATGTACGCCCACAATACTAAAAGAATCATGGGTGCATTGCCGACCTTAAAGGAAAGGGATAATTAAGGAATTGGGAAGGGGAGGGGGTTTGGGTCTCCGGATATCTCACTCACCGTACGAAACGCAGCAGCAAGCTACTTTACGCCAGTTTTCTGTGAGACAGTGGTAATGACCCGGACGAGCTGTCAATTTACGGAACATACTACCGAATACTGAAACGAAATTCATACATTTAATTCTGTCATTGCCATCTTATCTGTCATAATTGTATGAAAATAAGTAGCCGTCGCTTCACGTCGGTCAGTCGAGTACCATTTCAGTATTCGATCGATAACGAGCGTACATTTGTCATAAGTACCATAGTACGGTGCCGCTACTGCAGTCGCGCCTCTAGCCGAACGAGTACAAGAGTAAGTACAAACACAACTCTTTACATTATAATAATACCAGCCCTGTATTATACATGTCCCACTGCTGGGCACGGGCCTCCTCTACTGAATGAGAGGGGTTAGGCCGTAGTCCACCACGCTGGCCTAATGCGGGTGGGCAGACTTCACATACCTTCGAAATTCTTATGGAGAACTTCTCAGGTATGTAGGTTTCCTCACGATGTTTCCTTCACCGTTAAAGCAAGTGATAACAATTAATATACACGTAACTTAGAAAAGTTAGAGGTGTATGCTCTTGGGGCTGGTTTCGAACCTGCGACTTTCGTTTCGACAGTCCGTACCACTCCCACCTGAGCTATCACTGCTATGCATTACATTATAATCTTATTAATAGTCAATGTGTACATCTGTTATCATTAGAAGTACATTTATTATTGCGGCGCATTTACACTATAGTACGAGTGCAGTACCAGACCGGGCGTCGGTACTACACGTGTCAAATCACATAATCATACTTAAAGTACTACAATTAAACTAATGTGCTTGGCGAAGGTGCTTCGGCTATTTTAGATTTTTGGTTTCCGTACACAAATGGTCCAATAGAACTATATTATGAAGCCGTCTACCTGTATGTATGTCGTACCTTTAACTTGAAGGGACATCTCTAATCTACGTTTTGAACTGTGATAGGTAGCCTACATGAAATTTTGAACAGACTGTCAATTATTCTGTCAGATACTTTAACAAATAATTGAATACAATCAGAAAGGAATGGCTATTATTTCGACATTCATCTATAGATTTCAACGATTCTTTCACTAAAACTTCCAAATAAAACTAAATTTAAATAAAAAAAATGAAAAAAAAAAAATGCGCCTAATGAAATGTAATTTTGAGTCAGTCTTAACTGCCATAGCACAGACACGAAATGAGTAATCAGTACGAGCTATTTGAATTTTTGGCTAGTCAGTTTTTTGAGCCTGTGTTGCCCCATAAATACGTAAAGGCAAGTGGTAGTGCCGCGCTGCAGACAGTTTTGTCTACAACATAAATGGACTGACTCGACCAGGCACCAATATTTCACAGAAAACCAACATGAAGGGTCAGCTTGCTGTTGCATTTCGTACATTGAGCGAGATAGCCGGAGGCCCAAATTCATTCCCCTCCTCTTCCAAATCCCCATTCGGTAGGCAACGCATCCAAATCCTCTAGTATTATAGGTGTTCATGGGCAGTGGAGCTCACTTACCATCAGATGACCCTCTGGCTCCTTTACCAACCTATTCTTTAAAAACGGCCCGAATAGTCACGGCAATATCCTATTCTCGCAATAAAAGAAAAATAAACAAAAAAACTTGGATTAAGTAAACAACACAAATTACGCGACGGAGACACTTTTTCTTTTAAAAGATACAAAAAGAAAAGGCGGGAGAACTTTTTTATGTGTTTGAAAAGAAATAATTTTCCTTTTGTATCCGCCGCGATCCGCAATTTGTACGCGTGTTTATTATTTATTATCTGTTGTAAAGTTTTTTAAGTAGATTTTTATTTAAAAGTTATAAATTGAAGGAAAAATACAAAGCACACATTAGTTACAAACAGTGAACGCGTTCTAAAATTGTCTGACTGTACTGTCAGTCGGTAATTTCGTCCTAAAATACTTTCCAGTAAGTAAGGCATGTTGAAAAGTATTACCGATAAAGTTATTAGTGCTACGAAATTGTTGACTTCAGTTTTTACAAGTAGATACAGAACTCTCAGTAAACCCAGACATCCAGTGAAACTACTGGATTCCTCTGAGTGGTAGTGCCACGCTGTAGAGTTACATCTACAGCATGAATGAGCCGGCTCGACCCGGCCGATACCACTGTCTCAAAGAAAACCAACTTGAATGAGCTGCTGCTTTCCGTTTGGTGAGTGAGATTTCCGTAGGCCAAAGTCCCCCTCCCCTTCCCAACCCTATTCCCTTCCTTTAAGGTTGGCAACGCACCCATGATTCTTTTGGTGTCGTGAGAGTTCATGGGTGGTGGAAAATACTTACCATACAGTGACCCACTTGCTCATTTACCAGCTTCAGCAACAAAGAGAAAAAAAACTATTTTTATGTAAAACCAGCATCAGTACTGATAGTACTATCAGTTAGTTTAAACAAACTATTTTGGTGTTTTAATTATTACTAGACTTTATAATTAAGGCAATTGTGCCGTTTGGTATATAAGGAATTAAAATCCATCTGCTAAAACTATTGTTGACGTAATATGAAAGCTAATTTTTAGGGTTCCGAGCCGAGAGCCGACGCTGCGCCGCGCCCCGCCTTCTGTGTGTCTGTCCCACTATTAAAGGACTCTTGTGTTTTTTATCCTAAATCCTAATAAATAGCGAATACACATGACTTGCTGCCGATACCGGCCCTGCGCACTGTCTAAGGAAATATAACCTGAACTAACTTAAATACTAAAAATAAACTTCAAAATCTCGGTGGCGCAGATGTAATGCGTACGCGTTACGACTGAGGCTGACACTGAGCTTTCGGTTTCGATTCCCGGGTCGGGTAAAAGTGATATTGGGTATTTTTATTGCTCAGTGTCAGCCCGGTGTCTAGAATTGTGCCCGGTACGGCGATAGGCTCGCCTCCTACTACGTCATAGGACGGAGATGCACTCGGCGAAATGTGGGTGAACTGGTTATATATACCTCTGCCTACCTCTTCAAGGATTACAGGCGTGAGTGCGTATTATTTAACTTCAAAACCCGCCTCACGATGCGTTTCCTGTTATTTAAAAGGTAGAGCCACTCTGTTGACAGGTTTTTCAACCGCATGAATGAGCCGGCTCGATCGGGTTGTTTCCACTGTCTGACAGGATACCAACGTAAAGTAGTAGCTTGCTGTTACGTTTCGTATGGTGAACGAGTTATCCGGAGGCCCTAATCCGCCCCATTCCAATCCCTTAATTACCCCCTACCTTTAAGGTCAGCAACGCATCCATAATATTTCAGTTAATGTGGATGGTCATATTCAAATTCACATTATTTAGGTTAGCCACCTGCTCATTTGCTATAGGAAACAAACCGTTGAGGAGTTTTTTTCATCGTACTCTTAACTCTTAAATCTGGAGGTCAAACTTTAAATGTTCTAAATATCATTCTGATCTAGTCTCAGCGTCAAGAAAGTTGCAAATGGCATTCTCTTAAACGAATAATCAACTTTCTTGATGCTGAGACTAGATCAGAATGATATTTTGAACATTTAAAGTTACGAGAATTGGCCTACAGATCTTAACGACGCGACGCTCGGATTAAACCCTATCAATTGCAAAAAGAATCATCAACATTACCAAAAATATCGCGTGAGATACATAAAATAATGCATACGAATTGAAACTTCCACCTTTTTGGAGTCTATTGATAATAACCTTTTCGCATAGAATAGAAAAAAATGGTGTCCCTTTCACCACGCTACACCGTGTCGAAATCTGTCAAGTATGAATTATGCCGTAGGGCCGGCGCGGCGCGGCAGGCGGGGCGGCCAGAACTTTCCTCCGCCTGGCGCCACTCATTAGAAAGGAGGTCTCAACTATTGCCTAACGAACCCGGCCGGATCTGGCGGCAATATCAAGCATAGCAGCAATAAATAACACCCAACACATACTGTCCTGACCCTAGTAAGATATGATTAATCAAGAATTATTTCACCCAACAGTCACACAGATAGTCCTGATCCCACACTAGGTAAACCTATATCGTAGGTATCAGCAACTACGAAGGACTTGCGGTCCCACAACACCCAGACCCGAAATAATTGTGCATTACACAATCATTTGTCTCAGTGCGGGAAACGAACCCACAGCCCTCGCTTCGCAGCCGGCTACTCGCCCGCGGGGCCACGGAGGGTTTATTATTTTATGTGGTGAGTACCAAGAACTACGAGAAACTTTATACCTACAACATCTAGGCTTGTTTAGATCTTCTTCTTCTTCCTGCCATTATTCCACTCTCAGTGTGGTCGGCGGAACATATTTTTAACACATATTACAGATAGATTTGGCTTAGAGTTTTTACGACCGGTGCCTTAAGCTAATTAACCTAGGTTTGTTAACGACTAAGTTTAACTGCCTCGGTGGCGCAGTTGTAATGCGTACGCGTTACAATTGAGGCTAACTCTGAGGTCTCGGGTTCGATCCCCAGGTCGGGTAAAGTGGTATTGGGTTTTTCTATTTCGAAATTCTCAGTATCAGCCCGGAGTCTGGAATTTGTGCCCGGTATGGCGATAGGCTCGCCCCCTATCACATCGTGGGACGGAGATACGCTCGGCGAAATGTGGGTGTACTAGTTACACCTCTGCCTACCCCTTCGGGGATTACAGGCGTGAGTGCGTATGTAAGTTTAAAACATTACGTGTTAATATAGCCATTTTGAATGGGCTGACTTGACCGGAATTGTACCTTAGCCTCACTGACGTGAAGTTTCAGCCTGCTTGCATGTTTTATGGCCAGTCTATTTATGTCAAATGGTTTGTAGCCAACCCAATGTCAGAGTTTACAAGCGGCCCGAAGGCCTCCGACTTCATTTATCCAAAGACTGCTGTCAGTTGACAGCAGCGACTATTAAGTCCGGACCGACTTTTTACGTGCCGGCCGAAGCACGGAGACGCTCCGTTGAAATACCATTAAGCGATCACCCATCCATAGACTGACCGCGCCATGGGTTGTCGAACTCGTTAATCGTTTACCGATTAGTAAGTGCAACTGACTTTGAGCGCCTCAGTGGTCAGTGATATAGCTAGAAGCCAGTGGCAAGACGAAGTTGAAGATAGAGCAAGTGTGTCAACTGATAGTAAGCTACTAGGTAGAGTTCCATCGTTTGCGAAAGGCTATGAGTAGAGGTTTATGAGTGGTAGAGCCACGCTGTAGATACTTTTGTCTACAGCATGTATGGGTCGGCTCGTCCGGGTCATTACCACTGTCTCACAGAAAACCGGCGTAAAGTTGCTAGCTTGCTGTTGCGTTTCGTACCCCCTCTCCTTCCCAATTCCTTAATTATCCCTTTCCTTTAAGGTCGGCAACGCACCCATGATTATTTTGGTATTATGGGCGTACATGGGCGGTGGAGATCACTTACCATCAGGTGAGCCACTGGCTCGTTTGGCGGCCCACGCAATAAAAAAAAGGCTTTCTAGGACTAACACTCAAAAAACATACGCACTCACGCCTGTATACTTCGAAGGAGTAGACAAAGATCTAACTAGTACACCCACATTTCGTCGAGCGTAACTCCGTCCTATGATGTGATAGGGGGCGACCCTATCGCCATACCGGGCACAATTCCAAACTCCGGGCTGATACTCAGCATTTAGTAATAGAAAAACCCAATGTCACCACATCCAAGCTAGTATACATATAATCCAAATATTCTACTCGAGCTAGCATTTGTCGTCGTTCAATATTAGGGAAAGGTATGAATGTGAAAATGTATGATTCATTCATAATTGAGGAAGCAATACGAGTGTATTAGAGAGGGTCGTATTAATCTCGTGTTTATTGTACGGACCGCCCGCACCCAACCGACCTCCCTACTCCACCGGAGTCAGGGCACACACCCTGAGCAAAGTTTACCTTTTCGATATCTTCTTACACCACAGTGTAATAAAACATTCACGAGCTACATATGATTAATAAAATTAATTTGTCATTGGTATTTGCATCGAAATAAGATAACTAGAACGATAACTCTCATATGAATCTGCCTAAAATACGGCTCCACTTACATATGCAAAGGTAATCACACGTAATACTCATACACGCCACAAAAATTAATGAACGTTCAAAATCAATTTTATTTCATAAAAGTTAATGTCTAAATATTACATTTCTAAATCGAGATACAAAGTTCTGCATCACGCAAAAAATTAGACGTATTAAGTGTCAACTAGAGATCATGAATCAATTTTTATGAATTGATGAATGAACCAGCTGCACTGACTGTCACGCCCCCTTGCACAGAGTTTTGGCGGCGTTCATTTTTTTGCTTGAGTTACGTTTCTTGTCATCTTATTTCGATTGGTATTTGTAAATGTTTTTACATTTCCTATATTAGGAAAGTTAAATATGGTATTAATGATATGGCTTCATTGATCTATTAGGAATGTATTTAATGCAAATAGTAAGTCATAAAAAAATCATCACAGTACCACTGCGAATAGAATTTCGCAGGTTCAAAACCAGGACCAAGAGCATGCACCTTTGACTTTTCTAAAGTTACATACGTGTGTTTTCATAGTTATTTTATCTCTTGATTTAACGGTGAAGAAAACATCGTGAGGCCTGCATGCACGCCTGAGAATTCTCCATAAGAATTTCAAAGGTATGTGAAGTCTGCTAATTCGCATTAGGCTAGCGTGGTTGATTAAGGCCTCTCATTCGTAGAGACCGGTGCCCAGCAGTGGCTGTCCACTAGTTGTAGTCCACTGGCTGTAGTTTACAATACAGGGCTGATATTATTACAACGATTAAAATAAAGGACTTCGGCATTCTGGCGCAGTGGGCGAGTAGCCGGCTGCGAAGCGAGAGGCCGTTGGTTCTATTCCCGCACCGAGACAATTTTTTGTCTGATCCACAAAATTTCTCTCGGGTCTGGGTGTTGTGGGGCCGCAAGTCCCTCATAGTTCCTGATACCCACGATACAGGTTAACCTAGTGTGGTGTCGGGACTATGTGTGTGACTGGTGGGTGTTTTTTTTTTTTTTTTTACTATATAGCACGAATATGCAACCAATGCGTGCAATGCATTCAAGACAAAAATGAGTACTGTATGTAATGTTGTAACAGATCTGTATTAGATTATATTTCCGAAATAAACTAACGTTATCGAAGCGCAAAACTAAACATTTCCAAAAATATCGGCCCTGAAAAACACGAACAATGTTACAACGGTTCATCTATTGTACGAAAATAAAGCAAATTTGACAAAACTTATTCAATTAAGAGTAATTTGTAAAGTTGATCGTTGTTATAACCTTGTGTTGTCGGCTGATGTTTCAAAATTTAATTATAACTTGTTTTTACTAAATGTTAAGTTTCTTAATACAAATTAAGGTTACCACAGTGGACTGTGAGTCTGAAATATCATTCATAATAATAGAACATTAGGGAATTATTTCATAATCCATGCATTACTTTGCCGTGATATTTATTTTTTTGACCAACGGCATGCTGTTTATCTAACCTAAACGAACCTACTGATTGGCATAGCTATCCTCCACAGACATAAATCCATAGACGACGGAGGTACCTACTGCAACCTATGTGAAAAACAAGCGTGCCACATTTTTCGGTTTCATGCCCGAAGGGTACCAACGGAGCCCTATTATAGAGCCTATGCCATCTTTCGAACCGTAATGTAACTAATTTTGAGAGAATAATATGTGTTATTATTGCGAGTTTTATAGCAAATGTTAAAAATAGTAAAATAATAATGTATGGATGTGGCTACGGTGCGCGAGTCCGACTGTATCTGCTGCGACGTCACAAAAGATTTGCCCAGAATTCACTCTTGACGCGCGAAGTAGTTCGTATACTTGCGGCATCTATTAGGTCTATGTCTGTGGCCTCTCCATACTTTAGTCGCTTCTCTGTTCACTTCTAGTCCCTCTTTTTGTAAACCACTGAATGAAAACATAACTTTACAAATCGAAACAATTTGGATTTTAAATATTGATTTATAAATCTCTTTTTAACTTCTAGTTCATACATACATACGCGCTCACACCTGTAGTCCCCGAAAGGGTAGGCAGAGGTGTAACCAGTACATCCACATTTCGCCGAGCGTGTCCGTCTCATGATGTGATAAGGGCGAGCATATCGCCATACCGGGCACAAATTCCAGCCTCCGGGCTCGTAATAGAATAACCAATATCAGTTTTAACCGTCCCGGGGATCGAACCCGAGACCTCAGCGTCGGCCTCAGTTGTGACGCATACGCATTACAACTGCGCCACCGAGGCAGTCAATATATTTCTAATTATATATAACATTTTTCCATTACATAAGTTACATGACAGTGTAACAGATAATCAAACGCAATAGAGATGTACTCACATGACAAAATATCACATAATTTTATTACAAGGCGGGCAAGTGAGGGCCCGATCAATAACGGCTTGTTTACATTGACATAGTGGCCTGTAGATCAGTCTGTAATGGACATTACTGGTAGAGGAATACGTGATTCGCGGAAATCATTATATGATATAGGGTAGTTTGTATTTTATGCCAAAGAAAATATTTATCTATATCACAAACCATCTGATAAATTGAGTGACAAAGTGGTTTAATTTTGACGTTGATTATTGGTTTAAGAGAATGCCATTTGCATCTTTCTTGACGCTGAGACTAGATCGGAATGATATTTTGAACATTTAAAATGTACAACAGCAGTGAGCAAGTACGCTACATTCGTCAACAAACTAATCAGGCACTTCAAATCTATATCCCCCTCTTTTTTCTATATTTTCATACGTGAGTCAAACAAACAATAAATACGCTTTACAAAAACACACGCTAATTGCGTTTGTTCCGCCATGTGTCGATATCGGACCGATCAATATCCGCTCGTAATGAGAATAGTTTTACATGTCACGATACGACCACTTTATATTACACGACACGATAATTTTACTACTAAGCTACACGATACATTTATACTGCCTCGGTGGTGCAGTTGTAATGCGTATGCGTTATGATTGAGGCCAACGCTGAGGTCTCGGGTTCGATCCCCAGGTCGGATAAAGTGGTATTGGGTTTTTTCTATTACGAAATGCTCAGTATCAGCCCGGAGTCTGGAATTTGTGCCCGGTATGGCGATAAGCTCGCCCCCTATCATATGAGACGGAGATACGCTCGGCGAAATGTGGGTGTACTGGTTACACCTCTGCCTACCCCTTCGGGCATTACAGGCGTGGGTGCGTATATATGTATGTACGATATTTTTATGAACCGATACAAAATCATAGGCAGGAATAAATTATACAACAAGTTACAGAAAGGTGTTTTTTGTGGCATAGGCCGGCAAACGAGCAAGTAGGTCGCTTGATGGTAAATGATCTCCACCGACCATGTACGCCTACAATACCAGAAGAATCATGAGCGCGTGGCTGACCCTCAATGCAAGGGGTAATTAAGGGATTGGGAAGGTGAGGGGGATTTAGGCCTCCGGATATCTCACTCACCGTACGAAACGCAGCAACAAGCTGCTACTTTACGCCAGTTTTCTGTGAGACAGTGGTAACGCCCCGGACGAGCCGGCCCATTCATGCTGTAGACAAAACTGTCTACAGCGTGGCTCTACCTCTCAAAAGAGAGCCTAAAATTTCACGGTAGTTTTAATCACTCTTTAAGTAAAGTGCGTGAGCTATAATAACAATGCTGAAGTGAGACAAAAGTTCAGCTGTTTATCATTTAGTATTGCCTAAAGTTACAAGTCAAGTATTGCATTTTACCCATTTTATACAAAAGAAAATGCTTTATTTATGTCCTAGTAATGCAATCGGATTTGGTACTATAGTGGCTTATATACTTATATCGTACACTAGCCATGCCATCCAGTGCTTTGTAATTCAAGATGTTGTGTGGTATTGCTTCTGTTAGGTAGGCGTGGCGCTTACCATTATGCGTTTTTTTCTAGATTCCTTACAAGTTAAATATCACTATAAGTTAATTCAAGAAGAATTCCAGAGTAATAATCAAGCAGCAATAGAATTTAGGTCGCACTAAAAAACCACAGAACCACGCGTGCTGGCTTGCGAAACCATAGCTTCGTGGTCTCTTCCATCTCGGCTCGGACCAAGAGGTTCGCAAAATCGTATTTCTGTCGGACCATAAAGCTGTGGAATAGCTTGCCGGCGCACGTGTTTCCTCCTTCCTATAACTTGGGATCCTTTAAACGGAGTGTGAAGAAGCAATTAAGCAGGCCGGCATAATTCTGCCGATCTGCAATAGATTCAGTGTCTACGTTGGTCGACAGTATTCATGGATTGCGCTATACTTACCATCAGGTGTAGCGTAGTCACTTTGCCGAGCCAGGATAAAAAAAAAAAAATTGTCAGTCGCAAAAAAATGTCTGACAGGAAATTGAATACACTATCTCATGATTTGTCAACTACCTATACACATGCGGTATAGAATACTTTAACTATGGGTATAGATGTCATTAAATAAACTAAAGTCTATGGCAGTTGGCAGTCTTTGTGCAAGTCTCCTTTATCCATATATAAGCTCTCCAAAAGCGCCTGTTACGAATAAATAGCAATATCTACATGTGCATAATGTAGCAGTCAATTATTACTAAGGCACAGTTACACAGGACCTATGGTACTTTTTATCCAGGAAGGACACTCACGCAGACGGAGCCGCGAACGAATACTAGTACTCAATAAAGTTAAAGTATTCAGAATACAACCAATAATCGTATACTTAGACTATAACACCAAACTACTTCTGCATCATCAAATCACAAATATCATAAAAAAACGTTCAATAACAAAACACCATAAGCCCGAAATAATCGGCAGCACCCCCACATTCCCGGAATGGCGGCCGATCTCACGTACTCGCATCAAACGGGCGCAATCTTTTATTTTTATACGCCGTCCTATATTTGGGGATGAAAAACACAGTTCAGCCCGCAAAGGTAGTAAATCAACGCGCCGCGGGTAACATTTCAACTGCCGAGTTTCTAACTTTATGGGTATAAATGTTAGGATTACGACTGTAATATTCACATTTCTTTACTTATGACGGCGAGAAGGATCAGACAAAACTGACGAAAAGATTTTTTTAGATTTCAGCTAGCCTATGTTACTCGGGGTTAGGGTGTTTTGGGGTTACCATTACCACGAAATCCCGGGAATTTTGCCACCAAGTAGCAGTGTTTTGTTACGGTTTTAGGGTCATTGAAGGTAATTCTTCACATCCTCTGTGGCGCAGTGGATGAGTAACCGGCTGCGAAGCGAGAGGTCGTGGGCTCGATTCCCGCATAGAGTCAATTTTGTGTGATCCACAAATGTTTGTTTCGGGTCTGGGTGTTGTGGGACCAAGTCCCTCGTAGTTCCTGATACCCACTATACAGGTTTAACTAGTGTGGGATCAGGACTATGTGTGTAACTGTTGGTTGTATTGGGTAATGAAATTACTAGGAATTTCATAATGCAGGCGTGAGTGCGTATGTATGTATGTATGTATCTTATGTGTTGGGGTGACGAGCGCAGTCCAATGCCATGTAGTTCATTGTAAGGTTCTGTGTTGTATTGCTTCTGTTGGACAGGCCCTTACCATCAAGTAAGCGGTCTGCTCCTTTCGATATTCAGGGTAATCAAACATAATGGTAAGCAGAGCTATCAGTGTGAAAAAATAGAAAAGCTGAGGAATTTTCGATACAATGCTTGCAATATGAGGGTGCAATACAAAGACTTTAATGTATATAGACACGTGTATGGTACATAGGAATTGTACCACTGAGTTGCGGTCAATTGGCCGTAACTCAATATTATCATCTCCCTTACTCTCAATTAGAACCCCTATCGCGCTCCTTGTCTGTGAGCTGTCACACTCCCGCGTTATGTGACACAATGTTACTTCTAAACAGCCCGTCTAGTAGTATACATTAATGGCCGTTCCCTATATTCTGTCTGTCTCTAGTTTTGCTATACCGGCGATAGAAAATTTTATCTATTTTCCGTTTTACCGTCCCAATAAACTTACTAATGATAGGTAATCCTATTCTTCATTGCTGTCTACTGATGAGAGGACTGATAGCTGACTACAGATATACAACAGTATGAAAATGACAGTTCAAGCGTCCCAATATTTTTTATGTGCTATCTGTCGATAAAGTTATTTGGTTTTTTCTTTATCGGTAGATTTTGACCGATAAACAGATATCCTCGGCTGTAAAAAACGAAATAAATAACGCATTTTGAAGAAATAGCCATGAGTATACAAGACTTACATGGCACTTGCACTGCAATACTAAAAACTAAATAAATTATGTAAAAATCTAAAAGAAAATATAAAAAAAAAACTAAAATTCCCATAAATAAAAATAATGCACCGTTTTGATAATTAAATTAAGTGCAAGAGACATATAAATATTCGTTAATGTGAACAAAATAATTCCCCACTTCAGTAAAATCCCCCAAATTCGCTTGGGATTTTTGTTCAAAGGACTTGTATTCAGAGCCGTAATGTATTGACAGTAAAACGTTTCGTTATTACATTGTGTTTTGCAACATAATAAGTATTTCTCGTTATTATTATTTCATTTACAGTGGTAAAAAATAAGAATTATAGATAAATGTTAAATTAAAACTTATGTTTCTAATCTAAATCATATCTTCATATTTTCTAACATAAATTAAACTATAGTTCCTCTTTCTCAGCTTGTATGAACATAACGCACAAGAGGGCCCAGATAAACTGCCTATCTATTGCTATCATAGTATCCGACGTGCATATCTAAAAAATAGGGACGATTCCAAGCAGTAGATAGAACAATACGGATGTTTGACGATAGCTATCTATCGTGAAATTGAAGATTAATATTGGGAACGGCCATAAGTCTTTGGTGCAATATGGAATATTTTTCGAGAAGGGATTATTTTTAAATATTGACAAAACAGTTTGAATTAATTATTACACCCAACAGTCACACACATAGTCCTGACCCCACACAAGGATGCGGTCCCACAACACCTAGACCCGAAACAAATATTTTGGATCACAAACACATTTGTCTCGATGTGGGAATCGAACCCACGGCCACGGTTTCGGAGCCGGCTACTCGCCCGCTGCGCCACGGAGGCTGGTATATTATATATACTTAGGTTTTATATTGTGTTTTATCTAGCGGTGCCCGAAAAGTATTGCAGACCCTCTTTTTTAAGTAGTTACACATATACAAAACTATTATTGAATTTGAAAAAGTTTATTCGTGCTTTCGGATTTATTTAAAGCCATAAGTACATTTTATAAAATAAATCATTCTACCGATATGATTGTAAACCTAAATATGCTTCAATCGTAAAGAAAAATACTATTCGTTTTTTGGGATTTATTTCTGAAGTCTTTATTGTACCTACATTTTATAAAAAAAACTCATTCTACCCATATGATTGTAAATTGAACCATGCTTCTCTCGTAAACTATCTTTGCCTAGCACTAAATAGCTCGTCTCTGCATCACCCACAGGTAGACTGGTAGAGAATGCCTTTGGCATTAAGTCCGCCTTTATCCATATTATGTATATAAAGTTTAAATAAATAAAATAAAATAAATAGCAAATATTCGCATAACATATTCAAGGTCAAAAAACATATTAAAACAGCAATAATAATACCAATTAATGCATCTTGTGTTTTTATTGCTCATATAAAACAGGATTTAGCCAACTTGATAACTCAAAATAGGTTTAAAAATAATAGCTAAGACCTAAAAAATTAAATGCAATACTAGTTGTCTTAATAGTTGCTCAATTAGCGAAATAACAAATTCAGCCTCCGAGGCGTAGCGGGCGAGTAGCCGGCTGCGAAGCGAGAGGCCGTGGGTTCGATTCCCGCACCGAGACAAATATTTGTGTGATCCACAAAAATTTGGTTCGGGTCTGGGTGTTGTGGGACCGCAAGTCCCTCGTAGTTCCTGATACCCACGACACAGGCTTACCTAGTGTGGGGTCAGGACTATGTGTGTGACTGTTGGGTGTATTTATTATTTATTATTATTAATTACATTGATTTCAGGCCGACGCGATGTTATTATATTTTAAAGCAACGTTCTTGCAAGCATCTATTTCTTGACTAGTTTATCCATTGCAAAATAACGACGCCTAATTAGACACACCATCTACAAAATATAATTTTAATATTTGGAGTTTGTATCCACGGCGTGGATTCAGATTCACAATTCCAGACTTCGGCCTGATACTGAGCATTTCGTAATAGAAAAACCCAACATCTATTTTAAGCGACCCGGGGATCGAACCCGAGACCTCAGCGTCAGCCTCAGTCGTAACGCATACGCATTACAAGAGCGCCGCCGAGGCAGTCTATTCTCTCAGTTCTTATAAATATCGAGAGTAAGGCACGTACATAGAGAGAATATGTACTTGTACATATTACAATATGTACTTGTACATATTACAATATGTACAACTCCATGGGCACGTATTACAGAACGATACTCAAATGAGCTCTATGCTAAGTGTAGATCTCTGTACACGTGATTGGTCCGTATTTGTTTGGCGCCAAAAATAGACCAATAACGTGTACAGAAATCAACACTTAGCAAAGAGCTCACTTCAGTATCGTTCTGTAATACGGACCTTAGTGTTGATTTTCAAACAAAATAAGCAAACATTTTATTTACATTACAAGACGGGTAGTAAAAAGATCATTACAAAACAGGTGGTCGATGGACATCCCTCGGTCGCCTAATGTGTAAAACATCATCACATCGTACGTAAACAGGAACATGTAATAGGCTATAAATAATATGGTTTCCTTCAAAGCGGATGCAAACTAGTTATACCATAAATAAGAAACGGTGGCGAGATGGAATAAATATCATAGCGTAAAGATTTATTAGAGGGACGTTTGTATATTAAAAATAGTTTCAAGTCGCTCTGTAGTGTTGTCTGCTACCTGAATGAGCAGTCCGTACAGAACTTACACTGTCTCACAGAAAATCGTCGTGAAATGGCAACTTGCTGTTACATATATTGTACGGTAGAAACCATCCGGTTTTCGGTTAGGATATACGTAACAAAAATAAAACCGACTTATAGCTTAACTATCTTTCAGCCTGGCATTATCCCGGCCTAGTGCCAGAGTCCTCATTCCTACTAAGGACACGTCTTAATTTAAAGTATAACAATACCATAGTTTTTATTTTCCTATGTAAAATACACACCTTAACCCTGAAAAATAATACTCATTTTGGGCAGTCGTGTAAAAAAACTATCCATACACAACAATCTAAGCAGACGTCAGTCTCCAAATGGATCAATTTTGTTGATCTGGTCCACCTTTGATGATGTTGTTCCATGATAAATACACATTTGTGCGTACTGCGTACAACAGGAAGCGACATTAAAGACGCCATGCATTTGTTTTCACGGAAACAAATGTGTTTCATGAAACGTATGAATATAAATAAGTTGCTATATAGGGAACACGGTGGTGAAAGAAAACTGTAACAAATTGATGTTACTTTATTACATACTAGCTGTTGCCCGCGGCTCCGCCCGCGTGAATAGACTTTTCCGAAATACAACGTAGTCTATAACCGTCTCCATCATCTCTACATCAAAATTCATCAAAATCAGTTCAGTGATTTAGGCGTGAAAGCGTAACACACAAATAGATATTTTTTTTTATAAAAATTATCCTATGTAACTTCTTATACCTCCAAGAATATGTGTAAAAAGTTTCATGATGATCGGTTAAGTAGTTTTCGCGTGAAAGCGTAACAAACAAACTTACATTCACATGTATAATATTAGGTAGTAGGATTGGCAGATTTAGATGCAGTTTACACTATAATTTCTTAAAGGTGATTATGTGTATATTTATGCCATACCAGTCTATCTCTAATAGAACAGATGATTATCGCGATAAAAATTACATTCTTTTTTGAGTATTTTCTTATTCTTCGCAACCTTACAACCCCACACGTAATAACAAATCACATCGACACATGTCGTCACTCAAACAGATTATTCGTCAACTCCCGTCCCCCATATTGAATCCCGGGAAGTGCTTTTATATGAACCGCCATAAAGTGGGTGAAAAAATGGCGCGCAGTCAATGCCCCGTGACAAAGGAGTTGAAGCATACAGCCGAGCGAGTAGCGACGTACGATCTCACGTGCCGAGTTGATGGGCCACCCTACGTGACGTCATCACACACCATCATCTGCATGGGATGCACACACGGTTCATAGACTGTGGAGACATACCTATAACATGTAGTACAGCCATAGACATTTAAACGTTTGAATGGAAAAAAGAACAGAAAAAGGAATGTTCGAATTGTGTGGGGATGACATTGAAAAAAAATTAATACGATATTATGACTGGTAAATATGTAATTGGGACTAAAAAGACATGATCTCAAATAATTTAAACCATATGTATAAGCTAGATATACCTAAAGTACTATTGTTTTATCCCAGCACGAATAAAAGCGATTACACTGGCGCTGATTGAAAATACAGTATAGTCCAAAAATAATGTGCTCCATCAAGATATATTGAGTCCCTTGAACCACAGCACTGCTATTCCATAACGTTGGCGAGTATCACAGACATTGATATATGTTAGTAATCGTTTCCAAGTTTAAAACCAAGAAATTTCAAAAGTCTTCACCCAAAACACACACGCCCTACAAATCTGTCACCATAAAATCTCCGTGCGCGGAAAAATTCCCGCTGATCGACGTCGATTTTACGTTGATGGAAACCCTGCGTTACCTGGATACAGTCTCTTTCATGTGCAAATCATTGAATCTACGTGCTTACGTCACGCACGAGTTCTGATGAAAAACATCAAAGATAAGTCCTTGCTGCGAGACGAGGCTTCGTAATGACGCGATTGTTAAAAGGGTAAGACTTTTCAACCGATTTCAGAAAGGAGGTTTCGTCTGTATTTTTTACAATAGAAGCGAGCAAACAAGCAAGCGGGTCACCTTGATTACAAATGTTGCGACTCTACCACTTCTGAACTTACTGCCAAATGACCGTTTTAGATTATTTATGTTATTGTATACAATAGTAAGTATTTAAATTTGGTTAAAATCTGATGGGAAAATGGAAAATAGAAAATGCACAATGATTCGGGTTTTGAAGTGGGGTTTTAAAGTATATAACTTCTAACTATTTATACAACTGAATAATAAGACAATCGTCGCTCACTGGATGGTAAGCGCCACGCATTCCCTTAAACAGTTCCAACACCGGTAAAGTATTCACACCCGTATGCTACACTCGTCACCCTGGCATATGACAATGTCCAGTAATGTCAATGTCCAGTAATGTCACTGGCTTTAATGCCCTTCAACCAGAACACAACAAAGTGCTGGTTTAGGAAAAAATAGACGATGCGGTCGTATTTACCCAGGTCCCAGACAGTCTTTGGTATGTAACAATAAAATTTTGATATATCTTAATTACCTACTTTTAAAAGTAAATAAAATACATAATTGCGGTCGGTCGCAAAACACTATAAGTAATCGAATCTAAAAATACCTAATTTTGTAGAGTCAGTAGTAATATTATGTCAGTTTTACTTATAAATAACTAGCTTTTGCTCGCGGCTCCGCCCGCGTGAATAGAGTTTTCCGAAATAAAACGTAGCCTATAACCGTCTCCAGGGGGGAACCTGAAGACTGAGAGATAGATGGGAATCTATCTCTACCTCAAAATTCATCAAAATCGGTTCTGTGATTTAGGCGTGTAAGCGTAACAAACAGATTTTTTTTTCATAAAAGTATCCTATGCTACTTCTTATACCTCCAAGAATATGTGTACAAAGTTTCATGATGATCGGTTAAGTAGTTTTCGCGTGAAATCGTAACAAACAAACTTACATTCACATTTATAATATTGGTATGATTAGGAATAAAAAAAGGCGAAGGTAGCTGATCTTATAACCACTGGCGTATTTATCGATTCTCTACGCTGATATTAATTGAGCTCAAATATCTAAAGCTCAAATTTATAAGTAAGGGACGTTAATCGGAACTACAAGGGCTTCTCGAGTTCAAATCAATTGGCTGTTATCTTACATTTGAGTATTAATATTAATTAATATTTCAACTATGGGCATTATAATTACAATCTGTAACTTCAGTCGTGCCGCTTCTGGTTTAATTAAGGTATAGAAATAGTTATGACGTCAATTACTGATATCAATATCATTTCTACTATCTAACCTATGCGACCTCCTCAAAATAACTATACGACCACAATATTCATTGCAGTATTCTACAAACAGCGATAGCTAAGCAGCGATAGCTCAGTGGGGAGTGGTACGGACTGTCGAGACAAAAGTCGCAGGTTCGAAACCAATCCCAAGAGCACACACCTCTGACTTTTTTGATTGTTAATTACCGCTTGCGTTAACGATGCAGGAAATGTCCCACAACACCCAGACCCGAACAACTATATATGGATCACACAAACATTTGTCTCGGTGCAGGATTCGAACCCACAGCCTCTCGCTGCACAGCCGGCTACTCGCCCACTGCGCCACGGAGACTATGTATAAATCAACTAGGCTTTAGGCCACAAAAGCGAAATGATATCGGCGACAGCTTCCATACGGGATGTGCGGGCCGCTGGACGGGAAATGGATGCGAGTCGCGATTGTTATGTTGCTGATAACACTACGCTGATGCCAGCCAGCCAGCCAGCCAGCCAGCCAGCCATGCGGGAGTGTCTCTTGATAAAAACCTTTTATTCGCAGTATTATTTTATATGTAGTCGCCTCATTGGTCAGTCTTGAATTCAAATTCCAGGTTGAACAATCACAAAATGTTAGAATTTTCGAATCTAAAAATCACTCGTGAGCTGCCCGCGATAAGTGGTTGTCCAATGTTGCGATACCGACCCGGGGATCGAACCCGAGACCTCAGCGTCAGCGTCAGTCGTAACGCGTACGTATTACAACTGCGCCACCGAGGCAGTCCAAGGCAGGCAGTATAAGAAATAAATAATTTTTGAGTGGTAGAGCCAAGCTGTAGATAGTTTTGTCTACAGCATGAATGGCCGGCTCGTCCGGGTCATTACCACTGTCTTACAGAAAACCGGCGTAAATTAGCAGCCTGCAGGTGCGTTTCGTACGGTGAGAAAAATATTCAGATGCCCAAATCCCCCTCCTTCCCAATCCCTAATTATCCCTTTCCTTTAAGGTCAGCAACGCGCCCATGATCCTTTTAGTATTGTGGGCGTACATAGGCAGTGGAAATAACCTACCATCAGGTGACCCACTTGCTCGTTTACCGGCCTATGACATAAACAAAAATAAAATAAAATAAAATAAACAAACAAAAAACTAACAACAAATCTGACACTTGTACACACACAACATGTACAACCCGTGCAATACGAATCATATTCATAATCATGAAAATACGATCACGTGTGTTGGTGACACGTCCACTGTATGGCGAGTGGTAAGTGGTGACCGTTATAAATCACCCCCCTGTTTAGAGAGAGCACTTTGTACCGCTGTCGGCGGTGATCGATGTGTTATTTACTCTGTCCACCCCACCTCGCGGCGAGAGAAGGTGACGCGTCATTATCGGGTTAAACGCACATTCGGTTATATAACTGTATATCCTATCTCATAAGGCCGAGGCCGCACTAGTAAATCGATTCTGACGCGACAGTCATTTCACTATAACAAACTCCTTTATACATATACAACGTGTTATAGAAATTTAAGCAATGTATAGTGTAGGGTATTGGTATTTTATCCCCCATAGTAGCAAAGCCGATTGCATTGCTAGGAGTTTTTTTTTTTTTTTTTTTAAATAAATAAATACACCCAACAGTCACACACATAGTCTTGACCCCACACTAGGTAAACCTGTGTCGTGGGTATCAGGAACTACGAGGGACTTGCGGTCCCACAACACCCAGACCCGAGACCAATATTTGTGGTTCACACAAACTTTTGTCTCAGTGTGGGAATCGAACCCACGGCCTCTCGATTCGCAGCCGGCTACTCGCCCGCTGCGCCACGGAGGCTGTCAATTATAGAATATTCTTTTTTATCGAATGAGTAACATGTCGATATCGACTTTCAACTTTGAACAACACTAAATGATAAACAGTGATACTTCAGACCTCCTTTCATTAAATTATTTTATGATTAAAAAACATTAAACAGTTGTCAAATTTCAATATTTATTTGACGCAGTCAGTTCGGCAATTTCTGATTTTATGAAGTATGATTACGAGTTCAAAAGATATGTTGTGTTTGACTAAAAACAAGTATTATGTATTGGTATTTTGTGTTGGTGTAATTGATAATAGCTTATAAGAGGCTCATCGACTGTAGTAAGCCAAATTCATAGATGGATGACCCGACAATGAAATCTTTAAAATACTTCAGAGGATGGTACCTATTACGTCTTCAGCAAACAGTCTCTTTCAGGTATTTTGTGTTTAAATTACGTACGTATGCCCGTAGAATTAAGTAAAGCTTATTCAAGTTTATTAAAAAGTGAGTGTCATTCATTATAATTAATAGTGATGTCATCAATGTTATCGATCTTAATAAACGAGTGATTAAAATTAACGTGAAATTTTCGGATGTCTTGGTTTGAAATGATCCGGTACATAGGTACTTACTATAAGGAGTTGTAATTACCCTAAAATATGACCACACCTTTCTGTAACACGTTGTATAATGAGCCTTACTTATAAACTCTGATTATAAGCACTGTTTTTTTATATTATAGGCCGGTAACAGTGGAAGTGGGTCACCTGATGGTAAGTGATCTCCACCGCCCATGTACGCCCACAGTACCAAAATGATCATAGGCGTATTGCCGAACTTAAAGGAAATGGATAATTAAGGGATTGGAAAGGGGATTTCGGCCTCTGGATATTTAACTCACCGTACGAAACGCAGCTACAAGCTGCTAATTTACGCCGGTTTTCTGTAAGACAGTGGTAATGACCCGGACGAGCCGGCCATTCATGCTGTAGACAACACTATTTACAGATTGGCTCTAGCACTCGAAAATAAATTTATATTAGTGTTTACTGATCGTCTCTTACTAACCACTTTATAAATAGCATTGCCTGAGAAAGACAAAGGATTGTTTTAATTTAACAATGCTTAATTAGTAACGTTTTTAAATAAGACCCAATATATTTAAAGGAGTTATTGATAGCCATCGGCCATGTCATGGCAATGTCCGCATTTGTACGTGACGAGTGACATTTTTTTATAGTGTTGGCATCGCATCACTATCGCCCTACCAGTGCAATCCCGGCCTTTTTTTTTATTAGATTGAATGACGAGACGAGCAGGTCGGTCGCCTGATGCTAAGCGCCACGCTTGCTCATAAACAGAAGCAACGCCACACAGAACTTTAAATAAAGCACTGCATGACACTGGACTGCGCTCGTCACCCCGAGACATAAGGTGTTAAGTCTCATAATGCCCAGTAATTACACTGGCTTCAATGTCCTTCACACCGGAACACAACAGTGCTTACACACTGTTGCTTGGCGGCAGAAATAGACAAAGCTGTGGTACCAACCCAGCCGGTCTCTCGCAAACGAGGGACCTACCACCTTGTGATGGGCCTTAGTGTAATATCGTCACACCTTTACCCCTACAAGGATAGATAAAAATTAAACTAGTACACTCACAATCTAACTACTACATTTTATTATAAATAATATATTTATTTAATACACTTCATATAAAACATGTACAGGTGGACTTAATGCCAGAGGCATTCTCTACCAGTCAACCTTTGGGTGGTGCAGAGAATAAACAAGGCAGGTGTATAAAATAAATAAGAGATGGTAGGGTGGTAATTATTCAATATATCGAAATACATACTAATACATAAACTTATCGTACATAATAATATAATATAATTCAGTTATATAAATTAATATTTACGAGCAACTTTGTATTAGTTTCACACCCATTTAAGGAAATCGTAAAGGAAAAAATATTTTATGAAAATGATGTCCTTGATATACGAGACTATCCCGCCCACACACCCGCCACTGTAACTCCTGTGCACCAGGATCGACAGTGGCACGCATTTTTGTTGACACCGAGCAGTGAAGCTCGGCGAGTCTCTGGAAATGCTAAATTGTCTTTGTCCCGCAACGAACTTAATCAAATAGAAAATTAAGGAGGAGTTGGAAATAATAATTGTCCACTTCCCTCCATAGCAAAGCGGTAGACAAAATAATGAACTAAGGAGGCATTAACCTCAGGCACAAGGACATTTACAACTGGAGAAGCCAGCTGTAAAGCACCACGGATGTCATTAAGTGGGTCCTATCACGCGAGCTGTTAAACTTGATTCCAATAATAGGTATGGCAAAAACGCCGAAAAGCACGGAAGTTCTTCCTAGTTTCCACAAGATCCATATAGTATACAACTCCAGATGTTATTTGCATACTGTCTAACATAATGTTGCGCTCTTGTTGCCAGAGACCACACTCCCAAAGAATATGATGTGCGGATTGTTCGTACCGGCAATTAGGTGTAGAACATGGGCACGTAGGCGAATCAACCAACCTAAATGAGAACAGTTTAAACTTAAAGTTGCCATGGCCCGTGAGAAATTGTGAAACACAATGATCTACTTCCAGCCAAGTTTTTGTAAGACGATCGCGAACCGACGGAAAGTATTGATATAGATGCCGTCCCTTGGTAGAATTATCCCAACGCAATTGCCATTCGTTTATTAGATCGTTGTAATTTTCGGAGCACGATTTGAAAAGTCGATTGATTCTTGATAGCTCACGCGGCGTAAGAAAATTTCTGTCCATATTCTCTTTCGTTGAGTAATACATAGCGGCGCGACGCTGCACCTCCAGATCAACTGGAAGTACACCCGCAAGGACAGGTAAAGCTTCAGTACTAACGGTTCTATACGCCTTACACAAGAATATCAACGCCAGACGTTGGCTTTGGAGCAGTTTTCGTCGTACGGCACCGATAGTAGGTCTATCAGCCCATACAGGTGATCCATAGCATATACATCCCAAGTAAGTAGCTCCATAGATAACTTTTAATGTGCCAAATGATAGACCCCACGTCGAAGTCGATACTCTTGTCAAGGCATAAAAGTTTCGTTTTGACTTTTCTCCAACGTTTTTAATATGTTCTATAAATGAAAAGTTCCGTTCTAAAACTAGCCCAAGGTAGCAAACTGATTCTTTTCTTTTAATTAAGACGTTATTAAATGTTATTCGCGGCGGTGATTTTAAAAGTAATTGGTATGTTTTTGAGGTGCAAACGTTAAACGATTTCTTTCACCCCAAGCGGAAATCAGGTTTAAGCAAGTGCTAGCCAAACTTTCTAGTCTCGACCTACTATTCGACTGTACGAGTAAGAGCCCGTCGTCGGCATAACCGGTTAAGGAACATCCTTGGGGCAGAGGGAGTGCGAAAAAGTCGTCGAAGCCTAAATTCCACAAATACGGACCGACTACAGAGCCTTGAGGACAACCCATCGTCAGTGCCTTCGACACTTCATGGTGACCAAGTTTTAACTTGGTTGTGCCTAAGGAAAAATATGAATATATAAGTGAATAAATATTTTTAGGACAACCTCGGATTTTTAATTTGAGTAGTATCATTGGCCACCAAGCATTGTCGAAGGCACCGGAGATGTCCAAAAAGATGCCTAACACATATTTATGTACCGAATTACTAATTGTATCCTTCTAACCGATATTGCTGCGTCTACAGTAGATTTACCTATAGAAAAACCGAACTGTTTCTCATGAAATTTTGGCCCACCCGGCTCCAGACGAGGTACAATAAGACGTTCAAGAACTTTCCCTAAAGATGGTAATAATGTTATTGGTCGATAAGATTTTGGATCGTCGGGGGCCTTATCGCCACTTTTAGGTATTATTCGAATAAAACCGCAACGCCAAATTCGGGGGAAAATGCCTTCAGCGATACATCGATTAAAGACTATTAATATAGAATTAGCCGCTGTTTTGCACGCTTCTTTAATCATTTTATTTGATATTTTATCCTCACCGGAGGCTTTGTTTAGTGGCAAAGATCTAACGATATCCATAAACTGGTCCAAAGATGGTAGGTCTGAAGAAGGACTATTCGGTGGTACTGCAGCCCACATCCGTATTTGTTTATGATAATCGCTATCACTTGCCACTGTATTGTCGGGTATTAATGAGTTTAGCAGAGCTTCCGTTGTCTCCTCAATACCAGTTGTATAGGTGTTGTTGATTTTTATGTTTTGTACATAGGCCAAATTGATTGACCTATTTGCTTTAAACTCATGGTATAGGGGAGACCACGGGCCCTCCTTATCTAACCGTTTTACAATTTTGCGTAATAAATTTCCTTTTGATTTTTGTACCGAGGCCCTATAATGGGATCTGGCAACTTTGAGTGCGTTGTCCTTGATATAGTCTAATGTAAGTTACATTAGATTCAATAAATTTAAACAATAAAAAACACACTGACTCAGTAAATCTATTTACGTATTAGTAAAATACAAAATTTGATGACATAATTATTAGAATACCTCCGTATGTAAACACAAATAAATTTCCCCACAATTAAATATTACATACGCGATTAAAGGAAATGATAAAACTATTATAAAAATGACTACGATTTCAAATCTACACTGGTTGATTTAACAAAAAAACAAAAACATTAAATTCACTTGCGTTTGACCATCTCACCGGGGGGTGTGTCTACCTTCTCAGACGACACTTCATACTGAGTGTCCAATCTGAAACAAAATCACGTCTCGAATCACACAATGATAAGTGGTAGAGCCACGCTGTAGACCGGCTCGACCGGAGACCATGGTGGTAGGTAGTAGGTACGACTAAGTCACAGAAAACCGGCCTGCTGTTGCTTGCTGTTACGTTTGGTACGCTGATTGAGATATATGCAGTCCAAATACCCCTTCACTTGCAATCCCCATTCCCTCCCTTTTAAGTCGGTAAAGCATGATTTGAAATGCGTAGTATCAACCTGGAGTCTGGAATTGTGCCCGATATGGCGATAGGCTCGCCCCCTATCACATCGTGGGACGAAGATACGCTCGGCGAAATTGCCGCGCCCTTTCTAAGTTGTTAAAATAGGCAATACACAGCTTAAAAAAATAATTAAATTATTGTACTTATATGTATATGGCGGATAAAAAAATCCCAAGATCAATTAGAAAAAATAGCCCTTCTTTCTTCGCGCAACCGGGTATAAATAACGATGTGGTATAAAGATATAATATTTCTAAATATCCGGACGATCCCCATTAAATCATTATTAAAAAACCATATTAAAATTGGTCCGATCGTTTGTTACACTTGCTGCCACAGAAAGACACACAGTGTTAGACAGAGAAAGACTTGAAAATAAAACGCGTCGAATTAAGAACCTCCGTTTTTTTAGTCCGATAAAGACTCCTCTTTTGCGTTGGGGTTAAAAAATGTTAAAATTGTGAAAACCAACGTATGAGTACCCTAAACCGACGAGCATGTATGAAAAATTTTATGAGACTAAAGAAGGTTCTTTGGCAAGGATCGTAGCAAGTGGAAATCAATTGTCTCTGCTTACCCCTATGGGAAACAGGCGTGAGTCTATGTATGTGAAAATCATCTTCGAACTATAAATACATTTATGACGCGATTGAGTGACCGGTCCATCTCAATTCTTGGCTCATTGATGCAGCATCCAACATGTTTAGTGTGCCGTTGACTCGATGAAAAAGCCTTGAGTCGTATTAAAATTACAAATGATGCTTTACATTTTCATGATTTTCGGTACGTATTGGTCTGTATAGATTGACGGCACTCGTATGTATATAATGTTGAGTGTATTCGGATAAATACTTTAGTAAATAAATAAATAAATACACCCAACAGTAGTTCCTGATACTTACGACACAGGTTTACCTAGTGTGGGGTCAGGACTATGTGTGTGACTGTTGGGTGTATAAATATGTTTTGCCGTCTGTTTTCCTCATCAGTTTTTTTTTATTTGCTTGAATGACGAGACGAGCAGGTCGCTCGCCTGATGTTAACTGTCACGCCTGCCCATATACAGAAGCAACGTCACACAGAACGCTGCATGGCACTGAATTACGCTTATCATCCCGAGACATGAGATGTTAAGTCTCTTTATGTTCAGTAATTTCACGGGCTTAAATTTCCTTCAAACCGAAACGTGCACACTGCTTAGCGGCAGAAATAGATAAAGCGGTGTTATCAACCCAGACGGCCTCTCGCATACGAGGGACCTACCACCTTATAAACATATAATTTGTCTGACAGTCCATTTAAAAATTTAGTGTTCATGAAAGAAAACTCTGGTTTACTTATTAATTAATCTTGTTTTCCTCTACTTTTCAGCCCGCGCTGGTCTAGATTACTTATTTTGTAATTTGTATTTCGTATTTCAATTTGTATTACTTAGGGACCTGCCACCTTTTATACCACAATGTCCACCAGTTCCGCTAAATCCTTGTCGCAGTAAACAGAGAGCGATGTGTCGGGCCGGTGGTTGACCGGTAAATTCCGAAGGTGACTTGCTGATGCGGCCGCTGACGAAGAATCCGCATGCATAATGCCACATTATGCTGTGGCCAACTGACAACCACTGTGTATACTCTCATTACATATTTCAACTATCTATTCAACATTATATTCTGTGTTAATTTATAAATTACGCACTACGTATCGCTTTATAGCAAAGGTAGATGCTCCCTGGCAAGAACTACTAACACAAAAGTGCATTAAAAATAGCAGATTGATAATATTTTTTAGGACATCCACTGGCACACCTAGAGAGGTTGATTAACTTTAATTTTCGATAAATAATTTCGTATAACTCAATTATTGTCATTTACACTGACGCTGTCATCGTGGCGCTTATATGCTTGGACGACCACCACCACAGCACCATGATACGAGTACAATACATGACACAGAGGTTTTCTATATCAAAACGCTGGAGCCCGCAATATGGAATTGTGTCCGATATGGCGATAGGCTCGCCTGGTTACACCTCTGCCTACCCCTTCAGGGATTACAGGCGTGAGTGCGTATGTACCTACGTATGTATGTAATTACATAGATTTTTTTGGAACAAAACGCCCACGCCCCTACATCTTACTTCGCGTTTTTATTGCACCTATAAAAACTTACAAAATCAATCAAAATCAATATAACGGCAACATTCTTTTACGAGTGGTAGAGCCACGCTGTAGACACTTTTGTCTACAGCATGAATGGGCCGGCTCGTCCAGGTCGTTACCACTGTCTCACAGAAAACCTGCGTTTCGTACGGTGAGTGAGATATCCGGAGGTCCAAATCCCCCTCCCCTTCCCAATCCCTTAATTATCCCTGTCCTTTAAGGTCGGTAATGCGCCCATAACTCTTTTGGTATTGTGGGCGTACATGGGCGGTGGTGATCACTTACCATCAGGTAACCGACATGCTTGTTTCGCGGCCTATGCTACATAAAAAAAAAACTAATGTCTAAATGACAATAATGGAAATCTGTAGATTATTCCCGCGTTTACATCTTACGTTTACCCCATGTGGTCTATGACCAGATAATAATTCAAAACATCCCATTGACTATTCAAAACGAACATAAAATGACCGAATCTGGAATAGGGTACCCGGGGAAACAAATTCAGATTATATTCTGAATCAATTAGACCCGTTCTCATATGTATAATGAAGGTGAAATTATACGGCGACGGGAATCCAACCCACGGTGCCGCGGCGCGGGGTTACAGACTCGTCTAATGGCTTTGATTCGAGAATCGTTTTTTTTTTGCTTGAATGACGTAACGAGCAGGTCGCTCGCCTGATGGTAAGCACCACATCTGTCCATAAACAGACACAACATCATACAATAACCTTGAATTACAAGGCACTGTATGTCATTGGACTACGCTCGTCATCCCGAGACATATTAAGTCTCGTAATGACTAGTAATTTCACTGGCTGCAAACACAATAATCTTACACACTGTTGCTTGGCGGCAGAAATAGACAAAGCGGTGGTGCCAACCCACACTGCATTTCGCATACGAGGTACCTACCACCTAGTTCTAGCACAATATTTGCTCACATTCTTATGACCGTCGCCCCATTGATCTAGTGGCAGTGTATTTAGATGGTCACCGATAAAGTCCTGGGTTCAAATCCTAGGTTAGGCAATCACAATTTGTGTTTGAGTTTATCGATTCGATTCGAAAAATAACAGATGTGTTGTTCGGTATTGGAATTTGTTCCCGGTTGCGACCGATCAGATCATGGCGAACTGTGGATACACTAGATACAGCTCTGCCTAACCCTTCGAAGATATAGACATGAGAGTTTATGTACGTATAGTATGTCTTCTTCTTCCACCTGCCCCTATCCCACTCGCAGTGGGGTCGGCACAAAAGGCTTTTAACACATGTTACAGAATGATTTGGCTTGCTTTTACGACCGGTCTCCTGCCTGACGTCAACCCTTCACCTTAAACTTTCACCTTTCACGAGTGGAATATGACAAAAATGTGAAGCAACCAAAGTTTCATACAAAGTTCAAACCCCCCCCCCCCCCCCTTTAACACTCTTAATAAGTATGTAAATTTCAAGAAAATTCTTTCTTTAGTTTAGACTATCATCTGACCAAATTTCATGATCCTAGCTTTAGTAGTATTGATATTTAGATTTATTAAAATTCCCTTCTTTTACTATACTCTACCATATAATCCTAAAGTGACCACCAGGAAGAATTAGTCACCTTTTGTTTTACCAGTAACCACTATCTGCAGTAGCTTCATACAACCCCTCTTAGAGTGAATACAATTGAGTTATATCGAGCGTTGACCTCCACACCTGGGCCTTCACCCTGCTAAAGAGTTGTCAATAACAAGTTAACAGTACTATTACAGCATTGTGCGAGCCCTATGATAGGTCTGTTGTGTGTCGAGTGTTGACCCATGCACACCTGAGGCCTTAAACTATACCCACGTAAGGGTTGCCACTGTAATAGCGAAATAACCTACATGTAAAGCATTTTTTACGAGTCTTTGTGTCGAGGCCCTAACTATACGTTAGGGTTGCCTCTATACTAGCTAGATAAACTTTAAATAAGGCAACTATTCACGAGTTTTAGTTACGTATAGCAATAATAAAAAGACAAAAAATAAACTATTTAGTGTAATTGTATTTGACGATGCTATGTATGTTATGTATACATTAGTTGATATGATTTCTATACATAAGTTTCTTTATTTTGTACTGACTTGTCATAAGCGCTATTTTAATTGCCTACATGATTAATAAACTATTTCATTTCAAGGTTACGTGTCAAGCATTGACTACCATACATCTTGGTTCCGTCTATGATTTAGGGTAAAGAAGACCGAGTTTTTTTACATGTAAATTAAACTTAGGACAGCCCATTTTCTTCGAGTACTATTAGCCTATGACACCTATCGATCTGTTTTGAAACTCCTAGATTTATAGGGCTATATCTTTTGGACCGTAATAGGTAGCCGGCCGAAATAAAAAAAAACAACACTTCTCTTTTTTGCGTCGGGGACTAAAATATAATAACACATCACAAAAGCGGCACAAATAGGACCCCTTAAATAAATCACTCGGATGTCAACCCTGAGTGTAATTCACAAGTATCCATGAATAGGACAAGGAACATAATGCGTCGCATTAAATGTGAAATTTTTCCTTTGACGCGGCCATGCGGCCCTCGATAGAATTAATTCAGTTTTAATACAAACAGCCGGTGATTTAAATGGGCCCTCGTTGCAGCGAGACAAAAGAGTGACAACCCTGGGTCGATGTACTCGCTTAACCTTCATTATACACAATGTTCTACTACACATTGGTGGATTATGGGTTACCAGCCTTTGTACGCGGCTCGGATCGCATAAAGTCTTTTTCCAGGGGGAACATGCAACACGAGATAATTTTGACGACTCTTTTTGTCGTGAATAACCAGTTTTATCTGGTTATCTCTATACGTCTATCAAAGCAGCTCCGTGGCGCAGCGGGCGAGTAGTCGGCTGCGAAGCGAGAGGCCGTGGGTTCGATTCCCACACCGAGACAAATGTTTGTGTGTACCACAAATATTGGTCTCGGGTCTGGGTGTTGTGGGACCGCAAGTTCCTCGTAGTTCCTGATACCCACGACACAGGTTTACCTAGTGTGGGGTCAGGACTATGTGTGTGACTGTAAAAAAAAAGAAAAAAAAAAAAAGAAAAAAAAAAAAGAAAAAAAGAAAAAGAAAGAAAGAAAAGCAACATGGTTGAATCGAATACCTATTCGACTCGTTATATCGTAACACAACTTAGAAACCGATTTCAAAATTGCAAGCATTGAAAATACGAGACTATCCCGCCCACACACCCGCCACTGTAACTCCTGTAAACCAGGATCGATAGTGGCACGCATATTTCGACACCGAGCAATGAAGCTCGGCGAGTCTCTGGGAATGCATATCTTTCTTTATTCCGCAACGAAATTAATCAAATAGAAAATTAGGGAGGAGTTGGAAATAATTATTGTCCACTTCCTTCCTCAAAAGCATTGAAAAGTCAAAAATTACAATTTCAGTGGTAGTTACAGCAATAGCATGTGAATTCCAATACAATAACACAATCGCGACGAGTGTACTGTTGTCCGTTGAGGAGTTTCATTTTTTATTTCGTACTCATCATATGAGATCTGAGATCTTAACTAAATTTTTATGGGACCACATCGCAGCTATACTCTTATGGAATGTTTTTTTTTTACAACTAATTAAGTCCACAATTTGCGGAGAAATCGATGTACTTATATACATTAAATCAAAAACATTAAATCCTTTTTTAAAGTCGGTTAAGAAGAAGAGAAAAAAAATACATTTAACTCGCTGTGCTATTTTGTGTACGAACACTAACATGACAACGTAACTTTATCGAATTTTGACTCTTTTATCTGAGATATTTCTGACTCAGTCTCGTGAACCTAAGCGTTAAAAATCCCAGAAATCAATTGGGAAAAAGATCTCTATTTTCTTAATCGCTGAACATACTTACTTTCTTCAACAAAGCTAAGAACCATCTCGATCAAGCCAGCTTTTCAACAAAAAGTACCCACATACAAATCGGTCTATTCATTTACACAAAAGGTTACCACAGATAGATAAATACACCCACAGATAGACAAAAGGGTCCGAATAACACCCTTGTCTTTTATCAGGGGGTTAAAAATAAAACTCGCTGTTTGTCATGGTTGCAAGTATCATGAGTGGCCTACACACGTGTGTCCCATATACATATTCCCACTGTCAACCCCTTTATTGTAACGTCGTATTGTTAGCGGACATAACTGAACAATTACCATACGAAATGTATAATTGCTTGTAACACATTATGCAGTTGTTATTATGAAAATGTTTAAAAAGTTAATTATAGATTATGTAATCTTGAATGGCGATTGTATTCAAATTCTTTTAAACGCCTGAGTGAGGGGACGAGGAGGTCGCTCGCCTATCTATAAACAGTCTATGTTATTTTCCTATAGTTTTAAGACGTATTAAGGAGAGAGCCAGGTGAACCTTACACACGTCAGAATCCTACAATCCTACTGCCCCTCTTATAAGTCTCCTTTTTGTCTGTATGTGTAATGGTGGTAAATGCAGTAGGAGTCATTTCAAAACTTGACACTTTCAGAAAAAACTATTCTATACATATGCACTCACGCCTGTAATCCCCGAAGGGGTAGGCAGAGGTGTAACCAGTACACCCACATTTCGCCGAGCGTATCTCCGTCCCATGATGTGATAGGGGGCGAGCCTATCGCCATATCGGGCACAAATTCCAGACTCCGGGCTGATACTGAGCTTTTCGTAATAGAAAAACCCAATATCACTTTTACCCGACCCGGGGTTCGAACCCGAGACCTCAACGTTAGCTTAATCATAACGCGTACGCATTGCAACTGCGCCACCGAGGCAGTCATTATTACATTTAATTTTATTAATACATCACAATTAAAAGATGAATAATATAAAGACACAATGAGTAGAACCACTGACCTCAAGTTCCTGAGCCGGCAGTCTGATATGATGCTGATCCTGGAGCGAGAGTCGCCGACGTCGAGCGGCGGCAGAGCACCTCGAGATCTTGCCGTCACGCTGTTCACAAATATTTATTATTCTACCACTTACCGATATAACACCAAAGACTTTAATGTATACTGCTAGACAAGCTGCGCGGTACATAGAAATTGTACCACTAAGTTGTGGTCAATTGACCGCAACGCAATATTACCATCTCGCTTACTCTCAAATAAAACACCTATAGCGCTCCCTGTTTGTGAGCTGTCAAACTCTCGCGTTATGTGACACAATTTTACTTCCAAACAGCTCGTCTACTTAGAAGTATACTTACATTAAAGTATTTGTATCACACAGACTTCTTACAGATTAAATATTCCTCAAGCAATATCCTAAATGATGGCAGAAACCGCATCAAAATCCATCAAGTAGTGATTTCTTATGTTTACGCGAATATTACACATTGAAATAAAACTAGTTTATACGGATTTTATCGCGGTTTAGTTTTAAGCCTTTCAGCCTTCGTGGTCACGGGAGAGACTGAGGTGTAGGTCGTCTAGAAAAGTTAATGTTACATTGGCTACCTTCATTATAAAATTATACATCGGGAAACAATACGACTTTTAATCAAAGACCTTAGTGTATTCTACTAGACAAGCTGTGCGGTACTAAGTTGCGGGAAATTGACCGTAACTCAATATTACCATCTAGCTTACTCTCAAATAGAACCCCTATCGCGCTCCTTGTTTGTGAGCTGTCAAACTCCCGCTTTATGTGACTCAATTTTACTTCAAAACAGCCCGTCTAGTACTATACATTAAAGTCTTTGCTTTTAATATACAATTAAACGTCGGGACTAAAACGGAACTAAACCGTGATAAAATCCATTTAACCTAGTTTTATTTAAATCCATCAAATAGTTTTAAAGCTAATGAAAACACAGAAAAACTACTTTCTTTTTAGCTAGTATTTTTTTAATGGGAAAATTATAGATCCGTCTAACCTCTTGGAGATTAGAATTCTACCAACAAGATAGTTATGCTATGCTAGAGTTCTACCAACTTCCTGTTTTCTTTATAGCATAGGCCGGCAAACGATCCAGTGGGTCACCTGATGGTAAGTGATTTCCACCGCCTATGTACGCTCACAACATCAGAAGAATCATGGCCCCTTTGTGCGTCCGGATATCTCACTCAACGTACGAAACGCAGTAGCAAGCCGCTACTTTACGTCGGTTTTCTGTGAGGCAGTGGTAACAACCCGGTCTAGGCGGCACATTCCGACTGTAAACAAAACTGTCTATAGCGTGGCTTTACCACTCAACTAATACATACCATTATTATTATATCTCGAGGTCTGAGGACCAAGACTCAATCTAAGTACATTTATGCTCCGTAGATACTCGGAAATTACCTTAGGATTTTAGTTAATACCGACTGAAATCCGGGCCAGTAATCAATCAGTTGTTTCGAGATATTATTGAGTCGGTGGCTATAAACTTTCATAGAGGTTTCGTCAATCTTCAGTGTTGCTCAGAAGTAACTTAAGAGTGGCGTAATAGTTTTTGTTTTCAAAATACTACAGGATAACGGGAGGTGTAGAAAGCAGGTAAAGTGACTAACTTCAGAACAGCCATAAAGATAGACGAGGACTAAGATTCTTTTCTTCAACCCGGGGTCAGAATAATGGATGATAATCGGAAACCTAAACATCTCATCCCTCCCCTATTCAACTCCTATTAGTTTCCTTTCCTAAATTGTAGATCGTCATGGATGATGTTGATCACTGATGTGACCCACTTACTCGTTTGTCCGACTCACGCTACCAATACGTACCTGGCTTTGCTGAAGGACTTGCTCTTGTCTCCTGTCCTGCGTCTCGTTCGTGCCACGGTGGAGTCTCCGGCTCCGTGCAGGGACCCGTCTACTGGCGTCGTTGTCTTCAACGCACTGTACGTCGACTCCTAAATCACACAGGTCTTACACTTAAAAAAAATTGTGTTATGGTCTTCCCACTTGTAGAAACGGAACGTTTATTCATCAAATTAATTATAAACATACGCATTTACGATACAATAAATGTTAATGTTAACGACGAAACCGATACAATAAAACTTATTGTATCACATGTCATTAACAATAGTTCTGTTACAACTACCAACCAAACTACTGGAACTATGACAAAGACCAGAAAATTAAGTATCAGCTTTCCTACTTCTGAATAGCCTTATCAAACTAAACTCAAAGCATTCTCTACTCTGCTATCATCTACATAGAGTCGTAATCTTTGTAACCTTCCGCGAGAGCTCCTCGGTGCTGTAGTCGGTGACCTTCTGCAGCAGTTCACTGTCGACACCCAACTGATCAGACAGTGGCGAGTCATTACGTGTAGACTCCCAAGTCGCTACACCCTCTGGTAAAGGAACAGGACGCCTACGGCCCTCCTGAACATAAAACATTATCTTTGTAGCAAAGATGGGAAACGAGCAAGTTGATAACTTTCAGCTGTTTTCAATAAATTATCTTAGTTTGTATATCCGGCTCCAACCCAGAAATCAACCAATGAGATTAAGTAATTTGTACACGTGACCTTCAAACTGTATTCTTATTGGTTCATTTTAGATCGACGCAAACCGTTTATTGAAATCAGCCGTGAGAGTGTTTACGTCAGATGCAGTCATCTGATCCGAATCTGAGAAATCTCAGTCCGAAGTATCCGGAGTAGTATTTATATGAGAATGCGGCGCATTAAATCTAAATTCGAGAACATCGCCACCCTGGATCATAATCTTGGATTAAGATTGGATGTGGTGAACACACTTAACTTTAAGTGATAATCGCCGCCCCTAAACAAGCACAATAACAAAGAAATCGTTCGTGCATTGCTAACCCTTGAGGGCTGTTGGGCCTCCAGCAATCTCAGTAGCCAAATAGCTTCACTGAGCGTAATTTTTCTTTTTTTTTCTTTTTTTTTATCAATAGTAACAACATCTAGGGCGAACCGACCATTCGCGATGTAAATAAACTGTGTACAGCGCGGTTGGACCACTTACACTTTATAATAGCATTATGAGTAATTTACACAAAAGAAGTGATAGAACAATAATAACTGAAGTGGATCAGTAATCAGCTACGTATACTCACAATACTGTTACTCATAACAGGTTTCTCCTTCACCATCAAATGTGGTAGATTCACTTTGCCAGGGAACCTAAGGAAACACAAAAAATACTCTAAGACAAAATCATTTGGTTACAGCGTGGGTTTACCATATCCAAAATATCGTACAAACCTTTGGTTAGCAATCTAGTAATCACTCACCAATACTCCTGAGGAATCTCCTCCACTACAGGATATTCCAGCGAGGACGAACTAGGCGAAGCCTGAAGAAGATTCTCATCTGCAGTATCTTCCACCACGTTCAACTGCTGCTGGCACCACGTGTCTTTGGGAGAGGGGTCTGGGAGATCGTCAGGCACCCAGGACTCTACGCGGTTAGGTATGAAGCAAGGAGGATAGGCGCTAGGATCCTCGCCAGGATCGTGGCGGTAGAAATGCCTTTGAGAGAGGATGGAAAAACGAAAAATAAACTGGTTTTAAATTTATCTCAAGTACTGCAATATGCTCAACTTATGGCTCAAGGAATTGTTGTATTCAAAGATAAAATACATCACCCAACAGTCACACACATAATCCTGACCCCACACTAGGTAAACCTGTATCGTGGGTATCAGGAACTACGAGGGGCTTGCGGTCCCACAACACCCAGATCAATATTTATGGATCATACAAACATTTTTGTCTCGGTGTGGGAATCGAACCCACGGCCTCTCGCTTCGCAGCCGGCTACTGGCCCACTGCGCTACGGAGCTGTCCTTGTCAGCAGTCCACACCGCACGCACCGCATGCATCGACAACCTTCGGCATGTTATAACTGTTATTTGGCGTGCAAGGCGCCGATAGTTAAGCGAGACTGCACAAGATTTACAAGAAATAAATCTAAAATGAGGCGAATTCAGCGAGAACGGTGTTGAAAAATGTGTGACCACCCTAAATCTACTAATCACCGCTTAGCTCGCTTAGCACCGGCAGCGGCTTGGCTGTGCTCTGGCATTGCTGAGGTCCATGGGCGGCGGTAACCACTTACTATCAGGTGGGCCGTCTGCTCGTCTGCCTATCTAGGCAATAAAAAACAATAATTGTTTTAAGAAGTCTTATGGAAGTTGACGTTTTTGTACCATTTGTTGTAGAATGGTTTCAGTTTTTTTTAGATGCCGCCGCCAGGTCGTTATCGACTCTGGGAGAATCAATTTCTTGCAAAAGTTTTTGAAACCTCGCACAATCGTCTCATTATTCTAGTGACGTCATCATACTAATATTATAAATGTGAATGTAAGTTTGTTTGTTACGCTTTCACGCGAAAGCTACTTAACCGATCATCATGAAACTTTGTACACATTCTTGGAGGTATAAGAAGTAACATAGGATACTTTTTATGAAAAAATAAATATCTATTTGTTTGTCTTCATCTTCTATCTTTCACGCCTAAATCACTGAACCGATTTTGATGAATTTTGATGTAGAGATAGATGGGCGTCGGAGACAGTCATAGGTAACCCATACATTGGCTGTGAAGTGAATCACACAAATATTTTCTCACTCCATAGCCGACTATCCGACAACTGTGCCACGGAAGCTGTCAAAAAAGATTAAGAAGCCATACGTGATATCGCTCTACACTGATCAAGGGGTAGGGCCGGCTCTGGTCGTCTTACGTCGTGAATCTTTCGTGACGGCATTTGTTGTGTGTAAATTTCGCGACGAAGGTAAATTCCGAACTCAGGTTGAATAGAGTGTATCAGATACCTAAGTTTGCCATTTGTCTATGGTTTGGTTATGTAATTATGCCACAATAATTGTAAGCTGTAAATACCTTTAGAAGGTAAGCACCTAATTTAATACACATTACATTTTTACATTATGTTAGTACTGTGTATTACCTAATGGTATTGCTAATAAATGAAATAAAATAATGTGGCAAATGGCGATGAAGTTTACCAGTCGATAAGTTTGAGCCACGCCTGTGCGGCGACGTGTGCTGTGAACAGTGCTGTCTGCTTTCGCATGTATTTGTCGTAGCCAATACGAAGCGCCTCTTCCACGATCTCCTCTCGTATATCAAACACGATCAGATCATTCTCCTCTTTTTGCAGAATCTCCGCCCTTCAAGATACTCCAATTTCAATGGTAGCTACTGTATTTATAACTTTAAGTAGAGCATGAATAGTTGTGAGTGGTAGAACCACGCTGTAGACAGTTTTGTCTACAGCATGAATGGGCCGGCTCGTCCGGGTCATTACCACTGTCTCACAGAAAACCGGCGTAAAGTAGCAGCTTGCTGCTGCGTTGCGTACGGTGAGTGAGATATCCGGAAGCCCAAATCCACCTCCCCTTCCCAATCACTTAGTTATGCCTTTCCTATAAGGTCGGCAACGTGCCCATAATTCTTTTGGTATTGTGGGCGTACATGGGCAGAGATCACTTACAATCAGGTGACCCACTTGCTCGTTTACCGGCCTTTATATAGAAAAAAATGTCGACTCGTCCGGAACCGCGCACTCAATGCACTGCTTCGAAGACCCAACGCACGCAATGGCAGGCAACGCACTAAAGACCTTTGCAACCCTAATATTTCTGTTACAATGTGGTAGGCCCTCGTATGCGAGAGGCCGTCTGGGTTGCTACCACCGCTTTGTCTATATTTACCGCCAAACAGCAGTGTGTAAGCACTGTTGTGTTTCGGTTTGAAAGACATCGAAGCCAGTGAATTTACTGGGCATTATGAGATTTAACATCTTATGTCTCTGGATGACGAGCGCAGTCCAATGCCATGCTGCGCTTTGTAATTCAAAGTTCTGTGTGGTGTTGCTTCTGTTTATGGGCAGGCGTTGCGCGTACCATCAGGCGAGCGACCGCTCGTTTCATCAGTCAAGCTAATAAAAAAAACTTGACAGTTCCGACCAAAAACTAATCTTAAAATGGAGCGAGATCAAAATATTACGCGCCTTGTCCAGGGTTTAGCATGTGTAAAACCTGAACTCAGAGAATGGGTATGCGTAAGCGTCTTTAATCTTTACCATGGGACATGCAGAGACGGAACGTGCGGCGCGGCGCCTGGAGCGACTGCTCCGTTCGCGATAAGGTAGAACATAAATAAAATTTAACCAATTATAGGGTTGACCCTGCCCATAATAATATCACTTCCTTTATGGGAATTAATACCTAGGTATATGTTCATTCGAAAATGTTATATATAATCTACTCCGCTATCAGTCTAACTACCTAAACCAAAGAATTAATGTGCCAGTTTCTCTTACCAGGTCCTTTCTGAGACGTCCTTTGGTAAAGCGAGCAATATTCTTTGATCATCGTATATCTGTAATTTGCGTCCCCTACGAGATATTCTATATTTACTAAGCTGGGGTGTTGGCGTGACGGAGTTCATATTTGATGAATTACTTTATGTGATTTCCTAATCTAAGGTATTCCTAAACTTTTTAAAACTTTAAAAATATAAACACGCTTAGAAACTGACTTTTTTATGAAAATAGCAAGGAGTTCGGGTTAGTAGAATGTTTCCTTAACTAGTATAATACTCTTTGTTAGAATGCTAGTAAATGACTAAGAAGGTTCGTTGAATATTAAAAAATAAAATAAAAAACATATTCGACAAAATAAGTTTTCACGCAGAGCTTTATGCCGTGAGTTACTGATTTGGTCTTACTTATTCATTACATCAATGCTGCACTCCTTGCACCAGTTGCATAGTTTCTAAACATTATAATCTAGGATTGATCAGGATTCACGATCACAAACCACATAAATACCTACTTATATCAATAGCAATACCTACTTAAAGCTGCATAATATGTTGACTATGTGACAATAGAGGGTATAAAGTAGCAAGCGCTGGCTTGAAATATTAAAGGGAGACATGAGAGCCAATTGTCTCAGTAAGGAGAATGCATAAGATCGGGAGAAGTGGAGGCATATTAGCTTAAATGTAAATTAACGGCGGCCCCTGGCACAGGGTAACGTCAGGCAGAAAGAAAGAAAGAGGGTAAGGTAGCAATCATTCAACAGATTATCATGAATTTATATAGATGCCTATTATTTACAATTAAATAAAGGTATCTATCTGCCTTCACATAACACATTTTATTTTGGTTGGGTCCAAAGACTTTAATGTAGGTATACTACTATACAAACTGTGCGGTACATAGAAATTGTACCACTAAGTTGCAATCAATTGACCAAAACTCAATATTACCATCTCGCTTACTCTCAACTAGAACCCCTCTCGCGCTCCCTGGCTGTGAGCTGTCAAACTCCCGCGTTATGTGACGCAATTTTACTTCTAAACAGCCCGTCTAGTAGTATAAATTAAAGTCTTTGGTTGGATCTAAGATTTTAATGCATCCAATAATGATAGGTGATGGTTGATGGGTTAACATACCAAAGCCAAGCCTTTTATCAGACTTTTATCGTTATCAGTTAATAAACAGATAACATTCACCATGATAACGATGATTGAAAACTTTTGCAACCTTTGGCAAAATAAACTTAATAAAAAGTCTTACCATAGCTAACACTAATAAAAAGGTTAGCACTTAACTCGATTAAAAACAAAAAGCGGCCAGAAACAAATCCATAAATAAACCGCCAAAAAGAATATAAACAAACCGCTTTGACGTTGACGGCCGTTTGAAAAAGTGACAAAACCGAACGAAAAACTGCTAACATTTTTACGCCGCAAAAGCCATAAAAGAAAGAAAGAAGAAGAAGAACATTTTTATCTTGGAAAAATATATAAAGTGAAAATCTATGTACCTTCACATACATTAGGAAAGTGCAGATTTTAATGAACTCTAAATAATGAGTGTGTATTTACGTTGCGGATTTATTTACGTTTGATATCAACTATGTATACACTTAAGGGAATATTCCCCGAACCAAGTAAGTACTAAACAAAACAAATCAGATGAAGGTACAGAAACATCAATGATTTATAAATTAACCTTAAACCTGTATATATGTACCTAAGTTTTAAAATTTATACATATTTTAAGCGTGATATGAAAATTTGATTACTGTTTCAGAGAAAGAACAAAAACGGGATTTCATCAGAGAAAATATGAAACAACTAAAATTTATTCAAGGGAAATCTCCAAAAGAACCTAAATATCCTTTGAAAAATTTACACGCCCCGCGGTTATCGAACATGGCCGGCAGCTCTCTCAGCCAAGTAAAGTCTTCACCTTCAACTAAAAGTGGTAAAGTCACATTGAATGTCGGCAAGACAAGCTTGACAAATTCCAGAAAAAAACATACAGACGTAAGATTAAAGAAGGGTGACATGGCAGAATTCTTGAAGCGAAAAGAAATTAAACATATCAAACCTCTAGAGGACTCTCCCGATGAAGATGCGAAGTCCTCAGAGTCATCTGGACGTCTCAGGGATGTTGGTTGCCAGACCATAGAGTCAAATCTTGCACAAAGACTTTCCGAGAGTGCTAAACTAACTGTGTTGTATCCTAAAAATGATGGTGATGAATCTGATGCAAAATTAAAAGCGAGCGGAGACACGGGCCAACATCACAGCCCACCTCCTTCACAAACACCAAGACGTACTGGAGATAATCTTATTGACAATGAAAGAAACAATAGTCGTCTTAATGCAATATTAGAAAGAAAAGATGCAAAAGATCCTTATTTACCATCAGGTAAAGGTTGGCTATTTAACTTTTATATGGGGTCCTTTAAACGGAGTGTGAAGAAGCAGTTAGGCAGGCCGGCATAATTTTACCAACCTACGAGAGACACATAGTCTGATGTTGGTCAGCATTATTTTTGGATTGTATTACACTTACCATCAGGTGTAGCGTAGTCACTTTGCTGAGTTAAGATAAAAAAAACAAAATATTATTTATATTTTCAATAATATTATCATTTTCAAATTGTAGCTCCAATTCCTACGAGAGAATATTGTGTATTTTGCAAATTATTTGATTTCAAGTTTCGTTGTTGAGAAACTGAGTCTCCCTTAGTACCTGATCTTAGTATAGTTACAACTCTGTTGGGTGTGTTTATGCTATAAAAAAAACTATTTTTACATAATAGTTAAATCAATAGTTATTCGAATCCTAGGTTATCAAAAAGGCGTAGTTCCAAAGTATCTTCGGGAGCGCAAGGAGCAGATGCAGAAAGAGGCTGATGATGCTGCTGTTGATGACGAGCACACCTGCTGTCCTCCCGGACATGTCACTTTACCTGACACGGAAAGAAAAGAAACACTGAGGATGCTAAGGAATAGTAAGTATTCACAATTTACTGTCATTGAGTACAAATGAGCCATTAGTAGAATTGTTTTTAGTCATCAATGCCCATGAAAGCAAAAATTCCAGAGGAATTGTTGGTCTTAGTGCACTTCATTATTTGTTACGCTTTCACACCCAAATCAATTTTTTTTTTCAAATTTTTTTAGTGGTAGAGCCATGCTGTAGACAGAACAGACATGTCTGTCTGGACCGGCTCGTCTGAGTCGTTACCACTGTCTCACAGAAAACCGGCGTAAAGGAGCAGCTTGCTGCTGCGTTTCGAACGGTGAGTGAGATATCCGGAGGCCCAAATTCCCCTACCCTTCCTAATCCCTAACTTATCCCTTTCCTTTAAGGTCGACAACGCGCCCATGATTATTTTATTATTGTGGGCATACATGAGCGATGGAGATCACTTACCATCAGGTGACCCACTTGCTCGTTTGCCGGCATATACTATTTTTTTTTTTTTATAAATTTTGGTACGGAGATTGAAGGGACATAGGGGATAGGAGGGACCCTGGAGACGGTTATATGCTACTTTTATCCTGAAAAAGCCTGTTCAAGCGAGTGGAGCCGTGAGCAAAAGCTAGTAGACTATGTTAGCGCAAGAATTGAAAGCCTCACATTAACTCGCAATTATTATGACAAATGTTTACAGGTTTTGCTGAATTGGTAAGCGAATTAAACAAATTACCAGTAAAGACTGACACACTCAAAATGAGGAACAGAAAAATGGAGCTTGAAAAACAATTGGCCAAATTGGAGGAAGGGATAAAAGTTTTCTCCAGACCTAAAGTGTTTGTGAAAATTGGCGAGTAATTATTTCCCAGACAGTTACTTTTGTGAGCAGTGTTAAATAATTCCATATAATTTTTAACCAAGTTAAAAAAAGGAGGCTTTTGAATTCGGCTCTTTTTTGGTGACATTTTGGACTAGTACCCTCTTTAACCTGATAAGAGGAATTTTATTGTTTTACAATCAATTGTGCTCCGTCCATTTCTAGGCAAAATTTAATGTAAAATTAAATCAAATTTTGTGATCTCATGTGTTAAGTTAATACCGCGACCTGACTATGAACTAAAAATAAAGCTATTGTCTATGATATATTATTGATAAATTGTCTTTCATATACCCAAAGACTTTAATGTAGTCTACTAGACGGGCTGTTTAGAAATAGAATTGTTTCACAAAACGCGGGAGTTTGACAGCTTACAAACAGAGCGCGATAGGGGTTCTTGTTGAGAGTAAGTGCGATGGGAGTATTGTGTTACGGTCAATTGACTACAACTTAGTCGTACAATCTATGTGTACCGCGCAGCTTGTCTAGTAGTATACATTAAAGTCATTGCATATACCCGATGTCTGTAGTTTTTGTCAGGTTGCTTTAATGTAATGTATGTTGATAATTTTGTTATAATTAATATAACATATGTTTGTACTGTTTACAGTTGTTTCTATAGCGTTTTATGGAGATTTAAATACAACTATTGAGTTATTCCACTGATTTGATTCATTAGATTGAATGATAGTCTGGTAAATGTGTTTAGAAATTTTATTTCTACAATTTGAATATAATTCAAATCATACTTAATAACATATACATACGCACTCACGCCTGTAATCCCCAAAGGGGTAGGCAGAGGTGTAACCAGTACACCCACATTTCGCCGAGCGTATCTCCGTCCCATAATGTGATAGGGGGCGAGCCTATCGCCATACCGGGCACAAATTCCAGACTCCGGGCTGATACTAAGCATTTCGTAATAGAAAAACCCAATATCATTTTACCCGACCCGGGGATCGAACCAGAGACCTCAGCGTTGGCTTAATCGTAATGCGTACATTACAACTGCGCCACCGAGGCAGTCTTAATAACAATGATAACCTAATATTGTGCTATGTTACCTTATTACACTTGAATGTGTAATCAATAACATCATTCCATTTTCTTTCATTAACAAACATAAGTTAGTGAATTTTTATATATTTCCACAATAAAAGTAAAAGCATGCAGTATTAAAGGAAAATACAGTTTTGTTCCATGTGCACAATGTATGTAAACTTGATTTGATATGAAAACCTAAAGATAACAAACTCGCTTATTGTATCCCACATTGCATACCTACATTATATTTCTAATTCTTGGGTTTTCATATGAAATCAAGTAGCCAGATGTCGTAATGTTTTGCATACAAGCCCGGATCTAGGTCCGGGGCGAACCGGGGCACACTCCCCGGGCGGCAGTTTCAGAGGACACCAAAATCATTAAGTATATAATATGATTAAAAATAAAAAACTTGCCCCACAAAGTGCCTAGCATACGGAAGCCTGGTTGGCTCACCGTCCACTTGTAAGAAAAAGGCGCCACACAGGCCCTTTGTGCATCATTCTTTTCTTTTAGTTTTTTTAAGTCATTTATCTCAAACGCTGGAGATTCGGGGCTGTTTGCATATTATGTGGGACAAGCCTGTGTTTATCTTTAATGTAACAAGTTATATCTCATACAAGTACGAATAAAACGCAACTAAAACTATCCTCTGTAGAAATTGAAAATGCATACATATCCCCTGTATTGAAAAATCATAGTCTGGTAAACAAATCTTTCTAGTTTGAAACTACCTAACTATGAAATAAATAACATTCAATAAAGAAAAATTCACAGTTTTAAGTATTTACACTCAAAACAGCCAAATGGCATCACAAGAACAAGAATGGGTGGGATGTGTGTAATGAGACTGATCATGATTCTTTTCTAATTCTTTGTTTCAATAATTATAAATTTTGTTATGGCACATCCAACACAAAAATCCACATGTTTGATTTACATAGGCCATTTTTGCTAATGAATATTAAATAATGAAATATTTTTGCTAATATGACATTTCTATCTACACTTTGGTATACATTAAAATTATAGTTTCCGTACATGTTGAAACATATGATCATTAAAAATAATAGGTCCTTTCCTATAACACACTTCATCATTGTTGTGCCAGTTGTGGAATGAGAAGTCTGGGAAGAAGAACTTGATTTCCCTTTCTGCTGATTGTGAAGAATCTGGAAAAACATACCCAATTTATAATAATCTCAGTATTTACAGAAGACAGATATAAAGTAACAGCTTGCTGTGGCTTTTTGTATGGTTAGAGAGATATCTGGAGGCCCAAATCCTCCTCTCCTTTCTATTCCTTATTAATAACTTTCCTTTGAAGTCTGCAATAGGACTATGATTCTTCTGATATTGTGTGTTCATAGGCAGTAGAGATTACTTACCATAAGGTAACTCATTTGCTTGTTTACCACCCTCTGCCATAAAAACGTAACATATGGCACTATACACATTGCAATATTCAACACTTCATAAACAATAAACTAATAAACCAATTTTCTAGTTACCAATATTTAAATGAGTATATGCAAAATGTGTTATTACTCAAAATATATGAGTAGTTTATAAGATTATGAATACTGGCACAAGACAATTTAATATAAAATATAATACACCTTTTGTTGATGGCATTGAGTATTTTGCTTTCTATAATAGACAAGTTAGACTTTTAACACAATACAACAGTCAATAGACATACCAGAACCGTGGGCCACATTCCTGGTATCAGAGATCCCAAACAATCCTCTGAGGCAGTATGGTTCCTGGAATTGACCCTTGTACACACTGGTGGGGCCTAGCATCTGTCTCCATAGTCTTATTGCGTTTGCATGACCCATAACATGTAAATCTATACAGCCACTGAAAAACATGAATTGTCAATTCATTGATTGTAAAGTTGATCAACAATTTCGCTGCAATAAGTATAATCCTACTTCCTACTACTATTATAAATGTGAAAGTTTGTATGTTTGTTATTCAAGCACGCCTTTTTAAAAGCTCAACCGTGACCTGTATTAGGACATAGGCTACTTTTTATCCCGGAAAACACCATTCACGCGGGCGGAGCCGCGAGCAAAAGTTAGTATGTTACAAAAAATGGGTAAGTGATTCACCTCGACATAAATGTAATTAAACGGTTGTAAAAGAATTTTCCAACATGTTCCTCGTAAAATTTTCCAGCGGTTTTCGCATCCAGAGTTACTCTTTTCGTTTTTACAACAACAAATTTATTCTTTATGACATTTCGTAAAAATGATAGAGCGACTGGATTTTTTATTGCATGTGGCTTTATTATTGCTAACGTTAATTCTAATCTTTGCATTGTGGAAACTATATCACAGATTAACTATTAGTTACTACGAACTATATAGTTTCATCAGATTTTTCATTCATGTTTACCCAAATAAAACTACACGCAAGTCGCAAATTATTTTTTATTTTTTTGTTTGTTTGTTCCATAAGGAACCGGCTAAGATCAGAGACCATGCTGCCAAGTCATTAGTTATATCTTTTCTTATATTCCAAGAACGATGAAACAGGGGTGTGGCCGATTTCAAGGTCTTGCTGGAGTTTTAGTGATAATTCCTTTCAGTTCAATGCTTCTTAGACGACTTTCTTCAAGCGAATCGAAAGCACAAGGTCGACAATACCCTTGATCAAAAATCACCTAAATCCACTTCTTTCAATGTTTCCATACACTATTCATCATCGTTAATGATTATTGCACAAAACCACACCACTTTTATACAACAAACACAACTTTAAACCAGTTTAGGAAATAATTAAAACAAGAGAGCCACCGCACTGTAAGAATTCCCGCCAAAACTCCTCTAAGTCGCAAATTATAAATTTCCTGACCATGGACAAAATTTGTTGACAATTTTATAGTTTTTCAATGTAGACGAAATATTCGTAGAAACCACAGACATTACATCCGTTGAGACTTGAGGGAGTATAACATCTTTGGCGTAGCATCTATAAACTATCATCTTTGTCTCTATACTTCTATAGTCTGTGCTTCTGTGCAAAACAAATCAACGTTTGAGGTTACATTTTATTCGAAAATAAGTAAACATTTTATAAATTCTTCATAAAAATGCCAGAAATTGAAATTAAAAGGAAGGCTGACGACTTATCCGTCGTCCCAAGCAAACGGACTCGCCATGAGATTTCTGTTATAGGCACTAGGGAAAAAGCTGTGGTGACTTCTTCGGTATGTATTAAAACCTGTGTAATATAAATACTCAAATATCTGAATATCTAATGAATAAAAACACTAAGTTACCTGCTTTTATAGGTCCCACGAACTTCGAATCTCTATGCGCCAATAATGTTATTGGAAGGTCATCAAGGGGAAATATTTACAGCAAAGTTTCACCCTGAAGGTAAACATTTGGCGTCTGCAGGATTTGATAGACAAATATGTAAGTAAATAAACAATTAAAATAAATAAATACACCCGATAGTCACAAACATAGTGCTTATCCCACACTAGGTTAACCTGTATAGTGGGAGTCAGGAACTATGAGGGACTTGTGGTCCCACAACACCCAGGCCCGAAACAAATATTCGCGAATCAATCGCTTTGAAGCTACTTACCCACTGCACCATGGAGGCTGTAAATGAATTAATACTTGAACTGGAAATATTGTACAGCAGTTTGGTGATTATGCATGGGTCCTTCATTCAAAAAATATTTATGTTGATATGCTCATAAGCCATATGGCTCATGATTATTTTCTGGTAATTAAGGTATGTTGCAATATATCATATACATACATCAGAACTAGCATGTTGGATTACAGAGAGTACTAAATCATCAGGGGTATACTGTATATTAGTTACTAAGACAATAGTTATAATTATTTTTCAAAACCTATCATAAAATATGTTGATTTTCCTTTTTTTAGATATATGGAATGTCTATGGTCAGTGTGAGAATGTGATGGTGATGAAGGGACACACGGGAGCGGTGATGGAGCTCTGTTTCTCTCCAGATGGCTCTCATCTGTACACCTGTGCCACTGACACCACTGTCGCAGTATGGGATGTACCCACTGGCACAAGGATTAAAAAGTTAAAAGGGCATGCTAGTTTTGTTAATTCTGTATCAGGTAAAATAAATTGTTTCCTTGTTACTAATAGTATAATTATTGATTTGTGAGGGTTATTTTAATAAATGATAAAGTACAGCCCTGTAATTTAAATTATGCACTTCGGCAATCAATTTCATCATCATCATATTATGTCTGTATTTTAGAAGAAGATTGACGACACGCATAAATTTCCATAGTATTGTATACTGTTATTAATATATTTCATGTACTATGTGTTAGGCCAAAGTGAACTATGATCTAACCCCTCTCATTAGTGGAAGAGTCCAATGCCTCGCATGTTATCATAATAGTTGACTAGACTTTACAATTTAGTAGGAAACAATTGTTTATTAGTTTGTAAGAGTATCCTTTTTTTTACTGAACCAGTACAAGGACCGACTTATTGAGGCAATGCGTGTTGAAGCTCACTCATTTATTCTGACCCTTTCATGCACGCAGCTCGCATCATGGGAATAGTAACAGTAGTAAATAGTAAGGTGACATAAAATGTTAAGTAATAAATGCAAAAATATTGAGCCACTCTTACCCTATTTCGTCATGACTAGGACAAATGTAATGACAAATGCCTCTTATATATCCCACTCAATACTACTTAACAAAGACTTGTATTTCTTTATTCCAGGAGCAAGACGTGGCCCAGAGCTTTTAGTGTCTGCATCCGACGATAACACAATAAAACTATGGGATGCGAGAAAACGAAATCCTATTGCGTCATTTGACAACTCATACCCAGTAACATCAGTTTTGTTCAATGATACAGCTGAGAAAATCATATCTGCAGGCCTAGATAACATTATTAAAGTTTGGGATATAAGAAATAAACAAATTTCATACAAAGTCAAAGGACATACAGATACAGTTACAGGTGGATATTTAAACATTTAAATATGTTTTAAACAAAAATAAAACTGACAAAATCTTAAAAGCAAAAGTAAATCAACTGTTACACTCTAATAATAATATGCAACTCAAGTATTTAAGATCGTGTTTAACCTGTTGAGTCTTTTATCTGTCAAAATTGTATGAAAATAGTAGCCGTTAAAGAGTAGCGTTTGTTTGGCGCCAAAAATAGACCAATCACGTGTACAGAATTCTACACTTAGCAAAGAGCTCACTTGAGTATTGTTCTATAATACGGGCCTTATGCCTGAATACTGAAACGCTATTCAAGCATTTAAGATTGTTTTAAACATGTTGAGGCCCTCTTAGCTGTCAAAATTGTATGAAAATAAGTAGCCGTTAGCTGTCGAGACAGTTGAGTAGTGTTTTAATATATCATCTCACCAATATTGAGTTGGTGTTATTTCAGTTTTTTCGAAGGTTGTTGTATAAGAGTTATCTTACACTAAGCGCTGGTTTATCCAGCTCTGAGTAAATACTATTTATCAAATGATATATGACACCTTTATATACAAGTCGTCTATACTAGAAGAAAGAAGTCTACTAGGTACTTTAAAAATATGTGTTTTACATTAATTGGTGGGTAAATATTACCTGAATATTCTGAAATAGTCTCTAAATATAACATTGAGTTATTGCTTTGCTTATTATCGGTTGGTTTTGGCCGAAGCTAAGCATATTTAAAGAATATGAATCTCTTTACTCAAAATACCAATTTATATGTACAGGTTTGGCTCTATCGTACGATGGTTCATATCTCCTGTCCAATTCAATGGACAACACGTTAAGGATATGGGATGTAAGACCTTTTGCGCCATCAGAGAGATGCGTGAAGCTGATGTCTGGACACCAACATAACTTTGAGAAGAATCTACTGAGGTGTGCGTGGTCTGCAGATGGCTCTAAGGTACTTTTCAATTATCCTTCTTTGAATGGTGTCTTGTCCTTCCATCTGCCCTTATCCCGCTCGCAGTGGGATCGGTGCAACATCTTATTTATTCACTTACAAAAAAACGATTGTAGTTATTATGACTAGCCGCCTACCCGACGTCAACCCCTCTGAGCTTACAAACCATTGATGTCCAGGGTTCAAATCTCAATTTGTGATTCAGTTATCGATTCAACAAATCACAAATGGGTTACCCAGGATAGGAATTTGTGCCTGATATGACAATAGGGTCGTTATATATCATTGGACGGAAATATACTTATTTATTTACTCGGTGGCGCAGTTGTAATGTGTACACGTTATGATTGAAGCTAACGCTGTGGTCTCGGGTTCGATCCCCGGGTCGGGTAAAATGGTATTGGGTAATGGTATTTCTATTACGAAATGCTCAGCCCGGAGTCTGGAATCTGTGTCCGGTATGGCGATAGGCTCACCCCCTATCACATCGTGGGACGGAGATACGCTCGGCGAAATGTCTGTGTACTGATTACACCTCTGCCTACCCCTTCGGGGATTACAGGCGTGAGTGCGTATGTATTTTGGTACATAGATAGAATTATTTATTTTATTAAATTACATTGTTTGTACAGCTATGACCCTTCATATTGGCATGCAATTGTTTGAGACTCTGCAAACGGTGGGTGTAATAGTTGCACCTTTACCCACAGTGATACAGATATGACCTTATAGTTGTATGCTAAATTGTGATGATAATTGAAAGCTCGTATTGTCATATTACAGTGAACTGTTTACTAGTTGTTAATAATAAGAACAATATTACAGGTGGCTGCCGGTTCTTCAGACAGATTCGTGTACATTTGGGACACAACGTCAAGACGTGTTGTGTACAAGTTACCTGGCCACAATGGATCAGTGAATGACGTAGATTTCCACAGAACGGAGCCCATCGTCCTCTCCGCCTCTAGCGATAAACAAATATATTTAGGGGAGATTGAAAATTAGAATTCAATTTTAGCATAGGACAGAATTTTTAATAAATATTTACTAAATAGTGTTCAAACTGCATTTTTTATAGAAAATGTCAACATACATAGTAAGTGGGTCACCTGATGTAAGTGACCCGCGCCGCCTATGAATATCCATAATACTTTAAGAATCTTGGATGAATTGTGGACCTTATGGTCAAACATCAACATTGGCCCGCGAAATACATTTGTTTTTGAAAATTGCAACTCGATCCTTCGAAATCATAATATCGATAAAATTGGTTTTGCGCCAATAATCACATTGTATACATGAATTAATAACAATGAAAACTTTAAATTACTAAATGAAAATACTTATTACCTCTTATTACATTATTACTTATTATGATAATATCGATATCGAAGGATTTAAGCTGCAAATTTCAGCTAAAAAAATAATTTCAAGTATGGTGATTGGGAGGGGAGGGAAGATTTGGGCCTCCGGCAATCTCACTCACCTTACGAAACGCAGCAACGAGCTGTTACTTCTTGTCAGTTTTCTGTAAGACTAATAACCCAGTTGAGCCGTGCGTTCGTGCTTTAGACAAGTATCTACAGCGTGACAACCACATTTCTATCAACAATTTAGTTAAAATAAAATGATGAATGCGGTGAGAGCAACAACTTCCTATTTGTAAAATAATACTGATTAATACCTACTGACTGAAGTTTTTTTTTGGTTTACTAAGATTATTATAGGACACTAGCTGTTCCGCGCGGTTTCACCCGCAACTACAGCAGCGCCATCTACCGGGTCCAATTGTGAATCTAAACCTTCCAGGGCGCCACCCAAACGCATACAAAAAAAAACATTCAAATTGGTCCAGCCGTTTAGGAGGAGTTCAGTCACATACACACGTACAGTAGAATTATTAAGAAAAATGTAAAACTCCTCAGAGTGCAAGAGCACGATTCTCTCATTTATAAGTGATGAGTCAGGGACCTAGCGACTGGTCATATGTTGGAACTGAATATTGGTATAATTAAGTATAATATAATAAAAGAGTATTTGGTCCATTATTCTCTTACGGAAAATTACTTTTTTTACATAGTGTAAGCTGTGGAATGAAATAAAATATTGAAAATGTCTTATCTTTTATATTAAAAAAATAGTTAACAAAAGTATTTATCAACATCAGTCTTAGCTTGAAACTATGGCTTAAAATATAGATTGAGGTTTTAATATTTTGGTACATAATATCTAATTTTCTAAGCAACATTTGACACATACCTAATATGTTGAGTCCCAACATGTTTTGAGTTATAACGAGAATTCTTTGTTCAGTAACATTTATATAACTATGTGGACAACCTCCGTGACGCAGCGCATGAGTAGCGCCTGTGAAACGAGACGTCGCGTGTTCAGTAAATATATTATAACTACAGTAAGCTAACTGCACAGCTCATGTGGAGGTGCTATTTCAGGTATAAACCCTAATTTGAAAGATGGATTGTTAAAAGATTCCAGATCCTCTGCACTGACATCCTCCATTTTACTATAAACGCCAGTTTCAGTTGCATTAAAGACGTTTTGACTAAATATATTAGACGGTTGACTCTCTGATTTTTGAAACACATTCACCGGAGCTTGAGAGAACGGTATATTCTGTTGTGTATTCTCTTTTGATTGAAATATATTTTGATTAGCAGCAGCGAATATGCTTGCACTCTGATTTTGGTTGGTATTGAACATATTTTGAGAACTATTTGAACTGAATATATTTTGACTTGCTTGTGCAAATATAGATTTTGCTGTTTCTTGAGGTGCAAACATTGATTGACTTTGAAATGCATTTTGATTAGCCGCTTGCGCAAATATATTCTTTGCTTCTGGCTGTGATGTATACATGGCTGTGTTTGATGCTTGGTTGAATATGGATGGTGTGGCATTTTGGAAAGGTGTGTTTTGTACCGCACTCCGGAATATAGATGTTGCAGGATTGTCGAAGCCAGGGTTTTGTGTGTTAGTAAATGGTGATGCTGTCGCTTCTCCTTGGTACAAGCTTCGTAAAAATTTGGTGATCATTGGAGTAGGCTTTAATAGCTGTTCATATTTTTCTCTTGTTTCTTTTAAATGGTTGTTGATGTATGATACCTAAAAAATACAAATACAATATAAAATGTGATATGTATTAAGAAACTGTTACTGTGGTCTTTTGCTATAGTTATGGTTTGCTTACGGCTCTGCCCAAATGAATTTAATTTTAATAGAAGAGCCTATGTTCTTATCCAGGTTGTGTTCTACCTGTGTACCAAACTCCATCCTAATCCATTCAGCTAAAAAGGCGTGTTAATTAACAAATATCCAAATGGACAGACACAAATATCCAAACGTTTACATTTATATTAGGATTTGAATACCCTAGTTGGCTTAGTTTCACAACCCAAATTATACTTTAATTATTCGCAGATTATATGATGATTATACCTGGGTGCCTAATTGACTGCCTCGGTGGCGCAGTTGTAATGCGTATGCGTTACGATTAAGACTAACACTGGGGTCTCGGGTTCGATCCCCGGTCAGGTAAAGTGGTTTCAGCCCGGAGTCTGGAATTTGTACCCGGTATGGCGATAGGCTCGCCCCCTATCACGTCATGGGATGGAGATACGCTCGGCGAAATGGAGGTTTACTGGTTACACCTTACCTACCCCTTCGGGGATTACAGGGTGAGTGCATATGTATGTATGTATCAATACCAATTGTCATGGTCAAAGGGGCATTGAATTTACATGTATTCATATAATTTGTAAAAGAAACACCAACTTACTGCATTGTCAATATTGTTATTTGCTCTAGCTTCGTAAATTAAAAGCCTTGTTTCCTCTGGTGATAGGTCATGAATGCCAAGTATAATTGGTTTCTCTTTGAATGGTGCATAGCAGGTCAGCATCCACATTCCACCCTTCAGAGCAGCAAGTACATCTGACTGCACCTGATTGATTAGCTGTTCATCGGTGACACCTGTAGCCTGTGGCTGCTGTAGCGCTGGGGTAGGCGCTGGTGAATTTGCTGGAACCCAGAAATGTTAATATTGAAATATGTCCACTTAGTCGTCTCATTGGTCTAGGCTACTGAGGAATTGTGAGGTCCTAGGTTCAAATCCCAGGTAAGGCAATCACAATATGTGTTTCGAATTTTTGATTCATTCTCACAAAGTTGCCATGAAATTTGTGCCCAATATACTAGACTCACCACATCAGGGAAGTAGTAGTTACACCTCTACCTACACCTTCAGTGATGCAGATATGAGCTTATGTTAAGACTAGTTATTAAGTTATGGCCATTATTTTATTTTATTATTTAAGGATTGCCAACAAAGTTTACAATAATACATACGTACATTAAATATTAACACTAATAACAATTGAACCTATTGCAACTCAAATTACAGGCAAACACAGCATGCATAAATAAAAACAATCTTATATAAGTACTCAGTTCAATTAAATTAAAATTAGAAAATTAGAGAATTAAAATAATTTGCAAAATAAGATATATAGTTATTTCTTCATGTAGTCTGGTAAATATAAAATTATTAGGCTATTTTACACTCATCACTAGCAATAGTAGGTCTAGGTACGACTTGTGAAAACCAATTATCACAGCTGTAGTTCACTATTATTTCTGATTGGCTGACTGAAAGAGTGTGTGGTACCGATGGTTCACTCTATAGGTTTCGCAGTCCATACTAGTTGTATACTTTGGTTGTCTATTGGACTTAACTGCATCCACTACTGTACATCTGTGCTGATGACTTTGCCAATACTTATTTATTGATATACAAATAAAATAGCATTACCAGAGGGCACGACATAATCAACTATTATATTATTTTGTGTCAAATAACTTACTGGCCTCACACATTTATCTATTTCACTTGAAACAAAAATATCAGTCTTCACTTGAATTAATTTCACAATTGAAATAAATTAATAGAATACTTTACCGTGGTATGAATATTTGGATCCGTAAATATGTTCAAATCGGCAGTTTTGTCCATATCGACAATAACCTTGCTGAAAAAATTTACACACAACCATTTTTTATATTGCTATCATGAACTAAAATGTAGTAGAAATAAGTGTTTTATGAAACTAAAAATTAATAATCATTTAGCGAATGGTGTCAAATAGTGATGTGAACCACTTAGAAAAATCTCTAAATACCGGTTTTTATAAAAAAACCGATAATATCCGTTTTTTATTTAGTAATACCTTATATTTGAATAAATTATAAAATGCTTAAATTAAATAGGTTAGCTCAAAAATAGGTATCCGATCGTAACATGTATCTAATTATAGAACCATACTATATCTGTGACCTGAACGCACTTTTATTTCGTGTACCCGAACACCTATTTCAGACCAGATTTGATGAGGTCGGAGAATCACTGTTTTGATATTTTAGAAATTGAAGGACCTCAAGTAACTTCTCTTAGCTATTTTTGGCTCCACCGTTGTTAATACAGGTGTCTTATTTCTGGTTTTATGTTTCCACAAAACTTTTATTCAGTTACTGTGAATTGAAAATGTTGTAAACTGAATAATCGAGAGGACTTAGGGCGTAAATCATTAAAAGATAATTATTAAAATACTATGAAGTTTAATAGAAAATCTTTTCTGTTTCTTTCTGTTGTTGATTTCAATTAATTGCATTTCTGCACTGCATTTTCTACATTGCAGTATGCCGAAAATAAAAAGTAAATCTATCACACATAACAATTTCAAAAGAAGATTGCAGTGCAAGAGGAGAGGAATATTTGATTTAAAAAAAATGTTTTGTTCGTATTTTTAGAGTATATATAAAAAAAACCTAAGAAATGGTTTTTTCTACAAAGTAATCAATAAAAACCGGTTTTCCAATTTGTAATCGGTTCACATCTCTAATAGTGACTCTATCGGGGTGCGTTGATTTTGCCGGAATACTTTACATTATGCGTTTGACATGTACTATTATTTTGAGCATTTTATGATTTGTTGAAAAGTAATCGGTATTTCTAAAAAAAACCGGTAATTTACTGGTTTTTCTAAAACTGGTTCACACTAGCCAAAATTTTTATTATTGGATTGGATGCTATCATGTTGACATGTTATGTATGTTTAGTTTTTATAGGTATCTAAATTAATTTTATTTTCTGGTTCCTAGTTTCTACGGCGTCTGGTAAACAGGTAATATATATCAGTAATCCGTTATTTATACTAACACTACGTAATCCATTCTTATAAGTTGAGTGTCAACTTGTGCTTCATTTTTAATCAAATTCCAAAAAAAAAAAATGAGTCATGATACTTAGAGATACATAGAGTAATAACACATGCTTTATTATTCTAAGATATTATACATTTATAAGTAGTTTATTATCAGTCATCAAAATACGTTGCGAATACTGGATAGATAGGAAATGTTAAGTACGTAAACATAACCTATGTTAGAAGTTTGGAACAGTACATATGATATGTAGTGAATCTTTTTTTTCTGTCGTAATCCCGGGTTAGCGCAAGTTCCGCCTACAACCTCTGTCTACTAAGACTCCTCTACTTCGCCCAATCTTGAGCGGACTTCACATACCTTTGAAAGTCTTAAGTAGAACTTCTCAGGTATGCATTCCCCATGATGTTTCCTTCACCGTTAAAGCAAGCGACAATTAACAATAAATACACCAGGTAACTTAGAAAAGTCAAAGGTGTATGCTGTTGAGGCTGGTTTCGAACTTGCGACTTTCGTCCGGACAGTCAGTACAACTTCTCACTGAGCTTTCGCTGACTTATTATCCATATTTATTAATATTATAAATTCAAACGTTACTCTGTCTCTCTGTCTATTACGTTTTCACTCTTAAAGGCTGAATTTTTTTTAATGAACTTTGCCAAGGAGATATTGCCTAAGGGAGATACAACGAGTATTTCCTGGGGAAGAACATAGGGTACTTTTGGTCCCGAAAAAGACATTCACGCAAGCAGAACCGCAGCAAAAGCTAATATTATAAAACAATCCAATTTTATTGAACCAATATAGATAGGTACTTTGGACAAAGATATTTTGCATGTAGCATTCTAGCTAAGATTCCACCATAATACAACTCGAGCATTACATATTATTAGGAGTAATTCCTTTTTATTAGCTAATTGAGGATGTTTAAGAAAAATAAGGATGGGTACATTGAAATAATAATGGTGCGGTATAGTAGTAGAATGGTGGATAAATCGTGTAAAAGAGGTTGTCACTATAGTTGGAATCCCCAGTCGTCCAGTCTCAGTCTCTCACGACTCTCGGTCGCCCAGTCGATAGTCCAAGTGATAATTACACGGTAGCTCGGCTGGTTTACATCCAGGCGTAGTTCAGTCTTAGTTGTAATTAATTAGAGAGCGGTCTCTAGAGTCCATGCTACAGTATAATCCTGACATGTGGTTGTGTTCTGTAAAGCAGTAACATTGTAAAAGTGAACTATGAGTCAAAGTGAATACCAACGTTTTGATTTATTTAATTCTATGGTTAAATCACACATAGAGATTTGATTGAGGTTTGGGGGGCCGCTGCCAAAAAAAAACTTACAAGTGCTACAAACTGCTCAAAATAAAATTATCAAAACACTATTTCGATTTAACTACTTAACACCTTCCGCAAAAGTTTACAAACATACAAAACTTATGAATATATCTCAAATATATAAATGTTACACATGTATTCTTATTCGAAAAATTATAACTAATGAAATACAATCACAACTGGTATTTACAAAAAAGATACAAACTCAAAAAACTAACACGAGACAAAGTAACAATATTTCTTTAATAACACCTAGGACTTCTTATGGACAAAAAAATATTTTGTATGAAGGGGCGAAATTTTATAATAAACTACCTAAGTGTATTAAAGAAATTAAATCATTCCAAGCTTATTAAAGAACATTAAAAACACATATATTAAAAGATTTAACATTATTGTCACCATAACTCTTTACATACACAAGTAGACATACAAATATTTCTAACAGAATAAAACCTTAGGTAATAAAATAAATAATACTACAATTCAATAATATACCTTTGGCTAGACAAGCTATTACTGATGGGATCGAATACAATATACTACCATTTTATTCTAATTATATTGGCTTTATTAAAAAACAATGTTACATAGTATGGAAACAATATTTTGATCGGCGTTCTAAAGAAAAAGGCATTTGGTACAAAACAGTTCAGCCACACCCATTTAGGATTCCATGGATAAATAACCATGAATTATCTAGGAATACGGCAGTAGTGATCATGAGACTTCGTTCTGGGCACATTCCGTCTAAGAAGTTTGCATTCCTCATGAAAAAAGTCCTATCACCGAACTGTGACCAATGCGGAGAACCGGAGGACTTAATTCACATCTTGATGGAATGTGCTCGTAACGCTTCCTTCCGCACATCAAAGTGTAAGCATATTTTAAAACAATTTACTGACTGTAATATAATTTTATCTGACCCTCACTCGGAAGAAGTAAAACTGTTAGTCAAATTATACAACCTAGCTCTCTCCTCAGATCAGTCTAGTTAGTATCTATTGTAATTATAAATTATATTTGTTGATTTAATAGGAGCGACATAATCACATTGTGATTAAGCTCGGCAATAAATGGAAAAAAAAAAAAAAAAAATAAAAATAATATACCAATAAATAATCGTTGTCTTGTGTCGCACTGTGACACAGGCCTTAGTTTTCTTCCTACCCACCTAATCTTTATAATTACGTATCCACTACCTATCTTACTATTAAATATTATGATTGTTAACTACTTGTTGGGAAACTAATCATAAAAACTGGCCATGCCTAATGGCACATATTGTTTAATTTTTAGTATATTTTCTCTGTAAGTGAATTTGTAATTCTTTGAGAAATAAAATTCTTTAACCATAATACTCGTCACACGTAACTCCTAACAATATACTTATTTTATTCTATTTGTTTCTAGGATGGCAGATTCAAAAAACTCATTTGTTTTAATTGTACAATTGGCAGTTGCCATTACAATTTCTGTTGGTAAGTATTAGTATTGGATTAATTAGCATACGCATTATTTTTTAGCATGCACACTTCGCAAATTAAATACAGTTGTTAAATTATGTGTGTGTGTACGGTGCACAACGGTTTGCCGGGATTGCGTGAGCAGGAAAACCAATGATCCAGAGACAATTGGAAATCGGATTTATTTCGAGAACCAGAAACAATAAAAATAGCCTATACTAAAAAGTACACTAGCCGCTTTGCACTGAAAAGTGCAGTTGAGTTTCAAACGCCGCGAGCGATCTCGTGGAGCGACGATGCTGGCTCCGTTCTCGGTCGGCGTGGACTGCTTCGTGAACCAGGAATGGTTCCCTGACGTTCTTCTTACTTGCTGACTACTTGTGGACTTGCTGACTTCTTCTTTCTTGATTTTCTTCTGGAGTGCCGGACTGAACTGAATTTCAGCGGGAATTAGGCCCCTTTTTGGCCCGTATTCCCGATCGACACTCCAAACGGGAGCGCTTTTGCGCTTCAACGCTTTGCGCCGGCGCTCGGCCAATCAGAGCGCGCGCACAACGCCGGAACGTTGCGCTGGCGCTCGCGGGCGGGTGTGGTGCGCACGCGCCCGCGCGGGGAGAGGCGGTGCTCATTTTGCAGCGCCCTCTGCATTCCTGTAAACAAACTTAAACAGAACACTATTTCCTATGTACATTATTAATCTTATATACTTACTTATGCTACGAAATTATACACAACTATTTCTATTAATATAAAATAGAAACTAGTTACACAAGTAAGTAACAACACGATTCATAACTGAAACAAACATACTAGGCAATATTATAAAGTTATACACGTTATACAATGACAAATTAAAATAAATCATTATACGTTACTCTATGTACATTTGTCCTGCACATTATGTGAAATATGAATTCATTCGCCACGTATACATTCGTGCATTAGCGCATCGCTTGTATTGAATTAAGCATTTTTGCAGCAGACACTTTTGTCTACAGCATGAATGGGCCGGCTCGTCCGGATCGTTACCACTGTCTCACAGAAAACCGGTTCCCTTCCTTTAAGGTCGGCAACGCGTCCATAATTCTTTTGGTATTGTGGGCGTACATGGGCGATCACTTATTATCAACCAACCAACCAACTTTTGACCAACTTTTTCGTTTGCCGGCCTATGCTATAAAAAAAGGCACAGAATTATTTACAGAATTTCTAAACTTGGCACGTAATAAACATTGGCAGTCAAGTTAACTAATATTCAAGCATTCTTTCTTTCTTCTTTCTTTCTTTCTTTTATGGCTTTTGCGGCGTTGCCCTACCACAATTCTGCCAGTGTCACGTAGTTATTACGAATCGAAAATAATACCGATTAAGATCAGAAAATATGAATTTTGACATATAGTTTCCAAGTTGACTTTCATATACAACCAAATAGACCTACAACAAAGAGAGACGAACAAATTAAAGCTAAATAAATATTATATTTTAGTTGAATTATGATTGTCAATTATATATATTTTGTTATGCTTTATACTCCTTTACTGAGCACAGAAATTATTTCAATTGACTTCTCTAATAAATCCCCAAAGGGGTTGACGTCAGGCACGCGGCCGGTCATAAAAACTACAAGCCAAATATTTCTGTAACATGTGTTAAGAATCATGTTGATCCGAGCCCACTGTGAGTGGGATAAGGACAAGTGGAAGAACATTGGATAGTAGGTAATTAGCGTCGTCCATGAAGACATGAGATCCAGATATAAATTACATATACATACACACTCACGCTTGTAATCCCAGAAGGGGTAGGCAGAGGTGTAACCAGTTTCATTTCATTTCATAAAACTATTTCATTTCATTCCATTTCACATCCACATTTCGCCGAGCGTATCTCCGTCCCTTATGTGATAGGTGGCGAACCTATCGCCATACCGGGCACAAATTCCAGACTCCGGGCTGATACTGAACATTTCGTAATAGAAAAACCCAATACCACTTTATCCGAACCGGGGATCGAACCCGGGATAAGTCAGCGTTGGCCTCAATCGTAACCCGTACGCATTACAACTGCGCCACCGAGGCAGTCATATATAAATTAGTATACACATTTATACCTCTTTGAAAGTATGACCCATTTCCTGTCATTTAGTTCATTTTAAAGAAATACGTTATTCTAGTGGTATTTTTAAACAGTAATAACACTGGTGTCACGTTTCTGCCTTTAAACAAATGGGCCTTTGTTTCTGTGCATGTTTAAACATTATCGTTTATTACAACTGTGTCCCAAATAGGCCTAGCGTTTGTGGGAATTGTGACCCACCAGGAAAAAACAACCAACAGTGATACATAATATTAAAGTCATCACACTAACATACATCATTTTGTGTGGTGGAGAATTATAACACTTCCTGTCCCAAGAAACCCAGATCCGAGTTGTGGATAACAACACAATAATAACACTCGGTGCGGGGATCGAGCCCGCAGCCTCTCGTTTCTCATCCGCTGTGCCACGGAGCCTGTCAAATGATAATCATGATATGTTTATTTCAGTTTTAATGCGAGAACCTTTTGTTTTCATTAGTTAAATTTCGACAAAAATCGACAACCTCCTTGGCACAATGGGCGAGTAGCCGGCTGCGAAGCGAGAGGCCGTGGGTTCGATTCCCACACCGAGACAAATGTTTGTGTGATCCATAAATATTGGTCTCGGGTCTGGGTGTTGTGGGACCGCAAGTCCCTCGTAGTTCCTGATACCCACGACACAGGTTTACCTACTGCGGGGTCAGGGCTATGTGTGTGACTGTTGAGTGTAAAAAAAATAAAAATAATTTTAAACCGTCCAAAAATGTTTGGGAGCCAGCGCGGCAGTTTGGTCGTAACTCGCATTAAGCGCTTTGTAAGCTCTAAAGCGCGAAGTCTTTAGTGAATCGTCACCCAGGACTGTACATAGACGTATTCTCGACCTGACAAAGAGTCTGTAGAGAAATGATTTCGTACTTCATAAAAGTATTTGTCATTGTTTCAGGGTTAAAGGCGTTCAATTTTGATAAGCAGTTGTGGTTAGCGGGAATTGGTGAGTTATATTAAACTTTTATATTTGTTAATTTACTTGTAAAATAGTGAATTATCAATATGTCGGTAATAAGTAGATTTTCAGATAGTGTTTTACCAAATATTTCACGACGAGCTTTCGAAGTACAACAAAGCTATTATATAGTCAAATTAAATCGTCATAAATAATAAAATTATAAAGTTTAACAACTTATTAATAGGAAATGGGTATTTTTTTCAGGAGTTATTCTGAAATGCAAATTTATCGTAAAATTATATAAAATATTTGTCTTTTGAAGTCTGTAATTTGACCTGAGCCTGACCTTTCAATATAATAAAAATTAGATGTTTTGACTAAAACATCCCCCAAGATTAATTATTGTAGCCTGATTACCCCACAAAATTACGTTGAAAAATTTAAATAATCTACACGGAAAGTCATTAAATTCAATCACTTTAATAAACAAAGAACTACATACAATAATTATGTAGGTAATACAAATCTGAAACCAGGTTCACATTACCTGAAACACAGATCTAAAATCTAAATAGAAACCATCGGCCTACGTATACGGCCTACCGAATACGTAGACTATGTTTATATATAACCAGTTGATAACTGGTTACTGTACCAACCTATACTGGTACTCTGGATTGCCCTAGAAACTAGTTGATAACGCCGAATACCTATATGCACCTATTTACTTCGCGTGTACCGCGACGCGACCGATGTCTTGGGAAACACACGCGCACCGATTGACATCATCGTCAGTATACAAACATAATGCATACAATTACGTCAGTGTTCTTAGTAAAAAAATTAGTTTTCAGACATAAAAAATATTACTTTTTAAAAGCAAAGGTCGACTTAATGTATAAATGTCCCTGCGTCAAATGTAGACGGACTTTGATCCCATATACTAACTCCTGGAGGCCAATTCTCGTAATTTAAAAATGTTCTAAATAACATTCCAATATAGTCTCAGTGTCAAGAAAGTTGCAAATGGTATTCTCTTAAACCAATAATCAACGTCAATTGTGAACATAGATCGTAATGAGATCGAAAGTAGAATAAACGTTGACAGAAACCAAAATGGTATTCTGCTAACATGTTTAAATGCAATGTCCTTATGTAAACGTCAAAATTGTGAATTAATTGAGATTATGACATCGAGATAAGATTATATCGAAACCGGGATGAATTTAAAGAGGAGCAGAATACCATATTTTTGACAAATCATAATCTAATCTCAGTTCGGTTAAAATTCATTCGCAATGTCAGTTAAATACGAGAATTGGCCTTCTGAACGGATAACAGCAAACGCATCGATTCGGGTATTGAAGATTTATTTTGAGGATTTTGACATGTTATTTGTCCGCAGCACGGTACACGCTATACCTTTTAATAATCCGAGGATCGAATGAAGGCGCCATTTTGCTGTATAATGTATTATACAAAAATACTGTTTGGGATTTATCGAAAATCATTCAAGATGTTAAAAGCTACGCGTTGATTTTCATCGCTTCAGCTGGTGCTTTACTCTATAATGAAGAAAGGTTGATCATGGAAGATTTCTTCCTGCTCTTCACTGTTCATTTGCTGTTGAAATATAACGAAATGGTAAGCTCATTTTAATTAATAATATCTTGGTCTTGTGGCAGAGTGCTATTTGAGCCAGATTGTTCTGGATTGGAATCTGTGTACGGCATGGCGATAGGTTTTCGCCACCTTTCACATCATGAGACGGAAATAATTTGGGTGAACCGTGGATGTAGTAGTAACACCTCTGTAAAGCAAATTTGGGTGTAAGGAAAATGCTTCCGACAACCAAGATAGTTTGGTAGTTTTTTTATGGCATAGGCCGACAACCGAGCAAATGGGTCACCTGATGGTAAGTGATCTCCACCGCCCGTGTACGCCCACAATACTAAAATAATCATGGTTGCGTTGCCGACCTTAAAAGAAAGGAATAATTAAGGTATTGGGAAGGGGAGGGGGTTTGGGCCTCCGGATATCTCACTCACCGTACGCAACGCAGCAGCAAGCTGCTACTTTATGCCGGTTTTCTGTAAGACAGTGGTAATAACCCGGACGAGCCGGCCCATACATGCTGTAGACAAATGTCTACAGCGTGGCTCTACCACTCATATAGCGCGTGCGAAGGAGATGGGTTCATACTTTGCGTCCACACACCTCACAACATTTAAAATATTAATTGCTGCCTCATTTTACTAATTTACCTGATGCTTTTTTTGAAGAAAGCATAATTTTCCATAATATTTAGCGTTGAAACGCGTACCGTTATGACTTATGACTGAGGCCGACGCTGAGTTTTTAGGTTCGATCCCTGGATCGGGTAAAAGTGGTATTGGGTTTTTCTATTACGAAATGCTCAGTATTTTTTTTATTACCTAGATAGACGGACAAGCAGGCGACCCACCTAATAAGTGGTTACCGCCGGCCATGAACCTTAGCAATGCCAGAGCACAGCCGGGCCGCTACCGTAAGCCCATCAGTATTGGCCCGGAGTCTGGAATTGTGCCCGGTATGGCGATAGGCTCGCCCCCTTATCATGGGTCCGAGATACGCTAATGTGGGTGTACTGGTTACACCTCTGCCTACCCCTTCGGGGATTACAGGCGTGAATGCGTATGTATGTATGTAATTTAGGCTGCACAATCTTTATGTGTTTGTAGGAGAAGAAAGCCGAGTCTATAAGCTACGGTGTGGGCATGGCGTGTAGTTTCATTGAGGGTTATCTGGCTCACGTGATCCCCTCAGACGGGCACAAGTTCGTCGGATTCCAGGAGAACATCGAGTGTTACGAGAATGCCCAGGGCGTTGTGTTCCCGGTTCGACGTCTATTCATAATAATAACCCGTTCCTTGTATAGCCCGCCGGACCTCAAGGATTTCAATAAGGAGAATAGAGACGATCTGCCGCTGCTTGAAGCTTGCCAAGTTAGTGCTGAGGTTATTATATTTTGCTGCTACATGTCACGGCCGTCTGCTTCGGAGCTTCACATCGTAACTACCATTTTTAAAGTGGTACACGCCACTTACGCCCGATTTCTGAAAGGCTGATCAATGTTATATTAACTAATCAACTGTCAATAGGGTAGTTTCCTATATAGAATTTTATACATTATTTTATAAGCAATAGAAAATGATACGAAAAAGAAACCCTTTTGTTAAAACACAATCAAAATTGGTTCAGAAATGTGCCCGCAGTTATAACTTTAAATATTGGTATGAAGGAAAGTGGGTGCGTAGTAGGGATATCTCACTATCTCGCTTGCACGCGTGCACCATAATGTACATTTTACACAGTGACGTCAAAGTTTGCGTCGTCTGTCATTTGACAATTACCCCTTCTACAGGATTTGAATGGCTTCTAACTTATTTATTTTTGGTCCGATTTATAAAATTCTTTCTGCAATAGATTTTGAGTAACGTAACTTATTGATTTAAATAATTAAAAAAATCTAGTCAACTACCCTATTCTCATGTCAAGTCGAAATTGAGTTGCTAAAAGCGTGATCAACACCTTTGATTTAAAACACATGTTAGTTAACATAGCTTTCAAATTAATATGAAAAATCGTATGTCAAACGGTATTAGAGTGACAAGAGATAATTAAAAATAATCACTAAGTAACGTTTCAGCAACTCAAATTCATTTGACAGCGGTGTTAAGTTCAGGGTTCTGTTAGTTGAATGTTGATTTGATCAGCCTTCCAGAAACCGGGCGTTAGTCTTGTCTACAGCAAGAATGGGCCGGCTCGTCCGGGTCGTTACCACCGTCTCACAGAAAACCGGCGTAAAGTAGCAGCTTGCTGCTGCCTTTCGTACGGTGAGTGACATATCCGGATGCCGAATCCCTTAATTATCCCTTTCCTTTAAGGTCGGCAACGCATCCATGATTCTTTTGTTATTGTGGGCGTACATGGCCGGTGGAGATCTAAGGTCATCGATATTGCTCGCAAAATTAGCACGCTGAAGTGGAAGTGGGCCGGTCATGTCTGCAGACGGACAGATGGTCGGTGGAGCAGACATGTGCTGGAGTGGAGACCACGGTTAGGCAAACGTAGTGTAGGACGCCCTGCTGCACGGTGGACCGACGACTTGAAAAAGATGGCGGGTAGCGGGTGGATGCGGGCTGCTCAAGACCGGGATGGTTGGCGCTCACTTGGGGAGGCTTACGTCCAACAGTGGACGACAACAGGCTGAGATAATAATAGTTTAGTTAGTAAGCTGTTGGAGGTCCAAATATTTTTTTTTTACTAAGACAGGCGGTTTCCTTAATCCCTAATACGGGCCTAAGAATATTGAACCCAAATATGATGTTACAGTCTCTGAAAGAAGTGGAGAAGGACGTGGCGGGAGTAAAGAACAGGATATATAGGAACTCTGCGTACATGATACGTAGGAAGGATGGTCCGGGAGTGTTCCTGGCGGCGGAGTGCGCCACGCCGCTGCACACCTTACATAAAGTGCTGCACAACAGAATGTTGTACGATGGTACGTCATATTACATCTAGGGACACGGCACGACACGACACGACACGACATGCCATGACATGCCATGACACGACACGACACGACATGACACGACACTGTCTCACAGAAAACAAAGTGAGTGAGACATCCGGAGGCCCAAATCCCCCTCCCCTTCCCAATCCCTTAATTATCCCTTTCCTTTAAGGTCAGCAACGCGCCCATGACCGCTTTGGTATTGTGGGCGTACATGGGCGGTGGTGAGCACTTACCATCAGGTGACCCACATGCTCGTTTGTCGGCCTATGCAATTTATTTTTTTTAAAAGAAAACCTCATAGCCTAGTTTTTTTTATAAGCTTGAATGGCGAGTTGAGCCTGTTGCTCGCCTGATGGTAAGCGTCACGCCACAAGCACTGCATGCCACTAGTTTTTTTTTTTAGTAGATTAAATGACGAGACGAGCAGGTCGCTCGCCTGATGGTAAGCGCCACGCCTGCCCATAAACAGAAGCAACTCCACACAGAACTTTAAATAACAAAGCACTGCATGACACTGGACTGCGCTCGTCATCCCGAGACATAAGGTGTTAAGACTCATAATGCCCAGTAATTTCACTGGCTTCAATGTCCTTCGCACCGGAACACAACAGTGCTTACACACTGTTGCTTGGCGGCAGAAATAGACAAAGCGGTGGTACCAACCCGGCCGGTCTCTCGCAAACGAGGGACCTACCACCTTGTGACTGCGCTTGTCACCCCGATACATAACATGTAAAGTTTCATAACGCCGAGTAATTTCACGGACTTCAATGTCCTTCAAACCGATATACACCAGTGCTTATATATTGCTGCTTGGCGGTAAATATATACAAAGCGGTGGTACCAACCTAAACGGCCTTTTGCATACGAGGGATCCACCACCTAGGTATTCGATTCTTATATCACAGTTAAAACGCCCAACGGGGTTTTCTTAACTTACCTATTGTAAAGATTACACTTATAACAAAAGGTTTCATTTTTTATTGAATCGGCTTACAAACGAGCAAGTGGGTCCTGGTAAGTGATCTCCACCGCCCATGTAAGCCCACAATACCAAAACAGTCATGGGCGCGTTGCCGACCTTAAAGGAAAGGGATAATTAAGGGCTTGGGAAGGGGAGAGGCATTTGGGCCTCCGGATATCTCACTCACCGTACGAAACGCAGCAGCAAGCTGCTACTTTACGCCGGTTTTCTGTGAGACAGTGGTAACGACTCTGACGAGCCGGCCCATTCAAGCTGTAAACAAAATTGTCGACAGCGTGGACCTACCACTAAGTAAATTTAAAAATAATAATGTTATAATGTATCTTGTTTTTTCAGAATTGAGCAATATTAACACAGAGGAAGTGGTTGAAGACTTCACCAGAACACTCCGTTCTATAATTGCGAAGAGTCCGCAATGTCGGGACAAATGTGAATTGGTTTACTTTGACGGTAAGTGTGTTTTTTATCAAAAACTTTAATGTATACTACTGGACAAGCTGCGCGGTACATAGAAATTGTACCACTAAGTTGCGGTCAATTGACCGTAACTCAATATTACTATCTCGCGCTCCCTGGCTGTGAGCTGTCAAACTCCCGCGTTATGTGACGCAATTTTACTTCCAAACAGCCCGTCTAGTAGTATACATTAAAGACTTTGGTTTTTATATATTTTTTTTATTATAGAAGTGGTCAGGAAACGAGCAGGTGAGTCACCTGATGGTCAGAAATCTCCACTCGCCCATGTCCATGGACACACATAATAGCAAAAACTCATGGATGCGTCGCCGACATTAAATGAAAAATAGTGATTGGGAAAGGGAGGGGAATTTGGGGCTCCGGCAAACTCAATCACCGTCCGAAACGCAACAGCTAACGCTCCGTGGTGTGTGTGGTTCTAGTTTTAAAGGATTTAAAATTATAGTATAAATGTGGATAATTAGTGATAGCGATCTATGCTCAAAAATACGCTCACAATTTGTGTGAATTTTCGATTTGGACAATTTGCCAATTTGTCGTACCAGGATAAAAATAGTCCAGCATAACCGTAACTCGCACCCCCCCCCCCCCCCGTCCGTCCGGGCGGTATTAATAAATCGCATTTCCCGCGAAAATAAAGATAAGCTCGGTTAATATTTGGTATGTGTTGTTATTGGGCATTCCTTCGTGTGTACACGCGTGGGCTTGTGTATAGTAATTCCACGTATTATATTATATGGTGTAGGGTTCATTGTTTATTCATTGTATCATATTAGTTCGTAGTACTGTAACAGACTGCCTCGGTGGCGCAGTTGTGTACGCGTTACGATTGAGGCTAACGCTGAGGTCTCGGGTTCGATCCCCGGGTCGGGTAAAGTGGTATTGGGTTTTTCTATTACGAAATGCTCAGTATCAGCCCGGAGTCTGGAATTTGTGCCCGGTATGGCGATAGGTTCGCCACCTATCACATAAGAGACGGAGATACGCTCGGCGAAATGTGGGTGTACTGGTTACACCTCTGCCTACCCCTTCGGGGATTACAGGCGTGAGTGCGTATGTATGTATGTATATGTACTGTAACAGTTCCTGTGTAGAATTCATTCATTCATCTTTGTACTAATACAGAGATAATCTGTATAAATGACCATGTATTATTATAAACGTCATCAATAGCTCAGTTGCAATAGCTCAGCTGGTACAAACTGTCGACACGAAAACCTGCGGTTCCAAACCAGCCCCAAAATCATGCATCTCTGACTTTTCTAAGTTACGTGAGTATTCATTGTTAATTATCGAATGCTTTAACCGTGAAGGTAACATCGTGGAGTAACCTACATACTGCAAAAGATTTTCATAAGAATTTCGAAGGTATGAGAAGTCTGCCAACCCTCATTAGGCCAGCGTGATGGACTATAGTATAACCCGTTTTGTTAGAAGAGTCTCCTTTCCAGTAATGGGATTGTACAATACAGGGCTGATATTATTTATTATTTTTATGTATTTAATGTGTGGTAGTAAAATCATGCATCTCTGACTTTTCCAAGTTACGTGTGTATTCATTGTTAATTATCACTTGCTTTAACGGTGAAGGAAAAACATCGTGAGGAAACCTGCATACCTGAGAAGTTCTTCATAAGAATTTCGAAGGTATGTGAAGTCTGCCAACCCACATTAGGCCAGTGTGGTAGACTAAGGCCTAACCCCTCTCATTCAGTAGAGGAGGCCCGTGCCCAGCAGTGGGACGTATATAATAAAGGGCTAGTAAAAAAAAAAAAAAAAATTGTGGTAGAGCCACGCTGTAGACACTTTTTGTCTACAGCATGTATGGGCCGGTCGTTACCACTGTCTCACAGAAAACCGGCGTAAAGTAGCAGCTTGCTGCTGCGTTTCGTACGGTGAGTGCGATATCCGGAAAAACAAACCCCCTCCCCTTCCCAATTCTTTAATTATACCTTTCCTTTAAAGTCGGCAACGCACCCATGATTCTGGTATTGTGGGCGTACATGGGCGGTGGAGATCACTTAGCATCAGGTGACCCACTTGTTCGTATGCCGGCCTATGCCATTAAAAACTTGATTCGAATGTACAATATTTTATTTTTGTTGTATTATCGATTCTATGATTGTTTTATGTCGAAATAAAATATACAGTTATCATTTTCTTTCAGACACGGATCCAAAACAAAACTTAGCTGATGTTCTGCTCGAGAAGATCCGCGAAATAGAGCCGAATTTTGAAAAAATTAGAAGAACTTAGCCAACCTATGTGGCCATGTTGCAGTACACTGATTAAAAATGTTTCAATGTTTAAGCTGTGGGTGCTGATACAAAAATAATAATAATTGTTACAGACATAGTTCTAATAGACGCCGCAAAATCTACACGTGACGAAATCGAAACTAAATCTTGGATCTTGGGTACGAGTAGGTACCCTGATTTTACACTTCACGTTCATGCAGTAAGACGTCACAAGAAAAAAGCTATTTAAAGCCGTTAAGTATTATAAAAACTTTTCGAAAGCCCAAGGATGTTTCTCTTCACTAAGCGCATTCTTCGGAATTCCCTGATTGTTGCGCGCACGTTCGCGCGCGTCTTTTTAAAATCTCGGAAGTAATGTGTGCGTTACGCTGTGGAGTTAAGGTTGAATTTGTTATGTTCAGTTTTGGATAGATGCTTCGATGCGCTTCGACTCTGCGCTAGTATAAATTGACACTTACTGTGGATTACACCATCCGATGGTTAAAGTTATTGTAACAAGCAATGATTGACGACATCGATAGGTTTTGGTACTATAGAAAACATATGATACGGACTTCAAACTTCATGAACCATTGCTTGTTACAAAAACAAACCCAGGGTTGGTGCAATCCACACTAAATATATGTGACGTCACTACAGCACCCAAAAATTTTACACTTGATTTCATACAGATGTAAAGTGTGTGGCGTCTATTTAGATGTATCTCTGTGATTACTGGTTTTAAAAAGTAACTCATAGAAATGTGACTATAAAATGTTATAAAAATTGTATTTAAATTTGTCACTTTTTTGTTACATTTTAGACTTGAATTAAATTTGTAAGTTTTAATGTCGAACTTACGTAATACTAGTGTAAGTAGCTTACATATACGTTTACATCTAAACGAACTTCTTAATCTGACATATTTTATAGTTACGTGATATAATACGTTAAAATTTACAGTAAGTAATTTACAATGCTTTTTTTTGCTTTGCAGTCGTGTACACTAAGCTTACGTAAGACAAAAAATTCATTAGATATAAAAAAATGGTAAAAAAATCTAAGAGTGAATTACCCTTTAGTTAGAGTTATTGTAACAAGCAATGGCTTAAGTATTTTGTTGTATTTTTTTTTAGTTTTTTTCAGTCTGAAATTAAAATTTGGTTGTTGAATTTCTGGAACATGCTTTAATAATAAAAGAGTCAAAACACAATAGTTCAAAGTGACTAATGGGTACAACCTTTTAACTAATGTTTGTCTAACTGACAGTTAAACCAACGATCTATTTTAACATAGGATTAAATGTCATATTAAACATGATAATAAACGCATTTATGATATATTTTCTGTGTAAGCGTAGGTAGATATGGTACGTAATAAGCGTCTGTTGAAACTCTGGTTTCTAATATGACAATTTGTTATAGATGATACATATTTGTATGACAGCCTCCGTGACGCAGCGGGCGAGTAGCCGGCTGCGAAGCGAGAGGCCGTGGGTTCGATTCCCACACCGACACAAATGATTGTGTGATCCACAAATATTTGTTTCGGGTCTGGGTGTTGTGGGTTGGCAAGTCCCTCGTAGTTCCTGATACACACGATACAGGTTAACCTAGTGTGGGGTCAGGACTATGTGTGTGACTGTTGGGTGTACTTATTTATTATTATTTTATTATCTGATTCCTCTGGTAGCATGACAGTCTCCGTGGCACAGTGGTAATACCCGCCTGTGAAGCGAGAGGCTGCAGGTTCGATTTCCACACCGAGACAAATGTTTCTGTGATTCATAAATGTTGGTTTCGAGTCTGTGTGTTGTGGTTTGGCAAGTCTTGTAGTTCCTGATACCTACCTACTTAGTGTGGGTCAGGACTATGTGTGTGGCTGTAGGACGTTTATTTTAATTTGTATCGGGCTGGATAGCGACCACTGTACAGTACAGTGCAGTGTACACATGGTAACTCGTTCAAGCGAGTGGCCTTCAGTTCCGTGATCAGCCAGTGTATATCCAGTAACATCAGGCCGGCATCATTCTGTCATCTTGAGTTATTTATTATTATTGTGTTACAATATTAAACAATATTAAATGCATCTTCAGTCAATTATGATGCTTGTTTTGACAATAAGAGACACTATCGCGCCTCGGAGGCTGTCGATAATGGTATCCGCCCCGGATCTAAGGGGGGGGGGGGGGTCAAACCAGCCCGGGCGGTAGTTTCAAGGGGGCCAAATCATAATATTATATTATTAAAAATAAAAATACGGAACCCTGGTTGGCTCACTGTCGACTTGTAATAAAAAGGCGCCACATATGCCCACACCACAAGTTCCTGCGCGGTACGAAAACACCGTAGATCCGGCGCTAAATGTTATTACTCCTATTATTTTTTATCTTTATGGTGGTAGTTTTAACTGTCGATATAAGTTCTAATGTCATGTTGAATTTCTCGTGAATTTATTGGAATATTTGTGGGAAAAACATGCCGAACTAAACTGTATGGAAGTTTTAATCAGTGGTTTGTCTCTTTCGCTCCTACGCATTTAAAATTTGACGGAAGAGTCGAATCAGATATTAATCAAAACGTTCATTCAAATATTTGTAAGACTCATTAAAAATGGAAGTAAGTAGGAGAAGTAGGAGAATGTTTGTTGTAAGTTTTACATTCGTAATAATCCATCACAATTAAGTGCGAGGCTCAATATCGAGAAGCGATATAGATTTTATGTCATTTATATTTAGAATATTTTTTATAATGTGGTTGTAATTTGCAATTGTATTAAAAATATGATTGTAATTTGGAATTGTTTTAAAAATGTGATCGTGGTTTAAAATCATGTTTAAAATGTGATTATAATTTGGAATTCTTTAAAAATGTGTTCGTGGTTTAAAATCATGTTTAAAATGTGATTATAATTTGGAATTCTTTAAAAATGTGATCGTGGTTTGAAATCATGTTTAAAATGTGATTATAATTTGGAATTCTTTAAAAATGTGATGGTGGTTTAAAATCATGTTTAAAATGTGATTATAATTTGGAATTGTTTGAAAAATGTGATTGCAATTTGAAATTATTATTTTAATGTTTAATATAATTTTTGATAATTTTAATTAGAACTCAACTGTAATAGCCATATAAAGAAACTAACGCCACGTCTAGTCATCGCCATATAAGTTAATAATTGATTCAGTTTTTATTTAAATTAAATATGGTCTGAAAATCTATTAAAAATAAAAGGTTAAAATGCTACTCACCAAACATCTGTGCCCAACTTCTTTGTTCTTTATTTGAAAGCATTTTGACATGTGTATAAATATATATTATATCAAAATGTTTGACACAATCATACCACCGTTAAAAATGGAAACAACTCCATGAGTCTCGTCATTTCTACTTGTCGTAGGTAAATAAGCATCAAGAATAATATAAACTGAGTTATGAAAACAATACTCGTATGTTAATGAAGGTGGAAATGGTTAACGACTATAGTTAAAAACGCGGAGCAGACAACTATAATCATTATTCTTATTTGTATCGTAATAATGAAAGAAAATGTGTATTTACTCATAATATTTTTCAAAAGAACTTGCAGATAGTTTGAAACAAATATTTCTCTTATAATACTATAAGCATTCATTATAGCACAAAAAAAATCATTCTACGTGAGTTTCATTTCTATTTATTCCATATTGCATTTATTTACACAAAACCAAGAATTTCATAAAAAATCTAGGTAAATTTACTGCAAGTTCTATTGAAAAACTTTTAAATAGTGAGGTTAATTCATTTTACTTTGTATACTCCTTTAATTGCCAGCCTTGTAGCAGGAATGTAAAAGAATTTCTACTTACCCACTCTTCAAATATCCGGATATCTCACTTTACGTACGAAACGCAGCAGCATGCTGATACTTCACGTTCGTTTTCTGGGAGACAGTGGTAACAACCCAGCCCATTTATGCTGTAGACAATTGTCTACAGCGTGGCTCTGCCATTTTTAAATAATTGAAAAGTGGGTAGTCTGGTCTGGGTAGATACCATCGCCTTGTCTATTTCTGCCTCCAAGCAGCAATGTGTAAATGTTATGTTCTGGTTTGAAGGATATTGAAGCCAGTGAAACTACTGGGCATTAAGAGACTTAACATCATATGTCTCTGAGTGACGAGCGCAGTCTAAGTGTCATGCAGTGCTCAGTAATTAAAAGTTCTGTCTTTTTATGGGCAGGCGTGGCGCTTACCATCAGGCGAGCGACCTACTCGTTTGGTCATTCAGACATAAAACTATATTTTTTTTAGATTTCTGCTACAAGGCTGGCGCTGGCTAATACTGTATACGTTACACATATAAGATTGATATTTTCTTTGATAATGTCATACCAATGAAAGGAAGAAGACATTTTCAACTGATTTTTATTTTCATTTCGTCACATTCACTATTGTAGCATTTATTGAATTGAACAATTGTAAGGCAGTGCATTTTCATATCATGCAGGTTATGATGCTTGAATTTTTCTAATTTAAGTAATTTAAGTTATTCGTATGTTCTATTTAGTTACAAAAATCTTTTTCAATGTACAAATAATGATTATTACATGACGAAATTAATTTGTGGTTTTATTTTTTCTCAAAATTACACAATTTTATTTCTGTAGATACAGCTTATATTAAATCGTAAAATTTATATGCTCAAGCTACAATATGGGGTCGCGCGTTGTACAGGAGCAGCAGAGACGAGCGATTGACCAAAGCTGGCTGCAGATTTGCGAGCTTCTGCATCAGAAGTCAGAACACAAAAAACATCATTCTCATAATTTGGACAATTTTATGGCGGGAAAAATATCAATAACAGAGGCAGTACAAAATGCTTTTGAAGAGTTTGTTGCGTCCCTTCCAGCCGATTTCTTCAAGTGTATCGATCAATCGATAAATTGCCACTGCGCTGGGAAAAATCATAAATAGCATGGGTGATTATTTTGATTATTATAAATAAAAAAAAGATGGGAAATAAACACGCTTTCACTTTTTTCGTACAGAACGGCAATTTCATAGATAAAGACCTATTAATTTAAAATTATGACAAAAGAATTGAAATTATGATACATTGTATCAATGTTGTATTCTTATGTCATTATAATTGGCTGTATGCTCCTCCCTTGATCACACGTCCGATTTTAGACACGAAAAAGGTACCTTTGAAAGCATTCAACAACTAAAGAGAGCACCAACTGTACTCTGCACATGTATACCGATGTATACTCGACCTTGTACATTCGATTCGCTTGAAGAAAGTTGTCCTAGAAGCATCGTACGGAGAGGAAATAACACCAAACTACTCCATCAAGACCATGAAATCAGTTACACCTGTGTTTTATCGCTTGAGTTGGCAGCACGGTCTCTGACTTTAACCGGTTCCTTGAGCCATATGGAACAAATTGGAAGACATCATTATGAAAAACTTTTAAATTATTTAAAATTAAGACTAGGCAGTATGGTCGAAAGACTATAACTAGCCGATTAAAAAATAATGTCAATTGTCATTTGTCAAATTGTCAAAAAAAAATTTTTGTCAAATTGTCAATGTTTCGTAAACGTCAAAAAACCAAAACAATTTCACGTGTTTGACTGAATGTTCAATGGTCATTGTTTATTACTAATTGAATGAAGTCCTAAAAATGGGCAAACGTAAATACGATGGTGAAAAATATATACTCTCAAAAAATAATAAAAAGGAAGATCCTGCTGAGACTGAACAAGATGGAGATGTGGAAACCGCACAACCTCAAAATGAAACAAAATTGGCTAAAAGGCCAAAAGTTGGGGGATTTGATGTTAAACATTTCCGAAAAGAGATATCAGCAAAACAGGGACAGACTATGGGTAAGTATATTTTATTCATAGAACTTTGCAAGTCAATTGGTTCATAGGCTTCCATTCGCTTCATTGGTCTAAGTAGCAGGCGTACTTAGGTTGACAAACCGTGTCGGTGTGGGTTCTAATCCCAATCACATTTTGCGTATACTTATTTAATTCAAAAATTCACACAAAAGTTGCCTGAGCTTGGAATTTGTGGCAAACCTCCAAGCCATGTGTCACTCAATAAAAGGCGCTAAAACTAACTATCTAGCCTTAATATTATTTTAAAGCAAGTTTCACATCCTCCAGTTATGCAGGTGTAAAACATTGCAATTTTGAATGCAACATATACAATTAATAATTTCTACAGATCTTACAAAGTATTTGCTTGGTGTACTAAGGCTGATAACCTTGAGGTCCTGGGTTCAATCCCCAGGTCAGGCAATCACAAAAATGAATTTTTACTTATTGGAAAAATCTAAACAATAGCTGTCTTATAATATGTTAATTTGTAGATTGGTTAGATCTTAAATGAATATAGTGAAATAGGCCCTTAGAATTATGTTTTTATTTTCCAGCACTAACACAGTTTCTACAAGTATGCCTGAACCCTGACAATGAAGTTGACTATTTACTGGAGTATCTCAAAAGTGGAGGCAATTCGCATGAGATATTGCGCCAAATAACGCAAGAGAACAAGAAAAACCTTACGTTAGCCACTCCAGCATTCCATTTATTCCATCTAATAATTCTCAAGGTGCAATCATCACTTCCACACATGATTGCAATTACGGAGGAGGCTTCTCGCTACTTCCTCAACACTTTTATGTCTACAGTGGAGATTATGATTAGTGAAAATTCGGGACCTCGGCATAGAAAAGTAGTATTAAAGCTGCTGACATCAATGGTAACATTAAACCCAGACTTGGGTATTGAAGTACTCAACCAAGCTCCGTTAACGCCAAAACATCTGCAGCATGTTGTCGATACATCCAATTACAAAGAGAAAGACAATGTACGTAGGGCATTTGTGCATTTTATGACCTCGTTTTTGGTTGACGGACACTTTCCATTGATAAAAGCGTTATTGGAAAAGCAAGGTTTACTTGGACTAGTTATACCAGGCTTAGTTCATGACGAAGCAGAAGCTGTGTTGATGTTTCTGAATATTTTAAAAAAGAATGTTGTAGACAACACTTTTATATCAAAAAGTTTGAAATTAAAAACATTCAGTCATCAAGTTCTACACAATATGTTCAAGATATTCTCTTGGAAAGGGCCACCAGAGCAAAGTCAAGATGTCAAAAATGAATTACGGCCCGAGATAATGTCTCTTCTATCAGATATTTTACTTACATTATTCACTTCGCATAAATTGGGCTTGCACTTTGTAGATAATGCTTTAGGTACAGCTGACACCAATAAGAACCAGAATTTATATAAAGCATTACTGACCTTAAAGAGACCGTGGGAAAATGAATATGAATGTCAAGTAATTCTTCAAATTGTTTCAAATTGTCCTGACTTACACAGGGCTATAATAAGTATACTGGAACAGAGCTTTGAGCCCCAACACTCTCCAATTTGGGAAAGAGCTACACAATTTTGTGTAAAATTATTAAATAAGTTAAGACCGGAAGATATGGTGTCTAGAATGACCAGTCTAAATGTGGTGCAAGTAGCTAACTTTGTGAGGTTCATAACCTTGCCTGTACCCATACTTAAACATATAAACATGAATATAGGTAAAGATCATACTATATCTGTATATTGTGTTGAGGTATTAGTAAAGATGTTGCAGTCTCTGAGGCGGTTCATTCAAATCTTGGAAGCAGAAACTTTAGTAAAAATATCAGATTTTAAATCTAAATTAGAATTCTTCTTTCCCAAACACATGCCTGTGCCGGGTGTTATAGTAAATCTTATAGAAAATATAATTAGTGCTAAAAACACATCCGAAGTTACTCAAGATTATAAACTTCCTAAAATTTCTGATACGGAATCATTGATATATTTGATTGATTTACTACTTCTGTATAATGATATTTTTCCCGCCTTTTTCGAAACTGTAGAGGGTAGTGTGGATATGAAAAAGATTCTAGATTATTCCATGTCACTATCTGAAAGCCAAACATCACTATTAAAGTTTAAAGTGGTTTCTCTGTGGTTAACACTTGATAATTCTGCTATATCCTTAAAAAATCCGATGTTTAAAGATCTATTCCTCATCATGTTAGATGTGTACACAAGTGCTGATGATTTAATCTGGATTGAAGCAAAAAATACCATGGAAATGTATTTTAAAAACACTGGTATTTTTGAATCTGATGAAAACGAAATTCATTTGATTTTATATGCACTCCGAAATGCAAAAGTCGATCCATATTCATTGATCGGTGACGTAATAGAATATGTATTAGAAAATATAAAAGAGTTAACTGATGTAGTAAGGAACCAACTTGTCAATTTTGAAGTATCTGATGAGAATACTGCAACATCATTAGAAAAGCTCTTTAATGATTTGATGGAAAATCGTAATACAGGGGACAGTGCGTTTTTAGAGAACAAAATACCATCCCCGTTTATTGTAGGCTGTATGCAGTACTTGCAATTGCACAAGGAAGTAAAAAAGAATTTAAAACCATTTCTTTCCTTGTATATAGCTAACTTATTGCACAATAATTATTGTCCAGAGCTCACTGAAGTTCTAATTGGTGATTCTAAGCTAGATGTTAGGAATTACGTAGCTAGCTGGATCGGACAACCAGTAGCACTGCCTGAGACAATTTCTGAGGAGAGTGTACTTAGGAATTTATCGAAATCAGTTATTTCTGGTGAAGATTTACGCATTGATACAATATTTCCATACTTTAAAGAAGTATCGGAAAATGGCGACATTGGTGATGGTGTTGCTTACATAATTGATACAAGCATAAATGTTGATAGCTCGGAATTATTTGTCTGGTCTAAATATCTGATATATTGCACACTGAGACTAACTAACATGGGTCAACTGACAGAAAAACAACAGAAGAAAATTATGGATTATTTCCAGCGCATACTTGTGATTGCCAGAAAACATCACATGATTGATATGTGTAGAACCATCATATTGACCTTATTCAAAAACCCTCAAGTATTAAACATTTATACACTTCTAGATACACATAAAAATGCTTCAAATTTACTAGCAACCAATTTTCTACTCCAAATCATAACTGCCAATAAAGATATCATTGACTATTTAGAAGACAAGCACAAGTTACTGAAGAGCTACCAACAGAGAAATTATAATGAAATACTTAAAGCTTTTGTTAAAATCAATAAAAAGAAAAATGTAAATTCAGATCATACTATAAAAGTTTTAGATATTGTTGGATTTAGTAAAGAAGATGATATGAGAGTGTTCAATCAAATATTTGAAGTTGAATTGGAAAACTGTGTAAAAGAAGACAAAGAACCTAGCCTCGTATTAGAATTACTGAAATATTTAATACATAAGTACTCCAAAGCAATTACATTAGAGCTACCACAACATGTTTTGAAGAGGGCGATGAAATTATATACGGACTTGTTGGAAAATAAAACAATGAGCTGTAACATGACAAATTTAGAAAATACTTTATCAGAATATTTAGAAAATAAACCCCACCAGGTTTCACGAATATACGATGATTTCTTTAAAAAGTTTTTTGATGTCAACACCGTGCGTAAGTCAACGGCGTACCTCGCTTCAGTGTTGTTGAAGTATAATGTTAAATTTTGCAACACATTTAAAGAACAAATAAAAAACCCAGATATACTGGCTTTAAGAGAATTAACATTACCACTAGGCGATGCAGTTATCAACCACAATCAATTTATAAACGAAAATAAGGACCTTCTTTTGACAATATACAATGAATACAAATCAAATATTAATAAATTTATAGAAAAACCACACAAAGCTGGTCAAATTTATGTATCCAACTGGAAATTTATAAGAAAACTGATTATCGAATGTATGGATGTGGAAGAATGTGCAAAGATTTTCGCTAAAGGCCATAAATTTGAAACAGTAGAATTGGGTCACGTACAATTGATACAAAGTATATTTCTAAAGATTTGCGCACATGAAAATTCTGTTAAAAAGGAACACCTAATTAATTATTTTCTATGTTTACTTCACATTATGACAATTGGTCTAAAAGACGCCAAAGAATCAGATGTTTTGAGTAATATCATTTCTAACATACACACAGTTATTCAAATCAGTAAAAATATTGTTCAATTTAACATTAATGAGAAGGAAGACTTTAAAAGGGTAACGGAAAGCGCTGTGTGGCAGAGCTTCTGTAAAGTTGTCTTGAAAGATTCATTAAAAGTAAAAACAGCTGATCAAGGACATGTATTGGGACCCAAACTACTATCTTTACTCAACACTTTAGTAAAACTTTTCTACCCTACTGACCATGATGATATCGTGACACTTTTCGATATGGTAACATCCCATTCGGAGTTCTTAAACGTAATACTAAGTCATCATAGCACGGATATAAAATCAAGACTAATAGATTTCCTTTATACATTAATAACTAAAAATAATTCTATTATGAAAACACAGCAAATACCGGTATTCTTGAGTGCTTACCACGCTACGAGGAGTCCATGCGACAGATTGATTTTGTCAGTATTGTACTATTACGAAAGTCATGGTCTCCCTGTCAATGAGTATAAGCCGTACGTATGGGGTGATTCCGCGGCAAATCACTACGCTGTACGAAAGAACAGAACCTCGTCTTTATGGGCGCACCCAACGCCGAATCAGATTTTGAATTTATACGAAAAAGACCTCATAGAGAGGACAGTGAGAAACTTTCCCGTGAACCAGAAGTTAGATTATCATTATGAATTGCCGAACGACGGAGAAATCTCTTTGATAAATATCATAAATGATGTAAGAGATAAAGTTTACAAAACTATGCAAAACAATGACGTAGAAACATTAGTAAACAACCTTATGGTAAAGAATAAATGGGGAGATGTGACTAGAGAATTGACGCTCGCAGATTTGACTGTAACTTCGCATCTAGATGAGGATCAAAGTATATACGATCCGGTATTCCTGTTCCCTCTGCTGGGACACTTATTAGCGCCAGGGTCCGTGGCGTCGTGCTTCAAGCTGTTACGTACAGGGTTGCTGTCGGTGCCGGTGATGGCCTTGAGCTCCAACTGTGAGATGATGAGAGCGGCCGCATACCACGTGCTGCACCGGTTCTGCATGTTATTGGAGACAGAAACGTAAGCATTAGAATTAAAAACCGCTAAAAATACGATTTATTTACAGCAAAGCTTAACGTAAGTGAGTCACCTGATGGTAAATCTAATGGAATATTTAGGTACAATATCCTAAGTGCGATGCCAACTTTAAGGGGGGGGGAGAAGTTAGAGCTTCGGCAAACTGATCGATGGATTCGGGAACTGTGTGTATGGTTTCTGAGCGTATACACGGATTTATTCATTCTGTGGCGCAGCAAGCAAGTAGTCGGTTGTGAAACGAGAGAACGTGGAACCGATCTCTATGGATCTCGAGGTCTGGGTGTAGTTTTTGATACATACAAGTTAAACTAGTGTGGGGTCAGAAACATATATGTGACTGTTGAGTGTATTTGTTTATAATATTGGTATTATCGCATTGTTTCTTCCAGTTATCTTGTCTTTACGTAAAAACACTTTAATTTGAAAAAGCACCTTAATCATTTTCTTTTTCTTTCACAGTAAACACAAAAATGACAAGTTATTCCTCACGGATTTTATAAGCACACTCAGGCATAGTCTCGCATCTATCCAAGGCGGGAAAGAGGGCATAGACAACAGAAATCCGAGACTACCAGCTGTCGACGCTCTGTACCTAGCCAGAGCCTTGCTAGTATCAACAGCACCAGCCGATCCACTATATCGATCAGTTAACAACTTTTTCATAGCGAAGCAAGTCATCGATCTCACAGTGGTCCCAGATTTCCTTAGCCTATTCCATGATAGTGAAATAGAAGCGGTTGATCGGAGAATATGGATATTGGATATCGTCCGTGATGGAGTTAAATCTATGTCTGAAGTCAATGTAACATTCAAGACTATGTGCTTGAAAATGATTATGGATTTTTACTCCTCAGTGCTAAGTGATAGGAGGGTTAAAGAGAGGGTTATTTATGCTCTTAGTTCTGTTATAGCTGTACCTAGAGCATCAGAGATACTTATAGAAAGTTACGGGTTGATATCATGGTTGCATTCTGTTGTTAAACATTTAGATAAAGACAGAAATATCATCAGAGCTGTTTATGGTCTTATTACTAATCTATTGAACAGCATGACAGTCAATGCTCTCGCGAGAAATATTATTAAAACAAATAATAAAGATTTAATAGAATTGCAGATCAATAGGAATGTGGAATTAGAGATAATGTTAGTAGTTTACGATCTTTTAAAGAGTGTTGAGGGCATGGAAGTAGAAGATGCTATAACTTATGTTAAAATTTACAAATTGATGTCTAAAAGGACTCGTAAGAATTTAAATAAGAATGAAATGTTATATTTAGTCAGTAAAATAGGCGTGTTCTTTACTGATTGTGAAATAAAGAACTTATCCAGAGCATTACTAAGTAAGGACTTACTTTTATTAAAAGGTGCAAACATTAATTTGTTTACAGATGATTCAAAACATATTTTATTTAAGGATTTACATGACGTTGTAAGCGATTATATCATGTAATTGTTTGTGGAATATTGTAAAATAAATAATACTTGTAGATTTAAAGTGACTTATTTTTCTGGTTGAAAGTGATCAAATGTTGGTTCTAACCAGCTCCACCCCGAGACTCCTCGAAGACAATCAAACGCCAGTTGTAATTCCAGGCTTTTTACAATTGCTGTTGATTGCGTGACATAAAACCACGGGCGCTAAGCACTCGACGATCTGATATCGATTGAAAGCGAGTTTATAATGTTCCTATTGGATTAATTGACTCGTAACAGGCAAGGGACACACCGGTTGTTGTTACCGGCTAAGTTACAAAATGACTATTACCTAAGGCTATTTAAGTAAGTATTTATTGCACACAATCCCTGTGTTTAAACGTTGAATAATATTAGATAAATAGGTATTAGTAGTCAGTAGCAGATCCAGGATTTTGGTTTTGAGGTGCTTGACCCAAAATAAGAATAAAAATAATTGGGAATATACTATACCTACCTACTTAAAATGGAATAAGTAAGCGTAAGCGATGAAAATTATATTGTAGGTAATAACTAAGAAATTAGGATAATATCAAGATTTATATGAGACTCGTCAGTGGACCCAAATGTTTTTTTCTTGAGCCCCTTTGTCTCTAGGTGGTAATATATGATATGCGAGAGACCGTCTCGGCTGGTATCACCGCTTTGTTTATCTCGGCCGCCAAGCAGCAGTGTGTAAGCACTGTTATTTTTTAAAAGCATAGGCCGGCAAACGCCCAAGTAGGTCACCTGATAAGTGATCTCCACCGCCCATGTACGTCCACAATACTAAAATCATGAGTGCGTTGCCGATCTTAAATAAAAGCGATAATTAAGAGATTGGGAACGCAGCAGCAAGCCGCTACTTTATGCCGGTTTCTGTGACTGGTAGCGACCCGGGCGAACCGGCACATTCGTGCTGTAAACTCAACTGTCTACAGCGTGGCTCTACCACTCAAATGTGTATCGGATTGAATAGCATTGAAATGACATTACTGTGTATTTATTATAAGACTAAAAAACGTAGATATGTCTCGGGGCTCGCCAGGAGCGCAGTCCAGTGCCATGCAGTGCTTTGTAATGCGTTTTTTTTTGTGGCGTTGCTTCTGTTTATGAGCAGGCGTGGCGCTCACCATCAGGCAAGCGACTGCTCATTTCGTCATTCAAGCGAATAAAAAAATATTTAAATTCATTACTCAAGCACGTGTGATGTATTATGTAATATTTCAGCGATGCTCAGAAACAGTTAATTATGTAGATACGTGTATCTCATGTAAATGCATGACAGACCACACTCTTATGGAAATAACTGGTGATAATCTTGTATTTAAAATTCTAGACGATCTCGAATTAAAATACTATTTCTACGTGATGCAGAGCAATCGATTTTATCACTGGGCCATCTTTACTTAAATACTTAACTATTTTACTAGCTGATGCGCAATTCAACATGCCACTAGCGGATCCAGGGGGGGAGGGCTAAGGGCTCAAGCTCCCCCCAAAAGCATTTGAGGCCACTGACAAATCTCAAATTAATCTTGATATTATCCTACTTTCTTAGTACTACCTACAATATAATTTTCATCGCTTACCTATCTTTACATATTCCCTTTTTAAGTAGTTATAGTATATTTTCAATTAATTCTAATTTTGTGTCAAGCCCCCTCCAAACCAAAATCCTGGATCCGCCACTACAACATGCCTATTGAAGCAGTTACAAACACTCCATGGCACTGCACTGTGCTCATCATATAAAAAAAAAAAAAAAATACACCCAACAGTCACACACATAAGATGTGTAAGAGCGGGAAAACTGATAGTAAGTGATCATCGCCGCCCAAGGACGTCATCAGTAACACCAATTATAGGGTATTTGACTGTCTAATTTTATACAATATTTTATATAGGTACAAACGATATGTTTTACAAAAAATAATTAAAAATGTCCGCAGTTTATGTTTTACATATTGTTATGAGCAAAGGTTGGCGTGTAGTGGGAAAATCTCATTATCTATTTCATTGTATGTCGGACGGGATAGAAAACTTAACGCCCAGTATTTTAACTTCATTGTCTACGACATTCTTTGGCTTCAATGTCTTCAAAGTGGAATAACGCTTGCACAATGCTGCTTGGTGGTCATCTTGGTGGCAGAAAAAGAAAAATCTGGGATGCTTACCCAGCCATAGGTACGCTAGTATACAAGAGACATTACTTCAATACAGCTTAGTAGAGTTAATTGGTCCATCAAAATGTGCTCTTAGGTATATCCCACACTTATTTTTTTGTAAAAGGGTATAGACCACGCTGTGAACCAAATAATTGCTATAAAAGCTACAGCTTAATTCTCCAAACAGGTGTTCGGAATTTAATTAGGCCAGTGTCGTAAATACCTGTTTATAGAAGTATTATTTGACAGCATGTCGGATTACCGTCAGCTATCGTGTGTGCTCCTGTCGGATTTAAATACTCAAATATTGCGCTAGTATTTAATGATGTCCGGTTTCTTGAATGATACTATCTCTTTGGATACTATCAGTGGATGTTGTCAGTATTTTTTAAAATAAATTTATAGTAGGTAGTTAGTAGTCGTTTCATACGCGTCCGTCCGCGACGTGACTGATAAACTTCAGGAAAGTCGCTTAAGGTGATTTGATCACGTTTTGAGGAAACCACAGGAGTACGTCGGTCGCAAGTGTCTGTGCCAGAACGTACCAGGAGTACGATCCCGCGGACGGCCCAAAAAACGCTGGCTTGACGTATTTGAGGCAGATATGAGAGCCAACGGTCTTACTACAGAGGATGCTCAAGATCGGGCGAAGTGGAGGCGTCTTAGTGGGAAGGCGGACCCTGGCAATGGTCGGGATAGCGCTAGGTAGAAAGAAAGTTAGTAGTCGTTTCATAGTAGCATGATGCAGCCCCGGATCTACGATTTTTTCGTCCTGGGGCAGAAACTTGATAGTGGCGCCCCTCTCCAACGTTTGAGATAAATTACTTAAAAAAACTCGCAAATATATAATGGTTGGCATTTTCGTGAATAGGACAATAAGAACCCTCTAATAAATTTGTACTTTTCACTTGTGGTGTGGGCCTGTGTGGCGCCTTTTTCTTACAAGTCGACGGTGAACCAACCAGGGCTTCCGTTTGCTAGGCGCTTTGTGGAGCAAGATTTTTATTTTTAAACATATTAAATTATGATTTTGGCGCCCTCTGAAACTGCCGCCCGGCGCGGGTGCCTCGGTTTGCCCCGCATTAAGTCCGGGACTTTCTGCTATAAAAAAATATAAGACGGAAACAAACCCGGTGAACTTTGGATACACTTTTTGTATCTAAGGTTACTCATTCAGGGATAAAGGGTGTGAGAATCATAAAAGATAAAATATGACCTTCCATTAATCAAAAGCTCGCCGACGCCCATGGATGCAAATATATATTAAAGGTATATATGTAAATCTTAAGAGAGCCCGGCCGATTGTTCCGATACCAATGGCGCATATTTAAACCATTTAATTTGAACATATGCAAACGAAAAGGTCTTTATCGTATCGTAAAATGGGTGTAGGGTGTATATGAATTATTTACTTGTACCTAATTTTTATTTCTTAAAATATTTAAACTATTTTTTTATGGCATAGGCCGGCAAACGAGAAAGTGGATCACCTGATGGCAAGTGATCTCCACCGCCCATGTACGCCCACAATACCAAAAGAATCATGGGTCTATGCTATAAAAAACATCCACATTTCGCCGAGCTTATTTCCGCCCCATGAAGTGATAGAGGCGTACGGGGCACAATTCTAGACTCCGGCAGATTTTTCAAGGGTTGTGGGCATTCATGGACATTGGACGGTCGTCGTTTACCATCAGATGACGGCACGTGTTGTATTTATTCGTCTACTCCCTGTAAAGGCTCATCCTGATTAGTGCAACTTGGTTTCGGCACAAGGTACAGAACAAGTAATGAATTCTAGTGTGAACGAGCTTTTTAAGGTCCCAAAAAGTCTTGCTATAAGTGTGGTGACAATAACATAGAGACGTGCGCAGGATTCGCGCGGAGCTCATTATTCCTCTTTGTGCGTCGCGTCGGACCGCGTTGCAGTAAATCAAAATGGCCGACTCGTCTTATTTCGTCTGTAGCCATGTTAAAACTCCCAACATTATCTTTCACATCTCATCGTACTTGAACAAAAAGAATTGTAATTGACGGCATGAATTGTTTACCCCTTTCACTACGTAATGCTAATCAAACGATTATCTCGTGATATTGCTATTAGTTGTTGTACTTATTTAGGAGATATTACCTACTTTTATCATTTACTATTAGGTGACCGGCTTGCTAGTTTTCGACCTCTGCTATGAAAATAAAACTTGATATATGTGGTATTGCGTATAGCCCCGCTGCTACCAGTTTCATCTGCAGAAGAGATGGCTGCCGGAAAAGCGAGGTAAAATAACAGTGAGATTTTTGGAGGACCAAATAATACCAAATCGATTTATTATCAAGTCACCTTCGATTTTCGTCATTTTAGGTGTTATGTAGGCGACCGCGATGGTGATAAGATGCCATCAGGTGACCCATTTTTTAGTTTAACGACCTTCTGCCACAAAAAAGCAGGGTAGTAAAATATATTTTTTACTTATTTTTCAGGTGGATACTACGAACAATATTATATTTAGAGGGCAATTGTTAGTTTATACATTCACACTCACGCCTGTAATCCCCGAAGGGGTAGGCGGAGGTGTAACCAGTACACCCACATTTCGCCGAGCGTATTTTCGTCCCTTATGTGATAGGGGGCGAGCCTATCGCCATACCGGGCACAAATTCCAGACTCCGGGCTGATACTGAGCATTTCGTAATAGAAAAACCCAATACCACTTTACCCGACCCGGGGATCGAACCCGAGACCTCAGAGTTGACCTCAATCGTAACGCGTACGCATTACAATTGCGCCATCGAGGCAGTTGTTAGTTTATCTATGGCACAAATGGACCAGCTCGACTGAGTTATTGTCGCTGTCTTCTGACATGATGTGGCAGCTTACTGCCGCGTTTCGTTATGTGAGCATGATTGCCGGAGCCCCAAATACCCATCGCTGTCCCAATACCCATTCCTATTCTTTATAACCGGCAACAAAATCGTGATACCGGTATTGTGGGTTTTTATGGGCGGTGGAGATCCCTTACAATCAGGTGACCCACCTGCTTGTAACAAAAAAGCAAGTAGTAAGCAGTAGCAATGCTCGTGTGTTAATACTTCTTAAGTGAGTGAAGTGATTGATGCTGAACCAAAGGACGTAATCCAAAACTCCAGACACAGGTATGTCCATAAAATAATTCCGTCGCCTCAGTTAATCATTCAAGAAAACGTATATTTTGCTTTGATTTCTAGTGAGAGGCAACATAAATAAATACACCCAACAGTCACACACATAGTCCTGACCCCACACTAAGTTAACCTGTATTGTGGGTATCAGGAACTACGAAGGACTTGCGTTCGCACAACTCTCAGACCCGAAACAAATATTTGTGGATCATACAAACATTTGTCTCGGTGCGGGAATCGAACCCACGGCTTCTCGCTTCGCAGCCGATGACTCGTCCATTGCGTCACGGAGGCTGTCAAAAAGAAAGGCCAAAGTGAATGAAGCCAGGACCTCACTCATCTTAAGGCCTAAGCATGCTGCCACTATACGAGTATATACCAATTATAGATAGTTTATTTTTAGTGAATCTTTGTTAAACTTGTGGATTGTTTATTTATATTTTATCGTTGTACTAGCTGTTGTCTGCGACTCCGCCCGCGTCAATATCTTTTTCTAGGATAAAAATATTCCGTTCCTAAAAAAAGTTGAAAACAAAATTCAACTCTCACTTTTACCTAATCAGCGACTGTGGTGTATTTCTCTTTTATATTTATAAATAGTATTTTTTTTATAGTATAGGCCGGCAAACGAGCAAGTGGGTCACCTGATGGTAAGTGATCTCCACCGCCCATGTACGCCCACAATACTAAAATAATCATGGGCACGTTGCCTACCTTAAATGAAAGGGATAAGTTAGGGATTGGGAAGGGGAGGGGAATTTGGGCCTCCGGATTTCTCACTCACCGTACGAAACTCAGCGGCAAGCTGCTACTTTACGCCGGTTTTCTGTGAGACAGTGGTAACGACCCGGACGAGCCGGCCCATTTATGCTGTAGACAGAACTGTCTACAGCGTGGCTCTACCACTCAAAACTCAGTTCAACTATGGTTCTACTCTAAACAATTTTTATATTAAAAAGGAAATTCTCAGTTGTTATTAGAGTTTGCAATACAGCGGTCTTCCATATTTCACCGTTACAAAAGTCAGGTTGAAAATATTGAAATCCGTTATTGTTATTAACTTACTGGACCAGTTAGTAAATTGCGTAATGAAAGCAATTCAATAAAATTCACCAGAAAAATTACGTGAAAAGCCGTTTTCTGTCAAGGTTTTCGAGCGGTCTTGCATTTTACCCTTTCCCACATATGAAATTTCCGTAAATTCGAAGGGGATAGAAGACCCCATAAGCAAAGTGGTAATAGTGGCTTAGCCGTCGGAGGGAACGCACGACTGAGCGTCATTGAGCATTTTTAATTATTGTGAGTTTTTAGAAAATATCACGTAAAAATGTTGGTGCATTTGAAATAGTGCGGTCAGTAAATTGTCTATGATTTGTGATGGACTAGTGATGTGAAAGTTTGGACTTCGGAACTAGCTGGATGAATAGTTTTTCGTTATAAGGTAAAAACACTATAATCATTAATTGAGATATTTAGAAAAATGCAACCGAGTTGGGTTCTTTTGAGATACGATCAAAGATTTAAGTACATTATAAATTCACGCCATCACCCCAAAGGGTTACGCAGAAGTGCAGATAGCTCACATACAGTCCACAGATAGATCCAAATAAAACTCTTGAGTAGTGGGGAGGAGAATTGAGTGGTTTAGTCACACTGTAGACAGTTTTGCCAGCTCTACCGGGTTGTTACCACTGTCTCGTAAAGTAGCGGCTTGCTGCTGTGTTTTTTACGGTGAGTGAGATATATCCGGAGGCCCAAATTACCTCCCGCAACGCGTCCATGATTCTTCTGCTATTGTGGGATTTCATGAGCGGTGGAGCTTATTTACTATCAGGTGACCTACTTGTCCCTTTGCCGGCCTTTACTATAAAAAAGAGACACTACAAACAAATGAAAATATCACGACAGCGTCATATATGAGATATATATCTAGACTTTGTCTAGATATTACCCAGGTACAAGTGGCTCCACACACATCTATAGTTGGCCTACAGGCTTATGCAACGTTTCCAGCATTTCCAACAACTTTTTAATTTTGTTTAGGTGGGTGTCCAGATTACTATGATTAAGTAACTAAAAGATATGGGGAGCGATTCAGTCGACCCTTGGCTGCTTTTAGTTTATTTAAAAATGGTAGGTAGTAGGTCGCTCGCATGCGAGGACATTAAAGCCAGTGAAATTACTGGGTATTATGAGACTTAACTCCTTATGTCACTTATGATTGGTGTGGCTTCTATTTATGGGCAGGCGTGAAGCTCACCATGCGTTTTTCACCCACAATTTCCAACAGAAAACACTTTTCGAGAATATCACTAGTTTTTAAACACCTAGGCATATTTTCTGTGATTACTCAGCAATTCTGTAGTCAAAAGCTGAGAAAAATACGCCATTTGCACCTCGCGGCTCAGTTTCACTGATTACGTAACATGTTTGAAGTAACTTGTAATCATCATATCTAACGGCTAACTACTATGGTGTTTACATCAACTGTATTATACATACACTATGTTTGATGTTGAGGGGAACTTATCCCAGAGCTAAGTCCCCTAAGGCATAATGCTACCTCAGCCGCCAACAATTCAGCGCGACGTAGATTTTTATCTACCATTTTACTAGAGGTTTATATAAGAGGATTTATGGATCACCCCTCACTCAATGTAGACAGGTCAGCGGCGTCACCTGAGAATGGAAACCTAGTTTCAACTATATTTAAATTAATTACCTATCAAAGTACCTTAGTGATAAAAACCGCAGTGAGTGCAAGAGGTTTCGCCCTCAAACCCATCAAATGCGTATCATGTTGCCGTCTTGTAAGGGGATATGAGAATTATAGCCGGGCCGTGGGCCAGTGGCCGGGGGCTAGGTTACGTCGCGCTTCATTACGCGATGTGATACTTCGGCAGGTGTAACCAAGTAGGGTCGTAATAGGTAATATTTCGCTGCATGTGTATATTTTTGCTGTCTAGTTGTCTATATTTTTTTACTTTGCGAGAGTAGCAGCATACTTAGGCTAAGAAACCGGCGAGGTCCCGAATTGTGCCCGGTATGGCGACCGTCTCGCCCCATATCACATCATGGGACGGAAATAAGCTCAGTGGAATGTGGGTGTACTGGTGACACATCTCACAGACATTATAGGCGTGAGTGCGTATGTATGAATTATATGTTTTTTCGCAAATTTATGACCAAACAGGTTCTTTTGTACGAAAATTCTGAAACTTGTATACTTAAAAGCTTGCACCTATAGAGTAATAACAACTTGCACCCATACTCAAGTGTTCGATGTGCATGTTGCAATTACACAAGCGTACAGTTTTGTTCAGTTCACGCAAATTAGTTACGCCAATCAACGGTAAATAACATCGCAGTTACTTTCATTATGTGGGAATTAACAATCGACTTTTTATCAAATTCATAATGCAGTAAATAGTAGTTTCGTGGGCGTTTTAAATAGATATTCGTGGACAGCAAATACTTTAAGTTAAAGGCTTTGGTGGACAGACATAATTCTGATGCCAAAACAACTGTAAAAACTAATAATTCACACCATGTTTAAAAATATTTACAAAGTTTTAACAATGATAGACATACTAGGTGGTCTCGTATGGCTGTCACGTAGGTAGGGCCGTCAGTGTTGTTACCACCGCTTTGTCTATTTCTGCCGCCAAGCAACAGTGTGTAAGCATTGTTGTATTTCGGTTTCAAGGATAATAAAGCCAGTGAAATTACTGACTGCCTCGGTGGCACAGTTGTAATGCGTACGCGTTACGATTGAGGCCAACGTTGAGGTCTCGGGTTCGATCCCCGGGTCGGGTAAAGTGGTATTGGGTTTTTCTATTACGAAATGCTCAGTATCAGCCCGGAGTCTGGAATTTGTGCCCGGTATGGCGATAGGCTCGCCCCCTATCACATCGTGGGACGGAGATACGCTCGGCGAAATGTGGGTGTACTAGTTACACCTCTGCCTACCCCTTTGGGGATAACAGGCGTGAGTGCGTATGTATGAAATTACTGGGCATTATGAGACTTAGCATGTCACTGGGTGACGAACGTAGTCCAGTGCCATGCAGTGCTTAGTAATTCAAAGTTCCGTATGGTGTTGTCGCCTGCCCATAAACAGACGCCTGATGGTACGCACTAGCTTACGAGCGATCTGCTCGTCACGTCATTGAAGCTTATAAAAAGTGATTTGGCAACCTAAGTACTTTTTTTTTATTATTAGATTGAGTGACAAGACGAGCAGGTCGCTCGCCTGATGGTAAGCGCCACGCCTGCCCATAAACAGAAGCAACACCACACAGAACTTTAAATAAAGCACTGCATGACACTGGACTGCGCTCGTCACCCTGAGACATAAGGTGTTAAGTCTCATAATGCCCAGTAATTACACTGGCTTCAATGTCCTTCACACCGGAACACAACAGTGCTTACACATTGTTGCTTGGCGGCAGAAATAGACAAAACGGTGGTACCAACCCAGCCGGTCCCTCGCAAACGAGGGACCTACCACCTTGTAAAACTTGTTAACACATACCATTTATTTAGTTTGCGAACTCCGCACACAACCCCACACACTCTCACACATAAACCCACACTCTCACATAAATCCCACGCTCAAACACAAACCCACACTCACGGAAAACCACACTTTCACACACCCCTCGCTCTCGTACACACCCCCACATTACCCCCAGACACACACACATAAACACACACTCAAGCATAAACGCACACACGCTCTTTGGCTTCACTCACGCTAACAAATGTTTTCATTATTTTAATTGGTTTCTCAAGACACAGGCTCCGCCTAATTTGAGAACCCCTGGTAAATGTTTTTGTATCTTTCTCTATTTAAATAAAGATTTTTTCATTTTCATTTTCATTTTCATGGGTCGTAGACCTTTTTAGAGTAGTTCGTAGTGCGTAAATTAACTTTCCATTTTAGCACATTTACCGTTTGTTACGCAAGTTGCAGGTAAATATCATGGAACCGACTATAATTAACGTTAAAAAACAATTTACACACTTACAAGAACTGAAGGAAAATCTTTATTTTGTCCTACATTGACTCGTCTTCTTTGTTGGCTGTTGTTAATTTAATCATTAGTTGCTTTTTAATTCTTCGTTAATTATCGCGCGCTTTGGCGGTAAACAAGACATCGTACAGTATATGGGCCTTGACTTTTGATTTTTTTTCCTTTTTTTTATTGTTATATTCTAAGTATTAATCAATATATTTTACTGCATGGGTAGAACTCCTAATTGTCGGGGTTTTTTAACCGAATCGGTGTACTTTTGTCATTTTAATGTACATACATACGCACTCACGCCTATAATCCCCGAAGGGGTAGGCAGAGGTGTAACCAGTACCCCCATGTTTCGCCGAGTGTATCTCCGTCCCACGATGTGATAGGGGGTGAGCCTATCGCCATACCGGGTACAAATTCCAGACTCCGGGCTGATACTGAGCATTTCGTAATAGAAAAACCCAATACCACTTTACCCGACCCGGGGTCGAACCAGAGACCTCAGCGTTAGCCTCAATCGTAACTCGTACGCATTACAACTGCGCCACCGAGGCAGTATTTTAATGTACTTATGTATATTGCTTTCTTCGCCAATTTTGTACAGGTTTTGTGGAAAAAAATCATTCGATAGAGTTTAGCTACGATGTAAATAAAAAAAATAAAAAATAGTTAGAATCTGATGAAGTACGGAGTAAATAAATGAAACTTCTCAATTCAACATATAACAGCACATTTGTCGCGGTTTATTTATTGTATTGGTATTTAACTACCATAACTAAAACTTGAAAAACTAAAATAAGTTAAACAATACTTAAAAACCGATTCATAAAGTAACTAAGGCCGACTTCTACGACGATCCTAAACCGAGATTTACCACTTAACTTGTTTACTTATGTCAAATTTTCATGCGATTTGACGTCTCTTACACTGGTTTAGTGGGTTAAGCTCGATTAGGACCATATGGCCATATGAGCCTAAAAGTAATAACAATTTCTAGAAGTCTTTTTGGAGTCTGTGTAATTTAAGTTGCCAACCGACAGCTGCGGCTAATAACTTCTTTTATTTTAAAATTTTTAGTGTTAGTACAGCTATGACATGGAAATTTTAATATAATAAAACTCGCGAAAAGCCAGCTAGCTAGCTTAGAACCTCTTTTATAAACCTGTAGATAATTACGACATAATTCCCTGGATTTACGACAGCCTCCGTGGCGCAGCGGGCGAGTAGCCGGCTGCGAAGCGAGAGGCCGTGAGTTCGATTCCCGCACCGAAACAAATGTTTGTGTGATCCACTAATATTTGTCTCGGGTCTGGGTGTTGTGGGTTGGCAAGACCCTCGTTGTTCCTGATACCCATGATACAGGTTAACCTAGTGTGGGGTCAGGACTATGTGTCTGTTGGGTGTATTTATAAAAATAAATAATTAGTCCAGGATTCTGGTTTTATCAGCATTAGGCCAGCGTGGTGGACCAAGACTTAAAATCTTTAGTAAACGAGGCATGTGCGCCGTATTTCCAATACTTTCCACCTTTATTATTTATTAACGATTTATTGACGATTTACCTTTTTAAAATCATAATTACATACAAGACTAAAAATGTAACATATTCTATCTTATAATCACAGATTCGAAACCAAAAAACGTTTTTAAATGGTTATTGGCTCGTAAAAGTTTGTTGGGTCGTATTTTAACGTTGCTATGGTTTTACGGTGTAAGTGCAGCGTATTGATCGCCCGGAACCGCTGATTGAGTTATCCAAAACGCGTTTTATATTATTAATTGCATATTGCGTTTCTTTTTAATGCAGTCTTGAGGAGATAAAAAAAATACGTGTCGATTTGAGAACCTTCTCCGCTTTTTCGTCGGTTAAAAACCAGATCAGGTTCAATTTCATCGTGAACACGTTTGATGTTTATAAGTTTGCGTACCCACAAGGGGTCAATGGAATTTTATACTAAACCTAATACAAGATATTTACCAGTAGCGGAATAACGCAGACGGCTGTCCGTCCCGGGCCTCCGATCTTAGAGGCCTCCAAATATCGAAATCACATCTATGTGCAGAAAAAGCTCACTAAGTAGATTTGCCGCCCCGGGCCCCCGACTGTCCAAGTTTAGTCCGCCATTGTTACATACAAAAATAAAATCCAAATGCATCATAACAATTTCTGACAGCCTCCGTGGCGCAGCGGGCGAGTAGCCGGTTGCGAAGCGAGAGGCCGTGGGTTCGATTCCCGCACCTAGACAAATGTTTGTCTGATTCTCAAATATTTGTCTTGGGTCTGGGTGTTGTGGGACCGCAAGTCCCTCGTAGTTCTTGATACCCACGATACAGGTTTACCTAGTGTGGGGTCAGGACTATGTGTGTGACTTTTGGGTGTATTTATTATAAAATTTTATAGCATCGTAAGACCAATAATTATTGGAATGAATAATAGGACTTCCCATTCGACCGCACTCGGCCGGTTTTTCTAATCTAATATTCCAGTCTTTTTTGACCGTCTCGGTGGCGCAGTTGTAATGCGTACCTATGCGTTACGGCTGAGGCTGACGCTGAGGCCTCGGGTTCGATCCCCGGGTCGGGTAACCGTGATATTGGATTTTTCTATTTCCAAATGCTCTGTATTAGCCCGGAGTTTGGAATTGTGCCCGGTATGGCGAAACGCTCACCCTCTATCACATCATGCGACGGAGATACGCTCGGCGAAATGTGGGTGTACAGGTTACACCTCTTCCTACCTCTTCGGGGATTACAGCCGTATGTTCGTATGTATTCGAAGTCCTGAAACAATCATGTAAAAACACACAATAATTTATCTGACCTGGAAATCGAGTCCAGGACTTCTCGGGTACCCACCCGATATGCTGTCAGCTTATATACCACCAATGGGCTATTTTAAACTATTAGTAATTCTGTCATTCCACTTGTCCGTTTCTGTTTTAAACAGGTTATGTTTAGGAAAGGTCGTGACTCGTGTAATCAATATGTACAAAGTCGCGTGACAGAACTGTATTGATTAAATATTTTGGGTACCTTTTATGAATGGAACTTATCCAGTTACAAAGTTTATCATAAATTACCATCACGGAATTCCGAGCGATTTTCGATATTCAGACATTTATGGGTTTTAAGTTTCTTACCTAATTCAAGAAGCTGCGATAGCTTAGCGGAGAGTGGTACGGACTGTTCCTTCTTTTTCTCTTTTTTATAATATATGCTGGCAAACAAGCTAGTGGGTCACCTGATGGTAAGTGATATCGGCGCGTTGCCGACGTTAAAGGAAAGGGATAAGTAAGGAATTGGGAAGGGGAGGGGGATTTGGGTCTACGGATATCTCACTCACCGTACGAAACGCAGCCGCAAAGCTGCTACTTTACGCCGGTTTTCGGTAAGACATTGGTAACGACCTGGACGAGTCGGCCCATTCATCCTGTAGACAAAACTGTCTACAGCGTGGCTCTACAGAAATAAAACTCATTTTTACTCAGTTAACCATTTAAATACTATCATAATACTCATTAGTTTGCTAATTAACCGCGATGTATCTCATTTGGCCGGTCATGAGCGGTTGCTTACCAACCACTTCTCATCCGCCAAGTCTAGATAGATAGATAGATAGAATATTCTTTATTGCACACTAAATAAAGTAGGTAGCTTATAAAACGAGGATCATACAGTAAGGGTGATACAATGGGCGGTCTTATCGCAAACAGCGATTTCTTCCAGACAACCTTAGATTGATGATCGCAGAGCTCAGTGACGTCTCATCTTTTGAATACTGATGAATTCATGCTTGTAAATGGAGATTATGATTGCGCGTTTTGTGTGTCTTTAGAGAAAATTGGCTTGTATTGTATTTTATTAAAACTGCAGAAACACAATAAATGTATGAATTCAATAAATAAAAATATAAACTGAATAACCCAAACCGCGGTGCATTTGCTATTTTAGTTAAATACTTTACCATTTAACGTACTCCATTATTAAGTCTTAACCAAATTTATAAGGGATCACCACGAAAAAGAACGGTGAGTAAGATATTTAAATGACTCTGCTGATATTGTGGGCGTTCATTTGCGGTAGAGATCACTTCCTATTAGGTCACCCACTTGCTCGTTGGACGAACTATACTATAAAAGAAAAAAATTACAATAATTTTTAATTAAAACGATACCGTAATCGGTCCCTTCATCTCCCAGGCCAACAGTAAAATCAATGGTGACTCCGGCTGCATGTTCCAAAACGGTAAAAACTTAAAACTAAGATGGATAACCGTGGAGTTTTAATCTAATATCTTCAATTAACGTGAACAACAGAAAAGTCACCAGCCCGGCGGGGTGACCACGAGCCGTTATTAAAAGTTACAGAATTTGTGTAGTCATGCTAGAAACTTGTCACTACTTTTAAATTTTAAAAGGATGTACGAGCAAGCTGGTGATGATTGCCGACCTAAGACGAAGGGGAAGGGGATTTGGGCCTCCGGATATCTCACTCACCGTACGAAACGAAGCAGCAAGCAAGACTTTACGTCGGTTTACTGTGAGGCAGTGGTAACGACCCGGACGAGCCGGCCCATTCATTTTGTAGACAAAAGTGTCTACAGCGTGACTCTACCACTCAATGTAGCTCATTTTGTCGAGTTTATAAGACGGGTAGTCCCATGATATGGTAGGGGGCGAGCCTATCCTCATACCAAGCACAATTCCAGACTCTGGGCTGATAATGAGCATTTCGTAATAGAAAAACCCTATATCACTTTTACCCAACCCGAGGATGAACCCGAGACACAGCAGTCGTAACGCGTACGTATTACAACTGCGCCACCGAGGCAGTCAGTAATGTACAAAGCTAGCAAGGTACGCTATATTTAACCTCGCTCTATCCCAAAAAGTCTTGGGCTGGCAATACTTCCAGTTACCACATATAAAACTATGGTAACCCTAGTGGTAGTGGTATCGCCATGAATGGCGCGGCACGCCTCGAACTGATATTAGATTAACCCTACATAGATGTGCTTCTATACAACGGTTTCGATTCATGACCGCTCCGGTTTAGGACGATGATGGAGATACGATCTTCTGAAATTAATAAGGACCTCGGGTAAAATCACAGACATACACGTAAATAGACATCACAGGTACCTACATCAATCTATCTGATACCAGTCTTGTCACATTTTTAGGTAAATGGGCGGTATCGGCTAATTCGGCGAACTTCGGATTTATGCAAATCGATGTTCGATGATTCTGTCGTACCACCGAACGACCGTCTAATGGCCAAAACGATGTACAACGATTTATGACGTCACATGAACTTCAATAAAACTGATTTATTTGAATTAATTAAAGCCGGCCCGCAGGCGATTAATCTGAATGGACATGAACGCCGGCAGAGTTGATGTAGTTCGGCGAATTAGGCAGTACCGACCCTGATTTAACCATTGATATATTGGCTCTTGCCGAAAGTGAAATTGTAAGGTCACAAAAAAACATTTGATGACGAGAATGAAAATGTGTATGGGTAAAATAGATATAGCAAAATATAAGGGAGTTAGTTTGGGCGAATGAATATTATGACTGCCTCGGTGGCGCACCTGTAAAGCGTACGCGTTACGCCGACGCTGAGGTCTCGGGTTCGATCCCCGGGTCGAGTAAAAGTGATGTTGGGTTTTTTCTATTACGAAATACTCAGTATCAGCCCGGAGTCTGGAATTGTGCCCCGTATGGCGATGGGCTCGCCTCCTATCATACCATGGGACGGAGATACGTTCGGCGAAATGTGGATGTACTGGTTACACCCCTGCCTACCTATGGGGATTACAGGCGTGAGTTCATATGAATGTATGAATATTATTGTGATGCTTTTAGTTCCTATTCCGTAATAGTTAAGAAATATTAAAAGCTGCCTCGCTGGCGCAGTTGAAATGCCTACGCTCGGTTCGATCCTAGATAATATTAGGTTTTTCTATACATATTGTACAAGCCCGGAGTCTAAAATTGTGCTCGGTATGGCGATAGGCTCCTATAACATAATAGAACAGAAATAAGCTCGGCGGCTCGGATATGTGAGTATACTGCTTACACCTCTGCCTAACCCTTCCGGGATTACAGGCGTGAGTGCGTATGTAATATGTTAAAAGTTATGGCCGAGCCATCAAAATTATAAATCATGATGTTTCTATAAATAAAAATTAGAATTAGGATTTTAGAAAAATAAAATGTTACACTACATAAATGATAGGAAACCATGGAGTTAGGGTGTTGCTAACGCAATATGGCGGAATACATATTTTATCAGTAGTGTGTTTTGGTTATAATAAGATTATTAAACTGTAAATTATGAGGTTTTTAAGTGCCCAGTAGGGCCTATGAAGATAAAGTTACGTTGATTTTGATTTTAACCACGATTATGGTGGGCATACACTCATAGTCAATTATATCTAGTTGCAAATATTGTTATACCAGACTCCCCATTTAAAGCTAACACAAAATCAATCTACTATTCCTAAATTATATCTAAGTGACTACTTAATTATATCTAGAAACTTTACAGCGAATCAGTAGATGACATGTTCTGTAGAACATCAGAATAATCCGCCATACAGTCGCCAGTCGGTATTTTTGAATGGGCCTGCCAGTCTGTAGGGCAGTGACCCCGTGCAATTCGTCAGCAGGCTTCGTCGCAGATGTCCTCTGGTCGGTATTGAGCTTCTTACCATAATCAGGTTTGTCTTACATTGCTTATAATTAAATGATTTGTAGTTTAGTCGCGTAATAATCCGAATATGTAACATTGATTATGTATTAGGCACTAGCTTTTGCTCGTGATTCCGCCTGAGAATGTCTTTTTCCGAGATAAAAAGTAGCATATGTCCTAATCCGGGTTATGGTTTAGCTGTATGCCAAATTTCATCTTAATCTATTCAGCCGTTAAGGCGTAATGGATTAACAAACATCTATATTCACTAACATCCAAAGGTTCACATTTATAATATAAACAGTATATTTATTTATGAATTTATTTATTTTTTTTAAATTAAATACTAGCTTTTGCCCGCGTGAACAGCCCTTTCCGGGATAAAAAGTAGTCTATAACCGTCTCAAATATAACTTATATTACTCAGTGATAACGTAGCTTTCTAACGGCAAAAGATTTTTTGAAATCGGTCTAGTAGTTTTTAAGTTTATTCGTTACATACAAATATACAAATCTTTCCTCTTTATAATATTAGTGTAGATTTATATTTATTTATTGGTATAATAATATAGATAGGATGTAGTAATTCAGTCACAAACTAACATTGTTTTCTACAAATGTTTCTTTTAGAAATGGAATCTCAGACTCCTTTGAGAAATGCCTTTGAGCTAATATGTCCATGTTTGATAGACATATTGATATAAAAACTGGCGCCGCAAATATTTATTTATTCATGCCGTTAGAACTGGATCGATTTCAAAGAACTTTCACTTACAGATAGATAACTTTATAAACACTACTTCCGTGTCATGCCGGATTAGGAATTAGTAGAAACGAGGTTGCAGGTTTGATTCCTGTAAGTTGTATTATTCAACATATTTTTGGGCGTCTGTGAATATCTTTCCATCTGCCCTTATCCCACTCGCAGTCGGGTCGGCGCAACATACAAAAACACATGTTACAGAAAGATGTGGTTTGTAATTATTACGACGGGCCGCCTGCCTGACGTCACCCCTTTGGGGAGAATACACCCAGACCCGAAACAAATATTTATGGATCACACAAACATTTTATCTCGGTGTGGGAATCGAACCCGCGGCCTCTCGCTTCACAGCCGGCTACTCGCCCACTGCGTCACGGAGACTGTGACTAAATATAATAAATTACCAATTATAGTGATTTCTTAGGTTTATGCGAATATTACATACTGAAATAAAACTAGTTTATATACGGATTTTATCACGGTTTTTGTTTTATATTAGTCTCTCCCGTGACTACGAAGGCTGATAAGCTCTCGAAACGTCGGGACTAAAATAAAAATTAAACCGCGATAAATTCCGTATAAACTATTGTTATTTCAATAATTACTAATTATGATATTTCATAACTTTATATCGTCATTATTTCACCACTAAATGGGTAATTGTAAGCAGACACTTTTAGGCTCTAACCCATATTGTGATAAGAAGTGAGCATGTCCTTATGGGACAGAAATCTAAGTTGTCAACTTAAAATTTAAGGGTACGTACGCAACCCTCGATGCACGACCCGACTCTCACTTAATTGGATTCTTATTCACAGAAGTATTTGTAGAGAAGATGGATGAAAGAAGATTGACGAAACAAACAACAGTTGGGAGCGGAAGGCCTCGGCGAACTTTCATAGTTCAAGTTGGAGATATTCTCGAGAAAGACCAGGTCAGGAGTACCCTAAACCGACGCGCATGTATGAAAAATTTAATGAGAGTGAATGAGGCCAAAGAGGTATGCAAGGAACGTAGCTGGAAATCTCTGCCTACCCCTATGGGAAACAGGCGTGAGTCTATGTATGTATGTTATTCACAGAAAAAGCTTTACTATGAATTGAATTTATGACTTTACAAGCCACTACAAGCACATACGCACTTCAGCTAAATTGGAATACAGCGAGACGAAGCTAACAAGCTCCGAGAACAATATGAGAGTCGAACCCACTTCCTTGTATACGCTGTGCTTAATTAAGCAATAACGTACTGTACAATGTTGCGGAAATGTTTAATTATTCGGAATTGTACGAAATGTCTTAGTAAGTACCTGTTTTTTTTTCTAATTCTTGATATAATTTTTATTTCAAATGCCTTATAGTGATAGAGTCACAGACAGCTTTTTCTATGGTACGAATGGGTTGTTTCGATGGAAGTAATCCCAACATCTACCACAAAACCGTTTTTTTGACACCCAATAGTCACACACATAGTCCTGAGCCCACACTAGGTTAATCTGTATCGCGGGTGTCAGGAACTACGAAGGACTTGCCAACCCACAACACCCGAAACAAATGTTTTAGACAGATAAAGATAAAGTACAGTAAAGTACAAACATATACGCCATCTTACATAACAACAAAACACTGACGCCAACAACTACAAGGTTTTAACATAAACCAGTTTGTCCAGGCCTCCATTGTTTAATTCTCTGCCACGGAATCGAACGCGCTACCAATGAGTGCTCTTAAAATGCAAGTGTACATTACGGTTTATGTGACTTATCTTATTATTATATCTAGATAGATAGATAGAATATTCTTTATTGCACACTAAATAAAGTATGTAGCTTATAATCGAGGATCATACAGTGGGTGATACAATGGGCGATCTTATCGCAAACAGCAATTTCTTCCAGACAACCTTACCCCTTACTTTATCCCTCTCTTACCTTATCTATATATCTATATATTATTATATATAGATAATATCTCGTATTGGATCCAAACGAACTAACAAGAAGGCATGCAACTATATTTCCTTTTCGACAGCCTTCGTGGTGCAGCGAGCGACAGTCGGCTGCACAGCGAGAGGGTGTGAGTTCGATTCTCGCACCGAGACAAATGTTGGTGTGATCCACAAATATTGTTGTAGTTAAAAATTATATGCCATGATCAATAAACGATTTAATTTTCAAACATGTCAAGATATTTTTAAACTATAAAGGCAGGCATCTATATAAAAGTGTTGTAAAATTCAGTTGTCTGTACAGTATGATGGTAGCATGGCGGTGCGGGGTACCCTGAGGATACAAACCATTTACTTGGTACCTGGACTTGTGTTGGGTTGGCGCGATTTAGAACACTCCAGCGATTTCATTATTAATTTTAATAAAAACATAAGCTCTCACGCCTGTATTCACGAAGGGGGAGGTGCAACTCGTGCATCCGTTGTTTGCTGAGCATTACCGTCTCATTATGAGATAACTATATTGATAGTAAGTCATGCCAGGGAGGAAGGGAGGCGAGACGTGTTAAAACGGTGGTTCGGATAAGATTTTTTTATTGGTACTGACTACTTTTACACCATTTAGGTAATATGATACACAAAATTTGTAGATCCTTATTTACACACTACACCCTCAACTCATGAGTCATGTGTGATTTGTCGTACACAAAAATTATACACAAAATTTGTAGATCCTTATTTACACACTACACCCTCAACTCATGAGTCATGTGTGATTTGTCGTACACAAAAATTATACACAAAATTTGTAGAGCCTTACTTACACACTACACCATCAACTCATGCGTCATGTGTGATTTTTTGTACACAAAAATTATATACAAAATTTGTAGATCCTTACTTACACACTACACCCTCAACTCATGAGTCATGTGTGATTTTTCGTACACAAAAATTATACACTAAATTTGTAGATCCTTACTTACACACTGCACCCTCAACTTATCAGTCATATGTGATTTTTCGTACACAAAAATTATACACAAAATTTGTAGATCCTTACACACTACACCTCGGCAACTCATGGGTCGTGGGTAATTTTTCGTATCGAAATATTTTGCTGGTTGGAGGGTACCGATATATTTTTGTACCAGATTGGATGGCGACCAACATTCATAAGGTGAAAAACCCACCATAGTAGCTCGTTCAGGTATACAGCCTCCATGGCGCAGTGAGTGAGTTGCCGGCTGTGAAACGAGAGGCCGCGGATTCGATTCCCGCACCGAGAAAATGTTTGTGTGATCCAAAAATATTTGTTTCGGATCTGGGTGTTTTCTCGCTAGAGGGGTTGATGCAAGGCAGGCGGTCGGTCGTAAAACGACAAGCCAAATCTTTCTGTAGCATGTTGCGCCGAACCCACTGCGAGTGGGTTAAGGGCAGGTGGAAGGAGGAGTAGTTCGTTCAGGCGAGTTGCGTTCCGTCTGTCAACCAGTGTGTATCCAGTAACTTTAGACTGGCATCATTCTATAGACCGTCGAGGGACTTAACATCAGGGCCGGTGTATCCCATTTACCCTGATTAAATATAAAAGACTATGATTATCTGATTTAGGATTTGACTCCGGTCTATCATAGTTTCTCAGCATTAGTAGGCTGCCATAAAACCAATGAGGCGATATAGCGAAAAATAATTGTTAAAGAATTTACAAGGTCGTAAGTCCCTCTTATGCGAGAGGCCGTCTGGGTTGGTACCACTGCTTTGTCTATTTCTGCCGCCATGCAGCAGTGTGTTAGCACTGTTGTGTTTAAGTTTGAAGAATATTGAAGCCAGTGAAAGTACTGGGCATTATAAGACTTAACATTTTTGTCTCGGGGTGACGAGCGCAGTTCAGGGTCATGCAGTGTTCTGTAATCCAGAGTTCTGTGTGACGTTTCTTCTGTTTATGGGAAGCGTGGCGCTTACCATCAGGCGAGTGACCTACTCGTTTCGTCATTCAAGATAATAAAATAAAAAAATTGTTAAACGATTTATAGGTTTCAAAAGTATCAAACGCTCAGTTCTCCTGCACTGCGCCACACAACTAATAGCTTATTAAGGACGTACCGGAGATATTTCTCGATGGTTTGTCGGCCGATGGAGAGTGAAAGAATGTATTAATTTTCTATAGAAAACACATGTAGCCACGGTTTATTTTAAGCACAACACGAACATTCGCCCAGAGCAACGTATTTACTTTTTGTGTTGTTAAAAACTAGGTACCTCTATTTTATTCTATGTACAGACAATTATTATTGATGGCGTAGCATGGAATGGTACGGATTGTCAAGACGGATGCAGTTTCGAAACCAGATGTTCGAAAAACCTGCATACCTGTAAATTCTCCATTAGAATTTCAAAGGTATGTGAAGTCTACCAACCCGCATTAGACCATCGTGGTAGGCTTAGGCCTCTTAAAGGAAAGGAAAAAAAAACGCACTCACGCCTGTAATTACCGAAAGCGTAGGCAGAGGTGTAACCAGTATACCCACATTTCGTATTTCGCCGAGCGTATCTCCGTCCCATGATGTGATAGGGGGCGAGCCTATCGCCATACCGGGCACATTTCGAGACTCCAGGCTGATACTGAGTATTTCGTAATAGAAAAATCCAATATCACTTTACCCGACCCGGGGACAGAACCCGAGACCTCAGCGTCAGCCTCAGTCGTAACGGGTACGCGTCACAACTGCGCCACCTAGGCAGTCTCATAAAGAGTAAATAAACAAACATACACTCTCCTGGTTAAGTGTAACAGTCGCAAACTAATTAACTCGGTTAAGTTTGGTGTCAAGTCAATTCTCTTAACAAGTGGTCATGCGACTGCGGCATGTAGTTGCGAGTTACGACAGTGTTGCATTAATTACCACTCTATGTAGATCGCTTTATAAATAGATATTGTAAATATTGTAATTGACATCTCATATGGGTAGATGATTATTAATTATTAAAACGCAACTCAAGCATCTTATTTTTACGCAAATATTACACATTGGAATAAAACTAGTTTATACGGATTTTATCGCGGTTTAATTTTATTTTATTCCCGACGCGACGTTTCGAAATCTTTTCAGCCTTCGTGGTCACGGGAGAGAGCTGAGGTGTATGTCGTCTCCAAAAGTTAATGTTACATTGCCTACTTTATAATTATACATTATTTATTTTAAAAAAATACCGCGAGTAAATCCGTGTACATTTTTTATAAGTTTTATTTTAATCATGTTAAACATGTTAAGAGCCTCTTATTTGTCAAACTTGTTTGAAAAAAAGTAGTCCTTCGATAGTCTATTGTTGAGTAGCTATTCCGTATTATTGCGCTAGATTTGTAAAGACTAAAACAAAGCATTCTATCTTTTTTACCCTGGTACAGCAGTGTCTTTTTTCTTTGTCTATAGCATTGGTCTGCAAACGAGCAAGTGGGTCACTTGATGGTAAGTGTTCTCCATCGTCCATGAACGCCCATAATACCAAAAGAATTATGGACGCGTTGCCAACCTTAAAGGCAAGGGAAAATTAAGGGATTGGGAAGGGGTGGGGGATTTGGACCTCCGGATATCTCAGTCACCGTACGAAATGCAGTAGCAAGCTGCTACTTTAGGTCGGTTTTCTGTGAGACGTTGGTAACAAAATCGGTCGACAAAAGTATTAGACCGGTCTGAAGTTACTGTATTTACTTTGGCTGATCCCGGAACGCGATTCCCCTGACTGAGTTTCTTTGGCGGGGTTTTCACCATGTGTACGATGATCGCCGTCCACTTTTTTTATCCCGGCACAGTAAAGTGACTACTCTAGACTTGATGCAATTTAAAGATAATATTAAAGTTTGAATATACACTAAATCCATTGGTACTAGATCCTAATAATATTTTTAATAGAAATGTCTGGTCGCACCCTCGTCTCGAAAGAAATATTAATGTGAATGGGCAATACGTCGGAGGGAGAAAATTGACAAGTCTATCTGAGTTGTATCGCTGTTATAAAGTGTAGGCGCCGTCGTCAGGCAGGTTGACAAATTACAGCACAAAAACTCAGGGAAATACTGATTATTTTAGTTAGTGAAGGCTTTTATTACCAACATTTTTATTTTATCTTCCTACTTGCTTTTGCTCGCGGCTCCATCCGCATGAATGTAATTTACTTTATCATAATTAAGAATAGCCTATAACACTCAGGGATATAGAGCTTCCTATTGGTGAAAGAATGTTCACAATCGGATCAGTAGTTCCAGAGATTTTTCCCTAAAATTATCTCCTAAACTTATATTTTTTACCTCTGAATTTTATAATATTAGTATTGCGAGTACCTAATATCCCAAAAAAAGACATGTGGCCAGGATATTGGGATATAATTCTCTTTGAAATATACAATATTTTTATTCCATTTATAAAAATACAATGTTACCAGACCTTACTTGGAACATTTGTGAGCAAGCTTCAAAGCTGTCCCCATCTTTAGTCAATAGACCAATCGATAAAAAATCGGTACCTGTTCCACACAGACAGACAGGCACCAAATGGTTCCGGTTTTTAAAGTCTTAAAAATTAAAAAATATTTCGAAATATTAAACGACTATAAACATAATAGAGTTTTATTAAAAGGCTTACAAATTACTTAATTTTGTTACAATCTTTGTATCAAGGTTCCCTACCATGAGAGAAAATTAATTCACGATACTTTTAACGCCACATGATAGAGCAAGAAATCGAATTTAATAAATCTGTTAACACATTAAAGTAAATTGCTTTTTATGTGGGTGTAGTGTCGATTTGTTTGTCTTAACGTGCTCAGTGATTACTAGTAAATATAGATGAAGTAAAGAGATTATATTTTTAACCGACGATTTTTTAAGTGAAATCTTCTTTAGGCGCGTTGAGAATTTTTTGAGATGGGAAAAAACAATTGAACTCGCGACACTTACCCACACCTCTGTATATAAGTATGCACATATATTGTGTATGTACGTATATACCTATGGTCACGCTTATCTGCCAAATATGGAACGATTTGGATATGTTTTTATTCGATAAGGTTTACTTTGGTGGTGGTCTAAACAATTTTGAGTTGATGGTATCAATTATTTTGACCATAATCCGCCGTTTTTTTTTTTTTGTTATTGTTGATAAAACAAACTCATTGGTAAATGTTAGTATATTGTTTTAGAAAGAATTATGTTTATTGTCAATGTGCCTAGTTACCATTCTATATGTAAAAGACTCCTGTGTAAGACGTCGTTGATTGAAATGAAATGAAATGAAATAGTTTTATTAATCATGTAGGCAATTAAAATAGCGCTTATGACAAGTCAGTACAAAATAAAGAAACTTATGTATAGAAATCATATCAACTAATGTATACATAACATACATAGCATCGTCAAATACACTAGGCAATTACACTAAATTGTTTAATTGTTGTCTTTTTATTTTACATTATTAACAGTATTTGTAATATGGAAACGTCCCATTATTAATTATTAAATATTTTGAGTCGGTATGGACCACTGCATTTACCGAAACGGCACGAGTTTTAAAACTACCACCGGATCCAAAACGACCCAGCTTGAGAAGACCCGGCGAAACAAACTCAGTGGGCTTAATTTACCACTGGATTCAACGCGGCGCGACCCAAACTCTGAGAAGATCCAGCTACTTGAACTCAGGGGGCTTGTTTTAGGTCCGGATTTTCAATAATTTATATTAGGAAATACAAAGTCCTATAGTTAACTTTAGGGAGATTGAATGCGGACCATGTGTATCTCCGAAGTGTTGTTTTAAAACTACCACCGGATCCAAACGCGACCCAGCTTGAGAAGACCCGGCGAAACAAACTCAGTGGGCTTGTTTTTTGTCCGCTTACTATGTAACCATATTCCCTGAATATATAACTTGTTATTATACACATCATCATAGTGTATTATTTACCACGCCCTAACAGTTATTATAATTATTGGGATACCCAGAATAATGACAGTTATTCTGTGTACATTTCAAGCTATTTCTTAGTACGGTTCAAAAGATAGAGCTCTTTTGAAGGTAGGACAGACAGACAGACAAAAACACGTTCGTTAATTTTACAATATACATTAAATACAATAAAAACAATTAACTTCGACTATCAAATAGTAGGGATCTCTTGCGATATGGACCCTACAATTTTAGCTCCAATTATGTAATAACACCCACTGTACTCTACAACAGTATTGTAAAGTCATTGATTTTAATACATATACTTACGTGCCGGAACCGGTGGCCGTTTTCTTTAGAGCTAATTTTATCTGAAGTACTTATGTAGTACCTCTAGTTAGAGGGTAAGTTCGAAAGGGTCATAAGTTGAAAAAACCCTGACTTTCAAATTTTTTCCTCATTTTTCGTCGATCATGTCAAACGTCAAAAGCGAGCGTCAGTAACGCCTCGTAATCAGTTTTATTAAAAATATTTTATTTTACTATTGATAGTGTAATAATCATCAAAATCGGTCCATAAATAACGAAGTTTAAATCTTTCATCTCCAATTTCACCCCCTCAGGGGTGGAATTTCTACCTTTAATTACGACCTACAATTACCTAAAATTACGATTATTATTATTTTTTAAAGTTATTTTTATGTTTAGTTTTTTGAATATGTATCTACCTATTGTTTTATTTTTGTTAAAAAGTTTTCGGTCTGTGGTACTACAACAGTCGAGCCGACCCATTCGTGCATGCTAAACCAGCTTCAGCGTGGCTCTACCACGTAATTGTTGCTCCAAATAATTTATAATAAGTACAAGAAATTCCCCAGAATGTTTGTTAATGCTGTTCGCATTTAAACCGAGATGTTATCTGCAGTTGCGCGGATTTATCAGCTCCGGAGATTTACAGCCGCTCCATTAAAAAGCAGTTTTGTGTTTGAGATTAAATGGTGTAAAAAATTTGTTCTTTTACGACATCGCGTGAATGTCTTTTAAGCCAAACGCGTGAAGGACTTCAATTTCTTTTTTCTTAACTTTTTAATTTCCATATGGCACGTGTTGGTTTAAAAAAGTAATAAAATTCGTGTTTGAATGTTGGTCATTACGGTAATGACCTTAATTTATTCGTTTGGATATTTAAAATTGTATAAGACACTTTTTGAATGTATTTCGTGTCTTGTGATCATTGATTTATTTTATGGTTTTATTGAGTAATTTTGAGTGTATAAATAAAATTATCTTATACATACTCATTAATTATCCCTTAATTACAGTTTTTTTTCAAGAAATGTTTAGTGCATCGATATAAAATGATTGGCTGTTATTTGATACACTGCTTTAAATCTAAATATAAAATTATAGTCGATTTCTATTAACTTTTATTTAAAAGCCTATAAAAATTAATAATCGCGTTATATTCAGAATGATTTTACCACTTTCTAATAACATAATTTTGCACTTATTACATAAATATAGCTTTCTTTTCTTAATTGGCATTACTGGAGGCAAAAACCGGCATCATACGGCCATGACATATGCTTTTTAAGCAAAATGTTTGTTAAAATATGTTTTGAGTATAATTGCCATGTAATGTGAGAGAGGTCAGGCAGTAACAATTAATATAATTACAGCCATGCAAAAAGGTCTGGTTCTTTTATTTAATTAAGATTGACAAGCTAGTAGAAAAGTAGAAACCATCCAAACAACAAGATAGAACGAATAGTAGTTTTTTTTTTTTTGTTATTACCTGTTATTACCAACATAGAAGACCGTCTGATGTTCAATGTAAATTATTCCTAGTACTTCATTAGGGCCACTAGGGTTATTTTATTAGGTCCCTCGTATGCCGTCCGTGTTACCGCCGCTTTATCTATTTCTACCGTTAAGCAGTAGTGTGTAAACACTGTTGTTTTCGGGTTGTAGGACATTGAAGCCAATGAAATTGTTGGATATTACGAGACTTAATTAACATGTTATGCCTTAGGGTGACGAACGCAATCCAGTGCCAAGCAGTGCTTTGTAATCCAAATTCTGTCTGGTATTGCTTCTGTTTATGAGCAGGCACGGTGCTTACCACCAGACGAACGACTTGCTCGTTCCGTCATTCAAGCTTATAAAAAGAAGTCCAAGCCCATGATAAATTAATACAATTTAATTCATTTCAAAAGACAGACAGACAGACAGACAGACGGATAGACGTGAGACGCCTTAGGCTTGGTAACAGGGTTCCGTTTGCATCCTTTAGATACGTAACCCTACAAACATGAGTTGTAGAGTTGCGCTGTGTAGCTGTACTGTAGCACGGACCACGTGGTTTAACCGGGCCAATTCCACAGTCGGGCGATAACTCACAAAAAATCGACGTAAACTGGTGGTTTTGCTATTGTGTTTGACACCGTCATGGTCTGTGAGATTGCAGAACGGCCAAAATCGCTATTCTTTTTCTATGACAACCCTAGCCAACGAATCTGGCATTATTGGTATACTTTCGGTGATGATCACTTATCATATTACCATCTGCTCGTTTGCTAACCCTTAAGTATGAAAACGCGAATTATTAATGAAATCAATTTAATTTAATCCGAAAATTTCCAATATCAGTTACAAAATATATTCCGAACACCAAAAGCCCAGAGTATGGACATGACTCGTGACGGTTTAAATTTCGAACGTTCGAAACATAACGGTCCCGTGCGCATGCGCCGGCGAAGTTTTTATTTGATCACGATCAACAGAATCACCGTGAACGTTTATGGCTGTACAAATTTTTGATGATGGTTCAATTCTGTTTGAATCGACGATTAAATTGAACGTTTGTTTGGTTATTAAATAAACGACATTTGAAGATACTTATGTGATTGAAAGACAAAAACAATGTTCGCAGAATGTTAACTTTATTGGAGTGTAATGTAAAGATATATGTGTAAGCCATTCTTATAGAAAAAGGCTTATTTAATTAATGAAGTAACTACTCGTATGTCTTTTTCCAGGATAAAATACTTCCAAAGTCCTTATGTGCCAAATTTAAACCAAATCCATTCAGCTGTTAAGCTATTCATCAACAAACATATACATTCGCAAACATTCAAACTAGCACATTAAATTATTTAATAAGTAAAAAAATATCATACAATTGTAATATTAACTTGAAGAAATCCAGGAAACCTTTATCATTCCACCCTTCACTTATGTATAACTGACCAGTAAAGTGAAACAGCACAAGTCTCCGAAACAAAATGATACAATTATTGCTCATTGCACACTCGGTACACCTATCTATTCTAATCTAAAATATTATTACAAGGTTCCTAGATAAACACTTCAAATAACCTAACATACATAAAAAACAGACAAGATGAAAACCTCCTCCTTTTTGGATAAACACATCAAAGCCCCTAACATAAAAAAAAGAGCTGAGTCGAAAACCTCCTCTTTTAAGAGTCTGTTAAAAATATTGCTTTCCTGTACCCGTAAATATCGCTTTCCTGTACCACTCAATTTACTTTGTAGTAAGATTCAAAATGAGTGGCAGCGTGCGTCATTTTATATCGATCTTACTATTAAAATGACGGCGATGACGCGGCGATCGCCAGCGATGTAGCGATAGTGTCGGAATGTGGGCACCGGGCACGCAGCGCTGCGCCTCGCTTACAAATATTGAGTTGCAGTCTGCACTCGATGATACGATAAACATCGCGATCTGGTTACGCACAGATCACATTTTATATTTATATTTTGTAAAAATAGACATTCTTTTTTAAGAGGCGATGGCATATCGAGGTATGGCACGGACTGTTGTGATTGAAGTCGCGGGTACGAAAATTGGCTCAGGGCATGCACCGCTGACCTTTCGAAGTTATGAGTGTATTTATTGTGAATTATCCCTTGCTTTAACGGTCAAGGAAACCATCGTGAGGAAACCTACGTTACCTAAAGAGAGAGTTAGTTTAAATAGGTAGTTGTTCTTGGTGATAGATCCTATATTTAATATCGAGTTATGAAACTGTAGCGGTAATTTGTTTTATAGCGACTTCGTGTCAAACATTATATTTAATTTTAAAAAGAAAACTATTTTGTCCTCAAATACCATATAATGCTATTTACAAAAAAATAGCATACTTATCCCATTTCCAAGGCCTCCTTAGTCCTCTTTTTACATATTTTTTATTTTTATATATTTTTTTTATTATTAGATTGAATGACAAGACGAGCAGGTCGCTCGCCTGATGGTAAGCGCCACGCCTGCCCATAAACAGAAGCAACGCCACACAGAACTTTAAATAAAGCACTGCATGACACTGGACTGCGCTCGTCACCCCGAGGCATAAAGTGTTAAGTCTCATAATGCCCAGTAATTACACTGGCTTCAATGTCCTTCACACCGGAACACAACAGTGCTATTAAATTTTTTTACCTATTAAATACAATTGTATCAGGAGAACAAACCCATCTTTGAAGGAAATAATATTGTTCTATAATTCATAATATGTTAGACAATGGCGAAATTTGGTTCTCGTTATGTGGGGGTTAGACGGCGCCCCCCCCCCCCCCATATACTTTATTATTATTTTAAACGGGTTGTTTTTTTCCGCCTACATATATTATACCGAATCATGGTTATTATATATTATATACCTTAAATCATGGTGTGAAAGTGGATCCTGGATAACGCCAGGCAGAAATATAGAAGTAGATACATAAACACACTGTGCCTTACATTGAAAAAGTAATTTTTAATATATACATACGCACTCACGCCTGTAATCCCCGAAGTGATAGGCAGAGGTGTAACCAGTACACCCACATTTCGCCGAGCGTATCTTCGTCCCTTATGTGATAGGGGGCGAGCCTATCGCCGTAACGGGCACATATTCCAGACTCCGGGCTGATACTGAGCATTTCGTAATGGAACAACCCAATACAACTTTACCCGAGACCTCAGCGTTGGCCTCAATCGTGACGCGTACGCATTACAACTGCGCCACCGAGGCAGTCATAATTTTAATTTTTTTTCAAAATTCACTTTTCTCTCAAATGTTCACTTCTTACTGTACAGTATTACCTAATCAGTTATTCTCCACACTCATCTGAATTCTAGAGAAAAACTAACCTTAAACAAGAAACTTTAATAAGTGTTTAAGCTATTATTTCTTATAAAGAAATAAATTTGAGCCCGTGAGTAAAATTCCAAAGAGCTTAAACAATCTGACTATAATCCAATGATCGTAACCTGTCTGTCAATCGAGATTAAAATAGGGATTATAGGTATAGTGATTTCTTAGGTTTACGCGAATATTACACATTGAAATAAAAGTAGTTTATACGGATTTTATCGCGGTTTAATTTTTATTTTTAGTCCCGACGATATCATCAACATCGACAACATCTGGCGACTGAGCTACAGCATGTCAAGCGAGTACTGCGAGACAATAAGCTCCAAATTCCACGCCGCCGTCACAGAAACCGAGTGAAACCAGCCACAGTTGAACGTGCCCCTGTTGTATTACCATATGTTAGAGGTGTCACAGACAAGATTGGCTACATACTGAAGCGTGCTTCTATTAAAACTTATTTCAATCCGCCCAAGAAGATTAGTCAATTTTTACCATCTGTCAAGTGTCACATACCTCTACAAGAACAGGGTGTATATAAAATAGATTGTGACTGTGGGCTCTCCTATATCGGTCAAACTAAAAGAAGCATATGGACCCGCGTAAAAGAACACATAGCTGATGTTAAACACCGACGCTCTACGAAGTCTGCAGTTGCTGAACATTCAGACGAAGGCTCCAAACATTACCTTAGATTTGACAAACCACAAATCCTTGCCAAAGAACACCGATTCCTACCTAGGATGATTCGCGAGGCTATTGGAATTAAGAAACACCCAAATTTCAATAGAGAAGATGGTTGGAAGCTAGCACAAGCCTGGGATCCAATTATACATTTAATTAAATCGGAACCCAAAAGACCAACTGCCAGACCTCACGACACCGTGAGCTCTTTCTGCGTAGATCGGACTAGTGTCAACTATCTTTTTAAATGATTAAAAAATAAATGTATAATTTTAAAATGAAGGTAGCCAATGTAGCATTAACTTTTCGAGACAACCTACACCTCAGTCTCTCCCGTGACCACGAAGGCTGAAAAGCTTTCGAAACGTCGGGACTAAAAATAAAAATTAAACCGCGATAAAATCCGTATAAACTAGTTTTATTTCAATAGGGATTATAGTTTAGAACCTTTATTTCTAAATGCAACCTGAGAATGTATTTCGTACTAGTAAAGTATAATGAATGATGTCGGGTGACAGAATTGATATACAGAAAAACTTAAATTAGTTTATGTTACATCTCTTGTACAAATTAATGTTAACTGTTTTTAATATTAAATAAAAAAATAATAAATAATAAAATAAATATTGTCCACGTAGATGGGCGCTTTGGCTTGACTCAGTCCCTTCGAAATCCAGGTGGAAAGATATAATTTTATGTACAAGAGGCGCGATCAGACGGTTCACTCTGAGACAAAGTTCACTTGAAAATAATTTTGTGTTGAACGTGGGTGCGAAGATACATTTTTGTTCCTAATTTTTGGTCCATCGACCATCGTATACAATGAAAAATCGAACATAATAATGGCTCTTTCCGACGAATAGCGTTCCTGGGTTAGCTAGTGTGTATCCAGTAACTTCAGGGAGCTTAGCATATGCAACACGAGATGATTCTGTCGACTCGTGTTATCGTGATAAACCAGTTTTATCTGGTTATCTATACTATAAAGAGGAAAGATTTGTATGTTTGTATGTAACGAATAAACTTAAAAATTACGTGATCGATTACAAAAATTATTTTGCCGTTAGAAAGCTACATTATCATTGAATAACATAGGCTACTTTTTATCCTGGAAAAGGCCGTTCACACGAGCAAAGGCTAGCCTCTAATGCGAAGCTAACATGGTTACATAGAATAATTGACTCGTTATGTCAAAAGTAGACATAAAGTAGAGCAAATAGTACTTACTTTCAATATCGCTGTGGTATTTTTGCTACGAAACCTACGACGACATGATTCTATCGAATGTTTATATTATTGCCCGAGATATTTGTCGTAGGTATTTATTTCTCGCGTGCGAGATATGTCGTGTTCTCCTAAACCCGCTGGCCAGCATCATTCTGGCGACTGTCGAGGGGTGCAATGTTTCTCAATGGTTGACAATATATTTTAACTGCACAGTACTTAACATCCATTCCAGTGTAGTCACTTTGTCGTGCCAGGATGAAAACTTTTATTTTATTTTTATTTTTGAACACTTGTTTACACTTTTCTGACGGTTCATTATGATTCATTCTACATAATGGCAGAGGAAAAATAAAAGGCCATTTTGAACAAAAAGTAAATTGTATGATCGTCTTTAATTAAGATCAGGTTTCCTTTCATCCTTCTAAGAGTAGCTTTAGCTGTTGTTTCCTTTACTGTCCAGTTAAGTCTACGGCAAGTCATTGGAACAATTATAAATAGAAGTAGTTTATACGGATTTTATCACGGTTTAATTTTTATTTTAGTTCCGACGTTTCAAAAGCTTTAAATATATAATTTTAAAATGAAGGTAGGTAACATTAACTTTTCGAGACGACCTGCAAATCAGTCTCTCCCGTGACCACGAAGGCTGAAAAGCTTTCGAAATGTCGGGACTAAAATAAAAATTAAACAGCGATAAAATCTGTAAAAACTAGTTTTATTTCAATGCGTAGACTTATCGCATTTTACTTAGGTATATCAAATCGCGTAGCAAGGAGTGGTACGGACTGTTAAGCCAGAAGTCGCGGATTTGAAACCAGCCCCAGGGTACCTAGGTGTATGCAAACCTCTAATGTATCGAAGTTACTTATTATTAAAGGACAACATCGTGAGGGAACCTGTCTACCTGTGAATTCGAAGCTATCCAGATTAGGTGAATATGGTGAACTAAATAAAACTTAGCCCTTCTCATTCAGTAAAGGAGGCCCGTGCCCAGCTGTGGGACGTACATAATACAGGGCTGATATATAAGCTCGTAATGATTCTTGAAATCTTTGTGCTCCATATATATAACATAATATCAATTATTTTTTTGTGTTATTTTTGGTTAAATTGGCAGACAGTTCCTTATACCTACAACACAAGACCTGTTTTTTACCGTGAGATTAATAACATGTGTATGATTGTTGGGTGTATTTATTTAAAAGCTTTGCTAAGCGTAACAAGCCACGAGAATCCATAGACTATTTAATGGTAATTTCTTAAACTGAATGCAGAACAATGCACGATGCAAAACCTCATACGGCGCCGAAGATGTCAGTGTGGAGGTCAGAGTCGCTTCCAATTTTAATAAACACACATCGAAATATCCCCAAAAAACTGAAATAACTCTTATTGCCAACATCATAGAGGTGGTAGGGACTACAGAGTTAAGTTTGTGAAGTAACAATAGCGTGTTTATGACCTACGAACAGTGGATTTTGCCTTTTTGCCAGTTAAATCTAAATATAGACTTAGCAGATGCAAATAGTGCATACTTCGCCTATGTCTTGCATTTATGGCGAGCCTGCATAATGTTGACTGGATAATAGTATGCTTGGGCTGCGACCCTAGGTGGTAGGTCCCTCGTATATGAGAGGGCGTCTGGGTTGGTACCATTTAAAACATTTTTTTTTTGAGATTTGGCTTGTAGTTTTACGACCGGCCGCCTGCTTGACATCATTCTCTCTGGAGGGATATCATTCTCCTCAGGCGAGAAGAATTGTCTGCTATTCGTCTCGTAGACGCGAGTGACCGTAGCATCATCAATCATCATATATCAACGCCATACTGAAGGTGCCAGTGAAGCCATGTTGCGGTTCGCGACCGAGACAGAAAAATTGCGACGCGTGAAGCTAGACAGGCAATAGCGAAGTCCGCTTTGGATGAAATAGTATGGATGTATGTATGTATGCGGTGTCCTGTTTCGATCGTGCCCCTCAAAATATGCCTTTAGTGGCGCAGTAGCAAATCTAATATATAAAATTCTCGTGTCACAATGTTCGTTCCCAAACTCCTCCGAAACGGCTCGACCGATTTTTCATGAAATTTTATATGCATATTCAGTAGATCTGAGAATCGTCTACTATCTATTTTTCATCCCCCTAAATATTATGGGTGGGTCCACCACTAAATTTTATTTTTTTCACAAAATTTTTTGTTTTTATTTAAAAAAAGAATACACAGCATTAAAAAATACATACAACCCTAAATTTTCAACCCTCTACGATCAACCCCTATTTTTTAATAGCGACATTAGTATTTTTTCTCAAACGCGTTTCTCACCGGGGGCGCCCACTAGGCTACTTTAATCCTGGAAATAGGCATTCACGCGGGCGAAGCCAGCTAGTATTGATATATATTTACTTAGGTACACAGTACAACGCGCAATCATGGCGTCACTGACGCTATCGTCTGACGCTTGACGCGACCATCCAACAGACAGAAGCAGACTTGCTTAGGTAAAATTTACAACTTCGGTTTTATAATTACAAAATGACGGGTGTTAAAGCAGTAAATCAATTTCTAAACACATCAATGAACTAACGGAAACCTTGATTGCTACCAGAATTGCTACCTAATAGAATGTATTTGTGTAGTATACGAGTTTTTAGTAGTATTTTTTTATATATAGTTATTTTTATTGCAAACGAGCATGTGGGTCACCTGATAGTAAGTGATCACCACCACCCATGTACGCCCACAATACCAAAAGAGTCGTGGGCGCCTTGTCGACCTAAAAGGAAAGGGATAATAAAGGGATTGGTAAGGGGAGAGAATTTGGGCCTCCGGATATCTCACTCTACGTACGAAACGCAGCAGCAAACTGCTACTTTACGTCAGTTTTCTGTGAGACAGTGGTAACGACCCGAACGAGCCGGCCCATTCATCTTGTAGACAAAATTGTCTATAGCGTGGCTCTACTACTTAAAAGTTACTATTTTTTTGGCATAGGAACAGTAAGTGTAGAATTTCCTGTATATCGCTAGAGGTTCTTGCCTGGTCTTCTCTAGTGAAACTGCTGTGGATATTATTTTCATTTTGATCAAAAGGAATAAAATGACAGATTTTTTAATTAGATTCTACTATATTTGATACTATTTTAATGGATGGGAACTTACCATACGTACATTATTGATATAGGTACCTATAAAAAGCCTGAGCACCTTACTTAACATTTTTCGATATTATATGATGAATGAAAACGGTACAAATATTTCAGATTATATTTTTGTGTTCTAACAAACAATAAATACACAATAAATCATTTTCAAATACTCTATATAATTTCTAAATCGTTATTTTTACTTAACTCAAAATTATTGGATTGGATATTAAGATTTCTTTTAGCCATAAATAGTACTTTATTTGCACGACCTTACACGGCAAGAAGAAAAAAACACAATCGAAATACATATAGCAAAAATACAAAGGAACGTAGACAATTATTAAAGAAGTTATGATGCAGGAACACCTATAAATATATTATACATACATACATACGCACTCACGCCTGTAATCCCCGAAGGGGTAGGCAGAGGTGTAACCAGTACACCCACATTTCGCTGAGCGTATTTCCGTCCCTAATGTGATAGGGGGCGAGCCTATCGCCATACCGGGCACAAATTCCAGACTCCGGGCTGATACTGAGCATTTTCGTAATAGAAAAACCCAATACCACTTTACCCGACCCGGGAATCGAACCCGTGACCTCAGCGCTGACCTCAATCGTAACGCGTACACATTACAACTGCGCCACCGAGGCAGTCCTAAATATATTATATAATAAAAATTATAGCGAATAAGTCATAAGACGCCCTGTATTATTTAGCCCTATTATATATTAAAGTACACTTCTCTGAAGACTGTCGCGTCGCTTCGAAGTCGCCTGCGACAGAGTTAGCACTGCGTGATAGGACTTGAAGGCATTTTGGAAAAGTTTTGCATTTTACTGCTTGTGAGTTTTGTAAAATCGCTTAGCTGTCGGAAGTGAAGGGTAAAATATTACTCTAAAAATAAACGCCAAGATAGCATTTAAAACAGTTTTAGGCCTAATTTATTATGTAAGTGGGCTTGATAATGTATTACTCATAATTTACATCGTCATTTGCATTTCAAATAGGCATTATATAGAATATAAATTTGCCAAAAATGTGTTAGAAAAACAATAAATAACACGATGTATCTCGCCTCTAAACGACATTTATGTTGTTTAAATGTCTACCAACTAGGTATTAAAATAAAGGTATTATATTTTTGTCTGTCTGTTTGAAGCACTTCGTGATTTTTTGCTGTTGCGCGCATAGACTTTAATGTTTACTACTAGACGGGCTGTTTAGATGCAAAATTGCGTCACATATCGCGGGAGTTTGACAGCTCATAGACAGGGAGCGCGATTGGGGTTCTAGTTGAGAATAGGCGAGATGGTAATATTGAGTTACGGTCAATTGACCGCAACTTAGTGGTACAATTCCTATGTACCGTGCAGTTTGTCTAGTACTCGTATTACACATTAAAGTCTTCGGTGGCGTGAGTAATAATGGACTAATTTTAGTTTAGGTATTCAGATTGATTTAAATTGTTTTTAAACGATTTCAAAGAAGGTGGTACCTAGTTGTTTTTCCTGTACACGAGGTTTTTTTTGTCAGCCTCCGTGGCGAGTAGCCGGCTGCGAAGCGAGAGGCCGTGGGTTCAATTCCCACACAGAGACAAATGTTTGTGTGATCTACAAATATTTGTTTCGGGTCTGGGTGTTGTGGGACCGCAAGTCCCTCGTAGTTCCTGATACCCACGATACAGGTTAACCTAGAGTGGGGTCAGGACTATGAGTGTGACTGTTGGGTGTATTTATATATTATTTACATACACACTCACGCCTGTAATCCCCGAAGGGGTAGGCAGAGGTGTAACCAGTACACCCACATTTCGCCGAGCGTATCTACGTCCCACAATGTGATAGGGGGCGAGCCTATCGCCATACCGGGCACAAATTCCAGACTCCGGGCTGATACTGAGCATTTCGTAATAGAAAAACCCAATACCACTTTACCCGACCCGGGGATCGAACCCGAGACCTCAGCGTTAGCCTCAATCGTAACGCATACGCATTACAACTGCGCCACCAAGGCGAGTTATATATTATTTATTTATTATTTTTATGGTTCCGTCGCGAAATGGTAAAACGAAGCCCTTATAATTTCTTTATGTGCATCTGTCCATCTGTTGAGATATAGAATATTTTCGGTTACACAATGTTTATTCATCCTGACAACGGAACCCTTCACCGTACTTGTTTTGACACGCACTTGGCCGGTGTTACTCGATTGGGTTTACCGGTTTAAGATCTGATGACGGGGTGGAAGTAAAAACTATCCACAAGCATATTTAATTCGAAGAAACTTATTTGGACTGTAGAAATATGTTTGGTTCTTGGATATTATTTGGGAGAAATAACGGTGCACTGACTTGTTGACTTCCCGCGATGTCACAGTCTTCGAGAGATCCCAGGCCTAGGCCTAAATAAAGAGTACTGTATATAAATACACGTTCAACAGTCACACACATATACCTGACCCCACACTAGATTAACTTGTATCGTCGCGTTGGATTCAAAAATACGAGGAACTTGTGGTCCCACAAAAACAAATATTTGTGGATCACACATCACACAATGAAATAAACAAACATGGGCAATTTTTTTTCGATAACTCTAATACAGATTGTGATTGCCCGACCAGGAGTTTAAACCAAGATTTCAGTTTCTCAGCCTCTGCAGGCTGCCACTAAACCAACGAGGCGTCCAGAACCAGAATAGAAATCTTTAAGATATTTTGTTGTCCAAATAACATCTAAAGAAATTACGTGACCCGATAAAAAATATATTTATGAGACGCTAACAAAAGTTTTGTGGAGGCTGGTTGAAGATTTATAGGATATAATAAATCGTCCGTCTCAATTCCTATATAGTATTATTCGTATATGGTATTGTAGCTCTAAAAATCTCTGAAATTTTTGGATCCGCATAAAACCGTCATAAATCACATTTGGGTGAAATATAACTTGATTCTATAAATTCTAGGGCACATAGACAGTGCTATTTATTTATGGCGATAGGCTCGCCTCCTATCACATTTTTTTTCTATTAACCCTGTATAATACATATCCCACTGCCGGGCACCGGCCTCCTCTACTGGATGACAGGGGGATGAGGCCTTAGTCCACCACGCTGGCCTGATGCAGGTAAGCAGACTTCACATACCTTCGAAACTCTATGAGTGGTAGAGCCACGCTGTAGATACTTTTGTCTACAGCATGTTTGGGTCGACTCGTCCGGGTCATTACCACTGTCTCACAGAAAACCGGCGTAAAGTAGCGGCTTGCTGCTGCGTTTCGTACGGTGAGTGAGATATCCGGAGGCCCAAACCCTTAATTATCCCTTTCCTTTAATGTCGGCAACGCATCCATGATTCTTTTGGTATTATGGGCGTACATGGGCGGTGGAGATCACTTACCATCAGGTGACCCATTGGCTCGTTTGCCGGCCTATGCAATAAAAAAATCCTATGAAGACCTTCTCAGGTTGCCTCACCATGCTTCCTTCACCGATAAAGCAAGCGATAATAATTAACAATTAATATAATAATAATAATACACCCAACAGTCACACACATAGCTCTGACCCCACACTAGGTAAACCTGCGTCGTGGGTATCTAGGAACTACGAGGGACTTGCGGTCCCACAACACCCAGACCCGAGACCAATATTTGTGGTTCACACAAACATTTGTCTCGGTGTGGGAATCGAACCCACGGCCTCTCGCTTCGCAGCCGACTACTCGCCCGCTGCGCCACGGAGCTGTCAACATATCTTATAAAAGTCAGAGGTGTGTGCTCTTAGGACTGGTTTCGAACCTGCAATTTTCGTCGCGACAGTCCATACCACACCCCATTGAACTATTTAAAAATAAAAAGGAATTTATAGTTGTGGTGAGCCTACAGTGTGCGTGTCCACACTTGCTTTTGAAAAGAGATACGTAGACGTAAGATAACGTTTGTAATTTAATCAAAGCATTCAATAATTTAGCTACCTCGGTGGGTTGGGCGTCAAAATCTTCAAAGTATTGGATTACATTTTTTTTGTTTAACCTGACACGTATCGGTAGCAGTGTGCGTTGTGGTCGATGGAAGGGCACCCAACCTGTCACATCAAACTATTGCTGGATTTTTGAAGTGAAAACTTCTTTAGCCGCGTTGGGCACTTTTTGGTAGGGGAAAATCTTATGGGTTCGCGTCACCGACATGCTCACGACGCGCAGCGGCCGTGTGCTGTGCGCGTTAGACACTTTGTTGGCTGGATGAAATCTTACAGCTGACGTATTGTGCAACATTAGTGCTGTGTATATCTTATAAGTGAAATTTTATGGATTTAGTGAAAAGTTCAATGTGTTATATACTGTGCATTGTTGAAATAGTGATTTTGTTTGATTAATATTTGAATCGTTTAATTGTAGAATCATTGTGCAGTACAATAGTGAGTACTAAAAAACCATATAAACACGCATTAGGTATAATTGTTTCTCGAGGTGTCAATAGATGTGACAACCAGATTGATGTTGATAACTTTAATTCAAACAATATGAAATTTCAAATTTGAATAATACCAAAAAGTTCCAAGTTTTCACTTCTATCAGCAGTCTCTACAACTGCCAAGACTTATGGCGTGTCGTGCCAGAACGAGCCATTATTGCTGTTTTTCTACTACACGTGCGGAGGCTGCTATCCAGCTAGATACTACCTAATATGTTTCAGGAATCCTCCCACCAGTAAAAAAGACGCTTCAAGTCTTATGTTGCTATTAAAATAATGAATAACGTTATGTATTAATCTTAAAATAATCCAGTTTATTTTATATCATAAAATATCATTAAACATTTGTAAAGTGAGAAATTCTAATCTTCCCGAGAGACAGCTCCGTGGCGCAGCGGGCGAGTAGTCGGCTGCGAAGCGAGAGGCTGTGGGTTCGATTCCCACACCGAGACAAATGTTTGTGTGAACCACAAATATTGGTCTCCGGCTTGGGTGTTGTGGGTTGGCAAGTCCCTCGTAGTTCCTGATACCCACGACACAGGTTTACCTAGTGTGGGGTCAGGACTATGTGTGTGACTGTTGGGTGTATTATTATTATTATTATTATATAGCCTTACCACTAGATCGACGTATTAAATAACATTTTTGTCCGTATCGTTGCGGATGAATACCACTGTGCACTGCGGTTAATATATGCCCAATAACATGTCTTATTAAATTATTGTCAAAACATGCGGCTTGCCCTAATTTTATAGGCTCGTGAGCACATTTTGTCTGAGGAATGCTTGTAAAATTATATGGCATTGACCTTGTTTCAATTCCGCATTTGATCCAGTTTACCACTCCTTTTCTGAGTGGTAGAGCCACGCTGTAGAAAGTTTTGTCTATAGCATGAATGGGCCGGCTCATCCGGATCATTTCAACTGTCTCACAGGAAACTAGCGTGCTGCTGCGTTTCATGCGGTGACTGAGATATTCGGAGGTCCAAATCCCCCTCCCTTTCCCAATCCCTTAATTATTCAATTAATTAGTCACTTGTGGCTGTATATGAATCGAAACTACTTAAGCATAATTGTGTTAAAAAGGACGTGACGTCATTGTTACAAATAGCACAGGAGTGCGCACAGGAGCGCGTCTGCGGCGCACAGTGGCACAGACGTGAGAACGGACGGACAAAAATGTAATCTGATACATTAATCTGTGACACTTGGCCCACCGGAGAAGCTGTGAACACTGCGTGATCCCGTGGTTAATGGTTATAAATACATGTTTAACGTTTCTGGTTTAATTTTAACCAGATACAAAAGGAGTGTACGTGTCTATGGCAGCGTAAATCCTGATTGGGTACACCAATTTCAATGCGCTTTTTTATTTGATAGCTGGTTTAATCGAGATGATCCTTTTTATGTTTTTTTTTTAGCCAGCTGCCTATTGTGGTTCCTTTAAAGGACATTTCGACAGACAGACGGTGAAGATTTGGTAAAAACTAACCGAACTGAGAATCTTCCTTTTTGAAGTTAGATAGATAGATAGAATATTCTTTATTGCACACTAAATAAAGTAGATAGCTTATAAACGAGGATCATACAGTAAGGGTGATACAATGGGCGGTCTTATCGCAAACAGCGATTTCTTCCAGACAACCTTAGATGTACAGAAGTTTTAGGTACCGAAAAAACGAGGGTAGTTTACAGTATGCCAATAATATAAATAAACTTAAACATTATAATATATATATACATATACATATATACCTATATCATATACTTATAATAATATATAATTTAGACATAACTGTCTACAGCGCGGCTCTACCATTTACAATTGGAATTGAAACAACTGATTTGAAATTGGCCGCGCAGTTGTAATGCGTACGCGTTACGATTGAAGCCAACGCTGAGCTCTCGGGTTTGATCCCCGGGTCGGGTAAAGTGGTATTGGGTTTTTCTATTACGAAATGCTCAGTATCAGCCCGGAGTCTGGAATTTGTGCCCGGTATGGCGATAGGCTCGCGAAATGTAGGTGTACTGGTTACACCTCTGCCTATCCCCTCGGGGATTACAGGCGTAAGTGCGTATTTATGATTTGAATTTAAATCGATGCAAAGTTACTTTTTATTTTATAGGTATATTTTGTCTTAATGTTAACGAGGATGTCGTCCTTCATCTTCTATATCAAGCATCACTATATATCAGAATACTCACTCGTTACGCATAATGATAACGATTAACTTATAATGTGCTTAACTAACTTGCTTACCAAGTAATCGCTTCGAATGCAAATCCAAGAGATCATGTATTCCATTATCTTTTACACTTACGAAGGAAATCGTTGACATTATTATAAATTAAAAATAAAAGCAATGACTTAAAGGTATTAAGCCCCTTCACATGGACGCCAGCCCTCTTTGCAGATGAACGAATGGTTAATGGGGCAGACACATAAATGAAATAAATAAATAAACCCAACAGTCACACACATAGTCCTGACCCCACACTAGGTTAACCTGTATAGTGGGTATCAGAAACTACGAGGGACGAGGACTTGTGATCCCACAACACCCAGCTCCAAAACGAATATTTGTGCGGCCTCAGTCTCACACTTCGTAGCCGGCTACTCGCTCACTGCACCGCGGAGGATGTCATGCGTGCGTACTTCAGAATGTATCATGCACTAGTAATTATTGCAAAACCGTTTATACATTACAGTGTATGATTATATAATTATATATTCATATTTAAAACAATATTATATAAAAATATTAACTACGTACTTATATAAATGAGTAGGTAATATATGCTATTTTAAAGATAAATTGAATGTCTCTTTAACGTAGTTGTAAAGACATAAACTATTTATTAACCAATAAATGAATAAGTAGAATAATATTTCAGAGTTGTGCGACGGGTGTAAAGCGAAGGGCGAGCCAGCGGGCGGTCCATTGCCTGAGTAGATTGTGGGAATTAATTAGGCACCTAATAGTGCAATACGTGGCACAATTTATTCATCGTGGGGTCGAGAACTCTAGGAGGAGGAGTTTTTTTTTCTCCGTACTCCGTCATCAAATCTTAACCAAATTTATATGGGACCACATCGCAACTAAACTCTATATGTACATACATAAAAAAGCAAAAAAAAAACCGCGCCTAATTGAGAACCTCCTCTTTTTTTGAAGTCTGTTAAAAAGTATAGATAAAGTAGAGAAAATAGTACCTTCTTTCAACCTCGCTGTGGTATTTTGTGTACGAACCCTAACATGACGTAATTTTGTCGAATTTGACACTTTTACCCGAGATATATTTGTCGTTGATTGTTATCTCGGGCGCGAGATAATAATATTAATCGTTTATTTATTTCTCCTCAGTAAAACATAAAATAAGCACATCATAAAATAAAAAACTGTGGAGACTGGTGCCTAATCTAAGGTTTAACACCTTGTGTTTCAGGTCACCAGGTCTCCACCCTCGGAAGCCTGTGCTGAGTAAATGATTACACAACATGCATATCCTAAGCACGCAGTACCATGCAGTGCTTTGTTATTTACAGTTCTGTGTAGTATTATGTCTGTTTATGGGTACGCGTGGCGCTTACCATTAGACCATCGACATGCTCGTCTCGTCATTCTAATAATAACAAATTCTATTTACCCTACCGGGAATAGAAGCGTGACCTTATGTTTATTATATTGTAATGTTGTGAATGTAACACGTAATTTCGTCGAATCACGTTAAAAACAAATAAACCTCACTTTCCCTATCGTTATTACTAAAGTTCAATGTTTTATCAGGGTATTGTCTTTACCCATTAACTCGCTCCACATTATTTGTGTCACGCTCCGTCGCCGGGACGGTACTTAGTCACGTTTCGGCACCCCACCTGATCAATACTACGGAAGTTGTAGAGTGGGTTCTTACACACCGGTGATTTTTATGAATAAAAATGTTTTTCTGCATGACGAGATGAGTAATTCGCTCGCCTGATGGTGGCTGGTGGTGCTGTTGACCTGTATTTAAATAGTAGCACCACCGAGTACTTTGATTTACTAAGTACTGCATGATACTGCAGGGCCGTTCAATATCGGGAGGCCAATTCTCGTAATTTTAAATGTTCAAAATGTCATTCCGATCTATTTGTTTAAGAGAATGCCATTTTCAACTTTATTGACGCTGAGACTAGATCGGAATGCTATTTTGAACATTTAAAATTACCAGAATTGGCCTCCAGTTTGCAAAATACATATTTTGTATTTCTACTTGTGTCAAGCTACTAGGTATAACCAAACCTTGAAACTTACTGCCCTAACCTTATTTACCACTAACCACTAAGCTTATCGGTTCAAACTTAAAACACTACATAAGATTATAATATTGTGTTTAATATACATACATACGCACGCCTGTAATTCCCGAAGGGGTAGGCAGAGGTGTAACTAGTACACCCACATTTCGCCGAGCGTATCCCCGTCCCAAGATGTCATAGGGGGCGAACCTATCGCCATACTGGGCCCAAATTCCAGACTCCGGTTTGATACTGAGCTTTTTTGGTAATAGAAAAACCCAATATCACTTTTACCCGATCCGGGGATCGAACCCGAGACCTCAGCGTCAACCTCAGTCGTAACGAATACGCATTACAACTGCGCCACCGTGTTTAATATGTCAGCGATTTTATACAGGTGCAGCGGGCGAGTAGTCGGCTGCGAAGCGAGAGGCCGTGGGTTCGATTCCCACACCGAGACAAATGTTTGTGTGAACCACAAATATTGGTCTCGGGTCTGGGTGTTGTGGGACCGCAAGTCCCTCGTAGTTCCTGATACCCACGACACAGGTTTACCTAGAGAAGGGTCAGAGCTATGTGTGTGACTGTTGGGTGTATTAAAAAAAAAAAAAAACTTTGAAAAAATTAATGTCCTTAACCGTATATGTACGGAAACTATATATCCTACTGTTTATATTAGACCTCATTATAAAGTATATGTATGCAACATCACGCGTCGCGGCGAGATCACACTATCTAGAAAGGGTATTATAAGACTGTTAACACCTTCGTAAAGCTTATGATTTAATGGACTGTTAATCTTTATATCATTGATTTAATGGACGTTTGACGAGCGTGCATGAGATTGATGATGGAAGATGCGAGTGTAACAAAAGTTATTATTCAGGAGTGTACGGAACCCCGACTGCGCGCGTCCGATTTGCACTTGACTGATTTTTAAGGGAATCGTGGCCAAATGACCAAAACGGAACCCTTGTAATTTAGAAAGAAAAGAAAGAAAGAAAAATCTGTCAGTTAAAAATTATGAAGGTTCATCCTGAGTACAGAACCCTTCGTTGTGCGTGGTTTGACATGCACTTGGCCGGTTTTTATAGCAGAAGCTGGCAAACGAGCAAGCAAGTCATCTGGTAGTAAGTTATCTCCGCAGCTCTTGAACACAAAATTGAATACAGACGAATTATACAATATGTAACAAAACCCTGTTGGACATTTTAACTGTGATATCAGAATCGATATTCAAACGTTATGAAAAAAACTCGCATACAAAAATTGGACTATGAAAATAATCATAATTTTTAAAAATTTAAGAACTTGAATTAATTTATTGTTTGTAAACCGTATTTCGATTGATTACCTCTGCAAGAGCGATGACTGATGACGGCGGCCACGTACATGAAACGCGCCGCGCCGCGCGGCTTCGTCAATACACACAGGAGTTCATATATAAATAACATTTTTTTATATTGTTCATTTTTCTAAGCTACCCGTGTAAGTATAATATTTCGCTTCTGTTTTTTTTTTGTTTAACTATTTTTACTAAGCTTTCTATATGTCTATATTCAAGACCCAAAAAGGGCCAACAGGGCTTTTGTTACAGACTGTATCTGTGTTGCCGACCATAAAGGACTGTCCCTAATAAGACATACATCGGTTTAATGTATGACAGTGGTAGGTACTAACTCGGTCGAGTTGGTCCATACATGCTGTAGACAAAAGTGTCTACAGCGCGGCTCTACTCCTTAAGACATACTTATTGGCTCCACCATAACATACATACATACATACACTCATCCCTGTAATCCCCGAAGGGGTAGACAGAGGTCCTATAACTAGTACACCCACGTTTCGCCGATCTCGGGCCCATTATGTGATAGGGGCGAGCCTATCCCCATACTGGGCACTATTCCAGACTCTGGGCTGATACTGAGCATTTCGTAATAGAAAAACCCAATATCTTACTTTTACCTGACCCGGGGAACGAACCTGAGACCTCAGCATCAGCCTCAGTCGTAACACGTACGCATTACAACTGCACCACCGAGGCAGTCAACATATTTTAAAATATAAAGTAGTTTATTCAAAAAAAAATCACAAGATTCAAACTCACTACCGTCACTGACCGCTAATCCCCGAGCATTATATGCGAAACCTCACAACCGTTGCGGTGGTGACTGAACGTTGTGGTCACCACTTTTTTACCAACGAGACAGCTTACCGTTTTTATGACACATTTATGGCTTTACCATGGTATTTTTTGACAAGTTTGTTCCTGTGATTTTAAAGATAAATTATAAAAACGATAACTTATAATAATATCACATATACTATATAATTTGGACTCTGCATGCTGTTTTTATAAATAAAAAAATATTAATGGGAGAAGGTTGTTTATAATTTTAAAGTAATCGAATTGTTAGTTTAATTTTGGAATGTGAATAAAAAAGTATAAACATAACTTAAGAATCGATTTAAAAAAAGAACACTGAAAGTAAAAATAAAAATCTAGAGGTATTTATGGACTCATTGCAATTTCAGAAGCCGGTTTTTAAGTTTTATTTACAGAATAACTGTGACTATAGCATTTTTTATTTTAAAACTAACGGTTTCAAAACTGAAGTAAGTAGAATAGTAAGTCGATTTTAAAAATAAATAAATTTTGAATTTGGTAAAAAACAGTTTATCGGGTGTACTTGATGTCGGGATAAGTATTGAAACAGCCTTAGAGCCTAGCAGAAGGAAAAAAGCTGCCTGTAGCACAAGGTACTAATGTTGAAAGAAAACACGTCTCTACATTAATTACTTCTTGGTAGCACTACATAGTAACGATCAGGTTGCCTGAACTAATATAGAATTACAAGAATTTTCCTCTACGTTTTATGCCATATTCGTCGTCAAGAAAATGTTTTTCCATATTTTATAATTTATAAACTCTTTATTGTAGATAAAAACAAAAGAAAATTAAAAACAAAATAATCTTAAAAATTATAGCGAAGTACAAATGGCAGTCTTATCGCTAACTGCGATTTCTTCCAGACAACCTTTAAACTACCTTTATTATTTTTTACTTCATATTCAGAAAACAACAGCCACCACAACTTATTTGTGATATTTAGATAGATATTTCTTAAGTAAGAATTAATAACAATATTTTAAAACATTAAAATGTATGAATGTTTGACTGCCTCGGTGGCGCAGTTGTAATGTGTACGCGTTACGATTGAGGTCCGCGCTGAGGTCACGGGTTCGATTCCCGGGTCGGGTAAAGTGGTATTGGGTTTTTCTATTACGAAAATGCTCAGTATCAGCCCGGAGTCTGGAATTTGTGCCCGGTATGGCGATAGGCTCGCCCCCTATCACATTAGGGACGGAAATGCGCTCAGCGAAATGTGGGTGTACTGGTTACACCTCTGCCTACCCCTTCGGGGATTACAGGCGTGAGTGCGTATGTATGTATTAAAATTTATTTTAAACATTTGTCTTCACAGACGGGTTGACATGACGTCAGGCAGGCGGCCGGTTATAAAAACTACAAGCAAAATATTTCTATAACATGTGTTAAAATACATGTGGCGATCCCACTGCTAGTGGGATAAGGGCAGGTGGAAGAAGATTTTAGAACATGATTTTACTTCCTACATAAGTTGTAATATATCATGAATACAGTAACTTTTATGAAAATGTAATAAAGAAGCTACATCATTTAATATCTTTTATTAACTACATAATTGAAAAGTACAAACCCGGGCCAAGACACTAGTCGACACGAAATAACAAATCAACTTTTTCCATTGTAACACATCAGAAGGCTTTCGATCCATGCATTCATCATATTATCTTCTATTTCAGGCGTTTACATGACACCACCTGAGTGCGAGCGAGACAGCTTGCGCTTTCGGAAAGCTGCGCGCGCGCATGCGGCTGGTGGCGCCGCCATGCGTCAGTTCCCGGCAAATATTTTGACGTAGCGGACGTGTTTTTGGTGTATTTTTGAAATTTTATATTCGAAATATAGTTTAAAGTGATTTTTTGTGCTTGTGAAGTGTAATGTGTAGTGTTTTGGATAACAAATGAGTGCTGGTTGGTTTTTAACTGTGCATGGTGTGTTTGCGCAGTTCTTCGAACATTGTTGATCGCCTTGGATGTATGGAGGTGAGGCAATTGTGTTTTTAGTATTGTATGTACTACGAGACTGCATGTTGTACCACTAAAAACGTAATTGTAAGTCTTCTTGTGGATTTTTTGTTTATGTTAATCTTATTGATAATTTATAATTTATATCTTTTTTAAGTCTTAAAACTGCAATTAAGTAAGCTGCAGTGTTGATGTTTAGCATAAAGTTAAAAATAACATACATAACGAAAAATAATTGAAAAAATAAATATTCAGTGATATTGGTTAATTTGATGCATTTGATGCATTTATTTACCTTCTGAATATCATATTTTTAAAGCCTTGTCTACCTATTTTGTTAAAGTTACAATATACTTACATACTCGTATTAGCAAAAACCTATAGTCACTAGTTACTGACACATTTCATCATACATCACCTTTATCGCAAAAGTGTAGGGAAATTATTTTGAGATAACACCATATTTCGACAATTATATCAGTCTGGTGCGGTGCAGAACAGGGAATTAATCGCGCTATGCATGCGGCACAAGGGGGACTTATCAAGGACATGGTCTACCTGTGGGCCTCCCTCCCTTGAGTCGTTAAGGCGTGATCAATTAACAAACATCCAAATTCTTAAACCCACAAACATCCAAACATTCACATTGATAACATGGGTTTTACTTTAAGTTTTTACCAATATTATAAAAGTAAGGTACGATGGATACGAGGATACGATGTTTTTACGTCAAGAGGCCAGCATAATGGCAACCTTGCAGTAGAACCGATCGTGTGGTTAACCAACTTTGAATGTAATCGCATTGAAGATGGATGGCCACTAATGGTATTACATATTCTCACAATAGCATGTTAATAACTAGTATAAAGTAGCTTTTGAGGCCTGGTTGTCACAATAACACTTCTAGAAAAAATATACATATTTATAAAAATGACGAAAGATGTAATAGGCGAGTGTCGATGAAAGGGTAGGGACATCTACCATACCCGCACCGAACTATGTCAACTAAATTAGTGACATCATAAAGAGTCATGAGTACTCTAACCCAAAGAGACTGCGTGAAAAGGTTACTGAAAATATAGAAAGCGAATATGGTACGTTAGGACCGTGTAAAGTGGAAATTCCTCTGCCTTGGCTATGGAATGAAGGCTTTTTATCATGCATGTATTAATAAAAAACAAGCTCTATGTTGGCGCAATCAGCTCGCACTGATAACTAAACGTGAAAGCGTAACCAAACAGAAGCCATGTGACGTACGCACCATAGAGCCGTATACATTATTCTGGCAGCGGAACCCTGATTGCAGAACCATGATAACAGAGTGCTCTTCAAGCTTGACATAATCATTAATAGAGTGTAGTGTATTTGCGTATAAATAATACATATATACGATATTCTTTAAGGAATTCAAAAATCATCAGTCATCTATGATTTGCCATGCGCGTTCTGCGTTTCGATTTTGTACTCAAGCTATATCTATTAAACGGCTTTAATCTGTTGCGATGTTTTTAATTGTTTTCGATATACTTACATATCATTTTATTATTATTATATATATATTGACAGCCTTCGTAGCGCAGCGGGCGAGTAGCCGGTTGCGAAGCGTGAGGCCGTGGGTTCGATTCCCGCACCTTGACAAATGTTTGTCTGATCCACAAATATTTGTCTCGGGTCTGGGTGTTGTGGGACCGCAAGTCCCTCGTAGTTCTTGATACCCACGATACAGGTGTACCTAGTGTGGGGTCAGGACTATGTATGTGACTGTTGGGTGTATTATTATTATTATTTATTTGTAAATGGAACATTGTGTCACGCCACTACAGACTAATTAACCAAAATCATAATTATCTAGACAATCCAGAATGTCAAGACAGCTTGACGGCAGGCTTCATTGTTATTCCATACAATTAGATAGTAATCATGTATATGTAAGGAAAACCCCTCATAATGACTTGCGTCTGCACGTCACATTTTGGAAAAACCCTATTATGTAACATACCTTTGTTTAGAAGCAATGACTTTGACTAACGAAAGTTATCGCCTGTCCACTATTATTAGCTATACTCATTCAAATAGGTGATGCAATTCTCAGTAACATATTTGTGTTCCAAAGATTAAACTAAAAATGTAAACCTTCTAATTCAAAAAGTTATAAAAACTGACCTAAAAAATTAATATCAATTCATTTCTGTTGGGTCGTTAATCATCGCCCGATGATAAAGATCGTTAATGACAATGCGTTGCGTCGTTAAGAGGCGAGTATACATGGTCTACTATATAGTTGTGTAACTATAGATTCGACTCTACCAGGCCGAGATCTTATCTGAACAAAAGACATCAACGCGATCGCAGGCTATTTGCATATTTTTCGTATAGATTTTATCAAACATTCCTGTAGATGTTGCAAGTTGTGTTTAAATTTGTTACTGGTGCATTTTGATGTCTTTTTAGGTTTGATAAAACTTGTTTGCAGTTTTTTTTATTAAATCGATATTTTTACACGACTGCCTAAAATAAGTTTCTGTTTTCAGGGGGTCATGTTACATGTAGTAACTATTCGGAAAATGTTGTTAACTATAATATGTTAATTAATTTTCTTGGCATTTGATAATTATGGACTTTCTAAATAAAATATTAATATTTATTATCACTAGTATTTTAATATATTACAATATGATCTATCAATAAACAAAAGTATTAAACAACAATTACAAATAGGTAACTTATGATACGTAATTCCATTAGTGTCTATAAATATAACACTTTATGACAGTCTATACAAACATTTACTTCTTATTTACATTACGTATAAACTCTCAAACATTACACCAAATGTATGTCGTTTTACACACATATCTTATTTACGAGTTGTTAGTTTTTGCATACCCACTCTCTTCGCTTGTGTCAATAATTAAAGTGCCAATTGCTTAACTGCCTTGTTTTACTTTGTACTTCTGCTATTAAAATTATAATTAATAATGAAAGTAGCACTTGGATATATTAGAAACTCAACACTGGTAGGTAAAAACATTTTGTTAAAATCAGTAGATCGGAATACGAGCAAGTGGGTCACCTGGTAAGTGACATCCAATATCCACGAACAGCCATAATATGAGAAACCATGAAAACGTCCTTTAAAAAAATGGGAGATTGGAAAAAGTTAAGCTACAATCTCCCTTCCCCCTCCTCCTTCTCGACGGCCCTTCGGAAATCTCAGTACGCAATAATTTCAAGAACCGCAACAGTAAGTTGCTACTTTATATCGGATTTCTGCAAGACAGTGTTACCAACTCGGTCGAGCCAGACCTATCAATATAATAATGATAATACTAGCCCTATATTATATACGTCCCACTGCTGGGCACGGGCTTCCTCTACTGAATGAGAGGGGTTAGGCCTTAGTCCACCACGCTGGCCTAATGCGGGTTGGCAGACTTCACATACCTTCGAAATTCTTATGAATAACTTCTCAGGTTTCCTCACGATGTTTCCTTCATCGTTAAAGCAAGTGATAATTAACAATTAATACACACATAACTTAGAAAAGTCAGAGGTGTATGCACTTGGGGATGGTTTCGAACCTGCGACTTTCGTCTCGACAGTCCATACCACTCCCAGCTGAGCTGTCACTGCTTTTTTAGCATTCAAACCTATCATGCTGTATATAAAACTTCTTGACTATCATTCTCAAGAAAATGTTTACAGCGTGGCTCTACAACTCAAAAAATGTATAATGTATAATAATCTAATGAGTACTTAAAAAGTAGAGTTCGATGGAACACGTGAACCGTTGCAATCTCTCATCTAGTAATCTCAAAGCTTATGTATCGACACATAACCAACAACTCGATGTGTTAATCTTGATTTACTTCGATAGTCATGGTTTCCTTTGACATAAATTCTGAGAAATGGCGCTCTCGTGGGCGTCGAAATGATTTTATTCTCCATTGTTCCAACTTGAAGGAGTTGTGTAACGTATTGTAGCTTTATGTGGGCTAACGCATTTAATTTAGTGTTTTTAACCAACTACAAAAAATTAGTTTCTCAATTCCCCTGTGTTTATTGTATGTTACGTCATCAAATGTTGGTAGATTTTTACTATTCTTCTTGTATTCTAAAGAGTCCTTAGAGAGGTTGACGTCAGGCAGGCGGCCGGTCGTAAAAACTACAAACCAAATCTTTCATGAGTTAAAAAGTATGTTGTACCGACCCCACTGCGTGTGGGATAAGGGCAGGTGGAAGCAGAAAATCCTAAATGGTTTAATCTTGATGGTTAAACTATATAAAAGTTAAGATATTGTAGTATGTTAAATGTTTGTATGAGGATTCGGCAATTTCATCGTAATAATCGATCCGTCATTATAAGTTGATTTAAGCAAATTTTATTACAGTTCTAGAAAAAATTGTGATTTGCTATTTTGTAGCTTTTCTTCTTATAATAATATTAAAAATGAATAAAAGCAATAATAATACCAGTCCTGTATTACACGCGTTTCACTACGGGGACTGGTTTCCTCTACTGAATGAGAGTCAAAAATGTGTATAACTCAATCTTAAATATTATAGTCAATATTCAGAAATAACATAAATTAAACAATAAACATAAAAACTAAATAACCCGTCTTTGTATTACGACTCAAAATATACAGAATGTCTGTTAAATTGTTACAGTAAAAAATCTAGAATATCGTCGGATTCGTGAGGTAGAGTCGTGACTTGATACCGTGTCCGCTGGACTAGCGTTTACAAAATTTACATATATAAGCTCATGCCGGTATCCTCGAAGGGGTAGGCAGAGGTACAAATTATATACTTACTGTTTAAGCGTATTTCATCCCATCATATTTGGTTAGTGTTGTCTCTACATCGGGCACAAATTTCAATCCCGAGCAAGCAAGTCATGTGTAATGATCGAATCGAATCGAAAATGTTATAGTATTTTTATAGCATAAGAGCAAGTGCGCTAATGGTAACCCATGTACGCCCAAACCACTAAAAAAGTCATGGGCGCGTTGCCGACCCTAAAGGAAAGGGATAATTAAGGGATTGAAAAGGGGAGTGAGATTTAAGCCTCCGGATATCTCACTCATCGTACGAAATGCAGCAGCAAACCGCTACTTAACCAAGGTTTTCTATGAGTTGTTGAAGTTCGATATCAACATATTAGCTACCCTCAATTTATAGAGAATACCACCAATGGTAGAATGGGGCGAAGTATCCCCAGCGAATGATTCGCGCGGTGGGCCACCACGGCCAGGTGGTGATGTCAGTGACCCACGGGTTCGGTATCTCGCGTGGGTTCTCCTCCTTGCCGTACAACGTCACTTCTAATATGGCCTTGAATGAAAACAGGAAGCGGAACTCTATGAAAGCAGCACTCTTGAAGTATAGAAAGCATTCTATCCTGAAAATAATATCGAGTATACATAACTTTTTTTTTTTTTTTTATTAGCTTGAATGACGAGACCAGCAGCTCGCTCGCCTGATGGTAAGCGCCACGCCTGCTCATAAACAGAAGCAAAGCCACTTTGAATAACAAAGCACTGCATGACACTGGACTGCGCTTGTCACCCCGAGACATAAGGTGTTAAGTCTCATAATGCCCTGTAATTACACTGGCTTCAATGTCCTTCAAACCGGAACACAACACACACTGCTTACACACTGTTGCTTGGCGGCAGAAATAGACAAAGCGGTGGTACCAACCCAGCCGGCCTCTCGCAAACGAGGGACCTACGACCTTGTAAAGTTTACATGTGTATCCTTGAAAGGGTAAGCAAAGTCGTAAATAGTGCATCCACGGTTCATCAAGCTAATTTCCGTCCCATGGTGTGATAAGGCGAGCCCATCGCCATACCGGGCACAATTCCAGACTCCGAGCTAATGCTGAGCAATTCGTAATAGAAAAACCCAATATCACTTTTACCCGACCCGGGGATCGATCCCGAGACCTCAGCGTCGCATTACAACTGCGCAGTCTTCAGTCAAAGTATCAGAGTCAGTATTGGTACTTACATTTATTGTATAACAAAAGACTTACTTTTTGTAAGCGTCCTCCTTGTGCAGTGGTTTGGTGACGCCATGGGCGAGCCCCGACAAGTCTCGGTGGCAGTAGTGCTCCACCCACATGGCGGCGTTGGTCCGAGAACTTGTCTCCAAGTTAACCACCAGGCAACTGAACTGCCCTATTTGGCTTACCACTAACTGCAAGGCAAAAAAGACATTTATTTGTGTGTAGTGTGTGTAACGACACATGTTTGAAAGGCATTGAAGCTATTGAAATTAGTATTATGAGACTTGACACCTATTCACCCGTATTAAAGTATAATACCTACTTGACTGACCTGTTTGCAATACGTAGATTACTGGGTGAAGTGGGTGAAGACTAAACTATCTACAACATGAATGGGCCGGCTCGTCCGGGTTGTTACCACTGTCTCACAGAAAACTAGCGTAAAGTAGCAGCTTGCTGCTGCATTTCGTACGGTGAGTGACATATCCGAAGAATCCCCTTTCCAATTCTTTAATTATACCTTTCCTTAAAGGTCGGCAATGCACTCATGATTCTTCTGGTATTGTGGATGTTCATGGGCGGTGGAGATCACTTACCATCAGATGATCCATGGCTCGTTTGCCAGAATAAATAAATATATAAATAAATACACCCAACAGTTACACGCATAGTCCTGACCCCACACTACGTAAACCTGTATCGTGGGTATCAAGAACTACGAGGGACTTGCCAACCCACAACACCCAGACCCGAAACAAAATATTTGTGGATTAAACAAACATTTGTTTCGGTGTGGGAATCGAACCCACGGCCTCACGCTTCGCAGCCGGCTACTGGCCCACTGCGCCACGGAGGCTGTCGAATAAAAAAACTATATTACAAGCCATTTTTGAATTAACATTTCTTTCGGTGTCTATGTATGACGTGTTTTTGGACCGCAAATATTGTTGGTGATAGCTATTACCTAAATTCAATTGAAACAGAGTTACTTACGAAGAAAAATCCCTGCGCGAAGTTCTTGTTGAGGACGATCTCGGTGTTGTCTTTATATATGACGTCACCACGCTCGTGTTTTTCACATTGCCCGGTCTCCTTACTGCGTAACTTCGATGCTATGTCCAAAGTAATGGCACTAATTAAGGTTTTCATTATCCCGGATTTGTTACACGCTATTTTTTTTTTTTTTTATTTGCTTGAATGACGAGACGAGCAACTTGCTCGCCTGACGTTAAGCGTCACACCTGCTCATTAACAGAAGCAACGTCTCACAGAACTCTGGATTACAGAACTTGCTGCTTGGCGGCAGAAATAGACAAAGCGGTGGTACCAACCCAGACGGCCTCTCGCATACGAGGGACCCACCACCTTTGATACATGATGCATTTACTTACACAATACAATACAATACATTAGGCATTATGAGACTTAACATCTTATGTGTCGGGGTGTCGAGCGCAGTCCAATGCCAGGCAATGCTTTGTAATTCAGATTCAGATTCAGTTCTGTATGGTGTTGCTTCTGTTTATGGGCAGGCGTGGCGCTTACCATCAGGCGAGCGATCTGCTCGTTTCGTCACTCAAGCCAATTAAAAAAAAAAAACATTGTTAATGAGCAGGCGTTGTGTTTACAATCAGGCAAGCTAATAGAAGAAATATATGTATACTAGCTTTTGCTCGCGGCTCCGCCCGCGTGAATAACACAATCTCGAACATAAATAATCGTGTTTTAGATTTAATTTTATCAACCTCAATGAATCTTCACGTGAATCCTGCTGCTGATACATTAAGTAAAATTGATTCTCATCATCCTCCTATTTCTATTAAACTTGATAATACAAACACGTATAAAGCTTTAAAATCTAACAATAGTCAGCGATTTAATTTTCATAAATGCGACTTTATAGCTTTAAGATCAGAACTTAAAGAAATTGATTGGCAGACACTATTGTTGGTCACGGACATTGACTTAGCTATTCAAAAATTTTACAATATTATATTCGAATTAATATCAAAGTACACACCTCTTACTAATAAAAATTCTAATAAGTTCCCTATATGGTTCAGCTTTTCGCTTAAAAAATGTTTACTTAAAAAAATGAAAATTCATGCTAGATACAAGAAATATAAAAACCCAAGAGATTATGACACGTTTGATTTACTGAGGGCACGATGCAAGGTTCTTTTAAGCACATGTTATAAATCGTTTATTTCCTCTACAGAAGACAATTTAAATCAAAATATTAAACCATTTTGGACTTATGTAAAGTCTAAGCGAAGGAATCAGTCTATTCCCCAAACCATGAAGTTTAGTAACAGAGTAACCTCAAACCCACAAGAAGTATGTGAATTATTTTCCGCATTTTTTGCTTCTGTTTATCAAAATTCTAGTACTAGTCTTAGTACTGATGACGTAGGTACAATTAATGAGGCATTAAATTGCAACCGTACTTTATCTAAGATATATTTGAACAAAGAGGATATATTAGCGAAGCTCAAATGTCTAGATGCCAATAAGGGTGCAGGTCCGGATGGAATACCTCCGATTTTTCTAAAAAACTGTGCCCAAGAACTCTGTACACCGCTTCATATTCTATTTAACCTTTCTTTAGTTAAAGGTAATTTTCCTTCGCAGTGGAAAAAAGCTTTTGTCATACCAATTTACAAATCTGGGGACAGATCCCAATGTGAAAATTATCGTCCCATAAGTATTCTTTCCTCTACTGCCAAACTTTTTGAATTGTTGGTATATGATTCCTTCTATAGTCATCTTTCTCCACTAATTTCAACTAAACAACACGGATTTGTCAGAAATAGATCAACCATAAGTAATTTGTTAACTTACAAAAATTATTTGTGTTCAGCTTTTGCTAAACAGCAACAGGTCGACAGTATTTACACGGACTTCCGTAAGGCCTTCGATAGAGTCAACCATAATCTTCTTTGTAAAAAACTGTGCGCACTTGGAATTTGCGGAGACTTGCTGCGATGGATAATTTCTTATCTTTCTCGTAGAAGTCAATTAGTTGCAATAATGGGCTTCGAGTCTTCTGAGATAACCGTTACATCAGGTGTTCCACAGGGTTCCCACTTGGGACCTCTTTTCTTTGTTATTTTTGTAAATGACCTCATTGACCAGCTGTCTTGTCCATGCTTGCTCTATGCAGATGACTTGAAGATGTATTCTATAGTTAGTTGCGCTAGTGATGCATCACGACTCCAAAATGATTTAAATAGGGTTTCCCAATGGTGTTCCAATAACTATATGGCACTGAGCGTTGAAAAATGCTGTGTTATTAGTTTCACTCGAAAATATAACAAAATTATGTTTTCTTATAGCGTTGACAACCATGTTCTTGACCGCAAAACGGTTGTTAAGGACCTTGGCGTAATATTTGACGACCAATTAACTTTCCGTGACCATTATAATCATATATATTCTAAAGCGAACAGACTACTAGGATTTATTTTCAGGACGACACAACCGTTTAAAAAATATAATAGCCTGCTTGTTTTGTACGCCAGCCTGGTCAGATCTGTGCTAGAATATGCGGCGGTAATATGGTCACCTTTTTATTCTGTTCACTCCGAACGGCTTGAAAGCATACAGAATAAGTGTCTTAAGGTCCTATGTTACCGTAGCGGAATTGGTCGCAACTTATCGTCATATAAGGAACGGTTGTCTAAGTTTAAAGTGGAGAGACTCGACCTAAGACGGAAGAAGACTGATTTAATATACTTGCATAAAATCATTCATTCGAAAATAGATTCCCCAGAACTACTATCCTTATTAAATTTTAACACAAATTATAGGATCCGTAATCCAAACATCTTTACACTGCGCGTGTTTGCTAATAACACTTCCTATTATAATCCTATCATACGGATGTGTCGGTTATACAATGAACTTTACGATAAAGATGGCACATTTGACATTATGAACAGCAAGGCAGGGCCATTTTTGCGTAGTACTAAATATATAATAAAGTAAGCAGGGTGTAAAACGTTCAGTTATCTATTTATTTATTTTTTTCTTGACTTTCTCTTCTCTTTGTTATAGATTAACAATATTAATTAATTTGTCTTAGTTTGTCATTTCCGCACTGTTTTTCGATTAGGGCATATGTTTAGGAAGACGATCTAGTACATAAAATTATAATATTTAAGTTATATTACTTGTATGATTGTATTCTGTGTTATGCCTTTTATTGCTAATAAAAAAAAAAAAAAAAATAGACTTTTCCGAAATATAACGTAGCCTATAACCGTCTCCAGGGTCCCATCTATCTCTACATCAAAATTCATCAAAATCGGTTCAGTGATTTAGACGTGAAAGCGTAACAAACAAGTAGATATTTTTTTTCATAAAAAGTATCCTATGTTACTTCTTATACCTCCAAGAATATGTGTACAAGTTTCATGATGATCGGTTAAGTAGTTTCGCGTGAAAGCGTAACAAACAAACTTACATTCACATTTATAATAGGTATTAGTATGATGTGTACTTACTTTCCACCATCATGAGTTTGACGGGTGACAGTTGTCGCAGCAGCCATTTGCTGGTGTCGTCTTCAAGCTCGTCTTCAGAAGGTCTTCGGGAGACGATCTCGTCGATCCAGGGGATGTAGTCGTGCATGTTCACGAAACGAGCTGGCGCGCCGCATCCTGGCCCGCGGACACCGAAACCTAGCTACATACACATCATGTCACGCCTGTATCACAGAAGAAGTAGGCAGAAATGCAACTAGAACACCCACTGATGTTATTGCCGTCTTATGTTGTTTGCTACTCTTGCGTGAATTTTCGCATCGAAAACACTGTGTTTGCCTGACCTGGGGTTAGAACTCAGGACTTCACGGTTTCTCAACCTAGGTACGCTATCACTAGACCAATGATGTGATCAGTCTAGCTAGTCGTTCTTGGATTTCACCTCGCTATAATAAATAAAAACTTACCAGTTTCCAGAAGCCCCAGGACTGTCTAGTGACTAGTGCTATTCCGGCGTCCCACACGCAAGGGTCCATTTCTTTTTCAGAAGTGGCGCACACGGCCGATTGTGGCGCCATTTTCTTGTAATTTAACTGTAAATGTAATTGGGAGTTGGGACTTTTAAAACTAGCTAAGACTTACCAATATATAACGTCTAGTTAGTTCAAATGGTTAAACGCATAAATCCACTTTGTGATATCACTTAGGTCCACAAATATATAATAATATAATAAACTTTATTTCAGACAACAAATCCATAGGGTGTTAGTAACATAACAAAAACTTATTATCTAGTATTAGTACCGATAACTCTACGCACAATTTTTTTCATGATCTGAGAGTTGATGTCCTCAGCTACAGTTCTCAGAATGCTGTTGCGACTGTCCCTAACTCTTGAAAAAATGCCGAGATGAATAGAGTGGAATAATTTATTCCACTGAACAAAGTTGAATAATCCGTTTAAATAATATAAAAATGAGTGTATGATAATCATGGTCAAACTAATGTCTACGTGGTAATAGGAGACTTTATATATAGGTTATTTGGCGGATTAAATAGAAAATAGCATTGAATCTTCACCAACCCCATTAAAATGTGTCATGTCCCTGTTTTCAAAGCCAATTAATATTATTTACACAAAAGTTGGGGCTGTATGAATTTTGATTTCTATGCACATAGAGAAAAAATAGGTATTAATTAAGCGGTAGATATTTTTCTACTCGATCGTTTCAAGGTACATTATATTATACTAAGATTCAATCTTCGTTTTTTACGAATATGTAATTAATACCATCGTCACAAGAGTACCTAATTAGATCATCATCACTCGTACATATTTCAAAAATGGTTGATGATTTCTAAAGTGTTCATCATAAATTGTATTACTGTACAAAAATTATCTTTCATCCAAGTTAATGTCTGTTTTAATCTAGCATAACTCTGCATTGTCTATGATCTTTGTCATGAAAATCGTTAAGTCACCCTCATGCGGTCGTAAAGCATAAACAATGGATTTTCTATAACAATGGCGGTACAGTTTATGGTCCTTACTGTTCACGTGCACGTTCATTACTCTTGATGTTTGGAAATTTCGCACTACAACGCTCTACTGCAGAAAATAGATATTTACTGGTAACAGTAAATATCATAATCGTAAGATTATGATGTCTACAGAGCCACTAATAAGTGGTAGTGGCATGCTGTTGAGCATGTCACTACCATATATAAGGATGACTACAGCATTATGATGTCTACAGAACCACTGTTACGATTATGATGTCTACAGAGCCACTGATAAGTGATAGTGCCATGCTGTTGAGCATGTCACTACCATATATAAGGATGACTATAGCATTTTGATGTCTACAGAGCCACTGTTAGGATTATGATGTCTACAGAGCCACTAATAAGTGGTAGTGCCATGCTGTTGAGCATGTCACTACCATATATAAGGATGACTACAGCATTATGATGTCTACAGAGCCACTGTTAGGATTATGATGTCTACAGAGCCACTAATAAGTGGTAGTGCCATGCTGTTGAGCATGTCACTACCATATATAAGGATGACTACAGCATTATGATGTCTACAGAGCCACTGTTAGGATTATGATGTCTACAGAGCCACTAATAAGTGGTAGTGCCATGCTGTTGAGCATGTCACTACCATACATAAGGATGACTACAGCATTATTGTGCCAGCTCGACCTGGTGTTACCACTGTCTGACAGAAAACCGGCGTAAAGTGGCAATTCGCTGTCATTGCGTTTTGTACGGTGAGAGATATCCGGAGGCCCAAATTGCATCTGTTGTTTGTCCAGAAGTTGGCAATTTTCTTTCGCATTCCGTTACAGACCATCCTATCGGTTACAAAAGAATCCTCAAAACCGGTCTACATTTAGCGGATATAGTTATAGCGTAACATATATAAAATAACGCGTCGAATTGAGAAACTCCTCTTTTTTTGAAGACGGTTAATAAAAGTACTTTGTCTTTGCATCTAATTAGTACTTTAAACTATATTAATAAATTAAACTATATAATTTTAATATTTCCCCCATTAAATGAAAGAACATATTTTTTAGAGCACACGAATAAGTGAGTCATCTGATGGTAAATGATCACAGTCCATCCATACTACCAGAGGTATTATTGTTGCATTGCCAAAATTAAAAGAAATGAATGGGAAACTCCCTTACTATAGGAAACGCAAGAACAATCCGTCGGTTTTCTGCGAGACAGTGGTAGGCAGACCCGGTCTAGCCGTAGTAGACAAAAGTGTCTACAGCGTGGCTCTACCACTTATAAATATTATTGAGAAGGTATAATTTACATTAGCTCTGTAGTAAAACTCTTCACAATCTTTATTTTCGACGAAGCTCATTTTCATAGCTTCCTTTATTAATTCTTGGTTTTCTGAAACAAAAAAACAAATGTTTCAAAACAAAATAATGAACAGAAACCCTGTGGGATAATGATAAGAATTATAGTAAATTGATAAGTGAAGGAAATCCGCAGTCAAATCTAGAAGCCATTATATTACATACTATATATTATTACGTGTACATAAAATAAATAATAAATAAATACACCCAACAGTCACACTCATAGTCCTAACCCTACACCAGGTTAACCTGGATGGTGACTATCAGGAACTACGAGGGACTTGTGGTCTCACCACACCCAGACCCGATTGTTTTTGTGGTTCACACAACAATTTGTCTCGGTATGAAAATCGAACCCACGGCCTGCTCATTCATGCTATAGACAAAACTGTCTACAGCGTAGCTCCACCCTTCCTTCCACCTGGCCTTATCCCACTCGAAGTGGGATTAGGGCAACATGCTTTTTACGGTTTACGGTTTAAGATATTTATTTCTCTAAAAGAATTAAACTTTTTAACACATGTTACAGAAAGACTTGGCTTGTAGTTTTTACGACCGGCGTCCCTGACGTCAAAGAGAAGGAGAAAACACCCAGATCCGAAATAAATATTTGTGGATCACACTAACATTTTGTCTCGGTGCGGGAATCGAACCCGCGACCTTTCGCTTCACAGCCGGCTACTCGCCGACTGCGCCACAGAGGCTGTCATACAGCGTAGCTCTACCACTTAAAAATAAAATGTACGTACCATCATTCATTCTGATGGTGTATAAATCAGTAAACGCTCCAGCACCACTTATCGGCAGACATATAGGTAATACTGGAGCTGTAACACATACATATATTTGTGAAATGGCAATAGGAAATCGAGTTGCTCTCTGTCACAATTTGGCGAACTGAATTTATATCGAATGGAAATAAGTTTGGCAAAATGTGGATTTAATAGTGACACTGTCCACCACTTTGGAGTTACATGCGTAAGTATATAAAAAGAGACTAGACTAGACTTACCAGGACTATCAGTAAACCCTGTGTCAGTCATCCTGAAGAGTTGGAGTAACGCTATAGTGGCAATAGTCACTTTCTCCATGTATTCTGGATGAAGGAGGTAGTCCATTACGTCCATAGCATATTTTGTGTCTTTATTTTCCCATATTATGAATTGTGTGTTATTCCTGAAGAAATATTTGGTTTCATGATAATTTATTACTATTTTCATATCTGGTGTATTCAGTGTTAATTATGACTTGTTTTAACAGTGAAGGAAACATCATGAGGCAACCTGTATACCTCAGAAGTTCTAGATAAGAATCTTGAAAGTATGCAACGTCTGCCCACCCGCATTAGGCCAGCATGGTGGACTAAGGCCTAATTCCCTCTCATTCAGTAGAGGAGGCCCGTGCCCAACAGTGGGACGTGTATAATACAAGGCTTGTAAAAAAAAAAAACTACGATTTAACTTCTTTAAGGGATGTAACTGCCGCACTTGGAGATGCCAATTAAATTTAATTTTTATTTCTTAGAATTCGATTGTTCCTGAGACGTAAATTAAGATTATTCTGTAGCAGTAACTGAGCACAGAGTATTGTCTGTATGAGGTAACGGAGCATAAATCAATAACGCGCTCTGTGAAGCTCTCTAAAATAGACTAGGACAATTAAAGTTACGTCTTTGAGTGCGACAGTTATAAGTTAAATTCCACAATGAGACTCAATGGATAGTGTTACATTAACTGTTCCGGATGTATCTTGGCGACGTCTTCAGCAGACGCGATGGCGTACCCTGGGTGAATCAGCACCCCGCCAGTAACTGCGTATCTCATTTTCTCGCCTAAATCTGAAAAAAATAACTTCTAGAGGTCACGCCTGTCACATTGTACCGCAGCAGATATGGTGATCGTTACGATTGAGACTAACGTTGAGGTCTCGGGTTCGATCCCCGGGTCGGGTAAAGTGGTATTGGGTTTTTCTATTATGAAGTGCTCAGTATCAGCCCAGAGTCTGGAATTTGTGCCCGGTATGGCGATAGGCTCGCCCCCTATCACATCGTGGGACGGAGATACGCTCGGCGAAATGTGGGTGTACTGGTTATACTTCTGCCTACCCCTTCGGGGATTACAGGCGTGAGTGCGTATATATGTATGTAGATATGGTGATGAAAAAAATATATACGCACAAAAACTGTGTTGCAATACCCCCATCCAGGGGAAGCGGCCAACGTCAGACACCTTGCCTTCAGGAACATCCTGGTCAGCGTCGGGAGCACATCTTACGTTGTCCCATAATATTCCCTCACCTGACCCTGTTGTCAGTAGTAATGGATGAATATTTTTAAAAAAACTTGCTTTTGCTGGACTAAGAAGCCTTGATGAACCAAAACTTAATAAATAGGTTTAGAAAGAAAAAGAAAAATGTTTATTCGGCGTATACACACGCCTCAATTAGCACAAATAGATTTACTAGTACCCATTCAAGGTTTCCAGTCGTTTTTTGTCACCTTCTAGGAGGCAAATTCTCGTAATTTTAAACGTTCAAAATATCATTCCGATCTAGTCTCGGCGTCGAGAAAGTTGCAAATGGCATTCTCTTAAACCTTGAACTTACTTTGAACATTGAAAGTTACGAAAATTGGCCTTCAGGTCCATTTCAAGTTCTCGTTATCAGATGAAATAAATAGAACTGGTTCAGCTAAATCTAATGAGACCAAACTTAATTTAACTTAATGTGAACTTATTTATAGCAAAGGTCAGCAAACGAGATAACATAACGTTTAACAAAACTTAGAAACCGACTTAAATTTTTAGTGGTAGTTCGGCAATAGCATGTAAATTCTATTACAATAACACAATCGCGATGAGTGTACTGTTGTCCGTTGAGGAGTTTTATTTTTTTAACCCGTACCCTGTCATGAGATTTTAACCAAATTTATATGAAACTACATCGCAGCTAAACTCTATCGAGTGATTTTTTTCCAACAAAATCGGTCTAAATTTGTCTGAGAAAAAGATGTACATACATTAAAAAAAACGCGCCGAATTGAGAACCTCCTCCTTTTTTGAAGTTGGTTAAAATGAGTCACCAATTGTAAGTGATCACCATAATTATAATGATGATTATTATCATAATGATTAATGAACATACACAAACCTAGAAGAATCATTATTCTTATAAATTCACTCATCATCATCCATGGATGCATTGCTGACTTTAAAGGAAACTAGCATAGCATGCTCTGATATAGAAGGAGAGGTAGGGGCTTTGGGGCTCCGGGCTGACGGGCCGTACCAAAATGTGGGTTCAGGCTAATTTTGCCATGATTTAAAACAATAAAATACAAAACCTTCAATGACATACGGTGAAATGTTACGGGGTCTCAGAGCGGATCGCTCAGTAGTCAGTGACATTGAATCGTAAAAATTGGGAACCGCCCACACTTGAGAGTTTGTCACGCCTCTTGGTGTTGGCAAAATGTCATAAATAGAGACGCACTTGATCGGAACAAAAATCTGTTACCAGACACACTTGCTCATTTGCGAAACTTTGGCTATAAAAATCTTAACAATTTAAAAACCGACCTTTGTGAGTGGTATAACCATGCTGTAGACAGTTTTGTCTACAGCACGAATGGGCCGGCTCATCCGGGTCGTTAACACTGTCTCACAGAATACCGACATACAGTAGCAGATCACTTACCATCAGGTGACCCACCTGCTCATTTGCCGGCTTATGTTATAAAATAAAATAAATACCTACAAAATAATAAAAACAGTACCTGCGAAACACAATATTGCCAGACATAGTCTACAAAAATTCATTTTGTTTAACTTCACTAATATCGAAGTTGCATCACAGCTGTCTAAAGTTGTACTAACTCAAAATGAATGCCCCTCAATAAAACTCTATGCGGAAATTGAATATACACAAGGAATGTTTAGAATACACAACAGCGTTTTCCCACAATAAATACTCCAAAACAATTTTTGCAAGGGGCATTGATGTACTAAACTGCTTAATAGTTTGCTGCACATAAAATGATACAATTAGATGACGCAAGTACTTCACCTGTTGTCCGAAACGAAAATATCGTTCATCGGAAATTGATTAGAGCCCCGATCTAGTAGTCACTCGGATGTGCACTAGCTTGGAAGGCTGGTGAGTCCAGCATAACCATCCTTCGGCCCTCCACACCCGGGTTGGGAAGGTATCTATAAGATAGATTTTCCCCGAGGCATAAATCTGTTTTTTTGCCTATTGTGACGTAACGAAAGAAATGTGATACACCTTTGGTGATGAACACCTTTGAACATTTATTTTTGGTTAAAATTATTTATTACACTATTTTTAACCGACTTCTTAGTGAAAATATAATTAAAATCGGTGCATAAATGACGTAGTTTTAGTGTTTCATCTCCGATTTCACCCCCTTTGAGGTCTAATTTTCTCTGAAAATTTTAATGAGAGCAAAGTTGAGCTATACTCTTTCAATTAAAAAACAAATTATCTAAAGTAGTGTACATTTGGCGGAGTTATGCTTAAAAATGAAAAGATACGCATCAATTTGATGCGTACCTCCACCTTTTCGGTTCGGTTTTAGAAACCAGTACAACCTGCACCGACAATATGTGATCATAAGAACGCTCTCTCCAAAGTAAACAATATACACTGCCACCCTCACACACCATTGAACGTACCGACCACTCGATTACCAACCTTTTTATGTTAACATTGAGTTGTTTTTCAAGTGGTATACCATTATTTGCTTTCCGGCTATGAGAGAAATCCATTGTGCGAAAGATTATTTGTCTGTGGAACATGAATGTTTAGTGTTGTAGAGCATTTACATAGATATGGAAAGTCGGTAGCGATGTTATTTGAAAATATCAGTTATTTTCGAGTGTAAAATGTTAGAAACGAGCTTCTTGTTTGTTTTTTTTCGCTTTAATGACGAGTAGGCCGCCCGCGCCCGCCTAATTAGCGCAACGCTTGCCCATAAACAGAATCAATACCACTAAAAACTTTGAATTACAGAGTACTGTATGGTACTGCAATGATTCGTAATTTTTTTTTTTTTTTTACTAGCCCTTTATTATATACGTCCCACTGCTGGGCACGGGCCTCCTCTACTGAATGAGAGCGGTTAGGCCTTAGTCTACCACACTGGCCTAATGTGGGTTGGTAGACTTCACATACCTTCGAAATTCTTATGAAGAACTTCTCAGGTATGCAGGTTTCCTCACGATGTTTTTCCTTCACCGTTAAAGCAAGTGATAATTGACAATTAATATACACATAACTTAGAAAAGTCAGAGGTGTATGCACTTGGGGCTGGTTTCGAACTTGCGACTTTCGTCTCGACAGTCCGTACCACTCCCCGCTGAGCTATCACTGCTATTTCGATTATGATTCGTAATAGTATATTTTAATAACCTTTGCAGATAATGTGAACACACATTTTATATATTTACCATGAGATTTCATAATACATCCATCTTCCACGTTTACTCGAAATATTAATAATTCGTAAAAAAAACGTTTGTAAGCTGTCTTTCTATAGCAGATACGTAGAACTTAAACGGCTAAGTGTGTATCGGACCACGCACAGCGAAGAGTTCCGTAGTGTAATCAAAATTATCCTATATCTGAAAAACTACACAACTTAACTTATTCAAAACGTTGAAGTGCCTTCAAACATATACAACCCTGAAATTTTTCAGAACTTTCATTTAGCAACCTCCATAATATCATTTTCACGGACCTATCCAATGATAGCACACATGCGTAATCGAAAAAAAACGCATCTCCATATAGTGCTAGTAGTCTTTGAGTAAAATGGCTGTGACATACGGACAGACAGACGAAAAGTTATATGACGACATTATAAGGGTTCAGTTTTTGCCATTTGGCTTCAGAACTATTAAAAAGTCGTAACTTTAAGTAATGGTAGTACAATTACCATTTACCTTCAAAGTAGTGAGTAACGTTTCATTTTACTCGTACTCTTACCAAGACCCTCTTCACCTACGTACATTACCTTCAAAGTAGTGAGTAACGTTTCATTTTACTCGTACTCTTACCAAGACCCTCTTCACCTACGTACAGTACCTTCAAAGTAGTGAGTAACGTTTCATTTTACTCGTACTCTTACCAAGACCCTCTTCACCTACGTACATCATCGAGAAGGCGATCCCTACACTATACAACGCTGTAAACCTAATAAACATCGGATGAACAACACAAACAATCGTGGGACCGTGCTGTGACCGCCTGCGGCGATCCATTGTTGTATAATTAATACAGCGCACTCACAACACACCGTCCGCGTCCTCCGAGATCTCGGACTGGCACGGGCTCGGTTTTAATTGGTCTGGGTGTTGGGAAAACTAAAAATACGTTTTAGATTTAAAAAACAAATTAAGGAAACGGTTTTTTATGTCGGATTGACTTGTGCTGTTAGCTTCAATGGCTTTTACAGCTTCACCTGATAATAAAGCCGGTACTAATGGCGCTCTAGCCCGAAATATTTATAATCTACTAGCATTTGCTCCGGTTCCGCCCGCGTGAATAGACTTTTCCGAAATAAAACGTAGCCTATAACCGTCTCCAGGTTCCCATCTATCTCTACATCAAAATTCATTAAAATCGGTTCTGTGATTTAGGCGTGAATCCAAACAAAGAAACAAACAAACAAAGAATCATTTTATGAAAAAAAATGACTATTTGTTTGTTACGCTTTCACGCCGTGATATTTTTTTTCATAAAAGGATTCTTTGTTTTCATGATTATCGGTTAAGTAGTTTTCGCGTGAAAGCGTACCAAACAAACTTACATTCACATTTATAATATTAATATGATTTAGTAGCGATTAAGCACAGAGGTGCCTTTTAGAAGGTTCAGGCCTCAACTGGAACAATCGCTGAAGCGGGCCGTCTCTGGACATTAGTGTGCCGAGGGCCAGTTGTAGAAGCTGTTCTGACTCCCAGAATAGTCCGATGTCGGGATTGCGGGTTCGACGAGGTGTTATTATTGCGATTTAGATTGGGTAAGGAAGGCGCTGCCAAACCATATTTGGGGCGACGACGGAGGGAAGTCAGAGTTTTTAAGGTTTTAAATATTCGCAATAAATCTTTACAAGGCCGTGTTATGCAATTGGACAGCGAGAAATAGATGATGTGCCCTCACAAACCAAAGTTTTCTGTTATATTGTCGCTTTTTTTTTTTTTTTTTTATAGCAAAGGCCGGCAGTCGAGCAAGTGGGTCACCTGATGGTAAGTGATCTTCACCGCCCATGTACACCCACAATACTAAAAGAATTATGGGTGCGTTGCCGACCTAAAAGGAAAGGGATAATTAAGGGATTGGGAAGGGGAGGGGGTTTGGGCCTCCGGATATCTCACTCACCGAATGTCTTACGAGAAAATCTCTCCAGGCTTTACAGACAAACTAGGAAATAATGATAAAATAAAATAAATAATAAAAAAGCCTTATATTTCTCATATCTTACACTACTATTACATAAAAAGTTTATATATGTTTTTTTATTATTATTATTTTATATGAGAACCCCTGAGGTGAAGGCCTCCTCCAGAGAGTGCCAGTTTTCTCTGTTCTTCGCTACTTCCAACCAGCGTGATCCCGCTATCCGTACGATCTCATCTTCCCAGCGTGTATGTGGTCTTCCATGTTTACATTTGCCAATCATTAACATATCTAAATAAATAAGAAGGAGTAAACTTTCCCCGTCTCAAAGTCAGCGCCAGTAGTAGTGTGATACAACCAAACTCACACAAAATATTAACAGAAATAATATTTTTCACTACTTCTTTAAAATTATATAGTGTTAGGTCCCTAATATGCGAGAGACCGTCTGGGTTGGTACCACCGGGTTGTCTATTTCTGCCGCCAAGCATCAGTGTGTAAGCACTATTGTGTTTCGTTTTGTAGGACATTGAAGCCAGTGACATTATTGCGCATTAGTAGACTTAATAACTTATGGCTCGGGGTGACGAACGCAGTCCTTTGTAATTCAAAGTTCTGTGTGGCGTTGCTCCTGTTTATGGACAGGTGTGGCGCTTACCACTAGGCAAGCGACCTGCTCGTCTCGTCATTCAAGCTAATAAAAAATATACGTTTACAATATTCCAAAAGTTCCACATTATCGCAATTTATAAGAAACGTTTTATAGAGTGAGCCATTCAGGTTTCATGCATTAATTAAAAACCACTTCACTTAATCTTAAATGGGAGCTAATTCCAGATTGTGCTTAGCAGTTTATTTCTGTGCCATATATATAATGTAACTTCTAAGGAAAGCTTCAATTGATTGAAGTTAATAAAATTTTGCTGCAATGTTTTAATTATTTTTAGTAATCCTATATTAAACAAGTCCAACCTGCAAACCTGAGAAGTTCTTCATAATAATTTCGATGGTATGTGAAGTCTGCCAACACGCATTAGGCCAGCGTGGTGGACTAAAGACTGACCCCTCTCATTCAGTAGAGGAGGCCCGTGCCCAGCATGGGGCATGTATAATACAAGGCTAGTAAAAAAAGTATTTGTCAATCTAGCGTTATTATCATACTCAACACAATTACCTACTCCAGAGACCGTACTGTTTACATTAAAACCTGACGTCTCGAACATTATCAAAAGTCCAAGCTAATTAAAAATACATACGCACTCACGCCTGTAATCCCCGAAGGAGTAGGCAGAGGTGTAACTAGTACACCCACATTTCGCCGAGCGTATCTCCGTCCCACGATGTGATAGGGGGCGCGCCTATCGCCATACCGGGCACAAATTCCAGACTCCGGGCTGATACTGAGCATTTCGTAATAGAAAAACCCAATACCACTTTTCCCGACCCGGGGAGCGAACCCGAGACCTCAGCGTTAGCTTAATCGTAACGCGTACGCCACCGAGGCAGTCATAAAATTAAAAATACAGAGTGACATTATCTGATATTACTAGCCATAACGAGGTTTTACTTCAAGATCCTACTGGAGATATACTGGGGAGCAATTAACCTCGGGACCCTGAACTGCCCTCAACGAACCGCTAGTGAGAATTACACTTAAATTTTATGAGTAGTAGTTTTGTTTTGGCTAGATGATTTTTATCAACATGTGCGTGGTAAGTGGTGACCACCAAACAAAATTCTTCAGAAGCAAAGATACTATAATACTATCAAACTAAAACACGGACTGCCTCGGTGGCGCAGTTATAATGGGTATGCGTTACGACTGAGACTGACGCTGAGGTCTCGGGTTCGATCCCCGGGTCGGGTAAAAGTGATATTGGGTTTTTCCCGGAGCCCGGAGTCTGGAATTTGTGCCCGGTATGGCGATAGACTCGCCCCCCTATCACACCAAGGGACGGAGACACGTTCGGCGAAAAGTGGGTGTACTGGTTACACCTCTGCCTACCCCTGCGGGGATTACAGGCGTGAGTGCGTATTACTAAAACACGGCCCTAGAAATGTCAGTTCCACATTTTAGGCAACCTTACAAGGCGTTATATGTGGTAGAGTCACAATGCACACTGTAGACAGATTTGTCCTACAGCATGGTTTGTTATCACTGTTCCACAGGAAACTGACGTAAAGTAGCAGTTTTTGTTGTTACGTTTCATACGGTGACCGTGGTATCCGGAGGCCATTTCGCCCTCCCCTGCTCAACGTCTTAATTATCCCGTTCCCTTAGTCAACAACCTTCGATGATTCTTTTGGTATTGTGAGTCTTCTTGGGCGTTGAAGATCACATAGCATCATATGACCCACTTGCGCGTTTCCCAGCCCATGCTATAAAAAACCTTTTATAATTAAGCGTTAAGCCCGCCGTATGGGTGTGGCATAATCCAAGTTCAAACAGATAGATAACCATGAAATTATATTAGCATTTAGAACGAATCGTCTAGTATGGCCGAGTTGTTTTTTTGTGGTCCATTTATTCTAAGGTCACAAAACAGGTTGTGTTCCAGTTTGAATAAAAACGTACATTCTTTTTGAATATATTTGTATGCAAGAATTTAGCGTTTTAAATTCTTTTTAAATAAGTTTCTTATGGACAAGATATTTTAGTAATATAAAAAAAAAAAAGATTTATTTTTCACTGAGTTAATTAACTAACATTATTTATTCTCATCTATTTTTCTGCCTGGCGTTATCCCGGTTTAGTGCCAGGGACTGCTTTCTTATACAGATGCGTCTACTTCGCCTGGTCTTTAGCATTCTTCTTAGTGATACAATAAGATATACAATAATTTTCTTCGTTTTTTATTAGGTAACACGTCATGTCAGCGACTTTTGTACGATCTACGCGGTATCCTACTTCTTTTACAATCTAGCACAAGCATTTACGTTATCATTAAAATAATTATCTATGTTATATAGGTACTTTAAAATGTATTAATAAAAACATAATAGCTAGAATAAAAAATGCATTAACTTTTCATACAGAACGGCAATTTCATAGCTAAAGACCTATTATGAAATAAGTTTATTTTGCTTTATTTTTTCTGTAACAAAGTTCAATGCCACTCCATCTAGATACAAAACGAATCAATATTATAAATGTATTTTTATCATATTCGTCACTACGTCCGTAACTGACATATTTTTTTATAACACCACGGTTATTAAAGCGTTTAATTATTGTGACAATTTGTATCGCATTGGACAAGGGAATAATGGCTTTTTAATAACAAAAGAAGTGAGGTTTTTGTTTCTTTTTTGCTAGTCGAGACATATTTAAATTAGGATATTTAAACGGTTTAATTTGGTTTAAAGAGTTTTGGCGGGAATTTTGTCGGTTCATCTCATAATTTAATTGTTTCATAGACTTGTTTAAAGTTGTGTTTATATAAATATATAAATGTGGTAAAACATTGAAATAAGTGAATTTAGGTGAATTTTAACCAGGGGAACAGATCCACCGTGGTTATAATTTGACTTGAAATCGGCTACACCCCCGTTTCATCGTTCTTGGAATATAAGAAAAGAATATAACTAATAACTTGGCAGCATGGTCTCTGATCTTAGCCGATTCCTTAAGGAACAAAAAAAAACCATCGCTTGATTGTAGGTAGTTGTTGTTAGTTAAATTTTTATCATCAGACTGCAATAAATATCAAAACCATCTACCATAAATAAGTTAATATGCATATTCTAAACAAGAATTAATGCGTGCGTTAATGGCATCAGATAAAGTTATGTGATATGCGATACGATTTTATAAACGGCAATTTTAATTTTTTATATGTTTCATTAATTACTTTATTTCATAACTATGCAGATAATGTCCCCAACAAAGTACCGCTATTTTTTAACGGTTCTATTTTGTAGGATAATTTGATATCCAAATAACAAGGTGGTAGGTATCTCGTATGGAGAAGCCATCTGGGTTGGTACGCTTTGTCTATTTCTGCGGCCAAGCAACAGTGTGTACAACTTATATCTCGTGTTGATGAACACTAGTGGATCCAGGGGGTGGGGGGCTAAGGGGCTCAAGTAGGGTCGTACGCATTACAACTGCGCCACCGAGGCAGTCTATTCTCAATGTTTTTAATTCTAATTTTGGGTCTAGGCCTCCCCCCAAACTAAAATCCTGGATCTGCCACTGGATGAACGCAGCCTAGTGCCATGCATTGCTTTGTAAATTAAGATTGTGTATGGTCTATTTATGTGCAGGTATTTTTTCGTCATAAAATTTTATACATGACAGCTGTTATACTCTGACAACCCTCCTTTGTAAGACCATTTTAATTCGACAGTTTACCACAAGATTTTTTGCTAAAAACAGCGAACGGAGTATGCACGTTATTACTGCTGGGAGGCCGAGCATAACTTTTATAATTTTTTTTATGTTTTTTTTATGGCATAGGCCGGCAAACGAGCAAGTGGGTCACCTTATGGTAAGTGATCTCCACCGCCCATGTACGCCCACAATACCAAAAGAGTCATGGGTGCGTTGCCGACCTTAAAGGAAAGGGCTAATTAAGGAATTGGGAAGGGGAGGGGGTTTGGGCCTCCGGATATCTCACTCTCCGTACGAAACGCAGCAGCAAGCTGCTACTTTACGCCGGTTTTGCGACCCTGGCAGTTTGATAGCAAAACCTTTGCCATAACTTCAAAAAGTAAAATGTACGTATTATGCAATGGAACGCGTCTATTTGCCTGCGGTGGTGGTAGATAGACAAACCGATAGTCAATAAAGATAGCGTATTATGCATTCCTCGTGCATGCCGCGGCCGCGCCAGCGCGTCGAAACATTTCGCGTTGGAATTTATATAATGGATTACAAACATCACGCATCCATAAAGCACAACATTGCAAGTACAGGAATATTACCTATATATTTAAATGAACAAAAATAGACATTTGAATGAGGAAAAAAGAAAACAAATGTAAATTTAGTTTTTGGAATATAAACACATACAAGTAGTACTTATTTCTAGATTATAGCTCTCTGATTGCAAAGCGGAAAAGGATTTTTAACATAAAAATAAAGTACCTGTGCCGTTTTCAAAAAAATCCTTATTGCTAGGTCTACCATAATTAATAATATTCGAAAATACGTTTCTAAAAATTTTAACCTAGTATATATAAATACTAGAATACCAACGCTGCAATATCTATATATATAAAAGCGAAATACCACTCACTCACTGATTCATCACGGTTTCTCAAAAACTACTGACGCCGGGATCATGAAATTTGGTCAGATGATAGTTTGTGTAATGTAGACGTCAGCTAAGAACGGATTTTTGGAAATTTACATTTTAAGGGGGTAAAAGAGAGGTTTGTACGTTGTATGTAACTTTTTAATGGAAGGGAATACGACTGTGAAATTGAGCGCAAATATTGCTTATTAAAAATAATGAAATATAAGCATCATATTTTTGGAAAATTCCACTTACAAAAGGGGGCAGAGAGGGTTAAACTTTGTATGGAACGAAATACGACTGTGAAACTATGCACGAATATTGCTTATCACAAATAATGAAAATACTTTTACGCGGGCGGAGCCGCGGGTAAATGCTAGTACTAGTATATTACTAGTAATCATAATAATGAAAATCAATATATTTCGTTGTGCGACTGGTTCACGAGTCTCTATATATTGATTGGCGCTGACTTTAATATAAATTTTATTTGATATTGCAATTTATAATAGTGTCCAGATTAGTCTAGTAGATACATGGCCTTCTTTTAAGGATGACTAATTGGCTTTACGGTCTGTACATTCAGCCCAGAGCCAAAGGAACAAATCCTTTATTATAATGACCTATATAAAAGGTAAAAATTAAAGTATACCTATTTAATTTCTATGGTACATAGAGAGGTAGGGGTTTGGCGGGAAATCTTAAAGTACGATTTCTCAACTACTTAGTACTAGTAGTAGTAACTAGTTTTACTACCTTCTTTAGGCATGAAATAAACACATTAATTTTATTGAAAATATTCCAAACTAATAAAACCACAATGTCCAATTCTAAAAAAATGACCTTGGTCTCAATGGCTTTATTTTTGGCAAGACATTCAAATAAACAAACACTCCGTTAATAAAAAAACAACCATACATACTTACCTCAAAATTCAAACTCATTAAAACAAAAGGTAATTCAACACCAAAGAGTTCTATATTTTTTAAATGATTTTAAACTCCATCTTACTCTTGTTAAGGCCGGACGCAGATGCTCATACTCGCTTCATCCAAATAAAAGAGTTTTATAGCCTGTTATGGGCCTAGTTTAGGAGCGGAAGGCGTGACGCCACGCTCTGTGGTAATTGGACGGCACTGTTACGTTATGCAAGGCTGGGAAAGTATTTAGACCTATACGCTTGCTTGCGTTGTGATTAAAACAAATATTGCATATTCGCCAGGTTTGGTAACATTACAAAATCGTGTGAGGTCGAATCATTTCGGTAGGTACTGTTGCGTAACTATACATAGAGTACTGGTGACGTAGAGAAGGATTATTATTATTACTTTGACTCCATAGACGAGTTCCATTTTTATTTGAATTAAATCGAATGTAAACGCTTCAAAATATAAATTAATTTGTGAATCCATAAAATGTACATAATAATTAATGTTCCAATATTAATTTCATCATTTTATTCTACCGACAGTTCGTAGGCAGTTTCGCTTGAGAAGAATGGCCTTCTTGGCTTGTTCTGTTCTCTGTGACTCTAGCATTGTTCTTTTCAAATTTGAGTAATATTTGCCCTAGATTTTTTTATACCATAGACTGGCAAACAAGCAAATGGGTCACCTGATCTTAAGTGATCTCCAACGCTCACGAACCAGAAGAAGTATGGATGCGTTATCGACCTTAATGGAAATAAATGGGATTTTGGTAGGTGATATGGGCCTCTGAATATCTCACCCACAATACGATACGCAACAACAAGCTGCCACTTCATCCCGGTTTCCTGTAATGGTACCACCTTGGACACCCTCGACCTCCTTTTTTATCAGTACAACAAATATTGCGCAATATGTGAATAGCAAGGTTAGACGCTGTTATGGTTCGAAGTTGAATTCCATAGCTTTTTTACAAGTGTACGTACAACTCAAATTGAAGGTCTTATATATGTATTATGTTCTAATATTACCGCCAAACGACCGTGCATTCACTTGATAGATTTTTCCGTTGTATTTTTTATTCGTGTAAGCAATAAAGAATTTTGAATGTGTATTCCACCAAACCGCATTAGGCCAGCGTAAGAATTTATACGCCTCTCATTAGTAGCCTGGTCCGTGCCCAGCAGAAGGGCAGTATAAAACAGGCCTATTAAACGGTGCTGATATTAGGTAAGTAGTTAGTTTGGCAGTAGCGAAGTGTGAAATTTTGTAGAAGGGAAGCAGATGGAAATAGACTAACTTAGTTCTGCAACGATACTCGTAATAACTGATTAGACATCGGCAGGCCGAATGCCATTTTCCGTCAAACAATACCGATCCCGATCTCGATCCCGATCCCGATCCCGATCCCGATCCCGATCCCGATCCCGATCCCGATCCCGATCCCGATCCCGAACCCGATCCCGATCCCGATCCCGATCCCGATCCCGATCCCGATCCCGATCCCGATCCCGATCCCGTCCCGATCCCGATCCCGATGCCTGAGACTAGACTGACGCCGAGACTGACACTAAGACTGAATAATTCCAAATTCCAATTCGAAATCCAATAGCAATTACAATTCTTCATTCGAAAGGATATTTCAAGGTTAGTCTCATTTCTAGAAGAAATTTCATTAAGGAGGTGAATTCGGGTTGAAAGACAAAAATTTCTTGCTCGGAGTTTGATGTGGCAGTATACTTGTCATTATTTTTCATACAGATTCTTGGTGAATTTGGTCGTCTATTTTGATCTTTATGTGTGACAACCACAATTCCTCTTGCATTCTGTGGTCATAGACAAATAACTCAATAAAATCAGTACAATTATCGCTGCTTTACTTTCACTACACCAATACATCTTCTTTCACAATAGTTTATGTCATATATTAATCGGGCATTGTGATTCGACCTCGTTTCGAACGGCATATAAATCAGTGCACATTGTGCTTCCTTCCTGTCGTCACACCCGGTGAATTTGGTACATCTGTCATGCGTTTTACTCTTGTGACGTCATGCTTTGAATGGCTTGTAGTATCTACCATCTCAGTAAGTACCAAGTTTATAAATGTACAAATTATGTTCAACTAAAATCATTGGTTGTTCTCGTAATGCGACTTGTAAATTAAAAAATAAACACCCAACTGCCACGTACATGGTCCACATCCCCAGTAAGACAAAAGACTAGTGGCAGGCGTAGACGGCGGATGTAGAAACTAACTTCAGAGCGGTAATAAAGATTGACTAAACCTCTACAAGTATTTATTTTGGTGCGGTGATCGAATTTGTGGCCTTTCGTTAAGTTGGCTACTCACCTAAAATACACCAAACATTATTTTTTTACATTCGTACTATAGTCGTAATACAATCTTGTTTTTTTGGCGCCAAAAATAGACCAATCACGTGTACTGAAATCGACACTTAGCAAAGAGGTCACTTGAGTGTTGTTCTATAATACGGACCTAAGTGGTAGAGCCACGCTGTAGCCAATTTTATCTACGGCATGAATGGCCGGCACGACCGGGTTGTTACCACTAACTCAGAAAACCGAGGTGAAGCAGCTGTTGCTGTTACGTTTTGTACAGTGAGTAAGATATCCGGAGGTCTGAACACCCTCTTCCCAATATCTTAATTATCCCCTTCCTTGAAGATCGGCAACGCATCCATGATTCTTCTGGTATTATTATTATTTATTCTCCAAATTAATAAATAAATTATGGGTATTCATATGTTTTGGAGATCACTAACCATCAAGTGACTCACTTGCTCGTTTGCCGGCCTATGTTATAAAAAACTCCGGATACTAGACCAAATTAAAAAGTTAATTTATTCAAGACTACTTATGCCGCACCGCGCCGTATTGACAATTACTCTCTAAGCGCAAATAGTACATATTAACATAACTTGCTCTAACGGGCCCTGAATTAATGTAGTATGTAGAGCAAACTTGCATGTCACGGTGATCACAAATGCAACTATGAATATAGGTGAATCATTCTTGTTTGTTAGCCCAATTATACTTTGGGAGTTCCAGCAAGGCAAATAAAATGAGCAGCCCGCTCACCCGTCTGATAATAAGCACCACGCTTGTCCATATACAGACGAAACTCCAATAATAACTTCAAATTATGATGTACTGCATGGTATTGGACGGCGCTTGTCACCTCGAGTTGAAGATGTTAAGTCTGGTTTTACTCAGTAATTGAATGTCCAAACCAAAACACCACAGAGCTTACACACTTCTGCAGAAATAAACAAAGCTGTGGTAGGAACCCAGACTATCCCTTTTATGTGCATAAAAGGGACCTACCACCTATTAAACAATACGCACAGCATAACTTAACTAGCCTGTAGCTAATCACAAGCGACGACGGTGTTATCATTTTCAGAAACTGAATAATGACGGGAGCAGTAGAAGACGGATGAAGTAACTTTCTTCCAAGTGGCCAAGTTATACGCGTGTTGTATACTAATATAAGAGTACGCCCGTATTCGGACAAATCCGATCGGCAAGAACCCGAACTTTACCCAAAATCAGTCTTTCATGTTTTGATAATGTAGGTAAATAGTGTAAGTGGGCCATCAAAAGCTTAGGTCCAAAGCCAACCTTACCTGCACTTGGTTCACTCTGATGATTAAACAAGGCAATGGCGAAACTTGGATCTCGTTGCGGATTGTGGGGGTCAGACGGCGGGTCCGCTCCACATATTTCCAAATACCAAATCCACCGTCAAATCATTATGAAGGCGGACCTTGGCATTTAAGCCGGGATAACACCAGGAAGAAAAAAGGCTCTTTACCCGAGAACCACAAAAACAAAGATTGTCGAAACGCAGAAGATAGATAGAAGTGCTGTAGATACATGATTCACGATGAGTGTTTTAGTTGCTTCTTTATCTCTAGAAATAAGTTGTCAATTATAAGTCAATTAATTTCGTTATTAATTTGTACACACAGACGCCTTCATAATTTGTCACCGACCGACAAGTTGACAAATAGCATTGTAAAATGTCCAGTAAAAATTACCAACAGATATACCCCAAGGCAAAAATATATACAGCCAAGTTGATTGCGCTGAGCTCAAGGCCAAAAACCGCCTACGCCCGACATTATTTCAACATCACTTAAAAATTGTGATTTATAACATAAAATTATAAGAAATCTTGTAGTACATTGATTGATTTTTGACATGGTGTGTATTTTAGTAGCTTGTAACAAATAACTTAATGAAATTCGTACATTTGTCATCTTATAGAGATCATTATTAATAGTTCTTATTTAATTATGACTGCCTCGGTGGCGCAGTGGCGATAGGCTCGCCCCCTATCACATCATGGGACGGAGATACGCTCGGTGAAATGTGAGTGTACTGGTTACACCTCTGCCTACCCCTTCGGGGATTACAGGCGTGAGTGCGTATGTATGTATATATTATTAATAGTCCTTACTTCTTGATTGCGATTCTTTTTTATCGAGAGCATAATTCTTTATCTTGGTGTATGCGTATAATAACAACTTTCCAGGATAACATCTACAACTTCTTTTAGAAGTATCGAATCAAACTGATATTATACCTATTCCACTAAAAGATCTTGTTGAAGTTTCCGGATCAATCCCACAAACGACCCATTGTTCGAAGGTTAATAATACAGATATAATAATAAAAATACCAGCACTGTTTTTATGCGTCCCAGTGCTGGGAACGGGCCTCCTCTACTGAATGAGAGGGATGAGGCCTTAATCCACACACCGGCCTAATGCGGGTTGGCAGACTTCACATAACTTCGAAATTCATAAGCACAACATCGTAACGGTTTTCACACCTGTACTCCACGAAGGCGTTGGCAGTGGTGTCACCAGTACCTACACCCACATTTCGCCGAGCTAATTCCAGTCCCAAATATGATAGGGGGTGAGCCTATCGCCATATCAGGCACAATTCCAGACTCCAAGTTGACACTAAACATTTCATGATAGAAAAACCCGATATCACTTTATCCGACCCATCGAACCTGAGACCGAGTCGTACTGCTTACGCATTACAACTGCGCCACCGAGGTAGTTTTTGAATACGGAAGTTTGAATCGTTTCAAACCGTTGTCTATGGTGATACGATAAAATCACCATTCGCATAGTGAATGCCGTTGTTTTTGCCATCATCAGCGTCTTCCGCGTGCCGACAGCTTTAATATCTAATGATGTTTTTATACGTCAGCCAGTAGAATATGCTACCAATGATTATGGTCTAATCGTTTTATTGTTGCAAGAACGATGCATTTAGCGAAGCGGTTTATGAGCATAACGTTAGATACCCGGTTGTATCTCTCTATTCTAAAAAAAGGAACTGGCGCCCCGCTGCCAAAAGCTTGTCACGCTATCTCCTCCGAAACCGCTGGGGTATGGGGTCGAGACCGATACCAATCGATGCAGAATAATGTGGGGAATAAGAAAGTAAGATATGTCTCATATTCGTCGGACTTTAAGTTTTTTTTTTATTTTATGTTTTGTGGAAAAACATGGGCAACGCCCCTAGTGCAATTAAAAAATCTACATTCTGTCGATAAGGACCGACTTTATTGATATGCGAGTTAAACTGGAAATTATTACATACATCTATCATCATACGTCTGGTATCGTGTATTCATGGGCGATCACTTAACTTCAGGTGACCAATTTAATTGTTTGTCGCTCTCTGCTATAAATACTACAACAACTCTCATTTGATAGCGCATATCTGCCAGAGTCAATTATAAAAAGTTTTCTTTCTTTTTTAGAAGATAAAAATAGTCTAATAAATGGCAATGCAAATAATAATACAAAATCAAGGAAAATCTGTTCTATTACTAACAACAATTTTAATACTGAAGAGTAGCCAATATCTGACATATCCAGAACTTAAAATGAAACAAAAGCCTCACTTTTTATGTGTACTGGACGTTAGGAGTCAACTAAAGTTAAACAAACGTCGCTGAAATTAAGCAACAGTTATGGATAACTCTCTAAAGATTACTATTGTAATCAAAGACTTTAATGTATAATTGTAATGCAAATCTGCCGTTCCCAAGTCAAAGGGCATGAAGGCAACCCAATATAAAAGGATGATAAACGATAAAATCAGTAATCCATTGTAACATAATTTAGCGGGTAGTTCGCTTGCGGAAGGGCACGGCGAACCGCTCGACCGATGATAATTTCTTATTGTATGCGACTGCGGTCATGGCTGTGTGTTGAGTGGAGCGGTCGCGGCGAGCGGAACGAAAGAGACAACCATTATTACGTATATTTAATAGTAAAATTTAACGAGCTGCTGGTAAAAATGCGTTCACAATACTGTCTTATCTACTCTACATCCAACGCTTCTCTACAAGCGCTCTCGCTTGCACCACGGAGGCTGTCAATGAGTGCTCAGTCTATAGTCCAAGAGTTTATTACGCGGTAGCTCTGCTGGTTTACTATTCGGTCCTAGTTGTTTTAGTTATAATTAGAGAGCGGTCTCTAGAGAATCCTGACATGGGGTTGTGGTCTGTAAAGCAGTAACACTGTAAAAGTAACCATTAACCATGAGTTGCAGTGATTACTGTCGTTTGATATTACTAAAATAATACTCATCTCACGTAACTTCCAACACTAGTAAGTATGTAGTAGTTAACTTGCGTTAAATCCTGGGCATGCACTAAAATTATATATGTTTAAACGCATTATGGTTATAGTGCAGACTACCGCCAATTTAACTAAATATTCGATGATCGTATGTTCCCGATTCAAAATCGCTACCGCTCATCACCATACTTTCTACCCACCCACGTGAGCACAAGATCGATAGTAAAGACTTGTAAAGAGCATGATCATCCGCATACTGAACTAATAGAGCGCGGGAGCGGGTTGCGTACGCGGTCTTACCTAAGTTTTTTACTCTGTCATTACGCGGTTTTTGGGGTCAATTAATTTTAATACGAGTTTATGGTGACTTGATTGAAATGAGAGTGAAAATGGTAATTTTTTGTGAATTATAATAGAGAAGAAACAGGTCTTGGTAAGTTATTATTTGACTAAGAATACTTTCAGCTAGAAATCACCATACCTGATCTAGAAATGTAAATGTATAACTACTTACTTTTTAAATAACTCCTTTTTTATTAGCTTGAGTGAAGAAAGGAGCAGGTCGCTCGCCTGATGGTAAACTTCACGCCTGCCCATAAACAGAATCAACACCTCACAGAATTGAATTGCATAGCACTGCATGGCATTGGACTGCACTCGTCACTCCGTGGTTCTCATAATGCCCAGTAATTTTACTGGCTTTATACTGATTTAAAGTTTATTAAAATAAATTGACAGTTTATTATAAAACAAATTTAATACATACCAAAAAGTAGTTTGTCGCAAAAACATATTTATTTAACAAAAATTTTAGTATTATATAGGAAGACTTTCGATGGCACATCAACCGCCAATACCCTATTGAAGGCACCACGCACCAGTGACGCTGTACGTCGAAAGTCTTCCACTCACGTCTCCCATAGTTTACATAGTGCTCAGCACAAACGCGCGACATTAGCGCCGCGTCACTGAAGCGTCATGTTATGAAATGTCCTCAAACACGATTAAAACTCCTCAATTTTAAAAACAACAATCTACGATTTGTCATAAAACAATATTATTTAATAACATTTTTCTCTCCGATCATTATTCGATGTCATTAATACGCCCACATATTAATGAGGTAACTTCTTAATCAAATGAATATTCTCATGGCGCTATCTATAAACATCGAGCCATGAAATCAATCGTATCTGAATCTAATTGATTTTACGCACCATTATGAAAGTAAAAATGTGCTTTCGTACGGACATTTATAAAAATCTATAGTTAAATTATTTTAATTACCTAGTTAGTTAAATAAATTCAAATCTTTGAAGCAGCGACATTAATATTTACATCGTATTTCTACGCGCGGTCGCGAAACTTAAAAACTTAGGGGGTGAAAGATTCAAACTTCGTCATTTATACACCGATTTATATTTTTTGCAAAAATAGTAAAGTAAGCAGATTTAACAAAAATAGAACCAACAAAAGCTAAACAGCTAAAAATAATAATTAATAATTTTGAGTCGGTGCGTTCTACTTATAATTTTGCTTTGATTTGCAGTGCAACGGCACTGACTCAAAATTGATTTCTTTTAATCTTTCATCCTCTTAGGGATGGAATTTCATCTTGAAATTAAAATGGGACCAACGTTAAGCTCTCTTTTGGATGAAAAATCTGGATTATTTATGTAATAATTTTATTAGATAAAAAAATCATTTGTATTGATTTGTATTATACAAATACTTAACATAAACGTCGTAAAGTTTACTAAATAAATAGCAAATAATAGTTTAAAGTTGTGTTTGTTGTATAAGAGTGGTGTGGTTTTGTGCAATAATCATTAAGGATGATGAATAGTGTATGGAAACATTGAAATAAGTGGATTTAGGTGATTTTTGATCAAGGGTATTGTCGACCTTGTGCTTTCGATTCGCTTGAAGAAAGTCGTCTAAGAAGCATTGAACTGAAAGGCATTATCACCAAAACTCCAGCAAGACCTTGAAATCGGCCACACCCCTGTTTCATCGTTCTTGGAATATAAGAAAAGAATATAACTAATGACTTGGCAGCATGGTCTCTGATCTTAGCCGGTTCCTTATGGAACAAACAAAAAAATATATAATCTGTAACATGAAAAGCACAGATAATAAAAATTACGTATGTAATTATCTTATGCATACAATGTTGTCTGCGTTAAAACTACTTCACACGTTTTTTGTGGCCATTTTAAACGTTTTACATTTATTATTGCTAATAGGCAAAAATATTACACGCAACATGTTTAATAAGACCCACATTCTTCCATCATATGGGAAAACTAATTAGGATGTACTACGACTTATGTCGTAAAATTAAATATTTAAAAGCTGGTCTAGACCCGGCTTCTCCGGGATAAAAATAGATATTTTCAATGTCATTTTTTGCACTAAATATTCTAATATCCTTAAAAGTTAGCGTCTGTACCCTGTAGTGTTTAAGTAGTTGCCTAAGTAGGTAAATTATAAGTACTTTTTTTTATTAGCCTGAATGACAAGACGAAATAGACAAAGCGGTGGTACCAACCCAGACGGCCTCTCGCATACGAGGGACCTACCACCTTGTATAGCCTAAGATGTCCCTGCTTTTATTCTGTTCTAACTTCAGTGTTGTCTGTTGCAGTAATGGAGTGATACCGTATGGGTTTAGCCGCGGCGCTGCTTGAGGCGGCGGCACGCGGTGATGCTGCTCGGCTCGCGAGCCTCCTGCACGCCGACTCCAGAGAGATCGACGTCACTGATGAGGTCAGTACACAACTTTTACAGGGCGGCAAACGAGCAAATGGGTCACCTGATAATGATCCCCATAGTCCGTGAACACCAACAGTCTTGAGTGCGTTGTCGACCTTTAAGAAAAGGTTTGGAGATTGGGGAGGGGTGGAAAGATTTTAAGCTTCTAGAAACGTCACTCACCGCGTGAAACGGTCGACTCGGTTTGACTGTGGATTGACCCCGGTAGTGCCGACCCATTTATTTTATTTTAATAAAAGCACAATACAACCAAACCTTAATTACATACGTCTCACGCCTTTAATCTCCGAAAGGGTAGGCAGAAGTGTAACCAGTACAACCACATTTCGCCGAGCGTATCTCCGTCCTATGATGTGATATGGGGCGAGCCTATCGCCATACCGGGCATAAATTCCAGACTCCGGGCTGATACGGAGCTTTTCGTAATAAAAAAACCCAATATCACTTTTACCCGGGGATCGAACTCGAGACCTCAGCCTCAGTCGTAACACGTTAGCATTACATCTGCGCCACCGAGGCAGTCACAAAACTTAATTAGTAAAATACAATAAGTTAATAAACTTAAGCTAGATTACATTCCAAAATCTGTACCATAATCAATACTATATTGTAATACGTATCGTATCTAACAGATAAATATCCAAATATATCTAATTATGTCATTAAATTAAACTGTACATACACACTCACGCCTATGTCCCATAGGGGTAGGCAGAGACTATTGAGTACCACAAGCTACGATCCTGACACACCTCTTTCGCCTCTTCCACGTTCATACATTTTCGTCGGTTGAGGGTATTCGTGACGCGCCCTTTTCGGAGAATGTCATTTATTTGATCCGCATATGTTCTCCTCGGGCGCCCTCTTCCAACCCTACCATTAAACTGTACGATTTACTATTTACGTTGTATAGTAGAAAAATATGTCTATAGAGTGGTATATTCCGACTAACTGCCTCATTCATAATCAGTCAAAAGCACCAATTGGTATTTTATAAATATCATCCCCTAAATCGGAATCGTCACAATGTTCTCAGTCCTACGCGTCTGAAATTTAACCAAATTCATTCATCACAAATGTCTTGACAATTACTGTTGGACAACGACTGTGCTTAGGGTTGCCAACCTATATGCGAGTGGTAGAGCCACGCTGTAGACAATTTTGTCTACAGCATGAATGGGCCGGCTCGTCCGGGTCGTTACCACTGTCTCACAGAAAACCGGCGTAAAGTAGCAGCTTGCTGCTGCGTTTCGTACGGTGAGTGAGATATCCGGAGGCCCAAATCCCCCTCCCCTTCCCAATCCCTTATTATCCCTTAAGGTCGGCAACGCGCCCATAATTCTTTTCTATTGTGGACGTACATGGGCGGTGGAAATCGCTTACCATCAGGTGACCCACTTGCTCGTTTGCCGGCCTATACTATAAAAAAAAATATGCTTAATAATAATATACATAGGATTTATGAGCTCCTTAAATTTGTTCAGTCTATAATACGTAACATAAGCTCCCTCCTATATACCCGATAGGATAGGTAGAGGTACTACTAGTGGTGTGCATCCACGGCTGTTTATTATTATGTGACAAGGTATAATATGTCTTAACGCTGAGGTCTCGGATTCGATCCTCAGGTCGGGTAAAATGGTATTGGGTTTTTCTATTACGAAACGCTCACTATCAACCCGGAGTGGAATTTGTGTCCGGTATGGCGATAGGCTGGCCCCCGTACAATCGCTCGTATAATTAAAATACTAACTTAAATAAGTCGGTTAAAAATGTCTACCACGTACCTCAAATAATCAATAATCAAATTCAAAATATTTATTGAATCCATAAAATGTTATACATTGTTTAAATTCTGTCAAAACTTCTGCCGCCAGTGCGGAAGGCTATTTCGCTAGAGAAGAACGAGCCAGAAACTTGTATCTGTAATGTACAGCCAATACGCACGAAATACGTTCCAATCCTTGATTATATTTCAAAATCGATGAAAATTTCCTAACACCATAGTCGGTGGTGGTATTTGTAATGAGAACATTCATTTATTTCTAAATATTGTAGTGATGAAGATTGAGAAGGAATACTGAGCTGGTTTGGACATGTAGAGAGAATGGATAAACGAAGATTGATGAGACAAATAAACTTGACAAGTGTGAATGGTAGGTACAATTGGGATAGGAAGGTCTCAGCGAACTTTCATAGATCAAGTTAGAGATATCTCTAGAAAGGCCAGGTCAGGAGTACCCTAAACCGACGTGCATGTATGAAAAATTTAATGAGGTTGAATAAGGCCAAAGAGGTATGCAAGGATCGTAGCAAGTAGAAATCCGTTGTCTCTGCCTACCCTTATCGGAAACAGACGTGAATCTATGTATGTATTATAATAAATAGCACCTCTTATGACCATTAAGAGAGACAACCCTAACACCATAAACGGTGACAAAAGCCTGTACCCACAATATTTACATTACTTGTTCACATAAATTACAATGAACAAGCGACTCACAATAAATAAAATACGTCATTGCGTGATATAATGCTATATAATTCAAACTCCTTTATCCCACCCCACTCCACGACGCGACGGTAGCTCGGAGCTGAATTGGCATCCCACTGGGAACAAATTAAAATCACGCGAAATTAACACCATATATTTTCAAAGGATTTTAATCCTAAACGCTTTGGTTTATGGTGTAAAATAGGTGTGTGGTGGTTAAATTTAAGTATTTCTCGGTGAAATAGGGTTGGGTGAGTGTAATTTGTTCGTATTTTTATATCCGCGGATGCTTTGATGTGGCATTTTAAAAATTAACTGCATGCATGAATATTTAGTTATTATAATTGGACAAAAACAGGAAATATTAATTCTTGAAATAAAATATAGTTTTTGCTTTATGTCCAATATAAGCTTACCGAATATTTAAAAAATCAATACCGGAGAGGCAGTACAAAATGCCTTTGAAGAGTTTGTCCCGTCCAGCTGATTTCTTCAAGAAGAATGCATCGATAGTATGAGTGGTTATTATGATAATTTTTCCACTTGCCCTTATCCCACTCGCAGTGGGGTCCGCGCAACATGCGTTTAACACATGTTAAAGAAAGATTTGGCTTGTAGTTTTTATGACCGGCCGTCTGCCTGACGTCAACCCCTCTGGGGAGACTGGCTACCTTGATTAATAGAAATAAAAAAGATGAAACAAAATTGTTGAACTTTATTCGTACAGAACGGCAATTTCATAGGAAAATACCTATTATTATAAACTAAGTAGGTACAAAGGTACAATTTCTCCCACAGTATCGTCTTTCTTTTATGCCCATATAAATCGGTGTGTAAAATGCTCAGCCTTCACACAAGAACTCTTCTTCTAGACCACTATGTATGTACTAATGAGTGCTGTCGCTTCACATAACTCAGAAAAACTGTACTCATTTACATACATTTGCATTCGAACTCGCACCAGAATCCTCATATTTACACCGTTGTAAATTGCCTCGTGTTAACTCCAAATCAAGAGATTTATCTAATTTTATTACAACGCATAATAGTCTTAACTTCCATAGATTTAAGTATTTGCAAACGCTTTGGATACGAATAAATAATTATGTGTAAAAACTTTAAGAAACGACTTTAAAATCCTAATTGCGATGCATTTGCTTTTATCCATTAAAGAATATCCCATAATACTTTATACTCCGTCATCAAATCCTTTCCTTTAAGGTCGACAACGCCTCCATGATTCTTCTGGTATTTCGGGTGTTCATGGGCGGTGGAGACCATTTACTATAAGTTGCTGGTTTGCCAGCCTATGCTATAAAACCCGGACGAGCAGACCTGTTCATGCTGTAGACAAAACAGTCTTAACAGTGAGGCTGTACCAATTATAAAATCAAAAATATTAAAAATAAAATGCAGTATTTCAAGCGGATATTTTCCAACATCACTATTCCACCGTACGTTACTCTTCAAAATCGATTATTAAAAAATAATTGAAACTCATCGATATATCGTTGGCGATACCGATTAATTTGCCGATGTCGCTACAGGGGCTCTTCGAGGGACGTCGGACGATATCATTTTGTTTTTGATTGTGTAGGATGGTGTAGTGTGATTAATATTGCAAAGTGCCTATAATTTGTTTTGAATGAAAATTATTGTTCGTGTGTAATGTATTGTTTCTTTTTTGCTGTTTTTGATGCATGGATGGAATCAAGTGATAAATACTGATAAAGTCGACCGTATACTTAATGGCCATGATTGTACAGCCGGAATATGTGTCTGAATTAATAATCTAAATTCAAAAGCCCAGAATCGCATACCATCTCATCATACCCACCACACACACACATACTGTACCTATTTGCGACACTTATTTTTTCAAATCGATCCGAGACTCATTGAAAATAATTATTAAAGATAAACAGACACCCCTTTAAATATAATTAGATACACCCGTAGAATAAAAAACTAACAAACCAATTTTATCTATAAAACCAACAACAGGTCATTAGTATCAATTCAATTGATGCAATTACAAAATCTACATAACAACAATTGGTTTAAAAACAATATCTGAAATAAACGTTTTTTTTTTTAATTTGCATTTATATCCGATTAGATTTTACGCCGGGACCATCATACTAATGCCTACTACTTGTTTTTTTTTACCAACAAATCCACGGAGACGTGAAGCATTTGGCGGAAGTGCTTCAGTTTTAATGAACTAAGAAGATTAAAATGTCAGTATGAGTAATTTGGAAACGTTCCTCAACGTCGCGCAACATGAAAAATTAGCACGCACGTGTAATTGTTTTTATGCTTCTAAAACACTACTACTAAGGTTCCGTAGGTAAATCACAAAAACGAAACCCTTATAATGTCATGTCCGTATGTCCGTCTGACCGTATGTCACAGACATTTTACTCTGAGCACTATATGGATTAAATTTGGGTGGTAGGTGTTGAGTATGTTGTAGACTGCTTGGTAGAGTAGCAAATACTGACCACGTCGTATGAAAATAAACGTCAGTGCGTAACCAACTGCCAAATGTTTGACTTGTTCTCGGTATTATATTATATTGAATAATATAACATAATCCATATCTAACAGTAGGTTTATATTCTATGAACCGCTATACAAAGAAGTAGTGAAAATGAGAAAAAAAATGGATGGTTCTTCATACATGTACTAACTAACCCTCAGTTACATGATTTATTCATTGCAAAAAGGCGTGTGTGGTTACATAGAGGTTGTTAAATTACCTTTTTAACTTAAATTGGTTTGTGAGATATAAGTATCCAAGACGTAAAAATGTCCCCCCCCCCCTAAAACTTTTAGACTACAGGGTAGAAAATTCAGGAAAAATTCATATATACGTAGTAATAGTTAATCTATTTTTGGCGCCAAACAAAAAAGGACCAATCACGTGTACAGAAATCACACACTTGACGACACGCACTTGGCCGGTTTTAACTTGGTATACCTATGTTTCTTTACTTAACTTTAGACATTAAGTTTTATGTTAAATACGTGAACATAAAACTGTACCGTTTATTAGTTTTAAACTCCTAGAATTGTTGTTTGCGACCTCCTTCCTTCCTTCTCAAACCGAAAAAAGTTTTACATTTTTATTTTTTAAGGCTTCGAGATTATTTTTTCGATTCGTTAACTCGTGCTATCTCTATATGTGAATACCGGCGTGTGAGCTAACACGCCGGTAATCACACCATGAGAATGTTGTCGTCTCATTTTTAACCGACTTTAAAAAAGGAGGAGGTTCTCACATCGGCCCGTAAGGTTATTTTCTTTTTTTATGTATGTACATCGATTTCTCTGGCTATTGTGGAATGCTATTTTTTAATGGAATAAATCATTTGATAGAGTTTAGCTGTGATGTAGTCCCATATAAATTTAGTTAAGATCTGATGACGGAGTACAAAGTAAAAAAATGAAACTCCTCAACAGACAACAGTACACTCGTCCCGATTGTCTTATTATATTGAAATTTACATGCCATAGCTGTTAGCTACCACAATTTTTCTTAAAATAAAATAAGTTTTAACCAAACTTAAAAACCGACTTAATAAAATAACACTGAAAAGACAAAAATAACAATTTCTATATGCAATTTCATTTGATCGGCAGTTGCACCGGCATTGTTATTTATAAATAATTTTCATAAAATTCTTACTTTTGCAACAAAATCATAAACTAATAAATAAATACACCCAACAGTCACACACATAGTCCTGACCCCACACTAGGTTAAACCTGTATCGTGGGTATCAAGAACTACGAGGAACTTGCGGTCCCACAACACCCAAACCCGAGACAAATATTAAACTCAGTTAATAATAAAACAGGAGTTTTAATACACTAAACAAAAAAAGATTAAAGCCGTCAGTATAAACGTGTTTGAAGGAAGACCGTTGAATATCCTTTTAATTTATACGGAACAAATCGGATATGCCACTCGAGATCTGTAGTCATTAAGCAAATAACTTGATGAACCGCACTGTGGCTATAACATTAACGATCTCATTTGAAACACTCCGAGTTCCGACAAATACAGTAGCCGCTGTTTTAATGTTAAATTTAATCGCTTCGTGCAGAATCCGGGATGTTTAATATCGATGTTTGATTAAAATCGATATTTTGGATTTTTCTTATATACCATACGCAAACGACCAAGTACATCAGTTGACGGTAAGTGATCTCCACTGCCCATGTGGCCCAAAATGCCAGAAGAATAACTAATTATCTCTAAATGTAGATATAGAGCACCCTGCGTTGGACATTTGTAACGTTTTTATTCGCGTAATATCAACTCCTATGTAATTTAATTGGTAAACGTTAATGGTAGGTCTCACGATAAAGGCAGTGGTAGGTATAAGAGGCATTACATTTGTCCCGTACATTACGAAATATTGTAAGAGCTCAATTTTTTTCATGTACTACTTCAAATTTATGTCGTATTAATTTTTTACTATTCTCATAACGCGTACTGCGTGCGTGAAAGAGCGAGAACGAGCGAGTGACCTTCAAGACGCCTCGCCTCATTTGAAGTGGTACCTTGTACTTGCTCAGTATGAGGCAACTCTTGCAAACTCATTTAAAAATCGTGTCTTACTCAACAGTAAGTGGTATACCAGCTGCCGCGCCGTTTGCTATACATAACTGATTTTAGGTGACCTATATTACCTTCCGATTACGTTTTATACTCATCTTTACTTTATCCGAGGTTTGTGAATATTTAATGCCTGCATATTCAATGATGACAATGCACCATGAATCAATGCTATTTAATCACTACTGTAGTGTATAAGTAGTTGTGTAAGTATATTATAAGAACAGTATAAAGAGTTGTTACACTACAATGTTTCCCCAAATTACAAATATATTACTTAGTTGCAGATGGCATTATCTACTTAATTACTATCGATTTAAACATTTCAACAGCCTGGAGACTTTTATTATCTAACAATTTAATACAATCGATATTCCATGTTATAGCCATGCTCTAACATCGATTCTTCGTAGTCTATCCCTACACATTAAAAATATATCAATATTTAATGGTGGCGTATGCCATTTGTTTACATCGAGTGAGTTTAGAAATGGTTTGACTTTATCTATAAATCTCGAGTGCGTAATATGGTTCTATTAAATGTAATGTGGCACGTAAACGACACTCACTTTATTAACTAGACGTGTTCTACCGTCCAGTTAATAAAGCGTTTATAATTAATTACTGTAATTTTATTACGTTTTATTAATTAAACATTTAAAAAATCTGCCTCGGTGGCGCAGTTGTAATGCGTGCGCGTTACGAATGAGGTTGACGCTGAAATTGGGTGTGTCTGTTACGAAATGCTCGGTATCAGCCTATTCTGGAATTGTGCCTGGTATGACGATAGCATGGTAGAGTATCACATCATGGGACGGAAATTATCTCGACGAAATGTGGGTGTACTAGTTACACATCTGCCTACACCTTCGGGGAGTACAGGCGTGAGTGCGTATGTATGTATCAATAATGAAATAAAGTTTAACAAAACTTATTTGTTATTATTGACATTTCAGTGTTTTTATTTTGAAGTCGGTTGCTAAGTTTTGTTAATTAAACTTTATTTTATTTTTTCTATTTTTAGTTGTAGTTACAGCAATAGCATGTAAATTCCAATACAATAACACAATCGCGACGAGTGTACTGTTGTCTGTTGAGGAGTTTTATTTTATTACTCCGTACTCCGTCATCAGATCTTAACCAATTCTATATGGAACCACATTGCACCTAAACTCTATCGAGTGAATTTTTTCCCAACAAAATCGGCCCACAATTGGAGGAGAAATCTATGTACATACATAAAAAATCCAAAAGAAAAATTAAGAATTGATCACCTCCTTTTTTGAAGTCGGTTAAAGCAAACAAATTAAAGTTCCATTTTAAACCCCATCCCTATACGTTTAAGCGTAAATACTACAGACAAATATATAGACAAAACCCAAGGGGTCAAACTTAAAACATCCCACATTTTTGTCACGGGATAAAACAGGATGTATTCACTGTAGCACCGTAAACATTCCCCGAACTCCAAACGAATTATTATTCAGTATCACAACGTTATCGACTGTCATGTATGATGTAGCTAGCGAGCCAGTGAGCCACACAACGGTCATTAAAATAACTAGTTCGCCCAACCGGTCTCGGTTGTTAAACTTTTTTCCAATCTTATTGGATCTCTACTATGTCTACGCGACAATATATCAGAAAAAAGTTCGGCTTTAGTTGAATTTAATTTACTTGATAGTTTTCGTTTATTTTGGGGCTGTTTTGACAGCCGCCGTGGCGCGGCCATTGGGCCAGTAGTCGATTGCAAAGCGTGAGGCCGTGGGTTCGATTCCCGCACCTAGAAAAATGTTTGTCTGATCCACAAATATTTGTCTCGGGTCTGGGTGTTGTGGGACCGTAAGTCCTTCGTGGTTCCTGATACCCACGATACAAGTTTACCTATTGTGGGGTCAGCACTATGTGTGTAACTGTTGGGTGTATTTACGTATTTTATTTATAACTAGCTTTTGCTCGTAGCTCTGCCCGCATAAATGGCCTTATCCGGGATAAAAAGTATCCTATGACCTAATCCAGGTCATGGTCTACCTGTGTGCTAAATTTCACCCAAATCCGTTCAGCTGTTAAGATGTGATTGACTAATAAACATCCAAATTCACAAACATTCAAACTTTCACATTTATAAAAGTAGAAGGATCAAGACTGAGCAACCAAACCGGTGGGTCTCCTGGTGGTAAGACATCTCCTCCGCCCATGGAGACTCACAATACCATAAGACGTATGGGTGGGTTGCTGACTATATAGGAAAGGGTTAGGATTTGGAAAAGGGGGAGGATCAGGGCCTACAAAACGCAATAGCTATTAGTGAGGTACCACTTCATCCCGGCACAGCGTGGCATTACTCTATTTAAAAACATATTCCGCACTTAAAATTAAATAAATTATTTACGATTATCCCAGCTTTGGTTTAATAGTCAGAAATGGCTGAGAAACCGTGAGAGGTTCATATCCCAGGTCAGCAATCACTATTTGTTTGAACTAATCACACATGAGTTGCCCGGGATTGGAATTTGTGTCCGATATGACGATGGGCTCGTGTATCACATCATGGGACGGAAATAAGCTGAAATGTGGGTGTACCGCCATTTCACAAGGTGGTAGGTCCCTCAAATGCGAGACGCCGTCTGGGTTGGTACCACCATTTTGTCTATTTCTTGCCAAACAACACTGTTGTGTTTTGGTTTGAAGGACATTGAACCCAGTGAAATTACTGGGCATTATGAAACGAAAAAGATATCGCTCCAAACGCCTTTCACTTGTCCTTTCAATTATACCTACGTAGACGTCTGCGGTGATATAAAACCTAGTGCAAAACACTTGAGCGCTATCTAGGGCACCTAGTCTAGGCAGTATAGGGTACCGGCCACCGCCCATAGTGTCGACCACACCCGGAACTTTATAAAAGTCCATTCAATGTGATTCTTTTTATACTACACTAGCCTTTGCTCGCGGCTCCGCCCGCGTGAACGGCCTTTTCCGGGATAAAAAGTAGCTTATGTTACTCAGTGATAATTTAGCTTTTTAACGGCAAAAGAATTTTTGAAATCGGTTCAGTAGTTTTTAAGTTTATTCGTTACATACAAAAATACAAATTACAATACTTTTTATATTATTAAGGTAGATTAGTGTACATGTAACTCCGCCATTTCACTTCACGCACAAATTAACGTTAAATATTATTGCCGACGGTTCTAAGTATAATCTCTTATGTGGTAGTTTAGTGATTTGCACGTTCTTATTTTTAGACTTCGGATAAATAAATAAATAAATACACCCAACAGTCACACACATAGTCCTGACCCCACACTAGGTGCATGTATCGTGGGTATCAGGAACTACGAGGGACTTGCGGTCCCACAACACCCAGACCCGAACCAAATTTTTGTGGATCACAGAAATATTTGTCTCGGTGCGGGAATCGAACCCACGGCCTCTCGCTTCGCAGCCGGCTACTCGCCCGCTACGCCACGGAGGCTGTCGACGATACTTTATTGGTTAGTAAATGAAAAACGCGAATAAACGTGAAGTAGAGATTTCAGTTGCCAGTCAACTGAAATTGCATCGACTCCAAAAAGACTTCAACCTTACTAGAGTTGTAAGAAATTATTGTTAGTGTTAATTTTTAAGTGTTTTTTTACATACATACATACACACTCACGCCTGTACTCCTAGAAGGGATAGGCAGAGGTGTAACTAATATACCCATTTTTTTTACCTATGGGAATAATCCCGTATAAACGTCGAAGGGACCTCGATATTAAAACACTGATATTTGCCTTACTATTCACTAATGTTTTATGCTTAAGGTTAATACCTCTTTAGTTCGTTACTATCACGTGACCCGCTTGATCCGTTGCTCCCTCTTTCATAAAAAAATATATAAAAAAACACACTAATACAATAGGAAAAATGAAACATAGTACAAAACAATAACTAAATAATCCACACAACAACCAGTAAGTACAACCAGCAAGTGAGTACTTACTTACCCGGCGCTGGTTTTCAACTAGAACGTAGTACCCAGCCAATACACTGAGCAGATGCCAGCTAGCAATATCTCTGCCAGTTCAAAGTCTTAAGATAATCAAAGGGAGGTTACTAGCTTCCACCTCCGTAGCGCAGTGGGCGAGTAGCCGGCTGTGATGTGAGAGGCCGCGGGTTCGATTCCCGCACCGAGACAAAATGTGTGTGTGATCCATAAACATTTGTTTCGGGTCTGGGTGTTATCTCCCTTTCTGACATCAAGCAGGTCGTAAAAACTACAAGCCAAATCTTTCTGTCACATGTTTTAAACAACATGTTGCGCTGACCCCACTGCCAGTGGAATAAAGGCAGGTGGATAAAGAAGAGAGAGACTAGCTACCGCATCCACATCGCATGCTCGCAATCCACACTACGTAGAAATCTAAACACTGTCAACCGCGCCTCAAGTTATAGGAAACGCGAAAGCGCCTGTGACTTTTATTTTAATTTTATAGTATGGTTTGTGCCCATACACGGCGTGCGACGATGTCGAGAAATTTATGTGCTTCGTCGGATGACGTAAAAAAAACATCCAACGGGCCCTCTCCATGTACAAGAGACAATTAACTTTTATAATACTCCTGAGGAATGTTGGATGACGCGGAGCCCTACCGTCGACACTCGACTTGAACTCGCGTTATATTTTAATGGTTTATTGGAACTAGCTATTAAATGCCATCAAGGGTAATTATCAGATCGGATGCTTTATTGTGATAAAATTACAGGCAATTATTTGTGTTTGGCCATTATTTTTCATAGCACTGCAAAATGGCATGGCTTTATTTGACGGTATAGTTAATATCATGCATAATGCAGGGCTAAGAAAATATTTCAGTAATGAAGTTTGATATACAATTTCTTAAACATATTAAAACACATACTCACAGAAAACCGTCATAAAGTAGCAGCTTGCTGCTGCGTTTCCTACGGTGAGTGCGATATCCGGAGGCCCAAATCCCCCTCCCATTCCCAATCTCTTAACCCTTTCCTTTAAGTTCGGCAACGCACCCATAATTCTTTTGGTATTTTGGGCGTACATGGGCAGTGGAGATCACTTACCACTTGCTTGTTTGCTGGCCTATGCTTAAAAAACATACTATGTTCTTTCTTTTTGCCTGACGTTATCCCGGCTTATTGCCAGGATCTGTCTTCTCGTAACATAGGTGTGTCGGTATTTGATATCATGTGGGAAGACCCTCCGTCTAACCGCACAACCTATAATGGGAACCAAGTTTCGCCATTGCCTCGTCCATTAATCAGCAGAGTACTGATGAGGTTGGCTTTGAGCCTTTACGCTCAGGATTTTGGTGGCCAACTTACACAAACACTCGGTACTATTTTACTTATATGTGTTGCGTGACTGCCTCGGTGGCGCAGTTGTAATGCGTACGCGTTACGACTAAAGCTGACGCTGAGGTCTAGGATTCGATCCCCGGGTCGGATCAAAGTGATATTGAGTTTTTCTATTACGAAATGCTCAATATCAGCCCGGAGCCTGGAATTTGTGCCTGGTATGGTGAAAGGCTCGCCCTTATCACATCGTGGGACGGAAATACGCTCGGCGAAATGTGGGTGTACTGGTAACACCTCTGCCTACCCCTTCGGGGATTACAGGCGTGAGTGCGTGTTGTGTGACGTAGAAATTCAGAGACTGTTTATACTCAGGCCAAGTCATGAGGCGTTCCCACACACAACCTCCGAAATAGTTTTATCGTTCCGCAATCGAGATCGATTCGTACGTGAATTGGGTTCCAATGTTAGTGGTAAAGTTATTCGCTTGCTATGTGATCTACATACGATATAAGTCTATAAAAATTGACATCACGTGTAAATAAGGCTTTATATGCCATCGCCGGTGGCAGGTGCGGATTTAGGTCTAATAGGGTCAAGGCCCCCTTCATTTAAATTACTAATTTATTTATCTTTTGTTTATCATCAAGGTTTACCCTTTTCGGTTAATATTTGAATTAAGTACGTGTATTAAAATTGATGTTTGAATTAGTTAAAATTATTTATTGCAGAGCACTCATTTGAATAAAATATACGTACGTCCTGTTACTACTACTATAAATGTGAAAGTTTGAATGTTTGTGAGTTTGTTACTCAATCACGCCTTAACGGCTGAACGGATTTGGATGAAGTTTTGCACAAAGGTAAAAGTAGTTTAGAACATAGGCTACTTTTTATTCAAGAAAAGCACATTCAACGCGAGCCGCTAGCAATAACTAGTACGCTAACATTTTTTGTGGCGTATGCGGCGTGGGCGAGTAGCCTGCTGTGAAGCGAAATGTCACGGGTTCAATTCCCGCACCGAGACAAATGTTTAAGTGTGATCCACAATTTTTTTTTTCGGGTCTGGGTGTTGTTGGACTGCAAGTTCCTCGTAGTTCTTGATACCCACGATACAGGTTAACCTAGTATGGGGTCAGGACTATGTGTGTGACTGTTGGGTGTATTTATTTATTTATGGGTAAACATGCATAAAACACGGATTAAAAAACTCAACCAATTCCAATTCTGTTAAAAGACTAAATATAATTCACACCTTAATTTTTTTTTTAATTTAATTTTTATGAAAAGATAACTCATAACGTAGTAGCACCCGAAATTTCTAGGGAGATCAAATTATAATACATACATACGCATTCCTGTAATCCCTGAAGGGGTAGGAAGAGGTGTAACCAGTACACCCACATTTCGCCAAGCGTATCTCCGTCCCATGATGTGATAGGGGGCGAACCTATCGCCATACCGGGCACAAATTACAGACCCGGGTTGATACTGAGCTTTTTCGTAATAGAAAAACTCAATATCATTTTTACCCGACCCGGGGATCGAACCCGAGACTTCAGCGTGAATCTCAGTAGTAACGTATGCATTACAACTGCGCCACCGAGGCAGTCAGCAAATTATAATATATATTCAAATTATATCTTACGACAGACGCTGCAATTAAAATATTTCAACAGTAGTTATTTACAGCATAACTGTACCTCGTTATAAAAATAGAGCGAGTAATAAACATGTAGAAAACTTAATTCATACTAATTTAGTAGGAAGTTGCCAATTTTCTATCGATGATTTACGATATGGTAGACCTCGATAATGCTTTATAAAATTATTGGCATTTTATCTATCGATCGGGCGATACAATCGTAAATAGTTGATTTGTATACGCTTATGAGTATGGGGCGATAAAGTAATAAAATGTTATAGTATATTGATTTTAATTATTGAACTCCTACTGGTTATGAATAAAACTAAACTAAACTAATTGGTATTGGAGTTCGTATTGTTATTATAAATACAAAAGTGTTTTTGTCGGGTTGTCCTACTTTCACGCAGTAACGGAACACAGGCTGCTTTTTATTCTGACGGGAAACACTTCCTCGCAGGCGGCTACCAAGAGCTAGTTCCAAATCATTTGTTTTTCTTACCGGACTTAACATGTACCACAGTGGTGTCCTCGACATGGGGGGATAAATTCCAGAATTGTCGCTTTAGATGGTATATTTGTGGTTTACGTTTTGAGTACATCGCTCGTAAATGTCCGTGCCAGGTCGTCTACAACCCAAAACGTTCAGACTTGGGGTATTAGAGGAGGATACAAGAACCAACGGTCTCATTACTATATATTGTCATTGCTCAAAACCCGGAAGAGTGGAAGATAGATAGCACTAAGCCCGGATAACACCAGGCATAAAGAAATATCACAGTCTATATAAATTAAACAAAAACTGGGTACTTGTAAAATTCGTTTACAAGTTAATTAAATTTAATTACATATGACTAGAAATTAACTTTCTAATAAAAGTAATAACGATGTGCTCGTTTTATTCATATTTTAATCACGCTTTGCATTCACTATTGATTAGCAATTGACGCACGATATGTTAATCAAAATGTAGCCGAGAATGTTGAACAACGTCGTGGAACGTTATATTATGTCCATACGGGTACAAAAAACATGGCGCGCATCATATTGACACATCGCCGCGCCGCTAACAATAGCGTTGCTACACATGTTGAGCGTCACGTATGCGCATAGTGAATTCATGGCTTTACTATGAATATTTATGGCTAGCGTGAAGAGCGTTTTATTATTTCACATGTTAATTAACTACCTCAGATAAGTTTTGTCGTCAAATCTTAATACGGTGACAACATGTTTTACATGTTTCACCTGTTTTAAATCAACCTTCCTAATGACTTTATTAACAAAATAATATAACATCTTTAAACCCATCTCATTAGTGGGCATCACTTAATTATGTAGAAAGATTATTTTCGTTTTGTTATTGCAAATGTCTAAAGTGGAATTCAATTCTAATAGAAATAAGAAAAGAATAGAATTAGAATGGAATAGAATGTGGAACTAAAATTCAATAATAAATATGTGTTTTTTTTTGGTAGCAATTTCAAATTATTATCTATGTTTGTATTCATTGATTATATTTATTTATTGATTGCACTTTTTAGCCGACGCCGACAAAGGAGCAAGTGCGTCACCTGATGGTACGTGATATCCACCAGGAACATCCAAATACCTAAAGAATCATGGATGCGTTGCCGACCTTATGACAAAATTATAATAAAGGGTTGGGTTGGGGAGGAGGATTTTGGCCTCTGGATATCTTACTCATCGTAAGAAACGCAAGCTACTACTTCACGTCGGTTTTCTGTGATAAAGTGGTAATAACCTGGTCGAGCCTGGCCCATCTGTAGAATAGACAAAACCATCTGCTAAGTGCAGCGTCTATAAATTGTACCTAAATGGCGCTATTATTTATGAGTACCTAATTGCAGTCAATAACTTAACAAAAACCCCTAAAAGTGGTTATTCTGACATAAGTGTACCCATTAACTAACAACTAATGGGACGGTTTAAGACCAAACAAAACCGTTTTCCGTGGTGCTAGACATGGCAGGAATGTGTGTTTTTCTCCGTACAACTAATTAACACGAGTCATGTGACCAACGTGGCGCGGCGCGGCGGTTGTCGCGTAAAAAATGGCGACGCGACGCCATCTTGCTTGGCGCGAGGCAAAGGCGCGTTGACATAAGGCCATTCTTATTTTTCTACATAGATTTTTTTCTAGATTATTTTAGAGCATAGGTTGGCAAACGAGCAAGTAAGTCACCTGATGGTAAGTGATCTCCACTGCCCATGTACGCCCACCATACTTAAAGAATCATGGGTGCGGACCTTAAAGGAAAGGGACAATTAAGGGATTGGGAAGGAGAGAAGATTTGGGCCTCCGGATATCTCACTCATCGTACGAAACGCAGCAGCAAGCTGCTACTTTACATCGGTTTTCTGTGAGACAGTAGTAACTATCCGGTCGAACCGGCCCATTCATGCGTTCTACAGCGTGGCTCTACCACTCATCAACCCTTATTTTAACCTTTTAGGACATTGAGTAAATTAAATGATCTATTTTAAACATGTGTAATTAATTGTTACAATTGTTTGTTAGCAGTTTGCAGCTTTAAGTTCAACCCTTCACTTAGTTAGTCTTGGGGGAAATTTTAAACGGAAATAACTTCCATAGTTACCACACGTTAGTTTCTTGCTCTAATAGAGTACTCATAGAGTAATCGCCTCATTGGGCTAGTGGCAGAATACTTGGGCTAAAGAACTGGTCAGATCCTGGGTATGAATCCAATTAAGTTTCAGATTCTACAAACTTCGAATTGATATTTGTATCCGATATCACATCACGGGACGGCGAATGGTGGGTGTACTAGTTTGACATCTGCCTACAGGTGTGAGCTTAATAATAGTAAATAATCTTAATACCTTTAGAATATTCTTTACTACATCCCAACTTTAGAATAAGACCATCGACTTTACTTTACTTAATATGTCCATTTAGGACGTTAAATTCTTACTCTCTCATACAGCAGAGTGCAAAAATACTCTCTAAAGCTCCCCAGTCTACAAACTCAAGGTAAAGGAACGTAAGACAACTTTTTCATACATAAAAATAATGGCGTACCTATAAACTCAAACAAGATGGGTGCAGCAAGCAATGATTTATGGAATTTGTATATACCTATGTAGTTTTTTTGTTATACAATGTAAGAAATGGTTATTTTACTTGTTACCATTAGGAATTACACACATAAATTATCACACATAAATATTGTGAAATATCTTTAGTTTGAGGTTATTTGTATAGAGTGTAAATTTATTTCGTTTTGGCTTTTGTTCGCGGTTGTGGAAGTCTAATATTTAAAAAAAAATAGGTAGCCCAAATTACTCTCTGACCAGTCTGGAATCCAATGAAAGCCCCCTCAAAATCGGCTCAGCCGTTTTAGAGATTCGTCCGGTCAAATACACAGACACTGTCAATTTTTTGACAAAACACGGGTTTGAGTTTTGGTGACGTGCAACAAGGGGGCTTAAGAAAATTCTTTTATTTCAAAATTACAGACAAACAGTTGAACTTTATTTATACGTGTAGAAATCAAGGTGTGCTTATGGTCCTATAATATTTGAGTATCATCTTATATTTGAGTATCATTGGATCAGGGGACATTTTTGTAGTGTACATATTCGTCTAGGAGGTCCAAATTAATAATTAAATTATTAGTTTGAAGACCTAGTTAGGTAAAGCAAAATCATACTCATAATACCCCGAAACATATTTTCCCCCTAGAAGGCCTATCTAAATAGGTTAATAGCCTTCCAAAGCAATATACTATCAACACTTGAAAGCTATAGAATCACGAATACTAAAGTAGAGGGGGACTGCAGGACCGGGGAGCACTAACATTGTACTTACAATACCTATAAATCCGCCGCAAGCACCACGACCGCGACATCGACACAGAACCGTTTTATTGACGATATCACGGAGTACAGTGCGTACTAAGGAAGTTTGAAATGTGGCGTCGTTTACCATTGTACAACTTTTTGAAATGGAATGTAGCTTTTGCTCGTGGCTACGACCGCGTGGATGCCTTTAATTACGGGGTAAAAATATCCTATGTCGTAATTCAGGTCATAGTCTACCTTTGTGCCAAATTTAATCAAAATCGGTTCAGCTAATAAGGCGTGATTGATTGACAAACATCCAAATTCACAAACATCCAAACTTTCACATTTTATTGTAAGTAGGATAGATAGGATAGCAGAAAGTAAGGAAGTAGGACTAATAGGATATAATCTGTAGATATTATAAACAAAACCTTCTTAAAATACGATTTATTTAAAAGAACTTGCGTCAATTTAACCATTTTCTGTTTGGAATAAAAAAATCCTAACCCTCCTGATTCGACCTAGCAGTGGGCTGTAAGTCTATCACCGGAGGCTGCTTCCTTATACCGTCGTCATCAAGTAACCGGCTGTGAAATGAGAAGATGCGGGTTTGTTTCTCGCACCGAGATGAATATGTGATGCACTAATATAATATGTGTTTGATCGTAGTTATTGTTTTCATAAACTAAAGTAATGAGACATGTAGAGAGAGGGTGAAGTGACTAACTTCAGCCCGGAGCGAAATTTTTGAGCGAATTGTAACTGGACGATTGATTTATTATTCTGTTAGAATAAACGAAATTCCTTGTACTTCTATTAAGCGCTTTATAAAAATTTTAATTTCTTCACTTTAATTTGCGTAGACCCCCTATCTCCCGATCACAACCCGACTCTGTCCCCCGGTCAGCGTGGAGCACGACTGACGCCCGGGGCCTGTTACAACCGCGCCGTGTCCCGGAATTGCATGCACTACTGTACATGGAATAGTGCGTGAAACTCCACCTCTGGAGATAAATATACATTAATAAAATCAAAGTACTTAACAGAGGGGTACAAACGTACAAGTGGGTCACCTGATAGTAAGTCCACCGCCCATGAATATCTACAATATCAGAAGAATTAGGGACGCGTTGCCGACCTTAAACGAAAGGTATAATTAAAGGATTAGGGAGCGGAGTGGGAATCTGGATGTCTCACTAACTAACCGAAACGCGACAGTAAGCTGCTACTTTACGTCAGTTTTCCACGAAACAGTGGCAAAACCCAGGCAAGCTGGCCACATCATGCTGAAGACAAAACTGTCTACAGAGTGGCTAAACCACTTGTGCTTATCTATAAAGTTCAATCGTTGACACCAATTCAATTATACGCAGGTGTACGAGGAGGAACCAGTACACCCACATTTCGCCGAACGTATCTCCGTCCCTTATGTGTTAGGGGGCGAGCCTATCGCCATACCGGGCACAAATTCCAGACTCCGGCTGATATTGAGCATTTCGTAATAGAAAAACCCAATATACCACTTTACCCGGGGATCGAACCCGAGACCTCAGCGTTGACCTCAATCGTAACGCGTACGCATTACAACTGCGCCACCGAGGCAGTCAGCTAGTTCAATAATAAAACATAAGTCAAAACTCTTTTAAATACCGGCACTACATACGAATGTGTACCGTTGTAATTACTTAATAACATGTTTGAATAAAAACCAACGTTTACAGGACATTTTTATGGCAGTTTTAATTGAACTGCGACTAACTGGATGCGGCGCTCAGCTCGATGCAATTGGTTACTTGTACCTAGAGATGTAGAGCACATCGATGTTGGTGAAATTATTAATAACATCGTGGCTCAATTATATCGATAATTTTGGATTCAGATAAAAGTAAAGTTAGTTAAAAAAACAGAAATATCAAAAGTTGGAAGCCTCATACAATTTAAACGATGGCTTTATAACAGTATTGTTGAAATAGCATGACAAAAAGTCATAAAAAACATGGCATATCTTTTTTAGATACTTAGGTATGTTTTAAAAAAGCACCGTCTTACTCTTAAGTTGTCCTTTATTTTTGGATATAATAATAATCATCTTAAAATTGGTTATATACGTTTTTGCTACCATTACGTTTTAGTAGTTACTTACTTAAATTCGGCTATGGGATCATAATATGATGATTCAAAAGAATATAACGATTATTACACATCGATTAGCCCAAATATCTAATATTTTAAAGTGATCGTAACTTTTAATTAACTTTACACTTTCCAAAATAACTTAAAAGGTAGCACGAAACATCAATATTCTTGAATAATTATTTTTATGATCGATTCCCATCAAACCAAAGTTGAAATCGATTTGTCATCGCATCGCCGTGTCTAACTGACAACCGGTCAATTAACGTTACACTTTCAAAAGTAACATTCAGGAAGCACAACATAAATATTCTCCAATAATCGATTCCCATCATACCCATGTTGTAATCGATTTGTCATCACATCGTTGTCTCTACCTGGCGACCTTAAAATAATATATCGATCTGGCGACCGGTCCCTTTGTATAAAAAATGTCGCTATACGTTGGTTAATTACTCCATTGCAACATCGACTGTAATATACAGAAAGCGAATCATTAACTGTTTGATAAATACATATTATAGAAGTGACTGGCTTGGTGGCGCAGTTGTAATGCATACGCGTTACGACTGAGGCTGACGCTGAATTCTCGGGTTCGATACCCGGGTCGGGTAAAATTGATTTGAGGTTTTCTATTATTAAATGCTCTGTATCAGCCCGGAGTCTGGAATTGTGCCCGGTATGGCGATAGGCTCGCCGAAACGCCGATACGCTCGGCGAAATGTGGGTGTACTGGTTACACCTCTGCCTACCCCTTCGGGGACTACAGGCGTGAGTGGGTATGTATGTAATTTATAGACGGACAGTTTGACACGCAGTTTTGTTTACAGCATGAATGCGCCGGGTTGTTAGTTGTTACCATCATGTCACAGAAACCGACGTTAATTAGCAGCTTGCTGTTGTGTTTCGTACGGTGAGTGATATTCGGAGGCCCTAATCCAAGATACAAACGTTTTAATAGCATCTGTTTCATCACCTCTGATTAAATGCTACTTACTTAATGATACGTTAAATTCAAAAGTTCACTGACACCTACTGACATAATAGAAGTATATACCAGCTAAAATGTCTACCGGGTACTTGCCGACTTCAAAAAAGGAGGAGGTTCCCAATTCGGCGCAATTTTTTTTGCTTTTATATGTATGTACATCGATTTCTCCGCCAATCGTGGGCTGCTTTTGTTGGAAAAAAATCAGTCGATAGAGTTTAGCTGCGTTGTGATTCCATATAAATTTGGTTACGATCTGATGACGGAGTACGGATTAAAGAAATTAAACTCTTTAAAGGACAATAGTACCCTCGTCGCGATTGTGTTATTGTATTGGAATTTACATGCAATTGCTGTAACTAGCACTAAAACTTTAAAAATAAAATAAGTTTTAACAAAACCTAGAAACCGACTTCAAAATAAAAACAAAACTCAAAAATAACAATTTCTATAGGCCTCTTTAGAATTGGTGCTTGTGTCGCTGTCGGTCAAATATAAAATCTTATTTTTAAGAATAGCTATTTTATACGTTAATTATTGATAGTTAAATCTTACTGGAATATTGTGTTATAAGTGCTGCCAGTACTAAATAATAGCACAACGGTTATGACGTCACACTATCATTGTATAACTTTATATTGTATGTTAATACATAAGATAATCTATGACTTATTTAATTATTCAAGTATAATTGTTATACACGCTATTTAGGACGTTCCAACATGTTCAATAATAAATACAGTTACTAATGTGAACTATTTGTAAAAAGGTATAAATAAGGTGGAATAATTATTGTCGGGAGTCAGTCGGTTGCTAAACGGAATATAAAGTGTTACTCTGCCCAAATAAATGGAGAAGGTCGTGTACATTGTGTTTCAATTGTTCTACTTCGTTACAATTGTGAAATAGGTCCTATACAATTACTGACGATGAAAAGAGCGACTATTCTACTTGCGAAAATACGTTTTAATTTGTATTTTCTGGCTTTCTTTTCTTTCTAGTGTTTCTGGCGTTGGTTTCTGGGCATAATATCTAATGTCACGTGGTGGCGAAAGCAGTTCTATGAGACTAACGCCTGATTTCTGAAAGGCTGATCAAATCAACATTCAACTAACAGAACTTTGATTTGACATTGCTGTCAAATCAACTCGAGTAGCTGCAACGTTATTTAGTAAAAAAATATATAATATTTGATATCTCTTTAGTACCGTTTGACATATGATTTTTCATATTAATTTGAAACATGTGTGTCAAATCAAAGGTGTTGACCTCCCTCTACGTGTTGACCACGCTTCTAACAACTCAATTTCGACTTGACATGAGATTTGACATTTGACTAGTTAATTTTACTTTGATCAGCCTTTCAGAAATCGGGTGTTATACCTACTAGTACCTACTTTGATATTTAAGTTCTGAGTGTTGTGCTATTGTTTATAGTCAGGCGTGGCGCTTACCACCAGACGAGCGATATGTCCGTATCACCATTCATTTGTATACAAAAGTATATTCATCGGACAATTATGGTTGTTGACACCGCTTCTCTTAAGATAAACGCTTAAAGCGCTTTAGGCAATACATTAGAAACAGCTTGTATAATTGGACGTTATTATTTGCACGCGACGTTGTCAGAGTTGCAAATCAAACTGGATTTGAAATATTAATCACCAACGTTGCTTTGAAATCCAATGACAGGAGAAATTCCTCGTCAAGTTATTTTTAGATTGGCGGCAAATGAGCAAATTGGTCCTCATTCACCCCATTGGTCTAGTGGCAGTGTACTAAGGCTGAGAATTGTGAGGGTCTAAGGTTTAATTCCAAGGTCCGGCAATTGAGTTTTCGATGCGAAAAATCACACATGATTGAAATAAAACTAGTTTATACGGATTTTATCACGATTAATTTTTCTTTTAGTCCCGACGTTTCGAAAGCTTTTCAGCCTTCGTGATCACGGGAGAGACTGAGGTGTAGGTCGTCTCGAAAAGTTAATGTTACATTGGCTACCTTCATTTTAAAATTATACATTTATTTTTTAATTATTTAAAAAACTATTTTATAACGTATAAACTAGTTTTATTTCAATGTGTGCTATTCGCGTAAACCTAAGAAATCACACATGAATTGCCTTGGATTAATGAAAGAAATTGGAGAAATGATAATTTAGAATATGTATGGTATGACGATAGGGTCGCCCCTTTTCCCATCATAGGACGGAAATATACATACGTGGGCGATAAATATACGCCATGCGATACGTGGATGCAGCGCCAGTTTCAAAACTGTCCACAACGAAGCTCTACCACTTTTATATAAACCATATTTGAAGAAAAGTATGCATCAAATAATATCAAGTAGGTAGTATATCGCATAATATTCAAGTGACAAATTAGAGCCACGCTTCAAACTGTAGACTGTTTTGTCTACAGCATGAATGGTCCGGTGCGACCGTATTGCTACCGCTGGCTTACAGAAAACCGATGTGAAATAGCAGCTTGTTGCGTTTCATACGGTGAGTGAGATATCCACAACCCCTCGCCTTCCCTGAATTATCCATCAGGTTACCCACTTGCTCCATTGCCGGTCTCCGCTATCAAAGAAAATGTTGTACATGGCAGTATTTTGAGCTCGCCAATGGTAAACACATTACCATATTACTCCATGTTTCTAATAATATGAAGTCGGATAATAAAATCATTAAACCTTTAGTACGAGTTCTGAGCGCTTGTAAATTAATGAATTGGGAACATGTCAGTACACAATATATCTTATACTATTTACTCTTATGAAACAGCTTTATTTTACCTTCAATTCTATGCGCATAAGTTTAATCAGCGAAACAATTTATACTCACGGATTTGGATGCGAATAAATGGACAGATTTAAATGTGGTTTTTTTGTTTGACAGCTGTTTAATCGGCATTAATCGGTTATGGTTTTAGCTACCTGTATACTTTTTGCCTGGCAATATCCCGTCCTAGTGCCATAGTACGCCTTCTCGTACCATACACTTGATATAATTTGGTATTATATGTGGCGACCGTTGTCTGACCCCCACAACTCGCAACGGGAAGTTTCGCCATTGCCTCATCCGTTCCTTCTTTTATTTGACCTTGGAGGTTTTAAACTGCTAGCTTATCATATTTTAAAACATCATACAAAAGGTATATCTAGGTAATATCTACCTTTTTATAATAAAGTTATGCAGTAAATCCATAAAGATTAAGATAGTAATTCCAGAGCCATTCAATAAAATATTCAAATGACAAACATCTTACAAAGTTTGAAAAGCGACAGCACATTTCAGACCTTATTTCCACGGTATTAAACTTGAATTAATAGGTACTTGGAATGAAATATTCAAATTTGTATCTCCAAATGAAGCCATACGTTCGGCGTAGTGAACATATCGATCGATTTACTACTCAATTACAGTGGTCGCAAATCACTTCGATAGAAACCATAAATTTCACCTATTTATGGGGCTTTACGGTTATGCTTCTTTCCATATATTTTCTGGTACGAAATCTTGGATATGGTGCATTTTAGTGATATCTGTCAAAGTTGCTCAAATATTTGTCGAAATATTATTTATTGGTAGTACGAGTTCGCTGAAGTTTCACATCTAATACATAGTTATATCGGTGTAGGGCAAAGACTTTTAATGTATACTACTAGACAGGCTGTTGAGAAGTAAAATTTAGTCACATAACGCGAAAGTTTGACAGCTCACAGACAGGGAGCGCGATAGGGGTTCTAGTTGAGAGTAAGCGAGATGATAATATTGAGTTACGGTCAATTGACCGCAACTTGTGGTAACAATTTATATATACCGCGCAGCTTGCCTAGTAGTATACATTAAAGTCTTTGGTATAGGGTATCATCATTGAAAGGCTACGTAATAAAATATTCATCATGCTTAGATAAGTACTTTATGATGCATATTTCTTAAAGTATATGTACTTACTTAGTTTTGAATAAAACATAGTTGTATAAAACAAAGAAAATATTACATTATACTTATAATTGTATACCTACTTACCCTAGCAGAATGGCATTGATAATATATTTTTTCATGTTGCAGAATGGATGTACGGCGTTGCAACGCGCGGCGGCCGATGGTCACGTGGAGGTGGTGCAACTGTTGCTGCAACATGGCGCCGATCCCAACAAGCAGGACAATTTGGTACTTATATATTCTTTACATACATAAGTTCACGCTTGTATCGCCGGAGGAGAAGGCAGAGGTGCAATTAATGCTGTACCCACGTTTCCAGCTTATTTCCTTCCCATTATGATAGAGGGTGAGCCTTTCGCCAAACCGGGCACAAATTTCAATCCCGGGCAACACATGTGTTTTTGCGTATCGAAAAACACAAATTGCGATTTCACAACCTAGGATTTGAACCCACGTTGTATTCCGCGAGTCGCGGTCAAGGATTAGCCAGTGTATACTTACTTACAAATCTTTAACTGAATTTAATCCTACTACTTGACAGGCTGTTTAGAGTATTGGTGTAGAAGTAAAATTGCGTCACAACGCGGGAGTTTGACAGGTCACAAGCAAGGAGCGCGTTATGAGATATGGACTCTAGTTGAGAGTAAGCGAGATGATAATATTGAGCTACGGTCAAAAATATAAGCTAGCTTCCTAAATACATACGCACTCACGCCTGTACTCCCGGAAGGGGTAGGCAGAGGTGTAACTAGTGCACCCACATTTCGCCGAGCTTATTTCCATCCCATGATGTGATAGGGGGCGAGTCTATCGCCACACTGGGCAGAATTCAAAACTCCGGGCTAATACTAAGCTTTTCATGATAAAAACACCCAATATCACTTTTACCCGACCCTGGGATCGAACCCGAGACCCCAACACAGCAGTCATACCGCGTACGCATTACAAGTGCGCCACCGAGGCAGTCAGTTTAATTCCTAAATATATGAAGACATTTGTTCTAGCATGGCAACACTGCAGCACACGAGGCGGCATGGAAGGGTTACTCTCGCTGCGTGTCGTTGTTGTCGCACGGCGGCGCGGAGCTGCGCGCGCGGAACGCTGGAGGGTTCGCGGCGCTGCACCTCGCGTGCCAGAACGGACACAACCAGTCTTGTCGCGAGATACTGCTGGCTGGCGCGCCACCAGACTTGCAGAACAATGTGAGAACACAACACTGTATACCACTATACTCCAGGTGTAGCCAGTAGATACACCTACATCATTTGGGCCTCCGGATATCACTCACCGTACGAAACACAGCATGCAGCTATTTCACAATCGAGCCGGCCCATACAGCGTGACTTACCACTTACAAAATATTAAGCCAAAACTGATGTATGAAAATGAATATATTACGGAATATACATACGGAATATATAATATATTACAGCAGTCGTTCAGACTACTGGGTCGGATGGCTGGTAAGTCCGGCATAACAATCCCCCTTTCCCCGGGGCTGGGAAGGTATACCTAATCGCGATTTTCCCCGCAGGAATAAAAGGGTCGTCATAATAAGCCCATCATTGTTATTTCCATTATTAATGTAAGTTCTGTCTCCCTTCCAGTACGGCGACACATCTCTCCACACGGCAGCAAGGTACGGTCACGCTGGCGTCACTCGTATCCTCATCTCAGCCCAGTGTCGCGTCTCCGAACAGAACAAGAACGGCGACACAGCTCTGCACATAGCCGCTGCCATGGGTCGACGGAAACTCACACGCATACTACTAGAAGCAGGGTGCGACAAATCCATCAAGAACCATCAAGGTGAAACAGCTAGAGACATAGCAACTAGAAAAGGTCTAGAAGAAATCATACAAATATTAAACACACCAGTTGCAAAACAGTCAAAAAAGAAACGAGATAAAAGTAAGGAACGGACGATAGATGAGCCCGATGATGGGAAAAAGAAAGAAAAGAATAAAGACAAGAAGAAGAAGAACGTACATTTTGAAACGCCGCAAGTACAATGGTCTCCTTATGGATGCCATTATTACCCTGATCCTAAATACTTCCCAAAACCTAAGTTGAGCTCGCTTCCCACCGAACCTCTTAAAAAAGGCGAGCAATACTTCTTGGATTTGGCTGGTAATATTAAGAAAGGGCCAATAGGGGCAGGATACACTTGTTACTGCGCGCCGTTCTTCAAACATATGGAAGACAAATTGAATGAAGATAAAAAAGACCTGAAGAAGCATATAGACAAAGCTCACGATAAACTAGATCAAAAAGTCACGGATCTGGAGATGAAGACGCAAGGACAGATATCAGAGCTGACTCGGTTTGTTGCAGCTGAAAGGGCTTTGTGCAAAGAAAGACATAAACATTTGGAGCAATGGTTAACTCGGGGGATGATGTTCAGGGCTTCAGAAAGAGTGAAGAAGCTAGATTTTAGTCCAAAAGGCTCGTTAGATATACCACCTTTGAAACGGACAAGGAGTCTAGAATTATTAGACACAGAAGAATGGAACAAGGTGAATCGGATCATCAAGGATTTCAATCAAAACGCTGAACACTTCGATAGTAATGCCAAAGACTTAAACGATAGCAAGGCTACGTCAAAAAGTACTGAGTTATTAGACACCAGGCGATCACCAAGCCCTAGAAGAAGATATGTGATGAAGAATTCAAAAAGTACAGACCAATTAGACGCTGGACCTAGTAGACTATCAAGGTCACCTCAGACAATACACAGTCCCGCAGAGCAAAGTCATATGCAAAATGTGACGGCAGAAATTCACGTTAAGGCTAACAAAGTGTCGGTGTCACAATCACCTTCATCAATAGAAGTTCAGACCTATAGCCAGAGATATGTATCACCTAGTCGACACTCAGATTCTCAGTCACCAACTAAACCCATCGATTCGGAAGATAGGATACAAAGGGAGCAAGGAATACCTTTATGGAAAAGCCAAGTATTACAAAGAACTGCTGACGATATTAGAAAGAGAACCGATCCTAAGGACATGTCAGAAGTTGCTATGAGAAATCCAAAACCTCTCGATATTTCCCTAGACGGTTACGTAAAGCTTAGAAAACAAAACCACCAAGAGCCCGAAAAGCCAAGGAAATCTGTACAAGAGTTAGTAGCGCAAGTTGAACAACACAGATCGAAATCCCCTGAACCGATATCAAGAAAACCGCCCACCGAAATTCCCGAACCTATGACACAACCGCACGGAATTTTGAAAATGCCGCAGCAGCCCCAGAGACCAGCCCCTGTACTAAAAGAGAAACCACCGAAAAGCAAGCGATTTAGTTTGCATAATCTGATCCCTTTTCCAACTAGGAAAACCTTTCAAAGTCCTCAAAAGGAAAATGGGAACAACTCCGAAAGCAGTGACGAGGAAGACAACCCCATCAGGAGTTCAGTACAACCAGGTCCTATGAGAAACTCCAATTTACTGCAGACTTTACCACTCCCAAACTACGAGACGATGTCAACTAAATCCCAGTCTCCTGCCACAATCCAAAATCATTACGATTTACGGTCAATGATTCCTAAAGACGCTTATTTTCATGAAATACCAAACCGTCAGCAACCCTACATAGATAATGGGCTGCCAACACCACAATATCCTCAAGCGCAATACGATTACAACCAACCTGGACTTCCAAATCAGATCCAAGGGCGGAATAGAAACCCTTTATACCACCTTCAAACTGGTGTCTTTGATGCTATGATGCAGGATCATATCCTGAGAGAAATGGAACGAATGCCTCATTGCTATAGCGAGCATTTGGACCAAAACACTGAAGTAGAAATCGCAAATCAGAACGATCACTTTCGTGGCGTTTACTACGATAACCGTCCATCAATGTACCCACGAGGGAATATGAGGAAACCAGCTCCTGACCATAGCTTACTTCACAGCAGATTACAATCTTTGGCAATTAACACCCATCTTACTGAGACACAAAGTCAGACAGACAGAGATTCTCATAATGATTCGGGGTATAGTACAAAAGTGTATGGAAGTTCTCAAGGGCCGTCTCCGAGTTTATCTGGGCATGTTGAAGATAACCTATCGGGACAGAGAGTGAATGTAAGTGGAGGGAAGGCGATGGGGCAGATTGGGGCGTCTAGTTTAGTATAAAACCTTGAAGGTTAGGTCGGCAACGCATCCATAATTCAGGTATTATTCATGGGCAATGGGGATCATTCACCATCAACTGACCCACTTTCACGTCTGCCGGTCTCTGCTATAAAAATTTGCTCCAGATATAAATACAGTATTGTTTAAGATTATAAAACCCGTATAGGTTAACACTATGACAAAAATAACTAACGAAATAGTGCCTTGAAAGATATTGTAAGCGTGCCTACTTATGTGAAATTGGATAAACAACATATCGATATTAAATTTCCATTAGAAGTGCCTGTATGATAAAATAGGAAATTAAAATACAAAAAAAGAAGAAATACGTGACACAGCAATACATTGCACTGTAGTATTACGAAGCGTTGGCTTCCAGCACTTGGCAACACTGAATAGACAATTTAATCCATTATAATACTCAAAAATTAATCATGGTCGTAAACCATGCTGCCTAAGTCACTATAAGTTTATAAAAAAGTAAGCACAGACAAACATAATATAGAAATAAAAAGTACAAATTTAATTTTAGACTACACTGATGCCATGTATCACATTATTATTATTTACTTGTACTTGTGTAATTATCATAATTAAAATTGTGTTAATTTTATGTAAATAAGAATTCATAAGTTTTATGTGTGAATTGACTTTTTTTAAGGAACAATCCTAAAATATTTCGGAACAATGCAATACATTATGTGAAATACCTGGAATATAAAGTGTGTAAGAGAAACCCTTCCGAAAACTATGACAGGTGGTAGTACTGGTGATTACGGCACAATACCACTAAATAAATATAACTAATACTTTTTTCTGGCAACACGTGCACGCCTCATGATAGTGAACCCCGAGCTTCAGCTGGGTTTTTTCTTGCATTACATTACCCAGTATTTAAATGATTATTTTAACCAATAATAATTATATTTATCTATCCTAACATGATGGTGCGTGAAGAATAAAAAAATAAGGATCTATATCGCGATATTATGAGGGGTATCGTGTCCGTAAACTAATCTCAGTAGGCCTAGTACGAGTTACAAATACGTTCACAGTTTTCGAATTCGTATAAAATTACTACCTTCGAAGTGTCAAACTAATACATACGGTAATAAAGGAAAGAATCGCTTGAAAATAAATTTCTTAGTCGACTAAAATGAAATAAAATTTACCATATTATTAATTTTAATTCATCATAGTGGCTAATAATACTTGACGTATGGAGAGAAAACGAAAACTTTCATCGTTTAGGAAAACTATTAAAACTTGTAATAGGCCTATAGTTTTCGAAAGTGTATGGTTTACACCCGGTATATGCTAGTAGTACAAAACCTTGCTACTTTCAACTTATATAATGTCACGAGGAGTGGTTAAGCTGACAGCGATGTTGTAATTGTTTACCTAATGCGAACGTACCATAAGAATGTTATAAGCATTCTTTTAGTAGCTTAGTTTTTAACCTGAATCGTGGGTATCGGGAACTACGAAGGACTTGGCTCCCACAAAACCCAGGCCCGAATAAATATTTGTGGATCACACAAGTGCAGGAATCGAACCCACGGCCTCTCACCCGATACGCCACGGAGACTGCCCTTAATATTTTGTATATTCCTATAAAAAACATATTGGTTATTCCAGTTTCATAAGAGACAGCGGAAGCTATTTTGCTATCACGCGACTAAACTAATTCCAAATTAAGCAATTTTTGTTTAGTCCGGTATACGTTCGAAGTTTGTTTTTACATGAACGAAACTAAAATGAATTCACCATCGATTAAATTTGAAGTTATTGTAAGAAGCTATATGGTCCACGTTTGTTTTCAGTAATATTAAAATCTATAAACTTCTTCAAACATTGCTAGTTACAATAATTTTGTACTTTAACAGACGAATCGTGTAACCCACGCTAAGTAATAATATTAGTCCTGGCAAACTAAAAATAGTTAACTCTGATCCCTATACGATTATCCCTATATTCATACGATTCAATTTTAGCCGATCAACTGCTAAATAGCATGCGATTTGAGCCGTGTGAACAAACTTTCAGTCGAATTCATCAACAAAAACCATACAACTTTTGTTGATTGAAACCAGTAGGAGTAAACTATTTTTAGGTTAAGTTTAGTAGGTGACAATACAATAGTCACAAATGGCGCTCTTTTTTATATCTGGTCACACATGTTTATTTGTATTTAAGATAAACGAGATAATGTTTTGTAATTGTATGATAATAAATGTGTAAAAGTGCTTCAAGTCTAATGTAGTCACGCATTTGTATGTTTTCATATAAAATATTTCTATTTATTTATAATTTGTACTGACTGAATGATTCTAATAAAATGCACTTTTGAAGTGACCACAGCTAATCTTTTTTTATTCATTTATAGTACGCAACAAATCTTAGTTTTATTCAACAACCAACGGTGCGATCCTCGCCCGAGACAAATGTTTGTGTGATTCACATACATGTCGCATCCTGGTCATGAGTACGGGTCGTCAACGACACACAAACGTCATAATGACGTATACGGAGCCTAGATTGGAGAGGGTAAACTTTTATAAAAGAGCGTGCATTCTGTAATCGCGTTCAGATCGTGCTGAGCGCTTGAAAGTAATACCTGCCTAGGAACTGTATTGTGTGTACAGTATAAAAGTGTCAATTTCCATTGTGACCTACATTACTAAAGTAAATTAAATTAGTAAGTAACCTGCAAAAGATTATTTACTTGCTCGGATCCTGTTAATGCCTACAATGAGTGACCGTGAGGAGAACACCTTCTCCGACATATATATTTGATTCGTGTCTGGGTGTTGTGGTAATAAGTACCTCGGATAGTAATGGAATACTGAGATGGTTTGAGCATGTAGAGAAATGGATGAAAGAAGATTGACGAAACAAATATATATGGCGAATGTGAATGATACAATTGAGAGGGGATGGTGTCTGCGAACTTTCCCAGATCAAGTTGGAGATATTCCTCAGAAAGGCCAGGTCAGAATTACCTTAAACCGACGAGCATGCATGAAGAATTTTATATGAGTGAGGCCAAAGAGGTGTGCAAGGATCGTAGCAAGTGGAAATCCGTTGTCTCTGTCTACCCCTATGGGAAACAGGCATGGGTATGTGTATGTATAACTATACATACACATAACTCGGTAACTACTGATACCCACAATACAGGTATGTATAAATAAATACACGTCCAACAGTCACACACATAGTCCTGACCCCACACTAGGTTAACCTGTATCGTGGTACCAGGAACTACGAGGGACTTGCCAATCCACAACACCCGAAACAAATATTTATGGATCATACAAACATTTCTCGCGATGCGGAATATGAACCCACGCCTTCTCGCTTCGCAGCTGGTTACTCACCCACTGCACTACGAAGGCTTTATGTATTTACGTATTGTAGTTTTTGATACCCACAATTCAGATTAACCTATAGTATGAGGTCAGGCCGATGGGTGATTGTATTAAAATACGTTCTATTACAAAAACAATATATATCTACTCAGACAGGTAGACGGACGGACAACAAACAAATCTTTTCTAAAAGGGTACCTGTAAACTACTTAAGTGAACGTTTTTGGAGCCAAGAAAAACCACAGAAACTCTAAAAGGCGTTTATGTAAGGAGATCAACATACAATAAAAAAAAAACTAACAGCGCGGTAGCCAACCACAACGCTCGCTCCGACCATAAACAATCGCCGATCAAAAAAGGTCTGTAGGCCTAGTACCAGTTACAAATACGTTCACAGTTTTCGAATTCGTATAAAATTACTACCGTCGAAGTGTCAAACTAATACATACGGTAATAAAGGAAAGAATCGCTTCAAGCGAAATTTTCAAAACAAATTTCATATTCGACTTATATGAAATAAAATTAATTTTAATTCATCATAGTTCCCACTAGTGGCTAATAATACTTGACGTATGGAGACAAAACGAAAACTTTCATCGTTTAGGAAAACTATTAAAACTTGTACTAGGCCTGATTACATACATAGACACGCGCCTGTTTCCCATAGGGGTAAGCAGAAACAACGGATTACCACTTGCTACGTTTTGCTTCACTCTCATTAAAGGTCGGATTAAAAAGTATTTAATTTAACATTGACTGCCACGGTGGCGCAGTTGTAGTGTGTACGCGATACGATTGAGGCCAACGCTGAGGTCTCGGGTTCGATCCTCGGGTCGGGTTGTGGTATTGGGTTCTTCTATTACGGAATGTTGAGTATCAGCCCGGAGTCTGGCATTTGTGCCCGGAATGGCGATACGCTCGCCCCCTATCACATCATGGGACGGAGATACGCTCGGCGAAATGTGAGTGTACTGACTACACCTCTGCCTACCCTTTCGGGGATTTCAGGCGTAAGTGCGTATGTTAATTTAACATGGCACAAATTGTACCACTCATCCGATATTTTTTCATTTGACGTATGAAGGTATCTTAAAATTTCTTGGCACTTAATTTTATCTCAGTGCAGTGCATTTGACTTTGTCATTTTGTAACATCGAAATAAGTTAACTATATAGTTATAGAACGATAAATCTCATATGAATCTGCCAAAAATACGGCTCCACTTACATATGCAAAGGTAATCATTCGTAAATCTCATTCACGCAAAAAACGTTCAAAATCTATGTCTAAATATTAATTTTCTAAATCGAGATAGGACGTTCTGCACCGCGCAAAAAATTAGACGTATCAAGTGTCAAATAGAGATTATTATGCACAGACTTTTATAGCCCCGCCCCCTTGCACAGAGTTTTGGTGGGGTCATTTTGCTTGAGTTACGTTTCTTGTCATCTTATTTCGATGTTTTATAATACCAATTTTCATACATATAAATTCCAACTGCCTTGGTGGCGCAGTTGTAATGCGTATGTGGTACAACTGCTGTGCTGAGGTCTCGGGTTCCATCCCCGGGTCGGGTAGTGATACTGGGTTTCTTTTTCATGAAATGTTTAGTATCAACCCGGAGGAATTGTGCCCGGTATGGCACCTATTACACCATGGGACGAAAATAAGATCGGTGAAATGTGGGTGTGCTAGTTACACCTCTCCCTACCCCTTAGAAAAGTACAGGCGTGAGTGCATATTTATGTAAAAATTCCAACAAAACTTAATTAAATATTTAATTTACAACTTAACTGCTCTACAATCCTTAGTCCTATCCCTATGGAACTCACTTAAACTTGTGTGATATAACGCAACAGCACTCATCACAGAAGCTCTGGCCCCAACAATCTTTACAGCTACATAATCACCCGGTTTCATCTGTCGTGTGGTCCCATTCGATTCAATTTCTCCTTGATCGAACACCACTTTTGTATACAATTCGTTTCGTCCCATCAACTGCCCTGTTTTTGGGACCACCCCCTCGATTAGGACTAAGTGTGTGGTCCCAATTTCTGCTTCGTTCAGGAGTTGGCTCTTTCGTCTGTACAGTTCAATAATTCGGTTGTGGCGATCCTTTTTTACTGGCTCCGGTACATCGTCCTTGTAGCGGCGGTATGCTGTGGTTTTCTAGAAAGAAAAATAGTAAATCAATCGGAATCTAACTTTTTTAACTCTTCACATCATCGAAATAAGATAACTGGAACGATAACTCTCATACGAATCTGCCAAAAATACGGCTCTACTTACTTACAAATGCAAAGGTAAAATCACAAGTAACACTCATACACGCAACAAAAATTAATGAACGTTCAAAATCAACTTTATTTCATAAAGGTTAATGTCTAAACATTAAATTTCTAGTTAGAGATACGACGTTCTGCACCGCGCAAAAATTAGACTTATTAAATGTCTAGAGATCATCAATCAATTTTTATCAATTGATGAATGAACGAGCTGCACAGACTTTTATTGCCCCGCCCCCTTGCGCAGGGTTTTGGTGGGGTAATTTTTTTGCTTGAGTTACGTTTCGATCTTATTTGGATGAGGAGCACACACAAAATCAAAGTAATATAGATTGTAAAGGAAGCATATTAAATATAACACTGACACCGAAGGCACAAGTTCCTCCTAGTTTAGGTGTCAGGGTCATCAATCATTTCATACATTGTAACCTAATTAATATAAGCAGTAATTTATAAGTGATATGTACCTAAGAAGGATAGTTTGTGTAAATAACCCATCGAAATAAGATTACAAGAAACGTAACTCAAGCATAAAAGTCTGTGCAATATAATCTCTAGTTGACACTTAATACGTCGAATTTTTTGCGCGATGCAGAACGTCTTATCTCGATTTAGTAATTTAATATTTAGACATTGACATTAACTTTTATGAAATAAATTTCATTTTGAACGTTCATTAATGTTTGTTGTGTGTATGAGTGTTACGCGTGATCACCTTTACATGATGTGTAAGTAAGTGGAGTCGTATTTTTGGGCAGATTCATATGAGAGCTACTCTACTCTACCCTACCCTACCCTACCCTACCCTACCCTACCCTACCCTACCCTACCCTACTCTACTCTACTCATTAGGTACACATCTACTAAACAGTTAGAGAATGTTCTAGTTATCTTATTTCGATGTGTAAGAAGGATAGTATGTATAAATTGGGCATATAACTAACCTCTCGCATGCTGTAGAGGAAGAGGTATGCTATGTTGTAGTCCACGACCTCCATCAGAGACAATGTTTGTTCAAATTCCTCCTCCGTTTCACCACAGAAGCCGCAGATCATATCCGTTGATAGTCCCACTATAATAAAATGGTATAACTTGTAAGTATTAATTGTTAATTATCACTTGCTTTAACGGTGAAGGAAATATCGAGAGGAAACCTGCATACGTGAGAAGTTCTGCATAAGAATTTCGAAGGTATGTGAAGTCTGCCAACTAACAACAGTCGGCATTAGGCCAGTGTGGTAGACTAAGGTCTAACCCTTCTCATTCAGTAGAGGAGGCCCGTGCCCAGAGTGGGACGTATATAAGTGTTTTGTATTTTACCTTGATGGTGCTGTTGTAATGCGTACGCGTTATGACTGACGTTGACGTTGAAATCTCGGGTTCGATCATCGGGTCGGGTAAAAGTGATATTGGGTTTTTCTATTAAAAAATGCTCAGTATCAGCCCGGAGTCTGGAATTGTGGAGTGTGTAATCTCCAAAGGGGTAGGCAGAGGTGTAACCAGTACACCAACATTTCGCCGAGCGTATCTCCATCCTATGATGTGATAGGGGACGAGACTATCGCCATACCGGGCACAATTCCAGACTCCGGGCTGATACTGAAAAGCCCAATATAACTATTACCCGACCTGGGGATCGAACTCGAGACCTCAGCGTCAGCCTCAGTCGTAACGCGTACGAATTACAACTGCGCCACCGAGGCAGCATGAATAATTAATATCTCTGACATTACTTTTACTCCAACAATGTGGTAAGTCCCTCGTTTGCGAGAGGCCGGCTGGGTTGGTACCACCGCGCCGTCTATTTCTGCCGCCAAGCAACAGTGTGTAAGCACTGTTTGTGTTCCGGTGTGAAGGACATTGAAGCCAGTGTAATTACTGGGCATTATGAGACTTAACACCTTATGTCTCGGGGTGACGAGCGCAGTCCAGTGTCATGCAGTGCTTTATTTAAAGTTCTGTGTGGCGTTGCTTCTGTTTATGAGCAGGCGTGACGCTTACCATCAGACGAGCGACCTGCTCGTCTCGTCATTCAAGCTAATAACAATTTAAAAAAAATAAGGACTTTCGCGTGGGCTAAGTTGTGGGCAAAAGCTATTCAATAACCGAGAAGCATTTGTTACCTCCAGGTATAGTAGACTTGACATGGTCCACCAGTTCCAGATACGCCTCCCTCGTGTATCCTCGTCGCATGCGATCCAGTACAGCGGTGGAACCTGACTGAGCTGGCAGATGCAGCATCTTGCAGATGTTCGGACGCTCCGAGATGATCTGTAGTACCTATAAAAACAATGGTATTTTTTGTATCATAAGCTTAAATTACGAAACGAGCTGATCGCTCGCCTGATAGTAGCAGCATGCCTAGAAGCAATAATGCCTTTGACAGCCTCCGTGGCGCAGCGGGCGAGTAGCCGGCTGCGAAGCGTGAGGTCGTGGGTTCGATTCCCGCATATAGACAAATGTTTGTGTGATTCACAAATATTTGTTCTGGGTCTTGGTGCTGTGGGTTGGCAAGTCCGTAGTTCCTGATACCCACGATACAGGTTAACCTAGTGTGGGGTCGGGACTATGTGTGTGTTGGGTGTATTTATTTATTTATTTAATACCACAGATAAATTTGAATTATAAAGCACTGCAGCATTGAAGTGCACCTCAAGACATACGATGTTAAATCTCATAATCCTCAGTAATTTCACTGGCTTCAATGTCCTTCAAACCGAAACACAACAATCACACACTGCTGCTTAACGGTAGAGATAGACAAAGCGGTAGTAAGTTAGGTACTTACTACCGCTTTGAACATAATTTACTAGGGTAAATTATGTTCTTTTAGCAATGTGTTACGAATTAGTATTATGTAGAAATTAAATACATTAGAAATAGGTAACAGCAATAGCTCAGTGTGAAGGGGTACGGACTTTCGAGATTAAAGTCGCAGGTTCAGAGCATACACCTTTGAATTTTATAAGTTACTAGCTTTTGCTCGCGGCTCCGCCCGCGTGAATAGACTTTTCCGAAATAAAACGTAGCCTATAACCGTATCCAGGGTTCCATCTATCTCTACATCAAAATTCATCAGAATCGGTTCAGTGATTTAGGCGTGAAAGCGTAACAAATAGTTTTTTTTTATAAAAAGTATCCTATGTTACTTCTTATACCTCCATGATATGTGTACAAAGTTTCATGATGATCGGTTAAGTAGTTTTCGCGTAAAAGTGTAACAAACAAACTTACATTCACATTTATAATATTAGTATCGCTTGCTTTAACATCGTGAGGATACCTGCATACCTGAGAAGTTCTCCATAAGAATTTCGAAGGTATGTGAAGTCTGCCAACTCGCATTAGACCAGCGTGGTGACTAAGGCCTAACCCCTCTCATTCAGTAGAGGAGGCCCGTGCCCAGCAGTGGGACGTGTATAATAAAGGGCTATTATATATATTATATCACTGCTTTAAAAAAATCCTTTATAGTTCCCTCATTGTTGAAGATTGTGGCTTCGTGCAAAGAGTCCTTTTATACAAAAGCGAGTGGTTAATGACAAACCTCATCAGGAAAGTCCTTAGGATGTGCTGCCGTGAACCTGATCCTCATCTCAGGGTCTACAGCAGACACCTTGTCCAACAAGTCAGCGAATCTTAGACCTCCTTTTTTTGTTTTGTACACCGTTTTGAACCCTACACATTAAATAAGACTATTAGTACTGATTATATACATACGCACTCACGCCTTTAATCCCAGAAGGGGTATAGGCAGAGGTGTAACCAGTACCTACACCCACATTTCACCGAGCTATTTATTTCCGACCCATGCTGTGATTAGGGTCGAGCCTATCGCCATACCGGGCACAGTTCCAGATACCGGGATGATACTAAGCTTTTCGTGACGGAAAAACCCAATATCACGTTTACTTGGCCGGGGATTAAACCTGAGACCTCAGCACGGTAGTAGCAGTACCGTGTACGCATTACAACTACGCCACCGAAAGATTGTATATGAGTTTATTAAATCAATAAAGTTTTCAACTCTGCCTACCCCTTCTGGCAGTAGAATATCCAGGGGAGGGGCTAAGGGGCTCAAGCTCTCTCCAAAAGCCCCAAGTGCTTCCACTGACAAATCTCAAATTACCCTACTTTCTCAGTATTACTATATACTACCTACAATATAATTTTCATCGCTTATCCTTACATATCCCATTTTAAGTTGGTATATGTTCTCAAATTTTATGAGCTAATAGTTTAGTGTTGACCTTGACAAAGCGTACTCTCAGCTGGGTCAAGTCCAAAAAACCAAAATCCCGGGTCCGCCACTGCCTTCGGGGATACAAGCATCAATCAGCTCAAGAATGTATGTACAAACCCTATAAATTTAAAAATAGGATAGTTTCCTATATTGAATTTTATACATTATTTTATAAGCAACAGAAAATGATACGCAAAAGAAACCCTTTTATTAAAACACAATCAATTGGTTCAGAAATGTGCCCACAGTTATGGCTTTAAATGTTGGTATGAGGGAAAGTGGGTGCGTAGTAGGGATATCTCACTATCTCGCTTGCACGCGTGCACCATAATAAACATTTTACACAGTGACGTCAAAGTTTGCGTCGTCTGTCATTTGACAATTACCCCTTCTACAGGATTTGAATGGCTTCTAACTTATTTATTTTTGGTCCGATTTATAAAATTCTATCTGCAATTGATTTTGAGTAATGTAACTGATTGATTTCAATAATAAAAAAATCTAGTCAACTAGCCTATTATCTAATCACCTCATACCTCTAGCCATCTGCGTTTCACATTTCTCTGTGACCATCGAGACATCTCTATAGCTGTTGACATTCTGCCCCAGTAATGTGACTTCCTTGACACCTTGGTCTGCTAGTTGCCGTACTTCCTCCACTATAGAGGAGACCGGCCGCGACCTCTCTCGTCCACGTGTGAAGGGAACAATGCAGTATGTGCACATATTGTCGCAACCTCGCATTATTGAACTGAAATATTGGTTTACTATATTTGTATAGAAATAATAAAATAATGTCATAGGCCGGCAAACAAGCAAGTAGCCTGATGGTAAGTGATCTCCACCACTCATGTACGCCCATAATGCCCGTTGCCGACCTTAAATGAAAGGGATAATTAAGGGATTGGGAAGGGGAGAGGAACGCAACAGCAAGCTGCTACTTTACGTCGGTTTTCTGTGAGACAGTGGTAATGACCAGCCGAGCCAGCCCATTCATGCTGTAGACAAAAGTGTCTACAGCGTGGCTCTACCACTCTAAAATTAATACACTCTAATGATTGTTTGGGAACTATCAAATATGTTCATTCACATATTAAATGAATGCCTACTGTATTTTGACGATGTTATCTATACATGTTGCAGGCTCTTGTCTTCATCACATCCATCTAAACACTTTAATTTGTGCAGATATAGCAAAGAATGGTTGTTCTAATATGGAAATAAAAAACTCACATGAAAGCAGAAACGCTATTCTGATTCAATCTAACAGGCACAACATCAGCATACGTTTCATCCAATGAAAGCAACACATTGACCGCTGTCTGTCCATTTTCTGTAATTGCTAACAGCCGAGGTAAATCTCTGTAGCTATCTGGACCAGCCACTGTGAAAATAGATTACTTACATTTTAAAACAACTTATTAACCATTCTCATACTCATACAAACATTTTTATTCATTGTGTAAATCAAGTCATGTCAATGTCATTCAAGTAACGTAACTCAAGCAAAAAAAATCCCTTCCAAAACTCTGTGCAAGAGGGTGGGGCTATAAAAGTCTGTGCAGCTCGTTCATTCATCAATTCATAAAAATTGATTCATGATCTCTAGATGACACTTAATACATCAAATTTTTTGCACAGTGCAGAACGTCGTATCTCAATTATGAAATTTATTATTTAGATATTAACTTTTATGAAATAAAGTTGATTTTGAACGTTCATTAATTTTTGTTGTGTGTATGAGTGTTGTGTGATTTTACCTTTGCATGTGTACATAAGTGGAGCCGTATTTTTGGCAGATTCATATAATTTTTTGCACAGTGCAGAACGTCGTATCTCAATTATGAAATTTATTATTTAGATATTAACTTTTATGAAATAAAGTTGATTTTGAACGTTCATTAATTTTTGTTGTGTGATTTTACCTTTGCATGTGTACATAAGTGGAGCCGTATTTTTGGCAGATTCATATAAGTGAGGGTAAAAAGTAGCCTATGTTTTATCATGGTCTATTCGTGTGCCAAATCTCATCAGTCGTTAAGGCGTAATTGATTAAACAAACATTTAAATTCACAAACTCCATCCGAACTTACATATTTAGAAAGTAGGATAAAATAAAAGTAATTATTACCAATGTCAACAGCTTTTTCCTTCTCAATTAATTTCTCCTTTAATCTCTCGGCCATACATCCCAAAATACCTATTTTAACCGGTTTTCTATATTTTTCCATCGCTCGTCGTTTGTACCCTCGGAGATGATCTAACCTGTGCCATATCTTTGTTTCTGCTGCTTCTCGAATAGCACATGTCATTACAAGAAATACGTCTGCTTCCTCCTCGATTTCTGTCTTCTCAAATCCTTCTTTTTTTAAAATTGACCAAACAATCTCCGTATCACTCAGGTTCATCTGACAACCGTACACATCGAAGAAAACTTTCCTTTTCTTAATAATTTGCATACCATCAGGTAAGTAAGGTATATGAGGGTGGTCTAGAAGAACAGGTTCAGAGTTTTCTGTAACAAACTCTTTCAAACCTGGTCCCTGTTTCAGTTTATCCTTCAATAAACTTATGCGTCCAGCGTCGGAGTAACAACAACAATTTTGTATTATTGGTGTACTCGAAAGCTTGTACAAGCGTGTCGCACCTCGTAAAAAGAACATTTCTCCTAAAATAGAGTTGTTTTATAATGGAAATTCAAATAAATCTGGACGTAAAAACATTATGAAATTAGATAACCTATAAATTACAGCCAATTTCAGCTGATTTTGTTTTTGACCAATTTTGATATAAATACATCAATGTGACCAACTAAAAATCAACGATCCTGACTGACTTTCGCAAAAAAAACCGTTGAAACATGAAAAAATCTAGTTTTCAAATTGAGAAATATTGCTAGACGCTCAATAATGGCTTACCTCACCAGATAATCCTAATTTTTCTTAAACGATCTTTAATACATATTTATTCTTCCTAATGATTTTTCGTCCAGTAAAAATAGTCATTACTATGCTGAAAATGGTCATCATATACTGTCGTTTGTCTATGTCTTTGGATCTGAAACGAGGCATAAAAAAAACACGAAATAAAAATGGCCGAGTTTCCATCGTAGATTGTGATTGTAGTGTTAAAATATCTTTTTTGCACGTTCAGTACCATTTAACTAATAGACATAAAACGCAAAATCAAAATGAGCGGTCGATACCACAACTATGACAAAGGTATACGCGTAATGTCGTATTATGTAAAGTTATTAGATGATAGAATTTGAGTCTCGCAACAAAATTAGGTGATAGTTTACTTAAGTTTGTATTTTTATTTATCTTTGCCAGTGTTTTCACATTGGCAGGGTCGTCTCGATCCGCCCGTGATGATTCTAGGAAGTATGAGAGAGCGGAGGGCCGGCGCGAGGAGAGGCGACGCAGTCGGTCGAGATCCCCTAGACGACGATATTCACCTAAAGGCTCATCAGATCGCTCGTACGGCAGCCAAGAGAAGGAACGAAGGGATAATGGTAATAAAATCTCAATATATTTCAATAACTTTGTATCATAAGTTTCCAGTATCAAAGCTTATCCAAAATGGTTCAATAAAATACATACCATCTAATAACTTTCAGAGCGCAGAGAAAGGAAGAAGTCCTCCGCTGCCTGGGAGAGTGATGAAGAGGTGCCAGCGCCACCACCTCCTCCACGCATCACCAAAATATCGATGGGGTTCACTAAACCACAAGCGCCCATCAAGATGAGCCTCGGAGGCCAGCCGAAGCCATCAAAAGTACAAAAGCCTGCAGTGGCATCAGTTTTTAATAATGATGATGACGATGAGCCTGAGGAGATGCCTGCTGAAGCTAGGATGAGGATGAGGAATATTGGAAGGTAATATGATAGTTTTACCATAACATCATAATATTTTGACAAATCTGTTTTGCAAATTTGGTCAGTTCTATTGACAATACTATATTATCCATACCATTAAACTACATACATATGCACTCACGCCTGTTATCCCCGAAGGGGTAGGCAGAGGTGACCTGAGGTAACCTGTACACCCATATTTCGCCGAGTGTATCTCTGTCCCTATGTGTTAGGGGGCGAGCCTGTCGCCATACCGGGCACATATTCCAGACTCCGAGCTGCTACTGAGCATTTCGTAATAGAAAAACCACTTTACCCGACCTGGGGATCGAACGCGAGACCTCAGCTTTGGCCCAATCGTAACGCGTACGCATTACAACTGCGCCACCGAGGCAGTCAAACCGTTAAACTAATGGACAGATTTTAATGTAATTTGGTAAGAATGAAGCTTGAATCCTAAGAAAAGACATAGGCTGCCTTTTGTCTCCAAAAACCTGACGGGTGAAATAGGGGATGAAAGTTTATATGAACTTATCATTTCTCAAGTTAGGGACTAGTTGAATATCACTATTAGAAAGTTATGTTATCCCTTAGTAACATATGATATATTTTACTGTGATTTGTAACCATGGTGCCCCCCCCAATTATCGATTTTGTAGTAAATGTGAAGATCGATCTGATACTAAAACTTTATTCACCATTAGAAACCTTACTACCCATAACTAAACATAGCATTTATTTTATTGTAATTTGTGACCATAGTGCCCCCTAGATATCAATTGTGTAGTCAAATAATCGGGTAATAATTTAAATCTAATTTATACTTCCATACAAAAATTATAAGTGAGTCTGCTAGATTCGATGAAATAATTTAAAAAAGTTGCCACCATTTTGTATTTCATTATTTTAAGGTTAATTGACTTCAAAATAGATTTCTGGGACGGCCCATAGTCACAAATCATAGATTTTATATAACAACAGATAAAAGTGACATCCATTTTGCTTTCATAATTGACTGCAAAATAGATTTCCGGGACGCCCCATAGTCACAAATCATAGATTCGATTTTACAATAGATAAAAGTGACCGCCATTTTGCTTTCATAATTGACTTTAAAATAGATTTCTGGGACGCCCCATAGTCACAAATCATAGATTCGATTTTACAATAGATAAAAGTGGCCGCCATTTTGTTTTAAGACCAATCGACTTCAAAAGCGATATCTGAGTTGCCTCATAGTTACAAAGGCTAGATCTGATGTTGAAATTGAAAGAAGTGGGCGCCATTTTACTTTTCTACAACATCGTTATCATAGTCGCAAATACATCATTTAGATCCGATCTTAGAATTGTGGCTGCCATTTGCTTTTTGATGCGGAAACCATACAAAAACGAATCATCATGTATCATTGGATTTGCCATATATATTTCCACCAGGACCTTTTTTCTGGGGGAATGCATCATACTAATAATAATATTATAAATGTGAATGTAAGTTTGTTTGTTACGCTTTCGCGCGAAAACTACTTAACCGATCATCATGAAACTTTGTACACATATTCTTGGAGGTATAAGAAGTAACATAGGATACTTTTTATGGGGAAAAAATATATCTATTTGTTTGTTACGCTTTCACGCCTAAATCACTGAACCCATTTTGATGTAGAGATAGATGGGACCCTGGAGACGGTTATGGGCTAGTAGTACATAAAATAACGGTTTCTGTTTAATCAAGGCTGCTGCGCGTGCGGAGCCGCGGGCAAAAGCTAGTATATAATATATTACTATTATTATTGACTGCTTCGGTGGCGCAGTTGTAATGCGTACGCATTATGACTGAGGCTGATGCTGAAGTCTCGGGTTCAATCCCCGGGTCGCGTAAAAGTAATGCTGAAGAAATGGTGGGAGTAATCGGTATCAGCCCGGAGTCTGTACACCTCTGTCTACCCCTTCGGGGATTACAGGCGTATTTATGTATGTATGCATTATTATTGTTAGAAAGAACCATGTTGTCCCAAAGCTACAAAATATTCTTAGAAGTTACTTTAGTTTTTACCATAATTTTCAACCATTTTATTTATACCTTTTATCATATAGGTCTACATTTAGATTTATTATTATGTAAATATATGTATAAACAAATGTGTTGGTGTGCTTGTTTGTGCCGTTATTTTTGAATAACTTGATTATTATTACTGACTGTGATCCTATACACACAATATAATTTTGTTAGATAATCATTCATAGCTATACAACATCACGCAATTACCCATAGGAGTGGAGCAGTAATATGGATGCGAGTGGATCTATGAGGTTTAGCTAGAACAATCCGTTCGACAACCTCCGTGGCGCAGCGGGCGAGTAGCCGGCGACGAAACGAGAGGCTGTGGTTTCGATTCCCACACAGTGACAAATGTTTGTTTCTCCACATACCACACCACAATATTTGTTTGTTGCAAGTCCCTCGTAGTTCCTGATATCCACGAGACCGGTTAACCTAGTGTGGGGTCAGGACTTTTTGTGTGACTGTTGGGTGTATTTATTTAATGTTATTATCGATATAACAATATTCCATTATTACTGGGAATTTTTATCCCACTTTAAGGCAGATTTCTAGGTTTTTTAATATACATATACAACATGTTACACAAAGGTGTGGTCAAATTTAAGCAACATTTAACGTATGATATAAGTAATCAACCCCCCGTAATACCATATCCGATTGCATTGCTAGGGCATTTCATTTCTATCGAATGAGTAACATGTCGATATTCGACTTGAAACTTTGAACAACACTAAATGATAAATATAGCTGAGCTTTTGTGTCACTCCAGCATTGTTATTGTCGCTCTCGTACATCACTTAATTTATGGGATGTGATCGATCTTACCGATCGTATTAAACGATTGAATCTTGATTGTCTTGATTTTGATAAATATGACCACACCTTTCTGTAACACGTGTATACTTTTTTATTTCTTTGACAAGACAGGGGTTCCTTTTGCGGGCTATCGGTTAAGGTGAAGGGTCGCCCCCACATAATACCAAATCCGCCGTCAAATCATGGGAAGGCCGATCCTGACATTAGGCCAGGATATCGCTTATCAGAAAAAAAGAAAGCTTGAATGACGAAATTAACAGGTTGCTCAGCTGAAGGTAATTGCCATCACCTGCCCATAAACAATCAACACCACACAGAACTTTGAATTACAGAGCACTGCATGACACTGGACTGCATTAATCACCCAAATAAGTTGTTAAGTCTCATAATGCCCTGTAATGTCACTGGCTTCAATTTCCTTCAAACTGGAACACAACAGTGCTCAAATACTGCTGCTTGTCGGCAGAAATAGACAAAGCGGTGGAATTAACCCAAACGACCTCTCGCATATGAGACACCTATCATAGTAAAATATAATAAAGATTATCTTTCTCCCACAGAGAAACTCCAACCTCAGCTGGACCGAACTCGTTTGGCAAGACAAAACAAGGCTTCTGTGACGCGAAGAAAGTATTTGAGAAAAATCTAAAGCAAGCTCTGGATACAGTAGAAAAACCAGCACTTCCAAAATTCCCCCAAACTATCTACAAGATTAAGGGCCCATGATAGATCTGTGCCCATAAATGAATTCAGTAGATGTTTTTTTTTGTAATATAATAAATTATCAAGTATTTTAGCTTAGTCTGCTGTGGTGCATGCGTATTCTATGCTTTCGTCAGTTGATTCAAATTCTGTACCATTTTAACTGCATTTGTAAACATATCATGATTGGCCAATCATTGCAAGCCATATACTCAGATTGAAGTTGTGTGCTTCGGCAATCTTTGAATATATAAACATGTGATCACAATAATCTAACAGATCAGATATAACATAGTATTATGTTCTCTGAAGTGTCTGCCAAGTCGTAATTGGCGGAAATGGTTGCATAGTTTTTTACAATACGAAATAACTTGGCCAGGCGACAATCTCGGACAACAATAGCTGCAACGTAGCTCCTAACTTCAGTTCAGCCAAGTTATTTCGCGCGTATTGTATTAATTAATAAATAAATACACCCAACAGTCACACACATAGTCCTGACCCCACACTAGGTAAGCCTGTATCGTGGGTATCAGGAACTACGAGGGACTTGCCAACCCACAACACCCAGACCCGAACCAAATTTTTGTGGATCACACAAATATTTGTCTCGGTGCGGGAATCGAACCCACGGCCTCTCGCTTCGCAGCTGGCTACTCGCCCGCTACGCCACGGAGGCTGTCAATTTGTAGAAAATTAACTTTGTCGAAGCGTTTAACTTTAATCGTAACAAAATAACTTAACCGACGTGAAGTTAGGCACGAACTGCGTCGCTGGCCGCTGCTATGGTTTTCAAAGACAAGTGATGAGGAATGTAGAGGCAGAAGTGACATGATTCGGGGGCGGCCATAAACATTGACAAAACCGCTACTTTATACATAATAGGCAAAAACCTTTTTTTATGGTTACGAAACGCCTGTTTCACAAAGTATATGTAAAACTCGTCTAATATAAAGGCAAAATGCAAAATCTGTCCGATATGCCGCGTATGAGGTGAGGCGCGTATGCTAAATTTCTACTTTCTACTTCTTGAATTGGTGGTTATCTGGCTGATAAAATTCAAAGGTACTTTTTGACACAGGCCCTAAGTGCAAAAAGAATTTTCATATAAGTATCTACATCATTACATTCATTGACCTTTGGAAAGTACTGCAAGAAAATTATTGTATGCTTGAACTATTAATTTTATATTATATCTCTAATAAATTGGGATTCATTAAGTATCATAATATTTTGTACTATATTGCAGCATTATATGTCGGTATAATTATTTTTACTTGGCTACTAGCAATTAGAAATGTAATGAAAATGTAATTTTCATTGATTTGTGTTTTAATTTGATATTGTAGTAGTTAAGTGTATTGGTAATAAACAGTCATCGATTATCTGATGTTTTATTTTATCCTTAGAACATAATGTGCTTGTAATATATGCGCGAAATAATTTGGTAGAGCTGTCCCACAATGGTCGATATTTTCAGAAGTGCTGAGAAAAGCAGCCGACGCACGAAATGAGTTTGATGTGAAAAAGATAAGTGTGGGTACACATATATGCATTGCTGGCAAACAATATTGTTTTCTAAATTTTAAGTACCCACTTTAAATAGCTCCCAAGTTTTTTTTCTTCTCTTGTAATGCTGTTATTTAGCGCATACGGAATACGCCTAATGATGACCTCTTTAGGCAGGAGAGTTGAATTGGGCTTTTTGAAAATGTCTTGGTCCTTATAAAATACGCGCGAAATATTTTAGCGCGCATTTTGCAGGCTTGATGTTAGGTCATGAGCGGTGTCGCAGCCCGGATGTATTGTTTTAAGACTACGAGACTAGGCCCTAGTCTAGGGTGACGAGAGGTATCGAAACAAGATAACTAGAACATTCTAAGACTAGAACGATAACTCTCATATGAATCTCCCAAAAATACGGCTCCAATTACTTATGCAAAGGTAATCACACGTAATACTCATACACGCCACAAAAATTAATGAATGTTCAAAATCAACTTTCATTTCATAAAAGTTAATATCTAAATATTAAATTTCTAAATCGATATACGACGTTCTGCACCGCTCAAAAATTAGACGTACAACTAAAGATCATGAACGAGCTGCACAGACTTTTATAGCCCCGCCCCCTTGCGCAGGGTTTTGGTGGGTCATTTTTTTTGCTTGAGTTAAGTTTCTTGTCATCTTATTTGGCCGGACGGAGGCGTATAAGGAGTATAGAGTGACTAACTTCAGCATGCTCAAGTTATTTTGTGGTAATATACCTACCACAATAAAATAAAAGAACTCGCATGTTTTTTTTAGTTTTTATTTAACCACATCACTTTCTCTGCACATTCTGTGGGCGCGCCATATCCCTGGGGAAGTTGCTCTTGGGCGGCGTGCGGATCCTCCTGTCCTTCTTACTTCTGTTACGCACCACCTTGCTGTGGATGGCGCAGGAGACACAGTAGTGGAGCTTCGCATACAGCTTTGGCAGCTGGAATGCTGGAAGAAAAATATTGGTTTACAGCTATATAGTTTTTGAGTGGTAGAGCCACGCTGTAGACAGTTTTCTCTACAGCATGAATGGGCCGGCTCGTCCGGGTCGTTACCACGCTCACAGAAAACCGACGCAAAGTAGCAGCTTGCAGCTGCGTTTCGTACGGTGCAAATTCCCTCCCCTTCCCAATTCCTTAATTATCCCTTTCCTTTAAGGTCGGCAACGCGACTATTTTGGTATTGTGGGTGTACATGGGCGGTGGAGATCACTTACCATCAGGTGACACACTTATGGCCGTTCCCAATATTAATCTTCAATTTCACGATAGATAGCTATCGTCAAACATCCGTATTGTTCTATCTACTGCTTGGAATCGTCCCTATTTTTTAGATATGCACGTCGGATACTATGATAGCTATAGATAGGCAGTCTATCTCTGGGCCCTCTTGTGCGTTATGTTCATACAAGCTGAGAAAGAGGAACTATTGTTTAATTTATGTTAGAAAATATGAAGATATGTTTTAGATTAGAAATATAAGTTTTAATTTAACATTTATCTATAATTCTTATTTTTATCACTGTAAATGAAATAATAATAACGAGAAATACTTATTTTGTTGCAAAACACAATGTAATAACGAAACGTTTTACTGTCAATACATTACGGCTCTGAATAAAAGTCCTTTGAACAAAAATCCCAAGCGAATTTGGGGGATTTTACTGAAGTGTGGAATTATTTTGTTCGCATCAACAAATATTTATATGTCTCTTGCACTTAATTTAATTATCAAAACGGTGCATTATTTTAGTGATGGGAATTTTAGATTTTTTTTATATTTTCTTTTCGATTTATACATAATTTATTTAGTTTTTTGTATTGCAGTGCAAGTGCCAAGTAAGCCTTACATTAGCCTTTATTTCGTTTTTTTACAGCCGAGGATATCTGTTTATCGGTCAAAATCCACCAATAAAGAAAAAACTAAATAACTTTATCGACAGATAGCACATAAAAAATATTGGGACGCTTGAACTGTCATTTTCATAGTGTTGTATATCTGTAATCAGCTATCAGTCCTCTCATCAGTAGACAGCAATGAAGGATAGGATTACCTATCATTAGTAAGTTTATTGGGACGGTAAAACGGAAAATAGATAAAATGTTCTATCGCCGGTATAGCAAAACTAGAGACAGACAGAATATAGGGAACTGCCATTACTCGTTTGCCGGCCTATCTCTCTATTCTAAAAAAAAAGTAACTGGCGCCGCCACCGCTGCCAAAAGCCTGTCACACTATCTCCTCTAAAACCGCTGGGGGTATGGGGTCGAGACCGATACCAATTGATGAAGAATAATGTGGGGAAGAAAGTAAGATATGTCTCATATTCGTCGGATTAAGTTTTATTTTTATTTTATGTTTTGTGGTAAAACATGGGCAAAGCCCCTAGTGATCATAATAATAATTATCTTTAGTATTTGGAAATATGTACTTGTTTATTGGATAAATCATATTCCTCCTTTAGTTTGTTTTTAAAACCAAAGAAAAATTTTGTTATTTCTTTTATCCTGGCTTGGCATAGTGACTACACTATACCAGATGGTAAGTGTAGTGCAATCCAAGAACAGTGTCGACCAACGACAGACATTGTATCTATCATAGATCGACAGAATTTAGCTGGCCTGCTTAATAGCAATTAAGCAGGCCAGCTAACAAAAAACTGAGTGTGACAGAGTTTGAAGAAGCATCTTCAAACTCTGTCACACTCAGTTTTTTTTTTGTTCTTTTTACCAATGACAGTATAAGATAGGTGAATATTCTGTCTTGTGCAAATACCACAATCTATGACAATTGACCACAACAGCCAATGCTTAGAATGATTTGAAAGTGGCAAATCAATCAGAGGGCCAATTCTGCTATTTTAACTGACACTGCGAATGAATTTTAACCGAACTGAGATTACATTTTGAATTAATTAAAAATATGGCATTCTGCTCCTTTAAAAATTCGATATCATCTCAGTTAAATTGCATATAAACTGTCAATTCGATCAACTTTCAATGTCTTTCTTTTGTTGAAAATATGGCTTCGCATTATTATGCATTTCGCCAATGACAAGTATTTTACCGAATTTAACGTATCAGCTGCCATAGACTAAATTCTAGAAATAAAAAATGACCTAAGCGACAAAGTCAAAATTACCAACTCACAATATGACTAATTTCAGTTATTAAAAAATTACGTAACTGAAGGTTATGATTTTTTAATTAATTGATTTGACTAATTCCATGTATTTTATTTATTTAATTAATTTATCTATTCCATGGCATAACTGAAGGAAAACGGCACAACAGCACCACTCAGGCAGTCCTTTCCGGAAATAACCACAACCAAATCGCGATTATATTATTGAAATTTGAAATTCTACCGAATTGCAGTTTTTTATTTTGCAACACGACTGAGGACATATTTATACTAAATAAAAATTGTGCGAGAGTTTTGGCGGGAATTTTGACAGTGCGATTGCTCTCATAATTTAATCTACACTAATGTTCTAGAGAGGAAAGATTTTTTTGTATTTTTGTATGTAACAAATAAACTTAAAAACAACTGGGCTGATTTCAAAAACAATTTGGCCGTTAGAAAGCTACATTATCACTGAGTAACATAGGCTGTAAACTCATTTCTAATACTTTACTGAAATAACGAGCACACAAAGTCGAACAATTTTGACTACTTTAAGTTGCTTGCAGTAAAAGAGAATAAAGTTAACTGAATTTATCTGCAGTTAACTCACAGTCACTTCACCTCAGTATTGCCAAGTCAGATTTTTGAAAATACCGTGTAGTCCACATTAAAATACGGTATTTGCGTCAAAAATACAGTGCTCGATGGGAAAAAATACAGTGTATTTTACAGTGCAATAAAATGTCATACAAAAAAGGAAGTAATTAAATTATTAAGTAAAATATAAATTTATTTTAAACTTTATATCCTAAACTAACTTAACATTTTATTTGTATATATCGATCGCTGCAGAAATGGATGGCTGCGATGATGATGATGATATCGGTTTAGTTTTTTTAATGTGTTTAATCAAAGAGTTTTATGTATACTACTAGACAAGCTGCGCGGTACATAGAAATTGTAGTATAATAAATTAATTAAATTGTATTATAGTAAATTAGTTGTATTACTAAGTTGCAGTCAATTGACCGTAACTCAATATTAACATCTCGCTTACTCTCAACTAGAACCCCTATTGCGCTCCCTGTTTGTGTACTGTCAAACTCCCGCGTTATGTGACGCAGTTTTACTTCTAAATAACCTGTCTAGTAGTATACAATAATAATACGAAATTTTGACTGTAAAAAATACTGTGTCTCCATATACGGTATTTATAAAAATACGGTGTCCAGTAGATGGCATGAAAATACGGCAGATCTGCTGTAATTACAGTGCACTTGGCAACACTGCTTCACCTTCAGTCACATTTCGTTCTCAATTAATATTTTGACGTTTGTCTATAGACGAAATGCATTTTTTAAAGTTAAGTGTCTCACAATGGACACTGGCGAAATCACCGATCTACGGTGGAGCCAAACACAATTAAAAGAAGAAGAAGATAGTTAAGTGTCAAAATTGTTACCAGAATGCCGTTTTGGTTCAGTCAACTTGTATTCTACTTTCGATATCATTGCGATCTAAGTTCTTGAATATTGGTTTAACAGAATACCATTTGCAACTTTCTTGTCGCTGAGATTAGATCGGAATGATATTTTGAACATTTAAAATTACGAGAATTGGCCCTCAGATGTACAAGTGTTGGTCTCATAATAAATACATTAGTTAGTTAATTAATATTCTTTTTTTAGGTTTGTAGAGGCATTTTAATGGATTTCTTTAATAAGTAGGTACCACCTGTATTCCAGAAGGGGTATGCAGAGATGCAACTAGTGCTGCATCCACATTTCCCAGAGCTTATTTTCATTCCATGATGAGGGTGATCCTATCAAATACTGGGCACAAATTCCAATCAAAGGCAAAAAAATGAGATTATCATATTAAAAAATTCAAACACAAATTGTAATTGCCTAACCTGGGTCTGAACCCGGCACCTAATGGTTTCTCAGATGATTTCGTAAATATAGAATATGATAAGCTAGTATAATGAATGCATCTGTTGAATATAACAAATATTAAGATTGTACCAACTGGTCAATGACCTGCACAGTAGGCCTAGTACAAGTTTTAATAGTTTTCCTAAACAATGAAAGTTTTCATTTTCTCTCCATACGTCAAGTATCAGTAGCCACTAGTGGGAACTATGATGAATTGAATAGTTAATTAATAGCAACAGAGTAGTCAGAGCATAGAACAAACTCCCAGAGAATGTTGCCACAGCACAAATTATAAACCAGTTGAAAGAATCGACATGACAATCACCTTAAATACAAGACACAAACAATTGCAAGTAATGTAGTGAAATGCAGGATACAGGCAATATCAGTTGCAGGACTACTGTCTGCCTGATAAATAAATAATAATAATAATTTTATTTCATATTAATCAAATATGAAATTCTTTTTCAAGTGATTGTTTCCTTTATTACCATATGAATTACTAGTTTGACACTTTGACAGTGGTAATTTTGTATGAATTCGATAACTGTGAATGTATTTGTAACTCGTACTAGGTCTACTGATAGGAAAAACAATGATAGTGGCATAGTAAAAAACGCCTCGCACATAAGAGTTTAGACCCCTTACACCTGAACAATGAGCATTCGAATTTAGACTAGTATGCTACACCGGCACAGTGCATGGCAATATTTTGAAAATGTATAATACTCTAAACCAACAAGCATGCATGAAGAATTCAATAAGTGAAAGAGGCGAAAGAGCTGTGGAAGGATCGTAGCTAGTGAATATCTGTTGTCTCTGCCTACGCCTATGGGAAACAGGCGTGATTCTATGTATGTATATTTTATTACATTGCTGGTGGGTAAATTCTGTTATTGCGGCATTGTTTGTTTGTAGTAAATATCTGGTAATGCAACAGAATAAGTGCAGCCTAATCTTCCAAGAGACAAGTTATATGCAAACTATTCATGCTGGCTGCTTTATGTTTATAAAATCCACTTGAATATGAGAAATTGTATAGGATTACGTTATATTTACTACACTTACATGCGTACACGGAGGCTTCATTGATATCTCTGACAGCCGCCGCCTCGACTATGTTCCTGATCACGAATTTCTTGATAGCTTTGTCTTTAGGGACGCATCGTGCGCAGTTGGTGCACCTCACAGCCTTAACGTGGCCACGGCCGTGCTTGGCGCGTCCTCCATTGCGGCGTTTGCGAGTCTGAAAACAATAACGGGGGATCCTCAGGCCACATGTTCGACTTGCGATAGTGACGCGTGCTTCACTTTAACTTTAAACTCACAAAGTAAACTTATCAAATATACATTTATATGGGTTCCCTTGATAATTAAACGAGATTTTGAACATATATTGTGTATAATTACGATATTTATATGTAAAATATTTACGCACCATGTTTCTAACCTCCAATACCGAGAACGAAGAACGACGGAAAAGAAATTTTTAGCATAGACAAACGACTTGCTGATGACAGTGAATGATTTCCGGTCATTCGTTCGGAATTGATTGGAATTGAATATAGGATAAAAATTAAAAGTCAAATAAAAATATGCGAAATAATTTTATTAATTTATTATTGTATTTATTTTACTATTCCTCTTTATTTCAGATAACTACAAGCATGTTTGTGTAAAAAAGTCTCGTTAACAATTTATTCGTTAACAATCGGAACATTTGTCAGCAATCATAGACAAAGTAAACTTTACGTCCCGAGTTTTCGAATGAATCACTCGTTCCATTCATCATCAATCACTAGAAAAAAAATAAAAGTCGTCTGTCACGAAGAATTTATTTCACTGTGTAATATTATTTTTTTGTTTGCTAAATAATTATTAGATTTGTTAATAAATTTAATTTTTAGCTTTTTCTCCTAAACCAAATGTTAGTAACAAACAGTTTTGCGTCGGTACTTGATCGTCTACGTAACTTTATTTACTCCGTCATCGTGTGACCGTGTTCTCTGCTTCGCATTATCTCGAATTTTTTTCAAACATTTCCGTGGAGTGCGATGCTGTGCAGATAGCTTGTGAATTGTGAGTGCCGCGTGTGTGAAATGTCACAACATGGATGCCCTGAGAGACTGTCGAACAGATCAAAGGGGTTCCAGGACGAGGGTGGTAGCCAGCCAACGATGGAGGTTTTGGTGGAGACGCTCACTGGGACGGCTTTCGAAATGACGGTGTCGCCGTCTGACACCATATTCGCGATCAAGTCGAAGATATATAGGGTGGAAGGTGAGTTCCGTGTGAATATAAATAAGTTGTGTAACTTAGTCGACGAGGCTTGGTTGTGCCGTGTGCGTCATTGACGGTCGACAAAGGATCGTCGACGGTGGCGTGTTGTTTGTTGTTAAAACGTGTTAATAACAACGGCGGACCATGCAAACGTCGCAACCATGAAATAACGACATGTTATTTATGTAAAGCCAATTAACCTACCCTTCACAGAACATAGCTCTGTTGTGTAAACAATAATCATTAACTAGAGGTTAAAGTCCTTATTATCACTTTGATAATTGAGGATTGTGATGATGCATGGAAAAGTAGAAATCTGTAAGTATAGGAAAACAATGAAACAAAGATGTTGTTTCTTAAGTCTTTTTTTTACTTTCTGTAAAAGAAATGCACATGAAAGAAACTTCTTTAAAGAAGGAATATTGAGATTTCTGAGGGTTGTTAATGGTTCTACAATCTTTGATTAAATTAGTGTAGGTATAACACAAAATATAAGTACAAAGCTTGGTGAATGTAATATATTCAGCAAAGTATCTTACATTTGTTCATGATATACCAACAGCACATATGATTTTATATGCATTTGCAGAAAAAAATATTGTGTAATTCTTACTACTTAATACAAAACAACATTGCCAATCCACACCTTATTAATATTGAAATGAGAATGTATGTTTGTCCTATTGTATCTTCAAAGCTAAACTATGCTGATTATGATAAAATTTGATATGAAGGTAGTTGAAGCAATGAGGGAAAACATAACTAGTTTTTGTCCCATATAAAGACTTGTGTATAAGTGGACCTGTGAGTTAAAGTTAGACATTATAGTTGGCATATGGACCTTAATTGACTTATAGGTTGTTAATTTAAAATAAAAGCCTTCCCTGTAGAATCATCAGCTCTAATTATTATAGTTAATTAATTGTAAAACACATTTTCACACAAAACATTAATTTTAAATATCAGATTTGAATGCATAATAACAAACACACCATGGTATATCACAAACTATCAATTCCACCACAGCCTCAAAATGTGAATTGTAAAACAGGAGGTTATAAAAAAAACTTAAATCCTAAGCAAAACATATTGATAAACATCCAAACACTCTTGCCTCTAATCTCATGGATAAGACCACTAGCACTTTCCAAAGGATCAAAAGAAATGCCCACCAAGATCTAATATAACATCTAGGAGATAATAATCAAATGCACTAGGTAGTGGGCTAATCCATTAACGACTAATCACATTGTTTATCCTCTAAATAAAAGCCAAACAGGCAGATTGCAAGAAATACACTAATAATAAAAAAATACTTCAATATTATTAAATAAAACACCCTAACAAATTTAGCAATTCATCAACACCAAGGAATAGAAGACATGTTGCTGAACTTCTAGGAAAAAAATATGGGGATGGATGTACAATATGCACATAATAACTTGTCTGGTGCAAAGTTAGACACCTCACCTTTTTGTCTGTGAAAACAATAGCAATACCTTGTGACTCACTTCATGCAGGCCAAGTTATTTTTTGCTTATTGTACTTACTATGAGCCATCATAGGAAGTACAATAAGCATCATCATCATCATATGATCCTTGATGATGATGTTATGTTTTTGTCTTCTACTTATTAAAATAACCATATTCTACCACTCTCTGTATTATGATTCATAAATATTGAGTGTGTTACCAGGATATTATTAAAAAACAATGAGTTTTCTTTTTTTTTGTAGGTATTAAACAATTGTAGGCATTAGTGATTCAGGAAGCTATAAATAAATGCCACATATATTTATTGTTTCAATATCTGAGAGTGAATGTTATTGATTATAGAAATATTTGTTTTAAAAAAATTGTTGATGTCAATAAAAATGAATGGCTGAACGGATTTTTATCATACATAGCTAAGAACTATCTTGATTAAACCAGCTTGCAAATAAAAAAAGTGCATGGAAATCACTCTATTTGTTTATGCCACAGACATCATAGTATCATATTGCATCATTTTGTTGCATCATAGTAATAAAAAATTATGACTAACTTTTACCCCTGCCTCGGCTTTTCCGGCCGGCCGAGCCGGCCCATTCATGCTGTAGGCAAAAACAGTCTACCGCTCATAGTCGATCTTTACATCGATATCTGAGACGCTTCATAGTTGCAAATGGTAGATCTGATGCTAGAATTGAAATTACTGGCCGCAATTTTGTATTTTTTTTATTTTATGATCGATGGACTTAAAAATCGATATCTGGGATGCCCTGTAGTTAATAATAGTAGATCCGATGTTGGAATAGAAAAAAGTGACCACCATTTTGTTTTAAGACTTATTGGCTTCAAAATCGCTAACGCTAATGCTAGATCTGATGTTAGAGAAATAGACGCCATTTTAATTTTCTTGGTTTTATAGTGGGCTTACTTCAAAATCGACAACGTGGTCGCAAAGAAATTTCTGGGAGAATGCATGGTACATAAATTACATACTATTATGCATAGAACGCACCAGTAAAATGTACGCGAGTGAAACCGCGCGGGATATCTAGTTTACTAATAACTCCTCATTAATTTTATATTAACACCATTTCTTGATTTCAAATAACTATTTTTAGTGTCACTGACCTCGATACATGTTAGCACTTAGCAAAAGTAACTTCTGACTTAAATTGTAATAAGTTTAACCAGAGTGGACCTATTTGAATGAAATAAAGACTAAATGACTGCCTCGGTGGCGCAGTTGTAATGCGTACGCGTTACGACTGAGGCTAACGCTAAGGTCTCGGGTTCAAAGTAAAAGCGGTATTGGGTTTGGTTCTATTACGAAATACTCAGTACCAGTCCGGAGTCTGGATTTTGTTCCCTTTATGGTGATAGGCTCGCCTCCTATAAAATTGTGGGACCGACATACGTTCGGCGAAATGTGGGTGTACTGGTTACATCTCTGCCTACCTCTTCGGGGATTACAGGCGTGCGGCGGCGAGGATGGATGCCTGCGATTTGTTACGCAGGGGCGTAGAGGCTGCTCTTCCTGCAGCACCGGAGATATTGCAGTCTCAAAATAGATACAGAAATCCTTCTGAATCAGTCCCCCTATATTTTCTGATGAAGGGGTTTCCCCTCCTTCCCCTTCAAAGAAAGTCGTACCCTAAATGTTACCCCAAGATAGGCCTATGAATTTGCGTCCAATCATGCGTCAATCAAATCAGTTTCGTATAATCATTATAGTAGTTTTGATTTGATGCGTGTTCAAACATACAAACACACAACAGACAGAAATAAATTATAAAATTAATAGATATAAATTTTATTGCTAATTCTAAGAACCTTTATTTTTTTTCAATTTACATTGTTATTTATAAATGTAATGTATTGATGTCATTACCTAGTGGTTTTCCCATGCAAGCTGGGAATCTCAAATATAAGATTACTGGTAAAAACTACATTATACCTACTTATATTAATATATTTTCCCGCTAGCTGTAAACAAGGGGTCGCGAATGTGACACCAATGAATACACAAGTAACTTGGAAAAGTCAGAAATGCATGCTCTCGGGCTGGTGTCGAACTTGCTACTTTCGTCTCGGCAGTGCATACCACTCGCCATTGAGCTGTGGAACTATCTGCAATATTAAAATTATTATTTTTACCAAGAAGTCCTTATCAGTGACTAAAACTTCATTGAAACCTATATGTTAACAATGATAACGCTGTAATGCTTGTTTTGAGAATCATTCAAAGGATTTTATTGAGGGATTTCATTTTAATAATAAAGAGATCTATTACTTGAACAGAGGAAAAATATATTCTTTTTTTATGGCATAGGCCGGGTGCACCCACAAGATTAAGTGGGTCACCTGATGGTAAGTGATCACCACCCATGTACGCCCACAATACCAAAAGAGTCATGGGTGCGTTGCCGACCTTATAGGAAAGGGATAATTAAGGAATTGGGAAGGGGAGGGGTTTGGGCCTCTGGATATCTCATTCACCTAACGAAACGCAGCAGCAAGCTGATACTTTACGCCGGTTTTCTGTGGTAATGAACCGGACGAGCCAGCGCATACATGCTGTAGACAAAAGTGTCTACAGCGTGGCTCTCCCACTCAAATTATTTAATATTCGTATAATATTATGTAACTAGATATCATGAATCAATTTTTATGAAATGATGAATGAACGAGCTGCACAGACTTTTATAACCCGGGCGGGGTTGCAAAGAATTTTGGTGGGGCATTTTTTTGCTTGAGTTACGTTTCTTGTTATCTTATATCGATGTCAATACCACACAAAGCTTTAAATAACAGTATTTACTGTATAAATATTTTTAAGATCTGCATGAATTTTCTACCTTTAGACTTGACGAATTCTCAGTGTCTTCATCTAATGTAGTCTAAAATAAAATTCTAATCTAATGTGTACTGATTCAGCGCATGACATAATCTTCACAATTGCCGTTTGTATTGTGATATCGCTAGTGGTTGGCACCTGGCGTTGCTTGATAAAAATAACCATGAAGTGTTCGCCGTAAAATGAATAAAATTATTTGCCACAAATTATGACCTATATATTATATTTTTTCGATTAAAGAAATAGGGTAAATTTATAGCTAAGATTGCGTTAACGAAATATTTAATTAATAATATATTATGGGAATGCCCTGGCGTTGCTGTAATCCATAATTACCATCAGGCGAGCCGCATGCTCGTCTGCCTGCCAAGGCAAAAAAAACCGGGCCAATGAGAGTCTGTCTAGTGCACAGAGGGTTCCGTACCCTATTCCATCCTTCCACCTGCCCTTACCCCACTCGCAGTGGGGTCGGCGCAACATGTTATAACACATGTATAAGTAGACAAACAAACTTGCGTAATTTTCTTGTCGCCAATTGTTACCTAATTTGTGCGCAACAACTTATACAGTTTTTACCATTTTGGTCGTGCTATACTGACCTAATAGATAGTAGGGCTGCGTTTTGTCAGTTTTTTGTGAGTTTGTCCTAATTTGGATGCGTCTGGAAAACATTCAGACAGGGTTGTCACACACTGGAGTTTAAGACAATCTAGTAAATGTTGTGTAGAGTTGCAAAATTGTATAGACCGGCGCGTTATTTTAGATTATTTTCGCCTATTTTAAAACATTCATCAGGTCAATAATTCACATTTAATTTAGTGTTTGGTGGGGTTTTACCCGGTGAAGGATGTTTTGCAAAATCCATACCGAATGCCTTAAAAACAGGAAAATGCGGAGTAATTGAGGCGGTGCGGTGTGGCAGCCCTATCAACAAGTTGTTTAAACACCGCGGCGACCCAATACTCGCCAGTAGCGGCCGGCGGGGGCAGGTGTTTATATTTTACCACCAAACCACGCAGAGCAGTTATTGATATTGTGGCAGGTCAACGATTACATTGTACAAACTTTGATGTCTTGCCAAAAACTCTCGCCACACGGTTTTATCACTGCCGTTTACATATCTTGTCCTTAAAGTATCGACGACGTATGAGCCATAATACAGCGGTGTTAAAATTGTCGGTTTTACTCATAATAAAATATATAATAATACTAGCCCTGTATTATACACGTCCCACTGATGGGCACGGGCCTCCTCTACTGAATGAGAGGGGTTAGGCATTAGTCCATCTCGCTGGCCTAATGCGGGTTGGCAGACTTCACGTACCTTCGAAATTCTAATGAAGAACTGCTCAGGTATGCAGGTTTCCTCACGATGTTACCTTCACCGTTTCAGCAAGCGGTAATTAACAATTAATACATACATAACTTAGAAAAGTCAGAGGTGTATGCTCTTGAGGCTGGTTTCGAACCTGCGACTTTAGTCTCGACAGTCCGTACCACTCGCCACTGAGCTATCACTGCTTGTTTTACTCATGATGAGTGCTAAAGGACTGGCGGGAAATGTCGGTGGAGCTGTGTTGATGATTGAAGAGTTGGCTCTTGGACACAGCAGTATTTAAATCCGCGGTTTTAGAGTTTGTTGGGGAAGTTTGTATTTAAACTGTGTGCGGGAGTGCAGAGTGTCTGTGTGTCAGTGTGAGTGTTTGTTTCTCTATCTGTAGCATCGCAGGACCTAATAGTCTAAGATCCCGTCATACAACGACCTTCACCGAGATGTTTATTTGATGAAAAGTATTTTATATTTAATTTAATATGTCAATAAATATATTGCATATGGGTTGCCTAACAAATTTCAGTCCAGGATATGATTACCAAATTTTTTATTTTTTTTTTACATTTCACCGGTTTGATTATTAGACAAATTCTATACCTATATCTATATTATAATGAATGGACCGATTGAATGCGCCATTTTTTTCTTCGAAGCTAGTTTGATCGAGATTGTTCATTGCTAAATTTGAAGGAAATATGTTCAGCCACACGTCAAGGGTTTTCAACAGTTAGGTTAAATACAAAACCTTAGCTCGTACGTCGATCATCCACTTTATAAAATTGTGCACCAGTAAATCAACCGATAAACGCACCTAAATATGCCTTACATATGGCATATATTTCTATGATTATGTATTACACGATGCACGCTATGGTAATATTGAGATCGCAATAAATCAATTGATATTTGAAGGTGTCTGGCATTAATGCAGCGGTTCTCAACAGTTTTAACGTGCGACTTAATTACTCAGTGCAAAAGGTGCAATTTCATTTGGCCGCCCTGAAGTTAGTAGTCTCACCAGTGGTGTAGAGGGAGGGTGGAGTGACTAACTTTACAGCTAAATTGTGCAATGAATTTTTAATAAAATAACAAAAATAAAACTGTATTTGTTTCCGTAAATCTCAAAAAATTATAATGACATCACCTTTAAAAACCCCTGACGTCGAAACAGAAAAACATCCAACTTTTAAACGCCTATACAGATTTTCTTGAAACATAGCTAAGAATAATTTCGATTAAATTACCTTTCACTAAAAACACGCATTTAAATCGGTCCATTCGTTTAAGCACTATGGTGCCTCAGACAAACAAAGGGGGTCGATCTTATAACATCTCTTTTTTCTCTCGGAGGTTAAATTATAAATTGTGAAGTTACATTACAATTGCCATTCTTTAAAGCTAGCAACTTTTTAAATAATTTACTTAATATGTTGGGTATTTCTGAGAGCCCAAGAGCATAAAAGGACCCCATATTATAGGAAGGAGGGAAAACGTGTGCCGGCAAACTATTCCACAGCTTATGTGTTTGTTATGAATATTTAGTAAGGGAGTTTGTGTGGTCATAGAGAAGAAGGCTCCTGTGTGGTGGTATACACGAGTAGGCCGCGCCCCCTTCCAGCGTCCGTTGCTCAGCTCGCGCTAGTACGCGTCGTTTAACTAGACCATAATACTCGCCACGCTCCGGATTTGTATCGGGACTCTGGAGCCGGGTTTGAGAACCGGTGTGTTAATGGAAGGTGCATGGAATTTATGTTAGTGGATGTTATGAGCGTTGTGCAACGCCCTGCCCGTTTCCTTACCGTGCCGTCCTAATATAACTTTTATTATGCAATTTTTACTTGGAGTCATTTCATTGGTTGTGCGTTTAGTTAAACTCTTTGGTTTAGTAGTGTATTGGCTGTGAAACTGAGTTTGATTTCAGGATGAAAGTTTTCGGAAATAATTGTTCGATTAGAGTTCGAGTTGTTCGGGATTGTACCTAATTATGATTCAAGTTTGGCGAATTAGTGTACTAGTTGCACTTTTGCCTACTCCTTTGGGTATACAAGTGTGAGCTTATATTTGTAATGGCAATGATCATCATGAGCCGTATATAAGATCGGCGAACCATGGGTGCAGAAGTTGGACTTCGGCATGCTCTGATAGCTGAAGTTATGTTCCGGGCAATGAGGAATTAGGCCTTAGCCCACCACGCTCTGGCAAAATGAGGGTTGGCAGACTTCACGTACCTTCGAAATCCCTATGGAGAACTCAGCTATATATGTTTCCTCACGATTTTCCCTTCGTTGCTATAGCAAGCGATAATTAACAATGAATACACATGTAAAAGTCAGTGTGCATGCTCTTAGGGCTGGCCTCGAACCTGTTACTCTCGTCTCTACAGTTCCTATCACTCGCCGTAGAGCTATCGCTGCTTCTTGGTATACCTCCCACAAATCCCACAGGTATACAGGTGTATACTTATATACGTGTAGGATATCCGGTCTGTCTTGTAAGATGGGCACGCAGTGATGGGAAGATGGCATTGGGCGTCAATCACGCAATACAGATGTGTGTAGGAACATTGCCAAATGTATATGGAACCGAGACACGTGTATGTATCTAGTAAGATATGAAAATTTTTCAAATTAATTTTTGAAGTGAATACTTCTTTAGGCGCGTTGAGCACTTTTTGGGTGAACAAAAATCATGGAACTCGCGTCATCGTCACCGCACGCTTTCCATGAGCTATATATATATACCTCCGTGCGTTATTCATCATCATCATCATCAGCCACAAGACGTCCACTGCTGAACATAGGCCACCCCTAATGCCTTCCAAGCCGACCTGTTGGAAGCGGCCTGCATCCATCGGCTTCCTGTAACCCTGTGCGTTATTAGTATACATTATATATACAATTAAATTGGTTATTAACACTTCTTAACAAACCAAATATAATAATCTAATAGCTCGACGATACAATTCACAAGTTACTTAGTTTTCACTTCTATCGGCAGTCCCCAATATTTATATTTTACTAGGCACTCGTATCCCTCGCAGTTTCATCGCAGGCATGCTATTGCCCTTCCATGGGTCAAAGCGTGATATACATCATATAAATCTTCCGGAATATATTTTCTAAATACATACTTACATAGACTCACGCCTGTGTCCCATAGGGGTAGGCAGTGACAACGGATTCCCATTTGCTACGATCCTTGCATACCTCTTTCTCCTTCGCTCTCATTAAATTTTTCATACATGCACGTCTTAGGGTACTCCTGACCTGGCCTTTCTCGAGAATATCTCCAACTCGATCTGTAAAAGTTCTGTTTTCACTATCATTTTCTAAATGATTGTGAAAACCGCATCAGAATCCGTTGCGTTAGGAGGAGTTAAATGTCAACTAGAGATTATGAATCAAATTTAAGAATTGATGAATGAACGAGCTGCACATACTTTTATAGCCCCGCCACTTTGCACAGAGTTTTGGTGGGGTCATTTTTTTTGTTTGAGTTACGTTTCTTGTCATCTTATTTCGATGACCTGTAAGAGTTGTTTATTGTGTCTTAAGATATTATATAATTTTGCCTATTGTTGTATTTAATAAAACAATCAATGGTAATGATATTTAATAAATAAATAGTATTATAATTATATTGTAAGATCTAAAATTATTAAATAGTACATCCAATCAATGTGAATTCTGACAACAATGCGAGTCATGCGTGTTCTTCACTTGAGAAAAATCAAATATTGTTCATAAATTAATAATCAAATTGTACTCAATTAATATTAAACATTAATTCATCTATGGGAATTCAATTTATGACGCACTCGATGCTATCTGAGGTTTTCCTGTACACGTAATAAGCAGTTTCAATTACGTATTGTAGTTACATTTTAATTCATGAATAAAACGTAGTTATTGTTATACTCTTTCATTCATAGCCATTCATCTTTGTTTACCCGGATTTGTCCCATTTTCCTAGCGTCTGGGGAAGATATTGACAATGTGGTAGGTTCCTCGTATGCGAGAGGCCGTCTATTTAGGTACCTTGTGTATTTCTGCCGCCAAGCAGTAGTGTGTAAGCACGAAATTGAAGTCAGTGATATTACTGGGAATTATGAGAATTAATATCTTATGTCTCAGGGTGACATGCAGTGCTTTCTAATTCAAAGTTATGTCTGGTGTTGCTTCTGTTTAGGGGCAGGCGTGTTGCGCTGACCATCAGCCGTGCGACCTGCTCGTTTCGTCACTCAATCTAATAAAAAAAGATATTTTTAACTTCTAGAAACCGGTCCAGTGCGAGTTGCACCCTGTACGCCCGTACCGAGCGAGAGTTTCGTACTACCTTCCTTAATTATCTTCAGCCGGCTATCTACAAATTATAATGGTTTAAAATGTCATTAAAATGTAGGACAGAAGAAAAACAGACCTTAAGAACCTAAAAATTTAAAATAAATAAATTGTACGAGTACCTATACATTTGTTCAACGGTCCACTGTCCGTCTATTTCCGTCCCATGATGTGATAGGGGGGCCTTTCGCCATAGCAGGCAAAATTTTCCAGGTAAATAAGATGTTTATTATCGAATCGAAAAACTCTACGCTGCCACAAGATCAATGAGACATATTGTTTAAGGCCGCTATTCCACTATCATATTTGCATCATAGATATATATATATACAAGGTGGTAGGTCCCTCGTTTGCGAGAGACCGGCTGGGTTGGTACCACCGCTTTGTCTATTTCTGCCGCCAAGCAACAATGTGTAAGCACTGTTGTGTTCCGGTGTGAAGGACATTGAAGCCAGTGTAATTACTGGGCATTATGAGACTTAACACCTTATGTCTCGGGGTGACGAGCGCAGTCCAGTGTCATGCAGTGCTTTATTTAAAGTTCTGTGTGGCGTTGCTTCTGTTTGTGGGCAGGCGTGGCGCTTACCATCAGGCGAGCGACCTGCTCGTCTTGTCATTCAATCTTATAAAAAAAAAAAAATATGACGTCATATTTGTCATCATAGATCCTTATGTCACAGCATGTTGTGAAATAGGATCATAGAAAATATGAAGCTTATATGAAGTTCATACATTTCTCATACATCTATGAGCTATAGAAGTAGGATAATTTTTATATGATAGTGGAATAGCGGCCTAATACATGAATCATTACTAAAGACTAGTGCCAGAAATCTGAACATCGGGAAACAATTATTGGCTGCCAGTTGACAACAAGAGAGAAATATTTGTGACACTTCACAGTACATATTACATATCACAGTACATTGTAACAGTATTGTTCCTAAGGGAGTTACTTGTGACGTTTCTTCCCCACAGAATATTTAAAACTAAACCTTGGAAACTGTGTGTAGGTACATACGCACTCACGCCTGTAATCCCCGTAGGGGTACGTAGAGGTGTAGCCAGTACACCCATTATTTCCGTCCCATGATGTGATAGGGGGCCAGCTTATCGCCATACCGGGCACAATTCCAGACTCCGGGCTGATACTGAGCATTTCGAACCCATCACTTACCCGACCCGGGGTTCGAACCCGAGACCTCAGCGTCAGCCTGTCGTAACGCGTACGCATTACAAATGCGCCACCAGTAAGGCTCTGTATAGGTGTAAAATATACAAACTTGCTGTGTCAAACACCTTAAAATCTTTTTGGAGTTGATTGAGGCACCCTATACACAGCTAATTTTGTTAGGGCCCTAAATGAGCTGGCTCGACTGGAGTGGTACTTACCACTATTACACAGTAAACCAGCGTGTAGTTACAGCTTTACGAAAGATTTCCGAAAAATCACAGATGCATCCTTATAAGTTCTCAACGCCTCGACATTGCCTCTAGCATTTTGGGTATTCATGGATGGTGGTAATCACTTACCATCAGATGACCCACTTCCTCGTTTGACGGCTTTGTGACATAAAAAATAAAACCATGAAATGAAATGGAAATGAAATGAAATAGAAATTAAATTAAATGAAATAGTTTATTCATCATGTAGGCAAAATAGCGCTTATGACAAGTCAGTACAAAATAATGAAACTTAATTTTAGAAGTCATATCAACTAATGTATTATACATAACAATCACCTGTCCAATGTTTTGAATGATACACGATCACTAGGTTTACTAGGTCCCTTCGTATGGGAGAGTCAGTCTGGAAAGGTACCACCTATTTTATGTACTTCTGCCGTCAAGCCACAGTGTGTAAACAATGTTGTGTGCCGGTTTGAAGGGCATTGAAGCCAGTGAAATTATTTGGCATATAAGAATTAAAGTCTTATGTCTCGGTATAATGAACGCAGTGTCATGCAGAACTTTGTAAAGTTCCGAGTGGTGTTGTTTCTGAACAGGTGTAGCATTTAACATCGAGCGAGTGACCTGCTCGTCTTGTAATTTTGTTCTATTAAAAACTTTGCTGAATGTACTCAAATATTAGAAAACAATGTACTACACAATGTCAATGTTATACGCGAAAGAAAGTGTTAGATTTTGATGTGACATCATATTTGGCGTCGCTCCAGCGTGGGTCATGAGTCACGACTCACGAGCGAACCCGTCGACAGTCGCTCTCTTATCTACGTCTAAAGCCCGCTCCACACGATGGGATAGACAAGCTGAGAATAGGTATTGGACTAGGTTTTTCTATTAATTTAATCAATAATTATTTGCCTAACTCAAAATCTATTAATCAAAGAATTTTATAAATCCATTAAATAAGTTATCAAGCCATTAAATTCTAGGCAATTGTCAAATGACAGCAAAACGATGCACAGCTATAATATTGTGACCTATATATTCGTAATGACCATTTCGGTGCACAGGGCAGATTTAAAATATTAAACGCGGCTTAATTTTTTGAACATTTATGATTCTGTTGACAGTAGGGTTTCTTTGTCACATTATTTCCTGTTGCGTGAAAAGTAGTGCACAAATTCAAGCAAGATCATCATCTATCCTGTTGCCAAATATGAGAGTGTGTACGGTTGTTGTGTCTCGCTTAGCGCGTAGACATTTATTTTATTTATTTATTTACACTTCATACAAGTCATGTAAAGGCGGACTTAATGCCGGAGGCATTTAGCGAGAGGTCTTGCCGAATGTGTGGAGCAGGCTTTGTTGTATAATATCCTGTTTGATTTTATTGTGCGTGTTATGATGCAACATGTTTTGTAAGCATTGTATTAGTTTTACCTAACATGGACAACGCCTATATGTAAAACGGAAGGAGACACTGGCTGACCTTTTTTACTTTTTAAGTGCTAGAAGTTACATGTGACGAGTATTATATTATTAATACCAAACGATAATAATCACTTCAACTCATAGTTTATTGGTTACATTTACAATATTACTGCTTTACAGACCACAACTTCATGTCAGGATTCTCGATAAACCGTTCTCTAATTATAACTCGAACAACTAGAACCGAATAGTAAACCAGCATAGCTACCGCGTAATGAACACGAACTATCGACTGACCACTGATCTTAGTGAACTGGAGACTGTCTGACTGACTGCGGGCAAAAGACCTCCAGTTACGGCGACAACCTCTTTTATACCATTTAACTACCCGTCACAACTATATCGCATCATTACTATTACAGTGTACCCAACGTTGCTTTCTCAGACACCCTCAATATACCAGTATTAAGAATACGCTAACATAAGATAAGTAGTAAATACTAATGTACCAACCTACTAACTATTGTCTACTGTATTTTTATTTGTTCTAGTTCTTGTTACTGTTGTCCATATACCACTCAGCAATATGCTGAACTGACCCCTATTTGGTGCAAAACAATATTTTAGCTTAAATAATTATATCATAATTTTTCCTTTTCTTTCAAATTTCTAAACTGTGTTTCACCAACATGTTTTTCTTTTTTTTTTGTTTTACCTGAAATAACCAGTGGCGAATGGGTCTAGAGTACCAGTACTCCATACCCTCGATTAAAATTTTAACAACAGTCACACACATAGTCCGGGCCCCACAGTAAGATACGATTATTTTGTGTCGTGAGTATCAAGAACTACTTTTGAGAGGCTTCCGATCTCACAACTCTTTTTATTTTTTTATTAGCTTGAATGACGAGACGAGCTGGTCGCTCGCCTAATGGTAAGCGGCACGCCTGCTCATAAACAGAAGCAACGCCACACAGAACTTTGAATTACAAAGGACTGTATGTCATTGAACTGCGCTCGTCACCACGATGTTAAGTCTCATAATTCCCAGTAATTTCACAGACTTCAATGTCCTTCAAACCGGAACACAACAATGCTTACACACTGTTGCTTGGCGGCAGAAAAAGAAAGCGGAGGTACTAACCCAGCCGGCCTCTCGCATACGAGGGGCCTACCACCTTGTAAGTTGTCACAACACCCAGACCCGAAACAAATATTTGTGTATCAGACAAATATTTGTCTCGGTGCGGGAACGAACCCGCGTCCTAACGTTTCACAGTCAGCTACTCGCCCACTGATCAACGGAGGCTGTCAAATAAAAAAAACTATGTACCTAGACCGTTGTTACATAACTGGATTAGAAAGCCTGCGTAAATTAGGACATGTTTCAATAAGCATAACAATTAGATAATACGAGATGAATGTAAAAGAATGCATACCAATACAATTGGTACAAGGTGGTAGGTCCCTCGTATGCGAGAGGCCGTTTCGGTTGGTGCCACCGCTTTGTTTATTTCTGCCGCGAAGCAACAGTGTCTGTTCCGGTTTGATAAAAAATAAAGTCAGTGAAATTACAGTGAATTAATTATTAAATTACTAATTAATTATAATTATGAGCCTTAACATCGTGGTGACGAGCGCAGTCCAATGACATGCAGTGCTTTGTAATTCAAAGTTCTTTGTGGTGTTGCTTCTGTGTATGGGCAGGCGTGACGCTTACCATCATGCGAGCGACCTGTTCGATTCGTCAATAAAGCTAAAAAAAAAATTATGTAAGTGATAAGTACCATTGACATACGACATACATACGCACTCACGCCTGTAATCTCCGAAGGGGTAGGCAGATTGTAACTAGTACACCCACATTTCGGCGAGTGTATCTCCGTCCCATGATGTGATAGGGGGCGAGCCTATAGCAATACCGGGCACAATCCCAGACTCCGAGCTGATACTGAGCATAATCCCAGACTCCGGGCTGATACTGAGCATAATCACAGACTCCGGGCCGATACTGAGCATTTCGAACCCAATATCACTTTTTCCCGCCTGGGGATCGAACCCGAGACCTCAGCGTCAGCCTCAGTCGTAACGCGTATGCATTACAACTGCGCCACCGAGGCAGGCTTTATCTTCTGCTATAAAAAAACGGTATATTAAACACCATACTCCTACCTAGATGACCTACGATCTAAACACCGTTTTAGAATGCGTAGGAAGGGCTGTGTTCAGTTAATATCGTAATCCAATAACTTTCTCAGTCTGCAATGGCGCATGTTCATAATATCTTTACATAATTGTGACGTATTTTTAACTGACTGGATAGAAGCGTTCGCACGGTGAAAACCCGCCATAGTGACTCGTTCCTGGGTCAGTCAGTGTAAATTAAAATTCAAATAATTTATTTGCTGTAGTGACTCTACTAACTGACTGACTGTCAACATAATTCTGGCGACCGTCGAAGGATGGAACGTCTTTCGACGATCGACATTGTATAAGATGGCATTATAATAGATGCTGAATCTGAAACTAAATCATGAGAAACAAATGTGCACGCGTACACTGATTTAGTCTTTCATCACCGATTGCAGAATTTTGTCTTGAAATTTAAACGGGTCGGACTTTGGGGTATATGCTTTCGAATAAAAAAAGAATGAAAATGCGATCACTTGGTGAAAAGTTATGCGTGATTATGCTCACAACAAATATATGTCGGAGGAGGTGTTCTCCTCACGTTTACTCGTTTTAGGCATTAACAGGATCCGAGCAAGTAAATAATCTATTGCAGGTTAGTTACTAATTTAATTTACTTTAGTAATGTAGGTCACAATGGAAATTGACACTTTTATACTGTACACACAATACAGTTCCTAGGCAGGTATTACTTTCGAGCGCTCAGCACGATCTAAATGCGATTACAGAATGCACGCTCTTTTATAAACGTTTACCCCCTCCAATCTAGGCTCCGTACACGTCATTATGACGTTTGTGTGTCGTTGACGACCCGTACTCATGACCAGGATGCGACATATATAATTATACATAGAACCTCCTCCATTTATTAATTAGTTTCGTCGGTAAAAAAATGTGCACGCTTGGTTTTCATAAAAAAGGAGAAAAAATAAAATAATAATAATACTTAACAATTCTGGACTATTACATAATACAAATATTGTAAAATGTATAGATGCCCAGTGTATTTTGACGATGCTATGTATGTTATGTATACATTAGTTGATATGATTTCTATACATAAGTTTCTTGATTTTGTATGGACTTGTTATAAGCGCTATTTTAATTGCCTTAATGATTAATAAAACTATTTCATTTAATTTCATGACATATAATATTTATACGTATTTGTTTGCAGGTATCCCAGTGGCCCAGCAGCACCTGCTATACAACCTGAAGGAGCTCGAAGACTGGTCATCTCTGGGCGAGCACTCCATCGGCGACGGTGCTAAGCTCAGGCTCGTGCTGGGCATGCGCGGTGGACCGATCAGCACTCGACGCCTGCCGCCGCCGCCCGCCGCTGAACCGTGGAGGGACATCGAACGACTACTTGATGCTGATAGGTACCAGACAGATTTTTTGAGTGGTAGAGCCAAGCTGTAGACACTTTTGTCTGCAGCGTGAATGGGCCGGCTCGTTCGGGTCGTTACCACTGTCTCACAGAAAACCGGCGTAAAGTAGCAGCTTGCTGCTGCGTTTCGTACGATGAGTGAGATATCCGGAGGCCTAAACCCCCTCCCCTTCCCAATCTCTTAATTATCCCTTTCCCTTAGGGTCGGCAACGCACCCATAATTCTTTTGATATTATGGGTGTACATAGGTAGAGATCACTTACCATCAGGTGACCCACTTACTGGTTTGCCGGCTTATGCTATAAAAAACATACAGTGGCGCAGTGGGCGAGTAGCCGGCTGCGAAGCGAGAGGCCGTGAGTTTTGTGACAAATATTTGTGTGATCCACAAATGTTTGTTTTGGGTCTGGATGTTGTGGGACCAAATCCCTCATGGTTTCTGATACCCACGATACAGGTTAACCTAGTGTGCGACCAGTACTATGTGTGGGACTGTTGGGTGTATTAGTAATATTAATAGCATGGTAATATTTCCAGAGAGGAAGGCGAATGGAGCGGCAGCGGGTGCAAGGTGACTGTGGTGGTGTTCCGTGACGGAGAACGCGTCAACATGTTGCGTGTCAGGGAGAACCATGACGGGACTTACTCGCCGGTCGAACATAACAAATGTACGTATTTACACCTAATCATTGAACGTCATTATCTTATTCCAATGGGGTAAACATAGTCGATGTTTAATTTTGTACATTATTTAATATGCAAACGAAAATAATACAAAAAGAAACTGATTTTGTTATTGGCTTGAGTGACGAAACGAGCAGGTCGCTCGCCTGATGGTAAGCGCAATGCATGCCCATAAACAGAAGCAACCACACACAGAACTGAATCTGAATCTGAATTACAAAGCATTGCCTGGCATTGGACTGCGCTCGACACCCCGACACATAAGATTTAAGTCTCATAATGGCCAGTAATTTCACTGGCTTCAATGTCCTTCAAACCGGAACACAACAGTGCTCACACACTGCTGCTTGGCGGCAGAAATAGACAAAGCGGTGGTACTAACCCAGACGGCCGCGCATACCACCTTGTAAAAAAACATGGGATTTATGAACATAGGATTAAAATTGGGTAAAAAATAAGGCAAATATTAGTAAGTATGAGTAAATGTGGCCGCGTATAGGGAAATCTCACTATCTCCCTTACACATAGCACCTTAAATGGCGTGACCATGTCTTATAACATTACAAAACATGGTTTGCGTCCTTTTCCGTTATTTGACGATTTCCCCCTTCATCAAATTTTTATTTTTGGTATGATTTATGAAATTCCTTCGATAACAGATAATAATAGATTTTATTTTAGATATAAATTATTGATTAAAACAATAATAAATTACCTAAGCCTGAAGATAATAATTCATCCATATGGTCAAAAACTTTAACTAAATAATTTTTTTTATATAACTACTTTTTTATTTTGTCACCTAGGAACGTATCCCCTATAATCCCATATAAGTTACCATTCCATATTCACGGTTTCTGTACTCGCGGCATATTTACGGAACCTATACCCCGCGAATAGAGAGCTTTTACTGTATCGTTAGATGGCTTTGTATTGACTCGCAGACACATCAGCACTGAGACACCTGGCGGAAAAAGCGGCTGAGTCTGGAGCCGGAGTGGCAGTGGGGGGGAGTGGTGGCGAGACTGTGGGAGTGGCAGTGGCAGGGGGAGGGGGAGTGGGCGACGGCGACGGGGAGGGGGACGGAGCCGGCTCACTGCGAGAGAACGCCGTCACGATGGGCAAGATGATGGAACTGAGGCGCAGGATGGAGACACTGTCGCTCACCAGGCCTGACCATCATGCCAGGACAGGTGGGTATTACCATTTGTTAAATGGAAACATATATATAATTTTATATCATTTATTTTTAATTTACCACCTTGTTCAGTAAGTACATACATACATTAAAATACCTATTTATATTATGTAAACTTATGGCAATAAGACTAAATAATATAAATAGGTAGGTAGACGAGTTACCTGTTCGTTTCGTCCTTTACAAGCTAAAAAAACACGTAAATAAGCTCTTAGGTATTCCGTTACCATGCTAAAACCTCATGATTTATTAAAGAGTACGAATTCTTGGTCATTACTTTGCTAACATCTAATATTTACATTTCTCTGCTTACAGACAAAGTGGAAATCCAGAAGACTAGAAGTGAGGAAACGCTATCCGTCCCTAGTTTGTTAGACGACAGCGCTGACCCCTTCAAACTGCGCACTTACACCCCTTACAGCGAGGCGGAGGATTCCTTCGCCCCTTTATACGACGGGAAATACACCAGATACGACTACGACTGCACTTACCCCGATAGATACACACTTTTACCCCCAATCGGTACGAGGGCTGATTCCAACCAGTCGGTGCAAGAGGCAGTTGATAGCGAGAGGCTCAAATTGTCTGACGCTTTGGCCGGCTCTATATTGGTCAAGGGGCGAAGGGAGAGGGATGAGGACGCGGCCATTTTGGAGGAGTGTTTGGATACTGAGGAGTGCCGTTTGAGGAGAGATTCACCACCGCTGGTCGCCAAGAATTTAGCGCCAATATCTGCTGCTGAATATGGTGAGTTAGCGATCATTTTATTATAGCTCTTTTGTGTAAAGTTAAATTTTGTCAAGATATTAACCAACAATCATCGATATAAGATAACTAGAACGATAACTCTCATATGAATCTGCCAAAAATACAGCTCCACTTACATATGCAAAGGTAATCACACGTAATACTCATACACGCAACAAAAATTAATGAACGTTCGAAATCAATTTTATTTCATTAAAGTCAATGTCTACGAGTAAATATTAAATTTTTAAATCGAGATACGACGTTCTGCACCGCAAAAATTAGACGTATTAAGTTTCAATTAGAGATCATCAATCAATTTTTATGAATTGAGAATAAACGAGCTGCACAAACTTTTATAGCCCCGCCCTCTTGCACAGCGTTTTGGTGGGGTAATTTTTTTTACTTGAGTTACTTTTCTTATTACGATGCCAACAATTGGAAAAGGTACAATGTGTTACTTTAAGTTGTGGTTTAGTACCTAATAACTCACCAGACACCATTACCATCAGGTGAGCCACTTGCTCGTTTGCCGGACTATGATATAAAAAAAAACACAATTCTTAATCGGTTACAAATATCCGTAGTGGATAATAACGAGTAATAGTAGGGTTCGATGCTAATTGAACAATTGACTTGATTAAAAAAATATATATGGTTTATGTTTACTAATTCGATTGAAAGTATATTTATAAGATACAAATTGCATGCGATTCAGCAGTTAAATTATTCAACTTTCTTTATTTAAGTTTGTATTGGTTGATATAGGTTTACTTGATAATTACTCGACAGTAATTACTTGATAAAGATTGTGTGATCCATAAAAAAATGTTTCGGGTCTGGGTGTTGTGGGTTGGCAAGTCCCTCGTAGTTCTTGATACCCACGATACAGGTTAACCTAGTGTGGGTCGGGACTATGTGTGTGACTGTTGAATGTGTATTTATTATATTATGGGACATATTTAATAAGACATATTATAAGTCTGCCTCGGTGGCGCAGTTGTAATGCGTACGCGTTACGACTGAGGCTAACGCTGAGGTCTCGGGTTCGATCCCCAGGTCGGGTAAAAGTGATATTGGGGTTTTCTATTACGAAAAAGCTCAGTATCAGCCCGGAGTCTGGAATTTGTGCCCAGTATGGCGATAGGCTCGCCCCCTATCACATCATGGGACGGAGATACGCTCGGCGAAATGTGGGTGTACTGGTTACACGTATAATTTGAAACCTCTGTTATTGTCTATGGAGTATGGGCAGTGTATAGCTATAATGTATATGTTTGTGGTGCAGCGGGTGGCTGCGTGTGGCGCTGTCCGTGTGCGCATTCGCAATCATCGTCTGCGCTGCACGCGCGGCGCGCCGCTACGCGTCGTCCGCATCATCATCACCAACAACTAGCTGATGCGCTCTTCTCATCATCAACATCCGATCTGGAGAACCTCAAGAGGAACAGGTCAGTAACTTTACCTCATAAATTTTTGGTAATTCCTCGATTTTGTTTTTTGATTGTATCCAGCTCAATTCAAAGATCACTTTATAAATACAGACACTGACTTAAATGCACAGCTAGGGCAGATATAAGTCAAAATACGCTCTACAGATATCAGCCTGAGTTTCAGATACCAATGAATACAGTAATACAGTTAAAATAGAAAGAAAGAAAGAAAAACGTTTATTCGGCGTATACAGAGACACACACCTCAAATAAACGCAAATAGAAATAATGCCTCTCTCGGTGGCGCAGTTGTAATGGGTACGCGTTACGATTGAGGTCTCGGGTTCGATCCCCGGGTCGGGTAAAGTAGTATTGGATTTTTCTATTACGAAATGCTCAGTAAAAGCCCGGAGTCTGGAATTTGTGCCCGGTATGGCGATAGGCTCGCCCCCTATCACATAAAGGACGTAAATACGGTCGGCGAAATGTGGGTGTACTGGTTACACCTCTGCCTACCCCTTCGGAGATTACAGGCGTGAGTGCGTATGTAGAAATAATGATAACAAAAAACACATTACAGTTACATAACAAACAAGAGATATAAACGAAAGAGAAGAAAGCAAAGTAATTAAACAAAGTAGGCACCAAATAAGTAAAGTAATATAGGCAGCGTGTGTCTCCTGAGTTTGCTGATGTCATCAAAATGTCATCAATGTTGTAGAAATTAATAAAATGTCAGGGTATCTAACATATACATACATACATACGCACTCACGTCTGTAATCCACGAAGGGGAAGGCAGAGATATAACCAGTACACCCACATTTCGCCGAGCGTATCTCCGTCCCACGATGTGATAGGGGGCGAGCCTATCTCGCCATACCGGGCACAATTTCCAAACTCCGGCCTGATATTGAGCATTTCTGATAGAAAAACGCAATACCACTTTACCTGACCCGGGGATCGAACCTGAGACCTCAGCGTTGGCCTCAATCGTAACGCCTACGCATTACAACTGCGCCACCGAGGCAGACAGACAGTCAATATGTAACATAATAATATCCATCCACAGCAGCAGAATCCTACCAGCGCTGAGCAGACATCGCAACCGAGAACATTTACATCTCAGCGACGACGGACTCGACCTCACGCGCACACGCACACGCGCACGCACACACGCACGCACACATGCAGACAACCACACCACCACTACAGACAACACCACTGCACCTGACAACACCACCGCCGACTCCACCAACACCAGCTCCAACACCAGCTCCAACACCAACACCAACACCAACACCAACACTGACGACAAGACTGTAGAGCCACCACCACCACCACCACCAGCACCAGCACCACCAGCACCAACACCCCCCGCGCCAGCTGAAGTGAAGAAACCCCGTCTGCGCTGCGGACTGTGTCGCAAGCGGCTCAGCATCGCCACGGTACACTCGTGCCGCTGCGGTGCCAGGTTCTGTGCCGCGCATCGATACGCTGAAGTGCACGGCTGTGCGTACGACTACAAGGCGGGCGCCGCCACTCTACTGCGACATCACAACCCGCTCGTCACTGCGCCTAAACTACCCAAAATATAGCGCACACTCACTATACACATTACACATACAACCATACAAATATGTCCGGTCGGGGTAACCGTGCAGATAAATCAGATCATTGTTGCACGTGTTGCATGTGTGCAATGTCACAAACACACGGCGAGACGTGCGAAAATGTAACATCTATATACATGTCCGTAATATTACCCCGAAATCTGTTGAAAAATAAATATGTTCCTTACGCGACGCTCTTTAAGTCATTGTTGAACGAAAAATCTATATAGTTTTCATGTAACATCAGCTCTTGTTTGTAGGCCGATCGTGGCACAGTATTGTTGGTAGTTAAAAAGAGTATAATTTCCTACGGTTTGTTACGGCGGTGTGTAAATTAGTCCCGACGTTATATAGTACGCGAATGTCTGCGAACATTCGGTCGCGGGTTCTGACTCGGTTTTGTTGTAAAATTGACGCTAGACCCCGACGGTGCGAGCAGAGGCAAATTGTGATATCGTATTTGAAAACTAAAATTAAGATAAAAATGTTAAAAATCCTCAGCCATGTGTGTGTTTTTTGTAATTAAACTATTGCGAAAATTATAAAAAAAATATATAAATATAAATGGCGTTTAGTTTAATCGTCGAGGTGCTTTGTTTGAGCTACACTTATATTCGTATAGTTTGATGGGACGCGCCGGCATACGCCCTGCAACTAACAATGGTTGTTTTACATCACGATCGTTTCACACATTGATTTAGTTTTTTTTTTGCTGACTATTTTTCACATTGGGGTAATGTCTTCATAAAGTAATAAATGGGGTAAAGTAGTAAAAAATCACTTAAAGTAATAAAATTTTATGTATTTTGTTTATTGTTATAATATGTAATGAATTACCGTCATTTAGAATAACTTTGGCATTTATAGGATAACTTTGGCCATGTCTTATTGCTAATATGATATATAGTGTTCGAATAAATTTGCACCGAAATGATGACCGATTAAATAATTTGGACCAAAATTAACCGTTAAGGTCAAACTCATGTGGCAGGACAGTAACAATGAAAAACCTCAGAAGCGTACTGACATAATTATATTAGTATTATTCTGATATTCTGAGAGAAGTATTTGTCCTTTATATAGAATGTATCTTGCCTTACATCGATCGTGTATTGAACAGTCATTGGCGCGAACCGTAATTAGTTGTTGTATATTACACTATTTACATTAGTAACACTAGTTTAATTGATGCTTATACAAACACATAATTAATTCTTTTTTATATATCTACAAAGGTGAGCGTGTCAGCCCTTTTTTATATATCTACAAAGGTGAGCGTGTCAGCCCACAGATATATTGCATGTAAAAATAGATAAAACACTTGGTATTAGGCAGTTATGTTAATTTTAGTCAGCGTCTTGTCTGTATGTTATCTAAGTTTGTTATAATATGTTATTTTACCTTTGCTTTTTTATAACAAATTTGTGTTTACGGGAACTTATGATTTATGAAACTTGTGACGTAGCTATAGATAAAATAACATTTACACCTTATAAACGTTATTAATCAGTGGTTACCTAATCAATGCGGCATGTTCGGACGAACAAAGCTCTGTGTAGCTAAGTCAGAGTAACTCACCATAAATGTATATCGATCTAAACAGGATTGCTGTATATGCAGCTGTACATACAGTACCTATCAGTTTGACTGTTTACATTAGTTGTTTTAATTGAATATATTTGCTAACTCGAATGATACTCAGCAAGACAGCGTCACAGTCGACGTTAATAAGCATTTGCAAGGTGTTTCAATGTAAAACTAAGTGATATCTTCTGAGAGACTAACTTAGACTACTCATAACTTTGTTCGCCAGAACATGCCCATAGTATTGCCGTTTTCTTACGCTAATCATTGATTAAAATTATTTATACGTTAGTCCCTAATGATTTATTATTATTGTCATCTTCATCATAAGAAGTCGGTTAAAAAAATATTGTTTTTCATTTAACTTTGTGTTGTTGGATTATTATTATTCAATTTATTTAATTAAAATGTGCAGTTTGATTTAAATAGTGTGAATGTGTTAACTTAAGGCCTAAATTGATGTTTTAGTATAAATGCACTAGACTCGGCTGTGTGACAATTATTAAAAGCTTTATCAGTATGAAAAATGAGCTCTTTAGATATTAGTTTACTAACGAGCGTAAAAAAATAATTTAGCTACGTAATTATAAATATATCTTTATTATTAAAACATGTCAACATGTGTCAGTTCTGTTGTCACCGACTAAACTAAAATTAAATTTTCATATAGTGCAGTTTTAGTTCAAAGTTGATTACAGTGTTCTGTGTGTGTCACTCTACAGTATATTGTTAATCTTAAAATTCCTGTGATTTTATTTTGTTAACGTTCGTTACTCAGGTGTAAACTGCATTTTACAGTAACCGGCGGTAATTAATGCACATTGAACTAAAGAAAGAGACAGTCCACTAGTTTTGGCTTCGTAGAGCATCGTTTCTGTCACTCAGTACATAATGTGACGTTTCCGTCCGTGTGACAGAGATGACGCTCTACGAAACCGAAACTAGCCGATTATCTCTCTCTATAGCTCGATGTGCATTATTTACCGCCGGTTACTATAGTTTTGTTTGTGACAACAGAGTTTACTATTGTCGGTCTGATTATCAAATTTCTAGTGTACCTATTATTAATTAATGAAAAAATATTTCGTATGTAATTTTTTTTTTTTGCTTTGTATTTATGCTATAAAGATGAGTATAATATTTTATGAATAAATTGGAATTTCAACGGTCCTAAGCCCATATTTTTCTTTGTCTATCCTATTCGTGTGAAATTTTGTATTTAGACCGATATTTATTGATCATTACATTAAAAGTGCTAATGTCAGGTGAAATCACTTGCCAAATGCTGCACACAGTCAAAGCTGCGTGGAACTTTTTGCGTGAAAAGAGCACGATATTTGACGATGGGGTAATCCTACTCTTTTATCCCTTGTTTGGGGTAATTCCACTGTTTCACTCCATGTTTGGGGATGTAAGGGATGGGGACACCGTGTGCGTGGGCTGGCTGTCGCCGCGTCGATAATCACTTTATATTTAAGTTGATATATGTAATTTTTATTTGGGAGATAATTTTGGCCTATTTTTGAAAATAAATATTTATAATGCGAAAGCTAATTGTTGATTTATTTTGTTCCTTTTTATTATATGCATGATAATCCCATCTTTCTACCATCGCAGCACTCGTTAACGGGAGGAAAGCTCATCCATTCTATCCGGAGCTAATACTACCTTTAGTGCAATGCATTCCAGAGGCCATTTCTCCCACGTACTTGCAGACTGAAGTAAGCTTCTCATCGCGATGTTTTCTTTGCGTTACATGCCTTTTTTTAAACAAGGATTATAAAAGGAATTTCATAGCAGTGGCTTAGCTATGCTTCTGGTATTGTTGATGTCCATGGCCGTTAACCACTTACCATCATGTGGACCGTCAACTCGTCTGCCTTCGAAAACCAATATAATAGAATCTTTAGGACTATTTGTGACATCCACTGTTAAATGGTAATAATAACGTCGAAGTAAGATGACAAGAAACATAACTCCAGCAAAAAATGACCCCACCAAAACTCTGTGCAAGGGGGCGGGGCTTTAAACGTCTATGCATTCGTTCATTCATCAATTCATAAAAATTTATTCATGATCACACATGTTGACACATAATACGTCTATTTTTTTGCGCGGTGTAGCACGTCGAATCTCGATTTAGAAAGGACAATGGACAAATTCTATAGGGTCTGTCTCAACTCTTGTAGCAATATATGACATGTGGATAACTTAGGATATTACATTGAAGCCTAAGGTCTGATTTGGCTAACTTTCATATACGAATCTGGCTGGGATTTGTCTGGAATATGCCTGGAACGTGACTGGGACTTACCTGAAACATGACTGGGATTTGCCTGGAATCTGACTAGGACTTGTCTAAAATTTTGCCTGGAATTCGACTGGGATTTGCCTGGAATTTGGCTGGAATTGGACTAAGAATTGCCTATATATTGCCTGGAATCTGACAGATTTGCCTGGAATTTGGGTGGAATCTGCCAGGGATAAGCCTGGAATTAGACTAGAATATGCCTGGATATTGCCTGGAATCAGTCTGGGATTTTCCTGCAATATGCCTGGAATTCGGGTGTAATCTGCCTGGGATATGCCTGGACTCAGTCCGTGATTTTCCTGAAATTTGGCTGGAATTTGACTGGAATCTACCTGGAATTTGACTGGAATCTGCCTGGATATTGACTGGGGTTGCCTGGAATATGACTGGAAGCTGCCTGGATATTGTCTAGTTTGGCTGAGTTTAGTCTAGTTTGGCTGGGATTTGCCTGGAATTTGACTGGAATCTGACTGGGATCTGCCTGGAATTTGGATGGAATCTGCCTGGGGTATGCCTGGAATTTGAATGGAATATGACTAAAATCTGCCTGGATATTGCCTGGAATCAGTCTGGGATTTTCCTGGAATTTGCCTGAAATTGTGTGTACTCTGCCTGGGATATGCCTGTAATTTGACTGTAATCTACCTGGATATTGACTGGGGTTGCCTGTATATTGCCTGGAATCTGCCTGGAATTTGACTAGAGATTGGCTTGGTTTTGACTAGTTTGGCTGGGATTTGACTGGAATATACCTGGAATTTGACTGGAATCAGCCTAGATTATGGCTGGAATCTACCTGGAGTTTGGCTGGGTTTTGCCTGGAATCAGTCTGGGATTTGCCAGGAATCTGCCTGGAATTTGACTGGAATATGCCTGAAATTTGGAATCTGTTTGGATTTTGGCTGGAATCTGCCTGGGATTTGACTGGATTTTGGCTGGGTTTGCCTAGTTTGGCTGGGATTTGCCTGGAATTTGACTGGAATCTGCCTGGTTTTTGTCTGTGATTTGCCTGGAAGTTGAGTGGAATATGCCTGGAATTTGCCTGTGATTTGGCTAGATTCTGTCTGGGGTTTTCCTGGAATTTGGCTGGAATCTGCCTGGATTTTGCCTGGGATTTGGCTGGAATCTGCCTGGCTATTGCCTGAGAGTTAACTGGAATCTGTCTGGGATTTTCCAGGAACTTGGCTGTAATTTGCCTGGAAGTTGGCTGCTATTTGCCTGTATATTGCCTAGTTTGGCTAGGATTTGCCTGGATATTGGCTGGAATCAGCCTGGAATTTGGCTGGAATCTGCCTGGATATTGCCTGGAACGTGGCTGGGATTTGCCTGGAATCTGCCTGGAATATAATAAATACCTATTTATTCGACAGCCTCCGTGGCGCAACAGGCGAGTAGACGGTTGCGAAGCGTGAGGCCGTGGGTTCGATTCCCGCACCGTCTGGGTGTTGTGGGACCGCAAGTCTTAGTTACGTCGTAGTTCTTGATATCCACGATACAGGTTTACCCAGTGTGGGTTCAGGACTATGTGTGTGACTGTTGGGTGTATTTATTTATTATTATTTATTGGCTTTATAAGTCAGAGGCCTTCGGGTGGCTTGAAAAACTCTGACACTAGGTTGGCCACTAACCATTCGATAAGAAGAAGAAGAAGATTGGCTTTCGCATTTAACAGAAAAAGTATCATTCACGAGTTCGCAATACAATAAATCATGACGTGTCTTCACAGTTTACTGTGATGTTTTCGACTGGTGTGTATAAAATAATCTACATCTAAATGTGGCTTAAAAACATTACACTTGTTGCCGTCACGTTAATAATGAAACACTGTTATAAAAATATAAATTGATTTATTAAGTACATCAAAATATGATCGATATTCTACATATATACTTTTATTTACAACAATAATTAGGTATACTCAGGTAGGAAGGAGACTAAAATATTTATTCATCTATGTACAAACATTAAATTACTAATACTTAAAATTACTAGCGCACAAATTCTTGTCGGTAGGTAGACAGACAGACAGAGGTAGTGCAACTAACGTCCCGTTGATATGTGCCTACTGGCGAGCCTATACCACTCCTTAAACCTGCCCTTATCCCACTTCTATTGGGGTCTGCAAAACATGTTTTTTAACACATGTTACAGAAAGATTTGGCTAAACCTATACCACTATTGAGCATAAATCCCAATCAATTTCCCATCGAATCGAAAACGCATGTGATCGGCTCACCAGTAATTCGAACCCAGGACCTAACTGGTTTATCATTATATGTACGTACGCTGCCAGCCCCGGATCTAGGATTTTTTGAACCGAGGCTGAAACTTGATAGTAGCGCCCCCCTCTCCAGCGTTTGAGATAAATTAGTTAAAACTAAAATAAAAGAAAAGAATGATGCACAAAGGGCCTGTGTGCCGCCTTTATCTTACAAGTTGACGGTGAACCAACCAGGCTTCCGTATGCTAGGCGCTTTGTGGAGCAAGTTTTTTATTTTTAATCATAATATATTATGATAAGCCCGCTGAAATTGCCCCGGTTTAAAGCCGCCGCCCCCTCTAGATGCGGACCTGGGTAAAGGTGAGTAAAGGTAAAGTAATGTCCATCATTTAAAACATCATTCATCAATAAAATTAATTAAGTACATAACATTTGAACTTAATACAAAATCTGGCTTTTATCGGTAACTTTGGCCATGTTTAATTTACCTTCAATACAAAAATAATTAACATATTCAACAGTTCTACGTTAAAATTAAATACAGTTTGGCTAGTAGATGTGCAGATGTATGTATAAATATTTTTGTATGACCGACCGTATGTCGTTGAAACATTTCTTCTGGTGTGGATCAAATTTACCCTCTAAGCCATAATAATAAATTAGAATCAATAACAAATTATAAACATAAGTACAAGAGTTTCAGCTTTACGCTTTGTTTTGTCTCTTCTAAAGCCATTGCGACAAACAGGTGCGTATTCAATGCGAGGTCATGGGGCCCATTGCCGCGAGATCAAGAACTGTCCACTTTCTAATACAATAAAGACTATCATCAAATAGTGGCGGAAACTTGTTTCCAAATGTTTTTTTTATTAGTTTGAATGACGAGACAAGCAGGTCGCTCACCTGATGGTAAGCGCCACGCCTGCTCATAAAGTTATAAAGTTATAAAGGGCAAAACGTTGTTTTCGCGTTCGTGGTTTTGTTTAAAGTATGATACTGATTTATAAGGCCAATGGATAATATGAATCTTGGACCCTTATCGCATTTTGTAACATTTTAAGACTAACAGATTAAGTTAATTTAATAAATACCTAACTTAAATTAATAGACATAGATAACTTTTATATAAAATTCCAGACTTCATAATAATAACTGTAAGATATGAATATCAAGTCTAATAATACCATTAGAATTATATATCAATACAAAAATCTAAAGGATTTTAATATTGGCATCATCATAATGTGTTTTTAAAACTATTACAAAGGGATAGAAAAATAGATTAGTAATAAGAGTTTTAAATACAATTGAGGACTTTGCATCAAAAGACGGCTGATCCAAGTTTAAGCAGTACAGTTTATTTATGTTTAACACGTAGGCATCCCCAAATAAAAAAAACACATTAATTCGAATACCTACTAATTTATATACATTAAAAACTTTATAAAAATGCGTAAGAATTATCTAATCTATTTAAAGAATAAATACATACTTTGTAGACATTACTGTAACAATATATTGTTAATATTATCTACAACCTTTTATTTGAACCTTGAATTGGCCCCCTTTTGATGCAAGATCCTCAATTGGATAGGACATAAAAACTAAGTATAGCCGACTAGTTAAAAATAATTGGATTAGCTTTGGCTTATATGACTTAAAACCAATCATAGACAGGCGCGAATCCAGTAACAGAGGTGTGTGACAGACCCCCGGCTTAGTACTACATTTTAAAACACATAATAGTATTTTGTTAAAAAAATATCTGGCATTGACACCTGTCTATAAATTGTCAATTTAATATCAAATTTAATCGGGTTGTTTGTTGTAAAATGGAAGAAAACCACAACTCTTAACATCAATTAACTTGATCATCGGTTTCACTTAAAAAACTCTCCAAAATCTCCACAAAGTTATCGATACCGTCTCTGAAATTATCGTCCACAGATCTCTGATCTTCTTCATTAAAAAATGCATGTGCAAAGTCTATTATTGCGACAGTACCCCACGGTTTAGGGTTGGGAGAGTCATATGACAACTGATCTAAAAGAGCACGGTAGTTCATCTTTATTTTCGACAATTTATCTTCATAATTATGCTCAAACGAGTGGTTATGGTTTAGTCTTTCTAAAGCTTCGGACCATGGGGAGTTGACTGGTGGTGGTGGTGCGAAGCTGTTTTGTGCGAATGTCATGGAAGTGATGGGGACAGAGTTGACCTTTTTGTAGAAGGGTCCCTTGGACGTGATTTGGCCGCTGAAATTCGACCCTGTTGCTGGAGAATGTGTTGAGTGGATGGACTTGCGCCGAGTCAGCGTGGCTGACTGACAGCTCATTGGGAGTCTGAGAAAAATATTAACTCTGTTGTTTACATCGTATTTTTTTTTTACTTGTTTCATGTTTTATTTCTAATACATATTACGTATTTTTTAGGACTTGAAGGGACCTCCAACCGTAAACATATATAAGACGTGCGATATCAGCCTGTTACCACGTTGCTTGCTTGAAAAGCCACCATGCAACAATATACTCACGGCGATGGTACAGTGGGTGCACAGCAACTCCTCAGCTTGGCAGCATCATACGCCAGCAGTAGCGAGGCGCTGTACAGCGTCAGCGCAGTGCTGCGTCGTGCCCAGCGCTGTGCGCGCCACGCTTGTGCCAGCAGCTGCAGTACAAGAGGTCGACACAGTGCGCCGCTGCCTGACACGCCGCCGTTTAAAAATGTGCGAATTGCTGCGGGCATATACATCATTTTTTAATACCTAATTGTCCTTTATAGTCCAAACACCACGGAAGACATGTCGCGTACATAAGGTACTATGAGACTTTCATTCTCAAAACACCCGAAAGTAATATCTATAGATTACACAAACAGTTAACTCGTCGCTACTGGGCCACCTCGTTTAATGGCAACATGTACAATAGAAATACGTTATTTTTAACCTTCACGGATCAGTAAGTTTCTGTATTCGTAAGATTTATTAGTGAGCGTGTTCGAAAGAACAACGTTCTGAGTAGAACCTAATGTAAGTTAGACTCTTAGAATATCTAGTAATTGTTAAACTATATTTTTCAATTTTTCGCACTGGTTGATCGAATTATCAATATTTTGGTGATTAATCGTCTTGATACGTTGTGGTCCTAATTTTTAAATGTAATATTCTACTTAGTTGATTTACAAAACCGTTACCTACTCCCGGGTTTGCGATTTCTACTTGTATAAGCACCCATAATACCAGAAGAATCATGGATGCGTTGCCGTTTTTAAAAGAATTAGGATAATGAAGGGATTGAAGGGACACTTTATATCAGTTTCCTGTGAGACAGTGGTAACAAGTAACAACCCGGTCGTGGCGGCTTATCCATGTTGTAAACATTTTTGTCTACAGCGTTTCTTCTAATCTTCAAATGCTGGAGATCTGGTGGGCCTGATCAGTATTTAGATTTTCGCTTCAGCCTAGTATGAACTCGATCGAAGCGCAAGCGTAAGGCGGGCGGCGCCTCAGTAGAACGCGGGTGCTGGTGCGGGCGCGGGTGTGGGTGCAGACGGTGTTGGGGATGCGGGTGTGGGTGCAGGCGGGGTGCGGGTGTGGGTGCAGACGGTGTTGGGGTGCGGGTGTGGGTGCAGGCAGGGTGCGGGTGTGGGTGCAGACGGTGTTGGGGATGCGGGTGTGGGTGCAGGCGGGGTGCGGGTGTGGGTGCAGACGGTGTTGGGGTGCGGGTGTGGGTGCAGACGGTGTTGGGGATGCGGGTGTGGGTGCAGGCGGGGTGCGGGTGTGGGTGCAGACGGTGTTGGGGTGCGGGTGTGGGTGCAGGCAGGGTGCGGGTGTGGGTGCAGACGGTGTTGGGGATGCGGGTGTGGGTGCAGGCGGGGTGCGGGTGTGGGTGCAGGCGGGGTGCGGGTGTGGGTGCAGACGGTGTTGGGGATGCGGGCGTGGGTGCAGGCGGGGTGCGGATGTGGGTGCAGACGGTGTTGGGGGTGCGGGTGTGGGTGCAGGCGGGGTGCGGGTGTGGGTGCAGACGGTGTTGGGGGTGCGGGTGTGGGTGCAGACGGTGTTGGGGATGCGGGTGTGGGTGCAGGTGGGGTGCGGGTGCTGTGCGGTTGCTAAACGGTTCGTCTGGTCCCGCGATGGGGGACGCGTGTCGTCGGAACACTACCTATATTCAACCCGCTTTAGGTCGCGCGGACAAAGACCTAACCGCTCTCATTACTACAAGAGGCCCATTCCACAAGACAATGTACGCGACTGATTAAAAAAACTACATACCATCTTTAACAGCTTGTCCGTGCAGCTTCTTCCCATAATCCTTGTTATACTTATGCAGTTTGCCGGTAGCCAATTTGTAAACTTGAAATCCGGGAATGCAAAACCCATACTCCTGTTTACACATTGCGTACTTTGTTTGCTCATTCTTCTTCTTTTCTTCTGTTGCTAGAGGGTCCCATGTTCTTTTGCCTACAAAAATATATTTTTAGTAACCTGGCCTGGCAAATATGCACGTGGTGGTAAGTATACAGTTAGTAGTTGGCTAACTCACCGATCTTGACATCCATGACGCACGGCTCCAGCATCCGCTGCGTGAGGTCCTCCAGGATGATGTATTCGAGCTCGTGTCCGTTGTACGTGAACCGCTTGCAGCCGAAGTATTTGGGGGTGCACCGGCGCAGTTCCACCAGGTCAGGGTCGTTTGAGGAGTACAGCCGGTTATAGAAGTCGACTTCACGACGCTGAACTTCTTTGAGGATAGGTTTGAGGATCGTGCCGTTGTTGCATTGTAGTAGGCCTGAGGATTAATGGAACGATTAGTTAAAAAATGCTTTGTTGGCAGCAAACAGTCCATTATGGAATATAGCCAGTACTAGCGGATCCAGGGGGCGGGCTAAGAGGCTCAAGCTCCCCTCCAAAAGCATTTGGGTCCACTGACAAATGTCAAATTAATCTTGATATTATGCTACTTTCTTAGTGCTCCCTACAATATAATTTTCATCGTTTATCCTTACTTATTCCATTTTAAGTAGGTATAGAATATTACGAACTGTCTTTACGAAAGATGTCTACGTTTTGATCTTTATTTTTGGACATTGCTATTTTAATACTTGACATTGGCGAAATCATCGAAAATCGATGGGGCCATAATCTAAAAATAGAATAGTATAGAATATTCTTAATTTTTAACAGACTTCAAAGAAGAAGGACGTTCTCAATTCGGTGCGTTTTTTTTTTTAAATTTTGAGTCAAACCAAAATCCTGAATCCGCCACTGATAGCCAGTGTACAGAGGTACATTAAGCTATTGATATCACATTAAATAATTCTCGCCTGCCGGAGAAAACTATACTGAAAAATGCATTTCGAGTTTAAGATCTTGGAAGCTGTTATTTTGCATTCTTGGCAATTAATATTATTCTGCCTTGAACAACCTAATATTTGCCGCTCAACACAACAAATATTTACCGCCCAACGCCTTGTATTTGTATTTATAGTGGGCTCGTCTGCGAATTGCACAGACGAGTGATCACGTTAATGGAACCATTTCATCCTTAATCCCAAGAACAACGCCTTACCTAAGTACTTTGTATCTTTGATGCTCCTGTGTCCTGCGACTTGCGTGTCATACGCCTGTACTTGCAGGGAGCAGGTGGGTAGTAGCAAAGGCTTGGCCATGTCTTCCTCTCTACGTCGTAGGTCGTAGTGTACGTGGTGTATAGACCGTTGGCGGCGGACGCGCCTGTCTTTACGCTCGGTGGCATTGCTCATTTAGATCCACTAGAATAGAGAGAAATATTATGTTAGTGGGTGTGAAATAGTATGTTCGTTCCTTGGTTGCACCCCGCTTTGATGTATGTTACGCGTTAATGGTAAAACAAAGCAAGCAAGGTCAGTATAATTGGGCACAGTTATTTTACTTAAAAACATGTATTTCTTTTTGTTTACCTGTATTAATTTATTGCCTTCACTCATTTGCAAACTATCTATGTTGTCTGGTCTACCAATAGCGATCTCTAGATCGCTATTAGCCATAAGACCGCCTGTTCTTACATTTATAATTTTGTTTTGTTATTTCTTTACTGTAATATTCTGCATGGTGTACAATAAAGTGTTATCTATCTATCTATGTTGTGTATTAACATAATCAACTTGTCGTAGATATAGCTGAGATAATTTACAATATAGATTTTTTGCAATAGAGTGATGGCAATAAATTAATTGTAAACAAAAAACGATATGTTTTTTTTATTTGCGTCGTAACATTATCATGATTTATAAGCTAATCCTTTCAATCACCTTCAAAGAATCTCCAATATATACAATTAAATTGCACTTTTAATAAATTAACACTGCTTGTACACGTTTCCTTTAGATATGTATTAGTTACTTTCAAAACTGAAGGTAGTCGCTAATTGACATTTTAAACACGGAAACAATATACCTAGTCATAAATGTGTGAGATTTGAAGGCAAATAAAATCGTATCATACATCCAGAATATGTTATATAAAATAATCAAAATTACAAAATACTATTAAGTACTTATGTTTTTTTTTTATAATAATAAATACATTTTGAGAAATACTTTGTAATGACTAGTTTATTTTTGTAACTGACTACAATAATTCCAGAAAACCATATTTTGACGTTTTGTGTGTAAAGGTTATTAAAATTTTAACATTGAAATACACAATGAGTGCTACAAATATCTTTTCTTTTCTACCTGACCATGACTAACTTTTAACTCTAACTTTTACCATATTAGAGGTTATAATAATTACCAATATGTCTGATTATCATGCTCTGAAATAAAATAAAAAACAGACATATTTTAAAAACCGAGTTTATTGTTGTATAATACATACCAAAAAATATAGTTATTACTTAATCACTTATGACGTCAATGATAATCTTTAATAGGTACCTACCAAAAAACACACAAGATTACAATCGAGCGGCATTCACAAAAAGCGTAAATACCAACATAACAAAAATACCTTGAACACAGCACAATGTCAGAAAACTTGCCCACGCTAGTACGCGATTGAACGAATACTGAAAAAACGTAACGTCGTCAAGACATTGGTCAATTTTCAGGGATACATAATACGTATCTAATCTGAACATAAATCAAGATATACTGTCTGTATCGCGGAATATCTAACAGTCGTTTAACTATAGGGACGTTAGGTGTTTTGATAAGCTTTCTTTGTTTATTTATTTATCGTGTGTTATTGATGTTAGACGGGCTTTACATTTCGAGTCGACACAGTCAAGCGGTAAAACCGAAAACATGCAGATACACATTAAAATGGGAAAAATATCGCTTGTATTAGTTGCACACTTATGCAGCGTGCGGCAAACCCGAGCCGGACACTGCTGGAACGAATATGCCGACCCGCGTGTATCTATATCACGCCTAACATTTGTTGGTTATGTAGTATAAATACAAAGAAAAAAGCTTTGTTATGTAAATTGTCTTTTCATTCCATTTTGTTTAATTTAACTGATCTTAATCGGAATTTATACTTACTTCAAAGTCAAGGTCGTCATCTCTTTTATTTAAAAGAATATAATTATCTTTATAAAGAATATAAAACCTTTAGGTTTATAGGACTGACCTCGGAGTAAACGCTATTGAACGCAAAAATAATCATTTAATCGGTCCACATTTGATAGAGACATCGTGTAAAATATAGGTACAAAGAAAGTACATTTGGGTGGTAGAGCCACGCTGTAGACACTTGTCTACAGCATGTATGGGCCGGCTCGTCAGGGTCATTACCACTGTCTCACAGAAAACCGGCGTAAAGTAGCAGCTTGCTGCTGCGTTTCGTACGGTGAGTGAGATATCCGGAGGCCCAAACCCCCTCCCCTTCCTAATCCCTTAATTATCCCTTTCCTTTAAGGTCGGCAACGTACCCATGATTCTTTTGGTATTGTGGGCGTACATGGGCGGTGGAGATCACTTACCATCAGGTAACCCACATTCTCGTTTGCTGGACTATACCATAAAAAAAAGAAACAAAATACCGACGAATTCAGAACCTCCTCCTTTTTGAAATCGCTTCAAAAAAGAAATAGAATTCATAGATATGAATATAAAGATGCTGCAGATTCAGAGATCTATCAATAAACACCTTTTATTTATTTACGACTTACTGGAATGATAAAAACATCGTATAGTTATAAAAATAACGAATCACTACACGCTTTTACAGATGTTTGGTCAATGTCAAAACTGCATTGACTAGTTTTTTACGCGGATTTTTTTACGGATTAAAATACGAATAGAATTTACAACCTAATCATAGAAAAAAACTAAATAAATTAGAAAGTATCTATTTAACAACTAATTACCCACAAAATCCTATGTCAATCTCGATTGATTCTGCTCATTATCTAAATGTCTGCTAATAATCTATTTTAATTCAATTGAAGATTGTTGTATTTATGTATATTCTGAGCTGAACAGCTATAGAACTTGGTACCCGTTTAAATATCTACTGTCATAAAATTATTTTGAGGCGGGCCAACGTAAGTATGACCAGTGCACCATCAGGCGAGCTCGTCTTCTCATTGAGCCGATAAAAAAATACGCCTCTGCCTTATTATTGAAATAATTAAGAGAAGTTAAATTAGGTACTATGAATTTATAATAATTATGAATTTGTAATGAGTCTATCATACTTGAAATAAACAATTATTATTCATTATTATAATTTAACGTAACGACAGTCTCCGTGACGTGGCTTACTGGTACACTTGCGTGTTAGTTAATCGAATTAAAAAAAAAAAAAATAATTACGTTCGCAGCTATTCAACCAATAACTGCTCTTGTCGCTCTCTCGCGGGCGACTATATGAGTTGCGGTCAATTGACCGTAACTAAGTGCGCAATATATTTGTACTGCACAGCTTGTCTAGTAGTAAACATTAAAGTTTTTGGGATTATCCAATATAATATTAAGATGTCTTGATAAAACAAAACAAACACACAAACCAACTCGCAGATTAATATTTATAACATAAAACATCCATGGTGTAAAAACTGTGGTTTTATAACGTATTTATTTTATATCAGAGTGAAAATATATACATTTCGTAACTATTGACGCATGCTAATGAAACTCGATCTTCGAAAGTAATGGTTCATGTATCAAATGCATGACATCAAATGATATATGCAATTGCATTTTGCCTTAGTTGACCCCAATGATTTTATATGTAAAATTTATAAACCACTAGCTGTCCCGGGCGATTTCTCCCGCAACTACAGCAGCTCCACCTACCGGGTCCAATTGTGAATCTAAACCATCCAGGGTGCCACCCAAACGCATACAAAAAAATCATTCAAATCGGCCCAGCCGTTTAGGAGGAGTTCAGTCACATACACACGTACAGTAGAATTATATAAAAGAGAATAATAGAGAATTACATGGAAAGATGTTCTATTTGAGTAAATTCTGTATCTAAATTCACGTGGTTTCGAAGCAAAGACTTCCTATTAGGATTGTTAACTCTGCTCGAATTTATGCATTGTAATTATACTTAATACTAGTTGCCGTTGCCCGCGGCTCCGCCCGCGTGAATGCCTATTTCCAGGATTAAAGTAGCCTAGTGGGCGCATCAAGCGAGTCCCGGTGAGAAACGCGCTTGACAAAAATACTAATGTCGCTATAAAAAATAGGGGTTGATCGTAGAGGGTTGAAAATTTAGGGTTGTACGTATTTTTAATGCTGTATCATAAAAAAATAAAAACAATTTTTTTTGTCTAAAAAATTAACTTTAGGGATGGTCCACCCTTAACATTTAGGGGGATGAAAAATAGATGATGGACGATTCTCAGACCTACCCGATATGCACACAAAATTTCATACAAATCGGTCCAGCCGTTTCTGAGGAGTATGGGAACAAACATTGTGACACGAGAATTTTATATATAAGAAGAGATAACATATTATTATATTATTTTTAGTGAAAGAATATTCAAAATCGTATAAATATTCGCATATTTTAGTCTTTCATTTTCAAGCGTGCGAGGATAGAGACATATTTCATCCTTTTTTCTTCTTCCACCTGCCCTTATCCCACTCGGAGTGGGGTAGCCGCAACATGCTTTTTAACACATATTAGTTCATGTTACAGAATTATATGGTTAGTAATTTTTACGCCTGGCCACCTATCTGACGTCAATCAAAAGGAAGAAAACACCCAGACTCGAAACAAATATTTATGGATGACACAAACATATTGTGCCTGCCTCGGTGGCGCAGTTGTAATGCGTACGCGTTACGATTGAGGCCAACACCTAGGTCTCGGGTTCGATCCCGGGGTCGGGTAAAGTGGTATTGGGTTTTTCTATTAGGTACGAAATGTTCAGTATCAGCCCGGAGTCTAGAATTTGTGCCCGGTATGGCGATAGGCTCGCCCCCTATCACATAAGGGGCGGAGATACGCTCGGCGAATTGTGAGTGTACTGGTTACACCGCTGCCTACCCCTTCGGGGATTACAGGCGTGATTGCGTATGTATGTACAAACATATTGTGTGTGCGGGAATCGAAACCGCGGCCTCTCGCTTCACAGTAGGCGACTCGCCCCTTGCATCACAAAAGCTGTTGCTGTACCTTACACCTACCTATGTGCAATCAATTCAGGCCCGCATAATTCTGGCGAAGGACGCAATGTGTCTCAACATTCGACCTTATATATAAACTGTACTATACCTACTTATCTTTTGCCATGTGAGGATTAAAAATACCCTGTCGATTATGCGACACAATTCGCAGGAAATATGTGCCAGATCGCTTACAATAACTCTGGTCTAACAGATATCAGTTATTTTAGACATTTTCCTTCCTTGAACAGGACGCTGGACAAATATTATTGAATTACAATCTTTATTCTTATTAGCTTGAATGATGAGACGAGCATGTCGCTCTCCAGATGGTAAGAGCCACGCCTGCCCGTAAACAGAAGCAACCAAAACTTTGAATTACAAAGCACTGTATGGCACTGGACTGCGCTCGACACCCCGAGACAAAAGTTGTTAAGACTCATAATGCCTAGCTATTTCACTCGCTTCATTGTCTTTCAAACCGGAACAAACAGTGCTTACACACTGTTGCTTGGCAGCAGAAATAGACAAAGGTACCAAACCAGACGGCCTCTCGCTCACGACGGACCTACCACTTGTACCAATCTGTTCTTTTTAACATACTTCAAATATATAGAGGTTTTTAAATAGCTCATAACTATTTTTTTGTGTCATCACACATAACTCCGTCATATGAGGGCCGAAACCGATGAATCTATTTATATTTGATAGGATATAATCTACATAGATGGTAGACGGTAGTCACATTTTTTGGTGATGACGGAGCACCAGAGTAAAAGGGGAACCCGGCTCGCCCGGGTCGTTACCACTGTCTAACAGACAACCGGCGTAAAGTAGCAGCTTACTGCTGCGTTTCGTACGGTGAGTGAGATATCCGGAGGCCCAAAACCCCTCCCTTTCCCAATCCCTTAATTAACCTTTTCCTTTAAGGTCGGCAACGCACCCATGATTCTTTTGGTATTGTGGGGTACATGGGCGGTGGAGATCACTTACCATCAGTGACCCACTTGCTCGTTTGCCGGCCTATACCATAAAAAAATATATATAATCTACACAGATGGTAGACGGTAGTCACATTTTGTTGGTGATGACGGAGTACCAGAACAAAAGGGGAACTCCTCAACGAATAACAAACGCACCACGATTCCTCGACAGCCTCCTTGGCGCATTTGACGAGTAGCCGGCTGCGAAGCGAGAGGCCGTGGGTTCGATTCCCACACCGAGACAAATGTTTGTGTGATCCACAAATATTTGTTTCGGGTCTGGGTGTTGTGGGTTGGCAAGCCCTCGTAGTTCCTGATACCCACGAAACAGGTTAACCTAGTGTGGGGTCAGGACTATGTGTGTGTTGGGTGTATTCAGGTTTGGATTTTAAAAAGAATTGCTTAGATGGCTTGCCAACTATATTCTTAAAGAAATTCGAGCTGTGTAATGTGTTGGCAATATTTCTCATTGTATATACATTATGTAAGTATTTTGTGTAAATACAAAAATAAAAGGATGACACGTTTCACGGTGCATGGTCATTATCGACTATAGTCTATGGTCACGTGCAAAACCAGAGCTATTGAGTGCTAATTTGTCAAAACACACTTTGTTTGGAAGTCACCGTAGCCTTGAGGAAACAAATAATTCTGAAGTCATTTTAAATCTTGTGAAGATTAAAATGGACTGCAAATAGGACCTACCATTCTACGCTGTTCATTATTAGCCTCCTGGCGCAGTGGACGAGAAGTCGGCGCAGCGGTGAAACGAGAGGCCGCGGGTTCGATCCCTGCACCGAGACAATTTTTTGTTTTGGGTCTGGGTGTTTTCTTCCCAGAGGGGTTGACGTCAGGTAGGCGGCCGGTCGTAAAAACTACAAGCCAAATCTTTCTGTAACATGTCTTTATGTAGTAGTGATAGCTGAGCGGGGAGTGGCATGGACTGTCGAGACGAAAGTAGCAGGTTCGAAACCAGCCCCAAGTGCATACACCTCTGACTTAAGTAACGTGTGTATTAATTGATAATTATCACTTGCTTTAACGGTAAAGGAAACATCGTGAGTAAACCTGCATACCCGAGAAGTTCTTCATAAGAATTTCGAAGGTATGTGAAGTCTGCCAAACCGCATTAGGCCAGCTTGGTGGACTAAGGCCTAACCCCTCTCATTCAGTAGAGGAGGCCCGTGCCCAGCAGTGGGAAGTATATAATACAGGGCTAGTATTATTATTATTGAATGTTTGTGAATTTGGATGTTTGTCATCATGCCTTAAGTAACAGCTGATCTGTTTTGGATGAAATTTGGCACACAGGTAGACCATGACCTGGACTAGGACATAGGCTACTTTTTATCCTGGAAAAGTCCATTCACGCGGGCGGAGCCGGGAGCAAAATCTAATCTTTATATATATAATTCTACTGTACGTGTGTATGTCACTGAATTCCTCCTAAACGGTTGGACCGATTTGAATGCATTTTTTGTATGCTTTTGGGTGGCGCCCTGGATGGTTTAGATTCACAATTGGACCCGGTAGGTGGCGCTGCTGTAGTTGCGGGGAAGCCGCGCGGGACAGCTAGTAATTTATAAATTAATAAAATACTAGAACAGGTTAACTAATTTATTCCCCGCATCATTAACAAAAACAATACATATCCGGCAATTTTACTTCTCATACTTATAAATTCCATTGCCAGTCTTCCTTCCATATCTCCCTTGTTCAACTAATTTATCCAGGATGCCTATTGGTTCAAACACTGGGTTCCCCGTCTTCTCCAGCATGATAGCCAGGATGTACTTCTTGGTGTCTAGACCTGTGAAGTCGGCCAGTTCCAAAGGTCCCATGGGATACCCAGCGCCTAACTTCATCGCTGTATCAATGTCTTCCGCGGAGGCATCACCTACAAAATATAGTTAACAAATATTTCTAATATTTCTTTTTTCTAGCGTTATCAGGGCTTTTTTTTATAGCTTGAGTGACGAAACGAGCAGGTCGCTCGCCTGATGGTAAGCGCCACACCTGCCCATAAACAGAAGCAACGCCACACAGAACTCTGAATTACAATAGCATAACGTTTGACTGCGTTCGTCACCCCGAGACATAAGATTTTAGGTCTCATAATGCCCAGTAATTTTACTGGCTTCAATGTCCTCAAACCGAAACAAAAAAGTGTTGTTTGGCGACAGAAATAACAGGTTTTGAGGAAAGATCCGGGTGTCCAAATCCCCTCTCCCTTTCCCAAACCTTCAATAATCCCCTTAAGGTCAGCACCTCGTCCATGATTCTTCTGATGTTATGGGCCGTAGAGATCACTTACCATCAGGTGCCCACTTGCTCATTTAGTTAACCCCGCCCTACAGTAATAAAGAACCAACTCTAGTCAAGTTTTAACTAGGCTTAAATATAATACACGGCACTTTTATCAATAATCCGCCTTAACAATGAAAAGTTTATGGACTCGATATAAATACTTGAATTATTACATAATATTATGATGATAACATTAAAACGCCATTTTATCATAGAAATGTAGATAGGTAAATATCGCAAAATGTTATCTTTTGATAAAAAAAAATAGGTATGAGTAACGGTAAGCACTAATATATTTATCGGAATAAGTCCATGGTAGTAAAAAAACAAATTACGAGTGTCAGCACCGTTGCGAAAGAAGTAGCAACGCTTCTGGGGCTTAGGATTCGATTTCAGAAGTTAGACCAAGGATAGAATTTATAAAGACTTATTGAGAATTTAGCTACGGCTTATTAAGGCGTCTTCAGAAACGTCTTCACTAACCGTATTATACTTTTAAGGTTAATTAAAGAAAACCTGTTAAGTATTAACCTATGTTTTTATACTGTAAGAACATTTTATTCATTTTCCTGTATCGCTGTAGGTTTTATAAAAAAAGGCTTCTTCAGAAACGAATGACAATGGTTCAAATCCAGTTTAGTAAACTTTCAGGGACGGTTCGGGCTGAAGCCTGGGCGCTTGTCGCCTCGGGAATCCGGGGCCGTCCCTAATACACCGAAGATGGTCATCGGGGGATTTTAGTTGGTATTGCCGGCATAGTGTTAGGGACTGGGCCCAGCGGTCGTCCGGATGTTTCCATCTCTCCCGGGCGGCTTAACGCTGGGTCGTAAGGCCCGACGAGCCCAAAAATTACCGACTTTTTATGTGCGCTCCAAAGTTCGGAGACGCTTAGTTGAAATATCACTAAGCATTCACTCATCAATAGACTGATCGCTCCAGGGGTTGATTATCGCCCGCCCTGTGGATTGGGGGCGTTTGGAGAATTCCATCATGATATCCCCTGCCTGTTGTAAGAGGCGACTAATACGGGCCATCGGGGGTCGCGGGCGCGCAGAGGGGGGATGTCATAGCGTCTTTTCAGCTTCATACCGTGCAACCCCGGTGTTACCGGAGCCCCAAACCCCTTCCCCTTCCCTATCCCTTAATTATCCCTTTCCTTTAAGGTCGGCAACGCACCCATAATTCTTTTAGTATTGAGGGCGTACATGGGCGGTGGAGATCACTTACCATCAGGTGACCCACTTGCTCGTTTGCCGGCCTATGCTATAAAAAATAATGGACGGCAGCACGGGTGGTGGGGCCTCGTTTCAATTTGTCTCAGTGCGGAAATCGAACCCACGGCCTCTCGCTTCGCAGCCGGCTACTCGCTCGCTGCGTCACGGAACTAATGTTCGAGTCTGACAAGAACGTCGTTACTTACAACGCTAATGACTCTACTTGAAATATTTATTACCAAAGTAGATAATTTGTGGTAGAACCGCACACAAGGGGCCAAAGAGCCGCATGTTTTCAGACCACTGGGCTTTTTTATCCTGACATGGTAAAATTATTACACCACACCTGATGGTAAGCACAGTGCATTCAAAATATGCCGACCGTCGAGGAACGGAATGTCTCTCGGCAGAATAAGATTGACATGATTTTTTAAATTATTTAAATCAATAAGTCATATAAGTTACCTAATCTATTGCAGAAAGAATTAAGTTAGAAGCCATTCAAATCAAAAATCAATAGAGATACTTGTCAAATGACAGACGACGTAAACCTTGACGTCATCGTGCAAAATGGCCATTATGGTGCACATGTGCGAGCGAGATCGAGAGATGTACCTACTGCGCACCCACCTTTACGCCTACCAGTATTTAAAATCATAATTGCGGGCACATTATTGAACCAATTTTGAATGTAATTTAACAAAAGGGTTTCTTTATTTGTATTTTTTCTGATGCGTTTAAAACAATGTATAAAATTCAACATAGAAAATGAGTATACCTTCCGGAAGCACCCACAATAGCGAGTTCTGCATCATATATGTGACTATGAGAGAATGAGATGAGAATGGAGTTTGTCATGCAATAGGACATAATACGCTCATAAATGAAATGGTTTCCCGTCTGACTTCTACATATAATACTCTTTTTAGTGACATTGATATATTTGCCTCCTTCAAGCAGATTTTTAAATATCAAATTCTAAAACAATTATCCCGTAAAATTATCTTTTTACTACTTTTATATATTTATATACCTACTATATTTATATTTTAGTATACACTCTTAATTATACATTGTTAATTTACCTACACACTCTCACGTTACACATAACCATTATTAAATTATTTAAATCTCATTTCCAACTTCCAAAGTATCTCTCATCGCTTCCTTTCACCACGACTGTACCTAATTTTACAATGTAAGTAGTGATATCCTGTAATTGGCGAAGAAATGCAGAACATGTATACGATTTTCTTTTGTAATAAATAAGCTGTTGGATGTCCAAATAAATAAATAAAAACACCAACAATAAAAAACAGCATATATTAAAAACATTGATCATTTCGTATATTTATAAAATCCCTCCCCAACCTTTCTTCCAAGCTTGCCCTCAGCCACCATTTTGTCCAGCAGTGGAATAGGCTTGAAAACCGGGTTCTTGGTCATTTCGTACATGACTTGCAGTGCAAATTTGTTGGTATCCAGGCCGGTGTAGTCTGCTAATTCGAATGGACCCATAGGATATCCTCCGCCTAACTTCATCCCAATATCGATGTCTTCTTTGGAAGCATCACCTAAGACAAAAAAGGATAACCGGTGAATTAATATTTTCATATCACATACCGGGTATAAGCGCGGCTTCTGAAGCCGAAACGGAAATAAAACACTACCTTAACATAAACGGGAAAAAAAATATTTTGTTGTTCACTTGTCATTTTGGAAACGTAAGCCCGCAATGTATAAATAACTAATATTAAAGTCGTGGTCAATGATCCGCACGCATTACCGCATTTTAATACTCAGTAGGGATATCGCCCCGTGCGCCGCGCTGAACAGCTGATTCCGAGCGTCAACTGTTTTTTTATAAGTTTTACATTACGTTATTACGAAAAATACTATTATTATTATTGTTTAAATGAAACTTAATTATATTATTGGTCCAAATACGACTGTGCGCGAAAAAAAAACTATTAGTTTGTTACGCTTTCACGCCTAAATCACTGAACCGATTTTGATAAATTTTGATGTAGAGAAAGATGGGACCCTGGAGACGGTTATAGGCTACGTTTTATTACGGAAAAGTCTATTCACGCGGGCGGAGCCGCGAGCAAAAGCTAGTATTTTATAAATAGTTCAACTCATTTGTGCATGTGTTGGAATACCAACAATAGTGTGCATGTTTTTTTTTTTTTATAGTATAGGCCGGCAAACGAGCAAATGGGTCACCTGATGGTAAGCGATCTCCACCGCCCATGTACGCCCACAATACAAAAAAATTATGGGCGCGTTGCCGACCTAAGGAAAGGGATAATAAGGGATTGGGAAGGGGAGGGAGATTTAGGTTTATGTATAGACACAATGCCAACGTGCTAGTCAGACACAGGGCGATCACTGCCACACAAATCAAAACTATACATTTAAAAGCTCACACATACCACATGCACCAATATGCCCAATCATCCATACTAGTTGTGAGGTCGAAAGTCGACCAATATAATTATATACTTTTCTTTTTATTTCATAGACTGGTCATCGAGCAAGTGGGTCACCTGATGGTAAGCGATCTCCTCCGCCCATGAACGTCCACAATACAAAAAGAATCATGGGCGCTTGCCGACCTTAAAGGAAAGGGACAATTAAGGGATTGGGAAGGTGAGGGGGATTTGGGCCTCCGGATATCTCACTTCCGTACGAAACGCAGCAGCAAGCTGCTACTTTACGTCGGTTTTCTGTGAGACAGTGATAACGACACGGACGAGCCCATTCACGCTGTAGACAAAACTGTCTGTTCGTCACTTTTCAGATGAAAATATATTTTTTTTATAAATATGTTCATTTTTCTAAGCTACCTGTGTAAGGATAATATCTCGCTTCTGTATTTTTTTGTGATTTAACCAGATTTATTAAGCTATATGTCTGTTTTCACAACCTAGAAAGGGCCAATAGGGATTTTGTTACATACTGTATAGATTCCATTTCTTAAATTATATCACCTTTCACAATAAAGCATACAAATACATAGAGACTTCCACCGAAACAAATAAACCCTTTAAAACACAATTATAACAATCCCCATCACATGCAACTATTTTATACAATGTGTTACAGAAAGGTGTGGTCAGATATTGGCAACGTATAATGTACGATATAGGTATTACACGATTCCAAAATTATTGTACGTTGTACATACATACTACATCCCCCCGTAGTACTAAACCCTATTGCATTGCTAGGACATAAATAAAGCATTTTTATTATATTCGTATTAGCATCATCGAATGTGCAACTTATCGATATTGGACTTGCAAGTTTGGTCAACACTGAATGATAAACAGCTGATACGAACGAAGCTGTTAGCTACTAAGCGCGCAGTGATAATACAAATAATTTATAGTGATGTAATCATATCGATCTTAAAAGAAGAGTGATAGTATTACTGTGAAATTTTAGAATGTCCAGATTTAGATTAAGATTCGATGCATAAAGACTCACTGTCAGGTGTATGTAACGACCCTAAAATACGACCACACCTTTCTGTAACACGTTGAATACAGCTCTCGACATCGAAATAAGATATAACTCTCATATGAATCTGCCAAAAAATACGGCTCCACTTACTTACACATGCAAAGGTAAAATCACACGTAACACTCATACACGCAACAAATATTTATGAACGTTCAAAATCAACTTTATTTCATAAAAGTAAATGTCTAAATATTAAATTTCTAAATCGAGATACGACGTTCTGCACTGCGCAAAAAATTAGACGTATCAAGTGTCAACTAGATATGAGACACAGACTTTTATAGCCCCGCCCCTTTGCGCAGAGTTTTGGTAGGGTAATTCTTTTGCTTGAGTTATGTTTCAGGTCATCTTATTTCGACGGGTCTCGTGTTAAAATAATAAATTAAATACAATAAATTCGCAGAAAATTTAAATAAAATACTTACATAAATGTGGCAAAATCATCGAATACCAATGGATTCATGATAAAAATGAGTTCAATAGGTATTTACAAAATATACATTCACCAAGGTATATTTTTTGATCACCATATTATAAAACAGACTACTATAACGCGCCAATACATTCCCGTAGGTAAATTTTATAGTACGTGGGACCCGCGAGTGTGCGCTCGCGTCACCTACACCTTTTATAGTTTGGTAGTGCTTGGTAGTGATTGCTAGTGCTTGCTAGTGATTGGTAGTGCTTGCTAGTGGTTGGTAGTGCTCGGCAGTGATTGCTAGTGCTTGGTAGTGTTTGCTAGTGCTTGGTAGTGCTTGGTAGTGATTGCTAGTGCTTGGTAGTGTTTGGTAGTGATTGCTAGTGCTTGGTAGTGCTTGCTAGTGGTTGGTAGTGATCGGTAGTGATTGCTAGTGCTTGGTAGTGATTGCTAGTGCTTGCTAGTGTTTGGTAGTGCTTGCTAGTGGTTGGTAGTGCTCGGTAGTGATTGCTAGTGCTCGGTAGTGATTGCTAGTGCTTGGTAGTGCTCGGTAGTGATTGGTAGTGCTTGCTGGTGATTGGTAGTGCTTGCTAGTGCTTGGTAGTGCTTGGTAGTGATTGATAGTGCTTGGTAGTGATTGCTAGTGCTTGGTAGTGCTTGCTAGTGCTTGGTAGTGCTTGGTAGTGCTTGGTAGTCGGCCGCGAGTAGTCATGTTTTTTCATATAACGTATGTTGCGTCCCTTATGTACCAAGTGTATAAGTATACGATGTAATATATACTTACTTCAATACATGGACCATGTGTTTTCTTTAAATAACTTATAAACGTTATACTACCTAATTTAAATAAAGTTTCAGATAATTTACTTGTCTCATAAAAAGACATTCACGCGGACGGATCAGTGAATATTTACTTAGATACTCATAAAACGGCCCACAAACTCAATATTTTAGCATGCATACATACATACGCACTCACGCCTGTAATCCCCGAAGGGGTAGGCAGAGGTGTAACCAGTACACCCACATTTCGCCGAGCGTATCTCCGTCCCTTATGTGATAGGGGGCGAGCCTATCGCCATACCGGGCACAAATTCCAGACTCCGGCCTGATACTGAGCATTGCGTAATAGAAAAACCCAATACCACTTTACCCGACCCGGGGATCGAACCCGAGACCTCAGCGTTGGCCCCAATCGTAACGCGTACGCATTACAACTGCGTCACCGAGGCAGGCACTATTTTAGCATGCAATTCACACAAAAGCGTTTATGTAACAAGTGAATATGTATACACTAAATGCAAACCATTCAAGGCAAAAGGCCAAAACCAAAGGGAAATATTATAAATAAATACACCCAACAGTCACACACATAGTCCTGACCCCACACTAGGTAAACCTGTATCGTGGGTATCGGGAACTACGAGGGACTTGCCAACCCACAACACCCAGACCCGAAACAAATATTTGTGGATTAGACAATCATTGTCTCGGTGTGGGAATCGAACCCACGGCCTCACGCTTCGCAGCCGGCTACTCGCCCACTGCACCACGGAGGCTGTCGATATTCCGATATTATTATATTCCAGGGCCATTGTTTTTATTATCTACACCAAGTCAATTACATCAGTTTGTGTTAAGTATTATGTGTTAAATATGTATAAAACGTCCTACAGAAAAGTCTTCAGCACACAGGCTCTTTCAGGTGTTATTTTGTATATAAATTAGAAGATACGTACATAATATTTCCGTAGAATTACGTACACGTTATTCATATTTATTAAAAAGTGAGTGTCGTTCATAATAATTAATAATGATGCCATCAAGCTTATTTATATAATTTGAATCACTCGTTTATTAAAATCGATAATAAACGAGTGATTAAAATTATAGTTAAAATAGGTTTCGGTTATGAAATGATCCGGTACATAGGTGCTTACTGTAAGGTGTTTAGGCCGGCAAACGAGCAAGTGGGTCACCTGATGGTAAGTGATCTCCACCGCCCATGTACGCTCACAATACCAAAAGAGTCACGGGTGCGTTGCCGACCTTAAAGGAAAGGGATCATTAAGGAATTGGGAAGGGGAGGGGGTTTGGGCTTCCGGATATCTCACGTAACTAACTGCTGCTGGTTTAATAATTGGCAGGTCCCTCGTATGCAAGAGGCCGTCTGGATTGGTATCAATACTTTGTCTATTTCTGCCGCCAAACAACAATGTGTAAGCACTTTTGTGTTCCGGTTTGATAGACATTGAAGCCAGTGAAATTACTAGGCATTATGAGACTTAACAACTTAATTCTTGGGGTGATCAATACAGCCCAGTGAAATGCAGTGCTTTGTAATTCAAAGTTGTGTTGTGTTGCTTCCTTTTATGAGCAAGTGTGGCGCTTCCGATCAGACGAGCGACCTGCTCGTTTCGTCATTCAGGTGGTAAAAACAAAAATAATTGAGAACATCCTCTTTTGACGTCGGTAAAAAAATCTAAACCAGTCAAGTCCCTATTTACTCCTAAATTCCTGTTTACCTCGTTTCGGGTGTACCGATTCAGAACATATAACTGTTTAGTAATTACCAACCTCTTTCATACATCCTAAGGGCTTCCGCACTATAAGGCCCCAGTAGTCTATTGACCACAAATCCAGGAGTGTCCTTGCATGTGATACAAGTCTTGCCGACAGACTTGCCCCACTCCATCATGGTTTTGTAAGTTTCCTCTGAGATGTGATCACTCTTAATCACTTCTAGAAGACGCATCATCGGCACCGGGTTGAAGAAATGGAGACCACCGAATCTGGAGAGGAAATAAATAATATTTTTTTATAAGTTTGTTCATGTTTCAGTTTGAAGGACATTGAAGCCAGTGAGATTACAGGGCGTTATGAGACATAACATCTTATGTCTCGGGGTGATGAGCGCATTCCAGTGCCATGCATTGCTTTGTAATTCAAAATTCTGTGTGGTGTTGCTTCTGTTTATGGGCAGGCGTGGCGCTTACCATCATGCACTCAGGGTAATAAAAAAAAAAAAATTGTCTATGCTCATTGAGATAGCAGTGATAGCTCAGTGGGGAGTGGTATGGACTGTTGAGACGAAAGTCGCAGGTTCGATAACAGCCCCAAGTGCATACACCTCTGACTTTTCTAAGTTATGTGTGTATTAATTGTTAATTATCACCTGCTTTAACGGTGAAGGAAACATCGTGAGGAAACCTGCATACCTGAGAAGTTCTTCATAAGAAGGTATGTGAAGTCTGCCAAGCCGCATTAGGCCAGTGTGGTGGACTAAGGCCTAACCCCTCTCATTCAGTAGAGGAGGCCCGTGCCCAGCAGTGGGAAGTATATAATACAGGGCTAGTATTATTATTATATGCTCATTAAGGAAGAACATCAAAACTTTCAAGACCCATTGAACTTGGAATCACAACAGAAACTATTTTTCTATGAGGCCAAACTAAAAGTAAATTGTAGGTACATACTTGTCCTTCCTTTTAATGCCCTCTCCAATAGCGTTGACCGATATGGACGAGGTGTTAGTAGCTAATAATGTATGTTCAGGTGCTAACTGAAATAGTACATAATATAAAAATTAGAAACACATTTTGAAGGACACTTGTGTCTACAGCACGAATGGGCCGACTCGTCCGGGTCGTTACCACTGTCTCACAGAAAACCGGCGTAAAGTAGCAGCTTGTTGCTGCGTTTCGTATGGTGAGTGAGATATCCGGAGGCCCAAACCCCCTCCCCTTCCCAATCCCTTAATTATCCCTTTCCTTTAAGGTCGGCAACGCATCCATAATTCTTTTAGTATTGTGGTCGTACATGGGCGGTGGAGATCACTTACCATCAGGTGATCCACTTGCTCGTTTGCCGGCCTATGCTATAAAAAAAGGACTAAAGCCTGTGAAATGACTGGGCATTGAGGCTTAATATCTTATTTCTCGGGGTGATGAGCATAGTCCAGTGTTTGCAATGCTTTGTAATGCAAATTTATGTGTGGTGTAGCTTCTGTTTATAGGCAGGCGTTACGCTTACCATCAGGTGAGCGACCTGCTCGTTTCATCATGTAGGCTCATAAATAAAATTTAAAGCAAATCGTATAAATTACTAGCAGACCCGCGCGGTTTCACCGGCGTACATATCAATGCTCCGCTCCCGTGTTTCATACAAAGTTCAACCAGCGGGGTTAGAATGTGGCTTAAGGGGTAAGACACGAACGATCGTGCCGTCTGATTGTGGTTAGTCGAGCGACCAGCGTGTGACGTTATCATACTCATATTATAAATGTGAATGAAAGTTTGTTTGTTATGCTTTCACGGGAAAAACTACTTAACCGATCATCATGAAACTTTGTACACATATTCTTGGAGGTGTAAGATGTAACATAGGATACTTTTAATAAAAAAAAATCTATTTGCTTGCTACGCTTTCACGCCTAAATCACTGAACCGATTTTGATGAATTTTGATGTAGAGATAGATGGGACCCTGGAGACGGTTATAGGCTACGTTTTATTACGAAAAAGTCTATTCACGCTAGTACGATATAAAGCTAGAATGTACGGCGTTTAGACGGAACACGAAAGTCTGCTGATTCCTATTGAAACACGCGAGACGATATCGCTTAGAGTTTAGACAACGCAATGGAACGTTTAGTTTTTGTTTTTTTTTATTCTGAGGGGACAGTCGAAGACTGTAATGTATACAATAGACAGGCTGTTTGGAAGTCAACTTGCGTCACATAACGCGGGAGTTTGACAGCTCACAGACAGGGAGTGCGATAGGGGTTCTAGTTGAGAGTAAGCGAGATGGTAATATTGAGTTACGGTCAATTAACCGCAACTTAGTGGTACAATTTCTATGTACCGCGAAACTTGTCTAGTAGTATACATTAAAGTCTTTGGGGGCAGTACGTCACTGGGTTACACTGGGATGTATTTGAGATTTCGAAATAAAATTAAACCACGATAAAATCCGTATAAACTAGTTTCATTTCAATATGTAATTGATCTTATCGATCGTAATAAACGAGTGAATTAGCGTGAATTTTAGGATGTCTAGATTTTGATAAGATACGGTACATAAATACTCAGTGTCAGGTGTATGTAACGACCCTTAAATATGACCACACCTTACTGTAACACGTTGTATAATAGATTAAATATTGTCAATTTAAATTGCTTACCTGATCAAGCTTATTAAACAGTTCTTGCTTGACATCCAATTTCTCCACAATAGCCTCAATGATCAGATCAGCGTTGGCTCCATCTTCGATCTTGGTGGACACCTTGATTCTGCCCAAGGAATCCCTTACAAAGCCCTCAACCTTCGCTGCATCATCCTTGTGGAGTTTCTTAGCTACTCTGGTCAGGTTCGCCTGGATAGATTTCTGGGCCTTCTCCAGCAGCTCAGGTTGTATGTCCACTATGGTCACATTTTGACCTGCTTGCGCTGTGACCTTTAAATTTCAAGGACCTTAGAATTAAATATTGTATTCAGTGGTGAGAGGGTGTCTGATAAGATATTTTACTTAACTGCATAAATAATTCCTACTATCCTACCACTATTATAAATCTGAAAGTTTTAATGTTTGTGTGTTTGTGAATTTTGATGTCCATCACCGCGGCGTAACGTCTGAATGGTTTTGGATGAAATTAGACAGGTAGACCATCACCTAGATTAGGACATTGGCTACTTTTTTATCGCGGAAAAGGCAGACGATAGCAAAAACTAGTCTTCTTTATTATTACGTAAAGAGAACACTTTGGACCCCTTTTAAAGCAATATACGCGGACGTAGGAGTGTGAGATTTGACATAGTTAAAATTTATATGGAGGAGTGTAGAATGCTATTTAAATATAATATCTGCAACAAATACATGAAAATAAATTAAATTAAACATTCATTGTTTACGTTTCAATGTCAAATCTGGTTAAGTCTTGCAGCTGGCGTTATAAAGCAAAAAGTATATGATTATAGAGGTCGAATTTAGATCACTACGGGACAACTAGTAATCTTATATATAAAAATGAAAGGCTAAATTTGTTGCTAAGCGCATAACTCGAGAACGGCTGGACCGATATTGATGATTTTTTTTGGCTGTGTTTAAGTGTGTTCCTGGATGGTTTATATTCACTATTGGACCCGGTAGGTGGTGCTACAATCGGGTTCTAACTATCAATTATATTTTGCGGGTGAAACCGCGCGGGACAGCTAGTACATATAATAATAATAATATACAACAGTCAAACAAATTCCTGATCCCACAATAGGATAATCTGTATCAAGGGTGTCAGGAACTACGAGGGACTTACGGTCCCACAACACCCCAACTTGAAACAAATATTTGTGCATCACCAAATATTTGCCACTGCATTTACTATTAAGTGAACTGTAGTTACTTTGCTATGCCAGGATACCTAATACTTGATTTACTTTCCCTAATCTCAAATCGCATCCGATGGTAACTATAATTGGTTTTTCACCATATTCATGGTGATTAAAAGGTAAGCACATGATTTGTTACTTAATTGATTTTTATATTATGTTAGTAGTGTGTTTTACCTAATGGTGTTGCTATTAAATAAATAAATAAATAAATTATATTCAACAGAAAATGTGTCATTTCCACGGACGTATATAATATATATACATATATATAATGCGACGATGATTGTTCCGATGTTGTTTCGTATAGTTATCATTGAATTTGATGCCACAACGAACACACAAAAATCTTAATGCATAGAAATCGCAAGTGAACTTACTTCAACAGTTCAACTGCCGTGACCAAGATTAGATCTTTCTCACGTGTAACCTGATTTGCCTGCACTAACGCCGTAAGACGTCACCGAACATACAAAAATGTAAAAACTTTAAATAAATAAAATACACCCGACAGTCACACACACAGTACTGATCCCTCTCTAGGTGAATCTGTATGGTGGCTATCAGGAGCTACGAGGGACTTACGGTCCCACAAACACCCAGAACCCAACAGTCACACACATAGTCCTGTCCCACTCTAGGTGAATCTGTATGGTGGCTATCAGGAGCTACGAGGGACTTACGGTCCCACAAACACCCAGACCCGAAACAAACATTCTGTGAGTTACTCAAACAACTATCTCTGTGCGGGAATCGAAACCGCGGCCCCTTGTTTCACAGCAGTTTACTCGCCCACTGCGCCATGGAGGCTGTCATTCCTTCTTTTCGTCACGTTTTTGTCTTTGTGAACAATAGCTGTGATGCCGTTCGTGATTACTTTAACCCGACCAAGTTTACGCGAATGTAAATTGTTAATAGTTGTAAGTCATCGTACAAAATAAAGGTCATCTAACAATAATAGCCATTTAAATGCTAATTAAATGTGATTCCCACAAATGGCTTTATAAAATACTCTTTTATTTAAGTACTTGGCAAAGTCCAATCTCCATTAAGTGGTATAGTATAAAACAATGATAACACTGAAACATCAGGCTCGCTCCACACATAAGCCGATTTGAGTAAAATTGACATTTAATTAGAAATAACGTGTTTGTTTTTACTGACTAAATTTAGACAATAAAAAAGACCCTTTTTATGGAATAAATGTCTAGGTGCTTACTGTACACGCGCAATAATTATATAACAATGATCATATCTAATAACTATAAGTTTAAGTGAGGACTAAAGACAAAGTTCATTAAGTACGGATAGCATAATCTATCAGTATTTGAGACTAGGTGGAACAGGTATTTGTATACTATATTTGAGACTAGGTGGAACAGGTATTTGTATACTATATTTGAGACTAGGTGGAACAGGTATTTGTATACTATATTTGAGACTAGGTGGAACAGGTATTTGTATACTATATATCTAAAGTATAGGTATACTATATTTATTTCTTTACCCCATCGTTAATGTTTCTCGCCCAATGTGTAGAGGACATAATACTTCACTGGATATAAACAGGTTGAAATATGGCAGAATTAGATAAGATATGGTGTTTTTTATGGATATTGTTAAGATAAAAATGTCAATAAAATAAATAATATGAATAACATGGAACACCTTAGTTGCAAAGAATATAATAATAATAATAATACACCCAACAGTCACACACATAGTCCTGACCCCACACTAGGTAAACCTATGTCGTGGGTATCAGGAACTACGAGGGACTTGCGTTCCCACAACACCCAGACCCGAGACCAATATTTGTGGTTCACACAAACATTTGTCTCGGTGTGGGAATCGAACCCACGGCCTCTCGCTTCGCAGCCGACTACTCGCCCGCTGCGCCACGGAGCTGTCAAATATGAAACCTAAGAATCAGTTATTTTTTTTTTTTTTTTTTTTTTTTTTTCATTTATTGGGGATAACAAACAGTTACATAACGGCAGTATCTTAGAAATAACAAAATCAAAATAGTCTTAATGTAACCAACACCGCTATCCACGATTATATAGTTAGATAGACACATTAGCAGAACTTAATTTTTATTATGTAATATAAACCTAAAACAGTGATTTAACTATTATAGTGATACAGTGAAAGAAAAACATACAAACATGTATTCACAATAAATTACTTTTTCGATCAAAACCAAGAAATAATATAGTTACTTCCGTAAAATAACTTCAAATAGAATGAATAATATATATATAATAATAATAATAATAATACGTGCATACGTAAATAATGACAATGTTTTATGAGACACAATAAACCATTTCGTGCTAATTTATCGAATTTAACGTTCGCAGCTATTCAAACAACAACTGCTCCTGTCGCTCTCTCGCAGGCGATTAAATAAGTTGCGGTCAATTGACCGTAACTAAGTGCGCAATTTCTTTGTACCGCACAGCTTGTCTAATAGTATACATTAAGGTCTTTGATGCCACTTGGAAAAAACGGGGTTATTAAAAACCAGAATACAAGTCGCAACCTCCATCCCGGTAAAAACGCAAGAACGTACCCTTCCACGCCAAGCACAAGCAGTAGAATACCAGATACTGCTACCTACCATTCGTTTCCTGAAGTCTAGTAAAAACTTGTTTCTTATATTGTGGATGTGATAAGGCAAATATATCAATGTCCGTAAAGTGATCATTATAAGATTGCATTAAACGTCGCAAGGGAGCTCGTTCACCAGCTTTAGTTTTACATAGCTTGGGCGCAAATAAGTTATGTGCATAGGCATTACGTATGCGCAGTGAACTGCTAGGAGTACGAATGCATATTTGATTGATCAACCGACTACAATCAATTTTATAATGGCATATGTTGTAAAGGAGCATTTGATCGTGAAGGGTTCTACGAGTTTCTAGAGAAGTCATTGAGAATTTACTTAAGAGACAGAGATAAGAAGATTTTACACGGAAACATTTATAATTTATTGTGCGCAGAAATTTACGTTGTACTAATTCAAGTTGGTTACTGTATTTTTGATAACAGGGGTTCCATACCGGGATGCCATACTCAAGTATCGGTCTAATTATTGATTTATACAATAGCAAATAAGTTGCAGGCCGCTGGAATTGTTTACAAGTTCGCATTATAAATCCATATAGTCGGAAGGATTTATTGATAATACTATTAATATGTGCTTCAAAGTGAAGTTTTGAGTCGAATAGTACACCGAGGTCTTTGATGAGTGTAGTGTTTTCGAGAGGTGTATTACAAAGAGAATAACTGAAATTAATTACATTCATTTTTTTGGTGATGGATATAGATTTGCATTTATTTAAGCTAAGTTGAAGTTTATTATGAAGACAATAAGCAGAAAAACGATCAATATCTTGCTGCAGCTTAAAGCAGTCGGATATAGTATTAATAATACGAAAAATCTTTAAATCATCTGCATATAACAGAAAGTGAGAATTACTGAAACACATGTTTATGTCATTTATGAAAAGAACAAACAATAATGGACCTAATATGGACCCTTGCGGTACACCAGAGGTGACATTAATTACATCAGAAGAAAAACCATTGATTACAACTCTTTGGCTTCTACACATTACGTAAGAGGCGAACCAGCGTAATAGGTCGCCCCGTATGCCATTGTACGCAATTTTTTTTAATAATATGTCGTGGTCCACCTTGTCAAAGGCTTTGCGGAAATCGGTGTAAATAGAATCAACTTGCAGACGGTTATCCATGTTTTCGAACAAGAAATTTGTGTATGTAACGAGATTAGTAACAGTCGAACGGTTTTTTACAAAGCCATGCTGCTCTGGAATAATAATATTGTGTATGCTAGGGTATATAGCGTCGTGAATTAAGCGTTCTAGTACTTTTGACAAGGAGGACAGCAACGATATAGGGCGGTAGTTAACAACCTCATTCTTGCGACCATTTTTATATACAGGAGCTATGTTTGCGGTTTTCCAAATTTGTGGTACAATTCCTTCTTTAATGCTACGGTTAAAAATCAAGTGAAGCGGTATACATAGAGAATTTGCTGTATATTTAAGAAAAAATGGAGGAATTCCGTCAGGTCCTGACCCTTTCTTTACATTCAAGGATTTGAGAGCTGCAAATATGGTATCTTTTGTGAAATAGATATTAGAAATAACTAAATTATTACAGGAAGAAGGTAACGAATCTAATTCTGAGGCGTTGAACACTTGGGATGTGACTCCTTCATAGACTGAGCTAAAATAAGACGAAAAAAGTTTACAGATGCCTTCCGGCGTAGAGGACTCTTTGCCCTCGAAACTCATATTATTTGGAATACCTGTCCTATCATATTTGCTATTAACATAAGACCAAAACGCTTTAATGTCCTCGCACATACCCTTTTCGATTGATTCTATGTAGGTATTGAGACACACTTTTGAAAGATGTTTAAAACGATGACGTAGTATCGAGAATATTTCATAATCCGATGTGTTACGGTACTTTTTCCATTTTATCCATATTTTTTCCTTATTTTTGAAAATATGTATAAGTGGTCGAGAAAACCAAACTGGAAACTCATTCGACTTAGCAGGTCGTAACGGCACATTATTCTTTATGATTTTATAAACGATTTCATAGAATTTCTGAACAGCCTTCTCTAACGGTAGATGAACCAGAGTTGCTTCCCAATCAACGTTATTAATATCCTTATTTATAGCATCGTAATTTGCTTCTGTAAATCGATATCTGGGTACTGAGCAGCGTATCATAGATTTAACTGACAGGCTATGAGTTGTGAGTAGGCAAATAGGTGGGTGATAATTATCTGGGGGAGTTATGGGATTAAGCGGGAGAGTACAAGTAATACTGTCGTCGTTCGAGATAACGAGGTCTAAGATACGGTTCAGGTTATTCCTTATGTTGTTAAATTGTTTACAGTTTAGCATCGACAAAAAATTACACAGGAGTTCATTGGTAGAACCCATATTATATGATACGGTCGGGACTAGCGCACCAGCGCCAGAGTCAACCCAATTGAGGTCAGGTAAATTAAAATCACCAACTATGTAGATGTTGCCGGCAGACAAACCCAAAATTTCATCCTGAAGACTATTTAGAAACGAATAGTAAGTATCAACATGCTGGTTCGGTGGAATGTATACAGCACATATTATATGACACTCATCTCGCACGTTTGAAGTGAGTTTCAGTAAAACATAATCAATATTAGCGGGCAGTGTATGAATATCTTCGCCGGAATGAGAACTCGCTTCTAACGTACACCGTGCGACGTGCAAACCCCGGCGCACGGCGATCAAGACACCGCCACCGTCAGATTTATTGCATGCCGCACGGTTTCTGTCACAGCGGAACACCGCGTACCGGGAGTCGAATAATTCTGTGTCAGCAATATTTGGTGTTAACCAAGTTTCCGATAAAACTAATATATCATAACAATCGATTAGTACGTTACTGAATAAAGTATACAATTTAGTCCTCAAACCGCGGCAATTCTGATAATATATACTTATCTTATTAGCCATTTATATACTATGAAAACATATCGATATAGTGTTATAATCTTACTCGCGCGCATGAATGTAGGAAGAACTCTCAATATATACGTGTATGTAAACCGACTAGTACTATGTACCACCGAGTTTAGTAGTGATATAATACTTCGCATGGAAATAACTGACGCAGCTATTATATTAATATAATGTGTACACAGACAAGAACTGATATTAAACAACATATTAATAAGTAGGATAAATATTGTTAAAGTAGCAAGCCTGCTATTAAATAGCGGACGGTTGTTATAGCAAAAACCATTTAATAAAATTAAAAATAAAACCAAGCAAACTGTGGTCTCATTTTGTAGTAATAAACAACTAGGAAACAATGTCTTCATATTTAAAGCATACCGGAAGGTAGTATGGAAAAAAGTGGCAAATAAACGCTTATCTAAACGTAAACACATAGAGTAATGTGCGATGCGTATTCTGCAGTTTACATTATTATGATATATTTTTTTATCACATTCTCGTAGTTTAAGGTAACTAAAATAAACTAACGTCGATACACTGACAATGCACGTATACAACACTGCGAAAAAAATATTATTATCACTTTGAACACCGAGGCTTGAATTTAAGTATATCCTTTTCTGATCGGATCGCGAAGACCGGCGATGTTTCGTCTGCTCTGGCCAAAATACCACCGTGCTTAACCCAGACGAAACGGTACCCATATCGCTTAGCTGCGTCTCGTGCTTGGCGAAACAAGTTTTTGTTGAATATAGTTAGATGTTCATTAATGTAAATCTTTTGGGGTGTGCCTAGTATGTTGACTTGGTCTGAGGTAATGCCTTTCATTAATCGTGCGGCGGATAAGAAGTTATCGCGTATGGCTTGAGTGGTGAATTTCACGATCACATTTTTTGGGTGTGAGCTAGTAGCCTTCAACTGTGGAACGCGATGTATTGCAGCAATGTCATGACTAGACAATGGATGCTTTATTAAGTTGGCTGTACTTGTTATAATCGTCATAAGGTTTTCACCTCTCTTATCGGGTAGGTTACTAATTTCAATATTGCATCTACGCGACATCTGTTCCATAACTTCTATTTTGGTGGTTAATTCGGTAATTTTATGCTCATATTCCTGAGAAAGAACTGGGAGTTTTTCGAGAGAGCAGACTCGCTTTTCCATCTCGTTTGTTCGCACTTCAATATCATCATATTTATCGCCGATGAATTTAACAGATTTCTTGATTTCTTCAAAATCGTTCAGGAGTTGAGACATTTTTTGATCTTGTTTCGAAAAATATGAGTCAAGAGTACCCAGCATTTTTTCTTGAAATCCTTGTAGATCTCTACGTAAATCGGGTTCATGTGGACATGACGCAGTTTTCCTATATGTTATGTACGGAGGAGGTGACGATTCTTTATCAATTAGAGATCCATCAACACTCATTTCACCAGATTGACTATCACCGTTATCGGATTGATTGAACGTACTATAATGCTGTTTGCTCATAGTAAAGTGAACGCAAACGTTCTCTGTAACGCAAACTACTCTGTGCCCGTTTTGTTGCGACCGAGTGTAGGCGCACGACGCGACGACTCGACTCACGCGAACTGTACAATGACTGAGCGGCGGAGACACCACGGACGACCGACTGTCACTACGGCGCACGGCTTAATTTTATTTATGTATGTAAAATCATTTTCTAGTTATGTAACTAGAAAATGATTTTACATACATAAATAAAAAAAAAATGATAACAGAATGAAAAATATATACAACAGGCTACAGGAAGGTGTGCTCATAATAATATTTAAGGGTCGTTACATACACCTGACAGTGAGAGTTAATGTACCAACCAGGTCTTCTGTCAAAATCTAGACACCCTAAACTTAAAGTTAATTTTAATAACTAGTTTATTATTATGATGGATAAAATTGATCACATCCCTATAAAATAAATGAATTGCGTGAGCGAAAGTAACAATGCTGGAGTAAGACTAACATTCAGTTGTTCATAAGTGTTGCCCAAAGATGAAAATTTAATATTGAAATGTTTGATACTTATTCTATAATAAAGTAAATGCTTTATTTATTTTTTAGCAATGCAATGGGATTAGGTACTATGGAGGGTAAAATACTATTATAATACAGTATTCCTTATATAAATTTGACCACACCATTCTATAACACATTGTATAATTATCACATGTAAGGGTAAGGTACTTGGTTTAATCTACATAAGATAAATGAAGATTAAATGATTACATTCAATATCTTTTATCATTATAAAATAATATAAAAATAAATGATTCAACCTAGTGTAAAGTACAGTGTAGTCCAAATAATATAATTTCGACCCATAAGAGCATATATGTCGTAGATTACATAGTAATTTAATATGATTTAAATTCACATAAGTTGTATTGTGCAGCTGTAATATTGTTTAACCTATAAGGGATTAGGAAAGTGTCACACAAGTTTAATTACCATTAAACTCAATTTGGCATTTTAAGCTAAGTCTTGACAAAATACAGAATTACATATAATGATATTATATTTTATGTTCTATTTACAGTATAGTTTTTAATTTACTCACAAGATGGTCCCTATAAAATATTAGTCCTGGTATTTGTTTAACAGACTTCGTTTCACTAATTACACAAACGTGATGCTTAAAACTAGTTACTATGTGCATTAAGTACTTACTCATGTTGATAGTTGTTTTGACACACTTATCTTTATCAAGTACATAAAATTCGCTTACCTGTGCGATTCCAGAGCCCATAAGGCCTCCGCCAACGACTGTCACAGTTTTAATCGCATTTAAATTAGCAGAACTCGAAAAGTTTCGAGTTAATCCCACAAGTTTATTCATTGTAATTTCGTGATTACGTTCGTGATGCTATTCAAGCGAAAGCCGGTCACTATCTGACATATTCTGTTTCTGACGTACGTGTATGTAGCACGGTTTACGCGTGGATTTGTTGTAAACTTTGCGCGCTAGTCATTGTAAGGTAAAGCCGGTACAAATGGAAAACACGATAAAAAAATTACAATCGTAAGGTGGTATTAAAGTGTTCACTTACCTGTCTGTCGGTACCTGTAGGTATTCAGTAGGTGATAAAGGGATTACACAATACATCTTGATATATTGTATGCTAATAAAGTAATAAATTATCACGTTTATAATAAACCACAGCAAGTGTTTATTTTCTTTTCTGACACTTGACAGTCCACTTGACACTTCAGTTCACTTGAGTTGCCAGATCTCCTGATTTTCCAGTAAATCCACGGACTATCCTAAAAATTCAAGACATTCGCGTGGGCATAGCCAGCCAGGTAGTAATATATTATGAATGAATCGCCAACGTAATAAACATTGATTGAGTACAATACTATATTAGGAGTAGCCGTAAGTTAAATATCATTACCAAGTAATATGAAACCATGATTTTATGAAAATTTACAAACGGCTACTGACCTACAGAAAGCCATCGAAATTACAATACTTAGATTTAAAATTTCTCCATTCGAAATATAAGATACATAAATATTATATTGCAATATTCATTTAATTAGCTTTTGATTTCGTAAAAAATATATATTCCGATAATTATTATAAATCAAAAAAATTAATGAAAAATAAAATTAAGTTATTTGTTTTTCACAATATTTAGTTTACATGTTTCACATATATCATTTCATTTAAAAAATAGCATTATTTGTGTGTACTTTACTTATCTTATAATTTATAGTAATTATTAGGTATTACGTTATTATGACATTGTTATTTTTTTGTGTTAGCTGTAAATAAGGTAAGCACATGATTTGTTACTTAATTGATTTTTATATTATGTTAGTAGTGTGTTTTACCTAATGGTATTGCTATTAAATAAATAAATAACATAACAAAGCCGCTTTTTTATCCTGATTTTTACTAAACCTATTTTTGGTAACTCTGGTAGACGGACGGAAGTTTAAACTTGGATACAAAAACTATATAAAATTGGTTTGTAGATTGTATTCTTTTAGATCGTGAAATCTATGTTACCACCTTAATTATCACGTATATTCAAAATGTGATAAAACTGTTAATCATTGATGTATTTGTTTCTATCTTTTACCACCGTTTCTATTATGAAAGTCAATTATTTTGTATAATCTTAGGAACCCACCGGTATAAAGCACATTGGTTTTACTGGCAGCCCAAATTGATAAGAATACTTTTGTACTTTGGAATTTGATGATTTTTACAACTTTTAACTTTCTAGTTTCTACAACTTGAGACATATTTATCAGATATATTTTATTACAAATTAAGTAAAAGTCTATTGTAAGAAGTCAATATGATCCAATTCAGTATAATTGCTAGGAACTTTTCAAGTTCTTCAGCGGTACAAAGTGCAATCAAGAATGTTACCGTTATTGGAGGTGGTTTGATGGGCTCCGGCATCGCTCAGGTACCTACTTATTAAGAAAAAATACCTCTTCACTCGAAAAAAGATGTTGATTCATAAATATAGTTATTATTTACTGATCTAACACTGAAGTGTCGAATTTGCCATATTTTTATTTACAAATATAAAGAATAGAAGCGCACGCCGTCATTCCCGCAGGGGTAGACAGAGGGCTGCCTCAACATTTCGTTATTTCCATCCCATGATGTGATTCGCGGCGAGCATATCACCATACTGGATACAAATTACAATCCCGGATAATTCATTGTTAATACTTCTAAGATGTATGATTTTTCTAAATCTAAGACTCGAAACACAAATTGTGATTGCTCGACCTGGCAATTGAACCCACAACCTCACAGTTCTCAGTTTAAGTGCACTACCACTAGACTGATGATGTGACTTTGTTTATGATTTAAAATTTAACCTAATATTAAATTATTTACCATGTTGACATCTTTGATAATTAAGTATAAAAATACAACTGAAACCTAACTTCTTTAGCAAATAAGTACCTACTATATTGGACAAAAGATTTTAGCACAAAAATATCTAGTTAGATGTAGTTAAGTATAGCAGTCTAGTAAAAATATATCATTGCTTATTTTTAAATAGATATTAAATATGATGTAAATTAATATCTATAAAAATATGCTGTACATAATATATATTTTAATATTCTGTGTATAATTTGTCGTAAAGTTGGTAGGTGTATCAATAAAAATATGTTTTTTTTCAGGTGTCAGCTCAAGCTGGACAAAATGTGACCCTTGTGGACGTAAGTTCCGATGTCCTCGCCAAAGCCCAGAAAGCAATTGGCACAAACTTGGGCAGAGTTGCCAAAAAAGTCTACAAAGATAATCCACAGGAGGGAGAGAAGTTTGTGAAAGAATCTATGAGCAGGATCAAGATGTTGACAGATCCTGCCGAAGCTGCCAAGTCTGCCGATTTGATTGTAGAAGCCATTGTCGAGAACATGGGTATTAAACATAAACTGTTTAAGCAGTTAGATGGGGTATGAATTTTGAGCCTTAATGTTCTTTGTGATTTTTTTCTTTACTTCTCTATGGCTTTGAAGGCCAATCTCGTTGCTCACAATAGTTTCTAAACACCAACTTTGCATTAGAATGGGAATAGGGCTCTGAGAAAAAACTTAATAACACAGGAAAAATCTATATTTTAAGTGAAAAACTCTATATTTTCATCTAGGGCAGGGGTTCTCAAAGTGGGGGCTCGCCCTCCAAGGGCAGTGCAGACCTGCAAAAAGGGGGGTGTTGATACACTATATTAACATGTGTTAGTGGCTGTTGGGTATATTTATTATTAAGTAGCCTTTTCCGGGCTAAGGATTGAGTGGTAGAACCACAATGTAGACACTTATCTACAGCATGAATGGGCCGGCTCGTCCGGGTCGTTACCACTATCTCACAGAAAACCTACGTAAAGTAGCAGCTGTCTGCTGCGTTTCATACAGTGAGTGAGATATCTGGAGGCCCAAATCCCCTACCCTTCCCATTCCCTTAATTATCCCTTTCTTTTAACGTCGGCAACGCGCCCATAATTATTTTGGTATTGTGGGCGTACATGGGCGGTGGAGATCACTTACCGTCAGGTGACCCACTTGCTCGTTTGCCGGCCTACGCTATAAAAAAAAAGTAGCCTATGTTACTCGATGATAATGTAGCTTGCTAACGGAATTTTTGAAATTGGTCCAGTAGTTTTTAAGTTTTATTGTTACATACAAAAATACAAAAAAATCTTTTCTGTTTATAATATTAGTGTAGATGAATACCACATGTATTTTGTACTTTAATTTGTTTCAGGTTGCACCTAGTCATACAATCTTTGCCTCCAACACTTCTTCATTGTCTATAAATGAGATTGCATCTGTAGTCAGTAGGAAAGACAAGTAAGCATAATATTTTTCTTTGTTTGTAGCATTTTAATCATTGTTTTAGGTATATCAACTGCATCAACCGGGCATCTCGCAACTGAGTGGTTTTACTATTCAATTCTTATTGTGTATTTGCCTCACTTGATGTTGGCAGTATTGTCTATACGGACAGAGCCATAATCTTAAAAATAATAATAAGGGCTTGTATAGATTTGTGTTGGGCGTCTACCAGGCCCATTTATAAACAATAATAACTTAAAATTTTCTTAACAGATTCGGTGGTCTGCACTTCTTCAACCCGGTGCCAGTGATGAAGTTGCTAGAAGTGGTCCGTGGAGCCGAGACAACCGATGCTACATACAAAACCATGATGGAGTGGGGCAAGTCTGTCGGCAAGACTTGTATCACATGCAAGGACACTCCTGGATTTGTGGTTAACAGATTACTAGTCCCGTATATTTGTGAAGCTGTTAGATTGTATGAAAGAGGTAAGGATTCCCTTGTCATATTGGTAGCTTCTGATTGCAGTTCTGTCTTTCGAAAGTAATTTTATTGGACTTGTGGGCATCTTCACACTATTTAATACAAGCTCATACCTGTGTCCAGAGAAGCGTAACCTTTGCACTCACTGTTCGCCGAGCTATTTTCCGCCCTATGACGTGATAGCCGGCGAGCATATCGCCATAATGTACAACACCAATTTATTTATTTTTTTAAATCCAATACACAAATAAGAATTATATTTGCTGGGCCTTTGAGTCCAGAACATCACCCTAAGTACTCCTTACTAGATCAATGACACAATTCAAATAGGGAGTCAAACTCGTTCTATAACTTTCAACAAATTCAGTTTAAAGGTTAGTCGCGACAAGTACTAGTACTCATTTAGCAATGGAACAATTTGCAATTAGATATTACAGCCAATTGATTATTTTAAAAAGCTATTGGTGCTGGAATTATCACCGGTATGTCAGCAAGGAAGCAGAAATATGATTTTTTTTCTTCGTGGACCCTTTTACCATCATAAAAATGTCATTAGTGGACTCTTAATGGTCAGAACGCACCAAAACAATGCGTCGATGTATCGTAAAACAAAACGACGTTGCGTCTTTCTGATTTGTAATAGGGTGTTTCAATACAGGAAACTTCCTGTATTGAATTTTATACATTGTTTTATAAGCAATAGAAAATGATACGCAAAAGAAACCCTTTTATTAAAACACAATCAAAATTGGTTCAGAAATGTGCCCGCAGTTATGACTTTAAATGTTGGTATGAGGAAAAGTGGGTGCGTAGTAGGGATATCTCACTATCTCGCTTGCACGCGTGCACCATAATGAACATTTTACACAGTGACGTCAAAGTTTGCGTCGTCTGTCATTTGACAATTACCCCTTCTACAGGATTTGAATGGCTTCTAACTTATTTATTTTTGGTTTGATTTGTAAAATTCTTTCTGAAATAGATTTTGAGTAACGTAACTTATTGCTTTAAATAATAAAAAAAATCTAGTCAACTCCCCTATTGGCTTAGCTAAACTCTTATGAAAAGGGAATGAATGCATATTACATAAAAACTGCATTATTACAGGTGACGCGTCGGCTCGCGACATCGACATCGCGATGAAACTAGGCGCTGGATATCCAATGGGACCTCTGGAACTTGCTGATTATGTAGGTCTAGACACCAATAAGTTCATCCTGGACGGCTGGCACAAGAAGTACCCTGATCAGCCGCTATTCAACCCCATCCCACTGTTAGATAAATTAGTATCTGAAGGAAAACTGGGCGTTAAGAGTGGCGAGGGATTCTACAAGTACGAAAAGAAATAAACTATAGAATTTAAGATATACATCGCTATGTATTTGTTAAATCATGTTTTAATGAGATTTTATTATGAATATTGATTTGTTTTTTTTTTACTAGTCCAGTATAATACATGTCCCAGTGCTGGGCACGGGCCTCATCTACTGAATGAGAGAGGTCCGGCCTTAGTCCACCACGCAGGCCTCATGCGGGTTGGCAGACTTACATACCTTTGAAATTCTTATGAAAAACTTCTTAGGTATGCAGATTTCCTCACGATGTTTCCTTCACCGTTAACGCAAGTGATAATTGACAATTAATACACACATAACTAAGAAAAGTCAAGAGGTGTGTGCTCTTGGGACTGGTTTCGAACCTGCGACTTTCGTCTCGACAGTCCGTACCACTCCCCACTAAGCTATCAATGCTATTTGATTTGTTTTTTATTCTATCCATATCCATTTTCAGTGTAAAATGCTAACTAGATTCTAAGCTTAGATTTATTTCGATTCAAACAAAAGCTTCATATTATAAAAGATCATTATTATTCCTTAAAATTATTTTAGATACAAATCCCAATGTTCCACTATTATCTGTTACACTAAACATCGTAGTCATCATCTTCACGCTTCCGTTTCTGTGGCATGGGGTCATCTGTCTCCATTTTGATTGGTGCTTGTGCTGAAGGGCCTGCTGTCACTCTTACTGCGGGCTTTACGACCTGTAAACATGTTAATAATTTCCATATACTTACGCACTCACGCCTCTAATCCCCGAAGGGGTAGGCAGAGGTGTAACTAGTACACCTATATTTCGTCGAGCGTATTTCCGTCCCACGATGTGGTAGGGGGCGAACCTATCGCTATACCGGGCACAACCACTTTATCCGACCCGGGGATCGAACCCGAGACCTCAGCGTTAGCCTAATCGTAACGCGTACGCATTACAACTGCGCCACCGAGTCAATAATTTCCAGTTATTGAAAATTATAGTTTTAAAATACGACATTAAATACCCACCCAATAGTCACACACATAGTCCTGACCCCATACTTGGTTAACCTGTATCGCAAGTATCAGGAACTACGAGGGACTTGCCAATCCACAAAACCCAGACCCGAGACAAATATTTGTGAATCAGACAAACATTTGTCTTGGTGCGGGAATCGAACCCACGACATCACGTTTCGCAACCAGCTGTCACATTATTAAATTGGTATCCATGTAAGATCGCTTTTTTTTATTAGCTTGAGTGACGAGACGAGCAGGTCGCTCGCCTGATGGTAAGCGACACGCCTGCCCATAAACAGAATCAACACCACACAGAACTTTGAATTAAAAAGCACTGCATGGCATTGGACTGCGCTCGTCACCCCAAGACATCAGATGTTAAGTCTCATAATGCCCAGTAATTTCACTGGCTTAAAGATACTTCAAACCGGAATACAGCAGTGCTTACAAACTGCTGCTTGGCGGCAGACAGACAAAAGCGGTGGCACCAACCAAGGCGGCCTCTCGCATACGAGGGACCTACCACCTTTTAAACATAGCTTATCTAATGGTAAACACCATACCATGTAGCAACATCACTGAGAAATTACAAAATATTACATGATATTAAACTAAACTCGTACACCAAAACATTGAATGTTGAGTTTAATAACACACTGTAATTTCACTTTTTTTTAAATCTTCCCAACTGGAATAAACCACTAATGCTGCTGCTTGGTGGATGAAATAGACAAAGAGATGGTATCTAGCCAGAAGGCCTCGCATACAACGTATCTACCACGGGTGTTAATCTTCAAATTTTTGCCCAATAGTGGTCTATGATCTGTCTTTATGACTACTTTTCGACCACTTATATACTGGTGGAATTTCTTCAACCCAAAAACTATCGCAGCTGCTTCTTTGTCTATTCGAGCATAGTTCCGCTCATGAATATTCATTGTTCTTGATGTGAACATGATTGGTCTAATCGTTCCGTCATCCCTTTCATGCTATAGAACAGCTCCAAGTCCGAATTGAGAGGCATCACACGACATTATTAATTTCCTCTTGCTATCATAATGAACCAATGTATCATCACTAGACAGCATTGATCTTAAAGTTTTAAAGGCAGTCTGGTGTTCTTTGCTCCATTTCCATTTAGAGTTTTTTCTAATAGCCTGTATAAAGGTTCAGCTATGTTTGCTTTATGGGGTAAGAACCTATCATAAAAATTAAGGAGTCCAAGAAATGCCTGTAATTCCTTGATATTCTTTGGAGCCTGAGTCTTCTCTATGGAGTTAATTTTATCTTCACTTGGATGTATTCCAAACACATCTACTACATATCCCAGAAAGGTCACCTTTGGTACCGTAAACATAAATTTTTCTCGGTTCACTCTAAGACCAGCATCCTTTAATCTTTGTAGTACCATTTCTAGCCTTTGATTATGTTGACTTATGTCCTTCCCACAAATAACTATATCATCTAACAAAATTGCTATCCCTTTGATGCCAGCCAGCAAGGAGGTCATTAACCTTTGAAATATTCCTGGACAAGCCTTCACACCAAATGCCAAACTTTTCATTTTATACAATCCTTTGGGAGTATTCAGTGTTAATAGAATAGCTGTTTGATCATCAACAGCCACCTGTGTATATGCTTGTTCTAAATCAATCTTTAAGAATGTCACCCCCCCTTGCAGTTCCACAAAAGCTTCATTTAGTGTAGGTAGTGGGTAGGTATCAGTATTTGTAACTGCATTAACTATTGACCGATAATCGCCACATAGACGGACTCCACCATTGGATTTCAGTACTGGAACTATTGGAGTTGCCCATTCTGAATGTGATATAGGTTCAAGCACCTCCTCTTTTATTAACCTATCAATTTCCTTAAATATTCTTTCTCTTATTGCAAATGGTATGAGCCTACATTTAATAAATTTTGGTACTGATCCTTCAACCGGGGTTATATTCACCAGTGGTCCTGTATATCTCCCTAGACCCTGCTCAAACACCTGCTTATATTTATTTAATAATGATGTGGTCTGGGCCTTCTCACTTGAACTTAACTTTACATTGTTTAGTCCATTAATAGCAATTCCCAAATCTGCAAACAAATTTCTACTAATAAGGCTTGAGCATATTTTTGCTCTTGTCCTTATATTTTACAGCTACTGTGGTCTCTCCAAGTAATATTAACTTTCCCTCTGTATAAGATTTTAAACCAATATCTGTCATTTGTAATCTCGGTAATCTTCCTTTCCATATGAGTCTGGCCGTGTCCTCGTTAATAATGGTGTATGGGCAGCCTGAATCCACTTCCATTAGTAGCTCTATTCCATTCAATATGGCTTTAATAACAAATGGATCCACTTTATCTTGCCTGATACTATTAATGCCCACCTCATACAACCATTACATTCAGAAATATGCTTCTTTGTTTGTTGTTTGTTAGATTTTACCAAACAAGCCGCTTCTATGTGCCCTATTTTACCACAATGATGACATTTGCTCCAGCGAAACTTACACTGTCCTTTATGAGGCTTCCCACAACGAAAACAATTCGATTTATCTCCGTAGGAAGAAGTTTCCCTACTAATCACCTTATTTATTTCCATAGGTTCCCCCATGTCATGTGTGGGGCTGCTTGAACTTATTGTAGATTGTATGGTAGTGCTTGCATCAATATTTGCAGTTTCATGTGATAGCGCAATGTCACAAGCTTGTTCAAATGTTAATTGACTTTGTTGTAACATTTTTTTTGAATATCCTTATCCAATATACCACACACCAATCTATCTCTCAGAGTACGATTCAAATCCATAAAATTGCAATTTATACTTAATTTCCGTAATTGAGCAATATAATTCCTCATTTTTTCACCTTCTCCTTGATTTCTGGAGTGAAATTTATAAGTTTCTACTATTTCATTAGGTTTTGGATGGAAATGGCCGTTTAAAATTTCGACAATGACAGCAAAAGTAACCTCACTTACTTTCTTTGGAGATATCAAAGAAATTATTAAATCGTACAAGTCAGGGCCACAAACCGCCAGTAAATTCGCCTTTTTCTTTCCATCAACTTGAAGACAAAAGCAAAATCTTTCAATGTAATTTTGCCAACACCCATGTGCTAAGTCAAACTTGTTAAACTTTATACCCATAGTAGTTTTTTTAATTTCAAGTCTAAATTCACTATATATTAGCCTATATTAGCACTTAATTTTCACTTTTTCTCGTCGCCACTATTATGTACTCACAGAAATCACGTAATTGATGCACACTGGTCAGGAGGCCATGTCAGACTGATTATTTTTATATACCCTCATTTAGTACATAACAAAGATCATGGTAAAGTGGCGCTAGGGGGGGTTAGTTCTTGAAAAAGGGGTTAGCACTTGGGAAAAGCTGCATTAAACTGTAGGTTATCCGCCAATCATAGCAGTGACTGTGGCAAAATTAGCAGCAAAACCTACCATCATTTATAGGTATAAATATAAATTTATTTATATCCTATGTTATAAGTGCTGGCAGTACTAAATAATAACACAATGGTTATGACGTCACACTATTATTGTATAATAATAATAATAATAATACACCCAACAGTCACACACATAGTCCTGATCCCACACTAGGTAGACCTGTGTCGTGGGTATCAGGAACTACGAGGGACTTGCGGTCCCATGACACCCAGACGTATATGACGTTATATTGTTTAAATCCATAAGATACTCTGACTTATTTAATTATTCAATTACAAATAATATACACATTATTTAGAACGATCTAACATGTTCAATAATAAATATAATTACTAATGTGAACTATTTGTGAAAAGGTATAAATAAGGTGGAATATTTATTGTTGGCAATCAGTCGGTTGCTAAACGGAATATAAAGTGTTACTCTGCCCAAATAAATGGAGAAGGTCGTGTACATTGTGTTTCAATTGTTCTACTTCGTTACACCTAACATTTATTATGTGATTCAAGACCCGCTTTTAATACAATATACTAATGTACTATAGTATGTGTATACAAATCGCAAAATTTAAAAATGTTATTTAGTACCTAAATATGACCTACAGAAGATTGCCGGCCCAATATGGGTGAAAATCACAAGAGACAGGGAGAAATAGAGAATTCTGGAGGAGGCCTTCTGTCAAAAGGACAAGTTATGAAGAGGATTGCTCTGGAAAACAGTTAAAGTAAATAGTAATTGTAAAACACTCTTTTTAGTAAATAAGACTTAGAAATTGAAAATTTAGTAATAATCTCTTACTTTACTCCCTGATGAGAATTTCAGCACCGGTTTAGGTATGATATTAGTCTTCCCTGCAGACACATTCACAATAGCACCTGGTGGCCTCTTCACCACCACATTCTGTTGACTCGCTGGCGGTTTGGGAGTGGGCATGGTCTTGATGGTAGGTGTGGGTGTGATTGTGGGCTTTGCTATTGATTTCTTGGTGGCCGGCTTCAGTCTGTAGTTGCAAGCTGATAGGCAGTAACTGGAAACAAATGGAAAATTATAATAACTTGGATATTGAAATGTTATCAGCCTGAAAGACGGAAAAAAAATCGCCTTATAAAACTTTAAACTACAAACAACTCCCTTATATTCAATTGTCCTCAGCACCCTTAGACGTAAGATGTTAATGTATAAATTGAAAAATAGCCGGTGCAGCTGTCAGTCAAATGAAATTGCACCGACTCTACTCTAGAAATTATTATTTTTGACTTTTCAGTGTTACTTTTTTGAAGTTGGTTTTAATACTTTTTTTTTATCTACTCACCGATCAGGGGGCAATCTCAAGCCACAATGTGGTTTAATCAACGGCAATGGATTCACATTCTTCACTCTTGCTACTTCCAACAACACTTCTCTAGGCGGAGGGTTTGTAAAAGACTTGTCTAACTGCATCTGTACGGACAACCGAACGTCGTCGAGGTCTATCGTCTTCTTCTTCGCGTGGTTAGCGAACACCCTCGCGTCGTCCAACACTGAAGTCACGTAGCGGTAAGTAAACTCCAAGAGTTGGTTTACAACTCGTGGCTCGTAGTCCGTCACGCCGACTTCCTTCATGATAGACATTATCACTTGTGCATCTTTCGGGATATGTTTTGTTTGCGTGTTCGCCTTAGATTTATCTTTTTCTGACATTGTTGTTTATAAGAATTTAATAATAATACAAAAGCTGACCCACAGCTGTATTCAACACAGTTTGACAGCGGAGTTTTTTTTGACAATAGTTTTTTTTTTTTTGTTCTTTTTTTTTTGTATTTTTGTTCCATAAGGAACCGGGGGAGTTTTGGCGGGAATTCTTACAGTGCGGTAGCTCTCTTGTTTTAATTATTTCCTAAACTGGTTTAAAGTTGTGTTTGTTGTATAAAAGTGGTGTGGTTTTGTGCAATAATCATTAATGATGATGAATAGTGTATGGAAACATTGAAATAAGTAGATTTAGGTGATTTTTGAAGGGTATTGTCGACCTTGTGCTTTCGATTCGCTTGAAGAAAGTCATCTAAGAAGCATCGAACTGGAAGGAATTTTCACCAATACTCCATCAAGGCCTTGAAATCGGTCACACCCCTGTTTCATCGTTTTTGGATATTATGAAAATAATATAACTGATGACTTGGCAGTATGGTCTCTGATCTTAGCCGGTTCCTTATGGAACAAAAATACAAAACCCCAAAAAACCCCGCCAAAACTCTTTTTTTGTTCTATTTTTTTTTTGTTTGTTTGTTCTAAGGAACCGGCTAAGATCAGAGACCATGCTGCCAAGTCATTAGTTATATTCTTTTCTTATATTCCAAGAACGATGAAACGGGGGTGTGGCCGATTTCAAGGTCTTGTTGGAGTTTTGGTGTTAATTCCTTTCAGTTCAATGCTTCTTAGACGACTTTCTTCAAGCGAATCGAAAGCACAAGGTCGACAATACCCTTGTTCAAAAATCACCTAAATTCACTTATTTCAATGTTTCCATACACTATTCATCAGCGTTAATGATTATTGCACAAAACCACACCACTTTTATACAACAAACACAACTTTAAACTAGTTTAGGAAATAATTAAAATAAGAGAGCCACCGCACTGTCAGAATTTTTTTTTTTTTTTTGTTTTTTTGTTCCATAAGGAACCGGCTAAGATCAGAGACCATGCTGCCAAGTCATTAGTTATATCTTTTCGTATATTCCAAGAACGATGAAACAGGGGTGTGGCCGATTTCAAGGTCTTGCTGGAGTTTTGGTGATAATTCCTTTCAGTTCAATGCTTCTTAGACGACTTTCTTCAAGAGAATCGAAAGCACAAGGTCGACAATACCCTTGATCAAAAATCACCCAAATCCACTTATTTCAATGTTTCCATACACTATTCATCATCGTTAATGATTATTGCATAAAACCACACCACTTTTATACAACAAACACAACTTTAAACCAGTTTAGGAAATAATTAAAACAAGAGAGCCACCGCACTGTAAGAATTCCCGCCAAAACTCCTGTCAGAATTCCCGCCAAAACTCTCTTTTTTTGTTCTATTAGGAACCGGCTAAGATCAGAGACCATGCTGCCAAGCCATTAGAAATATTATTTTCTTATATTCCAAGTATGAAACAAGGGTCGGGCGTGTGTATGTGGCCGATTTCAAGGTCTTCGTTGAGTTTTGGTGTTTGTTAACTCCTTTCAATGCCTTTCAGTACGATAGACGATTTTCTTCAAGCGGATCGAACGCACAAGGTCGATCATTACCCTTCACCTAAATTCACTTATTTCAATGTTTCCATAAACTATTCATCATCGATAATGTTTATTGCACAAAACCTTCACAAAACCATACCACATTTGAACTACAAAAACAACTATAAACTAGTTTAGAAAAGATGAAATAATACAAAATGGACTTACAGGATACAGTAATAAAAAAAATACTTTCAGGGTACCGTAATAAAAAATTGAAACAAATATTTTATGATGTACAAAGATACTAAATAATCACAAATGTTATTTTTAAAATTAGTTAATGTTGTTTAGCTTATTTATCCAATTATTACACATGGGATTCAGATATATATTTTTTCAACAAGAAAGAATTTGCGACCAGTTCAGCGTGGACACCAATCAGAGGCAGTTACCCCCTGTCAGTCGTCTTCGGTAGGGTTACTAAGATTTTGTCAGCTGTGACATTATTTTTCAGATTTAGATACCTACTTTAATTTGGTATAGAAAAAATAATAAACTTGTTATCGATTTGCTTTTATTTAAGGTATAAAAGCTTAGCATCGAAAACATACCAACCTATTATACAGTTTTTGTATCGAATTGTGGCAACACAATTCCGTGGATCGCTGTGTGGATAGCGACTGTGGGTAAGATTGCGCGCGTCCCCATTATATGTACTAAAAACAAAAATGCAGATCGCGGATTGCACGGATTGTGTCGATCCGTGTGGTCGATCACTGACGTCTAGATCGCGACAGTGAGTAATATCCCGCGTGATCCCAAACAAAATGTACAAGAAACATTTGTAGGTGGGAGGCTTTAACTAACTCTAGGCTGTTTAGCTATAACCAGCTATAGCATTTAGTCAAATCTTTGAAGTCAAACGTCTCGTGTAACTACTTTGTAAATATATTCCAAGTCAGTATGATTAGTTATTGCACTGTCAATAAATAAATTAAAGCATACACATGGCAGATTATTATTTTAGTTAATATGTACTCATTTGTTCGTTGTAATTATTGGCAAGAAGTTGGTTTCGCAACGATTATTAACGTTTAAAACGATACTCTAAAGGTGGCTTTGTAAACGCCCCAGACTTTAAAACGTTCCTATGTTCTTAGTGCTTCTAGCCAATAGCTAGGCCTCTAGCACTTTTCTGTAGTAGCTTACCTAGGGCGCATGTTTGAACCCTTTATCTAGATCAATATGAGGGGTAGACCTGCGTACTGCACACTGCGCATAGACCTAGTATCGACCGCCTTGTACCACAGCCTCTTTGGCGTCGACGGGCTTCGCATCAAGACGAGATCCTGAGCATTTGTGAAGAACATCATTCATCTCCATCACCATGGCGTCGGTTCCGGTTCACGCAATGCAGAAGCGAAAACACCAACACACGCAACAGCGGCAGCGGATTTTGTGTTCCTTTGGCACATAAAGGTAAAAGGTATTTTTGGGCTGGTTTACACGCATTATGTAATTAGCGATTAATTGCATTTTAATTTAATATAATGGATGTATATATGTATCGAAATCATCTGTACAATAAGGTAAGTACCATTCCTTTTACTATTACTCAGTTGATGGGCGTGGCCCATTGATGTATGATAAAAGTATATCAATGCTGTATGGCATATTCTCTAACACCGCTGGATTTGGAAGATTAGGACATCGTGTGCAAGAAGAAAAATGTGACATCGCTTTAACACTTCGGTTTTTTTACAGTCGCCGTAAAAAAAAATTGGATCCATGTCGGTCTTTGTCGCGATGATAGACAACATCTTCGAAAAATATAATAGGTAATAACGCGTAAAATGGCGAGAGGCACTTGTTTCGAGCTAGACGGTAATATTATAGGGGCGATAATTTTATGGGGCGTGGTAACATCACGCATATTCGCATTTTCGAATCGGGGCACAGAATACTTAACTATTACTTACAGGGGAGGATAGAAGAAAAGAAGTAGAAGAAGCGGAGTAATTCCCCAAGGAATTATACTTTATGCAGCCCAGGATCTACAATTTTTCCGAACCGGGGCAGAAACTTGACTGTGGCGCCCCCCTCGCGTTTGCATTTTTCGTGAATATGACAATAAGAACCCTTTAATCAATTTGTACTTTTCACTTGTGCTGTAGGCCTGTGTGGCGCCTTTTTCATACAAGTCGACGGTGAGCCAACCAGGCTTCCGTATTCCGATTTTGGTGCCCCCTGAAACTGCCGCCCGGGGCGTGCGTATAAATAATAATAGACATAAAATTAAATCAGATACGTAAACATTATATACCTAATTAAAAGGGTCTGTCCGCCATTTTAATGTTTGTGCACATGCGCAATGCGCATTTGAAGGATTCTTTGTTCTCTCACTATACGAGTTCTTTTGTCCTATTTGTAAAATAATCTCAAATAATATCAAGAACATAGAATATATATCCATGCTCTTTTTTCTTCTTCGTTTGGTTGGGATGATAACAGAACGATTTACTACTAACGGCTGTATGCAAAGTACTGAGCCCCGCCCTGTTCCTCACGCGCCTACCCGGGTTAGTAGGTACTGTACTGTACTAGAACAAGTTACAAATACGTTCAAAGTTTTCGAATTCGTATAAAATGACTACCGTCGAAGTGTCAAACTAGTAATTCAAACGGTAATAAAGGAAATAATCGCTCAAAACTAATTGCATATTCGTCTAATATGTAATAAAATTAACCATATTATTAATTTTAATTCATCATAGTTCCTACTAGTGGCTACTAATACTTGACGTATGGAGAGAAAACGAAAACTTTCCTCGTTTAGGATAACTATTAAAACTTGTAGGTACTACTTGTACTGTTCGCATCAAGTGCTGCACTTACATAAGTATATGCATACGTACAATTTTGAGACGACTTAAGTACGTAGAAGATGTTTTTTTTTTCGGAATCCGTTCTAAATTCTCGGGGCCGTCATCACCCCATTTTGCCTGCTGTTGCATATTATTTATCACCGGTCGATCGAACCGGTTCGTTTCAAAAATATAACACACATTTATAAATCATATTCAAAGCTATATCAATGCAATTTTGTTGCTAACTGTACATATTTATAACGGGTACTGTAGGCGTGTGAGGTATAGGTTTCGACAATGGACTGAGAATTAGGACATGGTATATTTTGGAGCAACATAATGCCCATCATGACCATTGGTCTAAATTAGTTGTTAACTCTGGTATAAAAATAAATCAATTAAGCCAAAAGAACTTGTTCTATTGATCGAGCACCGTTTATAACGTGGCCCGCGGAATCCACGTACCCCACACAGGATGCAGTAGCGCCAGCAACACAGGTCAGACCAAGGCTCCAGTTGCAGTATGAAGATGTAACTACATTATATCCTTTTAATACACTGAATTTTATTAAGCTATATATGCCTACAAAATGAACTAAATAACTATTAATCAATGAACTATACTATACAATACTAATTGAAAAGATAATTGCGATTACAAAAAATAAATCCTTATATGACATAACTGTACGGCTAGCAAAAAAGGAAGTAATATTGTGTAATTTGCGCCTAATTGAACATGAATACTTTGCACAAACTAGCAAAGTTTTAAAGTTTATGAATAAAAAAGGCCTTAGTCTGTTACAGTTCACATAATTCAACTTTAGGCCAACTACCTATAACAATGTTAACATAAATCAGTGATAGCGGGGAGAGGTAAAGACTGTTGAGACGAAAGTCGAATTTTCTAAACCAGTCCCAAGAGCACCTCTGACTTTTCTGTTACTTTAGGTATTTATAATTCTTGAATGTACAGTGGAGTAAAAGTACAAAACATTAAACACTAATATAGTAAATTTGGCGATCTATCACTCAAGGCAATATCTTACAGGCAAGAGAGTGCAGTCTAGACTACATAATATATACAATTTAAAATAAAATATATACATAAACTAATGTATATTAATCACATAAGAAATACATATATATCAAACTAATACATCGCTTGCTTTAACGATGAAAGAACAATAACAGGGAAACCTGCATACCTGAGAAGTTTTCCATAAGAATTTCGAAGGTGTTCTATGTGAGTGAAGTCTGCCGACCCGCATTAGGCCAGCATGGTGGACTAAGAGCCAACCCCTCTCATTCAGTAAAAGAGATCGTGCCCACCAGCGGGACATCTATAATATTAATAATAATATTATAATAACTTGCTTCCGTGTCTTGGCTACGATTCGGTGATCTTTTCGGGGAAACTGAGGGTTTCGTCTTTGCAATTAAGACGAACAACTACAGAAAATACATCCTGAAGGATGGTACCTTCAGGAAAGTCAATAAGGCATGTTATTTCGGATTGTTCGTATCTTGCTAACGGCGAGTACTTGCATAGTCATAACCTAGGTAGTAACCAGCAACTTGCTCTTCAATATTGCTTTGTGACCGCTGAAGTACCATATTACCCTCGTTTGCCTCGTTCGTTTGTTTGTAGGTCCCTCGTTTGCGAGAGACCGGCTGGGTTGGTACCACCGCTTTGTCTATTTCTGCCGCCAAGCAACAGTGTGTAAGCACTGTTGTGTTCCGGTGTGAAGGACATTGAAGCCAGTGTAATTACTGGGCATTATGAGACTTGAACACCTTATGTCTCGGGGTGACGAGCGCAGTCCAGTGTCATGCAGTGCTTTATTTAAAGTTCTGCGTGGCGTTGCTTCTGTTTATGGAGCAGGCGTGGCGCTTACCATCAGGCGAGCGACCTGCTCGTCTCGTCATTCAATCTAATAAAAAAAATGTCTCCCTGCCGGTTCTGGAAAATGGGCATGTAATTCTGCATTGGGATCGATCTATTACCACTGACAGGACTATTGTTGCCAATAAGCCTGATATTGTGGTAGTTGATAGGTTGGCGCGGCGGGCAATACTTGTTGATGTCACCTTTCCGCATGACGAAAATCTCGTCAAAGCAGAAAAAGACAGAATGTCCAAATATTTAGACCTGGCACACGAGATTACTGACATGTGGGACGTGGACTCGACAATCATTGTCCCGATAGTCGTTTCTGCTAATGGGCGGATGCCAAACAGCCTCGACAAACACCTCCAGAGGCTCTCAATTGGTTGTTGGGTCAAGACCCAGATTCAGAAAGCGGTGTTATTAGACACGGGCCACGGCACGCATTGTGAGGAGGTTTCTCACTCTGGGATCCTAACCACCGGTGGCTTGGGTCCTAGGCCTCTCCATTGGAGGGTGATATTTTTAATATTTATAAATGTTTTATTGAATATATGATAATGTTATTATATATAGACATTAACAGTTCGCCATGTAAAGTATTGCATTACTTTACATTACTAGCTGTACCATAGAGCAGCCTGTGAAGGTATGACTTGACATTATTAATCTTATTTGAATCATACATACAATTAGTAATAATTTATTTAACTACTAAAACAAAGAACAGCCATATGATTACCTTATTTTCTGATATAATATAGTAGGTACTTACGAGTATATCTCAAAAGGAAAAAAATATTGGAGCCGTGTCATGGGGGCCATGGCGATCACTAACCAAAAGAGCTGAAAATATACAGCCATTTACTAACGTAGACATTCAAAGATTTCGGGGAGGCGTTTGATTACCCGTATTACCCACCCCTAACTGACATTGTAAGATTTTTTAACCGAGTACGTTAGGAAAGGTTATGAATCTTACTGGTTAGATTTGGGCGACGATTACTCACTTACACTTAGAGGAGTGCATACTCCTCTGTCGTGTCTGCGGACCTTGTGAGGTATTTTTAACCAACTACGGTGGGAAGACTTATGAATCTTGCTTAATATATTTCGGCCGACAATTGTAAATAATAATTGTCCACTTCCCTCCATAGCAAAGCGGTCGACAAAATAATGAACTAAGGAGGCATTAACCTTAGGCACAAGGACATTTACAACTGGAGAAGCCAGATAGATGTAAAGCACCACGGATGTCATTAAGTGGGTCCTATCACGCGAGCTGTTAAACTTGGTTCCAATAATAGGTATGGCAAAAACGCCGAAAAGCATGGAAGTTCTTCCTAGTTTCCACAAGATCCATATAGTATACAACTCCAGATGTTATTTGCATACTGTCTAACATAATGTTGCGCTCTTGTTGCCAGAGACCACACTCCCAAAGAATATGATGTGCGGATTGTTCGTACCGGTAATTAGGTGTATAACATGGGCACATAGGCGAATCAACAAATCTAAATGAGAACAGTTTAAACTTAAAGTTGCCATGGCCCGTAAGAAATTGTGAAACACAATGATCTACTTCCCGCCAAGTTTTTGTAAGACGATCGCGAACCGACGGAAAGTATTGATATAGATGCCGTCCCTTGGTAGAATTATCCCAACGCAATTGCCATTCGTTTATTAGATCGTTGTAATTTTCGGAGCACGATTTGAAAAGTCGATTGATTCTCTTAATAGATGCAGAGAATGATCTTTGGAGCAGTTTTCTTCGTACGGCACCGATAGTATGTATGGGCTGTATCAGTCCATACAGGTGATCCATAGCATAAAAATCCTAAGTAAGTAGCTCCATAGATAACTTTTATTGTGCTAAATGATAATAATGAATGACCCCACGTCGAAGTCGATATCCTTGTCAACGCATAAAAGTTTCGTTTTGACTTTTCTCCAACGTATTTAATATGTGAAATAAATTAAACGTTCCGTTCTAAAACTAGCCCAATGTAGCAAACTGATTCTTTTCTTTTAATTAAGACGTTATTAAATTTTATTCGCGGCGGTGTTTTTAAAATGGCTTTTAGAAGTAGGTAATTGGTATGTTTTTGAGGTGCAAACGTTAAACGATTTCTTTCACCTCAAGCGGAAATCAGGTTTAAGCTAGTGCTAGCGAAACTTTCTAGTCCCGACCTACTATTCGACTGTTGCATTAATTGTTTCTCATGAAATTTTGGCCCACCCGGCTCCAGACGAGGTACAATAAGACGTTCAAGAATTTTCCTTAAAGATGGTAATAATGTTATTGGTCGATAAGATTTAGGATCGTCAGGGGCCTTATCGCCACTTTTTGGTATTATTCGAATGAAACCGCAACGCCAAATTCGGGGAAACATGCCTCCAGCGATACATCGATTATACAGTATCCATATAGAGACAACCGCTGTTTTGCACGCTTCTTTAATAATTTTATTTGATATTTTTGCCTCACCGGAGGCTTTGTTTAGTGGCAAAGATCTAACGATATCCATAAACTGGTCCAAAGATGGTAGGTCTGAAGTATTCAGTGGTACCGCAGCCCACATCCGTATTTATTATAATCGCTATCACTTGCCACTGTATCGTCGGGTATTAACTAGTTTAGCAGAGCTCCGTTGTCTCCTCAATACCAGTTGTATAGGTGTTGTTGATTTTTATGTTTTGTAAATAGGCCAAATTTATTTATCTATTTGCTTTAAACTCATGGTATAGGGGAGACAACGAGCCCTCCTTATCTAACCGTTTTACAATTTTGTAAAATACTTCCCCTGTTACACGACGTTTTTTAAGTCGATTAAACGTTACGCGGCCTGCGAAACGTCCGTCACAGGTGGACTAGATAGTTATTCCACCAGTCACATCTACGGGTACTAGTGATGGAACCCCGGCCAATAGTAACGTTCGCACAGTAAGTAAACGTGTCCGACATAATTGCGGCGCACGTTTCGCCAGAGAGGTCATTGCGAGTAAAGTCCCCGGCATGAAGAGCAAACAAAGAGCTAAATAATTCCCAATTAGCGCCTTTAAACTTGTATCTAAAGTTAAAGTTGGTAAAATGAGGACCTTGCGTCAGACCAGATACGAACTCGTACACAATCAGGCGATGGTCACTACACGACGCGTCTGGAAGAACGCGCCACCTATCGAGGCCTATCGATATATAGTTTGTAAGGTATTTTTCAATGGGCCAATAATAATAAATGGCATTATTATTATTACGTTTGTTGCCATAATCTCGGGACTAAAGTGTCCCGGACATTTGGAAGGCGTGCGTGGGGCCGAAGCCAACACGTAGAGGCCCGTTAGACAATTTAAATTTAATAAGGTGATGTGACACCGCCCGCCGGCTATCCTTGTATACAAACACTATAGAAGTGTATCCAAGGACAGCCCCCGGTTGGTGTAGGACTATTGTAGCGATGGGCAAAAATGAATATATACTATTTTATTCAGGTGAGTTGTTGGTGAATTGCCAGCCTGACCTATGTTAAAAACATGCATAAAATAGGCAGGTGGTGACTCGCCAACTCAGGTAGATGGGCTCCCCAAAATAGTCACTATAAAAAGCGACAAGGGAGCAACACCCAGATGAGTGGCTAAAGGGTGGAGATGTGTCACTGGGATTTAAACAACGATTAATTGCTCCCTTAGGGTCCCATCACGTTGCCCAATCACCACTTACGTTTCACATCCACCCTTCGAGCATGAAGCTCTAGCGACTTCACTTCACCAGCCGGTGAAGGCGAGCCAGACATGAAGAACAGGAGCTTCCCCTGGGAGCACTCGGTACGGTACGTAGGACCGTGCGTTCGGTTCAAATATTGATGGCGTTTGGTCAACAGTGACAGAACGAAATTTTGGGCGAAGAAATATAAAATACCTAGTGTTGAGGTCAACAGTTCATGGGTTCCCATTTACTAAAACAGTGGTTAAGCAGTGTTAGTTAAAAGGTTCGAAGTCATGCAAGGACAGGCAAGGTTAGTAACTTTTGTATTAAGTATCTAAGTAGATTTGTTTTGGAAAAGGTAATTGATGTGCTTTATGCTACAGTGAATGCAGCTTACTACTCTAGCTTGCTCTTTCAACATGAATCAGTAAAAGAAAAAACTAACAGTCATATTGCCATTGGAGCATAAAATCTACGTGTCTACGGCTCCAAAGGTAAAGACATATTAGCAATGAGTTCACCTGTAACCCATCAACTGTACTAGAACTTATTCTACAACGTATTAAAAAGTATCGGTGAGTTTTCAAAACCCTCCTTAGACCTGTTTTGTGTATATTAATATGATACTAAGCTAAATAATTTGCTATGGATGTGTAATGATGTAGTTATGATTATCATCATTTAGATGATGCTGTAAATGTGCGAGTTTTTATCAAAATATGACAAGTTTGCACAATTCTATTTGTCATGCTATTTGCATCATGATATATAATCTCATTCTATAACAGCAACTTCTAGATGAGTCTTAAGTTTGCTATTTTTACACACATTATCGTGCCTTTCAGAAAATTCAGCATAACCTTCAATATAAATTATTAGGTATACCTACCTTAAATTGGATTTCCTGCCACTGAGTTTCTTCGATTAGAATAATCGTCATACAAGCTAATAAAAATGAACAATAGCAATTAAGTGATACAGATTTCAGATTTCAGTTTCAATAGCAAAACGATAGGGAACCATCTGTTGCATAGCTCAATAAAGAAATAACAAGAATAATTTTGCAAACTCTATGGATGTTTTTATTAAATATTTTATTATGAATAATTGGTACGCTGGACTGCCTCTAGTATTTGTGCCTCTAATTAATAATAATTCATGTGATCAGTTTGATTTGACTTAAAATTTAACAAGCTGAAAGTTTTTTCTTCATGACGAAATATAGTACCGTGTTAATTTTTTATGCGAGATAGTGTAACAAAATAAAAATACTATAAACCTGGGATATGATGTATGGAAACAATCAACAATATTGAAGATACAATGCTACAACTAGATTACAACAACTTTAAATTGGTGGTGACAAATGTTGGAAATCATTAAAAATGTACAGAATAATAATTTCCAGTTCTTACAGGTTTCTTATACCTAAAACTAAATAAGATGATACAATTAAAATTTGTCATAATCTGAAATATTTAATGTTCAAGATCAATCATGGGATATCTTGAACATAGATGAAAAGTGTGAACTACATATAGGTATATAGCCTAATGCAAATTTACCATGGATAAGATATTTTGGAGAAGTTTAGTGTCAGGCAGAAGAAAAACCTGGACGTAAATCAAAAGAAGGAGATTACGGAGTACATCCTGCAAAGGTTGCTTTATAATTTGGATTTATGACCCGAAAATCAACATAGAAATACATTTTTTATACCGCATTTGGATAGATTGCTCTATATAATCTGACAGAATATGGAGATAGAAAAACACAGTAATACAGTAAAACTCTTGAACCTAATATTTAAGAGAGTAATATAATTGCTAGTGGATTTTATATAAACATGTGTACAAAGTAATGAAGTTCAGTACAAGTGATGTGGTTATGAAGTTTATAATATATTTAAAAATGTATTTTATAATATTTAAAAAGCAACAATATTCTAAACTCCGTGTGCTATTGTGACCTTTTATTCAAAGTACAAAATATGGTGGATATCTTAACCAACTAGAGCCAATCTAGCAAAACCTTTTTAAATGTATTCAATTCAATGTAAAATCATCCTGGGAAATTCACTGTTGAGCTGTGCAATCATTTAAAATAATCGTCAAAATAACCTATGTATCTTTATTACGAAATAAACATAGGTTCAATTATTACTTTTAACAATAATTATGTAACAACATATTGTAGAAGATGCATTTATTTGTGTTTTTATTTCTCCTAGACCCTCTTTAAAAGTTTTATTTTTAGGGGTTTGAATCGATATTAGTGTAGTGGTCGCCGAAAATGGTAGTATAAATTAAAATGTAGTTAATAGCTTAAGTGTATTGAAAATAATTGCTTATTACGCGTAAACCAGCCCTGGTATAAAGGTTTTTGGTGTGGAGGTAAAGTTTGGTGATAGAGTTTGGTGGCACTGGCATTTAAAAGTAAGTTTTAGTCAAATTAAGTTTGTTGGTAGGTTAGTTATAAAATTTTACTAAATACGTTGATAATGTACCAATGTTGAAAATAAATGTTGATAGAGGTAAAGTATAGGGTAAAGTTAGCGAATAATGAAGTGCGCCGATCGATATATGATCTGTCATAGTTGAATCGGTGCATATTATATCGCAAACTATGGTTTGAGAGGTAAAGTTTGAGGTACCTATTAGGCAAAAGAAGAAAGGTAATCGTATATCACTCCCTAGTAAATAAATACCAGACACTCTTTACGCTACTACTCATTTGATAAAATTACAACCACATACGTCTCCTTATTGTCCTTATGCCACTGGTCGGAATATACATAGGCACTCACGCCTAAAATTCCCAAAGGGGTAAGCAGTACACCCACATTTCGCCAAGCTTATTTCCGTCCCATGATGTGATCATCGCCTATCACCATACCGGGCACAATTCCAGACTCCGGGCTGATACTAAGAATTTCGTGATAGAAAAACCCAATATGACTTTACCCGACCCGGGGATCGAACCCAAGACGTCAGCAGTCAGCATAGCAGTCGTATCGCGTACGCATTACAACTACGCCCACTGGTCGGAATATTTTACATTATATTTTGCCAACGATTTTTGTCGTCGTCGACCCTAAATGAAAGGGATGGTTATAATTTAAGGATTGGGAAGGTGAAGGAAGATTTGATACATACATACATACTCACGCCTGCAATCCCCGAAGCGGTAGGCAGAGGTGAAATCAGTACACCCACATTTCGCCGAGCGTATCTCGGTCCCATGATGTGGTAGGTGGCGAGCCTATCGCCATACCGGGCAGAATTCCAGACTCCGGGTTAATACTAAGCATTTCATGATAGAAAAACCCATTATCACTTTACCCGACCCGGGGATCTAACCCGAGACCTCAGCGTCAGCCTCAGCCGTAACGCGTACACATTACAATTGCGCCACCGAGGCAGCCAAAAAGATTGCTTGTTTTGGGAGGCGTTTGAGGCTAATTTAGGAACGACCTAGATCCAAATACGGCGCCTCTTGCCCAATATATGTTTGTATTGGGGAAAGCATGAACTCCGAGGACGCTCATTCTAAGGCGCCTCCTCACGAGTCTGACGCCTAGAGCTGACGCTGATATTCGCCATATGGTGCGTCTGGGAAGACCTGCAGGGACCCGAATTGACATGGTAAGTTGTCACAAGAGAATTCGATAGAATTTGCAGATGGCGTAAAATATATGCAATTTTTTGAGATATTTTTATTATGAAAGCTAAGGATGACATTTCTATTATCCTGGAATTTACGCCTAAGTTATTCTTAAATATTAAATCAGTTTGTGCGCACTGTCTGCAAGTTCTATTGAAAATTGGTCTTTGTATGATTTTAATATTCGATCACTTTCTCACATTTTTTTCTTTTCCGTGTATTTATGCTTGCACTGCGGGACTCTTCTGAGCATCGATGTGCATCTACTACAACCTGAGAAGTCACAGCTGCGCTGGATCGGGGCGATATCGAGAGCTGGACATCACTTCTCCCATCATCATCAGTTCCTGTGAGGACATCAGACGTACATCTAGAAGCTTCAAGATGACCACACGCCTGAAGATGGCAACAGTTACCCAGTCTACCGACAGCTCTTGCGACCTCTTCTTTTCAAGCACCTGCAGTAATTTCCTGACGATGTCGATGTGGTAATGCAGGACACAAAAAAGGATTCTCACGCGGTTTCCAGCAAAATTACTTACCCCATTTGTTTAACGGTACTGCCCACCTAGTGGGTAAATTGATTGCCGTATTAACATTAATCCAGGATTAAAACTGACCAACCAGTTTCAAGACGACCATAGGCCTGTAGAAAAGTACACTGTGTACACACTGTATCTGTGTATATGTAGTTATACCTACCTCTGCGACATCAGGCGTAGAAAGCAGGCCTGGCCCATCTGGCGCCGCTAGAATTCCGTGATCAACGTCCCAGATTTCTGTATTTTTCAAATTGTTTTGATATTTTGGGAACTATATAAAATTGGGAGCAGTTATTAAAAATCCGGTCCATGCCAGAAAAAAACCTTGGACCTCTTGGACATCTGAGCTCTGAATATCAAGATGCGAAAAGCCACTAAAGAATCAGCTAGGGAAAGAAAGAAATCTGCAATATGATGACTATGCATTACGAGGATTTCCACGTAAACCTTGCCAACAGCCTTCTTACGTTGTAAAGAGAGCTACGTTGAATTCAGCATGAGCTAAGCAATGACAGACCCAAAGAGAGGTTCCGAGGAGAGACAAGAGCTGCCAGAATCCACAGCTAAATAGCCAGGTATGTCAACTTCTCACATTTGTGCCCAACTATTGAATTCATTGTGCTGAAATAGTTTGATTAAAATATTTAATTACCTATTCAGAATTCAGATTTAATCTATAGACGTTGAGTCCTTATAGAATTATAAACTCTTTATCCAAAAATGCTAGTACCTAACTGTTAAGAGTTAAGAGTATCTTAATTGAAGAGTTTAGTTTATAAATTCAGGATAGCTGGTCAATTTGGGAGGTGGTAGTTCTCTCGTATGCGAGAGGTCATTAGGGCAGGTACTGCTTTAACTATTTTGGCCGCCAAATAACAGTGTCTAAGCACTTTTGTGTTCGGTTTGTTTTGTAAGTAGTAGAGCCACGCTGTAGACAGTTTATTCTACATCATGAATGGGCTGGCACGACCGGGGCGGTACCACTACCCCACAGAAAACGGCCTGAAGTGGTAGCTTTCTGTTGCGTTTTGTACGGTGAGTGAGATTTTCGGTGACCGAAAGACGCAGTGGCGTAATGCAATTACGAGCGAGTTACCTGCTCGTCTCGAATATAAAATTGATTTCTTTCCCTAATTCTTTCAGGATTCATTCAGGAGTCAGATAGCTAATCAGCCTACCGAATACAGCCATGCCTGTCAGTCAGCTAGTCAGCTTACCAGCGATACAACAACTCAGCAAGCAAGCCAGCCAGTGCATTTAAAGAGAAGATCGTAACATACATTACCTAATAAGTTCTTGTAAGATTTAGAGTTTTTAAAGTACTTTACAGTACTTGATGGCTTACGTATGCAAGAACAAGTAGTTCCGTAAATATTGACAACTATGTATAGGGTTGCCAACTTTATGTACTGTTATAATTAGTACAATAGTGTAATTCGATCCTTAATATTTTATTAATACGACGAGATGTCGTAACTCGTAGGTATGAGAAACTACGAGAGAGTTTCGGTCACACAATACCCGAATAAAATAATTGTGTCGGTATCTCACAAATACGTTTTGGTGCGGAGATCGAGCCCGCTTCCTCTCGTTTCATAGTCGGCTACTGGGCGCACATACGCTGTCAATATTCTTTCGCTGGTTCGTTGTAATATTATTTAACCTTTTTTATATCACGCAGTCGGTCTCCACGATATGTCAAGGGGTGTTTGAATGAGTTTTGTCATTCAACAGCCTAATGTGTAATATCTATCTATAGCTATACAAATAAATCAGCATTATTAGGTGTATTATATTCACTGATTTGTTTCTAAATATTTGGCAAGCCCTTGGAGCTTCGCGTATTTCGGTGTAGGTTCTAATCTCAACATCATTTGAGACCAAGAAACACATTTACATATATTGTTGTTGACAAAGGTTTTATTAAATGCTTCAGTCGCGGGTCAACATATAAAAACAAGATACAAAAGAATGATTCTAAATATTAAAATTGCAATTATGTTACAAAAAAACTGGAACAATTTTATTAATGTAACATATTCCTGACTGTCGTAATCAGTCAGAATTAATTATTCACTTTCTAAATTCAGATAATAAATCGTTTAAAGAAGGTATGTGCTGGGTATGCTGCTGGTAATCACCAGTTATGTCATAATGTGAAACAAAAAAAAACTGACATCTGCCAGCATACACTTATACTTAAAAAGCCTGTCACACAACATAATGTCACATTCATGAATATTTGTAACGTTATAGATCTCGACAATTACAAATGACAGACGGATCTCGACAATTACAAATGACAGACTGTCTTCATTTAAGGACATTTCGTATAATGTCACATTTATGAATATTTGTAACGTTATAGATCTCGACAATTACAAATGACAGACTGTCTTCATTTAAGGACATTTCGTATAATGTCACATTTATGAATATTTGTAACGTTATAGATCTCGACAATTACAAACTACATACTGTCTTCATTTAAGGACATTTCATATAATGTCACATTTATGAATATTTGGAACGTTATAGATCTCGACAATTACAAATGACAGACTGTCTTCATTTAAGGACATTTCATATAATGTCACATTTATGAATATTTGAAACGTTATAGATCTCGACAATTACGAATGACAGACAGATCTTGACAATTACAAATGACTGACTGTCTTCATTTAAGGACATTTCGTATAATGTAATGTTATATTTATAAATATTGACAGACTGTAAATGACAGCCTGTCTTCATTTAAGGACATTTCGTATAATGTAATGTTACATTTATAAATATTGACAGACTGTTAATGACAGCCTGTCTTCATTTAAGGACATTTTGTATCACGTCATGTTACATTTATAAATATTGACAGACTGTAAATGACAGCATGTCTTCATTTAAGGACATTTCGTATCACGTAATGTTACATTTATAAATATTGACAGACTGTCAATGCCAGCCTGTCTCATTTAAGGACATTTCGTATCACGTAATGTTAAATTTATAAATATTGACAGACTGTAAATGACAGACTGTCTTCATTTAAGGACATTTCTTATCACGTAATGTTACATTTATAAATATTGACAGACTGTAAATGACAGCATGTCTTCATTTAAGGACATTTCGTATCCCGTAATGTTACATTTATAAATATTGACAGACTGTAAATGACAGCATGTCTCATTTAAGGACATTTCGTATCACGTAATGTTATATTTATAAATATTGACAGACTGTAAATGACAGACTGTCTTCATTTAAGGACATTTCTTATCACGTAATGTTACATTTATAAATATTGACAGACTGTAAATGACAGCATGTCTTCATTTAAGGACATTTCGTATCCCGTAATGTTACATTTATAAATATTGACAGACTATAAATGACAACCTGTCTTCATTTAAGGACATTTCGTATCACGTAATGTTACATTTATAAATATTGACAAACTGTAAATGACAGACTGTCTTCATTTAAGGACATTTCGTGTCACGTAATGTTACATTTATAAATATTGGCAGACTGTAAATAACAGACTGTCTTCATTTAAGGACATTTCGTATAATGTAATGTTACATTTATAAATATTGACAGACTGTAAATGACAGACTGTCTTCATTTAAGGACATTTCGTATCACGTAATGTTACATTTATAAATATTGACAGACTGTCAATGCCAGCCTGTCTCATTTAAGGACATTTCGTATCACGTAATGTTAAATTTATAAATATTGACAGACTGTAAATGACAGACTGTCTTCATTTAAGGACATTTCTTATCACGTAATGTTACATTTATAAATATTGACAGACTGTAAATGACAGCATGTCTTCATTTAAGGACATTTCGTATCCCGTAATGTTACATTTATAAATATTGACAGACTGTAAATGACAGCATGTCTCATTTAAGGACATTTCGTATCACGTAATGTTAAATTTATAAATATTGACAGACTGTAAATGACAGACTGTCTTCATTTAAGGACATTTCTTATGCCGTAATGTTACATTTATAAATATTGACAGACTATAAATGACAACCTGTCTTCATTTAAGGACATTTCGTATCACGTAATGTTACATTTATAAATATTGACAAACTGTAAATGACAGACTGTCTTCATTTAAGGACATTTCGTGTCACGTAATGTTACATTTATAAATATTGGCAGACTGTAAATAACAGACTGTCTTCATTTAAGGACATTTCGTATAATGTAATGTTACATTTATAAATATTGACAGACTGTAAATGACAGACTGTCTTCATTTAAGGACATTTCGTATCACGTAATGTTACATTTATAAATATTGACAGACTGTCAATGCCAGCCTGTCTCATTTAAGGACATTTCGTATCACGTAATGTTAAATTTATAAATATTGACAGACTGTAAATGACAGACTGTCTTCATTTAAGGACATTTCTTATCACGTAATGTTACATTTATAAATATTGACAGACTGTAAATGACAGCATGTCTTCATTTAAGGACATTTCGTATCCCGTAATGTTACATTTATAAATATTGACAGACTGTAAATGACAGCATGTCTCATTTAAGGACATTTCGTATCACGTAATGTTAAATTTATAAATATTGACAGACTGTAAATGACAGACTGTCTTCATTTAAGGACATTTCTTATCACGTAATGTTACATTTATAAATATTGACAGACTGTAAATGACAGCATGTCTTCATTTAAGGACATTTCGTATCCCGTAATGTTACATTTATAAATATTGACAGACTATAAATGACAACCTGTCTTCATTTAAGGACATTTCGTATCACGTAATGTTACATTTATAAATATTGACAAACTGTAAATGACAGACTGTCTTCATTTAAGGACATTTCGTGTCACGTAATGTTACATTTATAAATATTGGCAGACTGTAAATAACAGACTGTCTTCATTTAAGGACATTTCGTATAATGTAATGTTACATTTATAAATATTGACAGACTGTAAATGACAGACTGTCTTCATTTAAGGACATTTCGTATCACGTAATGTTACATTTATAAATATTGTCAGACTGTAAATGATAGCCTGTCTTCATTTATGGACATTTTGTATCACGTAATGTCACATTTATGAATATTTGTAACGTTATAGATCTCGATATTTCCAAATGACAGACAGATCTCGACACGTACAAATGACAGACTGTCTTCATTTAAGGACATTTCGTATAATGTCACATTTATGAATATTTGTAACGTTATGGATCTTGACAATAACAAATGACAGACAGATCTCAACAATTACAAATGACAGACTGTCTTCATTTAAGGACATTTCGTATAATGTCACATTCATGAATATTTGTAACGTTATAGATCTCGACAATTACAAATGACAGACGGATCTCGACAATTACAAATGACAGACTGTCTTCATTTAAGGACATTTCGTATAATGTCACATTTATGAATATTTGTAAAGTTGTAGATCTCGACAATTACAAATCACAGATTGTCTTCATTTAAGGAAATTTCATATAATGTAATGTTACATTTATAAATATTGACAGACTGTAAATGACAGACTGACTTTATTTAAGGACATTTCGTATGTCACATATTTGAATATTTGTAACGTTATAGATCTTGACAATTACAAATGACAGATTGTCTTCATTTCAGGACATTTCGTATAATGTCACATACGCACTCACGCCTGTTATCCCCGAAGGGGTAGGCAGAGGTGTAACCAGTACACCCACATTTCGGCGAGTGTATTTCCGTCCCTTATGTGATAGGGGACGAGCCTATCGCCGGGCACAAATTCCAGACTCCGGGCTGCAATTCGAGCATATCGTAATAGAAAAACCCAATACCACTTTACCCGACCCGATATTTACAATGACAGACAGATCTCTACAATTACAAATGACAGACAGATCTCTAAAAGTAACCAGTGGTCTACTTTGTCGAAATTCTTCTTATACCTAATCGGTGTAAACAGTGTCAATTTGAACGCAGCGATCCATGCGCTCCATAAGGCTGTTGGTAAAAATCTTAAGAGTAGTCGTAGTGGATCGTTTTGTAACGAAGCCCTTGTTCTGCTATTATAAGATGATGAAGAGAAGGATATAGAGCGTTCGGTACAAGACGCTCAAACAGTTCGGGTGGAGTAGAGAGTATAGCATCGAGACGGTCATTTTCAAGATCACCTTCCGCACCGCTTTTATAGATGGGCGAAATAAAGGCCACACACCACATAGCAGGAATAATTTCCTCGCGTAAGCTTTTATTAAAAATGATATTATGGCAAGCTGAATAAGTGCTGTTTGCAGTTGATACAAAGAATTTAGGTGAAATGCCATTGGGTCCAGCACCTTTGGATTCATTCATTGACAGCTCCGTGGCGCAGCGGGCGAGTAGTCGGCTGCGAATAGAGAGGCCGTGGGTTCGATTCCCACACCGAGACAAATGTTTGTGTGAACCACAAATATTGGTCTCGGGGCTGGGTGTTGTGGGACCGCAAGTCCCTCGTAGTTCCTGATACCCACGATACAGGTTTACCTAGTGTGGGGTCAGGACTATGTGTGTGACTGCTGGGTGTATTATTATTATTATTTAACGATTTGAGTGTACAGATTCTTGGGATAGAAATATGTCCGATATTCAAGTTGAGTAGTCTAAATAACTATTAGATAGCTTCAATATCTGAGTCCAAGATGGAAGGCTCGTAAACAGAGATAAAGAAGGCTAAGACTAGATTGTATTTGGTATTGAGATTGTTGGAAGATACATTTTTAAAATGCATATCTACATTTTTGAAAATACGCATGAGAGAAGGTGAAAACCAGATCGGAAAACGTGAGCTAAGGCTTTGGGTATGGAGCACCTACCATTAGGTGCTGATTAATGATGCCGTACAACTTGGCGTGGAAGACATCGACCGGTTGTTCGGTTTTTTTCGAGTCAATTCTTTTAAGTTATGATTTGATGACGTTGAAGCCTGCTTTATGATAATTGTGTTTAAGAATGGGACATCTAGTCATGACAGTAAAATGTATATTCAGGCAAATCGTAATGCAAAATGGCGGATTATGGCTATCGGGCATTAATAAAGGAATGCAGGTCGTGGCCTGATAATCCAGATGAGAAATAAATCAAGTATTCTGCCTAGAGTATTTTTCACATTATTGTTCTGTAGTCTATTGAATTGAGATATGCAGCTCGTCCGAAGCTGGCCATTTGAAGTCGAGACTTGTGGAACTACATGATTTCCCTGATCTCTCCAGACAATGTCGGGCAAGTTGTAATCCCCATCTAGGAACAGTGAGGCACATGTTGTATCGTTAGCGATCTTCTGTAACATATTAAACTATTGAAAGACGATTCCTCACGCGTATGAGGTGGGATATAAGCAGGGCAAATGATATGTGGCTTGTTAGGTTAAGCCGCTGGCAATTATATCATAATCTGCTCAATTTCAGCGCCTCGAAAATGAGTAGATGCCAAATTAGGACGCAGCGAGCGAAGTATAGCTAATTACAGTCCTCCTAGTTTGCTTTCATTAATACTGGAACGATAAAGGTCTTACCTAAAGACAATGTAACGGTTGTCAATAAATGCATTATCTTGAATGGTCGGAATAAGCCAAGTTTCACTTAGTATGATAACATGACACTATTCGCTGCATTTTTGATAGTAAAAAACGATGTTATTAGAAGCCATTGATATATACAAAACAGAACATAGGTGTTAAAATAAGTGACTCGAAATACAATATGATGAGTGTATCAAAGATGTTTGTAAATCAAAGAGTTTAATGTATGCCTACTATTAGACCGTTTAGAATTAAAAATGTGTCACATAACACAGGAGTTTGACTACTCACAAACAGGGAGCGTGATAGCGGATCTAGTTAATAGTAAGCGAGATGGTAATATTGAGTTACGGTCAATTGACCGTAACTTAGTGGTACAATTTCTATGAACCGCGCAGCTTGTCTAGTAGTAGTAATTAGTATACATTGAAGTCTTTATTGTAAATCAATATAAATGTTAGAATAAATCTGAACTGAATGGCCTATTTTAATTATGTAGATATTCGTATCATATAATGTCACCATTATGAATATTTGTAACGGTAGAAATTACGCCAAATATGAATAGAAGACTGTCTTATTAATTATAGGTCATCATTTGTATAATATTATGTCAGATTATTTCAATATTTGTCTCATCATTTATATCGTCAACGAGAAACGATAAAAGCAAAAAGTGAAAAATTTACTACCTACCGCATTATTACGCATTAATCATTATTTGCCACGTTATGTAGACCGCTAAAGACAATAAATAAATATGTAAGTCAGTCTCTTTAATAAAGGCGTGATACAAAAATTGTGGCTGTGTTCGGATGAACAAAGTTCTGATTAGCTAAGGTATACACTCAACATAAAGGTATAAGCGACTCCTATAGTAGCGACTATCAGGCTGTTAACATTAGTTTGTTGATTAGTTGATTAAAATAACGAATATAGATGATATGAACCAATACAAGGTGTCCTGGATATACACTAAGTTTTCTACCTGAGATTCTACTGTGACTCTGAACTTTGTTAGTCCGAACTCGCCGATTGTTACATTTTCGAATTTGGTGTTTTTTTTTCTCCAAAGCTAATAGGATAGCTAATAATAAATAATGAAAATAGTTTTAAAACATCTACGAGTCCTCTATTTTATCTCAAAGTAGAGTATTTGGCTACTTTATGAATTTGGAATATAATAATAAACTGATATGGTTTTTTTTCATCACAATGAAAACCTTTGTTTTCTATTTATGACAAGATATACGACTTATTATTATTTCACTCCCTCTCATAAATAAATGAAAATAATTAAGAAACATGTTGTTTTATTTTATCTTTGGGGCGTGTTTGGAAAAGCTTGAATACAAAATCTAGACTTTCTAGACTCAAAAAACTTACAAGTCTTTTTTTCTAACTTTTTATTTAAATTAATCAACTTTTTAACGGGGAAAAAAACAATACCCGAGTGGCAGTATAAAATGCCTTTGAAGAGTTTGTTGCCTCCCTTCCAGCTGATTTCTTTAAGAAGCGTATTGATACATTTTTACTGCGTTGGCAAAAATGCAGCGATAGCATAGGTGGTTACTTTGATTAATAGAAATTAAAAAAATGGATTTATGTTTTTCATACAGAACGGCAATGTCATAGGCAAAAACCAAAGACTTTAATTTATACTACAAGACGGGCTGTTTAGAAGTAACAATGTGTCACATAACGCGGGAGTTTGACAGCTCACAAACAGGGAGCGCGATAGAGGTTCTAGTTGAGAGTAAGCGAGATGGTAATATTGAGTTACGGTCTAGTGAGCGCAACTTAGTGGTACAATTTCTATGTACCGCGTAGCTTGTCTACTATCATAGTCATCGGACATACATCCTACCGCGACATGAAAAATGAACTTTTTTGTCTCCGCCAGACATAAAGACAGAAAGACAACCCGCCATCTCGTACCATAGGTTTGACGGTGGATTTGGTATTATATGGGGCGACCTGCCGTCTGACTCTCAGAACCCGCAACGGGAACAAAGTTTCGCCATTGCCTCGTCCGTTATTCAGCAGAGTGTACCACGTGAAGGTGGCTTTCGGCCTAAGATTTTGGTGGCCCACTTACATTTCTAAGCCCATTACCATTCCATTGTCAAATTCACCGATAGATCCATAATCTAATAAGCTTGGAACCATTAGAGAGGTACGAACCGCTCTTCTCGTTGATGTTAGGCACTATATCGCAAAAAAAGTATTATCACTTTTGAAAAGATACCTTCAGTTTTTAAAGATGTTTACGTTTTGATCTTTATTTTTGAATATTTCTATTTTAATACTTGAAATTAGCGAAATCATCGTAAAAATTAAATAGAAAACATACCTTAATGAACTGCTACGTAGCTGACAGCATGTATAGAGCCGAAGCAAATTCCGCTGCATAATTTAGAATAATCTTCACTAGTGGATTTCCATTACTTAAATAATAGTAACTTTCCATAGTAAAGCTGCCGGTATGAAACGAACAAGAGTTAAATGTTATTTAGAGGGTATTTGATATATATTTTTTATTTATTCGAAGATTTATTCGCACCGACAATTCCTTTGGTATTGAAGGTGTCCATGTCCGGCGGTGATCACTTACCATCAGGTGACGCGCTTGCTCAGTTTCCCTTTCATAAAAAAAAAACAACCCAGATGGCCTCTCGCATACGTACTTACCACAAATATACCTTAACCTATCGAAATAAGATGACAAGAAACGAAATTAAATAATTAATAATATTTTTTTGCGCGGGGCAGAGAGAGAGAGAGAGTTCGTATCTCGATCCAGAAATTTAATATTTAGACATTATCTTTTATGAATTAAAGTTGATTTTGAATGTTCAATATTTTTTATTACATGACATCTTAAATCTCGGGGTGACGAGCGCAGTCCAATGCCATGCAGTGCTTTATAGATCAAAGTGGTGTTTGGTGTTGCTTCTGTTTGTGGGCAGGCGTGGCACTCACCATCAGGCGAACTACCTGCTCGTTTCGTCACTCAAGGTAATAAAAAAACAAAATAAAAAAAGATTAAATGTCATCGAGACCGATTTATCGTTATAATTGACGCAGATTTTAAAAATTCTCAGAGATAAATTAAACACAACAAATAATAACCATTTCGATTTTATTCAGTTAAAATATGAAATAACTTACGTGTACAGTAAAAATAAGTTTCAGATAGTATCAACTCGGCGTTATCGTCTAACACCAGAGTACTTGCGTCAGTAACTAGTTACTGGCATCAGTACTCGTTAATCTATAGATTAGATTATTGTTGTACAGTTATATCCACATTGGTGCGCTTTCAACTTGCAACTTACTTGCGTGTAGAATGACGCATGCAACGGCTAATGTGTCGATATGTTACTAAATGACATCTCAGCGCATGCATCATGCTCGGATAAAGATGCAAGTTGAAGATGTGCAAGTACATGCGCACGATTGTGGGCATAGCTTCCCGGTACCATTAACATATACATGGACATTTTGGACGTAAACTTGTGTATATTCTATTAGCGATAAACGGTTTCTAATCGCGTTTCTCTTCACTTTCGTTCCATACTATATTTACATTAATATTCAAATATCCGCTATGTATTGCCGAAATATCGTATATAATGTATTTTTAATTACAGTTTACTTCGATAATGATTGATGGTAAACATGGACTCACAATTTTTTTATCTATCGATTACTATCTATAAGCAACTGACAGTGCCAAATCTAAACGAGTATATTTATCGATATCGATAAATTATCTATGTTCACCACCATTATTAATGCTCTAAAAATTTGAAAAAATCACGAATCATTACAATCGATAAAGCAATGATCCAAACAGCTTTAAAAACCTACATCTATGGAACAAAAGTAAAGCGAATTGTCTATGGTAAACGTAAAAGAATACTATCGAACCCGTCCGCGATATGTTCGTAGATGGCATAACAGTTACGATAACTTTATGGATGTACAAGTTATTGCTTTTTATTAATCTGGTATAGAAAAGTACCCGTGACTACGGCACAGAACAATAACCCAAAGACGCCACAATTCACATTGTTATACCAGCCTTTTTTACCTGTCTTACTCCGCGTTAAAATACCGATAATTACCTACAACTTTCCGGGCTGATACTGAGTATTTCGAGATAGAAAAACCCAAAATATTTTTACCCGACCCGGGGATCGAACCCGAAACCTCAGCACAGAAGTCGTACCGCGAACGCCATTACAACTACGCCACCGAGGGAGTCATTGGAGTTAGGTAACTGTAGGTAGTTAAAAGTTTTAATAATTATCGGCGTCACTGTACGTGTTTATTGCTTCGATATGAGAGTCGATATTCCTTGAAAAGACTTTATGTAATGAAAATTCTGTATAATAATAATAAATACACCCAACAGTCACACACATAGTCCTGACCCCACACTAGGTAAGCCTGTATCGTGGGTATCAGGAACTACGAGGGACTTGCCAACCCACAACACCCAGACCCGAAACAAATATTTGAGGATTAGACAAACATTTGTCTCAGTTTGGGAATCGAACCCACGGCCTCACGCTTCGCAGCCGGCTACTCGCCCCCTGCGCCGTATGTCGTTGTATTAAATATTCTATGGTGTTTATAGAATGTACCAAAGTTTTCTGTTTTGTATGCTGGTGACGATGCAACATGGCGTCTCGTAAGTTTATTCACTGTGTACTACGGCTAGTATATTGTGCTACACATTATAAACACGCCTCAAATGTCGTCACACGTATCTCGTACTTACATTAATATATCACCTAGTGAGGTTTCAAACAATAAACTACGACGCCTCACACGTTTGCCATTTTTTTCTACAATTCTACCATACAACTGAATTCCTTCTATAAAAACCTACCATCTGTCAGTAGTTTGTAAAATAAAAATAACAATTCTATTTAAACACGGCTTATTTATAAATTGTACAATAATTATTATCAATATTGCTCAAGCTAGTCCACATAATATTGTGTTGCACGAAACGAACGCACCTAAATATTGGGCAAAGGCAACCGAAACATTCAGCCTGTCAAAGTTTATCATTATATACCTTTGCCCCGGCAGTGTGTCATTTCAATATGGACGAAAAAATTAACTACATTTTTATCAGTAGTTTGATGCCTAACAAGCAGCTGCCTGGAATATACATGCTAACAAAAAGCATGCTTGTTTTAGTTCGTTCGCATAATAAATACACGTAAAAGTATAGTATAGACACGGCCCTTGACCAATGCGAACCAACTAGTTGAAAGTAGCATGTTTTTATGCTAAGCAGCATGTATAATCGAGGCAAGGTATTGCAACGTGTGAGGCCATCTATAAGATACTAATTAAGATAGAAGTACTTACACTACTCGTGGCGGAGTTTGAAGGGAAGCCGATGCTAGTTTCTTTAAATCACAGTATCTAAAACGTTCCAAGTTTATAAAAGGCTTTTTCTAATATTTAAACTCTAGACGCGAAATACGCGCGAATAGTTATACGCGTATAACTTTAAATAATTAGTCTGTCTATGGCATCATGTCTCGATGGATGGACGAATTTCAATGCTGTTTTTTAATCAGAAATCTAATTTAATCGAGATACTATGATTGAAGAAAATATGTTCAGCTTTTATTAAGATACATTATTTAATTTCAATAGGTAAAGAGCAACTTTCATCGGCCTCCCTTCACCATTCGCCATGCTACTCGTCGAACTGTCGATATAATATTAACAGTAAGTATGGCTATAGGTTATGTGTCACGCGATGGCGCCGTCCGTGACACGGACGCGGCACGGACGTGAGGAACAATGTGTGTGCTAATTAACAATACAAATATTCGAGACTTGTGGCTTGGATTGTGTGGCATTTAATGGCCCATTCTCCCTAAAGAGAAGACTTTATTAGCCTGCACTGTAATTACCATCAGGTCCACATATTACCGTGCCAGGGTAAAAAAAATGGGACCATATTCCTTGGAATAGAATTATGAATCTTAATTCCTTGTAAGATTTTCAAGCTGATTTTCCTGATAAATTGCCAACTGTTATTTTATTACAGCGAAACTACTGTTCGCTATTCCTAACCGCTAACTAACCCCGTTCAGCACCTTTTTTATGAAGGTTTAATAAAATCCATTAAAGCCTCAACCAAGTCACAAACCTCGGACGAATAAAAAATTAAATTATAATTATACAATTGCACGATTAATTAATTAATTAAAAAATAATTTACAATAACACATCAAGCTCAACTCTCCATTATGTCAATAATTAAAAACGCACAAACGCGATCCACTATCAAATGATTCAACATTTACAAAAATATCAAATTCAGTCCATACGTAGGGAGAAATCACCATTGTTCACTATTAAAAATTCGCTAAAGGCACTCCTTTTATGCAAATTAAAACGCACGAAGGGGTAAAGGGGTACGGGGTAACGACAAACGGGTTAACATTACCTAATCATACATTATTGTACCGTTTCCGATAGCGATAACTCATTAACCCTAAATAACGGGAAGTTACGTTGAAAATAAAATTATAAATCAATCAGTATTATTATGTTGTTTCGACTACGCTACGTTATGTTGCGTGTCGTATTGCACGAAACATCGCACGACATTATTGTTGTGTGTTGTATATATACAGGTTTGTGGACATTCGACGCGACGCGTTGCCATTGTCCTTTTGCACTGTACTCGTCGATTAGATCTCGGCGGTCAGTTCCGTTGCCACCTGCATAAAATTTGTATTCTTGTTTATTAAACAATAGTTCAAAGTGATTTAAAATTAGTAGGGTTGATAAGATTGGTACCAGACGATTTGCATGGGTGTACTAAGTATGTTCCAAGTGCAGAAGTTATTTCGGAATTTTCAATTGCATGAAATTACCTATTGTCGTTTCATTCAATAGCACGAAGTTACTTGCAGTCGTAATATTCGATTGCACGATATTATTTGCAGTAGTATTAGTCAATTGCACGAAGTTATGGGTAGCAGGATTGTTCAATTGCACGAAATAATTTGTAGCCATATTATTCAATTGCACGAAATCCTTTGTAGCCGTCAATTGCACGAAGTTATGTGCAGTCGTATTATTTGATTGCACGAAGTTATGTGCAGTCGTATTATTTGATTGCACGAAGTTATTTGGTTGTATTCTACAGTGTTATGACCGCATGCTAGTGATGCTAGTATAGTACCTATGTAGTGAGTGCAGGTTGCGCATGGTCTGCGTTGGCGGCGGCGTGGTGCGCGGCGCTGATGTGCGGCTAGTGTAGTAGTGTAGTAGTGTAGTAGTGTAGTAGTGTAGTAGTGTAGTAGTGTAGTAGTGTAGTAGTGTAGTAGTGTAGCAGTACAGTACCTATGTAGTGAGTGCAGGCTGCGCATGGTCTGCGTTGGCGGCGGCGTGGTGCGCGGCGCTGATGTGCGGCTAGTGTAGTAGTGTAGTAGTGTAGTAGTGTAGTAGTGTAGTAGTGTAGTAGTGTAGTAGTGTAGTAGTGTAGTAGTGTAGTAGTGTAGTAGTGTAGTAGTGTAGTAGTGTAGTAGTGTAGTAGTGTAGTAGTGTAGTAGTGTAGTAGTGTAGTAGTGTAGTAGTGTAGTAGTGTAGCAGTACAGTACCTATGTAGTGAGTGCAGGCTGCGCATGGTCTGCGTTGGCGGCGGCGTGGTGCGCGGCGCTGATGTGCGGCTAGTGTAGTAGTGTAGTAGTGTAGTAGTGTAGTAGTGTAGTAGTGTAGTAGTGTAGTAGTGTAGTAGTGTAGTAGTGTAGTAGTGTAGTAGTGTAGCAGTACAGTACCTATGTAGTGAGTGCAGGCTGCGCATGGTCTGCGTTGGCGGCGGCGTGGTGCGCGGCGCTGATGTGCGGCTAGTGTAGTAGTGTAGTAGTGTAGTAGTGTAGTAGTGTAGTAGTGTAGTAGTGTAGCAGTACAGTACCTATGTAGTGAGTGCAGGCTGCGCATGGTCTGCGTTGGCGGCGGCGTGGTGCGCGGCGCTGATGTGCGGCTAGTGTAGTAGTGTAGTAGTGTAGTAGTGTAGTAGTGTAGTAGTGTAGTAGTGTAGTAGTGTAGTAGTGTAGTAGTGTAGTAGTGTAGTAGTGTAGCAGTACAGTACCTATGTAGTGAGTGCAGGCTGCGCATGGTCTGCGTTGGCGGCGGCGTGGTGCGCGGCGCTGATGTGCGGCTAGTGTAGTAGTGTAGTAGTGTAGTAGTGTAGTAGTGTAGTAGTGTAGTAGTGTAGTAGTGTAGTAGTGTAGTAGTGTAGTAGTGTAGTAGTGTAGCAGTACAGTACCTATGTAGTGAGTGCAGGCTGCGCATGGTCTGCGTTGGCGGCGGCGTGGTGCGCGGCGCTGATGTGCGGCTAGTGTAGTAGTGTAGTAGTGTAGTAGTGTAGTAGTGTAGTAGTGTAGTAGTGTAGTAGTGTAGTAGTGTAGTAGTGTAGTAGTGTAGCAGTACAGTACCTATGTAGTGAGTGCAGGCTGCGCATGGTCTGCGTTGGCGGCGGCGTGGTGCGCGGCGCTGATGTGCGGCTAGTGTAGTAGTGTAGTAGTGTAGTAGTGTAGTAGTGTAGCAGTACAGTACCTATGTAGTGAGTGCAGGCTGCGCATGGTCTGCGTTGGCGGCGGCGTGGTGCGCGGCGCTGATGTGCGGCTAGTGTAGTAGTGTAGTAGTGTAGTAGTGTAGTAGTGTAGTAGTGTAGTAGTGTAGTAGTGTAGTAGTGTAGTAGTGTAGTAGTGTAGTAGTGTAGCAGTACAGTACCTATGTAGTGAGTGCAGGCTGCGCATGGTCTTCGTTGGCGGCGGCGTGGTGCGCGGCGCTGATGTGCGGCTAGTGTAGTAGTGTAGTAGTGTAGTAGTGTAGTAGTGTAGTAGTGTAGCAGTACAGTACCTATGTAGTGAGTGCAGGCTGCGCATGGTCTGCGTTGGCGGCGGCGTGGTGCGCGGCGCTGATGTGCGGCTAGTGTAGTAGTGTAGTAGTGTAGTAGTGTAGTAGTGTAGTAGTGTAGTAGTGTAGTAGTGTAGTAGTGTAGTAGTGTAGTAGTGTAGCAGTACAGTACCTATGTAGTGAGTGCTGGCTGCGCATGGTCTGCGTTGGCGGCGGCGTGGTGCGCGGCGCTGATGTGCGGCTAGTGTAGTAGTGTAGTAGTGTAGTAGTGTAGTAGTGTAGTAGTGTAGTAGTGTAGCAGTACAGTACCTATGTAGTGAGTGCAGGCTGCGCATGGTCTGCGTTGGCGGCGGCGTGGTGCGCGGCGCTGATGTGCGGCTAGTGTAGTAGTGTAGTAGTGTAGTAGTGTAGTAGTGTAGTAGTGTAGTAGTGTAGTAGTGTAGTAGTGTAGTAGTGTAGTAGTGTAGTAGTGTAGTAGTGTAGTAGTGTAGTAGTGTAGTAGTGTAGTAGTGTAGTAGTGTAGTAGTGTAGTAGTGTAGCAGTACAGTACCTATGTAGTGAGTGCAGGCTGCGCATGGTCTGCGTTGGCGGCGGCGTGGTGCGCGGCGCTGATGTGCGGCTAGTGTAGTAGTGTAGTAGTGTAGTAGTGTAGTAGTGTAGTAGTGTAGCAGTACAGTACCTATGTAGTGAGTGCAGGCTGCGCATGGTCTGCGTTGGCGGCGGCGTGGTGCGCGGCGCTGATGTGCGGCTAGTGTAGTAGTGTAGTAGTGTAGTAGTGTAGTAGTGTAGTAGTGTAGTAGTGTAGTAGTGTAGTAGTGTAGTAGTGTAGTAGTGTAGTAGTGTAGTAGTGTAGTAGTGTAGTAGTGTAGTAGTGTAGCAGTACAGTACCTATGTAGTGAGTGCAGGCTGCGCATGGTCTGCGTTGGCGGCGGCGTGGTGCGCGGCGCTGATGTGCGGCTAGTGTAGTAGTGTAGTAGTGTAGTAGTGTAGTAGTGTAGTAGTGTAGTAGTGTAGTAGTGTAGTAGTGTAGTAGTGTAGTAGTGTAGCAGTACAGTACCTATGTAGTGAGTGCAGGCTGCGCATGGTCTGCGTTGGCGGCGGCGTGGTGCGCGGCGCTGATGTGCGGCTAGTGTAGTAGTGTAGTAGTGTAGTAGTGTAGTAGTGTAGTAGTGTAGTAGTGTAGTAGTGTAGTAGTGTAGTAGTGTAGTAGTGTAGTAGTGTAGTAGTGTAGCAGTACAGTACCTATGTAGTGAGTGCAGGCTGCGCATGGTCTGCGTTGGCGGCGGCGTGGTGCGCGGCGCTGATGTGCGGCTAGTGTAGTAGTGTAGTAGTGTAGTAGTGTAGTAGTGTAGTAGTGTAGTAGTGTAGTAGTGTAGTAGTGTAGTAGTGTAGTAGTGTAGTAGTGTAGTAGTGTAGTAGTGTAGTAGTACAGTACCTATGTAGTGAGTGCAGGCTGCGCATGGTCTGCGTTGGCGGCGGCATGATGCGCGGCGCTGATGTGCGAGGGCGCGGCGTACTCCACCACCTCCTGGTAGATGAGCTGCTTCCACTGCTCCACGGTGTGCTCGCGCTCGTCCACGCTGTGGTCGTATGCGGCGGGCGCCGGCTGTCACCATACACACCAACTTCACTTCAACCCTCTATACTTATTATTACTAGCTTTTACTCCACCACCAAAACCTTGAAACCGTTATTTTGTAATCGATCCATTCCCCCAGGTTACTAAGCGTTTTTTTTCAGAGCATTGTATGGGACAACAAATATTTAATACCTAGTATTTTTTTTTTGTATGATTTTGGCTTTAATAACAAAATGGTGACGTCTTATGTAATTTTAACTTTTAATAATTTGTAACTACGGGGCCACCCAGATATCGATATTGAAGGCAAAAGACCTTAAAATAAAGAAAAAACTGCAGTCACAGTCTTCAGTCCTAACATTGAATCTATTACATAACCACTAATTTTAGTAACAAAAAACTCAACAAATAATTTATTTGCTCAGTCTACAACCGAATCCAGGACATCAGTCAATCAATATTACAGGACATTGCCCACTTAACAAACATTTATATGTTCTAGGTATAACCGACAGCCCCCTATGTAGGGGATGTCTGTCGGCTGATGAAACAGCTTTACACGTCATCCTGGAATGTGAAGGTGTAGCTACACAACGGGCGGAAATCCTCAATACACCGAGGTCACTCCGAGAAGCCTGTGGAGACACCAGGAGGATCCTGCGCTTCTGGTCGGAGTTAGGCTGGCTAGATCTCTAGCCGGCACAAACTACACGCACAATGGCCTGACATTCAACAGGCTAAGTGCGGAGAAAAGGAGCCCACAATCAAATCAAATCAAAATCACCTGTTTCACATTACGTTGTAATTTTAGGCGGTTATTTATTAAATTCAACATCTTTTCAATTTAAACATAAGATTGTGTTTGATGACCAGGAGTATCCCCAGGTAACGTTATTGAAAAAAAGCTATAAAATTAGAAAAATAAACCATAGATACATTTTCGCTCGCTTTTAAACATAAATACATAACAGTGATTGACCTAAAACCTGAGGAAGCCAAAGTGATAGAATTACTATGACAGCACATTAACCATGGTAGTGGTATATGTGGTGTAAGTGGTACTCACAGCGTTAACCTCTCCTTCGTCATACCACACGTTGATGTATGGATGTAGAAGCGCATCATCGACCGAGATGCGTCGCTCCGGATCGATCACCAACATGCGAGACAACAAGTCGCGAGCCTGCGACGCCTGCAATATGCAACAATAATAGATTTTTTTAATAGAAGTTCACAACTGAATTGCCAATTCTTGTAACTAAAAATGTTCAAAACATCATTCCGATCTAGTCTCAGTGTTAAGAAAGTTGCAAATACTATTCTCATAAACCAATACTCAACTTCAAATGTGAAAAGATCAAAATGAGATCGAAAATAAATTAAAAGTTGACAGAAGCCAAAACGACATTCTGCTAACATTTTTAAATGACACATGTCCTTATAAGATATGGATGTACGTTGTTTAATGTTTACCTTGAGACGGTTGTGCTCGTTGCTGTCGCTCGGGAACAGTATGTCGGGGAACAGACGCTCGAAGCTGTATCCGGCGTAGCGCGGTCGGTTCTCGACGTAGTTACGTACTGTTGGCTGAAGCCGCGCCATGAATGCCGCCGATGGCGTGCCTAGTTGCTCTGTTGTTGTCGAATAACATTGCCTACTTAGTATAACTGCTTACTTTAAAGAATAACGACGTCTATCAAGCTAAACTCGATAAAATTTGTGATGATATTATTAAGGTGACGACAAAAGTGGTTAAAATATTCTCGTGCCGAGGAGATAAAATATCTATAGTGGAGATGCTGCCTTAACTTGAGGCACGCCGAGAAATTAGCCAAATGCAAAGCTTTGGGGCGAGCCACATTTTATCGTTCTTTTAACGTCTCCAACTCATGCCATGGTTAGTCGGTTTCTAATCAAATGAAGTTCTACGTCTTAACTATCATTTGTGACTACGGGTCATTCCAGATATCGATTTTGAAGTCAATCGGTCTTAAAACAAAGAAAAACAAAATGGCGACCATTTTTCAATTCTGACATGGGATCTATCATTAGTCTTAACTTCCTTAGTACAGCTTCCTAATAGTAAAAGAGTTTTTAAAATCCGTTCAGTAATGTTAATGCCTTTAATGTCTCTAAAACCCCAACGCTACGTCGCTCGTAATCAACTTCTGCAGGCCAACCATGAGTTTGTCACGGTAAGATCGCTAGCGACGACGTAAGATATTTATATGATAAACTCAGTGGCGCCTCTAGCGGATACGCGAGAAACTAAATTTTGTCATAGAAATATTTTACGTAGTCGCTAGCGATTTTACTGAGACAAACTCATGGTTGGCCTGCAGAGCGGCCATAAACATTGACGAGAATTATACATATTTCATTAATAAATACTATAACTTTTCGCAGCAGAAGGCAGGGTAACACAAGCATCCGGGCAATGCAATATGCCCCAAAATGCGTACCCCAAGAGAGGACTCTAAATTTCCATTAAATTAAATATTGTAAAACCTTTATGCTCTCAATAATAATTCAAAAGAGCAACGCTAGGGTTCCTTGCCCGTTCTGCTCTAACGAAAAATCCTTCCGAATTGGCGGTAGAGATATTGTCGAATTTTATGGATTCAATAAATGTTTCGAGTTTGAGCTAATAGGAAATCGGATTCCGCGAAGTTGTACATACCAATAATCTTGTTCCACTGGTCGATGTGGTCTGTGCCGGGGAACAGTACGCCCCCACGGATCATCTCGCCCATGATGCAGCCCACCGACCAGATGTCCACGTTCTCTGTGTAGCCCATGCCCAGGATCACCTGGAGTAAACCACAAAATATGGTTAAAGAAAACATCGATGTGCTCATTGGCACTTAAAATTACACGTAGTAGAGCCGCAATAAAACCAATATGGTCTCCCGATGTTTTTTTTATCGCCTAATGCTATCTAAGACAAAAGTAACAGAGAACTTTGAATAACAATACACTAAACGGCAATGCAGTGTGCTCATCACCCTTAGACATCCATGCTCTTAGGGATGGTTTCAAACTGGCACCTTTCGTCTCGGCAGTTGGTACCATTCCCCGCCGAGCTGTCGTCGCAGTTTTGGATTACCTAGTAGCATTATACTGTTGTCTTACAAATCCTCCGCCGACGTCCCAAACATGTTTTGTCAGATCCCAACGACTCCGTCACAGTCGCTATCGAAGCAGCACTTTCCTTGCTCAATTCGAATCACAATAATAATACGTGACCCCGACATAGGACACGCCTACGAGTCCGAAGAACTCCTACAACTGGTCTTCGGCACAATTATGTGAAGAAACGGCCCTAAACTATACTCCCCAGCGATTGCTCAAGCTGAGGTCTGAGCCTTCTAAAAGGCGCCTCTGTGCTTAATCGCTACTAAATTTATTATACATTTTCCCGCTAGAGCGCCATAAGCGCCGGTTTTATTGTCAGGTGAAGCTGTAAAAACAATATACGCTAACAGCACAAATCAATTCGGAAAAAAATAGTCTTACAAAAAAGTGACGTAAAGTGGCCGCTCCAAGGTTTCGTTGTTCAGTAACATTGTTGGTCGCCTAATAAATAGCCTCCATTCATCACATAGTGGAGGATCCCTTACTCCTTACCTCAGGTGCACGGTAGTATCGCGTCACGACGTATGGCGTCATCATGAATGTGGTTCCGGCTGTACGAGCTAGTCCGAAGTCCAGGATCTTCAGCGTGCAGTCGCTCTTCACCACTATGTTGGAAGGCTTTAAGTCCTGCCGACACAATTTGGATGGTGTGATCATACACGCCACTTAATAAAGCTACATGTAGCTAGCAGTTCAGAATTGAGAAACAATCAAGTGGTTCAATCGATCACAATCTTCAGGAGTAAGGAACCTAATGATTAAAGGAAAATCTAATCTAATGCTAGAAATATAAAAAAACGTACAGATAAATTATTATTTTTTTGTTATGTCACAACTGCAGAGACAGATGTTAAAGTACATAAACTTCAATTTATCTAATTTCTAGAAATAAAATTAATAATTTATTTATTTGATTGTGCAGTTCCTATTCATAGCCTCTCTCCTAATTAGGTACAGATTTCTTTAAGATTCATTCTTTATTTGCCCTTGCAATGGTGCTCAACCTCTCGCAATATGAAATATTAACGCCCGGTTTCTGAAAGGCTGATCAATGTTAAATTAACTAATCAAATGTCAAATCTCATGTCAAGTCGAAATTGAGTTGCTAGAAGCGTGATCAACGCCTTTGATTTGACACACATGTTAGTTAACATAACTTTCAAATTAATATGAAAAATCGAATGTCAAACGGTACTAGAGAGACATCAAATATTATATATTTTTCACTAAATAATGTTTCAGCAACTCGAATTGATTTGACAGCGATGTCAACTCAAAGCTCTGTTAGTTGAATGTTGATTTGATCAGCCTTTCAGAAACCGGGGGTTAGTGTCAATACTATACTCACCCGATGTATTATACCCGCAAGATGCAAATGTTTGATGCCACACAGCATTTGATATAGCAGGTAGCTCATGCGTTCATGGTCCAAGTCCATTTGGATTACCTGACGACAACAATAGAGAACGGCTCAAATATATGCCAAGGAAAAATGCTTTCTATGATCTTGATTTATATTGGAGTAGTTCGTACAAAACAACTGGTTTAAAGTTTCTGGTGAAGTTACTGGTATTTTGGGAGATGTTTTCGACGCTAAAGAGAACTTAATTAACGATTGCTTGTGGCCTATTTAGATATCAATTTATTTACTAAATCACTATCAAGTAATTAAGGTTTTCCACGCATTCTAAATGGGAGTTTAGTCTATTTCGGTCTCTTCAACAAATGACAATAGCGTATTGCTCACACATAATACCTACAGAATACCCAGCAAATACCTGAGCAAAGATACATTGGTCTAACATATGCTCATATCTTAGTTGATAGAAGAAAACCAAATATATACTAAGCTAGCACTAGTTAATCAGTTAGTAATTATTTACCTGACACAAATTAGCATCCATCAGCTCCATAACCAGGTAAACGTCCTGGAACTCCTCCAGGCTCTTCTGTGGTGTGAACGCATTTAGTAGTCCGATTATCTGTATCGACATCGAGATAATTATGATACACATTTTAGTCCCACATTGTTGTAATATTGTCGAAATTATGTTAATCAGAATCTTATAAGAGATCAGGTTATTTGTTAATCTGAATACTACATTATTCAATTCTAATTTTAACCTCCTTAATGAACACAGCTCATCCAATATAGAGAATGCTCGAACCACAAAATTTGTCACCTTTAAGTGAACAGTAGACTTAAGTGAAACGTAACTTGTCTTTCTTCGTTATGTAAAAATCTAACGCGCTTTTTCTTCTTTCTGCATTTATCTCACTCCAATGGGGTAGACGCAAATATGGCGAAGAACGGATTAGTCTAACTAAGCTTAACCTAGCTTAGTTTTTACGCCTAATCATGTGTCTGACGTCAGATCATCTTTATTTTTATATCTTATTATCATCCATATTTTTTATCATTAATTGATATTGTAAAACTTCGCTAAACGAAATTTTAGGATCCAAACATCGTTTATCTTCGTCACTGAACCAAATAGTGAATACTCAAATATATTTACTTACATTTTTGTGGTTGACGAGTTTCATTAATTTGAACTCGCGGTAGGCACGCTTCGCGTGTGTCACATTTTGGAAAGGTCGCGACAACTTCTTTATCGCGACGTTTTGTTGTGTTACTGTGTCATACGCGGCGCTGCAACACACAACATACGCTAGGACATCCAACACATCAAATCATTCAGGCGAGACCGAGTGGAAACTGTGCTATGATTAAGTAAACATATGTAACTAACTTAATTATTTCATTCTTGCCCCTCGTTAGAAGCTGCTGAATTATAAAAAATTAAATCTGAATTTAAAAATTAGCTATAATAAGTTTTATTTTCCCTGAAGGAATAATTTCCAATTCCAATCATTTACAATTAATAAAGTAAACAAAGAATAATTTTCGGGCCCCGACCAATTTATTAGTCAAAACAAAAGTAAATTATAAACATGCTCAAATAATAGCAAACTTCAAGCCATGCAGTATTTCCAAATTGCTAATTTTATTATCGGATATTGATCCGATATGTTAGTAAATCTAATATATAAAATTCTCGTGACACAATGTTCGTTCCCATACTCCTCCGAAACGGCTCGACCGATTTTTATGAAATTTTATATGCACATTCAGTAGGTCTGAGAATCGGCTACTATCTATTTTTCATCCCCCTAAATGTTAAGGGTGGTCCACACCTAAATTTTTACTTTTATTTTTTAGACAACATTTTTGTTTTTATTTTTTTATGATACAGCATTAAAAAATACATACAACTCTAAATTTTCAGCCTTCTACCATCAACCCTTATTTTTTAATAGTCATTTTAGTATTTTTGTCAAACGCGTTTCTCATCGGGGGCGTCCACTAGGCTACTTTAATCCTACAACAGCTAGTTTATGTATATAATTTAAACATTACTCGATGGTAATCATCGGGCTATTACCGACATAAAACGCGGATAGTTTAATTTATTATCAAGTATTCTGTACAATATGTATTTATATCATTGTCTTTGCTTTTTATTCCTATACTTTTCTTTGTAATCGATCTGTTGTGAGCTATTGTATTCCCTAATAAATCTTCTTCAGCCGATTTGGCATATCAGATCCAACGTAAACCCTCTTCTTCTTATTATGAATGCCACCTCTTATCAGAGGAGGATTATCTTATCTTATCGGATGCGATCTTACATCTTAATTTTGGAAACTGTTGCAAGGAACAATGATCTTGTGCTCATATCGAACCATTGGCGTAGATGTTAAAACACGACATTCTCCTGCGTCCAAGCTTCCTCCTGCCCCTTTTTTAAATTAATGTATCAATTGAATAGAAGTGAAAAAAGTGAAGAATCAAATGTAGATGTGTCATCTTACATTGAAATGGAGGGAGGCGTTACCTTAGTCGAGGATGCATTTTTTCTCCTTTGCTTTTTATCATACATGCAGAATTCATGTGCACTGAAGCTTTCAGAAAGTATCGAAGTTAATACCCATCTTATTAACAATACCCTTCTACTGACTATTCATTTTCTCGTATAGGCGTAATATGTTTAACTTTCGATCATTACCAAAATAAAGAATGGTTTTTTTCTTAATTCAGCGCGTTTGAGTACCGGCTCGGATAGGAATCTATGTAAAAATCTTTGATATTTTGTACTATATGCACTCACGCCTGAAATCCCTGAAGGGGTAGGCAGAGGTGTAACCATTACACCCACATTTCGCCGAGCGTATCTCCGTCCCACAATGTGATAGGGGGCGAGCCTATCGCCATACCGGGCACAAATTCCAGACTCCGGGCTGATACTGAGCATTCCGTAAAAGAAAAACCCAATAGCACTTTACTCGACCCGGGGATCGAACCCAAGACCTCAGCGTTGGCCCCAATCGTAACGCGTACGCATTACAAATGCGCCACCGAGGCAGTCTAACTTTTAAAATAAAATAATGTCACCTTTTAGTACAACTTCTATCTTTATTATTTCAAGTACTTAGTTCTTTATATTGCTAAGTGCGCGTTGGACGCCTTGTATTTATCATTAGTTATAATACCCCGACTAATAACAGATAGCACATTTAACTTGCATAGCTTTAAATCAACGCATATGCGCAAGTCAATTTTTAATTTCGGCAATGCATACTCAGACATATTTGTTACTGTGTTTAGTAAATATTTAAGCAAATGTTTTTAATTTCACCACCAGATTGTAATGAGATTATGAAGTTATCATAAAAAAGTTGCACAGTTTCCAGTTTCTTTACAAATCTTCGTTTTTATTTAGTTCTTATGGAAACTATAATACATCACGGATAAAGAAGCTAAAATTATTAACTGCGCAACTTTTACATAAAAAAATATTTATGGTTTTAAGACTCTGGTACTGCTACATCTTTAACTTATTTCACCCCTGCTGGCTTTATGCTGGAGGACTATGGGACAATAGATATATCTCAAGAGATATTTTGAACTCTTTAAAAAGTTATCGAACTATAAATAATATTATAATATGTTCTTATGTACTTTCCTTTATATTATTTCTTTTGATGAACTAAGGTTGAACTATTTTCAACTATGTACTCAGAATATACTTCGTTTTGTTGTAGATGCAAATTAGATTTCTACTCATATAGATTTTTTTTAACCGTAAGTGCCGTAGTTTGGCCTAATGGTTGCAGTCGGCAATAACCTACAATTTAGGGGGGAAATTTAAAGCAATTTGAATCCAAATTGTTTAACTTCTTTAACGACATTGAACGTTACAGAATCGCAGATAAAGAGACATCAAAGATCAATTTAACTTTCAACTAAACTTTGCAACTTTAATAAAAAAAAGGGAAATACAATAAAGATTACAAAATTACATTAATATCCTTTCTAAAATAACCAATTTTATTAAATGCGTTTAGAGATATTCGTATTATTAAGTTTTTCGAGGTAATAGACACAAGAATATGTATATTTTCTATCTTCATTCAATCCTCACAAGAAATGTGCGTAGACTTTAAAGACAAACCTAAATACGTTCATTAACCTCTCATCAATTTTTTATAAGCAATCCACCCCAACGAATTCGCCCACACACCTAAGTAAGAAACAGCAAAATTTCTCAACACAAATCACCGCAAAACTCCAATCGGATCACACTTCTCATATTAGTAAGTAGTTAATGTAAGCAAGCGTAAGTCCACCACGAGATGGCGCTGTTATGAGGTTGCGACTGGCGAGGTGGCATCCTTACCACACCATGCCTTGCGCTCCGGCGCCGCGTACCGCCAGTTCGGTGTACCGCGTGGGTATTGTGAACACGGTGTCACCGAGCGTTACTGAGTAAAACTGTACCATATTGAGACCAGTATACGCGATCAGCTAAAAACAGACACATTTATATTTGTGTGTGTGCGTGTGTAAGCTTGTGTGGGTTGTGATTGATTGCGAATGCAAATTGTTCCAATTTACGTTTGGAGCTAATTAAATTGATGAATGAGCCGTTATTTTATTTATTAATTTTGTAGTATCCTTGAGCTATAGATCGGATGTTGTTTATACTCATCGAATTTATTAAATTGAAATACTGTAAAAATGTTAAATAATAATACAGAACAATATAAAACATTTGGTGTGATTAATTCTAGTGACACACTCTCGTAAATTGGGCTAGTCACTTGATGTTTTAGTGTACCTTTTCACGTTGAATTTAATAAATTTTATTTGAATTTAATTAATTTAGCAAGAACTCGAGTAGTTTACGACCCATAAACCTTTTACAGACTCAATTCGTATTCACATTGTTTCGCATGATGTCACAACCCTGATAATTCGGTCTCCATCAATGTACCAAACGTCTACATGCGTAGAATGATTGCGTGCAAATGTGATATGCTCATAAAAATCTAAAATAAATATAAATTGTATAAATGATAACTACAGTGTAAACTACATTTTACATGCTTACCAACGCTTACATACTAGGTCAAAAATTAAAAAACATTTGGACACCGTATTCCTGCGATCACCTAAATTAACAATTTTAGGCTGCGACAAATAGTGCTCTGGAGGCCAATTCTCGTAATTTTAAATGTTCAAAATATCATTCCGATCTAGTCTCAGCGTCAAGAAAGTTGCAAATGACATTCTCTTAAACCAATAATCATCGTCAAATGTGAACACAGATCGTAATAAGATTGAATGTAGAATAAAAGTTGACTGAAGCCAAAACGGTATAATGCTACTGCTAATGCTAGGTGCATTGGACGTTGATTATTGGTTTAAGAGAATGCCATTTGCAACTTTCTTGACGCTGAGACTAGATCGGAATGATATTTTGAACATTTAAAATTACGAGAATTGGCCTTCAGGATATTAAAGGTCGAATTGGAGTTGAGCAACTACGTAGATGGGCCCTGGCGATGGCAAAGGCAGGAGAAAACTCACCAGTAATGAGAAGAAATGTAGAATAAAACCTCTTTAATTTGCTCTGGAGTATCGTTAAAAGTTAGAACGTGTAATATTTGTGGCATTTTGTGTAAGATCAAGACACTGTTGATATAAAAATATGGGTACATCATCGGAATTGTGCAGAAAACTATACAATGTCTGATATCGCTAAACTCTTGATATTGTGCTAAACAAATAACTAATTCTTGGATGAAAGGACAAACAAAAGCAAACATCAATAGCGTATTTCGTTTGTTTGTACTACCGACAGTCTGAAGGTCACGTAAAACCATAATGAATACTAGTAACTACGAAACCTGGTGTATTAGATTGATCGTTTCACTTATTAACGAATATTGGCTTTTCGAAGGGCAACCTTGATTCGTTAAATGGAATTACAATGTTACATTCTATTGTATAGTTTGTTAATATTGAAATTATATTTGAACCGTGTATATGTGTATAACTGTTATGTTATAGAAAAGATCACTTTGATAAAGTATAGACAGATGTAGAAGAATCCAGAGGATTGATGGATCCATTGGCTATAGATGAATTTGAGGTTTAAACGAAAAGTACTTCGCCAACTTCGTCATTTATACATAAAGTAGAACAAACACAAAAACTTGGAGTAATTCTGATCATCAACATCAACATCAAAGAAAAAGTTGATGAGACATAAGAGCTAGAGAGACAGGTGAAGACGATGGTACGAGTGGAAAAGACTCACCAGACAATACCCTGGGCGCCGGAGCCGATGGGTTTCAAGTTCTGGTAGCGCTTGAGGATAGTAAAGCGCGTGTCCCCAACCTCGACGGTGTAGAAGTGCGGGTGGCGCGGCGGGGCCGACATGACGGAGGCGGGCGCCGCGTGGGGCATCGACCACCCCTACCTGAGGAAAGTCAATGATGTAAATATTATGCTAATTTCATGATTGCTTATTATGTTACACAACTATGGTACGAATTTTGATACTTGGTTTATAAATAAAAAATACTTTATTCTCTTACGAGAGTTAACCATATCGGTGGTAAAATTTTGCTATTCGAGAAAAATCTTTATCAGCAATTATACAAATGTTATGGCTACGAGACGCCATAATGTCTATAGGATAATAAGCAACATTACATTCTAGAAGATGACAATAAGGTGACCACAAGAGAAAGGACAGTCATACTAAAGTCTGAAAGAATCTAGCTAAAAAAGTTCTACGAACTAAATGACTTTAGGGCAATATGATAAAAATTTCAATAACTTACGTTTACTATTAATCAATGTTGCAATTAAGGCCAACTTGCACGACGATACTAAATCAAGTTTTACCACTAAACTTCATTTACTTATGTCAAATTTTCATACGATTTGACGTTTCTTAAACGGGTTTAGTGGATTAAATTCGATTTAGGATCGTCATGCAAGTGGGCCAAGAGATTTTTTAAGTGTACTCACTTTATGTAAATTCGCTCACAGAAAGCGTAACGTGTGTCCATATATGTCTGGCGCTTTGTGAGAGTTGTGGGCTCGGCGGCGGCTGCTACAGCTTACAGCTCGCGATTCACAGGTTCAAACTTGGTTGGGACACGTCGCCGGCTTTAATACGTCTGTAGACAATGATGTTGATTAGAATCAGACGCTGTTAAGTTGTAGAGGAAAATAAGGTGTTTGATTCCTCGTATGTGAAATGCAGTCTGAGTTGGTACCACCGCTTTAAATATTACTGCCCCCAAGCAGCAGTGTGTAAGCATGGTTGTGTTCCGGTTTGAAGGACATTGAAGCCAGTAATAATATAAATAATAAATACACCCAACAGTCACACACATAGTCCTGACCCCTCACTAGGTAAACCTGTTTCGTGAGTATCAGGAACTACGAGGGACTTGCCAACCCACAACACCCAGACCCGAGACAAACATTTGTCTCAAGTGCGGGAATCGAACCCACGGCCTCACGCTTCGCAACCGGCTACTCGCCCACTGCGCCACGGAGGCTGTCAATATGGATTGGGATACCTAAATATCATGCTTTCTTTATGTACTGTTTTAATTACATGATAAATAAACGATTTTATTCTTCTTTTAGTGAATGTGCTTTGTAATTCAAAGTTTTGTGTGGTGTTGTTTCTGATCATTGGCAGGCGTGGTGGTTGCCATCAGGCGGAGCGACCTGCTCGTGTCTCGTCGTTCAATAATAAATAAAGCGTTCACCGAAACCTCATGCAATTATGACGCTAAAGTCAGCCTACATAATCTGCATGACAAATTGCAATAGAAATTTCATCAATATCCACGCTGAGCAATAGAAAATTCAATTAAACCGAGTTCCATAATTAGCACGCGAGTGTCGTACCGTGTAGGTACGTGGGATGAGATGGCCAACTCGTTTGCATAGTGAAGTGGCAATCATAGGCACGTCGCGGGGGACGCATGCTTGATCACACGGTAACTCTGAGCGTATGCTGAGGCCTATGGATTATTTACAATGCCAGCAACTGACCGTACAGTAGACAGCGACTGTCACTCTATACATACATACATACATACATAGACTCACGCCTGTTTCCCATAGGGGTAGGCAGAGACAACGGATTGCCACTTGCTACGATCCTTGCATACCTCTCTGGCCTCATTCACTCTCATTAAATTTTTCATACATGCACGTCGCTTTAGGGTACTCCTGACCTGGCCTTTCTCGAGAATATCTCCAACTTGATCTATGAAAGTTCGCCGAGGCCTTTCCCTCCAAACTGTACCATTCAGACTCGCCATGTATATTTGTTTCGTCAATCTTCTTTCATCCATCCTCTCTAAATGCCCAAACCATCTTAACTTCACTCTGTACTTGCGTAATAATAAACTGGTCTGCTTTAAACGGAGACATAATGAGCAGCTGTGACCTAGGCAAGTAGATATTATCTGAAGAGACTGCAGTCAGGTGAGAATAGTGTGTAATGTCTCGCCCGTACTACTGACCTTCGGGTAAAGCAGTATGAGCTATGTGCGAGGTAGAGTTTTTTTTCATACATACATACGCACTCACGCCTGTAATCCCCGAAGGGGTAGGCCGAGGTGTAACCAGTACACCCACATTTCGCCGAGCGTATCTCCGTCCCATGACGTGATAGAGGGCGCCTATCGCCATACTGTGCACAAATCCAGGTTCCGGGCTGATACTGAGCATTTCGAGATAGAAAATCCGATATCACTTTTACCCAACTTGGAGATCGAACCCGAGACCTCAGCACAGCAGTTATATCGCGCACGCAACTCCACTACGCCACTGAGGCAGTTTTTTTCATAATGCACACTTTACTAAGTAACACTAAAACTACAATCTAGCCTTAAGGCTAACAAATAATTTAAATTTTATTTAAACTTCTAATGAGACTAGGTGGCGAGTGAAAAAAAATGTAGATGTACCCGGAGGCCACGAAGGCAAATGTGGATTTAACGTTTTGATGAGCAACTTTGTATCGCTCTCTCACTGCTTTGTATACTGAAAAACTTCAGCTTTAAATAGGTAGGAGTTGCGCTTTAGATAATTGTGAGTGGTAGAGCCTTGAAATACCAAAATTGGCGTTGCGAAGTTATCGACTAACTTGCGTTTTTTACCTCATTACTGTGTACTCCAAACTCGTTGACAAATAACGAGACACTTTTAAAAACGCTAAGTAAGACATCTATGCATTACAAAGCATAATAACAGGCGACTCTGGAGCCCCGGATCCCTACATTAATTCACAGCGGCGCGGTGCCGATGCTGAAATATTTATAATTGCAAATCTTTACTGATGAATACGGGAAAATAATGGGTTCATTTAGTTTTTTGACAGGCATTTATATCACTAAAATTACAATCAATCTTTAAGGTAACTTTTTTGTACTATCCCTGTATTATACTTGTCCCACTGCTGGGCATGGGCTTCAGAAGTTCATGCTCTTGGGGCTGATTTCGAACTTACGACTCAGTCGGTACTGCTTTTTCTTGCACACACAATAATTTGAAAATGGAACTGCGTTGGTATCTGATTCCGTCGTAATGGCGTGGCTCCATATTAAAAATATTCTACTAACAAAATATCCAAACGAAATAATATTCTTTCTGTTTAGAGCAGCAGTCACAGTGTACCGGTCCAATTACTGCTCTACTCGACACGGCTGCACTCACCACTACTGGCTCCCCAAGCATTGTACCCGCTGCGTGAATAATGCGGTATGTATTATGGTTGTTGTAATTTGGCAGTGTAGTTTTTAATGATATGCAGTGATAGCTCAGGTGGGAGTGTTATGGCCTGTCGAGACGCAAGTCGCAGGTTCGAAACCAGCTCCAAGAGCATACATACACCTCTGACTTTTCTAAGTTACGTGTATATGAATTGTTAATTACCCTAGACTAACCCCTCTCTTCAGTAGAGGAGGCCCGTGCCCAGCAGTGGGACATGTTTGATACAGGGCTAGTATTAGTAGTAGTTTGTAGTAGTTTTTAATGGTTGTTATGAGGAATAATGGCATGATCACATAAGAGGCGCTCATAGCCAGTTGCACTCGCTGACCGGTAAACGATTTAAGCCACTCTTAGCGCGGTCAGTCTATAGATGGATGACCGTTTCAACTGAGCGTCTCTGGCGTGACGGGCTTTTAGATGATTCTTGCATGAAGAATAATGGTGAGATCTTGGGGTTGTTATCGCGTATCGCTGTTTTAAGAAGTCTATCGTATTTTGTGTATCGACAGTTCAAACAAATGATTGTTTTGTACAGTGATTAAACATCTGTTTACATTTTTGAAAGAGATTTAGTGAGTAGACTACAGGTATTATTACATTAAGTAAGATATCGAATCAAAAAATCGGCGTCAAAAAATGCGTGTTTAATTTACTCCTGTTACAACAACCCCCACGCTTTCTTAATAAATTTTAAGTAACGCAATATCTTGTTAAACAGGCCTCTAGACATAAAACACTAACTCAGCACCGCCACAAAACGGCAGACCACTAATCATCCGAAACGGGATAAAAACGAGCGATACACTAAGAGGCATTGCTTTAATATTCTCGGCTTTAGCGAATTACAACCTTTTTCTCCCAGTTTTATTTACAGCCGCGCAAAACAGCGGTCTGTACTCCGTGAATAAATAATTGGATCGTGTCCGACTTTCCGGCTCTCTCTCCCGCCGGTACGTCCGGACGTATCCCATCATTCTCCAGCCATTACCGGCTATTCGTACGAACGGGCCCCGGGGAGTCCGAGCTCAAATCACGCCCGGGGTAATCGGTCCGCCTGATTGGACCGGACGCGCTGTTTCGTTAAGATGTTGCGATGTGTGTGAGAGAATAATTGGGTAGGCTATTGACATGGTTAGGATGGAATGACGTAGCCACTAGCCAGGAAAAGAGTAAGAATTATATGTTGTTTTTTTTTTATTATTTAAATTAATAAGTCGCGTCACTTAAAATCTATTGCAGAAAGAATTTTATAAATCGGACCAAAAATAAATAAGTTAGAAGTCATTCAAATCCTGTAGAAGGGGTAATTGTCAAATGACAGACGACGCAAACTTTGACGTCACTGTGTAAAATGTTCATTATGGTGCACGCGTGCAAGCGAGATAGTAAGATATCCCTACTACGCACCCACTTTTCCTCATACCAACATTTAAAGTCATAACTGCGAGCACATTTCTGAACCAATTTTGATTGTGTTTTAATAAAAGGATTTCTTTTGCGTATCATTTTCTGTTGCTTATAAAATAATGTATTAAATCCAATATAGGAAACTACCCTATTGTCTGTAATTATAACGTCGTGTGCAGAGTCGGTTACATTCCTTTACCATGATGGAGGCGGCCGATGGTTGGCACATACATCAAGCTCGTGAACGGAACCTACTTGTGTAGATTGCTTAATTTATTTATCGTATTCATAAGGGGCATGACAGCGACAGCCTCAGTGGCGCAGTGGGGGAGTAGTCGGCTGTAAAGCGAGAGGCCGCGGTTCGATTGCGCCGCCCCCACTGCAACTGGGATAAAGACAGGTGGAAGGAAGGAGGGTACTCATGAGGGACATGTATAGAGAGCATCATTATCTTGAAAATTATATTTCGGAAGTAGCAAAAGATCTTATCAATACGTAGCCTCTGTGTAAACGTAAAGTAAAAAATTCAATGTCATTTTAAATTATACGATTTCTACCCACGGGCTAGATCATTGTACCCAATAAATCTTAAACTTGTCAACATTTTAACATTAAACTCTTATCTACTTCAATTTCACAGACTTACTCGCCGACGCGACGCGCGACGGTCAAACGCCGAAACACAATACTGTAAGCACCGTTCTGGACTGGAGCCAGACTGCCCCCCCACTTAAGCAGGGGGAGGCTGTGTTTGCACATGGGGCCTTGCACACACCATTGTCAGTAACAATATAAGTAGGATTGTCGCAATACAAGCGACCGTTGCTGTTGGATTTCAAGTTTTCGGTAGTTGGTTCGATTATTTGTTCTTTGTTAGATAATTCCCGTATAACTGAGTAACCCCTTACTCAGTTATACGGGATCAAACGAACTGTTTACTGCGTCATGTTTTTTTAATGTAATTCACAATATTCTCGTTTAAATTGCTTGTTAAAAATAATGTTTTCTCAAGTGTTTGCCCAATCAATTACTTAATATACAGCACTTAATTATTCTTAAAAAATACATACATACATACGCACTCACGCCTGTAATCCCCGAAGAGGTATGCAGAGGTGTAACCAGTACACCCACATTTCGCCGAGCGTATTTCCGTCCCATGATGTACTAAGGGGAGAGCCTATCGCCATATCGGGCCCAATTCCGCACTCCAGGCTGATACTGAGCATTTCGTAATAGAAAAATCCAATATCACTGTTTACCCGACCCGGAGATCGAACCCGAGACCTCAGCGTCAGCTTCAGTCGTAACGCGTACGCATTATAACTGCGCCACCGAGGCATTCAGTATATCCTTTATTATATGATAATAACTACAAACGTGCCGTTTCATTTAAAATATTAAAACTAAATATATTTAGAAATTAGCTAAAATTCAACATTTCGTACAATACATCGCCTCCCACGCTAGCCTAGTTTTTGACCTGTTTTGTTTAAACCAACTTTAAGGCAGGCCCTTGTTTTTCGGCAGGTTTTCACCAAATTTCCCACGCTGTCTGAAAACATTGAATTCAGTTTTTATACGCCCACATTCAAGCTTTTGTTCTCAATTCTACAATCACTCGTAGCAAAGGCAAACGTTCTTTGAGGATTACAGTCTTTTGTTTGCTACCCACTCTAAATAAGTACTTATTACTCTATAGTCTATACAATCTCTCGGGTCCAATTCCTCAAGATTGGGTGGATAAGAAACAATGAGTAAGGGTCCCTCTCCATTTGTATCTGCCACCCTGTAGACAGGGTAGTGTAGAAAGGTGTTACGATTAACAGGGACGCAGGGAAATCAGCCGTGATGACAATATTTTTATATCAAGTTGGTCACCTGATGGTAGGTGTATCCACCGCCCATGTACGCCCACAATAATATAAAGATCAGGGCGCGTTGCCGACCGGACAATTCCACTATTCTTGTTTGTAAAGTAATAATCATTACGATCATCATATTTTGCATGGCTGTTACACAATGCGTTATACGACTCATTAGTTGGACAGCACGTTTACGTACGTATAATACTTGTGAAAGTGAGTTTGTTTAAGAGATTGGGAAGGGGAGGGGATTTGAGCCTGATATCTCACTCACCTTACGAAAGACAGCAGCAAGCCGGTATTTTACGTCGGTTTTCTGTGAGACAGTGGTAACGACGTGGTCGAGTCTGCTTATTCGTGCTGTGGACAAAACTGTCTACAGCGTGACTCTACCACTAGCATATTTAGGCGCAATTATATCACAGACAGAAACACCCCCACAGACAGACAAAAGGATCAATCTTACAACACATGCCAGGGTATATGATGACAGCCTCCGTGGCGCAGCGGTCGAGTAGCCGGCTGCGAAGCGAGAGGCCGTAGGTTCGATTCCCGCACCGAGACAAATGTGTGTGTGTGATCCACAAATATTTGTTTCGGGTCTGGGTGTTCCGCAAGTCCCTCGTAGTTCTTGATACCCACGATACAGGTTTACCTAGTGTGGGGTCAGGACTATGTGTGTGACTGTTGGGTATATTTATTATATTATCATAAATTTACGCATTTTTTAACCAACTTCAAATAAAGAGGAGGATCTCAATTCAACGCTTTTTTTAGCTTTTTTATGTATGTGCATCGATTTCTCCGCCAATTTTGGACCGATTTTGTTGTTTGTTGTGGTTGTTTTGGTGGGATGTGGTCCCATATAAATTAACTCCTCAACGGTCACCAGTACACTGATTGCCATAGTGTTATTGCATAGGAATTTACATGCTATTCCTACTAAGAATTGCAAAATGTTAAACTTATTTAGTTTAACAAAAATTCTTATTTTATTATTTTTTACTTTTCAGTGACTTTACTTTGAAGTCGGTTTCTAAGGTTTATTAAAACTTGCAAGTTTAATTAAGACCATAAACCGTACACATGGTAACCCGAAATAAAGGCCCGTTGAGGCAAACCGCAATCAATCCGGGGTCAGCCATAGTATAGTAACTTCAGGCCGGCATAATTCTGCCAACCGATGAGACACGCAAGTCTCTTGACGGTCGACATTATACAAAATGTAACAAAATCCCTGTTGGGAATTTTAACTGTGATATCAGAATCAATATTCAAGCGTAATGAAAATTCTGTGACAAAAATTGGACTATAAAAATAATCTTATTTATTATTTAAACTTTAATTAATTTATTATTTGTAAACCGTATTTTGATTGATTACCTCTGCAAGAGCGTCGGCTTGGAGCCAGAGTGAGATAGCAAGTTGTGGCGTCTACGTATATCAAACGCGCCGCGCTGCGTACGCGCCCGGCATCAGTCAGCTGTACATCACTTTTCAGATGAAAATAACATTTTTTTAAATATGTTTATTTTTCTAAGCTACCTGTGTAAGGATAATATTACACTTCTGTTTAATTTTTTTTTTATTTAACAATTTTTATTAAGCTGTCTATATGTCTTCACGTACCAAAAAGGACCAACAGGGTTTTTTATTACATACTGTATACGGACTGCACTGTACATAACACCAAGTCCAGTATAGTCACTTTGCAGTGCTAGGATTTAAAAAAAACAACAAAAAAATAAACTTTGCCCATGACGTCTGAATTAAGTCTGTGAATCGTAAAGTCAAACTAATCATACTTTTGGATAATGAGGTTCTGTAAAAGTAAAATAAACTATCAAGAGGTTACAAGGGCGCGCTTTAAATTAGTTAGTAGTTGGGGCTGGGTTTAAAATTAACAATTAATTGTGCACATGTCATCGGCCGGGGGGACGGTACGTATTATGCCCGACCTCCATTTATCTTTAGCCCGTAAAGGGTATTTTTATACCAGCCCTGTATTATACACGTCCCACTACTGGGCACGGGCCTCCTCTACTGAATGAGAGGGGTTAGACCTTAGTCCACCACGCTGGCCTAATGCGGGTTGGCAGACTTCACATACCTTTGAAATTCTTATGGAAAACATCTCAGGTATGCAGGTTTCCTCACGATGTTTCCATTACCGTTAACGCAAGTGATGATTAACAATTAATACACACTTTACTTAGAAAAGTCAGAGGTGTGTCCTCTTGGGACTGGTTTCGAACCTGCGACTCTCGTCACGACAGTCCGTACCACTTCCCACTGAGCTATCGCTGTTACCGTAAAGCGTTGCGGCTATTTAATTGATAAGTGATACTTTAGTAACGCTGCTTGAAGTTACAATTATATGTAATGCTAGCTCTTGCTCGCGGCTCCGTCCGCGCGAACGACCTTTTCCGGGATAAAAAATAGGCTATGTTCTAAACCAAGTCATGGTCTACATGTGTGCCAAATTTAATCCAAAGCCATTCAGCCGTTACGGTGTGATGGGCTAACAAGTTCACAAAAACTAACAAACATCCAAACTTTCACATTTATACTTTTTTATGGCATAGGCCGGCAAACGAGCAAGTGGGTCACCTGATGGCAAGTGATCTCCACCGCCCATGTACGCCCACAATACCAAAAGAATCATGGGTGCGTTTGTGACCTTAAAGGAAAGGGATAATTAAGGAATTGGGAAGGGGAGGGGGTTTGGGCCTCCGGATGTCTCACTCGCCGTACGAAATGCAGCAGCTGCTACTTTACGCCAGTTTTCTATGATACAGTGGTAATGATACATGCTGTGGACAAAAGTGTCTACAGCGTGGCTCTACCACTCATAAATAAATAAATAAATACACCCAACAGTCACACACATAGTCCTGACCCCACACTAGGTTAACCTGTGTCGTGGGTATCAGGAACTACGAGGGACTTGCGCTCCCACAAATATTAGTGGATCACAGAAACATTTGTCTCGGTGCGGGAATCGAACCCACGGCCTCTCGCTTCGCAGCCGGCTACTCGCCCGCTGCGCCACGGAGGCTGTCATATTATAATAATATTAGGATTATAGTGAAGTTTTGATTATGTTTGCTTGGTGGTTGATAACCTGGAGCTAAACCTATCATATCTATATCCTATTCGTATGCTTTCATCTTCAACTTGCATCTTCTTCTGGCGCATGTCTTAGTGCATACATCGAAAGTACCGAAAACTATGTAGAGTTTAAACGCCACACCTATTGTAGAAATGCAATCAAATACTCGTATATTTTACCATAATCTAGAATAATAAAATTTGACAGGTCCTGCCAATTACACCAAATACATTACACCTTTGAAAAGTGAGTAAAACTTTTTTTTTGCTCATTAGGCGGCCCATCTGATGGTAAGTGGTTACCGCCGCCCATAGACTAGCAATGCCAGAGCACAGCCAGGCCGCTGCCTACCGTTGAAGGAAAACTCTTTTTACGCACTCACGCCTGTAATTCCCGAAAGGGTAACCAAGGTGTTACCAGTACACCTACATGTCGCCGAGCTTATTTCCATCCCATAATGTGATAAGGAACGAGAGCCTATCGCCATACTGGAAAAAATCTAGACTCCGGGCTGATACTTTTCGAAATAAAAAACCCAATATAACTTTTACCTTTTACTTTTTTTTTTATCGAACCCGAGACCTTAGCAAAGCAGTCTTACCACGTACGCATTACAACTACGACACCGAGGCAGTCACGTGCAACTTTAAAATAAAACGATTCGAACCCCAACTAATAAATTCAGCATCACTGCCAATCTACCACAAAATCTTGCCTTCACGTAGACACAAATTCTAAACGTGTTAGGCGGGCAATTTGCGAATTCAGGAGGCCAATTCTCGTAATTTTAAATGTTCAAAATATCATTCCGATCTAGTCTCAGCTCACGTCAAATGTGAACATAGATCGTAATGAGATTGAATGTAGAATAAAAGTTGACTGAAGCCAAAACGGTATAATGCTACTGCTAATGCTAGGTGCATTTGACGTTGATTATTGGTTTAAGAGAATGCCATTTGCAACTTTCTTGACGCTGAGACTAGATCGGAATGATACTATGAACATTTAAAATTACGAGAATTGGCCTCCTGGTGAGTTATTTTAAAATTGGCCGGTGTTGCCAGCGTGGGCGGTGAAGTCGGTTACCAAGAATCGAACGTGAATGGATTGAATCGATACTTCAACGGACAAAGCGTTGGCCATCAGTCTACTGGCTCACGGTAAGAGCAATGATTTAAGCCCCCATTTATACCGAAAGAGTTTCTTGTTCGATATAGGCGTGAATATAAAAGAAAACCCAAGGTTACGAGGCCGCACTATAAAATGTTCGCTGTATTTTATAGCAAACGAGCAAGTGGGTCACCTGACGGTAAGTGATTATCACCGACCGACCATGTACGCTCACAATACCAAAATAATTATGGGCGTGTTGCCAACCTTAAAGGAAAGGGATAATTAAGGGATTGGGAAGGAGAGGGGGATTTGGCCATCCGGATATCTCACTCACCGTACGGAAAGCAGCAGCAAACTGCTACTTTACGCCGGTTTTCTGTGAGACAGTGGTAACGACCCGGACGAGCCGGCCCATTGATGCTGTAGACAAAAGTGTCTACAGTGTGGCTCTACCACTCTATTTTAAATAATATAGTATAATTATTTAACGCGGCCTCGTAAACGCGATTTTTTTATTCTTATATTTGTAATTTTTGTATTTTATATTACAGTACTTGTATACGTTTAGTTAAATTTCGTATTATGTATAATATCAGAAACAGTTTTTTTATTAGCTTGAATGATGAGACGAGCAGGTCTCTTGCCTGATGGTAAGCGTCACGCCTGCCCATTAACAAAAACAACGCCACATAGAACCATGAATTACAAAGCACTGTATGGCACTGGACTGCGCCCTTCACCTCGAGACATAAATTTTCAAGTCTCACAATGCCTAGTAATTTCACTGGCTTCAATATCCTTCACACCGGAACACAACAATGCCTAAACGCTGCTGCTTGGCGGCAGAAATAGTCAAAGCGGGAGTACCACCCCAGGCAGCTTCTCCTACGATAGACATACCACCTTGTAACATACATTATGCGCTGGTGTATGACATGAATTTATGCGTATTGAATTTCTAAATAGCTCACTGATTCGTTTTTTGATGTTTTAAAAGCCTTTATATTCCAAATGCAAGATTCCAGTCTAAAAATACTAGTTGAGTTTTATTATATTTACCTTAATAAAACATTTATTTTTTTCCAATATAATGATGTGGGTGCGAAAGGAAAACATTTTCCTTAAAGGATTTATTAGAAATGTCAACAATTTTGTTGTTATGTTATAATAGCGTACCACATGATGCAGGGATGGAGCCAGAGTTAGTTTTTTTTCATTCATCCATATGACAAGACGATCAGAGGTCAATTCTCGTAATTTTAAATGTTCAAAATATCATTCCGATCTAGTCTCAGCGTCAAGAAAGTTGCAAATGGCATTCTCTTAAACCAATAATCAACGTCAAATGTGAACATAGATCATAATGAGGTTGAATGTAGAATAAAAGTTGACTGAAGGCAAAACGGTATAGTGCTACTGCTAATGCTAGGTGCATTACGAGAATTGGCCTCCAGGTCGCTCGCCTGATGGTAAGCTACATATAAACAAAATACCATTTTAAATAACAAGTCCTGCATAACATTACACTGCGCTCGTCTTCTTAAGTCAATAGATGTTAATGCTCCTAATGCCTAATAATTTCATTGCCTTCAATGACCTTGCAACCAGAACAGAACGATGCTCACACTGTATTGTTTAGCTGCAGAAATAGACAAAGCGGTGGTACCAACCCAGCCGGCCTCTCGCATACGAGGGACCTACCACCTTGTGAACCTTATATAGGACAATGTTATTTAAAGCCAACCACAGATATTTGGATGTACGTATTTAATATGTAAATATATGTATGTAAAATGTTACTCACCATAAGGTCCGAATACACATTTTTTTCAATGCAATCTTGAATATGAATCTGCACCATCTGTAACAAACAAAATGTATATTGATATTAAAGCCGCAATTACTCTTATTAAATGTTACTCATGTTATTTACTCTTTTCTACCTCGGTGTCAAGTTTCCGTTCAAAGGACACAATGAACTCAACTAAAAATTGAGTTAATTAGACGACATCTAAGTTAAATTTGACAGCCTCCATGGCGCAGTGGGCGAGTAGCCGGCTGTGAAGCGTGAGGCCGTGGGTTCGATTCCCGCACCGAGACAAATGTTTGTGAGACCCACAAATATTTGTTTCAGGTCTGGGTGTTATGGGACCGCAAGTCCCTCGTAGTTCCTGATACCCAAGATACAGGTTAACCTAGTGTGGGGTCAGGACTATGTGTGCGACTGTTTGACGTGTATTTATAATGTATTATTAAAAATATCATAAAAGTAAAAAGTCAAGTATGTAAAGATTAGCATACTTTGTTTCTATCTATCAAGAAATTCAGCCGTAGGTCTTCCATGAAACTCAACGGTAGTTTTTTATGTTGCAATCTGTATAAATCGGCTGAAATGGTAGAAATGGTAGACAGCTGAACAGAATCGACGTGGCCGTGACTATTAATGTGTAAGGCGATGCATCACAAGTGAACTGAATAACTCTTTGAAGTAAAAATATAAATCGGAATTGATTTAATTGGAGCTGTTTGAGCTTCTCTTTATTCGCTTGAATGACGAGACGAGCAGCTCGCTCGTCTATGATAAGTAACTTTTATTTTTTCATTTGTCATCTGATGGTAAGTGATCTCCACCGCCCATGTATGCCCACAATACCAAAAGAATCGTGAGTGCGTTGCCGACCTAAAACGGAAAGGGAGGGGGTTTAAGCCTCCGGATATCTCACTCACCGTACGAAACGCAGCAGCAAGCTGCTACTTTACGCCGGTTTTCTGTGAGACAGTGGTAATGACCCGGACGAACCGGCCCATACATGCTGTAGAAAAGTGTCTACAGCGTGACTCTACCACTCATAAGTCTCACTTGACCGTTGTTCAGGAGGCCAATTTGATGATATTTTGAACATTTACAATTACGAGAATTGGCCTCCTGGTATCGCTTTGTTTTCTCTAATATGTATCATAATATTTTTGTACCAAATACCGTAAAGTTAAAAAAAACTGTTTAAACAGAATGTAGTACCTAGTTCAATAAAATCTAATAACGCTTCTTGTATCATAAAACCTTCCATAAATTTGAAAAACAAGATCGTACATTTTAATAAGACATAAAACAAAACGACCTCATCGCATTATCATTTAATACTCCATTAAAACCTAATAAATTAAAGACTGCCTCGTTGGCGCAGTTGTAATGCGTACGCGTTACGATTGAAGCTAACGCTGAGTTCTCAGTTTCTCGGGTTCGATCCCCGAATCGGGTAAAGTGGTATTGGGTTTTTCTATTACGAAATGCTCAGTATCAGCCCGGAGTTTGGAATTTGTATCCGGTATGGCGATAGGCTCGCCCCTATCACATCGTGGGACGAAGATACGCTAGACGAAATGTGGGTGTACTGGTTAAACCTCTGCCTACCCCTTCGGAGATTACAGGCGTGAGTGCGTATGTATATGTTAATAATAAAATTGTAGAGTGATAATTTGTAATTTTCCTATAAGTAATCGAAAATATAAATAAAAAGTACTCTACTTACGGATAAAATACTGGATATAATGAAGCGGCAGCGGCTTGAATTTCAAAATTACACATGAATTGCCCGGGATTGGAATCTATGTCCGGTATGGCGACAGGCTCGCCCCCTATCACATCATGGGACGGAAATAAGCTCGGCGAATTGTAGATGTACTGGTTACACCTCTGCCTACCCCTTCGGGGTTTACAGGCCTGAGTGCGTATGTATATTGCGAAGATATGTACTTTATTGCCGCTCTTAGAAACGTGAATTAACTTGAATTGATAATAGTAATTTCTTAGAATTCGATTATTTATACATTCAGAGCCAATTCCTTTCCGTTACTGAATACAGAAAATGCTTTATGCTCAAGTTATTGAGTACAGAAATAATTCACGTCTATGAGAAATTAATTAATTCTATGAATATTTAAATATAATATTTGTCTTTGAGTACGGCATTGTATCTAAATATGAAAATATTCACGTCCAAAAGCAAACCAACTCTTTTTTAGAGTCGGTTAAAATTAGATAGACACAAAGACCTCTAACCCTCCACATGCTGATCCAAACCGGCGAGATGTTCTATACATAAGCCTATTTGCTCGTCGAGGGTAGGTCTTGTTGGACGGAATTTCAAAGCTACAGATAAGTAAACTGCTTTGCATGGCTATGGGGGCGGAAATAATGTTGATCTTTGCGGATGCTTTGATGTGTATAACAGCCTCCGTGGCAGAGTGGCTGTGAAACTATAAGACGTGGGTTCGATTCCTGTACAGGGACAATGTTTACGTGACTTTTTTTGAAACTGACCAACGAGCAAGCGAGTCACCCAAGAAATCTCTGAGGTCCATGAATATTTTTTTCTTATTGCATAGGTCGGCATACGAGCAAGTGGGTCACCTGATGGTAAGTGATCTCCACCGCCCATGTACACCCACAATACCAAAAGAGTCATAGGCGCGTTTCCGACCTTAAAGGAAAGGGGTAATTAAGGGATTGGGAAGGGGATGGGATTTGGGCCTCCGGACATCTAACTCACCGTACGAAACGCAGCAGCGAGCAGCAGTTCTTTTAAGGTTAGCAACGCGGTCATGATTCTACTGCTATTATGGGTGTTCATTGGCGGTTGAGATCACTAACCATCAGGTGACCCACTGGCTTGTATGCTCCGTTTAAATAAAGAAAACAATTTGAACCTCCGGAAATTCAACTCATTGAAATATTAATCATTTATTGCACACCACATCACATCACACAAGAATACAATTTACATAAAACCTTATACCTAACACAAATAAAAAATAAATTAAAATTAAAATTGCAAGCTGGACTCATTCAGCACAAGCCGTGAGCCAGTCGCGACGCTGGTCTTCCATGAGCCCATTGTACGAAATGCTACCGATGTTCATTATAAACAGAATCCTAGTGACAGCCCTGTAAGAAAATATGATAAGGCACAATCTACAATATGCCGAGAATAGGCAAAATTGTGGAATTATTCCATCCAGCCAATTATGCAAAGTAAACGTTTTAATTCAAGTTACTACGACCTCAGCCCTCTTCAGCCTCTCGACTTGCGCAGCGTTCGTGAATGAGCTACAGTCTAGACTAAATTTGAATATTTTCTGTCAAATGTCTTTATTGTTATTAATAAAACTTAAAATAATTCATTAGGTTTAAGTAGCTGCTATTGAGTCGATGAATTTGTTTGTTGGGAACACTTTTTTTTATTACTTCGACGAGACGAGCAGGTCGCTCGCCTGATGGTCATCACCTGCTCGTAAAAACAGTGCAGCGCTAGTACACAGAACTTTGAATTACATAGTACTGCATAGCACTGAACTGCGTTCGTCACCCCGAGAAATAAAAAATAAAATAAGATGTCTAATCTCGTAATCCCCAGAAATTTCATTGGCTCAAATGTCCTTCAAACTGCCTGGCGACGAAGAATGTTTATGGTTCAAATCTTCCCCCTCTCTACGATCTCTGCCCATTCTTTTCCTTAAAGCCAACACGCCCACAATACTTCTGAGATTATGGTTTTTTTATGGGCAGTAACCTACCATCAAGTAACCCATATGCTGGTTTGCTTACTGTCTTAATGTTATAAAAGAGTTTTTTTATAACATTTTACATACATATAAGGTGCGGTTATTTTTATAAACATTATTTTTTGTTTCACACTGATACACCTTATTAAGGTTATTACCAATATTTGTCACACCGATTGTATATATTTCCATAAATACCCCATAACAGAACATGTACGAATGAAAGCGTTCATTTCCATCGGCCCTTTATATTGATTTATACGAAACATGGCCACATTAATGCGCGAGCATGTTTTGCACACACACATAATGTGACACATAAATGCCAGCTTCTATACACATGTTGTGTGACATTCTACATGGCGTATTGGACGATTAACCATCTGTGAAACAACAGGCCGCGGGTTCGTTTCTATCAGGAACTATGAGAGGCTTTCTGTCCCACAATCCCTAGACCCAAAACAAACATTTGCGGATCACATAACTATTTGGATCGGTTTTTTTTATAGGATAGGCCGGCAAACGAGTAAGTGGGTCACCTGATGGTAAGTGATTTTCCCCGCCCATGAACGCCCACAAAACTAAAATAATCATGGGAGCGTTGCCGACCTTAAAGGAAAGGGATAAATAAGGGATTATTGGGAAGGGGGGAGGGGGAATTTGGGCCTCCGGCTATCTCACTCACCGTACGAAACGCAGCAGCAAGCTGCTACTTTACGCCGGTTTTCGGTGAGACAATGGTAATGACCCGGACGAGCCGGCCCATTCATGCTGTAGACAGAACTGTCTACAGCGTGGCTCTACAACTCCGAAATGCGATGCGGTACTCGAACCCGTAGCCTCTCGCTTCACAGCCGGCCACTCTTACACGGTCACGGAGGCTGACGAATGCATCCCGATTATATCGCCATCTTTTCTTGTTAATAGCATTTTTTTTTTTTTTTTATTAGATTTAATGACGAGACGAGCAGGTCGCTCGCCTGATGGTAAGCGCCACGCCTGCTCATAAACAGAAGCAACGTCACACAGAACTTAGAACTTAAATAACAAAGCACTGCATGACACTGAACTGCGCTCGTCACCCCGAGACATAAGGTGTTAAGTCTCATAATGCCCAGTAATGACACTGGCTTCAATGTCCTTCACACCGGAACACAACAGTGCTTACACACTGTTGCTTGGCGGCAGAAATAGACAAAGCGGTGGTAACCAACCCAGCTGGTCTCTCGCAAACGAGGGACCTACCACCTTGCATTTATTTAAATAACGCTATATACTCGTACATGTTTATTATTTACATAACTTTTTTGGCGTAGGTATACACAACGCAACTGCCACTATTATATTCAGTCACAGTGTACACTAGGTTTTATAGCGTAGACAGCCTCTGTAGCGCAGCGGGCGAGTAGCCGGTTGCGAAGCGTGAGGCCGTGGGTTCGATTCCCGCACCTTGACAAATGTTTGTCTGGGTGTTGTGGGACCGCAAGTCTCGCGTAGTTCCTGATACCCACGATACAGGTTTAACCTAGTGTGAGGTCAGGACTATGTGTGTGACTGTTGGGTGTATTTATTTATTTATTATATTATTATGTTTTTAAATGGCTGTGTGTATTTTTAAATCTGATTTTTTTTCCCTGATATTGCCAGCTGTTGTAGCGAATGATTACCATTCTATAAAGACAGAGCAAGAATTTGTTAATTTACGATTAAAAACTCAAATTTGAAAGTAATACCCCGCAGTCTGCTTTGTTCATGTATTGACTTCAGATAAGGAGGTGTGACTAGTCCATCTATGTTTCGACGAGCTTATTTCCGTCCCATGATGTGATAGGGGGCGAGCCTATCGCCATACCAGTACCACAAATTCCAATACCGGGTAAATTATATATTAATAATACATGTGTGATTTTACTTATCGAAAACTTAAACACAAATTGTGATTGACCGACACGGAAATTCAACCCAGGACCTCAGGGTTCTCAGTCTTACGCTGCCATTAGCCCAATGAGGCAGATATCTTAACATACAATTTTTATCATAATCACAGAATAATATCCCCTAATCATTCAAAACACCAATTAATTTAATCAACATAACCCAATTCAAGTAACATGAACATCATTACAGATGTTACATAACACGACCTAAATATTTTGGCATCAATAATCAAAAAGCACCGTCCTTCACACACAGCGGCGTAGACAGGAACGTTAGAAAGGGACGGGGGTAGTACAATAAAGACATAAAGCGGTGCGAACGTTTGTCATGCGGGTGCGTATGTCCTTGGCGGGTATCGATCCCCAGACCGCACGGACGATGAATGGCGTCCAACACGCAATGGCAATAGTTGTTAAGGCAGTTCTGGGGTTCATTTCTATGGAAGAAGTAACATTAAATCAAAAATAGTCGGAATTTCTTGTTTATCACAATTGAAGTTGGTAGTTACAATTTATAAATAAATAAAAACACCCAACAGTCACACACATAGTCCTGACTCCACACTAGGTAAACCTGTGTCGTGGGTATCAGGAACTACGAAGGACTTACAGTCCCACAACACCCAGACCCGAGACTAATATTTATGGATTACACAAACATTTGTCTCGGTGTGGGAATCGAACGCACGGTATCTCGCTTCGCAGCCGGCTACTCGCCCGCTGCGCCACGGAGCTGTCATTTGGCAAAAGGGTTTTAAATAGCTCGTGTAAAATATATCGTCAACGATACATTACATTTTTAACCTCTGAAAAAAGACACAAACACACAGACGAACTGATCAAACTTGTAACACCCCGTTTTTGTTGTTTAAGACAAAATGGATTTTTATTTTTTTCTTCTATCAATCAGCAATCAGTCGCAAGCCTATAATTTAATTATTTACTAGATCGTTTGACATTTTACCAGCATTTCAGCTCGAGTGGTAGAGCCACGCTGTAGACAATTTTGTCTACAGCATGAATGGGCCGGCTCGTCCGGGTCGTTACCACTGTCTCACAGAAAACCGGCGTAAAGTAGCAGCTTGCTTATTATCCCTTTCCTTTAAGGTCGGCAACGCGCCAATAATTCTTTTGTATTATGGGCGTAAATGGGCGGTGGAGATCGCTTACCATCAGGTGACCCAGTTGCTCGTTTGCCGGCCTATACTAAAAAGAAAAAAAAATATATAAAGTGTTATCCCGCAGTCGCAAATTCAATAATTATACTTCTTTTTAATTCTATAATCATTTTTACTCGCGGCCCACCTCGCGTGAATATGACTAATAACTTCTTACTGAAAACTCATTTTTGTCACAATACAGGAACTAAGGGAACAGCACTAAGGCATAACAGAGATATTTATTTGTAAAAGAATTTTCTAAATCTGATCAGTAATTCCAGAGAATACAGCCTACAAACAAACTCACATAGTTTCCCTGCTAGGCCCACTCGCACGAGAATCCTAAATCTAGTTTAAACCACTAAACCAGTTTAAGAAATGTGAAATCGTATCAAAATTTTACAGAACCTATGTAAATAAGTTTAGTGATAAATTTCGATTTAGGATTGCCGTGCAAGTCGGGCTTAAACTTGTATCAAATTTATTATCAAAAAGCTTATTTATACAGCATAAGAAGCAGATCCACTCTACTTGATGAGTAGTATTAAATGATTTTATAAAGGGTTACGCTGGTTACCCCATGGATTATTATTTATGTATTTACGACATTGAAGAACCGAAATATGGCGATAGCCACTCTGTAGTCAGTTCTTGCTACACCATCAATGGGCCAGCTCGAACGGGTTGATACTATTGTCTTACAGAAAACTGACGTGAAATAGCAGCTTGCTGTTGCGTTTCGTATGATGAGTGAGATAAGGGAGGCCCAAACCCCATTCTCCTTCCTAAATGAATCCTTAATCCCGTCTTTTGTTATATTATGAGTGTTTAAGGGCGGTGGACGTCATTTATCATCAGGTGGCCCAATTACTCCTCTCCCCGTATAAAAAAAACAAAAACGTAACTTGTAACCAGTTTCGTTGCCTACACTTCAGATGTATAGGGCGGGCGCGGGGTGTACACGAATGTAAAAGAGGTGGAGAGGAGGAGGGGGCAGAGGGGGGGGGGGTGTAAACTGAACGCATTCAGCTCATCTAGGTCGCAATTTAGGCCGCCTGCGTGCCTGACTGCCATTAGTTCACGTACTTACATGCTCATTGAACGAGCATGCAACGCAGAAGTGGGTAATTTTGTGTATCTACAGTATTTTTGATGAGGTTTTTTGTCCTTCTTTTTTCATTTTTTTGTTGGTCAGTTAGGCAGACGAGCATGCGGCTTGTCTGATGGTTAGCGGTCACAGCCACCCATGGACTCCAGCAATTATTATACTTCTTATATAAAATAATAGGCGTTAAGGCTACCAAGATAGCGAGTAGCAACTAGCAAAGATTGGATGTATCCATCCAATCGGATGTTCCTTGATACGGTCTCAAAACGAAAAAGTTATTTTTTTCATAATTGACATCTTTATAGCAGGGATTTGATGGGGGAAAGTCGCTGGAACTCAAGAAGTCTCAGTAACACTACGAAACGACGCCAAGATTATGTCAGTTTCCTGCAACGAAACCAGGGGTATCAACCCGGTCAAGCCATCCATTCAAGTTGCAAATAATCTCACTACATGGCTCTACCTCTTATAAACCACCAGCTTTTACTCGCGGCTCCACTCGCGTTAATGTCTTTTTCCGGGATAAAAGTACCCCATAACCTAATCCTTAGCATAGTCTACTTAAGCCGTAACCGGTTAAGGCTTTATTGATTAAGAAACTCACAAACATCCAAACTTTTACATTTATAAGTAGGATGGTGTACATCCCTACGCCATTATGGCTTTAATGTTTGCGTGTGTGTGTGTGTGTATGTAGCGTACGGTCTCTGGGAACTGTAATGTGTTGGATGCCTTTCTAAGGATGCGCAATCTTTTGTGTTGAGTTCGTGTATGGGATAAAGGTAGAGATGGCAATATACAGTATGTAACAAAAACCCTGTTGGCCCTTTTTAGGTCGTGAAGATAGACATATAGACAGCTTAATAAAAATAGTTACATAAAAGAACAGAAGCGAGAAATTATCCTTAAACAGGTAGCTTAGAAAAATTTACATATTTCGAAAATGTTATTTACATCTGAATTTCTGGGTGTGTTGACGAAGGCGGGGACGCGCGCACGGCGCGGCGCGTTTGATGTACGTGGACGCCGCAACTTGCTATCTCGCTCTAGCTCCAAGCCATCGCTCTTACAGAGGTAATCAATCGAAATACGGTTTACAAACAATACATAAATTAAAGTTTAAATAGTAAATATGATTATTTTTATAGTCCAATTTCCGTCTGTGAGATTTTTCAAAATGCCCAACAGGATTTTTGTTACATATTGTATAATCATCAACGCGCTCGGCAGTATCCCACGGTTCGTTTTTGTTTTCGTCCCTTGATGTGATAGAGGCCGAGCCTATCGTAATACCGGGCGCAATTTCAGACTCCAGGCTGATACTGAGCCTTTTGAAATATAAAAATCCAATATCACATTTACCCGACCCGGGAATCAAACCCAATACTTCAGCACAGCAGTCGTACCATTACCATTGCGTCATCGAGGCAGTCACGTATAATTTCAAAATAATCCTATAATACCGGGCTACAGATTCTAATTCCGAGCAACTCATGTGTGATTTTATAATCAAACTCAAAAACCTTACCGTTTTCACAGCCTGACATGAGTTTACATAACATTATTAAAGATCTTTACGAAAAAAAAACTGGTGCTGTGAAAAATTACACGGCACCTTTATATAAAAATATGTTTAGATGTCTGCACGTTGAAAAATATTAGTTAAGTGATATGTCGTCAGGTGAGGTTGACGGTTCCCTTTTGCGTTTCTCATATCCTGGTTTCCCCTGTTTGATAACCAACTTGTCATAATTTATATATGCATACATATTACAAACAAAATAAAACAAAAAATCAAATGCAGTCAAACAGCAATGGAAAGAAGCATGTTAAAAATTAGAAAAATACATAAAGTTAAGAACCAAGACATTCGTCAAAAAACTATAAACTAAACTCACCGATGCTCTTAGGCACGCACTCTTACTAAAGTGGAGATGGGCCGGTCACATCTCAGGATACACAGACAGAAGATGGACCATTGAAGCCACACGATGGAATGGACCAAAGGGGAAAAGGAATGTTGGTCGACAATTAAGACGGTGGGCTGATGACATTACACACGCCGCAGGAAACGACTGGATAAATTCAGGCAAGGACAGGGAGTCATGGAAAAGGATGGAGGAGGCCTCTACCCAAACAGGGGTCCATATCTCATAAACAATATTAACAACACTGTAATGTATGATGAAAGTGAAGATATGGAATAAATGGCTTAATTATTATTATTATTATTATTATTATATGTCGACAGGTCACCTGGAGGGCGAAACAACAATGTTTTCGTGTATTTGTCTATCCATCATGCTAGAACAAGGGGAGCAGTACGCCTAGTAAGAGTCACAAATTAATACAGTTCACAGTATTCGAATATACTATACTACCGTCGAAGTGTCAAACTAGTAATTCATACGGTAATAAAGAAAAGAATCGCTTGAAAACTAATTTCATATTCGACTAATATGAAATAAAATTAACCATATTATTAATTTTAATTCATCATAGTTCCCACTAGTAGCTATTAATACTCGACGTATGGAGAGAAAACGAAAACTTTCATCGTTTAGGGAAACTATTAAAACTTGTACTAGGCCTACAGTATTAGACGTGATTTATGACATTTAGACAAAGTAATTTATTAGGTAATTTTGGTTTTGGTTGGTAGGTAATTTTTTACTTCTCTCTTCTTTCCGTCTGGCGTTAACCCGGCTTATTTTTTTTTATTTGCTTGAGTGACGAATCGAGCAGTTCGCTCGCCTAATGGTAAGCGTCACGCCTGCCCATAAACAGAAGCAACAACACACAGAACTTCGAATTACAAAGCACTGCATGCCATTGGACTGCGCACGTACCCCTACCTACCCCTTCGGGGATTACAGGCGTGAGTGTGTATGTTAAAAGTAAGAAAGAAAGCATTTATTGGCAGGCGTTAGGTGGTACATGTATACAACTGATGCAGAAAAAAACATTTTTATAATTAGTAGGTGGGGGGGGGGGGGGTACCTAGATACCCACCCACTGTGGACGTATATGTCCCACCACGACCGCGCCAAAGGATCCAAATCAGCAAGTACGTTTCGGGGTATGCGACTGAGACAGAGCACCGCGACTAGCGACTGTTTTCATAAAATTACATAAAAAGCGGAATTGTAGCTATCACCTGACTCGCGTCTAGCATCACGGTCACTATTTGTGGTCAAACAAATATTTGTTTTTGTGATGGGATCGTACTCGCTACCTCTCGTTTCACACCCGGTTACGTATCCATACATCCATGGAAGTGATCATGTAAAAACCAACCCTTGAAAAGAGAATGTTTGCAAGCAGAAAGGGATGATTTAAGAATAGTTTTTATAGCAGAAGCGGGCATACGGTTAATTGTGCCATGTAAGTGATCTCCACCACTCATGAAGACCCACATTACTAGAAGAATTATGGATACATTGCCAATCTTTAAGGAAAGTATCCCCAACACAAATCTTATAAAATCACTGATAGACGCTTCCGCATATTGATTTCAACATGTACGACATACACAAAAGCAACCCTACAATTTCGCCTGTATACCTATTCGCGTCAAGTGTTCGGGGTATGATATACCCCAGGCGGCTGACAGTTCATTAACCCTACCCCACCAATTGCCTCCACACGTATCATCTACATGTAAATTGTCAATTTAAACGCGCCAAACAAGCGAATCGTGCTAAAACTGAGTGCAACGTTGTGTTCTCGATTCATTATTTATTTTGAATCCTTTTGAGCGATGTTTTGACGTGACGTCAAGCGTAAGAGAGGGTTAAAAAGTTAATTGGCATATAGAGGTGTTTAACCTGTAATAAAGAATGTTAATTTGTTCATGTAAATTTGTGTTGTAAATATTGTTAAAATATTTTTGCTGACTAAAGCATGTTCGTTCCATTTTGCTACATAATAAATAAGCTTCTCCGCGAAAATCATTTAGTAGAAGAGCCACGCTGTAGACAGTATTATCTACAGCACGAATGGGCCGGCTGAACCGGGTCGTTACCACCGTCTCGCAGAAATCCGACGTAAAGTAACGGTTTGCTGCTGCATTTCGTACGGTGAGTGAGATATCGGGAGGCATAAATCCCTCGCCCCTTCCTAGTCCTTTAATTATCCCTTTCCTTTAAAGTCGGCAATGCGCTCATTCATTCTTCAGGTATTGTGGGCGTACATTGGCGGTGGAGATCACTTACCATCAGGCGACCCACTTACTCGTTTGCCGGCGAATGCAATACAAATAAAGATCAGCTGACGTCTAGCCGACTAATTTAAAAGTTTTTGGTGATTTTTTCTTAATAAACAAAAAATAGTAAATCGCAGAAACTTGTCTCGAGCCTGGATGCTCTAGGACCAAAATGAATTCTAGCACACGAGAAATATTAACGTTTTATACAGACAATTAATTTTATCTTGGTATTTTAGCAATTCCTTTATATAATATCTAGCAAGAGATTGTATTTATATACAGTTTTTTAGTTAAAAACTTAATTAAAAAACAATCCCAGCAAAACTTTTCCAAAACTTAACCGAACCAATACCAGCAACGCGGCCATGTTTTCTAACCTGTCAAAAAGAAAACAAAAATCAAGAGGAAATTCTATACCCCTGCGCCAGACTCCCTGTTGCCGAAACTTAAGAAGAAATAAGAGCAAAACTGAAGAAATCCGGCGCTGTCATCGCGCGGGGCTAATTATGCATTCCGCCCGAAGCGTGTTTGGCCCCATCTACCCCGATAGCGGTACAGTAGTGTTGGGGTACATTCAGCCCCGACGCAGCAAGTACCCGGTACCGTGCGTTCGACGTATTTATTGGTGGCAAGTCCAATAAGCGTAAGCTAAATAATATTTCGAACACTGTGTAAATGCCGCACTGCCTCGGTGGCGCAGTTGTAATGCGTACGCGTTAAGATTAAGCTAACGGTGAGGTCTCGGGTTCGATCCCCGGGTCGGGTAAAGTGGTATTGGGTTTTTCTATTACGAAATGCTCAGTATCAGCCCGGAGACTGGAATTTGTGCCCGGTATGGCGATAGGCTCGCCCCCTATCACATCATGGGACGGAGATACGCTCGGCGAAATGTGGGTGTGCTGGTTACACCTCTGCCTACCCTTTCGGGGATTACAGGCGTGAGTGCGTATGTATGTATGTATGTAATAAATATACAACTTGTTTATGTAATTATTAGCGCAAAAAAAATAATTGCAGTAATTTAAGTGTTTTGTTTAAATAGCCATAACGAATTTATGCAAAACTAGTTTTGCTCGCTGCTCCGCCCACGTGAATATCTTTTTCCGGGATAAAAATATTCTATGTACTAATTCAAATCATGGTCTTCATGTATGCCGAATTATATCAAAATCCGTGCGTGATTAAATAAAAAAAGCCACAAACATTCACATATATTAGTGCAATAGTGCATGCCACAAAAGTATGGTATTGAATTAAATAATAAATTAATTGTATTTAATTATTCACAGCGCGTCCAGCAATGCACAATAATTCGAGAGGCATACGTCAAAAGAATACGTAACTTGCAAGTGGACACTTTTTATGTTTTGTATGTATAACGCATAACTCCACCAGATGCGGACCTGTTTAGAGGATTCTTTTTTCATTCAAAAGAGTCTAGCTTAAAGTTGGTCGCATTTTATTTTTAAGAAGAAATTCCACCTTTAGGGATGAAAGACTAAAACTTCGTAATTTATGCGCTGATTTTTTACTATTCTTCCACTAAAAATAGTAAAAAATCTTATGTATATTGTATCTAATGTGCTGTTAATATAAAAAAAGTATAAATTAAAGTACTTAACCAATTTGAGAGCTATTATTGTAATTTACATAATGGTCAATTATATGTGAAAGGTATATTGGTCATATTGATTTTAAGCATTTTAGTTTTATTTGGGTCGGATTTATTGTATTAAAAACATATTTCATTATTGTGTTGTTCTTTAGGTGTAAAATTTTGTTATAAATTACCATCCCGAAAAAGCTGTTTCATCTCAAAAATCTTTCGGGGTTTAAGAATTTATTACCACTCTAACCCTCGCCTGCTTACCCGAGAATACAATCTTGTCCATAACGCCATAATCCACACATTTTTTACGAGATATAAAACTAGATTTTTCGATGCAACCAGGAGGCCAATTCTCTTAATTTCAAATGTTCAAAATATCATTCCGATCTAGTCTTAGTGTCAAGAATGTTGCAAATGATATTCTCTTAAACCAATAATCAACGTCAAATGTGAACATAGATGGTACTGAGATCGAAAGTAGAATATTAGTTGAGTGCAGCCAAAATGGTATATTGCTAAAATTTTAAAATTACATGTACTTGTATAAATTTCAAAATGTGACTGAATTGAGATTACAATGACATCGAGATGACACCGGACTGATCTTAAAGAGGAGCAGAATACCATTTTTTTGTCAAACCAAAATCTAATCTCAGTTCGGTTAAAAATAATTCGCAGTGTCAGTTAAATACGAGAATTGCCTCCTGATTATTGTAGCGAGCAAAAGGTACCGAGTACCCCAATCTTTGTGAGTAAATAGCAATGATCCATGTCGTGGGGTACGTTCGACCCCGAGTTCAGTTTTACAGCTTCCTACCGTAGTTATGAACGGGCATATGCCTTTATTGCGCTCGTGGTGGTTGAGTGCTTTCCCTGATTACCGCCACGCTTCACTGACTTATAAAGAGCGATTTTAGGAAACTTTGTTTATTGAAAATCCGGTGAGGGCCGGAATGCCGGAAACTCGATACATCTACTTTATGTACTTTTTGTAATAAAATTGCTATACCTCACGTGAAAATTATTACAATTTAGTCCAAAATGAAAATTACTGACGGAAAAATAATGAATATTATGTGTAATACAGTACCGTAAAACGGGGTGAATCGGGGCGAAGCTTATATTGAGTCTATTACATATATGAATCGACCAAAATGGTATCTCAAGCTTAAGTTTTGTCCAAAATATGTAGTTTTTTTTTTAAATTTAATTACAGTTTATTTCATTGTTTATGTGTAAATAAACAAAACCAGTTTTGTTCCTGTTCACCCTTGCATACCTATTCACCACATTTTACCCTAAGTCAATCTACGTTAAATCTGTATATTTAAATACTGGTCAATTCCAAAATGCAACACACGTCAGCAAGATAAAATATTAAAATCATTACAGTATTTTATAGTGTGTCTACTCTATACATTTATTTATTTTTACAGGTTCACCCAGTAGTCGATATATAATGTTATACTTTTGAAAAAACAACACCAAGTACTGAGAAAAAATAAAATAGGTAGAAAATTAAATACCTCCTACTATAATAAGCTTGTAATTTAAATAATGCGACTTTACTTTCATCGCCTCATCTGTAGACGTATTTCAGTTGACGCAAGTGATATTAAGACGTTACAGAAATCTTAATATCTCCCCAACTGAGACAAATACGTAATTCAGACAAACTACATTTAGTTTACCCCAAATTTGTGTGACGCAGTACATTTAACCTTCCCATGACCCCAAATATACGAGAGCGCCCGAAATATTACCGCGGGGTCCTAATGACCCATTGCTCAACTTTGAAGGTTAATCAAGAAAGAAAATTTATGCACGTCGTGATTTAAATCTAACGCTGTATTCGAAGTACCCCTGTGGGCGATGTATGATAAATTTAATCCTGCTAGGTAATTTACTTAGAATTATCATTATTTAATGTGGTGGTGTAGTTTGGGGTACTTTACCCTAATTAGTTCTCGAGTATGACGGCAGAATAGAGATCTGTTATCAATTATGTTAATTAATGTAGGTTTTGAGTGTATTATGAAAGTTTTTGCATTGTTTAGATAGATCAAAACATAAATTATCTATGGCATTTTCGCTACAATTTTTATTAAATTAAAAGACAAATCATTGTATCATGTATTAATTGTTAATTATCACTTGCTATAACGGTGAAAGAAACATACCTGAGAAGTTCTTCATAAGAATTTCGAAGATATGTGAAGTCTGCCAAACCGCATTAGGCCAGCGTGGTGGACTAAGGCCTAACCGAGAGGGGTTAGTATTTAGTTATTCAGTAGAGGAGGCCCGTGCCCAGCAGTGGGACGTATATAATACAGGGCTAGTATAATTTATTATTTATAAAAGACAAATGGTTTGTTAAAGTTTATATTTTTGCCAGAGGAATAACTACAATATAACTTTTTTTATTTTATTGTATAGGCTGACAAACGAGCAAGTGGGTCACCTGATGGTAAGTGAACACCACCGCCCATGTACGCTCACAATACCAAAAGAATCATGGGCGCGTTGCCGACCTTAAAGGAAAAGGATAATTAAGGAATTGGGAAGGGGAGGGGATTTGGGCCTCCGGATATCTCACTCACCGTACGAAACGGAGCAACAAGCTGCTACTTTACGCTGGTTGTCTGTGAGACAGTGGTAACGACCCGGACGAGCCGGCCCATTTATGCTGTAGATAAAATTGTCTACAGCGTGGCTCTACCACTCGTAAACTTTCAGCTATTACTATATTTCTCCCACACCTAGACCGTTTAAACGTAAAGAAGATTTATACGCAAAATTATGGCTCAAACACTACTTCTAGATCCCATTAATAAAGTAATTCCTTGACTATTCTGCTTAAATACTTTCTACGATGGCTCATAGCCAAATGTAGACATAGACATTGGTTCGAGGTAATATATTCTATTCATGAGATATTCAGCTGTGAAACGTACAAAAGCTATGAAAAGTTGTAAACATGCCATGCCATGCCGCGAATGTGAGGAGCATTATATATCGTAAATAATAAAATACGTCATAAAGTGAAGGTCTAGGTCATCTCTGAATACAAATGGTGGTAGATTAGGCAGAGCTTATTGGAAAGGTAATTTCGATTACTTATCAATCCAGTACATTATGAGTAGCCGACTGTGAAGCGAGAGGCAAATGTTTGTGTGATCCAATGTAATTTTTTACAAGGTGGTGGCCTCGTATGCGAGAGGGCGGCTGGGTTGCTACCACCGCTTTGTGTATATCTGACGCCAAGCGACAGTGTGTAAGCACTGTTGTGTTCCGGTTTGAAGGACATTGAAGCCAGTGAAATTACTGGGCATTATGAGATTTAATATTTATGTCTCGGGGTGACGAGCGCAGTCCAATGCCATATTATAGTGCATTGTAATTCAAAGTGCTGTGTGATGTTGCTTTTGTTTATGGACAGGCGTGGCGCTTACCATCAGGCGAGTGACCTGCTCGTTTCGTCATCTAAAACTATTAAAATATAATTGCATATTCGTACTTAAGATAGCAGTGATAGCTCAGTGGGGAGTGGTATGGACTGTTGAGACGAAAGTCGCAGGTTCGAAACCAGCCCCAAGTGCATACACCTCTGACTTTTCTAAGTTATGTGTGTATTAATTGTTAATTATCACTTGCTTTAACGGTGAAGGAAACATCGTGAGGAAACCTGCATACCTGAGAATTTCTTCATAAGAATTTCGAAGGTATGTGAAGTCTACCAAGCCGCATTAGGCCAGCGTGGTGGACTAAGGCCTAACCCCTCTCATTCAGTAGAGGAGGCCCGTGCCCAGCAGTGGGACGTATATAATACAGGGCTAGTATTATTTATATTCGTACTAATACTAATTACTAATTCGTAAAAACGAACACTGCCGAAGAGCATAACTTATATCGTCGTATTATTTATTTATTTATTTATTCGAGCAACTTACAAAACATACAATCTTATGAGTATTTCGTACAATAGGTAAGGTGTCTTATGCTAAATGTTGTCTTACTTAATATATAAACGTAGAAATATTTTAAGACGTTACATTCGTTCATAACAATTTAAATATCAAGCTACAAGGTTAAACTCTATTTATTACAACCAATTAATTTCCGAAGTAGGTATATAAGATGCGAAATGGTTTCCGGAGCGGAATGCTCGCGTCAAACGTAAACTTTTAACGCATATGCGGTACGACAGGCTGACGCTGAGATCTCGGGTTCAATCCCCGGGTCGGGTAAAAGTGATATTGGGATTTTTATTACGAAATCAGCCTGGGGTCAGGAATTGCGCCCGGTATGGCGATAGTCTCGCCCCCTATCACATCATGGGACGGGGATACGCTCGGCGAAATGTGGGTGTACTGGTTACACCTCCGCGTACACCTTCGGAGATTACAGGCGTGAGTGCGTATGTATGTATATTTAATTAAATAAAAAATAAAATACACCCAACAGTCACACACATAGTCCTGACCTCACCGTAGGTTAACCTATATCGTGGGTACCAGAAACTACGAAGGACTTGCAGTCCCACAACACCCAGACCCGAAACAATTATTTGTGGATCGCACAAACATTTGTCTCGGTGAACCCACGGCCTCTCGCTTCGCAGCAGACTACGCGCCCGCTGCGCCACGTAAGCTGTCAATTGAATTACCGAGAATTGGCCTTCTGGTTTAAACCAAACTGAAGCGAAAATCTCTGGGACAACACTAAGTGAGCAGCTGAAGTGATATGACCCTACTGTTTATTAGTAGAATGCAACATTGTTTTGTTTGGTCGAGCGATGACTGACGCTTGTCGAATTATTGTTTTGTTTCAATGATTTTGTAGCAATAAACATTTACAGTATGGGAAAGTTTTGATCCGAGTGTTTGTTTGTTCATATGTATTTATTGAAACCGTTGTTTTTAATCGTCTCATTGGTTTAGTCGCAGCGTACTAAGGCTGAGAACCGTGAGGTGCTGGGTTCAATTCCCAGATCGGATAATCGCAATTTGTGTTTAAGTTTTCCATTCGAAAAATCTCGCATGAATGTCTGTCTGTCCGTCCTTCCGTCTGTCTATTGTACCTTTATAGAGCTCTATATTTTGAACTGTAATTGGCAGCCATCTAAAATTTTCATAGAATATGTACAGCGGACATCCTAATAAATACTAAAAATAACAAAACGTAATAAATTAGAGAGTGGTAGAGCCATACTGTAGACAGTTTTGTCTACAGCATGAATGGGCCGGCTCGTTACCACTGTCTCATAGAAAACCAACGTAAAGAAGCAGCGTGCTGCTGCGTTCCGTACGGTGAGTGAGATATCCGGAGGCCCAAATCCCCCTCCCCTTCCCAATCCCTTAATCTCTTTCCTATAAGGTCGGCTACGCGCCCATAATTATTTTGGTATTGTGGGCGTACATGGGCGGTGGAGATCATTTACCATCGGGTGACCAACTTGCTCGATTGCCGGCCTGTGATATAAAAAAAAGAACCTGGTCGTGGCAACCCAGTTACGACCGGCCGCCTGTCTGACGTCAACCCCTCTGGAGAGAAAACACACCCAGACCCGAAACAAATATTTATGAATCACACAAACATATGATACTAATATAAACTGCCTTGGTGGCGCAGTTGTAATGTGTGCGCGTTGCGACTGAGGTTGACGCTGAGGTCTCGGGTTCGAACCCCGGGTCGGGTAAAACTGATATTGGGTTTTTCTATTACGAAAAGCTCAGTATCAGCCCGGAGTCTGGAATTTGTGCCCGGTATGGCGATAGGCTCGTCCCCTATCACATCATAGGACGGAGGTAAGCTCGGCGAAATGTGGGTGTACTGGTTACACCTGTGCCTACCCCTTCGGGGATTACAGGCGTGAGTGCGTATGTATGTACAAACATTTTATGTCGGTATGGGAATCGAACCCACTTCACCCACTGCTCTACGGAGGCTATAAAAACCCACCTATGTGTATTAATTATGCTAATCGAATTTGATAATCGAATTGCGGGTAAAGTTCGCGGTTAATCTGCGGCCGCCCACTTAGTAAACAGATTAACTGCTTTATATTGTTGATATTGAGACAATTATTACTAGATTAGATAACTACTGGGATTAGTTTACAGGCTTATAAATTATTGTTAGCTTTAAGGTATATTGTAATAGTTATGAATGCTTCGTGATAATCGATTAAGTATTCGTGGATGATAGTGGATCATTTTGAGGTTAACTTGTAAAGTTCCAATAAGTATTAACATTTTTTTTATTAGCTTGAATGACGAGACGAGCAGGTCGCTCGCCTGATGGTAAGCGCCACGCCTGCTCATGAACAGAAGCAACACCACACTGAACTTTAAATAACTCGTCACCCCAAGACATAAGGTGTTAAGACTCATAATGCCCAGTAATTTCACTGGCTTCAATGTCCTTCAAACCGGAACACAACAGTGCTTACACACTGACTGCTGCTTGAAGGCAGAAATAGACAAAGCGGTGGTACCAAGCCAGCCGGCCTCTCGCATACTAGGGACCTTCCACCTTGTAAAATTTCTTACACTTTCTGTCACTTTAGGTGGCTGCTGAAAACCAGCGTTGTGTTGTAATTCGCGCCACAACACAGCATTATGCTAAGCATGCCACCTATTTAATCGTGAGGACATGCAACTTTTTAGGTTAATTTTATTTGTATTATTAAAATTGTACATCACATTTATTATATTGCCTGGACTGCCTCGGTGGCGCAGTTGTATTGCGTACGCGTTACGATTAAGCTAAGGCTGAGGTCTCGGGTTTGATCCCCGGGTCGGGTCATGTGGTATTGGGTTTTTCTATTTCGAAATGCTCAGTATCAGCCCGGAATCTGGATTTTGTGTCCGGTGTGGCGATAGGCTCGCCCCCTATCACATCGTGGGACGGAGATACGCTCGGCGAAATGTGGGTGTACTGGTTCCACCTCTGCCTACCCCTTCGGGGATTACAGGCGTGAGTGCGTATGTATATATAAACCAGCCATTAATATCAACAGCATCAGATTAACAACTCATTGTACATGTTCTACATACAGTTTAAAGCCCGCAGCGGGGATTTAATGTAAAAAACGTGTACACACATAACGCAATGCAGCGCACAAACCGCTGCGGTTTAATATCGATGTATTAGATACCAACGTATAGCATTGGAGGGTGTTTGATTGCGAGAATATAAGCGTAGAGGATTCATAAGCGTACCGGATTAATTAATAAGCATGTCAGGATTTATAAGCGTAGCGTTTGCAATCACAGTATTAGATTTAGGGAAATGTGTGTTTATCTCTCTATTCTAACAAAAAGTAACTGGCGCCGCCGCTGCCAAAAGCTTGTCACGCTATCTCCTCCGAAACCGCTGGGGGTATGGGGTCGAGATCGATACCAATCGATGCAGAATAATGTGGGGAAGAAAGTAAGATATGTCTCATATTCGTCGGACTTTAAGTTTTTTTTTATTTTATGTTTTGTGGAAAAACATGGGCAACGCCCCTAGTTTATTACAAAAATATCAACTTTCGACTTAGAAATTCGCTACGGAAGCAGGGTAATGTTATGATTAAACTGCAGGATTACTGCAAAAGGCTCAGAGACAGTTGTGTTTTATATATCATAGGCCGGCAAACGAGCAAGTGGGCCACCTGATAGTAGATAAACTCCACCGCCTATGTACGCCCACAATACCAGAAGAATCATGGGCGCGTTGCCAATCTTAAAGGAAGGGGATAATTGGGCAGGCATGACGCATACCATTAGGCGAGCGACCTGCGTTTTCGTCAATATAGCTAAGAATAACGTTTAACAAAACTTAGAAACCGACTTCAGGGTACAGCAATAGCATGTCAATTCCAATACAATAACACAATCGCGACGAGTGTACTGTTGTCCGTTGAGGAGTTTTTTTTTCTCCGTACTCCGTCATCAGATCTTAACCAAATTTATATGGCACCACATCGCAGCAAACTCTATCGAGTGATTTTTGTTCCTACAAAATCAGTCCACAATTGGCGGAGAAATCGATATACATACATAAAAAAATCTTAAATAAACAAAAAAAAAACGCGCCAAATTGAGAACCTCCTCCTTTTTTGAAGTCTGTTAAAAATAGGTCCTTCGAATGATAAATTATAAAATCTCGTCACATCGCTGTCTGTAACCACGATCCCTACTGAAATTCCCCCCTAATTCCTCCAGCATGAAGCATCGCTGATATATCACAAACACTATAGGGCGCGGAGACAATCCGAGATATCTTATAAACTAAATTATAATAATTTTATATAATTATAACATGTATAACACGCGTCGCAGCTACACGAGATTTTTGGTTTAAGAGAAAGCCATTTGCAACTTTCTTGACGCTGAGACTAGATCGGAATGATATTTTGAACATTTAAAATTACGAGAATTGGCCTTCTGATCTTTCACGCGCTGTTGCCGTTATTACTTAACAATTTAGTATTACTAGTGGCGAGTGGCATCTGCGCCATCTCACTCCCCCCTCACGTTGAGCGCTCGCTCGCCGCCGCGCCGTATACTATAGTTAAGGTATTAGGTTTTGTATTAACATTGTGTAAAAAACATGTTTTTTTGCTGGCATCCGTGAGACACACTCACTGGCAGAATATCAGTGCCAGGTTGATTCTTCTACCTGGCGTATGCTGAACCTGTGGTCTCTTTGGCGTTACCTCGGACACAGTCTGAAGATGCATCGGGTGGGTATAGGTCCATCCCGAGCATATATAGTTTTAAGTACTTATGTATATTATATTTTATGTTTCAATTATTATATAAGTATATATTTTATTATAATTGTATGTGCTTAAATGTTTTATATGATCATGTGTCCTTATGGTAATTGCCATATAAAGATATTTTCTTTCTTCTTTCTTTTCTATAAGGAACCCAAAAAACCCAATTAAAATTTATCACTTATACTGTAATCCCTTAGGTCATATTTAATACACTCACTCATTTATAAATGGTAGAGCCAGGCTTTTCTACAACACTTTTCTTCTTTAAACACGTTTGATGTTTTATGTTTACGCGAGTATTACACATTGAAATGAAAAACTAGTTTATACGGATTTTATCGTGGTTTAATTTTATTTTAGTCCCGACGTTTCGAAAGCTTTTCAGCCTTCGTGGTCACTAGAGAGACTGACAGGTCAATTAAATTAAACCTCGAAAAAATCCGTATCAACTAGTTTTATTTCAATTTAAACACTTTTCTAAAGCATGAATAGGCCGTCATATTTCACGTCGATTCACAGGAAACCGACGTGAAATAAACGGTAAACGATGGGGAACATATCCGGAGGCCCAAAATCCCTTCCCCATTTGCAATCCCTTAATCACTTTCCTTGAAGGTCCGGCAACGCATCCATGATTCTTCAGATATTATGGATGTCCATGGCCGGTTGAGATCACTTACCATCAGGTGACAGGTGACCCATTTGTTCGTTTGCCGCACTCTGCTATAAAAAAAATATCAAGATCTGCCATACACCATTTATTTACCTACAATCTACATAACTCAAAACGTTTTTCTTTATTTCTATTTACCCTATTATATAAAGATACGTCCTCATTGTCATACGCATAGATAATATTCAATTAACGTGCAGAAGCTTTTTTGTGGACGAACTCGGGCTATTCTCCTCAAAATAGATCCCACACACACTGATAGTTGGTGTGTTCAACTCGACTACCAACTTGTTTTATTATTTTATTGCCCTAGATAGACAGCCGAGCGGGCGGCCCACCTGATGGTAAGTGGTTACCGCCGCCCATGGACCTCAGCAATGCCAGAGCACAGCCAGGCCGCTGCCTACCGTTGAAGGAAGACTCTTTTTAAGCCTCGCTTAAATGACAGGTCATAACGCTCGGGAAACACCGATGCAGGGAGCTCATTCCAGAGCTTGCATGTGCGAGGTAGAAATGAACGCTGGACACGTAGCGATGTAATGATTACTGATCCCTGATATATTTTTCCTGTTCTGTATATATAATAAAGTGACTCATATACCACACACAAGCGACCAACACGTCTACTGTCGCCGATCGCCACTCGAGCTCAGGTCTATCGCACAAACACGTCGCAGTGTGGGGTAGATCGCATACAATACATAGTCCGCCTTTACATGACTTGTATGAAGTGTATAAAAAAAAACTTGCAAGCTTATGTTTCGGGCCTCGTGTCTATAGGCAGGCGTAGCGCTTACCATCAGGCGAACGACTTGCTCGTTTCATCATCCAAGCTAATAAAAAAATACAACAACCGCCTGAAATTAGTCACGAGGGGCGTCGCAGATAATGTTTTCAGAGACTAAAGGGTGACGGGAGGCGTAGAGGATGGTTGAAGTGATTAACTTCAGACCGGTAAAATTGTTTTGCTCCTTTTGTATACATCTATGTATAGGTACGTCATTATTTAGTATTGTTATACATATAGATAAAGTTCCATTAAGGCGCAGTTATGTTGTCCCGACGCGGCGCTGTGCGTCGATGACCCCGGGCTGTTATCCCCAAAATAGATCCCTACACACTGATAAATTGTTTGTTTAACTTGTCTGCCAACATGTTGGCCTATTGATAAGTAAATAAAGGATAATAATGGCTTACTCATATTATGTGCCAAGGGTTATCTCTTGTGTCATATATGGTGTGCAGGACAAATGTATATAGAGTAAAGTATAATGATTTATTTTAATTTGCCATTGTATATCTTAATAATATTGCCTAATATGTTATGTTTCAGTTATGAATCGTGTTGTTACTTACTTGTGTAACTAGTTTCTATTTTTTATAAATAGAAATAGTTTGTGTATAATTTCGTAGCATAAGTAAGTATATAAGATTAATAATGTACATAGGAAGTAGTGTTCTGTTTATGTTTGTTAACAGGAATGCAGAGGGCGCTGCATAATAAGCACCGCCTCTCCCCGCGCGGGCGTGTGCGCACCACACCCGCCCGCGAGCGCCTGCGCAACGTTCCGGCGTTGTGCGCACGCTCTGATTGGTCGAGCGCCGCGCTCCCGTTTGGAGTGTCGATCGGGAATACGGGCCAAAAAGAGGCCTAATTCCCGCTGAAATTCAGTTCGGTCCGGCACTCCAGAAGAAAATCAAGCAAGTAGAAGTCAGCAAGTCCGCAAGTATAGCAAGTAAGAAGAACGTCCGGGAACCAGGAATCACGACGCAGCCCACGCCGACCGAGAACGGAGCCAGCATCGTCGCTCCACGAGAACGCTCGCGGTGAAACTCAACTGCACTTTTCAGTGCAAAGCGGCTAGTGTACTTTTTAGTATAGGCTATTTTTATTGTTTCTGGTTCTCGAAATAAATCCGATTTCCTACTGTCTCTGGATCATTGGTTTTCCTGCTCACGCAATCCCGGCAAACCGTTGTGCACCGTACATACACACACACACACTCTCACATACATACAGTCCACAGTTACACCTGAGTACCAGTACGGTCGTGCACATATGGCAAGATACATTTTTACTTCAAGTGTTACTTAATGAATCTTCGACAGTTTCATCTCCATGTGTTTTTATTATTAAAACTGATCTAGGCATAACTTTGCATAACGTAATATAGCCACAAAAAGTTTGTTGTTCAAACTAACAGCCCGTGTGTATCGCACACCTTTTCAAGCGCGCAGCTTTCGATTTTCTGAACCGTGAAAATTCCAATTACACTTGGTTCCTTGCTACAAAACGCACAAAGCGCACGCACTTTAGCTAATTTCGACATTATTAGCATCGTAATAGAGTTATTATTCATTTGCGCAAGTTGGTTACAGACGGAAAAACAAAACAACACAAAATTATTTGCGGAAGGAAACTGCGGAAAGTTTGTTTATCATTCATTTATGGTAATATGTGTTGCGAGGAAATTGTTTTTAAGAGTGAAATATTCGGCTGCGTTTAGAGGGGAACCATTCTTGGAAATTTGATGCAAATCGTATCGAGTATGTTGCTCGTTAACATAAAAAGACACAATATGATAAAGCTCGAAACTAGACATAAAAAAATAAACACATCGTTGCTTAGCTAACAATACCGCGTAACTCGAAAATTGGCCATGTGATATTGTCATTGTATAAATTATTTTTACCGCGTATCCAATAAATTTACACAAAAATTTAAATTAACCATACAAAGCACAATATTCAAATAGTTCTGTCACCGCGTAATTCATTGGTTACATCACACATGTTCATAAAAACATTCAGTTTTATGTCTCTCCTGAAAACTAAACCAATTTAACTTGCGCGGTATTGTTAGCTAAGCGACGATATCAATTCGGTACCTACTTGTATAAACCAATGTTATATATTGTTTAGCCAAAATTACAAGCTTTGCTAAAGAAACCTTGTAATTTTGAGTTAACATTATATTTATACACATTCTGCCACACTCAAAGACGCCATTAAACTTTGAATTGTCATTAAGTAGAATTCTATTATTTCTCTGAGAGGTCAATAAAGCTTACTTCTGTAGTTAATAATTGCGCGAAGCAATTTCTTTATTTAATAAAGGAGCTTAAAGCATTAAGCGCATTTGCACTATTTGCACATTTATGACTAATATCGACCGGGACTGACATTAAATAGCAGGTTGCTGTTTCGTTTCGTACGGTGAGTTAGATTATCGGAGACCCAAATTCCTCCTCTCCTTTTCAATCTCCATTCCTTACCCTAAAGGTTGGCAGTACATCCATAATTCTCTGAAATTGTATTCATGGGCGGTGGAGATTATGATCATTTGATCATATATTATTTTTTTCGGACCTCTGATATAAACAAATCGAAGTCTCTTAACAACTACCTCCTCTATTACTAATTCTAATACTATTTGCAAAACCGAACAAACCTGCTAACTAAACAATCTACAGTGAAAGGTTAGAGTGAACTTTAAACAGCGGTTCGATAATGCTAAATAATTCAAACGGCGAGCAGGCAGTGCTGTACGCTAATTGAATTAGCGGGGACAAGTGACAGGTAGACACTTCAGGAGTACGGTCCAGGTCCCCTATAATATAAAACGATATGAAGCGACGAAGGTCGGAAACGTTGACCTAATGTAACATAGAATATCCATCACAGTGATAAGATTTGTAATATAAAATACTATGGTCCTCCTCTACTGAATGAGAGGGATTAGGCCTTAGTCCACCATGATGGTCTAATGCGGGTTAGCAGACTTCACATACCTTCGAAATTCTTATGAAGAACTTCTCAGGTATGCAAGTTTCCTCACGATGTTCCATTCACCGTTAAAGCAAGTGACAATTAACAATTAATACACGAAAAGTGCGTCTGTCTGTTTATTTCTCCTAAACTATACAACGGACTTAGTTGCAGTTTTTATCATTTAGAGAATATAGACTGCCTCGGTGGCGCAGTTGTAATGCGTACGCGTTACGATTGAGGCCAACGCTGAGGTCTCGGGTTCGATCCCCGGGTCGGGTAAAGTGGTATTGGGTTTTTCTATTAAGAAATGCTCCGTATCAGCTCCGAGTCTGGAATTTGTGCCCGGTATGGCGATAGGCTCGCCCCCTATCACATAAGGGACGGAGATACGCTCGGTGAAAAGTGGGTGTACTGGTTACACCTCTGCCTACCAGCCTACCCCTTCGGGGATTACAGGCGTGATTGCGTATGTACTCGTATGTATGTATGTAGAGAATTTATTCCGGAAAATGTATATTAATATCACGCTATGATCCATGAGAACAGGGCAGTACCATGACTGCGGTGAAAACGAGTGGAACAACTAGTTATTGTATATATAATTAAATTGGGTTAATGCAGTGGATTTCAGGTAAAACATAGCTAAAATTATGTTTGGCAAGTCAAAAGGAATTTAATTTGATAATATAGGAATCTTATTACAAAGATCAAATATGAACAGGGAAAAATTGCGTAGGAAGGACTATATGGTGGGCAGAAACATGACAGGATATATTATATAGAATATAAATAGTAAAAATAATATTATTAGAACTGAATAAGGGTAAATAGCGTAGGAAGGTACATCCTGTTCATACAGTGGACGCAAACTATATATCAACGTGATTATAAAATCAAATTTTGAATATTAGTCGCATTACATTTCATATCCTCGGTGGCGCAGTTGTAATGCGTACTCGTTACGATTGAGGCCAACGCTGAGGTCTCAGGTTTGATCCCCGGGTCTGGTAAATTAGTATTGGATATTACGAAATGCTTAGTATCAGCCCAGAGTCTGGAATTTGTGCCCGGTATGGCGATAGGCTCGCCCCCTAATACATTTTTTTTTTTTTTTTTTTTTTATTTATTGGTTTATCAGCAGTTGTTACAATATTACATGCTTATTATATATTATGCTAGTTTTATATAATACATATATTATTTTATCTAATTGTACAACTTATTTAAGATAAACACAACTTGCTTAAAAGTGTAAAGATCTAACAAACAAAAAAAAATTAAAAATTAATTATAATTATATGGAAACATGAATGAAAATATGTACATATACACTTAGGCATATAATATATAAACAACAAATCAGGCTAATGTAACTAGTGACGAAGCTTTAAAAGAACCTTTCGAAACTTATATTGGCTATCAGAGAATATATCCAGAAAATTACTATAAGTGTTGTATAAGGTACAGAGACGTGGAACCGGTGAGTTACGACGCATGACTGTTCTATTTTTTGGCAATGATAGTATATTCTTAATATTTTTCCGTGGGTAATTATATGGTATGTTCAATTTGAATTTCTCTAGCAACTGTGGGCAATCAATAGCATTACGGAATATTTTAAACAAGAAAAGTAAATCCAGTATATTTCTACGACGATCCAATCCGACCATTTTGAATTTAGTTAATCGGGCTTCATACGATCGTATTAATTTAACTTCTCCTGTGGCGAACAGTAAATGCGTCAGAAATCTTCTCTGAATTCTCTCTATACGCAGTGAATGTGTTGCATAATGCGGTCGCCAAATTACTGATCCGTATTCTAGTATACTCCTCACTATGCTATTGTATAAAATAATTTTAGTTGTTACACATTTAAAGGGTTTTATGTTGCGAAGCACAAATCCTAGTGTTTTCGATGCTTTATTTACAATATTGTCAATATGTGGTATAAATGTTAATTTTTTATCTATTAGAATACCAAGGTCTTTTATTGTTTCAACTTCTTTTAAGACTATTGTATTTATAATATAATTATGTGTTATTAAACCACTAATCTTGCGACTGAAGCTTATGTGGAAGCATTTTTTAGGATTAAGCTGCATTCTGTTTGTTTCACACCAATTAACAAGGTTGTTTAAATCATTTTGGAGTGCTACAGTGTCTGACACTGAGTTAACTATCCTCAAAATTTTTAAGTCGTCAGCGTACATAAATGGAATAGAGTTATGGATACATTCGGGCAAATCGTTTATAAAGATGTTGAACAGAATAGGACCTAAGTGGGAACCTTGAGGCACTCCAGATGATATAGGGTATTTTACTGACTCAAATCCGTTTACTACTACATAAAAAAGCCTTCCTTCAATGTATGTTTTTAACCATTTCAATAAGAGACCCATTATTCCATACCTAATTAGTTTCGATATCAATACATCATGTGGTACTTTGTCAAACGCTTTACTGAAATCTGTATATATAACATGTACTTGTTTGTCATTGTCTATGGCCTGTGTTATACTATCAATATATGTAACTAGATTAGTACTCGTTGATCTAGCCTTGACAAAACCATGTTGGTGATTGGTAATGTAAGATTTAAAGTAATCTTGCATCCGTGAACAAACAAATGACTCCAGTATTTTACCAATTGCATTAAGAATAGAAATAGGTCTATAGTTTTCCACAAATGAGTTGTCATCGCATTTGAATATCGGTACTACTTTTGCAATTTTCCATTGTTGAGGAAAGGTGCCTGAACTCAACGAAGTGTTAAAAATTATCAACAAGGGTTCCACCAGCAATTCAGCACATCTTTTTATAAATACATTTGGTATGCCATCTGGTCCAGGTCCTTTATTATCATTAAGATTTTTGAGTCTCTGCAAAAGTTCTTCACGTGATATTTGAATACAGGCAAATGTGTCGGAACTTATAGTTGAATTCAAATTAAATGGGCTACTTGGTTTAATAGCGATATTGTTTTGAGTGTGAACAGATGCAAAATACGACCCGAACATATTACAAATCTCTTTGCCGTCACTAGAGCTCTTACTATTGTATGTCATGACGGATGGATAACTATCAATGATCTTTTTTTTTGTTTTAACATATGACCAGAAATATTTGGGGTCATTTTGTAAGTGATTTTCAATTGTAGTAATATACGAGTTATAGCACTTTATTATTAGCTTGTGACAACGTTTCGTCAATAATTTTAGCTGTAACCCGTCTAAAGGATTATTGTACTTTTTAAACCGCACTCTAACATTTTCTTTTTCCCTTATTCTTCTGATTACGTTATGTGAATACCACGGTGGATATTTTTTATTTTTTATAGGAATATAAGGAACGCTACTCTTGACAACATTGCAAATAACATTATGAAACTCGTTGACCATATCATGTACGTCAGTACAGTTAAGAAAAATAGTTGTCCAGTCTATTTTTTTCAGAGAATTTTTAATGACATTGTAGTCCGCACTGAAGAAATTGTGTTTTTTTATACTTGAGTTTATAGAAAGATTTGTATAGTACGATGCTGCCTGATTAATATTAACTAAGATAGGGGGATGTAATGTGTCGATTTTGCTTAGAACTTGGGGTGCACTGACTAAATCACAGTTGGGAATGTCTGTGAGTACTAAATCTAATATTTTATTGCCAGAGTTGACAATACGGTTCAATTGCCTGAAGTTATTTAGACTGGTAAATTCTATGAGAGTTTTTGCAATGCCTGGCAATATGTAATTAGGATTAATGACCAAATTCCAATTAATACAACCCATATTGAAATCTCCTACTATAAGCTTCGGAAAATCACAATGTTCTGTTACGACATTACAATTATCTAAAAAGTTATCCAATGATGCGCTAGTAACTGGTGGCGGAAGGTATACAGCACATACTGCATATTTGTGAATGGATGTACAGCGTTTAACCTTAATCACGACCCACAAATCTTCACTACTTTGGCTTTCCCATGATTTAATTTGCTTTGAATTGAAAGATTTGTGTATTGCAATTAGAACCCCTCCTCCATCTTTCTTATGTGAGTTTTGGTTATACTGCCTATCCCTCCTGTAAACAACATACCTGTTATCAAACAATTCTGAACTATATACCCCACCATTTAGCCATGTTTCCGTTAAAATAATAATATCGAAGTTATTACTACATACATTTCTATAAAAATCCAAAGTCTTTGTGCGCAAACCTCTTACATTCTGATAATAAATACTTAAAGAGCGGAATTATAAAAAAAAAATACTTATCAGCTTACAATAGATATATTATACTTCTAGTTATAATAACTTTATTTTATTTTATTTAACGCGTCAGTATCTTTAATAAATATGTAATCAGTGTCATCCGTCTTGCGCACAAAAACCTTTCCGCTTTTAACCCAAACATATTTGTATTTATTTTCTTTTGCCTTTGCTCTTGCTGCAGCATGCAACGCCTTATTGGCCGGTGATAGATGTTCCATTACAAATATGGGTCTTCCTTCCCCTGAAATTCCGATGTCTGACGTATTCAATTTATCCTCTATACTTATTTTGGTTTTATTATACGATTTTGTTGCCGCCAGAAACTGATCACGCAGTTTTGGTGAACTTAGCTGCATAATTATAGAACGGGGACGTGAGCCAGCTGAGTCTAGTTTTGCGATGCGAGTACACTTCATGATGTTGTTATCAGTAATATTGCATTGTACCTTTTTGCTTATGGACTCGACAATTGTAAGTAGATTTTCCGTTTTTTTCTCCGGAACACATTGAATCTCTATGTTACTAGATCTGGTGTGTTGTTCTAGCTGGTTGACTCTATCGTTTAAATTTGTTAAAGTACGACGCATAGTTGTATTTTCGTCTGTTAAGTGCTCTATAGTCTTCTGTGCCAGTTGATGTTGATTTTTGAAGTCCTCATATTGTTGATTTATAAAATCCATAGAGTCTTTCATATCTTTGATTTCAGTTCTTAAGCATGTCATCTCGGCATTGATTGAACTCTTTATAGTATTGTTAATCTGAGAAAGTAGCGATTGCATCTCTAATTTAATAGCTTCTCTCATTATTTCTCCCACTTCTTCCCGCGTTACTACTACGTTTCTTTCTTCCGGTGGAGAGGATACAGCTTGCCGTTTAGTCGAACGTTTTGCAGAACTATCTTCATATATAGAAACACAGCTTTGCGCGAACCTCGAATTGGAGTCCGGTCTCGAGTGTTTTTTTTTGCCGGCACATCTTGGGCATTGCCACTCATCTTTATTCGGGTAATTTGGATCCAGATTGAGACATTTCAAGTGAAATGCTTGGATACATTTTTGACACAAAATGTAATTCTCATTGTCATCCCCTATTGAACAACAACCCCAGGTCTGTACTGATGCCATTGTAAGAATAAATGTACAATATGCTAGTGCCTGACAGATTTTGCAGAGCAAGATATTGCTATTTAAAAACACAGGCGTTTGGGTTGTAAAATAAAAAAAAATAAAAAACCGCAAACTTTAATGCTAATGTTAAGCAAAATGTTGTAAATTTGATAAAAAATAAATAATTAAATATAAAGTGTAAAATAACACTTTATCGATGGCGGGATTGGAACCACCGACTATTGGAATGTATGCTTTCTTCAATTTTAAAGGTGCGCCAAAAACAATTCTTCCAAACTTGATTGTTGAGTACAATTGCAATTTGCGTCTTGTGTTTAACTATTGAGTAGCGTAACCTGAGTTTGCGGGTAAAAAAGGAATTATTGACAATTGAAGATCAGAATAACTTCCTAACGAAAATATTCGATCCACCGCCACAACACTAAAAAGTTTTGAACGTGTTTTGATTAAATAATCACTATTCGCACTGTTTGTACATTATCATGATTTTCTATTATAGCACTGTGTACATTTCATCTGTGGGTTCCTTATTAGTAGGACACTATTGCGTATTTCTATTTTTTATTGTTTAATAAGTACGGAGGTCAACAAACACGTCTATACACTTGAAACTTGTCTTGTCAAAAAAAATATGGGATGGAGATACGCTCGGCGAAATGTGGGTGTACTGGTTACACCTCTGCCTACCCCTTCGGGGATTACAGGCGTGAGTGCGTATGTATTTTATATCTATACATACTTTTTTAATGTAAACATACAGGGATTACAAAAAGGGAAATACTACTCACAAACTCACAGTCTTATTGCAAAATATCAAAGGCTAGCCTGTAAAATTGTTTGGCAGACAGGCTCCTTATAGAGTGTAGGTATTCTATAAATAAACATTTTACCAAAATCCATTAAATAGGGGAGATGGGTGGTTAGTCACCGCGACTTCCATTAAATCCATAGTAATATTACTGCGAACGTGAATCAGAAAGAGTCTGTCTGTGATGTTTTTCATTTAAGCCGCTTAACAGATTTTAACGAAATTTGGAATGAACGTAGCTAAAAGACTGAAGAATGATAGAAGTTACGTGAGACGAGTATTATTTTATTAATACCAAACGACAGTAATCACTTTAACTCATAGTTTATTGGTTACATTTACAATATTACTGCTTTACAGACCACAACCCCATGTCAGGATACTCTATAGACCGTTCTCTAATTATAACTCAAACAACTAGAAACGAATAGTAAACCAGCATAGCTACCGCTTAATGAAAACTTGGACTATCGACTGAGCATTGATCTTACTGAACTGGAGGCTGACCGATTGACTGCGGGCAAAAGACCTCCAGTTATGACGACAACCTCTTTTATACCATTTAACTACCCTTCCACAACTATATCGCACCATTATTATTACAGTGTAACCAACGTTGCTTTCTCAGACACCCTCAATATACCAATATTACGAGAATACGCTAACAAGGACATAAGCTACTTTCTTATCCCAAAAAATTTGATCACGTGGACGAAGACGCGAGCAAAAGCAATTTTACAATAATTATATTACACATATAGATTTAGACTTAACATCTTATGTTTCGCGGTGACCACAGATCAGTGCAGTGCTTTGTAATTAAAAGTTCTGTTCTTTTTCCATCAAGTGAGCGACCTGCCGATTCGGCATCGACATAACAAAAAATAGGTATACATGTATCCAAACACAAAATATTCCATACCACCCACAGGTACGCAGCGGGTGTCGAAAGTAGAACAAATATAAGTTTTCCCGCTCACGTACTAACTGGAGCACTCCAAAGTTTTAAAGTGGGCGTGGTGCGGAAGGAAACGGTACTGAAAGTCCGCGCTCAAACTATTCCTGCGTTGAAACGTGCTGAATTTATTATTTTTCATATACAATTACTTGTATGTACGCTTACTTTATTTAAAGAATAATTTATTTAAAGGAAAATTGTAGACTATGTGGTAGAGGGAAGTTAAGCGAAGTTAAACGAGAGGAATTCATCTTTTGATATTATCTTAATATTTGCTTCTTGGGTATTATCTTAATAATAATAATTAAACTAATTTGATATTATCTTAATATTCGTCTCCACAGTCATTTTTTACATAACAAAGACCGACAATAGAGCAAGTGGGTCTCCTGATGGTAAATGATCTCCGTCGCCCATGGACATCCACAATACACAAAGAATGATGGGTGCGATGCCGACCTTAAAGGAAAGGGATAATTAAGGGATTGGGACGCGGATGAGCATTTGGGCTTCCGGACATCTCACTCACTGTACAAAATGCAACAGCAAACTACAACTTCAAGTCGGTTTTCTGTGAGACAGTGGTAACGAACCATAACCCAAAGCACAACACAGTAGTAATTAGATTTAGAATATTTCGTATCTGAAATATCGTGTTAATCCATTAACATCCATATTTAAACACTCAATCAGGTTACATGACTTCCTCTGTCGTCGGCCCAAACATGTTTTGGCAGATCCCAACCACTCCATCACAGTCGCTATCGAAACAGGACTTTCCTTGCCTAATCCGAATCGCAATAATAATATGCGACCCCGACATAGGACACGCCAACGAGTCCGAAGAACTCCCACAACTGACCGTCGGCACAATGATGTGCAGAGACGGCCCTAAACTATACTCCCCAGCGATTGCTCAAGCTGAGGTCTGAGCCTTCTAAAAGGCGCCTCTGTGCTTAATCGCTACTAAGTACATTATTACATACATACATATTTCTGGCTAGAGCGCCATAAGCGCCGGCTTTATTGTCAGGTGAAGCTGTAAAAGCAATATAAGCTAACAGCACAAATCCACAAGGCAGCCGAATTCCAATATAATCAGCAAATGTATCCATAACCTACATGTATCAGGATAGATCAAATCTTACGACTAGCTCTATAATCTATACATTAAATCAAAGCTACGAACGACTTCCTCCTCTGTAGACGTTCAATACCCACACATGAGCAAAAATATCCCTTCCAATAAAACCTACAGTACTGTGAATTGTTTATTAGATATAAAAATATACTCTGCGATAATTCGCAACGAGGAAACGATCTGTCCTTTTCAATTTGCTGCCTACTTGAACGCGGCTTATAGCGGGTTCACAAGTTTCTATTTTATAGTTTATCAACTCTTAAATCGCATGCGATTTGAAACCGTCTGAACAGAGATTCAATGGACTTGATTAACATGTACCAAACAGCTTTTGATGATTCAAGTCAGTTGGTGACCTAAAATGTAAAAGTGTGAATCCGCTATGAGTAATATGTATAAATATTATAAAAACGCGAAATTCTATATTTTAATCTATCTATCCATATTACCTAATTTATGCAAAATAAAAAGGAAAATATATTTCAGTTAATTTTTTGACAGACTGTGGTGCAGTGGGCGAGTAGCCGGCTGCGAAGCGTGAGGCCGTGTGTGCGATTCCCGCATCGAGACAAATGTTTGCGTGATCCACAAATATTCGAGGTCTGAGTGTTGTGGGACCGCAAGTCCCTTGTAGTTCCTGATACTCACGATACAGGTTAACCTAGTGTGGGATCAGGACTATGTTTGTGACTGTTGGGTGTACTTATTTCAGCCAAGATCCTTTGTTGAAGTTCGGATTTATTTATATAAGTATTTTTAATCACCTATCAATCACGCCTGTAATACCCGAAGGCGTAGGCAGAGGTATAGCGAGTACACCCACATTTAGCCGAGCTTATTTCCGTCCCATGATGTAATAGGGGGTGACGCTATCGCCATAGTGGGCACAATTCCAACACAGCAGTAGTAACGCGAACGTATTACAACTGCGCCACCGAAGTAGCATTTCAAGTTGTTTTCTATAAATGTCATTAAATTACGTAAGCTGTAGTCGGAAACAGATGTGCTGTCAGTTATAGAAGTTCGCCAAGGCGTAAACGGATATGTAAGCCACAAAGGCACTTACGTAAGCATGTAAGTAAAACTTACAAATCTAATTGAGGCCTTATAATCAATCAGCTGTGCAATTTCATGCTTTCACCAGCTCTTAGTTCGATGCGGTCTCAAGTTCGCTTTGAACAACTTTTTAATGAACGTTCACTCGAGCGCCGCGATTGTTAAGAAACACATAATGAGATCAAACGACGGCTTCAACTACAAAAAAACCCTGACTCTAGAATATTCTAAACCAGCTTTTGCTCGCGCCCATGTGAAAAGTCTTTTTCGGACAAATTTACCTATATCAACAATAAATACCAATAACAGCATAAGGTGTCGATGCCAAACTAATAAATACAATATGTAACAAAAACCTGCCTCGGTGGCGCAGTTGTAATGCGTACGCGTTACCATTAAGCTAACGCTGAGGTCTCGGGTTCGATCCCCGGGTCGGGTAAAGTGGTATTGGGTTTTTCTATTACGAAATGCTCAGTATCAGCTCAAAGTCTGGAGTTTTTGCCCGGTATGGCGATAGGCTCGCCCCCTATCACATCGTGGGACGGAGATACGCTCGGCGAAATGTGGGTGTACTAGTTACACCTCTGCCTTCCCCTTCGGGGATTACAGGCGTGAGTGCGTATGTATGCACTTTTAATATTAAGACAAATATTTGTATATTTTCATCAAAATCAATAAATAATACACAATTACCAAGCTTTCAGGTTACTTTGTTTTCTCACATCCTACACAAACATCAATATGTTTAAACCCGCTCTGAGACTACGTCAGTAACTACCGACTAGTTCTTGTGAATACTCAATGAGTTTCTTGAGGGGACGCAGTGAAGAGTACGATACCTCCATCACACACTTCAATGGACTGAACGAAAATGAAGAGGAATCTATTTTTATAATTTTCAACCGACTTCGAAAAGAAGGTGTTTCTCAATTCATCAGTATTTTTGACCGACGAAAAAACAAGAGGTGGTCGACGTGTATATTTATTTTTCTTATCATACGTCTACTTAGCTACGCACAACTTTTGAAAGCTGATCTGATTTCATACTTTTTTATTAAATGTATGTTACGCGATATCTTATTGCTTTATATAATATTTTTGCTTTTGATAAAGTTCCATATAAATTTGTTTAAAATTTCATGATAAAGTACGAGGGAATATTTAAAAATATCAATGAACAAACAAACAGACCGCGAGTCGTCTTTTTTTAGATTTATTTAGGTCGGGCTATTAAATTGTTTAATTAAGTTTTGCGCGAAAATACTGTCAACATTTTTAGGATTAACTAGTTTTTGCTCGCGGCTCCGCCCGCGTGAATGTCATTTGCGGGGATAAAAAAGTACTTAGGTACCCTAAGTTACTCCTTATTACATTAGCTATATGCTTGTGAAAGTCCCGTCAAAATCGGTCCAGTCTTTCCAGAGATTAGCCGGAACAAACAGACAGACAGACAAAAATTGAAAATAATGTTATTTTGGTATATGTACCGTATATACATTCATATGCATGTAATAATAAGCGGTTATTTTAATATAACAAACATACACTTCAATTTTATTTATTTGTATAGACTATCAGCCAATTCTAGTATATTATTATGAAAACAAATATGCTTATTTTGGTACCTCAATGACTTCATACAAACAAACCCATGTAACAAATATTTCACCGAAGAAACCCTAGCGTCTATCTAAGGATGTAGTCGTAACGACTAAAAAACATTCATTGTATTATTACCCTAAACATAGAAGGTAGCGGGGGTGTCACTAGGGGTGGAGGGGGACAATGGTTTTTCACTCGCTGTTGTCTCTCCTTAATGTGATATAATAGTGTTTAATTACAGCTCAGATGGCGCTGTAGGGTGCGCGGAGTTAGAGCGGGGAGTGACAATCACAATGTTTCAGTTCAGCACCTGTTTGTAATATTTAAGGGTGATTAGGAGGGTGCAAATTGTAGTAGGTGTATCAAGCTGGCAAAATGAATACACATACCTGAAAGTTACGTATCATAGCTTATTTCCTTCCCATGACATGATAGGGAGCGAGTCTATCGCCATACCGGACACAATTCGAGATTCCGGACTGATACTAAACATTTCGTGATAGAAAAACCTAATATCACTTTTACCCGACCTGGGGATCCAACTTGTACCTCAGCACAACAGTCTTACCGCGTACGCATTACAACTGCGCCACCGACGCAGATGAGAAAAGTCTCGTTTGAAATAACTATGGTGGACTGTAAAGTATACAAAGTTAACAAGAAATAAAATTTACATAATTAATCTCTTTCACTGTTTAATTTTGACGAAAGGAAGAAATTGAGAAAATAGCGATTAATTAAACATTTATACTTATGGGAACCCTCAAATATAATCGTTATTACTAATGTACCTAAATCTCTCCCCAGAGGGGTTGATTTCAGGCAGGCGGCCGGTCGTAAAACTACAAGAAAAATCTTTCTGTAATATGTGTTAAAATAGCATGTTGCGCAGACCCCACTGCGAGTGGGATAAGAGCAGGTGGAAGAAAAAGCAGACTAATGTACCTAAATGAAACAATGTAAGTTACGTTGGCGATACAAATTAAATAAATAAATAAATACACCCAACAGTCACACACATAGTCCTGACCCCACACTAGGTAAGCCTGTATCGTGGGTATCAGGAACTAGGTGGTAATAAAAGTGGTATCTTTTCATCAGAGCCATTAGCAAAAAATATCTAAAAATTACTTGCAGCAATAAGTTTTAACGATTACAAATTGTGATTTCTTTGGTTTACGCGCATATTACACATTGAAATAAACATAGTTTATGCGGATTTTATCGCGGTTTATGTCATTGTAACATTAACTTTTCGAGACGACGTACACCTCAGTCTCTTGCGTGACCACGAAGGCTGAAAAGCTTTCGAAACGTCGGGACTAAATTAAAAATGGAACCGCGATAAAATCCGTATAAACTAGTTTTATTTCGATTACAAATAGTTTGTATCAACCCACCCTCATATTTGACTATTAAAATTGGTAAGCAAATTAAGGTCCAATGTAACAATAAAAATCCTATACATTTAATTATCCCCACAAATAAAGCGACTAACCCTTCCGATATGTGAAAATTACAAACAATTGTAACAAATATCAAATCACAAAAGGGTTACAAACCACCAATTTCACTAATGCAGTGTTCTTAAGACGAGAAAGAGATATTCCCTATCGCACTCTGCAAATTAAACGAAAAGGGGTTGCGCAAATACGACCTTCAACACACAGATTACGACTCTGTTCTTTGGGTAATAAAGTCTACAGTCGTTTGGAATTTGTATGAATTTTTGTGCTACACATTCACAATTGAATGTGAACTTTATGTAAATTGCGCGCGGGTGTGTAATTGTATGGCGCCGTTGATACCCTGGTCGTTTAGGAAATGATTGATCGTGCTGGTATTGATGAGCCGGCAATTCATATCCACGTTTTGTTTAGATTACATTCCGGTGGGTTGGCATTAATAGATATTTAATCGTCGGTATGGTATTAGTTCTAAGTGAGGCATCGAAATAAGATTATAAGAAACGTAACTCAGCAAAAAAATTACCCCACCAAACCTTAGTGCAAGGGGGCGGGGCTATAAAAGTATATGCAGCTCGTTCATTCATCAATTCATAAAAATTGATTCATGACCTCTAATTGACACTTAATACGTCTAGTTTTTTGCGCGGTGCAGAACGTCGTATCTCGATCAAAAAATTTAATATTTAGTCATTAACTTTTATGAAATAAAGTTGATTTTGAACGTTCATTTTTTTTTGTTGCGTGTATAAGTGTTACGTGTCATTTTACCTCTGCATGTGTAGAAGCAATTAAGTGGGGCCGTATTTTTGGCAAATTCATATCAGAGTTATCGTTCTAGTTATCTTATTTCGATGAAGTGAGGTACACATACATACAAACATACATAAAGACGAAGATGGCCCAGCGATTAAAAATGTTGTTTTAGGGCTTGCCGGTAAAGTTCGCTCATCTGTCACTGTTACACCGCAGTTTTAAATCCCACGTCAGGCAAACACAATTAGTGCTTGAATTAATTATCAGTTGATCGGTATTGGATTTTGGCAAAAGACTAGCCTTCTAGCAGATCATGGGTCGGAAATTAGATCGCGAACCGTGGGTAAACTAGTTAACACCTCTGCCTACCACTTCGCGGATATAATACTCAAACACACGCTATATAATTAAGAAGTGATCTTGATTATGCATGCGTTCACTGCAATGGCTGCCTTTAATCATGGCGCTTTGACGCGAGGTGATGAAAAGGGAATTATTTATAAGAATTTGAAGGGAAGGTAGCAGGGAACTGAGGTGAGAGGGTGCAGAGTGACTGGATAGCTCTTCAAATGTGATTTATAAGAGAGTGCACCCGTTGATATGACAGGGAAATGTTATTATTTTACTCGCCAGATGCAAGTGCTTCTTATTTAATTTGGCTGAAAAGATGCGTAGTATGACGAGTGCACCCTAGTGGCGAAGGCTCCATACAACACGTTTCTTTTCGGCTACCTTTATAGTCAGGAACTTAGTTCTATAACATAATCATAATCGCCTGCAATTAACTAGCATCAGTCTCTTTTGCAAAAATGAACCTGGCCACTGCATCTTTTCACTATTGTACCATTTCCGATATTAAAGTCTCATTTACACCGAGAATATTGTCATGCAAATATGTAGACAGATACGAGAATACAACAGAAATCTCTTAATTACGAGGCCGCGATATACAGTCCGAAAAAATAATTGTATGACGTAGACACGTCTATTACGGTTATCTGTTATATTCTCGTCTATGGCGCACGAGAAACTCAGTCCGTATTAATGGAACTTTACGCCAGACTCCCACGTTCCATTTTCAAAATTTAGTTTTTTTTTTAAGGGTACCACAAAATAATACAGAACATCCTTTTTTAATAAAAAATTGGTTCTGTATTCGACTGGTAGCTATATATATGTATGGGGATGTAGCATCTTTTTTATTTATACAATATACCATTGAAATGACTCTTCCGACGAACATAATCGCAGGTACTTCAAAAATAAATCCTCCATCCACAGTCTGAGTTGCAGTTAGAATAGCAAATTGCCATCACCAATCGTTTCTTTCAAACTGAGGGTAGTTAGCTCGCGGCGGCGGCTATTTAAAACGTAGAGCAGGTGGAACCGCTTCAGCTTGAGAGTATGTAGAATGAAAGCAACTGGCTCAAGGCCATTTGTGAGAGGTCACGCTAGTTGAGGTAGTATTCGTTAAAAAAAATGTAGCTGTTTTATGTATACAATCATACCACTGAGATATAGTTGAGATTTAACAAAATAAGCAGAAGAAAAAAAAAATTTTTTTTTTACATAAGTCTTACGGACTAATAATACGGTCTTACCGACGTACCGGTCTTAGGTCCACTTGCATGACGGTCCTTAGGCCGAGTTTAACTCTCTAAACCAGATACTTCAATATACTATAAAAGTAAAAATTAACATAAGTAAATAAGTTTAGTGGTAAATCTCGATTTGGGATTGTCGTGCAGGTCAGCTTTAGATGATAAGTCTGTCTTCCGTGTATCAACTTTATAGTCAGTATATACTCTTTTTTCTTGTCAATCAAAATATCTATTGTATTTGTATTACTGTATATTTACCCAAATAACATTTTGCATGTTGTATTTGCCTTAAAAGGTTACACCTAGCATAAAAACATAATTTAGTAAGTATTGGATAAGTTTTGTGTAACAACCACTGACGAATATTTAATAAATAAATAAATACAATAATTAAGAAATAAATTTTAATTTATTTTTGTATGTCGTTAAAGTTATACATTCAAATACTAGTACAAGTTTGAGCCTGGCTCGTGGACGTCTTGGTGCCGTTTAACTAAATATAGTGTTTTAATAATGTGCTATTCATGTAACTATCATAAATAAATAAATATTAAGTAAATATAACATATACGATTGTTGAGTAATAAATTAATCAATAGTATGTCAGTAAAAGTTTTTTAAAGTTATCTTATTTCCATTTACACGAGTAAATCCAGTCAGTCACCTGTCACAGCCACGACGCGCAACTGCCAACACCGAAATAAAATTGTATTGTAAGTTGTAGTGGTATGTGTATAGATGTACCAACATAACTGTGAATTGAAGAACGTCGTACGAGTGTTGCCATTTTACGAAAAATCAATTATCAATATTATTCATTATGAGGGATATTGCAAGTATTATGACACACATATTTCGTATTTCACATGTAATTTGATTAATTTCATCAAAACTCCAGAAATTATCAAAATAACTTTCAGAATACCAAAAAATATATATCTTCAACGTCAGTATAGCCTTATCTTTAAAAAAACATCGTCTGGATATTTATAAATAGTGAAATTGCATACCCATTATCCGAAAACCTAGACATGTTAATTGGTTATTTTAGTGGATGAAGATATTCCTTTCCACTAACTGAATAGTTAACTAGATAGCAAAATTAACACATTAGCGGCGGGTCCAATCTACCAAATCTAGGGATAATTCCACTAAGTTGGGAACACTGTTTGTAGTAGTTCCATTTTCTGCCATTTCACAATTAGATTGGTCACCGTGACGAATATATCGTTTTCATCATTTTTTTCTGATTGTTTTTGAAGCAAATTAATACCCTTCAATGTTGATTAGGAGACATGACAATGTGCACGTGAATATTATAAATACCGTGGCAATAGAACTATCATAAATTAGTAGAAAATAACTTACCAAAATGTTACTTCTATTTCAGTACACGGCAATCTGTAACAAAATTATTAAGATCATTTCAAGATGATAAACATTTCGTTATTTATAGCATTATCAACAATACACTAGGCAATTATACTAATCAGTTTATTTTTATACATTATAAAAAATATTTTTATTCTGCAACAAGTTTCATATTGTCACAAATTTTAAGGAAAGGTTGATATGTAGCATGAGCATAACCGGAACGGCTCATAGCACACCACACGCTTTAAAACACCCACCGAATCCAAAACGACCTAGTCTGAGAAGACTACAAACTCAGTAGATTTTCTTTTGCACTGGATTCTTCGTTGATGATCTAGCTAGTTAAACTCAGTGCGCTTGTTTACATCAAATAAAAGCAATGGAAAACTTTTAGACATGAATCCCTTTCCTTGCCTCCCTAAAGACATAAAAGATAAACAATTAAAAGAAATTACTCACATTAAACAGAAACATAAATGGATAACAAGTCTACGACGTAGCAGTTACATCTACGTGGCTACGCCGTAACCCCGTAGCACAAGCGTAGACACGTGTAGGTCCGATAATGAGGCGGCACAAGACGCTACGTGCCGACACATAAATTAGTGAAAGTTGGATGGATTCTGAAGGCCAATTCTCGTAATTTTAAATGTTCAAAATATCATTCCGATCTAGTCTCAGCGTCAAGAAAGTTGCAAATGGCATTCTCTTAAACCAATAATCAACGTCAAATGCACCTAGCATTAGCAGTAACATTATACCGTTTTGGCTGCAGTCAACTTTATTCTACATTCAATCTCATTACGATCTATGTTCACATTTGACGTTGATTATTGGTTTAAGAGAATGCCATTTGCAACTTTATTGACGCTGAGATTAGATCGGAATGATATTTTGAACATTTAAAATTACGAGAATTGGCCTTCTGAGGATATGAATTTTTAACGGATTCTTTTGGATAAAGAACACTGTTACAGCACCTGTTTTATGATTTAAGTATCGTTTTGAGTACTATAATGACCGAAAGCACTTGTCAGCATAATGATAATGATATGACCTTATGTATTGGATGTAGGCCGATTTTCTGTGACGCCACAAAAACACCATACGATGTCAACTTAATGTCAATGAACAAAATATCAATCGGCCCATACTCTCGCGATTTAGATCTATATGTCCATCCATTAATGTAGAGCCTACTGTCTATTAGTGTCTATATTATGGAGCAATTTTTAACATTATCCTACTGCTGGGCAAAGGGTTCATTCAACTAGTAACAATTTTCCCTGCCGTGGTCAATCTTTTAAAATAGTTAAATCATTGCAACAGCTCTTTCGAAGTCTGCCTGGTAGTGTCACTTTCTATCTTCTGCCAAAACTCACTTAGTGAGTGTTGAAAAAAAATTGATAATTGCAAATAGTACATCCCTACATGTAGTACATCACTATTGTATTGTCTATGAACAATATAAAAAAAAATACTCGTTCTCTCTTTTCAAGTAAGTCGTTTCATTTTCCCAAAATGCAAATAATCAAAATAAATCTATCGTATTTTTAACCGACTTCAAAATAAAGGCGGAGGTTCTCAATTCGGCGCGTTTTTTTTTATGTAAGTACACCTATTTCTCCGCCAGTTGTGGACCGATTTTGTTGGAAAAAAATCAATCGATAAGAGTTTAGCTGCGATGTGGTCCCATATAAATCTGGTTAAGATCTGATGACGGTGTACGGAGAAAAAAAAACTCCTCAACGGACAACAGTTCACTCGTCGCGATTGTGTTATTGAATTGGAATTTACAATTGGAAATCGGTTTCTAAGTTTTGTTAAATGTTTTATTATAATAGTGACGGTTCTAGTTTACCTCTCCGGATATAATCAGCTTCTTGGCTTGCGCACTCCTCAATTTACAAAAAATAAAACGCACATTCTTGTATTTTAAACACATCCAAAACATGAAAATATTAAATAAATACATCAGAGACAATGTAGAAACGAATAGGCACTGGCCAGCAGCCGGACCGCACTTTGAAGCTTTGTGACGGCGAAACTAATGACCCCTTCACGTGAAGTATCCTTTGTGAACGGCGATCTTTGTTTCTTGATAACATTTGCGACACAATGTATATGGTATTTTTAACGTTATTGTCTAGATTTAGCTAGATTTATATTGTTTTGTCTAGATTTATCTTTGGTGTTGTCAACAATATGAAAACAAAAAAAATCCTAAGAGAAAAAGATCTAAAGGTATATTTAAAGTAGATATTTCTGATATAAATTAAAAGTCGTTCGTCCCAAATTTTGTTTCATTGATAACAAGATGAAAAAGGAATAGGCAATTGAAAGAGGGACGAGAGACCTTTGCTCAGCATTGGGACAAAAACGGCTAGTATAAGATAAGATAAGATAACATTAATATTTTGATAGCCTCCGTGGCGCAGTGGGCGAAAAGCAAAAAAATCGCGTCGAATTGAGAACCTCTTTCCTTTTTGCAGTTGGTTAAAAATATCTATAAATGGTTGATTTATTCATGGTATCAATAAACTTCCCGAACTTCATAAAGATATTGTGATATTGAGAATTTAGCACTGGCTACCCACCACCCTTCGCCACTGAATAAAACTTTTTACTTTCTGTAATTTAATATCAGATGGAAAAAAAACAATTTTCACAATTTTCTCCGACGATCGAAGCACTATCCTAAAATAAACCGTTTCAAGTCGGGTTTCGTCAGCGGTATAACGAGGGTTAATCTAATGACAGCAAAACATGTGTCAGTCGCATGCCTGGCGGTCTGCAAGGCCCCATGCACATGCGTTTTACTGATTTTCCTTTCTTGTTAATAGCGGATAAAATCGAACGCTCTTTTGTACTTAAATAATAAAAAAAACAAGTGTAGTTAGAGTTTCTTGTCAGTTCTTCTTTAACGAAACAGCATTACGAACTGAAAATTTAAAATTTGACTGTATTCAATGATGTATAACATTTTTTTATGGATTCAATAAATATTTTCATTCATTTTTATTTCATTTCAGTGAAAAAACGTGACAAAATATTAAATTTTTTCCACCGGTCGTGCTTAAAAATAGATTGTCAGTCCCACCGACTAGGGAGGTGAAGCTCGATGTAATGAGGGTTAATGTAATAAGGTCCCGTCTACGTAGAAATTACTAGTTTTATTTTACTTTTGTTATTATGGTGGAAAATTGCGTGAAAAAGCGTTGGATTGATGTGTTACGAGGGAGATATTAGAGCAGAAAGGTCTCACTACGAAGGATTCTCAAGATTGGTCGAAGTTGATGCGTCTTAGTAGGAAGATGGACTCTAGCACTAACGCCAAGCAGAATTATGGTGAAATATAATTAATGTGAAAGTTATGAAAAGTATTGTACTAGAATCACACAATACTTTTCATCGATTTACTTTTTCGACAGCCTCCGTGACACAACGGGCGTGTAGCCGGCTGCGAAGCGACAGGCCGTGGGTTCGATTCCCACACTGAGACAAATGTTTGTGTAATACACAAAAATTCACACTTAATTTCGAAATGTCAGAGGTGTGACCTACAGATTACCATCGAACCTGCGACCTTTGTATCGGTATTCCTTTCTCCTTCTCAGTGGGCAAGCTCCTCTACTTATCAAAACTCATCATAAAATTGTAACCACCGTAGTAGATGACCATTCTATAACGTACCCTAGAGACCTCCGTGTTGAGGCTGCATTGTTGTTTTAGAGGGTGTGTGCACGGCCAGAGGGGCGGCGGTGAGGGGTGGATGTTGGCTGGGTATCGCTATTTATACCGTAAGATGGGGTCAGGCTGTTATAAATATTTTATAAGGGATGGTCTGCCTGCGTTTTTGTGTTTAAGAAATGATTTCGAGGTCGGTCATGTGTGAAATACTGTTTATTCGGTAAGGTTTAGAATTATTTATAAACTTTGTATATTTTATGTGATTTTTGCTCTTACTTATATTTCGAGGAGATAGTTTTGGGTGGACAGTAAGAACCGCTTGATTCAGACGCTTCACTCACTGTTACTAATTCTGACATCAACGCAAATCGGCTGTATAAATTTAAACGCTAGTAAGGTTAATTTTTCAACCGACTTCTCCACCAACAAATGCACATACGAAGCGAGCGACCTGCTCGTCTCGTATGTGCATTTGATTAGTTTTTTTATTACCTTGAATGAGAAGTCGGTCATTCAAGCTAATAAAAAAAAACATAAAACATTAATTCTGACGACCAATAAAAATTTTAAGGGTTTCATATTTGTTTTCAAGATTACCCAAAAAAAAAACCACAGGTTCTGCTATCAGCGTTACAGTTAATCGTAGCACAAATCATAGCCGCTTTTGTATACACTACGAGCTCTTTATCGATATTACAATAGGCAACACATTAGTAAACCACAATGGTTATCGATTAACCCGTAAACCTTTCTAAATCGCTAATGGATATTTGAGTTATATACGATTGTAATTACCTTACTCCGCACAGCGACTGGAGAATCGCGTTGTGGAATTCTAAAGAGCTACAAATATGTTATGTTATGTATGTTTTTTTATAAAAGAAGGGTCAAACCACCTCCGCCCTTGTACACCTATAACACCAGAGAAGTTGTCAGTACGTTGCCGGTCTTCATCAAACCATAAATAGAGTAATTCTTATTGTTAGGGCATTTTAAAGTGCAGGTAAGACGTCAAAACACAAAAAAGACGACGAAGTTGCAGACCTTAAAGGAAAGGGATAATTAAGGGATTGGGAAGGGGAGGGGATTTGGACCTCCAGATATCTCACTCACCGTACGAAACACAGCCAAGCTGCTACTTTACGCGGGTTTTCTGTGGTAACGACCCGGACGAGCCGGACCGTTGATGTTGTAAACAAAATTGTCTACAGCGTGGCTCTACCACTCAAAGTACTTACATACTTCAAAATCATATAAATGTCACATAACTCAAGTGGACAAGGCACACGCGTCACGTGTGTATAACTATCCAATAAGACCGCTCGAGGAGGCGCAATAAGTCAGTTGCCAAGGAGCTCGTGTCTTGACGACATGCCGTGACGTCAACACGGTGACGCAAACACGATGCGGATCGTTACGGTTCACCAATTCTTTTTGTTCGACATGCAAAGAATTCTAAGAATTGTCCAAAAATACATTTATTATTTGTACTCGTACGTAAAGGTGATTTTGGGTGTGCATAGTGAATGACGCAGCAGTTTTACGTATGCATTGAAGCAACTTTGCTTAAATCATTACAGCACTTAATGCTCACTTGTTCATCTATACTAATATTATAAAGAGGAAAGATTTGATTGTTTGTTTGCATTGAATAGGCTCCGAAACTACTGAACCGATTAGAAAAATTCTTTCACTGTTGGGAAGCTACACTATCCCCGGGTCACATAGGCTACTGTTTATCCCGGAAAAGGCCGTCCACGCTGGCGGGGCCGCGGGCAAAGACTAGTAAAATATATTTTCGAACTTTCATTTTTCATTTGGGGATCCGCGTCATAGAAACGTGCTTAGTGTTAACTTCATAGTACTTTGGTGTTGTTTGAAGGTACTCTGTAGAATAACTATGTCAAGACTGACGAGCGGGTACGTGGCAACCGCTGGTCAAGTGCGGTTGTAATTGTCATTAATCATAACAAGTGTAACAAACCTAATTGACGTCCGCATGCACGTCGCCTTGGGCTTCTCATCGAAAACCAGCGCTGCAGTATTGCCTTTGTAGTACTGCAGCGTGTAGCTGAAAGAGAGGCCCATTGTTGGCGCAATAATTGCAAAGTATTTTTAAGTTTATGTGTTTTTTTTTGTTTGTTTTTTTTTTAATCTGTAATTATTGCTCTAATAATAAACTTCCTTCTTTCTTTTTTAATTTGTGGACAGTGATATAGTTTTCCGACTGTCTCGGTGGCGCAGTTGTAATGCCTATGGATCCCCGGGTCGGATAGAAGTGATAATGGATTTTTCTATAACGAAATGCTGACTATCAGCCCGGAGTCACATCATGGCGAAATGTGGGTGTACATGTTACACCTCTGCCTACCCCTTCAAGGATTATAGGCGTGAGTGTATGTATGAATGTATGTATCATATCGTTTTGTATTTGATGTAATTGATGTGTAAAAAATTAATGAATTTATTGAATATCGTGATGAAGTAATGTTTCTTTTATATATTATTAGAAACGTGATACAAGATCCTACATTAGCAATAAAGTCAATTATCAAACTAAACTATAACAAAATTACCATAAGCACAAACATATCAAACCGCAAATTACGCAATTAACAGAAACTCCATCCCATGTGTACACGTAACAGTACGCGGTGACGTCATCACTGTGACGTACACGCGTTGCATATAGTACACGCTAACAGCTTTGATATACAAATGGAAAAATGGAATAGTACCTAATATAGATCAGCTATTTGAATTAAGATAGATAAAGATATCAAAATGGACCACGGACCACTGTGTGAAAACTTATGCAAAACATACAGGTGGTACACTAGGTGCTAGGTCCATCGTATGCAAGAGGCCGCGCCGTCTGGGTTTTTTATTTATTTATTTATAGTATTGTGGTACGTAGGTAGAATTTTTATTTTATTAAATTGCATTGTTTGTACAGCTATGACCCGCCACATTGGCATACAATTGTTTGAAAAATATAATATGTAATATTATGTAGTATTAACATAATGCTAATCATATTCTAAATTTTAACATCATTAAGATAATCCTTCAGACTGTAATAACATTTATCATTCAAATATCTAAACAATGTATTCTTATAACTATTAAAATCATCTTCCGTAACGAAATTAAGTCTCATATTGAACAAAGGCGAGCAGTTTAAATCTTAAGAAATGTCATGTCGATTTTAGTTCGTCACTTGAAGTACCACTTTGTTTGAAATAATTTATTCACTTTTTATGATAATATAATTAATCACTTTCCATACTTTAAGGGAATAGTTTATGGTATTATCACTATTTATTGTCACTTTATTGTATTGTTTTTTGTATTGTTTGTGGTTTTATTTGCACTGTATTATTTTTAAAATCGTTTTATTAAAAACTTTGATAACATTCACACTGATTAAGTAGACTATTGCCTACCGTTCTATGGAATTTAATACGTGTAAAGAATTATAAATATGTTTAAATTAATTGTTAACACGGAGCTTATTAATTATGTTTTTGCTAGCTACCCTTTTTATTAAATTTTTTACTACCGCTTTGTCTATTTCTGCCGCCAAACATCAGCGTGTAAGCACTGTTGTGTATCGGTTTGAAGGACATTGAAGCCAAAGAAATTACTGGGCATTATGACACTTAACATCTTATGTGTCTGGGTGCCGAGCGTAGTGCAATGCCACGTAGTGTTACGTAATTTAAAGTTCTGTATGGTATTGCTTCTCTTTATGAGTAGGCATACCATAATGCGACCTGCTCGTCTCTTCATTAAAGCTAATCAAAAATTCATACATACGTCTCGAATAGATAGCCTCAATTTTTTCGTCGGTTAAAAAGCCTAATCAAGTTTCCTCTTGTGCAATCCGCAAGCCGCATTATTTCGTACACAGCTTAAATGATAAAAAGACGATAAATTTATTTAAAGTATAAACGTCTCATGAGTTAGTTGTATAGGAGAGCGGTCTCTAGGCACCAAACGCCGCATGTGACGTCACATCTGTGACGTAAAAGCACTGCAGACCGCCTAACGCTCGTAACATATTTGCCAAATGCCTCATGCACTTGATATAAAATACACCCAACAGTCACACACATAGTCCTGACCCCACACTAGGTTAAACCTGTATCGTGGGTATCAGGAACTACGAGGGACTTGCGGTCCCACAACACCCAGACCCGAGACAAATATTTGTGGATCAGACAAACATTTGTCAAGGTGCGAGAATCGAACCCACGGCCTCACGCTTCGCAACCGGCTACTCGCCCGCTGCGCCACGGAGGCTGGCACTTGATATATTATAGTATTTACACATTACATTTTCGAAGGATTTTATTGTATGAGACATTACTTAGGATGTGACCATCCGTTGAAAGAAATTGGAAGTAATAAAGTTTCGTACGGTGAGTTAGATATCCGGTAGCCCAAATTCCCCTCCCCTTCCCAATCCCAAAGCCCATGATTTTTCTGGTATTGTGTGGACGAACATGAGCGGTGGAACATCACTTAACATTTTAGTAAGTAATAATATGTTATTACTATATTATGTAAACTATATGTAGTTTAATTATTCTCGAGCTTTAATTATTATTAAATTCATCTCCTCTCTAACTTTCTATTTGATTAATTTCGTTGCGGGACAAAGACAATTTATCACTCCCAAAGACTCGCAGAGTTTCACTGCTCGGTGTCAACAAAAATGCGTGCCACTGTCGATCCCGGTGCACAGGAGTTACAGTGTGGGCGGGATAGTAATTATTTAATACTTACATTTTTTATTTACATATAAGGCGATAATATAAACTTGCCACTCTATAAAATAAGAGTAAAAAAGATACAAAATCCTGATTATACAAGCCGTTATTTATGGTTGAAAAACTTAATGGAGTGATTGGAATGATAGCTTGGATATTAAGGCGATAATCCTGTTAACATAAAAAATAGCCGGGACACAAGTGGATCATCATCTATACTAATATTATAAAGCTGAAGAGTTTGTTTGTTTGGTTGAACGCGCTAATCTCAGGAACTACTGGTCCGATTTGAACAATTATTTCAGTGTTAGATAGCCCATTTATTGAGGAACGCTATAAGTGATAGATAACATCACGCGCGGGCGGAGCCGCGAGCAAAAACTAGTCTTATAGTAAATGATCTCCATTCCTATGAATACCCATAAATATCAAAAGAATTATGGGTGCGTTGTCAGCCTTAAATGAAAGGAATGGGGGGGTTCGATTTGAGCTTCGGAAATATTAGTCATCGTACAAAACGCAATGCCTCTTCGCATCGATTTTCTGTGAGACCATAATACCCCGATCCCTGTACCACGATCTAACCGATCCATTTACACTGTAGACAAAACCTGTCTACAACGTGGCTCAACCACGCTGATGCCTGTATTTACAATAAACACTTAAGTGAACTCTTTGATAAGGGTCGATTTCTGTGTACATGATTGGTCTGTTTTTATGTATCACCAAAAATTAACCAATGACGAAGAAGAGAAGAGGGAATTTTTAGATAATTCGTTGCTGCATAGAAGCGTTTATGAATACGAGGGTTAGTTTTTTTATAGTATAGGCCGGCATACGAGCAAGTGGGTTACCTGATGGTAAGTGATCTCCACTGCCCATGTACGCCCACAATACTAAAATAATCATGGGCGCTTTGCCGACCTTAAAGGAAAGGCATAAAGGGATTGAGAAGGGGAGGGGAATTTGGGCCTTCAAATATTTCACTCACCGTACGAAACGGAGCAACAAGCTGCTACCTTACGCTGGTTGTCTGTGAGACAGTGGTAACGACCCGGACGAGCCGGCCCATTCATGCTGTAGACAGAACTGTCTTCAGCGTGGCTCTACCACTAAGGATATATACGAGTATGTATACGAATGACATTTGTGAGTGTTACTTAAGGGCTTGCGTAACTTGAATAATGGCTGACTTAACTACACTTGCGCGGACTTCTAGATCTGAGATGTTTCTCGACTTACAACTTACGCAATTTAATAACATTTACAATAAGCAATACACAATGTTATTTACATGAGTAATTTCTTAAGCCCACTTACCTAATTAGCTTACGTAAATAAAATTTACAATGTAATAAAGACTTTATAGTTAAACATTAACAAAACAATACCACTACTTTTCTTCTTCTTTCACATGCTCTTATCCCACTCGCAGTGGGGTCGGCGCAACACGCTTGTTACACAAACACACATGTTACAGAAAGATTTGGCTTGTAGTTTATACGACTGGCCGCCTGCCTTACGTCAACCCCTCTGGGGAGAAATAACCCAGACCCGAAACATTTGTGGATCACGTTTGTCTTGGTGCAGAAATCAAACCCGCAGCCTCTTACTTCACAGCAAGCCACTCGCCCACTGCGCCACAGAGGCTGTCAAAACAATACCACTAGTAGTCAATTTACACATCCCAAATCACAACAGGCATTTTGCAGCCCAAATTTCAGCCAACAAAAATCACTACACCACACACCAGTGAAAACAAACAAACTAACGTTCAAAACCAATACGACGGACACACGGAGCGTTTGCAGTTTGCGTTCAAAACTGCCAGCTCGGAATGGACGCTTATGAAAAATATTTACTCTAGACAGGAACATTGCATTGCTTTTAGTGTAAAATTTTATTATACAGTGGACGGTGTCTGGATAGGTAGTTAATGTACCTCAGAGTCCAATGGCTGTGTGGAAATTTTAACAGATTTGACCCTAGTATTAGAATATCATACTGTTAAGTATAAAACACTTCAAGTATGAATAATATGATCATTGTAATATGTTATGCTGGATCTTTGGAAGCTCAGTTGTTATCCTTGCGCCATCTATCGGTATTGGTAAAAAATCACTTGTGCTAACCCTCCAATATCATAATAGATATTGTCGGGTACTGTGACAAAATAATGCCAGTGGGAGTGACAGCTCGTGTATAAAAAGCGTGCCTCTCTATTTGACGAGGCCAGTCGTTGTCCGTAAGGCGAAGTAACAAGTACCTACTAACGCTGTTGACTAAGTGGAAAATATTATCGGGATTACACAAAAGTTTTGCAGCAACAAGTGCGCGTATTTATTTCATCTGACCTATCCCATTAATACGTACAGACCGTTATTAGCAATTAATAACACACGTACGGACCGTTCACTATACTGCGCAGAGTGACATGCGCCCAACTATGGCGAAAAGCTCTTTATATACTGCAACTGTCAATCCCACCAAACTGACTTATCCAGTTGTCTACCTTAAAGATTTATATTTCCATACACCCGACATTACATTTCTCGGCCTCCCTCAAATTAGCCGATAAAAAGGAAAATCAGCTAACACTACTATTACAAAACAGCGATAGCTCATCGGGTAGTATAGAGAAACTGTAAAGACGAGAGTCGCAGGTTCAAAACGAGCTCCAAGAGCATGCACTTCTAACTTTTCTAAGTTACGTGTGTTTTATTGTGAATTATCGCTTGCTTTAACAGTGAAAGAAACATCGTGAGGAAACTTGCCTACCAGAGATGTTCTTCATAAAGATTTCGAAGGTATGTGAACCGAAACCGTATTAGACCATCGTGGTGGACTAAGGGGCGCAAAGGTGTATCTAGTACGCAGAGCTTATTTCCATCCCAAGGTGTGATAGATGGCAAGCTTTATAACTACTTCGGCCACCAATTTCGATTTGAAGATAGGATCTCGCCGGTTTCTCAGCCTAAGTACGCTGCCACTAGCATTAATTGGGTATTAAGTATTATTACTTTTGTTTTACCAGCAAAGTTCTTTCGTTAACTATTCTGTCACCAATTGCTTCGAATTTATCACAGGCAACAAAATTCTAAAACTAAAAGTGTACATAGAATATGAAGGCATTTACAATAGACACCTTTCGGTTGTTTAGTGGGGCGGGGAGGTGTCTGACGTCACAAGTCCACCGCGTGACTGGAATACCGGCAATCAATAACCGAGTCTAGGCCCGTGGCCGCATTGCTTTGCACTAAATTTAGACGAATGTATAGAGGCGAGGGTAAACATTTTCAAAAGGGAAGTCCACGTTAGTTAATTAAGTGGTTTGGCAAAAAAAATGCAATTTTGCAATTGGGCATTAATATTATCAAGTAATATAGTTATCGGTTAATTATTTATATAATACGTATAATATACGTATAGTATTATTAATCTTAACCTTTTATAGCAGATATAAAGATAATGTTAATAATTCTTAATTGATTCGTATATTGTTTGACATGACGCAACATAGAGGCAACAGTGGACAACGGTGGACAACGGTTGTTTTGTTTGAACTGATAAATAACAATTCGAGCGAACAAGAGTGACTGACGGTGGTAACAAAAGTTGTTGTTGCTTCATAATAAAAATATTTTTATAAAACTTACAAGCATACTGGTTGAATACAGAATTTCTTTTATGTCGGTTTCTTAGGTCGGTCGGTGCTGTTATTCGTTGTGGGTTATATTTTTTTACTCCGTCATCAGATCATAACCACATTTTTATGGGATCACATCGCAGCTAAACTCTATCGAATGATTTTTCCAAAATAATCCATCCACATTTGCCGGACAAATACATGTGCATACATAAAAAAAGCTAAAATAAAATAAATAACTCGCCGAATTGAACTAATCTCCACCTTTTTTGAAGTCGGTTAAGAATAGGTACACTCAACATCTCATGTATTATTTTCTAATTTTAATTAACATACCCATTTTAGTTTATGGTGACCACACACATGTCTCAAACGGAATATATCGAGCCTTTCAGTTCTCGTATGTTTAGCGTAAACTTTCTGAGAGGTCTAGATAACACGTTTACAATGGCGACCGCAGCCTCAGCGACGCTTTGGGACTGAGAGATGCCCAAGTACATTGTTCAATGGTGGTGAGATTAATGAAAATAAAGTTGTTGGTAGTATATAATTGAGTATTGAATATGAAAGATTTAAGTTACCTATTTAGTTATTATTCCATTATATATAGAGGTGGGCGTTATAACGAAAAGCTATTATTAAGCTCTGCTTATTATAACAAGCATATAAGTACGTTTGTAAGTTTAAGCTGTTAACGTTATAACGGAACATAGTTGCGTCATGCGTGGTTGCATCACCGGCCGCCGCTTAGTGTTGATCGTTGCCCGTTGGCACTAGCGCTGTTGTGAAAGCGATCGAAAATACACTTTATACAAAAAGACATAAAGTCGAAAGTTAAACGATGTTATCATAACGATTATGCTACTAAATTGAATTTCGTTTGATTGCATAATATTTATTATTGTTATAAGTAAATTATTTTTGGTCGCTTATATTTTGTTGTGTTAATTTTTAACCGTTGACCGTTGCGTTATTTGTTAATGTTTAAAATTACTACTTAGTATGCGTTTCGCTGTCGGGAACGAAGCATGTGTTTAAGTTTGATACATCACAAGTTCGTTCGTAAGCGAGTTCGATATTTTTAATTAATTAAATGAGATTGTTCATTTACTTAACTTATTGTAAATAGTTCAGAGGATTATAGTGTGTTTAGTGTAAATAAAATATAGTGTAGATAGGTATGTTAAGTGTGTAAATATAGAATATTGGATGTACATTTAATAATAAATTTGACAATGTCGAGGGGACAATGCGTTGATTTGGAACTATTGTACAAAAATTTATGGCGATAAAAATTTTTGAAGTTTTTTTGAAGTCTGTTAAAAAGTGTTTTAAGTGATAAGCTTTTTTATAAGCTAGCTTAAAAAAATAAGCACACCGTTTAATTTCGTTGTGAAAATTAAGCCGTTTGTCCCACTACTAAATTTATATATAGTTATATTTGAATTAAATTTGCCTCGGTGGCGCAGTTGTAATGCGTACGCGTTACGACTGAGGCTGACGCCGAGGTCTCGGGTTCGATCCCCGGATCGGGTAACAGTGATATTGGGTTTTTCAATAACGAAAAGCTCAGTATCAGTCCGGAGTCTGGAATTTGTGCCCGGTATGGCGATGGGCTCGCCCCCTATCACATCATGGGACGGATATACGCTCGGCGCAATGTGGGTGTACTGGTTACACCTCTGCCTACCCCTTCAGGGATTAGGGATAAAAACCATTCCATTTTAATCAGCGTCTCGAAGTATATTAAATAAAATAAACAGCTTGAGACGGTGGACCGTCAAGGGTGGCGCGAACTTGGAAAGACCTATGTCCAACAGTTTACAGTAGACGAATTTATGAATGGATGGATAGATGAAAACTAAGCCTGGCGTCCTAATTGTACGAAATTTGCGATTATTAACTTGAAATCGCGGTGCGTTCGCTGTGAACCGTGGAATAAATTTCCATTTTCCCTCGTACTTTGTCATCAGATCTTAACTAAAACTATATGGTAGTACCTTCGTCGGAGTACACCTTCAATATAAGTTTATATTTGGCGGAAAATATAGACGAATTGAGAACATCCTCCTTTTTAAGTCTGTTGAAAATCATTGTGTTTCTGGATGATGAACCTTAACATCATGAGTTCGCTTCTTAGTATCAGTAATCCTTTACCGCGAGATTATACTTTTTTTATTAGCGTGTATGACGAGACGAGCAGGACGCTCGTTTGATGCTAAGCGCCTCACCTGCCCATACACAGGCAATATCACACAAAACCTTGAATTACAAAGCAATGCTGGGCAATGGCAACAACTTCCCAGAGTGAAAATATAATACTAAACAGTTCAAATAACCTCACATTAATATTTCAACGTGTCTAGACTTGAGTCTAGAAATATACGCGGCGCGTGTCCCGCCAGCCAAACATCCAGATTGTCCGTACTCCCTAATAAGGAATGTTGCACAGTATAAAAACTACACAGTCTGGCAAACCGTTTAATGTTGACCAATGCAGACATCATGTTTATGCCCATTCTCATGCGCTTTCACTTTACTATTGCATCTTTAAATTCAAATTAAAAATATTTATTAAATGAATAAAATTTTAAACATTATTTAGAATGCGTAATTTTTCCTTACCTTACTTTGATGCATGCTTTTACTTTGATAACGCATTATTTTATACTCAAGAAGCATAAGTTAAAGGAAAAAATATTTGAAGATAAAAAAACACACGAGTGAGAAACCGCAATAAACGATTGAATGAGTGTGCCGAGTGCGAGATTTTCTTCATATTCGAACGAGAACGTTGACTGCGATTTGTATAGGATAAATACTTGAATTGACACTGTTGCTGTATTGATTTTATACAAATCGCAGTCGAGGTTCTCTGGATCGAATGTGAAGAAATTCTCTCACTAAGTACAGAGATGGTACTCAACCGAGTGAAATTGTTTTAATAATATTATTAGAAAGAATACTGTTGCGTACCGTCCGCATCTTACTACCCAGTATACTGTAAAATTACTCCGCCTCGAAAAGCCTTCGTTGACAGACTGTATGATTTTTAAAATGTGATAAAGGTTAAATTGTTTCCTTACAATTCTGAAGTCGCAGTCTACTGTGGTGGGGCAAAATGTGCTTGTAAGATAAAGTGATAAAATGTGATTGTACTTCATTAAGTTGGGAAAATTTCAGCAAGCTGACTGCATTCTTGCTGGTTTAGTAATGTCAAAACTGCTATATGTGAATTCAGTTTTACTTTAACAACTACATACATCAAAGGTATAATAATGTATACTACTATATGACTGCCTCGATGGCGCAATTGTAATGCGTACGCGTTACGATTGAGGTCAACTCTGAGGTCTCGGGTTCGATCCCCGGGTCGGGTAAAAGTGGTATTGGGTTTTTCTATTACGAAATGCTCAGTATCAGCCCGGAGTCTGGAATTTGTGCCCGGTATGGCGATAGGCTCGCCCCCTATCACATAAGGGACGGAAATACGCTCGGCGAAATGTGGGTGTACTGGTTACACCTCTGCCTACCCCTTCGGGGATTACAGGCGTGAATGCGTATGAATGCGTACTACTATATTAGTATTTGCTTTAAGTTTACTAAGTTCAGCCACCATTAGAAATAACTTGGTTGATCTCTAAAGTGAAATAGAGACATATTTGAGTGATTGGAGTGGTAGAACCACGCTGTAGACACTTTTGTCTACAGCATGAATGGACCGGCTCGACCGGGTCGTTACCACTGTCTCACAAAATACTGACGTAAAGTAGTCGCTTACGGCCCAAACCCCCTTCTCTTCCCGGCCCCTTATTTATCCCTTTCCTGTAAGGTCTGCAATGCATCTGTGATTCTTCTTCTTGATGTTTGAGATCACTTATCACTTATGACTCACTTGATCGTTTGCCGGCCTATGCTATAAAAAAGATAGCAAGGTCAGGTAGGTAAGTTTCTGTTACTTATATTCTCGTCTGTGTTTTACGATAAACTCTCCCCATCTAATGGGACTTAACTTAGAAGGGTATATGAAAACAGGCACAGCGTAGTCGTTCGAGGTGATCGGCACGAGTTAGCCGTCTAGACTCTAGTCTTACGGCGCGGCACGGCGCCAGATATAGCTGGCAGACAAAGACGCAATTGTTAATCGAACTATTGAAATATAAAAGAAAATATTCCTATGGGAATACCGTGGATTAGTATATCGAAGGGTTAATTATTTGTGACTTTAAAATATCATACATAACACATATACACCCAACAGTCACACATATAGCCCTGACCCCACCGGAGGTTAAACCTGTATCGTCGGTATGAGGAACTATGAGGAACTTACAGTCCTACAACACCCAGATCCGAAACAAATACTTGTGGATTACACGAGAACATAACGGACATACATAACGAATTACACGTACGAGAATCGAACTCACGGCGTCTTGCTTCACAGTCTGCTACTGCGCCATGGGGGCTGTCGACGAATACTCTGACAACTCAGATCCGAAACTAATATTTTGTACCATATTAAACGTTTTAAGACTATTGTGCTAAGATTTATGATTTCTCATAAAATCGTTTTGGATAAACTGAGTACACGAGTATACAATCCTGAAGAAAGCAGCTTTTATCCAAAATACAAAACCGAACAACGAAACTCATAAAATTACATACTAACGTCACATTACGTCACACGGAGTGACGTCACATGCCGGCTCGAAGGATCCAACTGGGAATAAGCGCTGCAGCACTGTACATCTGGCCACAACAAGCTTTAGCGCTTGAATATTTTACACGGCAGTAATGGCCCAAGGGATACAGAACACTGTCCGCTTAATACTGCAGCGCTATCGGACTGGATAGGCGGTGTAATTAAATTTTAGCGTACTTGTATGCGTTTCAATGTTGTGGTTTGAAGTGGATCGCTTGGGTTTCTGTTAACATAACATTAGCTCATGTCTCTACCCCCGAGGGGGTAGGTAGAGGTGCGACCGAGGCCGCTACGCGTGACGCAAGTCAGGCGATAGCGACAAGTCCGCTTTGTATTTATAAACGACCGCTCGCCGCAGTGCCCTGTCTCGGTCACACACCTCAAAACGTACGTATACAATTGTATAGGTACGGACCGATTTGTATACCATTGTATATAAATCGGTCGGTATCTCACTGTAGTTATCTCATAGTACGTCATAGTTTCTTGTCTTGCTCGCGCTACTCAACTTTAGTTTACGAATATAGTCGTATTTTAAGAACGATTGTTTTTCTAAATGTCTAAGCCTGTGCAACATTCATAAGGGGTACATTAAACAATTACAAGATTACGTGAAATATCTTAGCCTCTATAGAATATTAGTACAAATATATATATAAAATCAACATATACTAAATTGCGTTCCATTCCACGCTTGCATTAAATGTTCGGAAATAAACTGAGTCGCATACTAACTACACATTACGTTCCGTTGCACTCAGAATATGTGGGTAGTAAAATAAACGTGACGCGAGGTTTATGCAAAACATCAATATAATAAAAGTATCAAAGCGAGTCCATTTATTGGAAATTAAATTAGTTTCGAATGTTATTTGTTATTTCATATGACTTAAAGCGGTTTTGAGGGTGTATTTTTAAACTGAGACATATTATAATTTGAGACTTAAGTTGATTACTCGTGATTCGACTTTTATGTGTGTTGTATCTTGTACTGTGTTATAAAATCCTCCGACATAAAATGTATTGTGATAAGTTATGTAATTTTTGAATGGCTGAATCAAAGACTTTAGTGTATACTACTAGACGGGTTGTTTAGAACTAAAATTGCGTTACATAACGCGTGAGTTTGACATCTCACAAACAGTGACCGCGATAAGGGTTCTAGTTGAGAGTAAGCGAGATGGTAATATTGAGTTACGGTCAATTGACCGTAACTTAGTGGTGCAATTACTATGTACCGTGCAGTTTTTCTAGTCGTATACATTAAAATCTTTGGGCTGAACAGATTCTTCAAACATAATATCTAAGGTATGTATTGACCAAAACTGGGAGCGCGACGCGCGGCCTTTTTTATACAATTTCAAACAAAACCGACTTGTTATTGCCTGACACGCGTCACGCGTCACGATTTCCCTGCCTTGGCCACGTGTTTAAAGAACGCATTCGAACGAAAGCAGCTTTTAAAAAAATCTCATTTAAATTAGTCACTCATATCTAAAAGCTTCAAACTTATAAAAGCTATTTTACCTGTTATGTTAAGCGCGCTGGTCTGTGTAATTCAGTTTTAATGCAATACATTTATGTACACGAGGGACCCGTAACCAAATATATTCGTCAACATCATCAGTCAAGCGGCGCGTGTCAACAGCCCTCGGGACTGCGTTGGCCGTCTCTGCACATAAACAACGTGTCAACCTTAGATATAATAACATTGTATGATAATATTCATGTATTCATATCGGCAGTCGACTGGACCTTTGTTTCAGGTTATCTGCCGCCAATTAACCATAAAAATGTCTATAAGGTTATAATTACCTCTTTAAGACACATTTTAAGGTACGCGATCAAGACAAGAGACCGTAACGCGTGACGTGTGTCCGGCATCGAAATAAGATAACTAGAAGGATAACTCTCATATGAATCTGCCTAAAAATACGGCTCCACATCTACATGCACAAAAAACAAAAATTAATGAACGTTCAAAATCAACTTTATTTCATAAAAAATAATGTCTAAATATTAAATTTCTAGATCGAGATACCACGTTCTGCACCGCGCAAAAAATTTAACGTATCAAGTGTCAACTAGAGATTATTATGCACATACTTTTATAGCCCCGCCCCCTTGCACAGAGGTTTGGGTTGGGTAATTTTTTGCTCGAGTTACTTTTCTTGGCGTCTTATTTTGATGGTGTCCGGCAATAACGACGCGTCCGCTTTGTATGAAATTGTATCGAAACGGTCGCTCCTATTTCGGTCGCATACTTCGCCTAATTCCTACTCATTCCATCGAAATAATATAAATAAAATGATATTTATTCATAATAAAAGCAGTTGTGCTAACTTATTGGGTTACGCAGGCGCAAGGTACTGAATGCTGATTGGTCCGATCCGTATTTCGTCAAATCTTAAACACGCCTGCCTCGATGGCGCAGTTGTAATGCGTATGCGTCACAACTGCTGTGCTGAGGCCTCGTTTTCGATCCCTGGGTCGGGTAAAAGTGATATTGGGGTTTTCTATCACGAAATGCTTAGTATCAGCGTAACGGTCAAATATTTTCCTATTTGATAAATTTTATAGTTAGTCAAAGACTAGTGTTTCCAGACTGCCTGAGCTTCACTGCTCGATGTTAACAAAATAACCACTATCGATCCTGGCTTCAGAAGTTGCAGTGGGGGAGTATAGTCTCTATTTACTGAACATACATATTACATACTTAGCCTATTAACCGAAGGGGTAGGCAGCGGTACAATTCGTGCATCCACTGTTCGCCAAGATTATGTCACTCCCATGATGTGGCATACAGGTGACGAGTGTCGAAGCACTACGAAGCTAATGAAAGACTATATACTTTTTCTTTAGGTTTAGTCACATTAGCAAACTAATTACGCCATATTCATCTTCCATAAAATAAAAGTGAGAAAAAAACCTTCTCATTCCGTCATTAAATAAATAAAAACAGAGCAGTCTCCATTTGCAATTTTTTAATTACATTGTGAAGAGCTATTCAGTGAGCGAGGTTAACAGTATTTATGTGCCTATTTTAAGGCACAATGCTTAAAAGTTTAAATTAATCGCATACATTACAGTAAAATATTGACTCCAACACTTAATGAGAATTTATAATTTTCGTTTAAGGATTTAAATAACTTTTTTGTATTTTTGAAGGCTATTTATCTTCTGAACTATTTATTATCCAATACGGCATTTTTGTAGTACATGAACTTAAAAAGTTGATCACGCAGGAGTAAAGCGTCATTAGAGTATGAAACTAGACAGAAAACACGAGTTGTTTTAAATATATTATTATTATATTTCATTAATAAGTTACAGTCCTCAAAAGCTATTATCGAAAGAATTATTTGATGAATAAAGTAAAAAATTAATAAGTTAGAAGCCATTTAAATCTGTTGGAAGAGGTAATTGTCTAATGAAGGAAAAAGGATGCACAACATGGCATGTTGCGTCACAAGGCAGGTCACGCATATTACGGTGCTGAGTGCGAAGGAGATAGTGAGATTTTCCCACTGCGTGTCTTTGCATAAACCAATATTTAAAACAAAAATTCGAGCCTCATTTATTACCCAATTTTAATTATGTTTTCGCAAATTAGTTTCTTTTTCGCATTATCGGCGGGTGCATATAAAATAATGTATAAAATTAGATAAAATCAAATACACTATTGTAATATAGGCTCGTAAACGAGCAAGTGAGGCACCTGATGATACATAAGTGATCTCTACCGCCCATAGCCACTCATAATACCAGAAGATCTTAAAGGAAAGGGATAAACCACACACGTCACCAAAATACACGTCTACCAGCTTTCGGCCGTAAACGCAAAGTTTAAGGTTACGGGAAACTTCGAACAAGCTTTCGAGTTGAGTGATTTTCATTTCATAAAAGGGATTTATGTGTAATATGTGCTTAATGTCACTTAAAATGCTGAAACCGGACAAAACAGGATTCCACGGTTTTTTTTAATATTCATGTCATATCTAAAATACCCCGACAAAATTAAATTAAACACACATGTGCGCACATCTATATTCAGAATACCTTTTTTTTCATGTACCGTCAGTGCAATGCATTTATTCAAGGTGGTAGGTACCACCGCTTTGTCTATTTCGGTCGTCAAACAGCAGTGTGTTAGCACTGTTGAGTTTCGGTTTGAAGGACATTGAGGTCAGTCAAATTTCTGGGCATTATGAGGATTAACATCTTATGTCTCGGGGTGACAAGCGCAGTTCAGTGCCATGCAGCGCTCCGTAATCCAGAGTTCTGTGTGACGTTGCTTCTGTTTATGGGCAGTGGTGACGCTTCGTTTCGTCATTCAAGCAAATAAAAAAAGGCAGACAAACGTCCTCAACGCAGAAACAGAGGTGTTAGAAGTTAGAAACTTGTTGAAGGCTTCTTTTACTAGTCTGAATGACTTGTGGCTCGCTTGCCTGATGGTAACGCAAGGCCCACATTTTAGATGAAAAACAGCAAATACATAATTGTGCAGGATAAGAAATGAAAACACACATTTCTATTACTAACTTATATGCTAATCATTAATTATTTTATTTTATGTACATAATTTATAGGTAATTACACTGTCGTGCGTGTGGCGGCAGCACCATCGCTGCCGCGCCGCCCGCGCACCTCACTCCGCGAGCGACACTACAGAATCGGCGGGCGCGCTCCTATTGGCCGAGCCGCGCACGCCTACTCGCTCTCCCGGTGCCCCGAGTCAACAAGGATTCGGAAATAAATTGAGGGCTCCTGGCCGCTACAAATCAGTTCGCTCCAGTTCGCCTCAAGAAAGAAATAGTAACCTCAAGAAAGAAATAATAAATGCAAGAAAGAATAACGGTCCTGCAAGAAAGAATAACGATTCCTGCAAGAAAGAATAACGTTCGAACTGCGAAACTGCGCCTGTATATATTTTGGTCATTGAATATACGATTATTTGTCTATTTACTGGTTTTCACTCTCTCGCAATCCAGCAATCCTCACATTGTCTGGTCCTTCGGAGTCGGATTAACGAGAGAGAGATGCCGGTAACTAGATCAATCGGGCGCAGAACCGCTTCGGCAACGAATACAACAAGCGTCACTGGTACCGCAACGGAGGTCACAGGTACCTCCGGTACTGCGGGCACCTCCGGTACTACGGGTACCACGGGTACGACGACTGACGTCACAGGTACCTCCGGTACTATGACTGACGTCACAGGAACAACGGGCACCGCAACGACAACTGAAAAGTCGACCGCCGTGTCAAAAACACCAACACCCGCAAGAATTCAACCGGAAGAACCGGAACCGAAGCCCGCCGACCCGGAAACGCAGAAACCTATAGTCCGAAGCGGACCACCGTCGAAGAAAAGCAGAAATCCTTCAAAATCGCGCCGATTGGCGGCGGCTCGGGCCGAACTAGCCCGACTCAAGATGGAGTTAGCTGCCGCCCGTATCGCCGCAATAGAAGCGGAGTCCGAGAGCGAAGAGGACGTGAACTCTGTCGTCACCGAAGGAGATCAGGAACTGCGAGTACACAGCTGGTTAGAAAACAGCCGACTACTCGCTATCGAATGCCAGCCGCATCAAGCTCAAGATACGCAACCTGAACCACAGCCGCCGGTGGAACCTGCAGTTCCAGCGATCACCGCCGCATCCTGGGGCATACCGACGTCTGCACCGGCGGGAGTCACCGCCGCACTCCCGCCGCCCATGCGTGCTTCAGCTACCGAACCGACGACGCTACTGGCATCGGGAATTTCCGCAACTCCACTCGTACCTACAAATAGATACGAAATCAAGAACTCTGCTGCGCAGTTACTTCCGCCCACGATCTCCGCCGCATCGTGGCAACCGAACACTGCAACTGCGCCGCCGCCTCCGCCAGTGGTCACAACAGTGCCATGGCCTACGAACACGACTGTGCACCCGCCAACGCCAGTGATCACCGCCGCATCCTGGCAACCGAACCTCGGGCCTGCACAGCCGCAACAGAACACCGGTCCAAGATTGAACCCTACGCCTTGGGACCTCCCGGCTTCAGACTTACGTCAAGATCATAATGAAGCAATAGCAGTCCGACAATCAAGATCGACGGAAATTCAGGAACTTGCGTCAGCCATAACGCATGCAGTGCAGACCGCACAACACCGCCAACCGTTGAAGTACAGCGATCTACCAACATTCAACGGGGCTCACCAGGACTGGCTGACCTACAGAGCCGCCTACTACGAGACGGCACATCACTTCTCCACTTTAGAAAACATGTCCCGGTTGCGCCGCAGCCTCCGGGGAACGGCGAAGGAAGCAGTCCTAGGACTACTTATCACCAACGCGGACCCGAGCAACGTGATGAAGACTTTGGAAACAAGATTTGGACGCCCCGACTCAATAGCTATGGCCGAAGTCGAACGCCTCCGATCTTTGCCACGCCTCACGGAGTCACCGCGGGAACTCTGCACCTTCGCAACAAAAGTGGAAAACATAGTTGGAACCTTGCAGGCACTCGACTGCATCTTTTACCTCTACAACCCAGAGGTTACGAAGAACATGGTTGAGAAATTAACCCCGACCTTGAGAAGGCAGTGGTATGAGTTCGCTGCCGCACAATCAAGGACAGAACCGGATCTCATGAAGTTTAGCCGCTTCATGCAAAGGGAAGCAGAGATCTGCAGCCCGTACGCCCAGCCAGAATCAATCGTCGACCGGACCCCGAACAAGCCGAACAACGAGGGACGAGAACGTCGTCAACGGGTTCATGCGGTCAGCGAAAACCGAAAACCGAACTGCGGACTCTGCAACCAAGAACACAGCATCGTAGAGTGCGCTCGTTTCAAACAGGCTGACACCGACGCCAGATGGGACATAGCGAAAAAACATCGTCTGTGTTTTAGGTGCCTTCGGTACAGATCAAAGCAACACAGCTGCAAACCGAAGAAATGTGAGATCGACGGCTGCGTTCACTTCCACAACAAGCTCCTTCACTCGTCTAGAAGCAAGAAGGAAGTCGTCGAAGAAGTGGCCAAGGAAGAAAAGGTTAACGCAGCGTGGGCTCCTAAGGTATCTTTTTTAAAAATAATACCTGTGAATATTTCAGGACCGGCGGGAGCCGCAGACACGTTGGCCTTGTTGGACGACGGATCCACTATAACGCTCGTCGACGCCGACCTAGCAAAGAAGATAGGAGCCGACGGCCCGGACGATCCTCTGCACATCACGACTTACGATGGGGAGACAGGCAGCGAACTCAAATCCCGTCGAGTCAGTTTCAACATAAAAGGAACGAACCAACAAGAGGATCAGATTCAAGCACGCACCGTGGATAATCTCCGACTGGCAGCGCAGCATATACCGAAGGCGGCGGTCGAGAACTGCGACCACCTGAGGGACATACTCTCCGAACTTCAGCCAAGCGACGCAACGCCGAAGATCCTCATAGGTCAAGACAACTGGCATTTACTTCTCGCAAAGGAAGTGAAAACTGGGAAGAGAAGCCAACCGGTCGCATCACTGACACCGCTCGGCTGGGTGGTACATGGAAGCCACACAAGAACATTGGGTCACCGAGTCAACTTCATTAATCACACGGAAGCAGACGACGACCTACATGAAGCAATGAAGCAATTCATCACACTGGACAACATGTACATCGACCCCAGACGACCCAACAGCGACCCGGGAGAGAAAGCGCTTCGAATCCTGAGACAGCACACAAAGATGACCAACAGGGGCAGATATCAAACAGCCCTACTGTGGAAAAGCGAGGAGGTAGTTATGCCCAATAACTATGACAACACGTTGAACAGGCTGCATAACATAGAGAAAAAGTTGGATCGGAACCCGGAACTCAGGAAAAAATACAACGAACAAATGGAGGCCCTCGTGACCAAGGGTTACGCCGAACCTGCACCTCCAGCGACAGGGAACCGAACCTGGTATCTACCTCACTTCGCGGTCTTCAATCCACTGAAGCCGGACAAGTTGAGAGTCGTCCACGATGCAGCCGCTAAGACAAGGGGAACATCACTGAACGACCAGCTGTTGACCGGTCCAGATCTCCTGCAGCCACTGCCGGGAATCATAATGAGGTTCAGGCAGCATCCTATTGCAGTAACCGCCGACATAGCAGAAATGTTCATGCAGGTGGAACTACGAGAGGAGGACCGCGACGCACTCCGTTACCTCTGGCGAGGTGATAGGCGGGACGAACATCCGCCTGAACAGTATCGGATGAAGTCACTCATCTTCGGTGCATCGAGCTCACCTGCAACCGCCATCTACGTCATGAACCACAACGCGGAGAAACATCAACACGAGTTCCCGGAAGCGGTCGAAGCGATCAAGACAAAACACTACATGGACGACTACTTGGACAGCTTCGCGACATTCGACGACGCAGTGAACACAACGAAGCAAGTTCGTGAAATTCACGGGGGAGCTCACTTCGAACTAAGAAAGTGGTCTTCAAACTCGACAGAGCTGCTACAGGCGCTAGGAGAAACCGCCGAACAAGAACGCGCTATCACTCTCGAAGATGAGAAAACTGAAAGAGTGCTCGGCCTCATATGGAAGCCGCAAGAGGACCGACTCGCCTTCAACTTGGAATTAGCCCACATACCGCAGGCTATTTTATGCGATGAGAGGCCAACCAAGAGACAAGCACTTAAGATAGTCATGTCTCTATTTGATCCGCTCGGTTTAGTCTCTCCGATCACCATAGCAGCCAAGCAGATACTACAAGAAGTCTGGAGGCGCGGAACTACGTGGGATGATCCGCTAGAACCCGACTTGGCCGCGAGTTGGGCCAAGTGGATGACAAACTTAAAAAACTTACGTTTTATTTCAGTACCGAGAAGTTACCCGAACTACAGCTCAGCAGCCTCCTTGCAGCTGCATGTCTTCACCGACGCTAGCGAGTCAGCGTACGCGACGGCCCTGTACTGGCGTGCAGTAAACGAAGAGGGTGAAGTCAGCGTGACACTCGTCGCCGCGAAGGCTAAGGTAGCCCCACTAAAGGTAACATCAATACCAAGGATGGAGCTGCAAGCCGCAGTACTGGGTGCCCGCATGGCTGCCGCGGTGAGGAAGGAACACACAAAAAAACCCGACGCAACTGTATTGGACAGACAGCCGCACAACCTTAGCGTGGATCAGAACGGGGTCAAGATCCTACAAGGCGTACGTCGCTCATCGGGTCGCTGCGATAGAGGAACATAGCCAAACAAGTGAGTGGCGGTGGATACCGACAAAGCTCAACGTAGCGGATGACGCCACACGCGACGTACCGGACAACTTCGGTCAAGATCATCGTTGGTTCCACGGACCGGAATTTTTGTTAAAGGAACCGGAAACATGGCCTCCGGACGACAAAAACACCATTACAGCAACAGGTGAGGAGAGAACGTGTCATGTAAGCAGCCAACGGTCACCGCAACTCAAAGAAGCCTTACCAGACGTGAATCGCTTCTCTAAGTGGTCTCGGTACGTACGCGCAACGGCCAGAACTCTGCAAGCAGTGGAAATGTTTCGCCGAAGTTTACACAAGGTCAACTACAAGAGGAGCAAACGGAACCCGAGCGCGGACCCAAGTTGGCAACGTCAAGCTACCAAGACCCCAACGGTAACGAAGACACCGGTTTCGAGCATCAAAGATCAATATTCACTGATTTCAGCTCCATGTCAGCGTCGGGCCGAGGTTCTCATCCTACGCGCGTCTCAAGAGGATTCCTTTCAAGAGGAACTTCAAGCACTCAGAAAAGGGAAAACGGTTTCGCTCAACAGTCGTCTCTATCCGCTGAGTGTAATACTCGCGGAGGAACAAATTAAGTTAAAAGGTCGAGTAGGTGCCGCCCCCGGGATCACAGAGGAATTCAAGAATCCTATGGTATTGGACGGCGATCATCGAGCGACCAGACTGTGGATACAACATGTGCATCAACAGTTGCATCACGCCGGCGTCGAGGCAATAGTGAATGAGTGTCGTCAACAACACTGGGTATTGCGCTTACGACCGACCGTTAAGAACATCGTACGTCAGTGCCAACGATGCCGACTGAGGACAGCGTCTCCCCCGCAGCCTATGACCGGGGATCTACCACTCTGTCGTCTGGCGCACCACAACCGACCATTCACCTACACAGGATTGGACTATTTTGGACCATTGAACATCACTGTGGGAAGAGCACATCAAAAGAGGTATGTGGCACTATTTACTTGTCTAACCACACGTGCTATTCACTTAGAATTGGTGCCCTCCCTCAACACGGCCTCGGCAGTCATGGCGCTGAGACGAATGATCGCCCGGCGAGGATGTCCAACGCAATTGTGGTCGGACAACGGCACGAGTTTCCACGGCGCCGAAAAGGAGCTTCGCGACGCGATCTACTCAGCCACACGGGAGGAAGCCTCGAAGAGAACGATAGAATGGCGATTCATACCTCCGGGAGCTCCCTTCATGGGGGGGCGTGGGAACGCATGGTGCGTTCCGTGAAGACGGCCCTCGCATCGGTCCTGCACGAGAGGTATCCGACGGAAGAAGTCCTGCAAACTCTGTTGGCTGAAGCGGAGTACACAGTCAACAGTCGCCCACTCACCCACGTGTCGGTGGACCCACGTGACCCGGAAGCTCTCACGCCCAATCACTTCCTTTTGGGCGGACCGGGCCGAGTGGCCCCACCCGGAGAATTCACCGAGCAAGATTTGAACCTGCGAGCCGGCTGGCGCGCCTCACAGCGCCTAGCCGACATGTTTTGGGCAAGATGGCTCAAAGAGTACCTGCCGGAGCTACGCAACCGGCGGGAGCCGCACGGGAAAGGCCCCGAAATACAACTCGGGGACTTAGTGCAAATCGTGGATGGGAACCTACCGCGCAACATGTGGGTGCGCGGGAAAATCTGCGCCACGCATCCCGGACCAGATGGCATCATAAGAACAGTCGACATCACCACAAGGAGTGGAACACTGCGACGTCCAGTCAAGAAGGTCATCGTGCTCCTGAAACAAGAACCTGCACCACCTCTAGTTGCATCGCCAGCGGCGGGCGATGCACGGCGGGAGAAATGTGCAGGATAAGAAATGAAAACACACATTTCTATTACTAACTTATATGCTAATCATTAATTATTTTATTTTATGTACATAATTTATAGGTAATTACACTGTCGTGCGTGTGGCGGCAGCACCATCGCTGCCGCGCCGCCCGCGCACCTCACTCCGCGAGCGACACTACAGAATCGGCGGGCGCGCTCCTATTGGCCGAGCCGCGCACGCCTACTCGCTCTCCCGGTGCCCCGAGTCAACAAGGATTCGGAAATAAATTGAGGGCTCCTGGCCGCTACAAATCAGTTCGCTCCAGTTCGCCTCAAGAAAGAAATAGTAACCTCAAGAAAGAAATAGTAACCTCAAGAAAGAAATAATAAATGCAAGAAAGAATAACGGTCCTGCAAGAAAGAATAACGATTCCTGCAAGAAAGAATAACGTTCGAACTGCGAAACTGCGCCTGTATATATTTTGGTCATTGAATATACGATTATTTGTCTATTTACTGGTTTTCACTCTCTCGCAATCCAGCAACCCTCACAATAATAGTATTATCCCACGATCTGCAATAAATTTTCATACTTAACCCGACACATCTTTACTTTTTACAGCATTATAATTAACTAGCCTTTGCTCGCAGCTCCGCCCGCGTGGACGGCCTTTTCCGTGATAAAAAGTAGCCTATGTTACTCAGTGATAATGGAGCTTTCTAACGGCAAAAGAATTTTTGAAATCGCATACGCACTCACGCCTGTAATCCCCGAATGGGTAGGCAGAGGTGTAACCAGTACACCCACATTTCGCCGAGCGTATCTCCGTCCCACGATGTGATAGGGGGCGAGCCTATCGCCATACCGGGCAAAAATTCCAGACTCCGGACTGATACTGAGCATTTCGTAATAGAAAAACCCAATACCACTTTGCCCGACCCGAGGCAGGCGTTTTTGAAATCGGTCCAGTAGATTTTAAGTTTATTCGTTACATGCAAAAATACATCTTTCCTCTTTATAATATTAGTATAGATAGATCGCGTGCGTCGCTCCTCGAGCTCGTTTCACTGAAGACATAATCCCGCCTCGTCGGATCACGGGCGGAATTTAATTTCTTCCTACATTTTTCAATTTAGAGTGGGGTCAGCAGACCCGCGCGGTGGTGGTGCGCGTCGATAGTTACGTTTTAATAAAAGAAATAAAATTCGAAGGATTATTTTTGGCATTAGAAAATTGAACTGCTGAGTGATTAGCGAAATGGAATGAGTTTTTTGTAGATTTTAAGAAAAGCATTAAAGCCTATCTAGTTCGGGGATTTTCTTTGCTACGCTACTGATTGTAGTATCAAAATTGAATTGCTGAGTGATTAGAGAAGTGGATTGTCGTTTTTTGTAATTTCAGTAAAGCATTAAAGTCTATCTAGTTCGGGGATTTTCTTTGGTTGTAATGGAGTGGAAATAAGGCGTTGAGGTTATTGGTCGCATTGAGCTAATTGTAGTATACTTAGGCTGAGAACCGCGAGGTCCTGGTTTCAAATACCAGGTCAGGTAATCTCAATTAGTATTGTGAGTTTTCGATTAGAAAAATCGCGCATTTTGCACAGTATTGGAATTTGTGCCCAGTATAGCGATGGGCTCTTCCCGACCATATCCTGAAACGGAAATAAGCTCGGCGAACCGTGGGTACACCAGTTATTTTATTTTATTTAAACTTTATTTACAAAACATGTATAAAGGCGGACTTAATGCCAGGGGCATTCTCTAACAGTCAACCTACGGGTGATGCAGAGACGAGACAATGTGGGTACATATAAGTAAAAAAAGACCATAATATTCACAACCAGATTATTAACCATATCTGAACGAAGATTAAAGGCACATCAGTACAACTCGCCCAGCTGTTCCCAACTACACCCGACACAAAGACCGGTCTAGGCTATCTAAACGCACGATAAATCTCCAGCTTATCGCTACAATCAGCATTTTTCAAACGACAGCCGTACCGCCCGGCCAACTGACAACAAAAGTAAGATTTATCACAGAGCGTCGGCCAGATACTTGTATCTGCGAATGAATGGAGAGCATTTTAAATTTGTTTTTTATGGTAAGTGATCTACACCGCCCATGAACATCCAAAATACTTGAAGAGTTATGGACGCGTTGCCAACCTTAAAAAAGGGATAATTAAGGCAAGGGAAAAGGGATACGGGCCTCCGGATATCTCATTCGCCGTAAAAAAACGTAACAGCAAGCTGCTACTTGACATCGGTTTTCTGTTGGACAATGGTAACAGGTTGTCTGGAAGAAATCGCTGTTTGCGATAAGACCGCCCATTGTATCACCCTTACTGTATGATCCTCGTTTATAAGCTAGCTACTTTATTTGGTGTGTGAAAGAATATTCTATCTATCTATCTATCAACCCGGTCGAGTCGACCCCATTCATGTTGTAGACAAAAAAATATACCGCATGGCTCTACCACTTAAGTTATGTAACCACACTGAGATTATCGTTCATTTATACATTCGTTTTAAATACGAAATACAAGACGGTTGACATTATATTTAGACTGCACTGCACTAAACATCAGGTCCAGTGCAGTTACTTGGCTGTGCCAGGATAAAAAATTGACCATTATCTACATAAGGCCTTATAAAAAAATGCGTGTCATAGAAACGTTTGTCGATGATATAAAAGTCCAATTACAATAAACTGAGTATCATAAACAATAAAACAAAATTGGTTGCTACTCATTATTTTCCACGAGGATTGGAACTCCCTGCATCATTAAAAATATTATGTTTTTTCAGCCTCGTACTACAACACTAAACAATTACTAATACGCTGTACTTGTTTAGTAAATACAAATCGAAACTTGAGATAAATGTAGAATTGTTTAAGGCGGCCTCAGTAGCGGAGTTGTAATGTGTCTGCGGTATGACTGCTGTGCTGAGGTCTCGGGTTCGATAGCCGAGTCGGGTAGTGATATTGGGATTTTCTATTAAGATATTATCCCAGTGTCCGGAATTGTTCCCGGTATAGAGACAGGCTCGACGCTTATCACATCATGAGATAGAAATAAGCTTGGCGAAATGTGGGTGTACTGGTTACACCACTGCCTGCCTCTTCCGGAAATATAGGCGTGAGTGAGTATGTTGTTCAAAACAATCATGATGAATCACCAACTTCATCCTAATATAAAGACCAAACACCTAAATAAGATCCGAAAAAGTAACCTGTAATTAACTATTGTAGGATATAAAGTTTTCTTCATTAAATAATCTATCATATCTGACAGAAAACTTAAGACATTATTTATAGTCTAAGATCCCGTCATACAACGACCTTCACCGAGATGTTTATTTGATGAAAAGTATTTTATATTTAATTTAATATATCAATAAATATATTGCATATGGGTTGCCTAGCAAATTTCAGTCCAATGAACTAAAACAATTTATAAATGGTAGTGCTACGCTGTTGGTAAACGGTGTAGTCCTTAGCGAGCGTGTGGTTACCTACGGGGTGTTGCCACTGACTCTTTTATAGCATAGGTCGGCAAACGAGCAAGTGGGTCACCTGCTGGTATGTGATCTGCACCACTCATAAATGATACCAGAAGAACCGTGGACGCGTTGTCGACTTTAAAGGAAAAGGATGATTTAGGGATTGGGAATGGCCTCCGGATATCTCACTCACCGTACAAACGCAGCAACAAGGTGATACTTTACGTCGGTTTTCTGTGAGACAGTGGTAAAAACCGGCTTGAGCTGGCCCATACATGCTGTGGAGAAAACTGTATACGGCGTGGGTCTACCACTTGTATATTCCACTATTTCTCACAAGGTCGGCAATGCACCCATGATTCTTCTGGTACTGAAAAAATGGCATCTAGCATTTCCGTTTCCCATTGGATGATTACTGGATGCCCAATAAACTACATTTCCCCATTCCTTATATCGTTCGTTAAAGGTCGGCAACGCAATTTGTCTGGTATTATGATCCACTTGCTTGTTTGCCAACCAAGTATAAAAAACAGGGATTTATAACTATGTGAATCTAATTAGCAACGTAAATTATCCAAAACTACTGAAGTTTACGAGGATACCTTTTGTCGTAGTTGGTCCTGCAGTTACAACTTAAATGTAGCGTTTACGCTACACATGTTGAAGGTTTAGCTTTGTTTTTACGACTGGCTTGCTGCACGACGTCGGCCTCCTTTGAGAGACCCAATACTAGCATTTCGTGACAGACAAAAGAACATAAAATATTCAGTTATTGGAACTGCCAATAGACCATAAATTCTACAGAAAATATAAATCAAATACGAATTATTCAAACATAAGCAAACCTAGAAGATAAACTCCGGCAAACAATGAGACGTAGCAAAGTGCTACCAGGCGCTACGTCGAGTATCACCGTAGCGCGTAGACCCTCGGCGAACTTCGTAAAGTTTTCACTAAACTCCACCGTCCGAAGTGGAAACTCGCTCGCTTATTTTTTATTGCATTACTTTAACAATTGATAACATAACACTCAATAAACGAAGAATAAACTTACATTATTATTGTTATTAACTTACCTGTGAACAAATTAAAGGTTAATTAATAAAATACACATTATTATACATATATACATTATTTATAAGTTCTATTCTCATATAAGTGAAATGTGAATTTCTGTGTGGACTGCCTCGGTGGCGCAGTTGTAATGCGTACGCGTTACAATTGAGGCTAACTCTGAGGTCTCGGGTTCGATCCCCAGGTCGGGTAAAGTGGTATTGGGTTTTTCTATTTCGAAATTCTCAGTATCAGCCCGGATCTGGAATTTGTGCCCGGTATGGCGATAGGCTCGCCCCCTATCACATCGTGGGACGGAGATACGCTCGGCGAAATGTGGGTGTACTAGTTACACCTCTGCCTACCCCTTCGGGGATTACAGGCGTGAGTGCGTATGTGAATTTCTGTTTGAGAAATAAATCATCTTTAACCATAACCATAATAAAATCAATTACATTGATCAAAAGATGAAAGCACATAGATACAATGTCTACAAATATTAAAAAGTTAGATTTTAGATGTATGTTTTTCAAGGTATTTATGGTATAATAAGCTTTTATTTTAAAGAATAATCTAATCGCAGACAACCATAAAAGTACTGGCTTGTGGGAGACATGAGACCCAATGGTTTCACTAAAGATTTTAAATAATAACCCACTTTACTTTAAATAACCTATTAAACATTCTCCACATATTGACCCACATATCCTAAACCTGATTACATCACAATATGCATATGGTAATGTAATAACGCGGCCATAAGGTCCGTGAACGCCCATATACAGAGTTAACCATGTAATGAACTATCGGAACCGGTAATGACAAAATCTTTCACACAACGTCAGCCATTTGTCGAGCTTTTGATGAGAGTGCAGGGGCGCGGTGAGGAAGGAAGGGTGTATCATTCAAAGTTTATTTATTGTCGCTTAAATAATGTTGAATATTAATAATACCGATAACAACTTATTATTATAACTTCCACTATTGAGTAAAGGCTTATTCTACTAATTCTCTTCCATAAAAAGCTTTTAGTAATACAAAACCTTTAGCCGATATGAAAACTTTCGTATATTCAAATATATAAAAGTTTTCTCTACATTATACGTAGACTATCAGATTAAATAGAGCATTAAAAGCAATCTCGTCTAATCTACATAAAGTAAACCGCGCAAGGATATAGCGATCTAAGAGCGACAAGCTTACATTTTCAAAAGATGCGATCCCTAATGGAATTTTGTAAGCCTGATTAATTTTATTTCTATTGCCCTCAATCGTTTTAGAAAGACATCGCGCAGTATTTTCGTAAATCCAATCTGTACAAATGACCACATATCTCATTTTACATAAAGGGCTGACTAATATTATATCATCTATTTCCACGCCATTAAGCATGGGAGAAAACAAGCCTTTTAATAAAAATAATACCGACTAAATAATTGAAAGTAAAAAATTTGATTATCTAACTAATTTTATTCGTCAGTGATTGATATCACTAAGTTAAATTTGGTAATATTAAAAACAATTCCAACATTGAATGAAATTAGTACCTAGAGTCCTACAAACGTAACATTAGCCAAGTGTCAGTAACTGCGGATAACTTAAAAAATCCGTACCTCGTTCCGACTATCTACACTAACGATCAATCTCCATACATTTTCATCAGTGATAAAGTTAAAGAGCCTCTGTCCATAATCGCATCACGTAATTCATTTATAGCGCTGAGGGACCATCAAGAGCCGGCGCAGCGCTGTGGAACGTGCGTGCGTAGTCGCGTCTACGACGTAGCTGTTTTAGTATATCGTAACGTTATCGTAGTGTTGTCGTAGGGTAACGTAGCTGGCAAAAATACTGTGTTCGGCATTACCAAAAGGCCAATTCTCGTAATTTAAAATGTTCAAAATATCATTCCTTTCTAGTCTCAGTGTCAAGAAAGTTGCAAATGGCATTCTCTTAAACCAATAATCAAATTTAGAATCTACCGATGCTTCGGAAATGCTCACTGGTCTGAGAAGAAGCACCAAGAAATTCAGCCGTAGATTTCGAATTGTTTGATAAATAATTTACATTTTGGAATACAAAACATACATAACTTAATTAATAAAACATTCATTAAAAGAACAACCAATTTAGCATTGAAACACCTGCATGATTTCATTTATAGTAATAAAAAATAGTTTCATCAAAGAAAACGACATGACGTCTAAAGTTTTATATCCTATAGCACTCAGGCAAAATCATCATCATCATCATCATCAGCCACAAGACGTCCACTGCTGAATATAGGCCTCCCCTAATGCCTTCCAGGCCGACCTGTTGGAAGCGGCCTGCATCCACCGGCTTCCTGCAACCCTTGTCAGGTCGTCTGTCACTCAACCGGCTATGCTTGGTGTCTCTCTACGTGATCGAATCAGAAATGATGAGATCCGTAGACGAACGAAGGTAACCGACATAGCCCAGCGGATTAACATGTTGAAGTGGCAGTGGGCAGGCCACATAGCTCGCAGAACTGATAGCCGTTGGGGCAGAAATGTACTCTAATGGAGGCCACGTACGGGCAACAGAGGACGTCCACCTACAGGCATAATATAGCTTCTTAATTTGAAATCTATCGGACCTCACACATACTACTAATGTTTTTTTTTTTTGTTAAAATTTATACCCTTTTAACTAGTTTGGTACTTTGTTATTAAAATATCCTAAACAGTTATAGACATATCGGAACATTGTGCACGCCTTGCTACGTGTCTTTTGTCTGTATCAAGTCCTGACATTTTTTTAACTCCTATTAAAATGGTCTAACATTATAAAAAATATATAAAAAAATATAAAAAAAATAAAACAAAAATAAAAAAAGCCTTATATTTCTCATATCTTACACTACTATTACATAAAAAATGTATATATGTTTTTTTTTAAAGTCTAACATTAACTATCCCTAAACAAACACTAGTATCTGGGCAAGTGTGTTGCACCATCATTGGTTCGTTAGCTAGGTGTGGAGACGCATGGGGACGCGACGGGGCAAGCCCTCGACACCCGTGTCGTCATTACAGTACGTTAACGAGTGTTAACTATATGTGCACATGTTGTTGTATAATATACATAATGGAGACATCTGAGTGGTAGACGCATGCTGTAGACAGTTTTGTCTACAGCATGAATGGGCCGGCTCGTCTGGGTTATTACCACTGTCTCGCAGAAAACTGGCGTAAAGTAGCAGCTTGCTGCTGCGTTTCGTACGGTGAGTGAGATATCCGGAGGCCCAAATCCTTCTCCCCTTCCCAATCCCTTAATTATCCCTTTACTTTAAGCACGGCAACGCGCCCGTGATTCTTTTGGTATTATGAGCGTACATGTGTGGTAGAGATCACTTACCATTATGTGACCAACTAGCTCGTTTGCTGGCCTATGCTATAAACAAAAAAAAAACTATCTCAATGCGGTCTTATCATTATCTAGATATTTCGATATGTTTGTGCACGTCCTGCTATGAATGCGAACTTGTATATACAGTAATAAGATTTTAATTATGCGCTTCGGTAATCTTCTGATATTTCGAAAATGCAGATGTGTGATGGTTATGACCTATTACGCACCTGTTATAAGATTGGATTATTTATTTATGTTTCCTTGCCGGAATGAGCAGACCCGGATGGCGGAGCATTCATTGCATATTCATATTAATCCGTTAAAAAAGGAACAATGCCGAACCGCATAATGTTAATCATAGTGCTGCATGTTTATTTTATTTTATATTAATTATAGGCAATACCATTAGGTAATATACAATTCTTAACATAATATAAAAATCCATGAAATATAAAATTAGGTGCTTCACTTTTAAAGGTATTTACAGCATACACGAAATAATATAATATTGATATAATTACTTTATTTACGCGTTATTACAACCTCAGCCTCCGTGGCACAGTGGGCGAGTAGCCGGCTGCGAAGCGAGAAGCCGTGGGTTCAATTCCCACATCGAAAAAATGTTTGTCTGATCCACAAATATTTGTTTCGGGTCTGTGGGACCGCAAGTCCCTCGTAGTTTCTGATACCCACGATACAGGTTAACCTAGTGTGGAGTCAGGCCTATGTGTGTGACTGTTGGGTGTATTTATTTATTTATTTATGTACCAAATTTCCAAATGACTGGTACAATTTTACTGGCTTCAATATCCTACAAACCGAAACAGTGCTGCTGTGTTACCATCATCATCAGTGCTTAACTTTAGGCGAGCGACCAGCTCGATAAAACAAAGATGAAAGCTAGTACTTATTAATCAGCACAAACCGTTGGGATTTCGTTACTTTTTTATCATACTGGTATACAGTTACATCATACTTAAATTACAAGTTATTAACGAGTGGCGGTGGGCCGCCCAACTTCTGTAATTACAGCGAAATTGTATAAATTATTGTGATATTAAGTTCTACCTCCAATTTGCACGCCTACTTAATTTGAGAGAGAATTTTAATAATGATATACATCTCGTATTACTGATGTTAATTTAATTTATGAAAGTTCAAAAGATGACCGCCCACGAGGTGGTAAGACGAGTGCTTTATTTGTTAGAAATAAAGTTTAATGAATTACTAATTGTAAAAAGGGCACATGTCTGCGTAAGCACGAACAAGCACGAACAAGAAAGCCAAAATGTAACTGTTATGGCATTAATAAAAAAGGCAATGTTTTACATAAGGGAAAATTTTATTGATGTTTGCAATAAGAATATGTTTTTTTTTTTGTAAATAAACTCAACTTTACAGTGTATTAGGTTAAAAATTATTAAAGTTTTTGACTAAATGTTTAACATGTGGCCTTTTAGCAATTAGTGATTTAAATATTAATATAACAAAATAATGCAAAATATACTTAAATGTATGTTTTATCATCTTGTTTTGTTATGCTATATGTATGCATGTATGTAGAAAAAATAAATGGTCTAAATGGTTTTTAAAGTAGAGGTCGGGCCAACAAGCAAGCGTGCTCTGTTTAGTGGTCTTCAATAAACAAATTTTTTAACCTAGATAATTTTATATGACGGTAAATTCGTCATAGATCCTGAAGCCGAAAACAAAACATTATTTCAGATCCCAAAAACTACCTGCACGTACCCCCGAGCCTTGAAGGGTGTTCAATGCACTGAGAGGGCGTGAGGACATGTTTAACGGGGTTAATGGCACGGTGGTTAAACAGGGTGGCGCGGGAGGGTGCAACGCCATCCCTTTGTTTGTGGCTGATTGACTGAGGGTATTTTTAAAGGCTTTGTTAGCTAATCACTGTAGCGTACGGTAGATAGTCACAGGTGAATGCAGATACTGCACTATTTTGTGTTATAATGGCATAAACTGAGCTGCTTTAACTCAAATTAAATTTTATTAATACATACATACATACACACTCACGCCTATGTCCCATAGGGGTAGGCAGAGACTATTGAGTACCACAAGCTACGATCCTGACACACCTCTTTCGCCTCTTCCACATTCATACATCTTCTCATACATTTTCGTCGGTTTTTTTTTCTCATTTTATTAATGTAGTCTTAATATTGTAAATCAGTTTTGAAAAGAGCAACGTTAAAGTTTCTTGTCTGTTCTTCTCTAGCGAAACAGCATTCCGAACTGGCGGTAGAGTTAAAATTTGACTGAATCTAAATGATGTATAACATTATATGAATTCAATAAATAGTTTGAATTTTGAATTTGAATTTTAGAGAGAGCATATTCTATGTAAAAAAATTAAGTGTCACACGTTTTTCAGAATTTAAGTGTCTGTTTTCCGGGCGTAACAGGTAAACCCTTTTTTAGAGGGGCTTTCATTGTTAGATTCAAGACTTTTCAGAGAGTAATTGAGGCCACCTATTATCTCGGAAATATTTCGGGCCACTGTAGGAGCGGAGTAGTAGCATGCGGGTGAAACCGCGAGGGGAACCTAGTTGTAAATAAAAACATATAGCTCTTGACAGCCTTTGTGACGCAGTAGGTGAATAGCCGGCTGTGAGACCAGAAGCCACGAATTCCATCCCCGCATCAAGACTCGATTATTTTGTGGTCCACAACTATTTATTGAAACAAAGGACCGTAAGATTGATCCAAGACCGTAAGATCTTTATAGTTTCTTTTCTTTATGCCTACGACACAAAACTTGTATCTTTTATTATATTTTATTTAAAACAACAAACAGTAGTACAGCGTATCTTAGATATAATTGTGGTTATTTGGAATGTTTATGTAAGTGTACAACCCACACCATTGTTCCCAGATTAATTAACAAATCGTCGTTCTTCTTAGGCCGCTATTTCACCATAGCCCATTTTCCGTTTCGATGTTTTGTTGACTTTAAGACTTTGAGGTTAGATAAGATTAATATATATAATCTTATGTCACAGCATGCTGTGAACTAGGACCATAGAAATAATTATGTTGCTATTACACTGTTATATATTTCTCATATATCTATGAGCTATTGAAGTAGAATCATTTTTACATAATAGTGGAATAGCAGCCTTCGGCTGAGGTTAGGACTATGTGTGTGACTATTGTGGGTACATTTATTTATTATTGGGAAAATTGCCATATGCACAGCAGCATTCACAAGTGAGGTGTGCAAAGGTCTTAGCAAGTTGAAATTCATTGTCTCTTACTCCTATGGGAAATAGGCGTGAGTACATGTACTGATGTATGTATTAACACAGTACATATAATATGTTTTGAAGGCTATAAAAACAAAAGCTTAACCCTAACATTTTACATTAACACAAACTAACTTTTACATCGTCAGTAAAGTTTTAATGTTAATATTGTTTAATACAATTATTATAGTGAATATAAACTCTTATCATTGTTAGTCCTTTATTTTACAACACAGTCGGTTATAAAGTTAGTTTTACATGAAATTTTATCCTTAACAAGAAAAGTTGCGTAACTGCCTGTACGTTAATCTCGAATGGCCGTTATAGAATTCTGTATTCATAATTTTTGTAAACGAACCACGGATTATCCGTAAATTATGATCTATGACATAAACCCTATTTAAAATACACCTTGTTAACAGCATTTGTTTTTAAATTGGGGCCGGCAAATGAACATACGCTTCACCTAATGGTAAATTATCTTCACCGCTCAGCCCGCGACCCATGAACATCCACTATACCTGAAGAATTATGGACGAGTTGCCGTCCTTAAAGGAAGGGATCGGGAAGGGGAGGATTTGGGCCTCCGGGTATCTCACTCATCGTACGAAACGCACGCAAGTTGCTACTTCACGTCGGTTTTCTGTGAGACAGTGTTAACACACCGGTCGAGCTGCATTTATGCTGTAGACAAAATTGACTACACCGTGATTAGGGATTGCAATCCGGCGTCATTTACAGTCCGGCCGGATCCGAGCAGATTCCCATCATTCCGGCCGGATCCGGTCGGATCCGGCCGGATTGATCAAATCAGGATGATTTTCGCTTTTTAGTAGTCACTGTAAGTAAGTGTCACTGCACTTATATGTAGGTAGTTTATAAAAAATAAATCACAGATATATAAAATCAACTTTATTTCCTGTTATTTCTTGTTAAGACAACAAGAAAACAATTAAAATTTAGTAGTGTAGGTAACTAGTAATAATTTTAGACGTAGCTCAGACTTTCTAGATTTCACTTTCACAGATAGATCAATTTAAAAGTAACAATTAACAATATTAATTATCAAGTACTTAACTATAATATCTAATAGATACAATTAACCTTACGTAATTAAATGAAATGAGATCAAAAGCATTATTATAGTATTTGAGAATGCTAACAAACAAGCCTTATAGGTATTTATGACAGATACCATCATGATTTGATGAATCTGTCGAACGAATTAATGGCACAAATTATCACAATAGTGAGTTTAGAACTCTTTAGTTTAATCAACTTACGATAAATAATTATTTTAAGTAATAATTGTAAGAAAATAAAAGTATTAAAAGAAAAACAATATTCATTTTGAAAAAAGATCGTAGAAAACAAATATTGTTAATTGTGTTAAACGACTTCTAATAGAGCTGCAAATATAGCCTGCGGCCGAAAAGGCCCTTGGAAAAGTATGCGGGGGAGCGAGCGGGGTGGTACTGGCGAAGAGTAGTGAGGCGACTCGACGACGAACGACTCGCGCGCAAGAACACCACGCGCAATGCATTTAAAGAGTACCTACTCATGCAACAGCATTATTATGTTGCCATAAACTGCTAGCACCGGATCCGGTAACTGTTAAATGATGCCGGATCCGCCGTATTACCGGATCCGTTTTTCCGGATTGCAATCCCTAAACGTGATTCTACCCCTTACAAAACCAATTATAATTATTTAACGTTTTGTTACTTATCATCTAAGACTCGCGCCATATTACGACGAAGTTATTTAACGTCTGTATTAACCTTAATATACTTTTTGAATTTTTGTCTAAAAATAAGTTAACTCCCCACAGGGGTTGATGTCAGGCAGTCGCCGGCTGTAAAAACTACAAGCCAAATCTTTCTGTTAAAAGCATGTTGCGCCGACCCCACTGCGAGTGGAATAAGGCAAGGTAGAAGAAGAAAAATAATTTTAAAATAAAACATCGGTAGCGTCTTATAATGACGTGACTCCTAGATAATACGATTTTAGGATGACAGCGATAAAAAAAACACCAAGTAAAAAAAAAGCCGAATTGAGAATTGGTTCCGTCGATTTTCCTGTTTCATGGTGTCATATGTTCATGATTTTGCCAATGTCGAGTATTAACTATTATAAAGATCAAAATGTATTATTGGATTTGAACCTACGTCGATACATCCAAACTTCACAATAACCACTGCGCCAAATCACACATTATAAAATCAATACTGACAGCATTTGAAAGCGTTTATTTTCAATATCATCGAGTCTTCGGTGACATTTTTTCAGCAGACAAATGTCCTGTGTAACTGGAATAGCTTCGCTGGAAATATGAGCTTACATCATTCATGACATGTTGGTATGTACCCGTCTCATAAAGCTTATATTTTATTGCTTACTAGCCTTTGCTCGCGGCTCCGCCCGCGTGAACGGCCTTTTCCGGGTTAAAAAGTAGCCTATGTTACTCAGTGAGCTTTATAACGGCATAATATTTTTTGAAATCGGTTCAGTAGTTTTAAGTTTATTCGTTACATACAACAGTACAAATCTTTCCTCTTTATAATATTAGTATAGAAATATAGATATATTACTTTAAAGTCGTAGAGCCAAGCTATAGACATTTTGATCTACGGCGAGAATGAGCCGGTTCGACCAGGGCAGTCCCACTCTCTCATAGAAAACCGGCGCGACGGCATTGCAGCTTGCTGTGGTATTTCGTACGGTGAGTGAAATTTTCAATCCCAATAACCTATATTCATACATACATACATACGCACTCACGCCCGAGGTAAATTGTGTCAGAAATGTGTGAAAAATTACAAAGATAGAAATTGAAAAGTGAATAATTTAAATAAATACCTTAATGTATAAATTAGGCTCGATTTCATATAGATACAAAAAGAGTTCTTAAAGTTGTTTTCAAAATTATAACAGTTCAAATAGAACTTTCATTCAAATATTAATTAAAATCAACTTGGAATCACATTCTGTGTGTCATAAATCATAATAAAAATACTTACAAAGGAAAATCTCTTAACAGATTACTTAACTATATTCCTGTCTACATTTAACGTCAAATACGACCAGAGGAACCTTAGAAATACTTGAATTAAATTTTTTATTCAGATGAATAATTAAATAATTCGAGAGTATTCCATACAAAAATAGATTAAAGCATAGTATTACCTAGCACATATTTAACCAACCTTGTCTATTTAAATCAAGTTACATAATAAACAAGCATCACTGAAAAGTTACAACACAGTTACAGCTGCAATACGGACGCGGGCGGTCCAACGCCATCTACCGGCAACAATCGGATACTGCGGCGAGAAGTACCGTCAACTCACCAAATATAGTATCCCACAATCACTCTAAAGTCAGAAGTAGCACAGAGTCACTAACACTGATTTTATTTGAGAATTGAAAGCGCGAGAGGGTGGGTGCGTGCGCTCTTGCCCGGTGCGTCGGGCGGACTGCCGCGGCGCACCCTCCGCCCATGCGCGCCAAACCTAACCCCGTTACGAGTCACCCTCACACAGAGCAGATAGCACTAGATGGGACACTTCTAGTGTCAATGTCGATGTGTTGAGACAATTCTAAGAATCAACGAAATGTTCGACCCTCTATAAGTGTTCTAATTTAAGAAATTCTACGTAAAAGGATTACTGTTCTTACTGAAACAACACATATAGCCATGCAGATGATTAATATTTATTTTGCGCCCGTTGCAACTTATTTGTTAAATAAACATTTTGATTTGATTAATTTTGAAAACCATATCCGGCTCGAAGGACCATATAATTACCCGTAACATTGTAATTATAAATATTCTTTGTCAATACATTTCGCATTTTTTTACGAATCGTTAATGAAGTAACATAATATAATAAAATAACGAAACAAATAGATATTTATAAAGCTATTCAACATTACTCAATAAAATAATATTGCAATACAATTCACCAAACACATTTTCACATAAATTAAACGCAACTTAACCCGCATCGAACAACACCACATACATAAAAGAAAAGCGTAGAAAATTCAATTCTAGTTTCCTATACAGACTGTAGAGCCCTATTGACCTAATACGGGTGAAACTTGCAGCCGAAATAGGCCACGGTACGGATTCTAACGACTTCAGTACTTAAGATCTCTAATGAGTATTTCAGATCTTATAATCGTCCATATTTGGATTATCTAAGAGTGTACTCTGAGTTTGTATATACATACATACGCACCCACGTCTGTAATCCCCAAAGGGGTAGGCAGAGGTGTAACCAGTATACCTACATTTCGCCGAGCGTGTCTCCGTCCCACGATGTAATAGGGGGCGAGCCTATCGCCATACCAGGCACAAATTCCAGACTCCGGGCTGATACTGAGCATTTCGTAATAGAAAAACCCAATACCACTTTACCCGACCCGAGTATCGAACCCGAAATCTCAGCGTTAGTCTCAATCGTAACGCGTACGCATTACAACTGCGCCACCGAGGCAGTCTTGCAGTTTGTATAATTTAACGATTAAATCCATTTCGTCAGTATCCGCAGTGCATCGGATTGTGAAGCATGAGGCCGAGGTTCGATACCTGCTCCGGGACATGGCTGTGTAATCCGTCAATATTGGGTCTAGGTGTTGTGGATCCGAAAGTTCCCTGTATTTTCTGATACTCAACACTAGACTTGTACTGTGGGGGGGATCAAGACTACGTGTAATAAATAATAATAATTCACCCAACAGTCACACACATAGCTCAGACCCCACACTAGGTAAACCTGTGTCGTGGGTATCAGGAACTACGAGGGACTTGCGGTCCCACAACACCCAGACCCGAGACCAATATTTGTGGTTCACACAAACATTTGTCTCGGTGTGGGAATCGAACCCACGGCCTCTCGCTTCGCAGCCGACTACTCGCCCGCTGCGCCACGGAGCTGTGTGTGACTATTGTATGCCTACCTACCTGTACCAATGCCACATTGACACTGTTTTTCTATGAACGTATTAGTTATAACGTAAATTATTTAAGTTTAGTAATAACAAATATAAAAATGTATAAAAAAAAATGACAAACATTCAAAAGACCTACGGCTGAGTTTCTTGGTGCTTCTTCTCAGACCAGTGGGCATTTGCGAAGCACCGGTAGATTCCAAACTCGACGTGTAAAAGTGCCCTTGGCGGCTTAATTACTGAATAAATGATTTGATTTTGATTTGTATGTAATTTAATTAGTGTTTCGTATATTTTAATGTTTATTCATTTAAAATAAAACGCTTTGTAGTACATAAAATATAAACAAGTGGGTCGTAAATGAATCGGGAGACTTTTATTGCTTTCCATTATTCAGTATTAAAGTGTTTTAATTTGAGCATTACTTGAATTACAAAACAAGTAATATAATTCAAAGAAGTATTTACCGTTATTTTTCATTAACGTGATCTAAGGCTCGCATCAGACTAAGACGTATTTGACGGTGGCGATGTCCCTTAGTCTGTTTATTTTCCCATAAAAAAATGCAACTTCATCAGCAAATGAAATTACTGGGCATTATGAGATTAATATCTTATGTCGCGCGTTGACGAGCGCAGTCCAGTGCCAAGCAGTACTTCATAATTCGAAGTTCTGATTGGTGTTGCTTCTGTTTATGGGCAGGCGTGACGGTAACCAGCAGGCGAGCGGCCTGCCCGTCTCGTCATTAACGCTTTTAATAAAAGAAAATATTAATAAAATAAAACAGCGGTAAAATAATTGTGCGAACGAGAGTGAAGCCTCTCAAGGCATCCTATTTACGTCTCGGACGACGTTTAGCAAGGAACTTATTATTGTAACACTTGTAGCGCCAGTCCGGCTGCCGGCTGGGGAAACAAGCTTCATTTTCTTAAACATATTTTTTCTTTCCTGCCTCGGTGGCGCAGTTGTAATGTGTACGCGTTACGATTGAGGCCAACGCTGAGGTCTCGGGTTCGATCCCCGGGTCGGGTAGTGGTATTGGGGTTTTCTATCACGAAATACCCCAGTATCAGCCCGGAGTGTGGAATTTGTGCCCGGTATGGCGATAGGCTCGCCCCATATCACATTATGGGACGGCGATGCGCTCGGCGAAATGTGGGTGTACTGATTACACCTCTGCCTACCCCTTCGGGGATTACAGGCGTGAGTGCGTATTGCGTATATTTTTTGTTTATTTTATGCTCAGAATTAATAAAGACGCCCTCGGTGGCGCAGTTGTAATGCGTCGAACGACTGAGGCTGACGCTGAGGTCTCGGGTTCGTTCCCTGGGTCGGGTAAAGAGGTATTGGGTTTTTATATTACGAAAAGATTAGTATCAGCCCGGAGTCTGGAATATGTGCCCGGTATGGCGATAGGTTCGCCCCCTATCACATCATGGGACGGAGATACGGTCGGCGAAATGTGGGTGTACTGGTTACACCTCTGCCTACCCCTTCGGGGATTACAGGTGTAAATGCGTATGTATGAATTAATAAAGGCTCGTTTTGAAGTACGCGACTGAGACAGGAAACCGCGATGCGAGTCAGGTGATAGTGACACGTTCGCTTTGTATGGAAAGGGTGCGCATCGCGCTCTCCTATCTCGCTCACATTCTCCAAAACGTATCTAAACAATTGCATAAATACAAACTCTCGCATATCGCTGTTTCATGTCGCAGTCGCGCACCTCAAAACAGACCTAAAGAACGTGGAATATAAAAAGTTTACGGGATATTCCTTCCAGAATTGGACACAAACTTTAATTAACCCGAAGCATTCCTAAACACACAAATTTAAGAATTTTACATACGAGCCACGCAAATGATGCGCGAATTATGCGCTACAAGCATTAAACATAAAAAATCCAGAGAAAACTCAACTGAAGTGGTGCTAAAAATATGTGACGCGAAAAATACTATTGGTCGACATTAAATCTCGTCACAAACAAGCCACTGCTTCCCCACATGTGGTAGTACTATAAAATGGAATCAGTATCGTATCAGAAGCCGGCGTCGTAAAACTGCGATGAAAACATATCGACGACGCGACGGTTCGAGTATTGTTACAATGCAAACGCACTCGCGACATTTCACCGCAACCAGTCTTTAACGTATACTACTACACAAGCTGCGCACAAGAAATTGTGCCACTAAGTTACGGTCAATTGACCGTAACTCAATATTACCATCTCGCTTACTCTCAACTAGAACTCGCGCTCCGTGTCTATAAGCTGTCAAACTCCCGCGTTATGTGACGCAATTTTACTTATAAACAGCCCGTCTAGTAGTGTACATTAAATTCTTTAACTACAACCATATTTTTTTTTTGCTGATAATCATAATACTGTCCTACTTTGTATAAATCTATCTTCTATCTATAAAAATGGATACCATTCACTCACTTATGATTAATCACGATATCTCAAAAACTACTAAAACTAGGATCATGAAATTTGCTCTGACAATAGTTGGTGTAATGCAGGTATGAAAGGATTTTTTAACATTTTAATTTTAAAAGGTTGAATTTTGTGTGAAACTTTTTTATGGAACGGTATACCACTGTGAAATTGAGCACAAATATTTCTTATTAAAAATAATGAAACAACTGTTTCACATTTTTGTAAAATTCCACTTCCAAAAGGTGGGGTTTTTCCGTTACTGGGTACAGAAATAATCTTATTTGACGTTTATGTAAGAATACACATTTTAAATATTGTAATGCTATATTATGTTGAGTCGGGCCGGAACAGGCTATTGGATATTGGCAAAAACATTAAAAAAAATAACAAAGACGAAGAAGATTTAACAATAATTAAAATTAATTCACGATCCGAGTGCGACCGAAAAAAAATTGGACAGGTGCGGAAAACAAACTCTACTTTTCATGTAGTCAAACAAGATCACAGAGTGATCGCAATTGATAGCCTCCCTGGCGCAGTGGGCGAGTAGCCGGCTGCGAAGCGTGAGGCTGTGGGTTCGATTCCCGCACCGAGACAAATGTTTGTGTGACCCACAAATATTTGATTCGGGTTTGGGTGTTGTGGGAGCGCAAGTCTTTCGTAGTTTCTGACACCCACGATACAGGTTAACCTAGTGTGTGGTCAGGACTATGCGTGTGACTGTTGGGTGTATTTATTTAATTCGAAGCTTCCGCGTCCTATACACGATGACAAACCAACCGATGAACAACCAAGTAATACTACATAGCATACACTATACAGTCAAACAAACGCGTTCAGAAATCGATTCCGCATTTCCCGGGGCATACTTCGAGCGCAATACCGTGGCGCGGGCAATGCGTTCAACTCGAAGAAAAGTTACCAACAGCTCCCCGGAGAAATACGAACTCGGCCCGTTGCAGTGATAAAATATCATTCCAACCGAGGGAAGCCACAGCCCACAATGGACTACTACTTTTTTTTTTTTTACTAACCCTTTATTATATACGTCCCACTGCTGGGCACGGGCCTCCTCTACTGAATGAGAGGGGTTAGGCCTTCAGTCTACCACACTGGCCTAATGTGGGTTGGCAGACTTCACATACCTTCAAAATTCTTATGAAGAACTTCTCAGGTATGCAGGTTTCCTCACGATGTTTTTCCTTCACCGTTAAAGCAAGTGATAATTAACAATTAATATACACATATACTACTACTACTAATTTGAATAACCAGAATGGTATAAAAAGCTTTGCTCCACATTGAATATTGATAATCCAACCTACTACTATAAATGTGAAAATTTGGATGTCCATGAGTTTCTGTGTTTGTGGATGTGTGTTAGTCAATCACGCCTTAACCCATGAACGGTTTTGTATGAAATATGGCACCAGGGTTAAGAAAGAAAGACAATTTATTAGTCACAGATCACAATAAATTTACAGTAAAACAATACTAACTAAAAACCATCAATATGGGTTTGACATTTGCGCGTCGCGAATGTGACGATTCCTCTGATATTATGACTGTTCTTAGGCGGCGGTGATCACTTACAAACAGATGACCCGCTTGCTCGTTTATCCCATCTTCATTAAATAATTGACTTCAAAGCCCATCAAATCGAAACATAACAATGCTTACACAGTGTTGGTGGTCGGCAGTAATAGAAAAAGCGGCAGTACCATACGAGGCATATAAATAATAAAAATAAAATGTATTTATTTCAGGCAAAATAACCCATAGTACAAACAAACAAATCAAATCATATCATATAAAGTAGCTACCGAGAAATCTCGAGTACCAATGCAAACCCCTTCGGTTCGCTTCGTAGTTGGGACTCAGGTACCAATAAGTATAAAGAACCCTACCAAGCATCACGACGCAGCAAACGATTCATTAAGTTTTGGTATCTACATACGGGTCGAATACAGATCCTCCTTTTTAAGTCGGTTAAAATACGCACCGGCCTTTTCGCCTTTCCGTACCGAATTATTTACAGCCAGAATATTCATGTACAAAATGATACTTCAATTCATCTTTTTGCTACTTTAAAGTTACCTATTATAGTTAGTTAACTATCCCCTAGTATAGGGGATAGTTTAGCGTGAAGACGTTCCAAAACGACAACTCATTGTTTTGTGAAATTAAATGTTTATATTTGATGTTTATCTGCGTTTCTTTGTGGGTTTTTATAGACATAATTATAACTTCCAACCACCGAAAAGTGGTAGAACTACGCTGTAGGCAGTCTTCAAAAAGCTGTCTCACAGAAAGACGGCCTAAAGTGGTAACTTTCCTGGTTCATTTTGTACATTGTGTGAGATGGACTCACAATTAATTATTATTGTTCCAAAGTACACATTTTTAAACGTCTGGGTTATTTGGAAAACGTAGCGTAATAAAATAAGAAATTCTTTATAACATAGCTTGGCTTTAATAATATTATTAAGCGAATGTCGCACTGCGTTCACTGAACATATTTCTTCAGCTAGATATTATACATTCCTTCTATAAATAAGTTTCACTACTCAACTGTATTACTATTGTATTGTACTGTTATTTAATAAGTTAACCATCAGATATTAATGGACGAACCTTTGCTCGCGTGATTACTCAAAAATTACTTTGAATATGACTGCCTCTGTGGCGCAGTTGTAATGCGGCTGACGCTGAGGTCTCGGGTTCGATCCCGGGTCGGGTAAGTGACATTGGGTTTTATATTACGAAATGCTCAGTATCAGCCCGGAGTCTGGAATTGTGCCCGGTATGGCGATAGGCTCGCATCCTATCCCATCATGGGACGGAGATACGCTTGGCGAAATGTGAGTGTATTGGTTACACCTCTGCCTAACCCTTCGGGGATTACAGGCATGAGGGTGTATGTATGTATGTACTTTGAGTATTAAACCAACCCAAAGAACATCAAAATTATTTTATCAATCTTCTTCCTATATTGATTTTCCGTTACCAGCAAAATTTGAAAATAAAAATCCGTATTTTTTTCAAACATATCTCAAATCAAAACAAGGAGAGACAGTTTTAATCTTATTTTTTATATCTCGGTATCCTGAAATCGAATAAAAGAAAAGTAACGGTGGACCATTAACGTTTTTTCCACACGAAGGAGACCGGCCACCTGCACAGCAGCGGTGGCGCACCCGTGTTTTAATAAAGATTTATGGATCGGAATTAAACAGGGAGCATCGAGTGTCAAATAATATTTCTTGCTGACTTAAATAACCGAAATGGAAATCAGTAAAGTAGAATAAATGGAATATTACACTTATTAGTTATTACAAACAAATGTATTGGTTGCAGAAGTTTTAAAAATAGACTTAAAAGGTTTATTTATTTTATTGATAATATTGTAATAACGCTGACTTGAATGTTGTATGCACCTGTAAGGATTGGTCATTTTGTCTTAAGATATAAGATAAGATATGTTGCCGACAGCTCCGTGGCGCAGCGGGCGAGTAGTCGGCTGCGAAGCGAGAGGCCGTGGGTTCGATTCCCACACCGAGACAAATGTTTATGTGAACCCCAAATATTGGTCTCGGGTCTGGGTGTTGTGGGACCGCAAGTCCCTCGTAGTTCCTGATACCCACGACACAGGTTTACCTAGTGTGGGGTCAGAGCTATGTGTGTGACTGTTGGGTGTATTATATATATATATATATATATATATTGTAATTTTTAAATGAAACAATCGATGGTGAATCTAATAAATAAATAAGGATAGTATTATAAAATGTAGTCTAATTTGAAACTTTTGTCTTTCGGTTTTCCTATCGGCCGGTTTATATGGGTTACCATAGTAACTAGTTGATATAAATCTAGCTTAAAGTTAATCTACGTTTCAAGGCGAAAAAGTCCAAAAAATATTTTATTATTGAATGTTTGATTTGATTTGAAAGTATTTTGTATAATTGTAAAATCTAGGTCTGTATTTCTGGAAATATTAAACTAAAGTTGACTTATTAAAAAAAATCTTTATACTTGGAATCCTACCTACGCTTAACACTGACTGATTTCCATATTTTGCTAATCCTCGAAATTACTCCAAGAAGTACAATCGTTATTATTCTCATCAAACCAATATGGTCCGTTCATAAAAAAGCGAGTACACAAAAAAGTTTACCAATAAATCCCAAGCAATTTAAGCAAGGTAAAAAAACGGTCTTAGCATAGGAACTCAAGATATCCCGACTATGTACAGCCCGACTTCGACGGTAACTTTAAAACTGGCGAATTTTAAGAGTTTTATTGGCGTGCAACGCTCGGGTCTGCATAAAGCCCGGTCCCACAGACAGATATCTAAGTAGATGACGTAAGTACTTTAATCTTTATGTAAATCATTTATCACATTTTTTGGTGTGGTGGTGTGGTGTGGTGGAGGTCTTCCAAAGTAGTTCGAAAGACTTGAGCCTCTTTGAAAGTTTTTACAATCCTGTACGGCGTGGTAAGGCATTTTTCGTATATTCGACGGGCATCTTAATGGAATAACGTCGAGAGAGGACTAATCAGTGTACGCGTGCTCATGATATCGAGCACGTAAAGTATACGATAAACTTACATCGTCTAGTTAGAACTATGTCTGTGCCCAGTCCACTTTGCGGGGAAATCGCCAGTGCACCACTGCTAAGTTAATGCCAACCCTATTTCATAAAGTTTAGGATTTATTTTTGCTTGTATTACACCGTCTTGATACTGAATATTTATCTTACGCACATGAAAAGGGTTCAGGTCCGACGGAGTAACCCGAAGAATATATTTTTTATTTGGTACTGAAAGCGGTGGCGAGCGTCCGGTTTTCTAATTAAATATCCTTTGAGAGCTAACGTTAACCATTCATAGATCACATTAGTCGCTGAAAAAACTCTCAGAGTTCCTATTTATGATTGTTTGGTGTTGTCTGCGACGTCGAAGATAAACACCAGGAATTTCGATTTTGAAGTCGTTCGGTCACGTTTTTTTTAAGAAACTATAAAATTACGTCGGTCGCAAATGACTGTGATAGATTATACCAACAGGGAAACGACTAGCTTCCTTAGAGGGAGATCAGACAGACTCACTACGGGGAATGCTCAAGATCTGGCGAAGCAGATGTTTCTAAGAAGAACAATGGCGGACCCTTTTTTTATTGCGCTAGATAGACAGACGAGCGAGCGGCCCACCTGATGGTAAGTGGTTACCACCGCCCATGGACCTCATCAGCAATGCCACCTTACCTTGGCAAAGGCCGGGATAACGCCAGACAGAACCAGTAGGAGTTGTTTGGTATAGTATTTTGTTTTACCAAAAGACAAAAATTGGCGGCGAACTAGTATATGATTCACCTAAAGGATCGCAACTGCCCTTAAATACCCACAATGTCAGAGGAACCGTGGTTCGTTGAGGATCTCTCAGTAAAAGGGATTGCGAGACAATTTGGGTTGTTGTTCGAGTCTCAGGCAAGCTGACTAATGGAACGAATTACAACAGTAGGCTGTGGAAATCATTGAAAGTATAATTTTTATTTTAATGTTCAAGCGACCAGCTGCCGTATAATACACCATGTCGATTGTTTTTTTTCTTTGTGATATTGGGTAAGCTACAATTTAACAAGTTTTTAGTTAGGAGGATATACATACATACATAAACTCACGCCTGTTTCCCATAGGGGTAGGCAAAGACAACGGATTTCCACTTGCTACGATCCTTGCATACCTCATTCACCCTTATTAAATTTTTCATACATGCACGTCGGCATAGGGTACTCCTGACCTGGCCTTTCTCGAGAATATCTCCAACTTGATCTATGAAAGTTCGCCGAGGCCTTCCCCTCCCAACTGTACCATTCACACTCGCCATGGATATTTGTTTCGTCAATCTTCTTTCATCCATCGTCTCTACATGCCCAAACCATCTTAGTATTCCTTTCTCAATCATCATCACTACATCCTTTCTCACACCACACCTCTCTCTTAACTCACTATTTCCTACTCTATCTCTCATAGCTACACCACACATACTTAGGAGGATATGATTGTATATTTTTTTTCTACTTGCGTGGGAGGCTACCACTGCTTATCACCCCCACGGAACCGCAGCACGCGTTCATGAGGCTTTATGATACTATTCCCTGATGCATCTCGCCAATAATCGCTTGAGAGGAACTTGGTCATGTAAATCTGTCACTGGCTCATGGACTACATTTGGACTAAGTGGTGAGAGAATGAACGGGTCGACTTGACCCGCAGACAAAACTGGCTTCATCGTAGTTCTGCCACTCAATTCTCCAATGTGCTTTATTTATTGATTATTTTTATTCGCCTGAACAATGACACTAACAAGTCCCTCTGATGGTAAGCGCCATGTCTGTCCATAAATAATACCAACAACATTCAATACGTTGAAATGAAATTAAATGAAATGAAATAGTTTTATTCATCAAGTAGGCAATTAAAATAGCGCTTATGACAAGTCAGTACAAAATAAAGAAACTTATGTAAGTACAGAAATCATATCAGCTAATATATACATAACATACATAGCATCGTCAAAATACACTGGGCAACTATAAAGTTTACAATATTTTTATATTAGTCCAGGATTATTAAGTATTATTATTATTGTTATTTTTTCTCTGTTTTAAAGGTCGATTTGGACCATAGGCATTACCGAAACGGCACGTGGTTTAAAACTACCACCGGATCCAAAACGACCCAACCTGAGAAGACCCGGCGAAACAAACTCAGTGGGCTTACTTTTGGTCCGACTTATCATACCAAAATAAATTTGGGAAATAAAAAGTCCTATTTTTATTTTAAGGTGATTGATACGGACCATGTGTACCTCTAAATTGTTGTTTTAAAACTGCCACCGGATCCAAACGCGACCCTGTCTGAGAAGACCCGGCGAAACAAACTCAGTGGGCTTGTTTTTGGTCCCATTTCTATAATCTCAACAATAATGACATATCAATTTAAAATTGCCAATTTTTATTTTACGTGATCGGTCGTCTTTTTTATTTGGTATTTAAATTTTATTAATACATTTATTTAATATATTGTTTTAGTGTAGGTATTTAATATTATTGTGCAATTTATTTATATCGTACTTACTTGAACATATTATATATTATTTACATTTATTAAATTTTGTCTTTCCTGCATTTAACAAAAGGTTATTTGCAGAGAACCAATTTCAGATTAAATTAAGACTATTGTTGGGTGTAACCAGATCTTCATCCTTACGGTTTACTTTAAATATTAACGACGTGTCAGAGTCGTGTCGACGTGTGACACTATGTTGTCATTTTTTCTACCATGTAAGGGAGATCATTTAAATAAACTAAGAATAGAAAAGGGCCCAGAATGGAACCCTGTGGAACCCCTATTTTGACTGAAGATCCTACTGAAGTGACACCGTCAATATAAACCCTTTGTTCCCGACCTCATAAGTAGGATATTACAAGATCAAGTGATGTGCCACAAATTCCGTAATATTTGAGTTTAGCAATAAGGGTTTGGTGGTCGACACAGTCAAATGCCTTGGAGAGATCACAGTACACCCCTAGAGCATCCTGCGATCCCTCCCAGGCCTCTAACACAGATGTCATTAAAGCTGATCCAGCATCTTGAGTAGACCGATTTTTTGTAAACCCAAATTGATTCTTATGTAATATCCTATTCCTATCAAAATGCACCAGCATTTGGTCCAGCATGATTTTTTCAAAAACCTTACTAAGAGCTGTTAATATAGATATAGGTCTATAATTTGAGGCGCTGTTTACACTGCCCTTCTAAAAATTGGCACAATTTTGCTTATTTTCATTAAATCGGGAAAAATACCGTCACTTACACAAGAATTGTTGAATTACAAAGTACGGCACGGCACTGCGCTCGTAGCCCCAACACATAAGAAGTTAAGCTTCCTAATGTTCTGTAATTACACAATAGCTATTTCTATACGAACGGGACTTCCACACGAACATCGAATGAAAAAACTAAAGTCACCCTGATACATTGGATGCCAAGTAAATTGAAGAAAGATGCTACTTAGGGAGGTGGTATGTCCTCGTATGCGAGAGACCGTCCGCGTTGGTACCACCGCTTTGTCTATTTTTGCCGACAACCAGCACTGTTGTGTTTCGGTCCATATTACATTAAAGCCGGTGAAATGACTGGAAATTTTAAGGCCTAACATATTAATCGAATAACATAACCATCCTACAAATGTCGCACGCCGCAATGCTCATGCAGCGAATGACCAGCTGTTAAGAGTTCGTTCACCTCACTGGTGTCGCGTGATACAGCCTTCGTGCTCACCTGACCTAGCTTTTAATACATGAACTACACGTTTGCTAGAGCATTAGAGCTGTGTGTTTAGCCACGCGCGGAATTTGTAGTTTATTTTTTTATTAGAGCCTTTTTATTTTAGCCGGCTGTGAAGCGTGAGGCCGTGGGTTCGATTCCCGCACCGGGACAAATGTTTGTGTAATCCACAAATGTTTGTTTCGGGTCTGGGTGTTGTGGGACCAAGTCCCTCGTAGTACCTGATACCCACGATACAGGTTAACCTAGTGTGGGGTTAGGGCTATGTGTGTGACTGTTGAGTGTATTTATTTTTATTTATCCTACGACAAAGTGATTACACTGCACCTAATGGTAGATACAGTCTAGTCCAAATTCTCCCTCGACGTTAGTTGAAGTTTACTGCTCAGACTGACTCGACTCTGAAATGCGAATCGCGGGAACACGCCACTGTGTTTGAATTTCACCTGGTCTTGCTATCGACTGGGTACTGTTCACTGGTTCAAATCTGCATCAGTATCGAACCCCCCGGTCGCCATACCGGGCACAAATTCCAGACTCCGGGCTGATACTGAGCATTTCGTAATAAAAATCTAAATACCACTTTACCCGACCCGGGAATCGAACCCGAGACCTCAGCGTTGGCCTCAATCGTAACGCGTACGTATTACAACTGCGCCACCGACGCAGTCATGTCGAAAGTCATGTTTAATATTAACTTGAATAAGTTATTTCCTACATTGACTAAGCTACAGGGCTCCAGTTTGTTTGAAAGGAACCGAATGCCAGACATTATATGCTTAACACTACCCTTGCCTCGGTGGCGCAGTTGTAATGCGTACGCGTTACGATTGAGGCCAACGCTGAGGTTTCGGGTCCGATTCCCGGGTCGGGTAAAGTGGTATTGGGTTTTTCTATTACGAAATGGTCAGTATCATCCCGGAGTCTGGAATTTGTGCCCGGTATGGCGATAGGCTCGCCCCCTATCACATCATGGGACGAAGATACGCTCGGCGAAATGTGGGTGTACTGGTTACATTTCTGCCCACCCCTTCGGGGATTACAGGCATGAGTGCGTATATGTCACTACCCTTGCAAAAATAAAAATTAACCCTCAACCGATATCAGTCGGCAGCTCGGTCAGCTAATGGCTAACAAAGCCCGGCCTCGGAGCACTATAAAGTTATCGAGCCTACTAGTGGTTACTGTTGTAGTGTGGTTAAAAATTGAAACAAGTAGCTCAAGGGCACAGTGCTAACGGGTTGGCTTTTTAACCAACACGAGAACTGGAAATATGATTCGATTGATTGATCCCCGGGTGGGGTAAAGTGGTATTGGGTTTTTCTATTACGAAATGCTCAGTATCAGCCCGGAGTCTGGAATTTGTCCCTGGTATGGCGATAGGCTTGCCCCCCTATCACATAAGGGACGGAGATACGCTTAACGAAATGTGGGTGTACTGGTTACACCTCTGCCTACCCCTTCGGGGATTACGCTTTTGAGTGCGTATATAAAAAGAAAGTATTGAACCAAAACAAACTTCCTTTTACCGGAATATCAAACGAAAACGTTCACAAATGATCCCATCACCAAACAAAACATATATTATTTACAAGAGCACCATTCAATATTGAATTTGCCTTTGCCCTTTGAGCCGTGTCTCATAATGATCTGGGCGAAGGTAAAAACGTAGGCATCTTATCAAATTAGAGCTCGCTTCCTCGGATCGGCGACAAAATGGGGACGAACGGAAGAGGACAGCCTCGTTAGTAGTGTTTTCTTTTAATTTTATTGTATAATAGCTTTGTGGGTGGCAAACTGGTTCAATGTACAATTACAAGAGGCAGGCATCGGCAGAGGCACTATATTGTGTTAGTAGCATAAATATACAGTAGCTATTTTTTATATTTTGCAAGTCTCTCGCCTGATGGTAAGCGTCACGCGTGCCCATAAACAGAAGCATCACCACACAGAACTCTGAATTACATACAAAGTACTGTATGGCACGTCATCCCGAGACAAGATGTCAACTCTCATAATCCCCAGTAGTTATACTGGCTTCAATGTCCTTCATACCGGAACAAAATTGTGCTTGCACACTGCTGCTTGGCGACAGAAAGAAAAAAAATATTAGTCACAGATCACAATAAATTTACCGTCAAACAATACTAGCTAAAAACCATTAATATGGTTTTGACATTAGCGCGTCGTGACTGTGACAGGTAGGTGACCACTCAGCGTACTGCTGTGCTGTGGTGCGTACCACAACACAGGGCTGATTTAAAATAGTCAAAGTGGTGGTACCAACGCCACACGGCCTCTCGAATACGAGGGGCCTACCACCTTATGAAGTATGGCAGGAGGCCGCAAAACGAGCAAATGCGTCACCTGATGGTAATTGATTTTTCACCGTGCATGAACACTCACAACATTAGAGAATCATGGATGTATTGCCGACCTTTACTGAGTGAATGAGGATTCAGAATCCCACCCAAATATATCACTCACCGTGCTAAACAACAGTACGCTGCCATGTTATGATAGTTCTCTTTATAAACGTGATGACCGACGAAAAAAACCGAGGAGGTTCTTAATTCGTTGCTTATATTTGTAACTCTGCAAAATGTGAACCGATTTAGATGATTATTTTTTCATTCGAAAAATTATAGCTTAAAGTCAGTACCATTTAAATTTCAAGAAGAAATTCCACCCTTATGGGAGTGAAATCGGGGATGAAATGCTAAATCGTCGTCATTTATGCGGTTTGATGATTCTTTCACTAAAAATAGTACTATAACATCTTTTAAAAAATAAAAACAAATTTTGGGACGATTCTTCTACACTTGAACCATTCAATTCCAATTATAGTACAGAATTTAAACTATTTATTTTTGTTTTGAACATTTTGTTCTTTTTGAGTCGTTTTATTTTTTGTTAAAAAGGTTTTTAGTGATCATATATTTTATCTGATAAATAACGTTTACTTGAAGAAAAAAAATTGGCCCTAAGAGAAAGCGGCACAGAATTCCTTGCACAGTTAAAATGTATTGTATTCCAAGAATTCTAGGTTTCATGAAAATTATAGTTAACTAAAAAAAACCAAGAGTCTTTTATACTATAAAATTAAAGGCACAACAACCAATATATTTTGTGTTTGTATTATTAGTAATTAAGAGTTTAATTGAGTAACACTAATCATGTAATTGAATAAATATAAATTAAAAAATAAAACGTCCCGTCGCATGTTCACTCGAATGTAAGCATTACTGTATTTATTCTTGTATTTCTCATGCAAATGAATTGTAATGTAATTCTTTTTGAGGAATAAATGTCTTAAACCATATATTCAAAGAAAACAGACAATGACATCAAGAGCACCCGCGAGACGAACGAAAAGCCACCAAATAAATTAATGTTGACATTACAATACCTATTGATTACATTTCTAAGGGAATTCTGGTTGAATTATTCCTTTACTAGCTTTTGCCCGCGGCTCCACCCGCGTGAATAGACTTAACCGAAATAAAACGTAGCCTTTAACCGTCTCCAGGGTCCCATCTATCTCTACATTAAAATTCATCAAAGTCGGTTCAATAATTTAGGCGTGAAAGCGTAACAAACATATAGGTTTTTTTAATTAAAAGTATCCTATGTTACTTATTATGACTCCAAGAATATATGTACAAAGTTTCATGATGATCGGTTAAGTAATTTTAGCGTGAAAGCGTAACAAACAAACTCACATTCACATTTATAATATAAGAATGATGTAAACTCCAAGTTCTATATAGAACATCTGAAGAAGATACAAATAATGCAGGCAGAAAAACCACGGGTCACGGACCATACACAGACTTCGTATGTGGAGTGACGCGATTATGCACTACATTCAGCGCAACGCACTATGAAATCTATGCGCACCGCGATGACCACGTCGAAATACCTACTAAAGAGTGACACGCTTGGTTTCTATACAGATCATGTATAGTGTCATATGCACTATTTTATTCGTGAGCAAAATGTTAATGTATGTAAACACTTCAGAAACAATTATGCACAAGATGGTAGGTCCCGCGTATGCGAGGCCGTCTAGGTCGGTACCGCCGCATTGTCTATTTCTGCGGCCAAGCAGCAGTGTGTAAGCATTGTTGTGTTTCGGTTTGAAAGACACTGAAGCCAGTGAAATTACTGGGCATTTTGAGACTTGACATCTTATGTCTCTGGGTGAAAAACGCAGTCCCGTGCCATGCAGCGTTTTGTAATTCAAAGATTTTTGTGGTGTTGCTTCTGTTTATGGGCAGGTGCTGCGCTTACATCAGGCGAGCGACCTGCTCGTCTCGTCAATCAAGCCAATAGACAAAAACAAACACAACAAAACTCTTTATGAAATATATCTTATATAATCTTTTTAACATTTTATATCTTAAAAATAATAAGAAAATATATCAAAATAAGTTCGCGTTTTCTACGAAACAATATTTTACTTATCTCAGAGAATATTTTCTTAGCAATCTCAAATCGCCCTAGAGAGCTGTAAAATACTTAAGTCCACTCTGAATAACCGGAACGTCGTATCTCGATTTAGAAATGTAATATTTAGACATTAAATTTTATGAAATAAAGTTGATTTTGAACGTTCATTAATTTTTGTTTCGTGTATGAGTGTTACGTGTGATTTAACCTTTGCATGTGTAAGTAAGTGGAGCCGTTTTTTTGGCAGATTCATATGAGAGTTATCGTTCTAGTTATTTATTTCGATGCACTAAACACGTTCACGCTTATTCAGGCCGTCACCGGCCCAACAGAAGCCCGGGCGAGAGGCGCAGCGGCGTGACGTCACAGACGATCAATGGACCAGCACGGCGCGGCGTGGCCCGTGCCACAGCCCACATGGCCCACTCCCACCACCCGAAGGGGGGCACAGACCGCACGCCGCGTGAATTTATCGCCATGTTAATTAAGTTTATTGATAACTGCTTTGAATATCAGTAAGTTATGCGGAGTCAATTTAATTTGTATTAAGTCGAATTTCAGCCTTTATCGGTTATGATCCGTGTTTCGGCTTATTGTATTTACGTCGCGTTTGTGTTACGGCACAACTTTATATGATATTCCGTGACGTAAACATACATATTAAAAATAAAAAAAAATTGCTTGAATGACGATACGAGCATGTCGTTCGCCTAATGTTAAACGTCACGCCTGCCCCTAAACAGATGCAACGTCACACAGAACACAGCACTTAACTGCGCTTGTCACCCCGAGACATAAGATGTTATATCTCATAATGCCCAGTATTTTCACTGGCTTCAATGTCCTTCAAATCGGAACACAACAGTGCTTACACACTGCTGCTTGACGGCAGAATAATAATATAAATACATACACATAAAAGCTGTACCATGTAATATTTCATCACTAACTATAAAAAATACATGATTTTCCTTAAACCTATAACAGTAAACTCTACACAGATACTTATGGAATACACACTTATGGAAGGTCTATTACCTATAACATAATCTATCAATAAACCACGCATGACAAACCTCATATGTAGTGGAAAACTATCACGATAATGTATCTAATGCCGGATATATCTAACAGAGAATATTATCCAATGAATATAATATTCATGAAGTATATATTATACAGTATATATTATTATGTACCACAGATGACTGCCTCGGTGGCGCAGTTGTAATGCGTACGCTTTACGATTAAGCTAACGCTGAGGTCTCGGGTTCGATCCCCGGGTCGGGTAAAGTGGTATTGGGTTTTTCTATTACGAAATGCTCAGTATCAGCACGGAGTCTGGAATTTGTGCCCGGTATGGCGATAGGCTCGCCCCCTATCACATCGTGGGACGGAGATACGCTCGGCGAAAAGTGGGTGTACTGGTTACACCTCTGCCTACCCCTTCGGGGATTACAGGCGTGAGTGTGTATGTATGTACCACAGATCAGTGATAATAGTACACTAGCTGTCCCACGCGGTTTCAAAATATATCGATTGCAGCGCCACCTACCGGATCCAATTGTTAATATAAACTATACAGGGACCCACTCAAATACCCACAAAAACGAATCAAAATAGGTTAAGCCTTTTTAAAGTTTTAGCGAGATTAACGAACAACAATAATTTATTTTTATATATAAGAAGATAGAAGATAAATATTATGACATACACTTAGGTCTGTATTAGAACTACAGAAACCAAGCGTGCCACGTTTACTACGTAGACTGACGGCATCGCTATGCGCATAGATTAAATATATAGTACGCATTAGTGTGTTATGCTAAATGTTGCGCTTAATCGCGGCACACGAAGTATATATACAAAGTCTACAATATTAGCTGTAGTCCCGGCTAGATACTTACCGAACTATTTTAAATGGAACCATATGAAATTAAAATTTAATAAGATACTCAAACCTGGTTACGAACTGGACTCCAACTAATGATCATAGAAAACGCGGACGACCGAGAAAGAGATGGAAAGACGAGTTGGAGGTATTCGAGGCGAAATGGTAGAAGCTGACAGAAGACCGAACCCAATGGAAGAGTAAAGGGAAGGCCTTTGCCCAGCAGTGGGACAGATTATAGGCTAAATAAAAATACTCAAGTTTAACTGAAACTTTAAAAACAAACTTCAATAGTATTCGAATCGCGGTGCATATGCTTATTAACCGTTGAGGATTTTTTCTTATTTTTTCCTTGCGCTGTCATTATTAGATCTTGGATAAAATGGGACAAAATCCACGAGTGTATATTTAGTAATTTCAGACCGGCATAATTCTGCCGACCGTCGCGTCGAGGGACACAATGTCTTATATGACAGTCTCCGTGGCGCAGTGAGCGAGTAGCCCTTTGAATCAAGATGCCGGGGGTTCCATTTCCGCACCGAGGTAAATGTTTGTGTGATCCACAAATATTTGTTTCGGGTCTGGGTTTTGTAGGACCGCAAATTCCTCGTAGTTCCTGACACCCACTATACACGTTTAAGCCTAGTGTGTGGTCAGTACTGTGTGTGTGACTGTTGGGTGTATTTATTATTATTTGGACTGCACTGTAGTTAAAATCAGGTCCAACAGAGTCATTGCACTGTCCGGATGTTTCAATACTCATTACTTTCCTTTAAGGGTGGCAACTTATGACATTAGTAATTCATGGTATTGGGTACAGGTGAACTCTAATGGAACCTTTTAGTTTTATTGTGATATATTTCTTTTTAAAAGTTCGTAATGTGCTACACAAATTCTATTATGTTTCGAAGTAAATGTCCAAACTCTGGGACTTCCTATAAAATAGGTACTTTTGCTCCGTTTGCGTGAATATCTTCAAATTATTGGATAAAAAGTTTATCCTAATCTAGGTCGTGGTTATACCTATATGACAAATTTCATCTAAATCCGTTCATCAAATTAAGGCGTGATTGTTTAACAAAAAACCAAGTTCACAAACATTTCGAAAGCCTCCGTGGCGCAGCGGGCGAGTAGCCGGTTGCGAAGCGCGAGGCCGTGGGTTCGATTCCCGCACCTAGACAAATGTTTGTCTGATTCACAAATATAATAGTCTTGGGTCTGGGTGCTGTGGGACCGCAAGTCCCTCGTAGTTCTTGATACCCACGATACAGGTTTACCTAGTGTGGGGCAGGACTATGTGTGTGACTGTTGGGTGTATTATTATTATTTATTTATTTATTTACTCGTTTTATTGGTTTCCTTGTCTATAAAGGAATGATATTAAATTATATATAACACACGCACGCACGCACGCAAGCCCGCCCGCCCGCACGCACGCACGCACGCACGCACGCACGCACGCACGCACGCACGCACGCACGCACGCACGCACGCACACACACACACACACACACACAAGTCGAACATCAAGGGTCCAAATGAAATGGGTTCGATCCCCGGGTCGGGTAAAAGTGATATTGGGTTTTTCTAGCATGAAATGCTTAGTATCAACCTGGAGTCTGATATTGTGACCGATATGGCGATAGACTCGCCCCCTATCACATCATGGGACGAAAATAATCTCGGCGAAATGTATACTAGTTACACCTCTGCCTACTTATTCGCGGAGTACAGGCGTGAGTGCGTATGTATGTGTAAGACAAACCATGAACTATCACCATCTCTCGTCAGTTATGGTAGTTTAAACAAAAGTTTGTTGAGTAGATATTTAATTAATGTTTATCCTGCAATACGAATATTTTAACATTTAAATGATTAAATCCAAACTACAACACAGGTATATCACACTTGTGCACCAAAAGAGGTAATCGCTAAGTTTACCCCGTTGTGTTATGTTTGGCAAGTATTCAGCACCAACTTAGTGAATAAAATGTCCTCGAAAATGTCAGGGAACCTCACCCAGCAGTACGCCAGTTAACCATAAAAGCAAAAGACAGGCCCAGCGTTGTTATTGGTACGACAACTGACGTAATACACGTATGTGTAATTGACATACGGCAATTCATGCAATTTTTTCTTAAAATATGATATACGGTCATCGAAATAAGATAACTAACTATACGGCAGAAGGCCTAGTATGAGTTACAAATATGTTCACAGTTTTCGAAATCGTATAAAATTACTACCGTCGAAGTGTCAAACTAGTAATTAATACGGTAATAAAGGAAAGAATCGCTTGAAAACAAATTTCATATTCGACTAATATGAAATAAAATTAACCATATTACTAATTTTTATTCATCATATTTCCCACTAGTGGCTAATAATACTTGACGTATGGAGAGAAAACGAAAACTTTCATAGTTTAGGAAAACTATTAAAATTTGTACTAGGCCTGAAGGTTTTTAATTGGCGTATCATTTAATAAGGCATTTTAGTTTACCTCAAAAAGACCTCAAACCATAATCAACTTTTGACTTAACATCTATGAATTTCGGCAACATAAGTTACATCTTACGGAGCAAATTCTACAAGATGCTGTTGTTAAACGCTCATTGTGCAATATACAATTTTATCAGATTATTCCATAGGTACCTATATTCTATTGAAATTGTTCCAATATATACCACCGCCAACTTATACCACTAATTATCGCACTCTACAAATTCTACTTACTCCGAATAATGACTGCTTAAAATAAGATACTATAGCTATGTTGTGTTCTTTTCTCCCAAATAAGGCAACCCAGATTTTTAAGCTAACACTGCACAGGGCTTATCTCCTGGTATTAAGATATAAGATAAAGGCTACAAATCATCACGTACTTGCCGAAACACCGGTAATGTGTCTATAACTCCAGACTCGGGGGCACTTCTCGTTTGTCCAAATTAGAGCCAGGTCTAATTTGCGTTGAAATGAGCCAATCCCGTCCCCTTACCCGCCTTCCCCCCATCCCCCAGTCGATCCCCGGTCACGTGGCTAGGACGGCTATATAACCCGTACATCCAACACATTCGACTATGCAAATGGACAAATGTTAAAATGCGTCACGGATTGAGGAACTTGTTTTTACCCCATTGCGTGAAACGGGGTTACGCTTTTAAGTGTCTTAGAAAGATAACTCTCGTATGAATCTGCCCAAAAATACGGCTCCACTTACTTACACATGCATAGGTAAAAGCACACGTATCACTAATACACGCAACTATAATTAATGAACTTTATTTCATAAAAGTTAACGAGATCCGACGTTCTGCACCGCGCAAAAAATTAGACGTATCAAGTGTCAACTACAGATTATTATGCATAGACTTTTATAGCCCTGCCCCTTTGCACTGAGTTTTGGTAGGGTCATTTTTGGCTCGAGTTACGTTTCTTGTCATCTTATTTCGATGATTATATAAGTCTATTCCTTTGGTGTTCTCTGTAGCCCTAAACAGGTCGACAGTTTTTAAGTGTGTTAAAAGATAAAGATGTATTCATTTGTTTGAACATGCGTATGTCCATCCGTATATCATAATACAGTAAAATCAAATTAAAAAAATAACACTGAAAAGTCAAAAATTACAATACCTCGGTCGCTCGACGTCGCGTCTGCCTGACGTCAACCCCTCTGGAGAAAAGTAATTAACTAAGGTAACTAAACCGTTTATCTAGCTAAAAGAAACAGCCAGAGCTAAAAGTGAATGTCAAATAATAACATGCTGTTGGAGACAATGCTACACATGCTATTCACACACTTCAGCAAGGACATCTCTCTGTTACAAGGTTGTATGAAAATAGTATCTGCCCACAATATTTTCGCAAATTTTCCACATTATAAGCTTAACAAAATAAAAATTGGTAAAAAATTGCTATAAAAAAGAAAACAGTATTTTTTTAAACTTTTGATCTAGCTCATAAAATTAACAAAACACAAATCGAATTTTGTACGTTTTCATATCAAAACGACAGAAAAAAAATCCAGGTGTACAAAGAAACTGAACATACTTCATAGCAATATACATTTATTATTTATTTTATTTATTTATTTATTTCTAAATACAAGAAAAGATAAACTTATGAACTACTACATGTCCCACAAAACTGTACAAACAGTTTGACTGCAGGATCAGCAAAACTATACAAAGTTTATACTACGAGATATAATATACTACTAGAACCTTCATAGTGTTATGTTCTTATAAATTACAAAATAATTGACTTGTGCATCATCATCAGACGATGATATAATGTCATTAAACAACATAAACATAATACAAAACAGAAACACCGTTTACACCGCAGCCATATCCACAGTGTCGGCAAAAAATTGCAATAAGGCACAGTCGCCCTCGAATTAAAAAAAAAATATTACACGAACTGTAGCGAACATATTTTTTTAACGCTAAAAAATACATTGTAAATAAAAACTACAGAAAAATGTCAACTAACTACTTTCAAAAATGCTTTACTGTTGGTTAAAATATCTCAATTAACGCCCGACTGCCTCGGTGGCGCAGTTGTAATGCATACGCGTTACGGTTGAGGCCAACGCTGAGGTCACGGGTTCGATCCCCGGGTCGGGTAAAGTGGTATTGGGTTTTTCTATTACGAAATGCTCAGTATCAGCCCGGAGTCTGGAATCTGTGCCCGGTTTGGCGACAGGTTCGCCCCCTATCACATAAAGGACGGAGATACGCTCGGCGAAATGTTACCGGTTACACCTCTGCCTACCCCTTCGGGGATTACAGGCGTAAGTGCGTATGTATGTGTCTTTAACACATCCGACATCACACACATATAACAAGGCGTGCAAGTATGAGTTGGATTATCTATAACAAAATAATATAAACCGAGTGGATACGGCATATTAACGCCTTATTGAAAATCTTCTTGAAATCATTATATTTTCAAGAAACCACGAATATTCGCGCAACAGTGTGGCGGTAGTATTACAGCGAATAGTATTCAGTATCACTTTATGATCGTTCGACATAGATAAAAACGAAAATATGCAGCGCGTTTCCGGAGCTATGTGCCACAATGTCGAGCCAGACGTTTAGCTGATTATAAACAACACGTGACGTATGATAAACGTAACTGTTTCGAATACGAGTGGTAGAGCCACGCTGTAGATAGTTCTGTCTACAGCATGAATGGGCCGGCTCGTCCGGGTCACAATACTATCATAAAATGTGAACGTTTGGATGTTTGTTAGTCAATCACGCCTTAACAAGTGAATAGTTTTGGATGCAATTTGGCACACAGGTAGACCATAATGTAGATTAGGACATAGGGTGCTTTTTATCCCGGATGAGGCCGTTCACACGGCAGGGCCACGAGCAAAAGCAAGTATAATAATAATATCAGCCCTGTACCTATTATATGTATATATACGTCCCACTGCTGGGCACGGGCCTTCTATACGATTGAGAGGGATTAAACCTTACTCCACCACGCTGGCCTAATGTGGATTGGCAGACTTCACATACCTTCGAAATTCTTGTACAGTTTTTCAAGTGTGCAGGTTTCCTTACGATGTTTCTTTCACCGTTAAAGCGATATTAACAATGAATACACGTAATTTAGAAAAGTCACAGGTTTATGCCCTTGGGCTGGTTTCGACATGACTGAACTGAACCTGCGATTTTCGTCTCGGCAGTTCGTACCACTCCCCGCTGAACTATCGCTGCTACCAGATCCAAATCGTGATATTAGTGATCTAATGAACCGTAAAACAATGAGAATGGAAATGACCTTTACCAACATCGATAATTTGCATTTTACGTTTACGATAATATAATAAGTGAATGATAAAGCTTATCACTATTCCAAATGACCGATTACAACAATTTAATCAACCTCTATGCCTAACTTTAAAAAATCTGCTCCGTATTATATTAAACAAGCTTTTGGCCGGGGCTCCGCCCGCGTGAACTTCAGCATTTGCTATAAGGAATTTCCTATGACGCCATATATCCTAAAACATTATACAAATCAAAAAAACCAAAAGGACACCTCATTCTCACGACAACCTCCGTGGTGCAGTGGGCGAATAGCCGGCTGTGAAACGAGAAGCCGCGGGTTCGATTGTATGCTCCACAAGTATTCGTTTCGGGTCTGGGTGTTGTGGGACCATAAGTCCGTGGTAAATAAAACAAAATAGTTTTATAAATCATGTAGGCAATTAAAATAGCGCTTATGACAAGTCAGTACAAAATAAAGAAACAAGTATAGAAATCATATAAACTAATGTATACATAAGATACATAGCATCATCAAAATACACTGGGCATCAATAAATTTTTATTTAGGAATAGTCTTGAGAATTGATTGAGTATTATTATTATTTATTCTTTATGGGTCGATATCGACTATGGGCATTACCGAAACGGCACGTGTTTTAAACTACCACCGGATCCAAAACAACCCAGCCTGAGAAGACCCCGCGAAACAAACTCAGTGGGCTTGTGTTTGGTCCAATTACTTTATTCTAGAAATAATGACTTGTCAATTGAAAATTGCCAATTTTTATATTTACCTGATCGGTCGTCTTTTTTATTTCGTATTTAAATTTATTTCATACATTATTTTAGTGATAGGGTAGGTTCCGACACCCGCGATACTGGTTAACCTAGTGTGGAGTCAGGACTATGTATGTGACTGTTGAATGTCTTTATTATTATTATTTATTTGTTGACATCTATTCAGTAGTTTAGTCTGTCAGAGGTAACAAACTATCTATTGTAACAAAGTTTCGTAGCCCATCTCTATTTTAATCGGATAGGTTTAAAGATTAAAAAAAAAAAGATTTTCTTTCTCTAGAAACCCTTCTAACTGTAACCATTTCAGAATACTGCTATGCGTTTCCGCAATCTATGCTTTTTACAAATTTTGTACGAATTTGCAAAAACATCCAGCCTTCCGGGCCTCGTCAGTCACTGAAGAGAAGAAATAAGAAGCTAATCTATTGTTATAACTACTCTATATCACCCTTCGCGTTTTTCAAAATAAACGAATACTGCCGAAATGCATAACTTAAATCATAGTACTGTAATAGAGAAATCGTCGCAAACGCGTCAAAATATCTCGGGCACGTCTCAAATTGCGCAAAACACGAGCCAATTTGCTATATCTGGGGTACCTACCACTTCCCATGGTACACTGAATTACATAAGCCTCTTGTTGCGGGGTGGGCACCCTCCAGAGCCGTATCGAGCGGCGTACATCCCTCTCGCACGGTACCTCTCTGTCCCACAATCGAGGTACCAGCCCGGGTATCCGCGATTCCTTTCACGCTTCCTCATTCATCGACTGGCCACATAACGTCACGTTTTCCCTCACCTTACAAACACGTCAATGTATAACGAACAATGTTTTTTGATTACGCATCGATCTTGACTCACTAGGGAAAGGCTTTGTGAAGTTTAGCGTAAAAAATATAATGTGAGTTATGACAATGACATGGCACCTACTATATATAGTTTGCAATCACGTCATTACAGACTCAGAATGTCTATTTTAGGTTTTTGTTGAGCAATTATATTTAGACACTTATTTAGATCTGAATAATGAATCAACACACCTTTAATGTACTTTACTAAAAAAACCAGTAAAATATTGCTTCAGGAGCGCTTTGCTAGTGTGTAGACAATTGCCGTACAAATGCATTTTGAGAACACAATTGGATCGAATGTTCATATTTAAATTTTAAAAAAGCACAAGACAATTACACACTTTAGTCCTGACCCATGGCCTACACTTGAGTAAGCAGTATCGTGAGTACAAGGAACTACGAGAGACTTGCGGTCTCACAAAGTCACAATACCCAAACCCTAAACAAATATTTGATATATTCCACTTTGCATACGATAAGCAAGTTTCTAATATATAAAATCAACTAACCAGTGATAGAAGTTACGTGAGACGAGTATAATGTTATTAATATTAAACGACAGTAATCACTTTAACTCATAGTTTATTGGTTACATTTACAATATTACTGCTTGACCACAACCTCATGTCAGGATTCTCTATAGACCGTTCTCTAATTATAATTCAAACAACTAGAAACGAATAGTAAACCAGCATAGCTACCGCGTAATGAACTCTTGGACTATCGACTGAGCACTGATCTTACTGAACTGGAGGCTGGCCGACTGACTGCGGGCAAAAGACCTCCAGTTATGGCGACAACCTCTTTTATACCATTTAACTACCCTTCCACAACTATATCGCACCATTATTATACAGTGTACCCAACGTTGCTTTCTCAGACACCCTCAATATACCACTATTAAGAGAATACGCTAATACCAGTCTCATAACGTGTTGCAAGCATTGTGTATGTGGGACACATCTGTCTGTACCTTCTTCCACCTGCCCTTATTCCACTCGCAGTAGGGTCAACCGCAACATTCTTATTAACACATGTTACAGAAAGATTTGGCTTGTAATTTGTACGACCGACCGCCTGCCTGACGTCAACCCCTCTGGGGAGAGCGTCTGTCTGTACCATATAATATTACTTAGCTTGCAGTATTCCAAAGGTCAATAACCTCGGTTACAAAAGGGAAACATCCGTTAAAATTAACAATCTGTGATTATCATAAAAGGGATAGTTTGAACTTTATCAGTAAAGGTGAATGGATTGTAGATAACGACTTCCATCCAGGTAGTTTGAGCAGTTTATTAACTGCTGCATAGACGTCATTTAACTTTAATTGCCATTAAGGAGCTCCAACACATATGACTTTCAAGAGGTCCAAAACACCCTCCCCTTCCCAATACCTTAATTATCCCTTTCCTTTAAGGTCGGCAACGCGCCCATGATCCTTTTGTTATAGTGGGCGTACATGGGCGGTGGAGATCACTTAGCATCAGGTGAACCACTTGCTCGTTTGCCGGTCTATGACATAAAAAAAACTGGCTTTGATTGTGAAAATAATCAAATTATTTGGGCCTCCGGATACCTCACTCACCGTAAGAAACGCAGCAGCAAGCTGCTACTTTATGTCGGTTTTCTGTGAGACAATGGTAATGACCCGGGGGAGCTGGCCCATTCATACTGTAGACAACAGTGTCTACAGTTAATGCCCTATGCTCAGTTACTGAATTGAGGCGCTCATAGCTCATACACTGACTGATCGGTAAACAATTAGCGAGTTAAATAAATAAAATAAAATATGTTTTATTTCGAACGCTGAGAATTCATTAAGTTAATTGCTTAACTACACTTGGCGCAGTCAGTATAAGGATGGGTGACAGATTGGTGGTATTTCATTGGAGCGTCTCTGTGCTTCGAGGTCCTGGCTGTTATTAACCGACAGTAATCATTAAGCCAAGTCGTCGTCCGTACCATCGTTTACAAACAATATTATCAACATCGTCCCTAGTATGCGAGAGGCCGTCTGGGTTGGTACCACCGCGCCGTCTATTTCAAGCAAGCAACAGTGTGAAAGCACTGTTGTGTTTCGGTTTAAAGGCGTTGAAGCCATTGACATTGAAGGACATTTTGACGAGTGGTAGAGCCACGCTGTAGTCAATATTGTCTACAACATGAATGGGCCGGCTCGTCCGGGTCGTTACCACTGTCTCACAGAAAACCGGCGTAAAGTAGCAGCTTGCTGCTGCGTTTCGTACGGTGAGCGAGATATCCGGAGGCCCAAATTCCCATCCCCTTCCCAATCCCTAAAGTATCCCTTTAAGGTCGGCGAAGCGCCCATGATTATTTTAGTATTGTGGGCGTACATGGGCGGTGGAGATCACTTACCATCAGGTGACCCACTTGCTCGTTTGCCGGCCTATACTATAAAAAAGTAAAAATAAAAAAAAACTTATTTATCGTTTCCTGGGATCAAGGGTGAAATGGTTCAACTTAAGCGAGCTGATCACCCGTCTGTGCAACTCGCAGACGTCCCCACCATAAATACAAATACAAATACAATTATCATTTTTGAGTACGGCACTCAGAACTTAGGTGGAACTTATAAAGTCAATATGAAGAGATTCTAGGGTTATATTAAGTGATAGATCTTTTGTATGGGTAGGTCTTTTGTATGAGTAGGTCTTTGGTATGGGTAGGTCTTTTGTATGAGTAGGTCTTTTGTATGGGTAGGTCTTTTGTATGGGTTGGTCTTTTGTATGGGTAGGTCTTTTGTATGAGTAGGTCTTTTGCATGGGTAGGTCTTTTGTATGGGTTGGTCTTTTGTATGGGTAGGTCTTTTGTATGGGTAGGTCTTTAGACTCTTTCTATATACCACGGCTTTGGCTGTTTCTACCACCAAACAGCAGCATGTAAATAATGTTATTTCAGATTTCAGGATTGATAGGTATATTATTGGAATTAATATTTGGCTTTGCACCTTTGCCCACCCCATCAGGGATAAAGGCGTTAGCTTACGTTGTTGCTATAATATGTTTTAATAGACACATTTATAGTCTAACACAAATTAATTACAGTTGAAAATTGCAGTTCAAATAACATCAATTACTGAACCAATAAATTTATAGTAATTTTATTTTTTTTATGTTTTAATCTTTCTTTTTTAGTTTCAGTTGACATATCAACTAACATAATTTTTGTCCTATTTCAGCATGCATAACAACTATGTGAATTCATCACTATAAACGCGGGTCAATAGTTATAATTAAATGTTTTTAAAAAACAAAACTGTGTTATTTCCTATCTCGAATATTGGTGAAATTATCAAACACAAATGAAGCCATAACCTAAAAGTTGAATTAAAATGCAGTGGTGAAGCCACACTGTAGACATTTGCTTACATTATGAATGGACCAGTTCAACCTGGTTATTATCACAGTCTCACCATAAACCGATGTGGCAGCTCTCTGTTGTACAACAGCTGGCATACAATAGAGATCATCTCACTCACTGATCGTACAGAGAGTGAGATTACCAGTGACCCATATCCCCCTACCCATCCCAATCGCCATTGCTTTCTTTTAAGGTCAGGAAACATCCATAATTCTTCTGGCATTGTGGTTGTTCATACAAAAATCATGTTGCCTTTTTTCTTTGACTTTGCGTAAAAATAGTACAGACCAACAAACAAACGTTCGCATTTATAATATTAAAGGGCACCAACTCCCAAGAGAGCTTGACCTCAGGCAGGTGGCCGGTCGTAAAAATTATAAGCCAAATCTATCTGTAACATGTGTAAAATAAACATGTTGCGCCGACCCGAATGCAAGTGTGATAATAGTGGCATTTCATAAGAAGAAAGTAATGAAAGAACGCTATTAAGCTTAAAAATTTTGATTATCTATCACTGAAAAATAAAAATAAACAAAATTGAAATAAAACTATACAGATTTTATCAAAGTTGAATTTTATTTTAGTCCCAATGTTTCAAAAGCTTTTTAGCCTTCATGGTCACGGGAGAGATTAAAATAAAATTAAACTGCAATAAAATCCATGTAAATTAGTTTTATTTAAATGTGTAATATTAGGGTAAACATAAGAAATCAACAAAACTGCCAAATACCCCAGACATTTTACAAATAGTGTGCTTTATGTGAACACATATTATTTCGATATGTTTGGTAATTGGAAAATCCAATTTACTTGTTTTGACCAAATAAAAATGACCAGGTTTCCCTAACGCCTTGCAAGCACTACAGAGTGACTACAACAGGTGGCAGTACCTACTAATCTATCAATCTTGTTTATTTCTCCTGTCTCAGTAATAACATGAAGTTTAAAAGAATATTGTATTATTAAAAAAGAAGATACTGTTCACTGTCTATGTTCTAGTGTACCATAGAGATTTTTAAATAAATAGATATATATCCTCTATATTTATCGTGCGAATGTGAATGGTAGGGTTGGAAGAGGGCGCCCGAGGAGAACATATGCGGATCAAATAAATGACATTCTCCGAAAAGGGCATGTCACGAGTACCCTCACCAACGAAAATGTATGAGAAGATGTATGAATGTGGAAGAGGCGAAAGAGGTGTGTCAGGATCGTAGCTTGTGGTACTCAATAGTCTCTGGCTACCCCTATGGGACATAGGCGTGAGTGTGTATGTATGTATATATCCTCAATGTTTGTTTTCAAAAAGAAAATTGTTTGCCATTATCATTCAAGGCTTGAACTAAACAGTCCTTGATCAACTTACTTACTTACAGACTTAACTTACCCTCTAAATGTTGTTCCATTTACTGATCACTATACTGATAAAATTAACACGCCAATATTAAATCTGACTCAAAAAATCTGTGTCAAAACTTGATGACTCACATCCGCTAAACTTAAAACCGACTTTCACTCCTTGTACATGCATAAATTATGTCAATTACAACATCTTACATTTATTAAATAATGTTTTTGTATGTTCATAACAATTTTATTACTTTTACATTGGCTATTGTGAAGATTTGTAGAAGCAACCACTGATCCGCGGTTAAAATCCGGGAATATAGCGCTTTGAGTAGGAAATTCCAAAGTTGATAAGCCGGTTGCGTTCGTTTGTTAATACTCCATCACATATCTCAGGAATAAATTTATATTAGGAACTAACTTTGAAAAAAATGTGCAATTCATGTAAAAGACCGCATATTTGTAAGCTAATGAGTTAATCTTTACCACACATACAACGTATGAGCGCCGTCACGTAGTTAAACAGCTCGCAATTATTAGGAATTTAGTAATAACACCAATAACTTAAATAATTCAAAATGCCACTCGATCTATTTTCGCATCCTACATTCGGTGAAATGTGAGAACATAAGACAGACTTACCAAGTCAACTCAGGCTATCTTCATTGTTAAACGACGATTGTTTCCACAGAAAAACACTAAAATCACAACAAAATATTTTTTTAATGATAATTTTTATAATATTTTTATCCGAAAAAACGTCGACAGAACGACGGATTTTGACAGCTTAAAAACAATGTTGCTACTTGTTATCAACTTTCAAGTGCCAAGTAATTTAATAACAGTGTTGCCAAGTCTAGAATTGTTCGAGTCGCCAAAAACATCGATAAAGATCGCATATTTTTGAGTCAGGCAGACTGAAAAGTCTGTGTAAATATGTCTAAGTTATGGTGAAAGATCAGCACTATCCCGCGAAATTAGCCTAGTTGACACATTTTTAAAATAGGCTTTATTTTGTTAATGAGGCTTTTCTAGACCGTTTTATTTTATCGTATTTTTCTGAGACTTATAAACAACAAAACTTTAATTCAAATTTAATTTATTCATGAATATACGAAATGCCATGTTGGCCTATAGATTGTCTGTGCAATGACGACACATATTAGTAAATAAACACGCGAAATAACCTATGCGAGCTAGATATCGACTGAAACTCAAATTTATTTTTGCGAATATCACTTCGATGTAAGTACTTATCTACATAATATCTTATTATTTTTGCTACAAAAGACCACAACATGCGATTTGCGAATGACATTTAGTTGTTTACATAGTGACTGACGTCACGATCATGGCGGTAGCGTTTTCGAAGATTTCAATTAAAGATAAAAATATTAAATTTCTAATTTGAATTTTAAAGCCATCTTCTTCTTTAATTGAAATAAAACTAGTTTATACGGATTTTATCGCGGTTTAATTTAATGTTACAATGGCTACCTTCAATTAAAAATTATACATTTATACTTTTCGAGACGACCTACACCTCAGTCTCTCCCGTGACCACGAAGGCTGAAAAGCTTTCGAAACGTCGGGACTAAAATAAAAATTAAACCGCAATAAAATCCGTATAAGCTAGTTTTATTTCAATGTGTAATATTCGCGTAAACCTAAGAAATTCTTCTTTAATGTATTGAAATTGCTTTATTTGGGTTCTATAAACCAAATACTGTAGGAAATAAACAATTATTTATTAAATTATGGTATATATCAACTAGCCTATTGCGGAAATCAATATATTGAATTTTCGGGTTAGTGCTGATGTTTCACCCCCAGAAACTTATTTTTTTCAGATTAGTCATTTTGGACATTAAATGACCCCAGAATCTCTATTTATAGTATTTATTGTTAATATTCTGTACATCCATAGTGATTATTTGCACAAAATCTTTTTAAAGTGAAACTTTTATTAGATCGTCTCAAAATTTTTGGCCTGTGTGTTGCATGTCGCGTGACGGTCGGCCGCGGAGTAGGGATAAAGTGAAAGGCGCTCGCCAGAGCAGCCAAGGCCAATATAGCCGCGTCTATAGTTCGCACGTTATTTTGTTTGTTTGTTTTTGTTAGTGTTTAATGTAATATTATTCCAAAAATTTTTAGTTAAATGTCTATAATGTGAAAAAAGTTTCACTTTTACCGTGGTTTCATAAAATCACACAATCTTTTTTATATATATTTAATCGAATTCATTCGTCGTTTCATAATTCGTGTATTAGCGCGTCCCAACAACGGTGGCAACTGAATTCACACTCTAATGAAAATATAACGTAATAACATTATTTGCCATTATTACCGAATACCATAACGTTCCTAAACCGCTACACACTAAACAACAAGCTAGCAACAAGCACTCCAAGGTTATCTGTGGTCGGTTCCATAGAGATATACCGATAGAGTTACGAAGAGTTTTTATTATGGCAACATTAGCGGATGTAGCACGAAATACGATTTACCGATGTGCCAACACTGCTAACGCCATATTTTCCATTCGTTCTTTCTCTTTGTTTCTTTTCAAAGAACGCCATTTTGTATTCAATTCTGAGGTGCCTACTGCGTGGTGGTTAGAAGCTGTATTTTTTGTGTTATTTTCTTAAATTTGTGATTTATTTGTGTCGCAGGTAATAGGTAAGTGCAACAATGTATTTTATTTCCCAAAAAAACTGTATTGAATATTCTTTCTCTCGGTAATGCGAGTTATTCCGTATTCCGTAATGGACGCTACTGACTCATTTCGTCAACTTGTGTATGCGTTTCAGAATAAAAATGCCGGGCGCCGGTACTTTCAAAATCTTCGTCGGGAACCTTTCCGATAAAACGACGGATGCCGATCTTAGACCGCTATTCGAAAAGTACGGTACGGTCGTAGAATGCGATATCGTCAGAAATTACGGTTTCGTGCACATGGAAAACGAACAAGTCGGACGCGAAGCCATTCAGAATTTAAACGGCGAGATAGTTCATGGGCAAGCGATCAAAATCGAGGCGGCCAAGAGCCGAAAGGCGCCGTCAACGCCGACAACTAAAATATTCGTGGGTAACCTAACGGACAAGACGCGCGCGCCCGAGGTCCGCGAGCTGTTTCAGAAGTTTGGGACGGTGGTCGAGTGCGATATCGTGCGTAACTATGGCTTCGTGCACTTGGACGCGTCGGGCGACGTGAACGAGGCCATCAAAGAGCTGAACGGTATGATGGTGGACGGGCAGCCCATGAAGGTGCAGATGTCTACGAGTCGCGTCCGCCAGCGGCCCGGCATGGGCGACCCCGAGCAGTGCTACCGCTGCGGCCGAGGCGGACACTGGTCCAAGGAGTGCCCCAAGGCGCTGGGCCCCGACCGGAACGGTTTCCGCGATCGAGCGTTCGGCCGCGACCCCTACCCCCCGCCGCCGCCGCCGCCGTTCCTCCGCGATCGCATGATGGGAGGATTTGGGGTAACGCGTTCCACTCATATAGTCTCACTTTCCGATATCGAACCGCCGGTTACGCTTGACGCTTGTCCCGCATCACGTAGGCCTTGCGCGTGGATGTGTTCGCACGCGACGCCGACTCGGGCAGACGACTCCGCCGGGCTCTGGTGATGCTACATACTACATAGCACATACATGTCGCGTCGAGCTACAAACATTACTCATACACAACATTGATTTGATATATATATTTTGATTGTAGACGTGTGGCGACGATGTTGACGTTCGATGTTGTATGTTGTACAGGACCCGTACGATGGGTACTACGAGCGTGCTCGGTTCGACTCGCCGCGGGAACTGTTCGAGCGGCGGTATCCGGTGGGAGGGTCTCGCGGGCTAGAGCTGGGCGCGTCTCGCGGCGGTCGCGGGGACTTCGTGTCTCCGCCGCTGCGTCGGGAGCCGATGCCGCCGATGCCCAGCCTGCCACCGATGCGCAGCGGAATGGGATCAATGAGGTCGTCGTATGATGATATGTTCAGCAGAAGAAGCCCCCCGCAAGGACCCCAGATGTCCCGGGGGTGAGATTTGACTTGTATCGCTGATGTGGTTCCCCCTTCTAAACTTTCATTTTAATATCGAGCATTAGCAATCTGTAAATAATTTTGTTTAGCTTTGTAAACCTCTGTAGCTTCATCTGTTCATTATATTTTGTTTTATCATATCTAACCCTTACCCAGATGGCAGTGTTGTATTTTACAATATGGATGTATATAACTTTATTCTTTTTACAGGATGTACGAAGATTTCAGCAGAGACACATTTGATGACAGAAGGTAATATTGTTGTTACCTATATTACGTATTTTGTCTAGATTAAATTTACCTATCATCTACAATAGGAACCAGTGCTGCCAAAATGTACCAAGTCACATTGTATTGGTTCAGAGAAAATTACTGTTGTAATATTAATCCTGTATTACAGACATCCCCCTGCTGGGCACGGGTCTCCTCTATTGAGAGGGATGTATTGATTACTTGCTTTTACACGTGAACGGCCTTTTCCGGGATAAAAAATAGCATAAGTCCTAATCCCAGCCATGGTCTACCTGTTTCATCCATGTTTCATCCAAACCATTAACATGTTATGACATGATTGACTACAAACATCCAATCACATTTTTAATAGTAGTAAGATGGTACAACTAATGCAATTGTTGTTAATGCCGATTTATGCTCTTCACTGGAAAGCTATGACACATTAAGTTTTCTGTATTTAATTAGAATAATTTATGGAATAATCCAAACATTTGTGGATCATTATAGCCAAGTTATGTTAAATAACACGGGAATTGTCCACCTGAAAACATTGCAGTTTTTTTTTTATTATAAATGAAAAAAAGAATTTTAGGAAATTGAAAGCCTATTATAGATATTTTTTTAACACATTGTTTTGTTTACAGGCCGGGCATGCGTGGGCCCTCGCCATCCAGAAGATATGCGCCTTATTAATGTTAAGAATTGGTTCTCTTAAGCTCATGTTAAAATGTTGATGTCGGAGCATTTGACTACTTCGACGAATCATTAGATATTTTATAGACAATTTATCTTTAAGCTGGATAGGGGTGACTGACATATTTTCCACAATGTGTGATCGTATGACTGCGTATAGTGTTTGTATTTTGTGATGGAATGTAAATAAGTGAAATAAATATCGTTATAAGTACAACTATTTTGTTTTCTTCTGTACTCGTCAGTGTTTCACTAGCAAATGTTAATTTACCAATATACCTATTAAACACACCAGACAACAAAGAATATAAAACATAAGACACAACGGATTTGTGAATGAGGTCAGGTTTTAAATAGCCTAAACTCGCGATGCTGTGAGGATAAACTGTTTAAAAATGTTACATAATACTTGTTCTTGGCACATTTTACAGAATTTATAAAAGAAATGTGTTTTAGAAAGTATTTGAGAATCATTCTTGGTCCTTTCAAAACCTAATCAATGAAACTATTTTCTTTACTTTAAAATGTTGAAATTACAATGTTTGATGTTTTAAGTTTTAGTGCATAACTTAACTTAATAATGTATAATTATGTATTTATAACAATATTTAGTCCAATTCATATGTCCACAGTTTCATACAAATCTCGCTAAATATGTAGGATGACTAAAGAAAAACTAAGTCATTTATCATTCCCGTGCATTAATAAAAAACATTGGGCATAAGTTTTATGTTTTCTTATAAATTTATCTATTCAGGATTACCTACGTATATTATACATGAATACCGTACCTATGTAGACAAATGCATAGACGTCTGTTTATCACCGTAGACACATTTCGCCAAGGACAATGTGCCACCTGCTCTTATTACTCAAGGGCGACGCAACGTGCTTTTTAAACACGTTACAAAAAGATTTGGCTTCTAGTCTATTCACTATCGGCCTGACCCAAACTCCCCTGGGCAGGCAATCGCTATACCGGATGTAAATCCAATCTTAAACAATATGAAGAAAGTGAAAGCATTGGCTGGTTTGATGAATTCACCCCGGTCGTCCGGGATTCCAGGTCACAGGTCTAATCGCTATAAAATTATACTTGATCCAGAAATGAAAACAACTTCTCGTATCGAACCACCCTTCAATTTATCTTGTTTTATTTGTATTGTATTTTAAATTATTGACAGTTTCTAACAAAGGAATTATTTGAAAAGTGGGTATCTGTAATTATTTGTTTAAATTTCTGGTACAGGTATATCGATTAGGCTATATGCAACGTCACTAGTCCAAGCGCATACTTGTTATATAGGTATTATAGAGGTAGTAAAGAATAGTGTTGCAATAAAATTCTTGAATGTTTTGTCCATTATATTTTATTCGTAACCTTAATTATCAACATGAATTAGATACTATGCAATCAGCTACAGTCTATATTTACAGGAAACTGTACAGGGCGCGCGCGGGCGCTTGTAAATGCTTCGCAACACTCCGGTACTCCGCCGGTACTACCGTACTACCGTACTGCACAAGTGCACAACTATACATACAGATACACTAATATGTGTCAATTTCAATATTACAATTATTTAATATCAAAAACACTTGATAAACTTACAGCGGTATACCTATACAATGCTTTAAGGTCTTATGCTTTTCTTTCTGTAAATGTGATTGGATCTTTTTGGCATTTAATAAAAACGAAATGATCACGTATACAAAATTCTATGCAAAGTAAAGAGCTCACTTAAGTGGTGTCCTTGAATACGGGCCTTATTTTGTATTCACTTAGCTAACAGAACCTACCAACATAAATCTATGTTTAAAACGCATAAAACTACAGCCTGTGAACAAACATAACTTAAATTACAATTTTCTTTTATGTATCCAAATTATATACTATTTATTTTAGAACAGTGTGTCCATTTATGCAGTACTCTTAAAGTATGAGCGTTACAAAAAAATCCTAAACGACGTTAATACTATCCGCGGCGCACGCTTGTATGCACGCATGTGTACAGTCCAATTGAAATACACATTCCAAAAATGTAAACAAATATCTACCCACTTTTCAGTTATATCTATTGTATTTGAACTAATAGACAGCTCATATCAAAGGAATTATTTGAAAGTGGTTAAATAAAATACACGTCCAACAGTCACACATAGTCCTGACCCGACAATAGGTAAACCTGTATAGTGGTTATTAGGAAATACAAGGGACTTACGGTCCCACAACACCCAGACCCGAAACAAACTGTAGATTACACAAACATTTGTCTCGGTGCTAGAATCGAACCCACGCCCTCTCACTTCGCAGCAGGATAGCGATGTAGATGGCGCTAATTTTGACCGTTACAAAACTAAATAATATATTCTGGCTAAATGCAATATCGTATTTTAAACAAGTTTTTGTTTAATTTTATATTTTCGTTTAGTAACGGTTTGTCTTTTAAACGTGCGATGTGTAGATGTGTGTGTATACACTACACAAGCGTACGTACAAGCATGCATACAAACAAGTCACCACTTGGCACCTCACACTCTTCTGACACGGTACACGATCACGGTACACGGACACGGTACACCCCACACTAATACTCGCACGACACTAGTCTTTTATACATTAAGTACAGTCCAACACGTACAGTACACCTGTCTAATGTGTATACAACGCGTTCTAAAGGCTGCGGTGACAATTTTGTTGAGTGCAAACGCGATTTACTTTATCAAAATATGTTTTTCACGCACTAAATATAAGGGGTAAGAAAAAATATTTAGAACCTCAAATCAACCTCACCGGCCCAGCGTGGCGAGATTGTCCAAACCCACACTGAAATGGGAGATTACTTTGCGCAGCAGTTGGACAGCGAGGTAGATTCAAGATTAAATAAATATCCATAGTTTTAAGTAACAGGAATGGAAAAACATTGTAAAGTCTATTGATTTGAATATAAAGGTAAAGGGCACTATAACCGTCATATGGAAACTTAATAACTAAAAAGAAGTACAATACGTTTTGTTTAACATTTAACATATTTTGAATATGTTCGCGTTTGCACAGTAAAGTTTGTACAAATGTAAAGGCGTCTTATTGTCAACAATATCACAATTCTCACGCGGCGTCGTATCGCCGCTTCAGCTGCCTCACGAACACAACGATTGCTTATACGAAAAGGAAGACCATATTTTTATTTTTATTTATAAAACACGAGTTAATATACCCATTGGCGACTTTAAATGTTGCATTGTTTAATTCAAATAAAAGAATCAGAAGTACCTTAGTTTTTAGTGTTGGGAGTTAGTAGGTAGGTAGTTTGAAACCACTTGTAAGCTTCAAAACGTTCCGAATTGTTTTAAAATTTTCGTATTTATTTTTGTAGGTACTAAAATTATAAATTTTTATGATTACATATCATTCGAAACTACCCTCTAACGTATAAACTTTGTACTATTACAGATCATAGCATAATTACTAATTATATAAATAAAGATTGTCGCAAACAGGTACACTCACCCTTATAATTCTAAACAACAGTAATAAAATAAAACATATTTTTAGAACAAAAAAAAATCTATAACCGAAATCATGAGTTCAGGAGAGATTCCAGACAGTTGTAATGTTAGTTCATAAGTTATCCGTTAATACAGTCACTGGTGTGTAGGCCCTCAACACTTAACAAATACTGAGATTTTACAACACATGGCACACCACGGCTTGATCATGGAACTTCAGCTATCATTTGCTAGATAAAAATATCCAATTTGTTATCATATTCTTATATACTGACATCTCACAGTAAACAGAAAATAAAAAATTGAATGTAATATTTTTACAACTTCAAAATATCTCCTCTGGTTTTTAATTTGGCCCCCCCCCCCATTTTCATCAGTAAATGACAGTGTAAAATGAACACGATAGCCCTGTGTCTACTGTCCGGTGTGACAGGCTCTACACGGCATCACCACAGAATATCAAACAAATAAATACAAAGGAACTGAACAGATGTGGTCACACGAGTTTGAGCGGCGCGTCGCTGCGGAACTTGGCGAGCGTCTTCTTGACGCGCACAGCCGTCAGCCGCACGGGGGGGTTGGCGTGCCAGCACTCCGCCATCAGCGCCGTCATGGTCACCAGCGGCTCCGCGGCCAGCCAGCGCGCCGGCATCGCCGGTCTGATGCCCTTGCCCACCACTACCGCGTGCATGTCATCGAACGACGGGTCTGGTGGCACATGCTCGTGGTAAGGCAGCGCGTATGCGTCGACCAACTGCGCTTTGTCACCGGTGGCGCAACGTCGACACAACTCCCATAGAACTAAGCCCAAAGAGTACATGTCGGCCATTTTGAACGCCTCGAAGTTGGTGATATCGAGTTTCTCGTCGAGTACTTCAGGCGCCATATATCTCCGCGTGCCGACGCGTGTGTTCGGCGCTATGTCGACCTCATTTCGTTCCGCGACATATCGCACGGCAAGTCCGAAGTCCGCGATCGCGCACTGTCCGTTCCGTTTGACGAGGATGTTCTTGCTTTTGATGTCACGGTGGGCGATGGCCGGCTTGCCCTTGGTGCCGAAGATATCCATGTGGAGGTGGGCGAGCCCGCTCACGATGGAGTACGCCATGGTGAGGAGGCTGTGTGTGTCCAGCACTACTGTCTGCAGATAGTCGTGAAGCGAGCCGTTCTCATGGTAGTCGGTGATGAGCAGCATCTGAGTCCATGAGCCGGTGCCCTTGATGTCGGCCGCGATGAACCCGAGGATATTCTCATGCCGCATCAGCACCGTCTGGTATATCTCTGTCTCCCTGAACCATGACGCCTCTTCAGTGGTGAAGAACACTTTGACGGCGACCTTCTCCCCGCGCCACCTCGCGAGCCACACTTCACCGTAGCGTCCCTTGCCAATGGACTCGACCATCTGTATCTGTTTGGCGACCGTTCTCTGCACGAGGAGCGGCAGTCCGGAGCCGGAGCCCGAGGATATCTCCTGAAGGTGCGCTGGTGCCGGAGGTGAAGGTGGTCGCTTGCAGCCCCGCCGGCGTCTCCTGAGGAGAAGGAACAAGGCCGCGAGGAAGGCGACGAGTGCGACGCAGAGCGCGGCGGCGACGAGGAGCGTGGGGCTCGCGGGGGCGGCGGGGCGCAGCGCGGGACCCTCCGTCACGTCGGGAGGAGGAGCCGGCAACTGCGGCTGTAAGCGACGGTTGCACAGGTCCTCATTGTAGCAGCACTCGATCACTTTCGGGTGCTGGTGGGGCACTTGGGAGCTTTTGCACTGAAAATCAGAATAAAATATCCAAATTAGTTATTAATTGCTTTAAAACGTAGTTTCCGAAACTACCATCAGGATTTTATGATAGAACCGTAGGTACTACCTGTTTTGTCTATACCTTGGAGTGGTACTGTCTGACACAAATATCAATGTGACTTAATTGCTTGACTGCTACGATTCCAGCCATCAATCAGTAAGAAGTGATATTGTCAAAGGCTCAAGAACCCATTCAACGCTGTTGCGTTATAAGTGTTCCTGGACGATGATGACCACTTACCATCACATATAACCCTATGCTTGTTTACCCTCTGGCAGAAGATCTATAAAAAAAACATTGTTTCCTTGATCATTCTTTTTGATTGCACTCGATTCGCCATTAAATTTAATCACCGTCCTAAATTAAAATAATACTACTCACTTGCATAAAGCCAGACTCGTCCGGAGGCAGACAGCCGGAGGTACGGTCGAGCACGACGACGCCATTGTCATCGAGGACCTCCTCAACGGCCACGAAACAGTAGCCGCCGGGCTGTGTGAGGCAGGTACCATTGGCCGCGCCGTCGGGGCAAGCGCTAGCGCCCCCGCACTCGCAACGGAGGCCCCGACCTGTAACACAACACAGGATATTGTTAAAATTCAGTACAAATTACATAAAAGGAACAAAATTTTTATGTGAATCATGATAGGACAGTTCATTTCACCCTTTATTCAAGAAATTAATTGTGAAAACAAAGTGAAATCAGAAACAATCAATTCACAAAAACAACAAAGGATCATGATCATGCACAGTGACAAAGCAGCAATGCCTAACTAGGATCCATTAGACAACGACATAGTATGATTCCCGATAAATGCCGATATACAAAACGACAAGAGAAAAACTTAAAACTGGAAGTTGAGAAGACAAAAAACAATAATAATAACATGTGAATGAATGAAAGCCTCGTACTTCAACACTTGTGAACGTAATTTACAACCTACAATAGTAATAGACTAAAACATATTAAGCGTATTTAAAACATAAAACGTTTATTATAGTCATGCCTATGTAACTATAAAAACCCTTGTGATATGATTCAGTTTTCAAGTTCAAACACCTACTCCGACACCAATGCAATAATTTCCTTCCTGCATAGAATGACGTTCATCATCATGAGCATTTCCAGTCCCCGATACACAAATATTGCTATATTCCTATAATTCATAATGATATCATATGCCTCCTGTCCTGTTACTAATATAATAACTATAACTACTTACTTAAAATACTTAGGTTACCTCTTTTCTATAGATAGATTACTGTGTATACATTTTTGCTTAGCGCCAAAAACGAACCAATGGCGTATGTAGAAACCGGCCGTATGCATTCGCATGAACTATGAGACCTCATTGTACGATTGATGAATAAGGGGGTAAGACATCCTATACCACCGTGTAATCATTTAAGACAAACATACCTAATCAGAGTCATGCAGTCCACACACACTCTACAAATCATGTGTGTATTACAAAACGCTACAATTCATTATATTTTTTTACTTTTTAAGCAAAGTTTAGTGTTTCTTTCTATATTTCTTGTCTTTGATATTTGCATTTCGAACTTATGCATTTATTTGTAGATATATCTCGTGTGTGACCGACGCAAAACTGGTTGCGTTATAAGACGCAAAACTCGAATGAGGATACGCAATGATCGTATTTATTGATGAGGCATATGATTGTGGAATTAACTAAAAATATCCACGACGCGACGACGCAATCGTATCAGGTGTGGATGTATGCAAGGACATCAGGGAAGAACGATAACACCCGCACGGTACAGCGCGGCGCGGCGCGGCGCGGCGCGGCTTGGCGGTAATACGTTACGTACCATCTGATTTCATCAAGTTATTTTATTTTAGATATAGATAAGTACAAATTACGTTATCATCGTTTATCAAATGGTATTGCGTTGTTTTTTTAGGGCAAGTTAAGTGCAAGATCCCAATGTACAGTCAATGTGTATGTGTGTATGTTACAGTGAATTTGATGACGGTCCTCAAATTATATTATTATTTATTAGTTGCAAATAATAAATATACACTTATAAGTCGCAAGTACCCTGTAATCATCTAACCGTAACATTATCTTTAGTTGTAGGAATTAAAAGCAATCTCCATAAATAGAACCTTTAGAATTAAACTTATTACCATATCATGAAGCTATTCGAGATACGTGGTAATTAGGTTTTTAATGGATACTTTAGAATAGATACTAATATGTATTTATAGAAACAATTTGATCTGCTGGTTCAATCTATAAACATGAATCTAGATTGTCCAATCGTTATGTGCCATTAGGCGCTAGGAGTTTCAATACGAAATTTGTTTTTTTTTCGTAAGATTGATTAATAGGGTATAATAAAACTATTACGCTATGAAAACAAACGATATAAAACGAATTAAATTATATTGCTCATTACATCATAACTAATATAGTGCATCTCGTTTCCCATGCAAAAATAATAACAGGTAAAAAATACTTGCAAAAAAGAATCAAACCCATTAACACTGATACTCAAACATGATAGCAAGCTATAAACTATAATTACAGTAGCGGTCACTTGAATTGTAGTAGTAATGAATAATAAGTTATTAAATCCTCTTTATAAAGGCACAACACATAAGCCCTTACTTATAAACGTTGCTTAAGCATTGATTAGTTAAATACTGTTTTCACTTCCACTTTATTAATCGAGTTGACAGAGAAAGACAAAAGAGTGTTTAACTAATCAATGCTTAAGCAACGTTTATAAGTAAGGTCCATAGTGGTCAACACGTCATTATCAGATCTGGTTATTATTTATAATAGTAAATGAAGCTGTAAAATATTCCTTATGTATATGTTAAAAACTTATTTAATGATTGGTTTCACTCAAAAGGATATTAGTCAAAATGCTAATAACAGAGTAATACCTGATTAGTGATAAATTATAACATTCCATAAAAGCAGTGGTAAACCGGATTTACTGTCGAAAAGACAAAGTTATTTCCTAGATATAGAAAAAATATTGACAGGAAATCTGGCTGTTGCTGAAACTTTTTATAGTCAATTTAAAAGTCCCGTAATTTTTACAATAAATCATAGACATACTATTGATTAACATGATATTTCTGGCCGATAAATATACCTCAACAATGGAATACATTAAGTTCTAATAAAATTCAAAAAGCTAAAATATAACTGGCCATAACACCACTGGATAAAAAAACATCCTATTTCTTTTTTTTTACTTGCAGGTACCGAGCCGTTTGGTCCGAAAGCTGCAGACAATGAAAAAGGGTCGGTCGCGGGCGGCTGCATGCAGGCACAATGCATTCGAGACAGGTAAATCTCGTACATCACACGTGTTCGGGGAGAATTTAAATCATCGCCGTGTGTTACACAATAGGAATATAAACGCGTATGACGTAAGCACGGCGCGGTTGTGCAGAATGCATTCGTGTTGGTAATGCGCGATTGTGCTGAAGAGTTACGAGTATTGTCGACACTCGAGATGGAGACGTATTAATCATAACTTTTCTGTTTAGATTGTTTCTCGGTAAACAATTGAATTGTGTGGGATAGACAGGTTTATGTAAAAAGTGCTTTTTGTTTGGATTACTCATGTCAAGACAGATGAATTCACTTTTATTCTTGGCATAGCCTACATAGGTTTTGAGTTTGATTTACTCTCAAATATCGCGAACCACGCTAGTATAATAGAATTTTCTATATTTTTAGTTCATGCTAGTCGGCACTTTTAGTTGACTTGAATTTAATTGTTGAAAACTAAATTTTCAGTGATATTTTGCTTGTAATTTTTTTAAAGTTTTTGTTTTATAGGTAGGTGATTAAGGTATCTAATGTTATCAGTGATGAATTAATGAAGAGTGACAACGTACTTTGTAATTAAGTTCACCGTGGATCATTTTCCTGTCAGATTAAGATGTATTGTGTACATTAGTCGACTAGCCAGTAGAATTTCATTCGTAAACATAGATTCGAACTATTAACAAAATAGACAAACAAGCCAACTTCATATATACCTACTACATCACTGTTAATAAGTTATAGAACGAAATAAGAATGTTACGTTATTGGCTCAAAGAAATAGTTCTCGTATATAGGCCAGACTTTCGACTTACTGTTTATTTTTTTTATTTATTTCAGACTATTATTGTTCATATAATTATTATTAAAAACATTATTATTATATATTATTTAAAAAGCTTAAAAAATAATTATAATTCAATCTAATTTAGTGCCATTAACATGTAGCTGAATCAATCGCCTCATTAATGGGCAATCAATTTTGTCCGCTATTACGCTTAGGATACTGTTGGGGCTGTCATGAATACGACGCAACATCGAGGTGGCTCTCTTTCTTAGTATGCCATGGAATCCATCAGGATGAGCATCTGCGAACATACCTGATGCGCTACAGTACCTCGGCAGCCCCAACAACACTCTAAATGCGTTATTATACTGAACACGCAGGGCGCTGATTATTTTCTGCGAATAGTTGACCCACAGACTGCACGTGTAAAATGATTGGCAGAAGGCCTTAAACAAAGTAATTTTTACTGCGTTAGTACATCGTGCAAATCTGCGAGCCAACGCCCTGCGCTCCTGCGCTGTTTATGAAAATACATATCAATAAAAAATCTTCTTTTACATAGGACTGTAGTTGTATTAAAATCTTTAAGCTATGACGTGGTAAGGAAATTAGAGATCTAACTAATAGTAGTTGACAGCTTTAGAACCTTTAAAATGAGGTTCACGAAATACATAATTGTTATAGTGTGTCATCGATTTATATAAAGGCAACATAAAACAGTCGAAAATCGTCCTACACTTATGAATATAATGAGGGACATAGCAGTGCAGGAAACAGTAATAAGTATGTACTATTAATAAAGATAACTTATCAATACGTGAGACATTGTGCAATGCAAGTCACAGAAAAGGAGCCTTATGAAATCGACATTGCACTGATAAAATTGAAGTGATAACGAAATCCCTGCATGTTTTATAATTATTTCTAACGACATGTGTATATGATATAAAACTTGAACAGTTTATGACTTTAATCACTTTAATAGAAATAAAGTGTAATCTGCAATGACATCCAGATAAAACCATAAATAAACAGAGTCTTTTCGAAATACAAAATCTACGTAACGCGGTTATCAGAGGCTAGGATTGATTTGGATAACAACACCTATACTTAGTGAGTTTGTAAATATTATATTTGTTGCATGAATCGAACCCGTGACCTCGCGTATCACAGCTATGTTCTAGCTAGTTAAACTTTGATTTAAGCATCTAGGTGCTGAATCAATAACTTAGTATTGATACCAATATCATATAATATTATTATTAGACTAAATTTAGAGACAAAACTAAGACAAGTTTAGACTGCAGTTAAGATTGACACTATCATTATGCATATTATAAATACAACTTGCAAATGGTCCAACAGTTATAATGCATATTCAGTTACAAGAGTGTTTTCATTAAACATAACCTTAACCCATTATTACTAAAGTAATTATCAGCTAAAACAACTTTTTCCAAGGGAATCATCATGAAATCATCTCCGATTACTCGCCGTGTGTTAGCGACCTTCTCTACGCGACTCGAGTCGCAACTCACACCACTGTAAACATGTAAACATGTAAATGTGGGCGCAAGGCTGTGATGACCACGGTCCACGACCGACCGACAACCACTGTGTTTAGTTTAGATTCAATACACATTATTTGATGTTCCATTTTTAAATAATTCCCATACAATCGTCCGCGACTAAAACTTCATAGTACATCGCGAGCCTTAAGCGTTTTATTCGATACTACAATTTCATTTAACTTTAACTAAATCAAAAAAGACATGAATTATTATGAGCAATGTTTTTCTACACCCTAAGGTGACCATTTTTGGAATCCAAACGGGACATTTCCGTTTTTTACGAGCTTGTATATCAGCAAGTCATTGTATACATATTATGTTGTGTGTAAACAAATAGTTTCTTTGAATTCAAATGGTAAATACGTTCGAGAATATAAAAATGGGATAATTTTGGATGTCTTCGAAAGAACGGCACAGATCACCTGTACCTCAATTTATACATAAACAAACACAAACATCCAGATGTAGAAAACAAAACAAAGATGCAACCAGTATCACAGCGAGAACGTAGATACGACGCTGCCACCGGCCGACACTGTATCGCGGATCACAACCACACTGCACACTGCACGACCGATGCAAACAAGCACAATGACGGGAAACAATCAATGAATATACGTGCACGTCCTCTCATTATACAAATCCGCTCGGAAACAGTGCTCGACTGGCATGGCCGCGGCCCGAGCCCCGAGCGGCGAGCATACGAACCCGACCACGGAACACTTCACAGCCACTGGCGACTGGTGACTTTAGCTTAATCGTACATTTACCATGTTGGACGTACTTAGTCTCATGGCGTCGGAGTGCGGCCGCGATCCCGGTCGCTATCATTTAAATATAACTTGGTGGTCCGCCGTCTGTCGCCGGCTTTATTTTTACACCAGATTGTACAATGTACGCAGTGACGAGGTACGACGCACGCCGTCTCGCGGGAGACGATCACGTTATCCGCGGAGTTGACGTACACGTGTGACGCTGCGGACGCGTGGTGCGCGAATGCCGGCGCTGCGGCCGGGCGGAGCGGCGTCCCCTTCACCCCGCCCACCGCCACCTCCTGCCCCGCTAGCATCGTCCCCGTGCCCGCCTCCGCCACCCGCCACCCGCGCCCTACGCCCCCGTGCAGTATGCACCGGTGCACAGGCTCCGAAGGTGCTGCCAACTCAGTCGTCTTTTCGAGACTTGCCGAGAAGTATTTTTTGGCAGAAACTCTCATTTAGAAGCTAATTATTACAATTTGATCTCCTTTGAGTTTGAAATTCCTAACATACATAACATATTGGACACTATCGACTTAAATAAAAGTTGATGTTAGACACTACAATATAATCTAGTGAATGATATACGACTAGAATTTACTCTACACCAGTGGTTTTGGATGTCAATCACCTATTTGCGATAATATAACTCTATTTCACTCTTGTGTAACACTTATTTTAACAAAACTCTATTGATTGATTGACAAAAAACGCACAGCCTATATACACTTAGCCGTTGGGTCTAGAAGCATGGAAATTTGAAGAGTCCCTCATGTAGAGCACTAAGAACGAATAATTGAAAATACATTCTCTAGTAAAATAAGAGACAAAAGTTTGTATGGGGAGTGCGTCATTTTTGAAGTTATTAATGTGGTAGTCAAAAAGAGAGCACCGGTAGAGCAAGTTACCCAATATATTTAAAATTTGAGAAAAGTCGGATGGAATCTGAGATATAGTCGATGGGGAATCCCATTGGGCATTCGACTAGAATATATTAATAATATCGCCGGAATAATTGTTACCGCACACAATTTGGTAAGCACATTCTTTAGATAAGCACAAACTTTACGAGTAGGTACATCTGCTCTTTTCATAAGCTAACCTCTAAAAATCCTGATATCAATTGGAATAAGCGATAGCTCAGCGTGAAGTGGTACGAACTGCCGAGACGAAAGTCGCAGGTTCGAAACCAGCTCAAAGAGCCGTGCACTTATGACTTTTATACGCTACGTGTAACGTCCAATGATAATCGGCATTAGGCCAGCGCGGCGTGGTGCACTAAGGCCTAAACCCTCTCATTCAATAGAGGCCCTTTTCCAGCAGTGGACGTGTATAATACAGGACTAGTATTTCAATAGAATAAGATCTGTAATTTCTATAACTGAAGAGGTTTGTGTAGGTAACGCAACACTGCACCCTGCACATGGCTCTACAGATAGCCTGCGATATCGCGAGTTTGAAGCGGTCGCAGCGCGTACTGACTATCCATCGACGACAACACCAATATGTATCGAACAGTCAACTCTGACTAGTGATCATATAGCCAGAGATGTGTATGTACACCTCAACACGTTTGTCACCAACATCTTAGGTCCAAAGCCAAACTCACCTGCACGTGGTGCACTCTGCTGATTAACTGACGAGGCAATGGCGAAGCTTGGCGAACCGTTGCGGGTTGTGGAGGTCATTTAGCAGTTCGCCACATATAATACCAAAACGCCAGGGAGAAAGAAAAAGATCTCACATTTAAAATACCATATCCAGGGGCTGCGTACTTATGTTGAGAAACCTTTCGAGGTTCTGGATTCAAATTCCAGGACGAGCAATCACAATTTGTTAATCAGTTTTAGCTTTGAAGAAATCACATATGAGTAGGGTTTGGAATTTGTGACTGATGTGGCGAGAGCATCTCCCCCTATCACAGTATGGGATGTAAATAAGGTAGGCGCAGCGTGCGTGTGTGTACTAATTTACCGTGTGAGATTAGATACGTATTTATGTGAGGAAAGAAAATCATTATAGAACCATCATCATCTAATTCCTTGCCCATAGTGTCTTTACTGTAAGTACTTAAGCATTTTTTTTACATAGACCGGCAAACGAGCAAATAGGTCACCTAATGGTAAGTGATCTCCACCGTTCATGAAGAAGAAACATAGATAGATAGAATATTCTTTATTGCACACCAAATAAAGTAGGTAGATTATAAACAAGGATCATACAGTAAGGGTGATACAATGGGCGGTCTTATCGCAAACGGCGATTTCTTCCAGACAACCTTAGGATGGACAGAAGTTTTAGGTATCGAAAAAAAAGATGCGTGGACGACCGTAAAGGAAAAGGATAATTCAGATATTAAAAAGGGGTTTAGGACACCTCACGTCAGCTTTCTGTAAGACAGTGGTAACTGGTAACAACCCCGTCGAGCCAGTCTATTGATACTATAGACAAAACTGTCTACAGCCTGGCTCTACAACTTAAACAATCTCCGTGGCGTAGCGGTCGAGTAGCCGGCTGCGAAGCGAGACGCCGTGGATTCGATTCCCGCACCGAGACAAATGTTTGTATAATCCACAAATATTTTGTTTCGGGTCTGGGTGTTGTGGTACCGCAAGTCCGTCGTAGTTCCCGATTCTCACGATACAGGTTAACCTAGTGTGGGGTCAGAACTATGTGTTTGACTGTTGGGTGTATTTATTTATTTAAACATAATCACTCATACCGAAAGTAAGTATATTAATTTACAAGAAGTTGTTATCCACAAAAAAACTCTATAATGAACAAACAAGAACAGTACACGAACTGTATCAAACATCACGGAAGCGATAAGTGAGTCTGAAAAAAGAAACCATTCACAGAAACACTGAGGAAGTCTTTGCATGAGTTCCGATAAATAAATAATTGGGATACAAGGAAGCCTCTCAACTTGACGGTACAATCCCTCAATAATATAATTGCAACATCACTTGTCGGTGATAAATCATATAAAGATAGGGTTGCGTATTTTTAGGGATCAGTACCTAAATAAAATTGAATTGGTGGAGGCTTGTAATTAGCTATTAGTCTAAACCATAGATGTTATATCATAAATGTTATTAGTCTGTAAGCTTCCTTAAAATTAATAAACAAATAATAAATAATCATGTATTGTTGGGGCGGATACTCTAATAAATCATAAAAAACAAAAGCTCAAAATTTAAGGATGTGGCGGTACGGAACCCTCGGAAGTCCGACTCGCTTTTGACCAGTTTTCTACACATATCATGGAGAAAAGAGTTTATTGTGCACGAACTAAATTCTTTCCTACATTATACATATCGTAGCATAAATAAAGACTCGAGTTCTATAATTAAAAGTACAAGCAGTAAGTTTCATAATTCCAAGTTCTAAATGGTGTTGTCTCTGTTTATAGACAGACGTGACGCTTACTATCAGACGTATTATAAAGTATTATAAAGTTTGGATGTTTATTAGTCAATCACATCTTAACTAGTTAACTAGTTAACGGGTTTGGATGAAATTTGGCACACGGGTAGACCATGACCTGGATTACGATATAGGCTACTTTTTATCCCGAAAAAGGCACCCGGGTGGAGCCGCTGGCAAAAGCTATATGTAGTATATTTTCTAAAAGCCACAAAGATAGAAAATATTGTAAAATGCCATTTAGAGCGTACATCCACACACGAAACCAATAAAATGCTAAATACATCTTATTAACCATTATTCATACGAACCTATAAGAGCTAAGAAGAGAGAAATCGCTCGTTGTGCCGTGTAATTTTAGCAAGAGACATAAATTTCTCGGAGACTCTTGATGCCCAACATCTGTCGGAAACTGATGCTTTTTATAGTTTACGATGCGCGTTTATAACACTTCCATATGACAGTGGAGTCGATCGCGCCGCTTAAGGTGTTGCTGTACACGATCGATTTTTAATCGGACGATAATTTTGTCGCATTTATTTCACAATATTAAGGGATTAGAGTCAATTACGTATATACATGGTATGTCTCTTAATCTTATAGTAAAGTAATAATAACCTTATAACGAAATTAATACAAATATATGACGAATAAAGGACCATACGGCGTACACATTTCAAGTAATTTTCAAGATAAGAAAACAGTTCATTTCATTCATTCTTCCAACATCACTGTCCAAAAATTGTGTAAAAAAATAGAAAGAGTGCCAGTAGAGTTACAATTTTCTTTAATAGGCTTAGGTTTTTAGAGATTTCACCGATCGCTGACTGAACTCCAGCACCACCCGACGCAAACAGAGATCAAACACCTTTCAAACAGTTTCAAATTCGATTTAATTTTCCAAAATCTGTATTTTTAATATAATTTTTATATAGATTTTACGTGACTTCCTCGGTGGCGCAGTTGTAATGCATACGCGTTACGATTGAGGTCAACGCTGAGGTCTCGGGTTCGTTCCCCGGGTCAGGTAAAGTGGTATTGGGTTTTTCTATTACGAAATGCTCAGTATCAGCCCGGAGTCTGGAATTTGTGCCCGGTATGGCGATAGGCTCGCCCCCTATCACATAAGGGACGGAGATACGCTCGGCGAAATGTGGGTGTACTGGTTACACCTCTGCCTACCCCTTCGGGGATTACAGGCGTGAGTGCGTATGTATTTTACGTTTTTATATAGCATGTTATTACAATATTAAATATGGTACTGATAGATGAGTAAGAAAAAAAAACAGATTGTAGATTTCAGTCGATCGATCGTGTGCATCAAACCTTAACAACAGCACCATATATTATTGTTTTTTTTTTACTTATTAACCGTTCCACGATCAATTCCTGTGATGTACGCTTTATATTATTATTATTATCGCTTACTTAGTTTCACGGGGTGGTCTCGCGTCTTGTTTATACGAATGCTGTGTATAATACAGTATAGGATTACGTTTGAGGGCACCAAGACCCCCTTCATACTTGTACAATTCATATGCCTTTAATTTTTTTTCCTACTTAAAGTAATAAACGTGCATGTGTGTTTGACTAGTCACCGGACTTGTAAACATAAAAAAATGGTTGTGCTAACTTTAAGGAATCTCGAATTATTGTATAAACGTAACAGCAAAGCTGTGATTTCAAGTCACTTCTCTGTGCGACAAGGGTACAACGCCGGTCGAGTCAGCCCATTCATACTGTAGAATTCACATTGTATCAACAATCTGTCTACGTATCGAGACATCTGTACACCTGTACCCTGTGACACAACTCAAAATTAATATTATATATTGTTTATTACTATTAATTACATCCACAATAAAGCAAGGCAACGGCCTGTGGGAAGAGTGCGATAAAAGATTATAGACAAAAATTGCAAATTAAGTGTTAGGTACCTACTTGTTGTACATTCTTGGAGACCAAACATATAAATAAAAAATTAAACAATTAATAAATAGGCCCCTATTGTCAAACAACTGAATCCGTCCGCACCCACGCCTCTTGTGTAGTATTGCAAAAGCGTTGTCCGACCGTGCGGCGCGGCGCGGCGGCTGCTTGCACACGTGGTGCAACGTCATTCTGCATCCCGTCATATCGCGACACAGACAAATAAACCTACAAGACGCCATATTAATATCCGTACACATAACAAGCGCAACAGGATTAGATGGTCTATAGGTACCTAAGAAGCGACTCGCGATTCGTTCCCCTTGGCCGATTTACATTGTCAACGCATTTAGCAGTTAAAACACAATAACGCAGTTGTTCCCACAAGTTGGGATTCTATCTCCACAACCGGGATGCATGGCGCTCATCAATGGTGCAATTTCGTTCCCATACCAGGATGCGTACAGTGTATATTTCCGTTGTTAAACCACTTGACGAGTGACGTCTACAGCTCGACGACGCTAAGGCGAGCGACCCTGCTTGTCATTCGTGGTCATTGAATCTAACAAAAAAAAAACGCAGTTTCCAGACCGATACGGCTTAAACCTTAAGACAAGAGGGTATTCTTAAATGCACCGACGCGACGTGTTCTATGTAAGGTACTATGGATGTTCGTGAGCGGCAGTGATTATGTACCATCAGGATTCAGGTGACGTAGATGCCCCTCGACCCCCTCTTCCATTAAAAATACCTATTCTGATTGTGTTTTTATAGTAAACCTAGTCCACTTTTTCGCTTAATGGTCTGTGTAGCAAGATAACAGATAGCTCGGCACTAATGCATCTCGAGGATCCGCCTCCGCGGCACGTGACCACCAAACCTCGTAACACATACTGCTATGAATTCAATCAACGCACGCGGCGACACCCACGCCCGCGCCATTGTGCCGATCGTTTGAGACGCACATTTGCAAATAATCGATCATATTAGCCTAATACGAAGCGCGACCGGCCTTCTGATGTGCTGAGCTATTCCGGGTCTTGAACGAACTCCTTACAAATCCCATTCTGTTGCACAAAGATCGCTAGTAAGGCACTCATGATTTGCCTTGTAGTGGAAGTGTTCATGACGATGGATCGCTTAACATCAGGTGACTCAGTAGCTCGTTTACCGGTCTGCTATAAAAGAGGTCAGTTTTGCTATTTTATTATAATGTACGGCGCTAAATACTTTCACACGTTAAAAAAAGGTTTTGGATTTTATGGTTTATGTATTTTGCGAAGACGGTCGCTATTCGAATTCCCAAACCCACTGTCATTGTGACTTGTTGTTATTGTTATGTACTACAATATTAATAACTTCGAACTATGTAGTACATAGGAATAGGAAAAACATGCGCATAAAATCACGTATGTATGCAATGTAAGCGAAGCTGTTTGGAGTTCGCAGGTCTTGGAAATATTGTTTTTTTTTCGAATGGATTTGTGCTGTTAGCTTATATTGCTTTTACAGCTTCACCCGACAATAAAGCCGGCGCTTATGGCGCTCTAGCCAGAAATATGTATAATGTACTTAGTAGCGATTAAGCACAGAGGCGCCTTTTAGAAGGCTCAGTCCTCAGCTTGAGCAATCGCTGAGGAGTATAGTTTAGGGCCGTCTCTGCACATCATTGTGCCGACGGTCAGTTGTGGGAGTTCTACGGACTCGTAGGCGTGTCCTATCTCGGGGTCGCATATTATTATTGCGATTCGGATTGGGCAGAGAAAGTGCTGCTTCTATAGCTATTGTGATACAGTCGTTGGGATCTGCCAAAACATGTTTGGGACGACGACGTAGGATTACATCGCTTACTGGGATGTAGTCAGCGGCTGCCACTATGAGAGGATTACGCGTGGCTTTATCAAAGTACTGTTGGACACAGTTCTTCATGTATCTGGTTATGGTAAGTAATCGTAGGTCTTGGTGAAGATCCAAGTTCCGCAGATACCATGGTGCTCCGGTGGCTTTGCGCATAAACCTATTCTGGATCGTTTGTAGTCTATGTATGTTTGAGGGAGATGAGTGCGCAAATACGACACAGGCGTAGGTCATAATTGGAAGAATGCAAGTTTTATATAGAGTCACTTTGTTGCGGAGTGACATTTTGTTTCTGATCATAGGGTAGAGGCGATCAAGGATAAATGCCGCTTTGTTGCGGACTCGGGTGATATGGTGTTTGAATGTCATTCGACTATCAAGGACAACGCCTAGATACTTGACGGTATTTTCCCAAGGAATCGGACGGTTGAATAATTGGATTTGGTTAGGGCTGCCCCGAGAAAAGAAGATAGCAGCACTTTTTCCGGGGTTTACGTCGATTCTCCATTTGCGAAACCATTTTCCTAGCATATCTGTAGTCTGTTGGAGATAGGTCCGAATGCGTCTTCTGTTGACATCTGATACGGGAAATATTGTATGACCGGTCGTATTTATGACATCAACCTAATACCAGGCAAAGCGTATTACGAAAACACACTGATTTTGGAAATCGAACTTAAGAGTTTTCAGTTTAGATTTTTCTTTTTTTTATAGCATAGACCGGCCGAGCCAGTGGATCACCTGATGGTAAGTGATCTCCACCGCCCATGTACACCCACAATACTAAAAGAGTCATGGGCGCGTAGCCGACCTTAAAAGAAAGGGATAAATAATTAAGGGATTGGGAAAGAGAGGGGATTTGGGCTGCTACTTCACGCCAGTTTTCTGTGAGACAGTGGTAACAACCCGGACGAGCCGGTCCATTTATACTGTAGACAAAACTGTCTACAGCATGATTCTACCACTCAAAAATACCGGCATTCCCGCACGGCAAAGCGGCTGCAGTATACCTGATGGTACGTAAAATGGCGTCCAAATATAATGCGTCGACGAGAAAAATACTGACCAGTAGGAACTGAATATATACGGCGGTTACCCCGGAACACGACTCGCCGGAACGAGCCATTATGTGTACGGCTTTTACTATACTTTTTTCTTTTATTATATATGGGGGCTTAGCATATGGAACACGAGGTTATTTTGTCGACACGTTTTGTGAAAAACCAGTTTTATCTGGTTATGTCTATATGATTTGAAGCTTACATGGTTGCATAGAATACCCGACTCGTTACGTGAAATGAAGAGAAAATAGTGCTTTGAACCTCTCGTGTCGTATTTTGTCTACGAACCCTAACATGACGACGCGACGTAATTTTCTCGAATGTTGACACTTAACCGAGATATTTGTCTACGATATTTATCTGTTTCGCGCGCAAGATATATCGTGTTGCATATGCTAAGCCCCGAGGGGTGTACAAACATGTAAAAGGTACAACTCAGACTAGAAAACAAACATATTATTATGCTGCAACTAGAGCAAGGCGATCAGAAGCCCACCAGAGGCGGATAAATAAATCATACGATTATACTTTCACAGGTAGCCGAGTCCGCGAGCCGCGACGTTCGCGAACACGTGCAAAACTCGTTTCGTATCGCAGATGTTACTTACTCATCGACTATTCGCATACAAACCGTTCCGCTACAGATATCAATGTAAAAGGTTCGATCGATCATCAGTACAGTAACAAATTGCCAGGGAAAGCGGGGATACATACGAGTATATCAGAGCACACACAAAGAGCCAGTCAACAGGCGTTAAATCTACTATCAAAAATTTCCCTACGCATTAACCAACTTAGCTTTAGGCAAAGACCATTATTAAGCATACCCTCTACAACTCGGAAATACAGGCAAAATGCTTTTCTATTGCGAAGTTGTAATAGCTTCAATGGGTTGTTTTTAAATCTCAATATCGACCTGTTTTGCACCTCAGTAAATAAGACTAAAGGCACACTACTAAAGGTTTTTCGTTTAGCACTTAGAGACCGATCTTGATCTTGACTCAAATTGTGACAGTGTAATACTAATACTGTTATTGTATTTTTATAATTTGTGTATTACTAACACTTCATTTTGTATATGAATATTTATTAGCGGAGGCTTGCAATTAGCAACTTTAGTTATAAGAAGCTTCTATATATTATGCATGTTTGTAAGCCTTTCGACAAGTAAATAAATAATAAATAAATAAAATAAATAACTTGGCCGGGCTGAAGTTAGTTTTACCCACATCCTGAAGTCAAAAGTTACACAAAGTGAAGTCACCCTTTGGTCTCTCAAAACAATAGACGCGATTCGTGACTAGCTTTAGACCGGTCAAGTTATTTTGCGCGTTTCGCAACCTTAGACATTGCTAATCAGTGATAGATATAACCGAGTTTTGTCACTTTAAATCTCAAGTTGTTTGATATATTTAAACACTGATTAGGTATTTATTTTAGGTAAGGGCGAACATTTTTACAATGTAAGCCCAGTGATCGTAGTTCTGGCGCGTTATCAGACTGATTCTGTCGAGACTGTAGTCTGCAGAGGCATTCCGGGCAGAGAGGTCATCTCTGTGTCTCGCAGGCGCCGCTGCCCGTTCAACTAGCGACCTCTAGGATTATCCGACTCGATCGATAAGGTCCCAACGATACGGAGCATAATTTATTCGGCGGCAGTGTGGCGCATGCTCCTCGCCCCGCGCCTACTGCCGCACCCCGCACGGACGAAGCGCGCGCGCATCTCTCCCCACTCTTGACAGGATCCCGTATTTTTTGTGCCCTCCTCGGGATTAAGGGGTATCAGGTTAAACGTCGGTTACGTAATGTTTTTACACACCCTTAATCTTGCAAGGCTTCATGGATTTTATTTTTTGTTGTTCTGTGACAAATTTTAATATCTGGGCGGTATTACAAGATAGAGCTTTAGAATGGGAAATATATTCTGTGATAATAATACTTTGAGTTTGTGCACAATTTGAAATCAATAAGCAAGTGTTTAATAGGTATATTTACTATCTTTACAAGTCAATAGTGACATACATATAATTAGAATAATAATTTCCTATATAGTGCGCAATTTGTATTCAACGCAACGTGTCTCGTGCGTCTATCACACTCTATCACTTCCAGGAATTCAATTAAGTAATCTAATGATCACAACAAACGCTTCCTTGACTCCCGAACTTTGAGACAAGAACAATAAACGTATCAACATCAACATAAAGGTTGAAATAAAATAATGCAGAATTCAAAATGAACAGAAAAGGCTAGCAACAGCAGTAGCTTACTCCTAGTTGTAATACTTTACGCGGAATACACTCCGTCGTCGTCCCAAACATGTTTTGGCAGATCCCAACGACTCCATCACAGTCGCTATCGAAGCAGCACTTTCCTTGCCCAATCCGAATCGCAATAATGATACGCGACCCCGACATAGGACACGCCTGCGAGTCAGAAGAACTCCTACCACTGACCGTCGGCACAATGATGTGCAGAGACGGCCCTAAACTATACTGCCCAGCGATAGCTCTAGCTGAGGTCTGAGCCTTCTATAAGGCGCCTCTGAGCTTAATCGCTACTAGGTAGGTACATATTTCTGGCTAGAGCGCCATAAGCGCCGGCTTTATTGTCAGGTGAAGCTGTAAAAGTAATATAAACTAACAGCACAAATCCAGAAAAAAAAGACGGGACGCGACTTAGATTAAGTAACTTAAATTTGAAATGATTTCGTGCATCTCTTCTTCTCATTCTCTTCTTCTTCTCTAAATTATAAATCAATCCACTCATCCTTCAACACAATCATAGTTGGAAATTCCAACGTCCTTTCTGTTCGTAACATAGAACTTAGTAATACAACGACAAAAAAACTAAGCGTATCCTTTTGGAACTAGGCGACGATCGCACATCGAAGCGGTAATCAGCGGTAAAAGAGAAGAACAATAATAATAAGTCTAGACTTTATTCTTAAAAATTCTGCCTAGACTGGATTAGTCATTAAAAATAAGTAAACAGACGATGAAACACCTACCTGTGATGAGTACAACGTAAATATTAGCAGTGTAGAACATGCAGTGTGGATAGAGATAGTCACAATGTCGATACAACTTGCACCTCTTGTTATAAATATTTATAAAGCTAAACAAATAGTCGAGCGCAGATATGCAAGTCGACGACCGTGATACCACTTGACTCGATATCTACTATATCACTATATATAATCAATATTATAAATTCTAAATATAATCGCGGAAAATAATATTTTATTAAAAACTAGTGGTTTTTTTTATTGCCGGTAAACGAGCCAGTGGGTCACCTGATGGTAAGTAAATGATCTCCACCGCCCTTGTACACCCATAATACCAAAATAATCATGGGTGCGTTGCCGACCATAAAGGAAAGGGATAATTAAGGGATTGGGAAGGGGAGGGGGTTTGGGCCTCCGGATATCTCACTCACCGTACGAAACGCAGCAGCAAGCTGCTACTTTACGCAGATTTTCTGGGAGACAGTGGTAATGACCCGGACGAGCCGACCCATACATGCTGTAGACAATAGTATCTACAGCGTGGCTCTACCACTCATGTGTCTGGCCAAAGGTACAATTTAGTGCTTCCTGTGAGAGGTGATATGCAAAACAACCAAAGTCAACAAAAGATCCATTGCCACGTGAGATCATGAACACAAATAAGACCCATGATACAATTTCCATGTCTAGTAATATTTTGTGTTTAACTTTCCATTGGCATACATAATCTAGCTGCACTGTCTTCTTACTTATTCATTCATCAATATTGTTATAGACATGCTTAATGTTGGAACAACTAGGTAACTTTTAAGTTTTATGACGGATTCTGAAAGACTGACTGACTTATAAGTTCAGTAAATTTTCCCGCGTCCCTCATAATGACGGTTCCGAAACTTGTTCAAAACTAATATCAATGCGAATATCATCCAACTGTTTGTTCCAAGTCAAGAACCCCGACGTCTTGGGTTCAACGTAACACCTCTATCGGTCGACAAGTGATTCAATATTGACAAAAAGCGTGCAATCGCGACCGTTATCTAACTACCTGACGTGAGAATACCTTAGTACATTACTTATCTTTACACCAGTCAAAATAACGTTTGTTATGTTCATGGCAACTTCTGCAAAACATACATATTACGGACATACATACATACGCCACACACGCTTGTAATTCCCGAAGGGGTAGGCAGAGGTGTAACCAGTACACCCACATTTCGCCGAGCGTATCTTCGTCTCATGATGTGTAGGGGGCGAGCCTACCGCCATACCCAGACACAATTCCAGACCCCGAGTTGTTACTGAGCATTTCGTAATAGAAAAACCCCATATCACTTTTAGTCGACCCGGGGATCGCACCCGAGACCTCAGCGTCAGCCTCAGTCGTAATGCGTACCTTTATAACTGCGCCACCGAGGCAGTCATATATTTCGCGAACTGCATGTAATAATTAAACTAAATCACAATTTTGTTGCTGTTCAAATGACATTGAAGCCAGTGGAATGACGTCTCGAGATGACGAGCGCAGTCGCATGCCATGCGTACTTCATAATTCGTAACTCTGATTGGTGTTGCTTCTGTTTACGGGAAGATGTGACGCTTACCCTCAGGCGAGCGAGCTGCAGATCTTATCTTACCGTTAATATATAAAAATAATTTTAAAACCACAAATGAACATTCGATAAAAGGGCCACCCACCTTCACCTTCAAAGTATAGTTTTGAGTATTTCTCAATGAAGAGAGGTAACCAAAGTTGTTAGTTGTCAGTTTATACAAGGCACACCGTCCCTACGTGACCAAACACATGAGCGCACCTTATCAGCTATTGTTATTAATCTACGATTGCCTTGCTATTTATAAATACTTGATATTTTTAGTCAACTATCGATGTTCTTAGAAGCGTTAAGTATGACGCACCATTAACAGGTTATTATTATAAAAGAAGCGAGCAACTATGGTAATTGGATTTTACAACTACTGTCCTACGATTAAAGTTGTGTTTTAGTAATTTTCGATAAACAAATATCCAATGAATGTCTGGCCATCCGAGCTTGGTCAGTTATTCCATAGAAAAATAAGTACACCATACTAATGTTGTAACACACATGCACACTGTTTTAGCAAAAACCAGTCAAGTACGTGTCGGATACGCGCCCCGAAGGTTTCGTACTGGTCCCTTAAGTATAATTTATTATTTAGTAATTACGTATATTCTGTGAAAAAATCCGCGGGCTATCTCTTATGGTTCAAAAGTTAGAGCCCTTTAAAGGTAGAGTAGAAAGACAAGCAGTGTAGGCTGTGTAAAGGTGTCCGTTGGTTCCCTATACGTACGGAACCCTGATAAAAGAACCTTTAGATTGTATTTAATAAAACACCAAGCAGCATTATCCTTTGGTGCAACATATTTACTACCAACCGACCGTGTCCACCCACACAAATACCAAAACCAGGCAAATCCACCATGCCATCTCCGTCCTTCAATGCCAGCCGAGCTAGCAATAAATTTGAGCCGCGAGTGACTTGAGCCTAGGTGATAGCCGCTCATTAAAGCGTCGTAGATCTGCGCGGAGCATGTCCGTCGGTCGCATTTGCATGCTGATCGATTTCCTTGACTCAGTGCAGATTACACTCTAATGGAACGATCTCTACGAGATTGTTGCGAAGTTTTATAGACTAGCGATCGACTGCGAAAAGTCCTGCTGACTGTGTTTACAAGACCTTCGTTGTATTATTTTGCGCAATAATTAATCGTAGAAAGAATCGTCTAACAAGACAAACTAGTGGACACTCGGAATAACGTTAAACAGAAATAAAGAAGTTTTAAATAGCTAGTACGCAGTATATATTACTGTGGACACATAAGCAAACAGAAATAATTATTTAACCTTTTAACAATTTCCAAATAACAACAGACTCAATAACCTTCCTTCACTATACAGATAAATTAAAATGTAAAACACAGATGGTGGAGGACAAGTTTTCGATACATAAATTAATTAAGCGACCGATGCGGTTAGTAGTAAGTAATCATCGTGATTTATAAACAGACACCGGCATTAACATAAACTACGCGCACTTTAACTATACACAAATGAATGGTCACCATTGGATATTAGATACGCAATAAATATTATATAACTTGATCTACCATCTATTATATCTCCCGAAAATGTAACAAAAGATGCAGAGTTCGTCTTATTTTTGACCTTTTGATACTTTTACGATTTTCTCATTTCATAATGTAGTAGAAAGTCAGTGTATATATCCAGTAGAGGGTACTTCAGGTCACCCGTCGGCATAATTCTGCCGATCATCGAGGGACGCATGCAATGTATGCAACACCAAGTAAAGCTCAGATGCAGACCCGAAGTCCGAACAGTAGATAGCCAGTTTTATCTGCACCATGAAATGCTCAGCTCGAAGTAACAGCTATTCTACTGTATTTTCATCAGTAAGATTAACAGAGGCTTATCAATACTCAAAGGACCCCAGTCCGTAACATATCCACAATCTGGAGTTAATTTGGTAGTTTTTTTTTTAATTAGCTTGAATGACGAGACGATCAGGTCGCTCGCCTGATGGTAAGCGCCACGCCTGCTCATAAACAGAAGCAACGCCACACAGAACTTTAAATAACAAAGCACTGCATGACACGGGACTGCACTCGTCACCCCGAGACATAAGGTGTTAAGTCTCATAATGCCCAGTAATTTCACTGGTTCCAATGTCCTTCACACCGGAACACAACAGTGCTTGCACACGGTTGCTTGGCGGCAGAAATAGACAAAGCGGTGGTACCAACCCAGCCGGCCTCTCGCATTCGAGGGACCTACCACCTTGTAAGAGCTTATTTAGAGAGTTATTTAGCATTAGGTTACTCGCTTTCTCATTAGCCTTAGCCAGATAAAGTAACGTTAAATGCTAGAACTAAAGATAAAGATGGCAATATGAAAGTCCAAAGAGACGCTACAACAACCCTGCAATGAACTCAATGTCGCCAACAAGTCACGCAACATTAGTTCCGCATTGGATCGCTGATTGATTGTGAGATGGCAATTACTGCGGAGTGCGGACACGAGCAAAACTACATCTATGCGTAACATATAGAACAACGAATAGAAATAACATAAAGCAAATCAGAAAAGGATATGGCGGAACGAAATAATTAAGTATTGACCGGATTGGAATATTTTGGCTCAGGATGGAAGTGAAGATAACGAGGGAAAGCCTGTACACAGTAGTGAGACTGATAAAAATATAAAGAAAGCAAATTATAGGAAGGCATTTTAAAGAAAATACAGACGTATAAATAACGTATCTAATTATCATATAATAGTTATCTTCATAAGAATACATTTTACGAGCGCTTAACCTGGAAATTGAATATTTTTAGCGAAGGCAATTGAACGCTAGTAAATATTATTTCCAGAAGGTAAGTTGCCACCACCCCTGAATTATCTCGACTCCAGAAGATATAGGGAGTCCATTGTGGAAGGGATTTGTTAGGTCTTCGGTAACATTATTGGCCGTATAAAACGCAACAGCAAAGATGCTACTTCAGCTGTGACAGTAGTTCCACTGAGTTTTTGCTGAATTGCCTTTTTTTGTCCTGGCACGGCACAACGACTAAACCAGAGGTTCCCAAACTTTTTTCTCATAGACCACTTTCAAAATTTAGCTGGTTCCGGTGGACTCCCTGCAGCTACATTTCTACCATATTCCCAAAACTCGAAAAAAAATGTGAAGATTAGATCTAAATATGGATCTCCGTCGAGTCTCCCGTGGACACCTGGACCACTTTGGAAACTAATGGACTGAACTAAACCTGTTGTTAAGTACAGTGCAGTCTAAATAAAACACGACCGTGAAGAAACATTGCGTCTCTCTCTCTCGATGGTCGGCAAAATCATTCCGGCCCGAAGTTACTAGATATACACTGGCTGATCCCGGAACACGACTCGCCTGAACGAGCCAATATGGCTACATTTTCACCATGTGTACCGTGGTCGCTATCCAGCCGGATACAAAAATATCTGATACCCTCCCACTATCTTATGACTTCTCATACATAAGAGCTGAACTATGCTTAAATGATAAAGAAAATTTAATTACAGACGAAACTGGTGTCTTTACAATTTACAAGATACAGCCAATTGCGAAACTACACTAGCTCGACCAAAAAAAACGTATCTTGCTCCATTTAGCTTTTGACAACAACAAATACATAATGGTAAAGCATTATCTGGAAATGAATGAGCGTGGTATGTCCGTATGTCATCGATTACACATAATAATTGTCAACGGGCGATAACCGCCGCGCCGCGTCGTGTCAACGCACACATACATAACACAAATGGACAGATTTAGATGGCCCAAATAAACTAATCCATGTGAATACTGATATTTAGTAGGCTCACTAGGCGCTTACACACATAGTAGTGAGCATCGTATGCACATTGCTGCGTACTGGTAATAAGGAGTTAGGCCTTAATCCATCATGCTGGCCTAATACTTCACCACCATCATCATCTTCGCCATCTGGCAGGCTTCACACACCTTTGAAATTCCTAAAAATAATTCTCGGGTATGTCCTCATTATATTTTCTTCACCGATAAAGCAAACGATAATGAACAATGAATACACACGTAATTTCTAAAAGTCAACATTGTGTGCTCTGGGTCTGGTTGTGAACTCATGACTTCTGTCATCTGTGTCAACACCACCTCGCCTCCGTATCAGTTCCCGCTCAGCTATCGACGCTATCATATATGGACATGGTATAAACACTCTTTTTTTTTTTGTACCTGGTTATTGCGGCTTAGTTCCAGGACCATCCTTTCTACATAGATTATTCCACTTCGCCCGATCTTAAGCATGCACCTCAACCCAGCACTCAAACGTTAAAAGCACATGTTATAAAAATGTTAAACGTTGTCCTTATTTTTTAGCTGACCCCTAACGCCCAAAACACATCAAAACGATTTGATGATGCAAGGTAAAAATAGACTGAAGTTAGTCATAGGTCGGTGAAAATGGGCATTACTGGAGGATCGGAAATCGATATAGGATATCCGGATTTCCTATATCAATTATATATCAGATAGGAATCGTCCTATGGCTAACATTTTAGGTTAAGTTATCCAGTTACTAAACGTCTCCTTTCTTTAAAATACTTTTTCAACGTGCTAAGCTCTTAGTGATAAGCGCCCACACCTGCCCATAAAGAGAAGCCACAGACAAAAACTTTGAATGCTAAATTACTGCATAAATTTGCACTGTTCTCGTCACCTAAATATATTAGATGTTAAATCTGATATTGTCTAGTAATTTCACTGACTACAATTTCCTTCAAACTGGGATACATACTATTGCTTAACGGCAGAAATAGACAAAACGGTGGTGCCTACTCAGACAGCCTCTCAACCTATGACTACTCGTAATAAGAGAGTTGGTCTTAAATTTCTAATAGACTAAGCAGACTATAATCATAACAAAAAACGTCGCATTGTAGGACAGTGCGCAGTTTGAGGCCGTTGGTAATCTATTAATCGTGGCGATAATCTTAATTGAAGGGGCGCGGCCGGTATCGGAGAAACACTATCACGAACGGTGCTATCTCCTGATAACCAATTTATTTTGGTCGACTATCACGGCATTAGAGAATGTTGTGTCAATACCATTGGAACGTGACAAGTTAGAGCTGTAGTATAGTAAAGATAATCAAAAACGAAACATTGATTTTGAAAATATATATTATACACCCAACAGTCACACACATAGTCCTGACCCCACACTAGGTTAACCTGTATCGTGGGTATCAGGAACTACGAGGGACTTGCGGTCCCACAACACCCAGACCCGAGACAAATATTAGTGGATCACACAAACATTTGTCTCGGTGCGGGAATCGAACCCACGGCCTCTCGCTTCGCAGCCGGCTACTCGCCCGCTGCGCCACGGAGGCTGAATATCGCCTCATTGGTCTAATCTCCGAGCATTAGGCCAAAGAATACTATGTATTACAACATACTTAAGCTGTGAACCCAGTGAGGTCCTATTTTCAAATCCCAGGCTTCAATATTCTAGGTTTAAGGTGCCAGATTCCACGGCATATTGCCTACTGCCCCGTTGGGATTCACGGAACGTCACCCACTTGGACTCTCAACGTACAACAACGAAGACACTGATGCGTATAAACCACCGCCGGTTTCTCATTTTCAACTTTTCGTATTGGATTTTTTAAGATCTTAAAAAACTACCAGCTATATGTTTCTGTGTTGAACAGCATATTATGTAGACGCCACTGCGAGTGGGATAAGGGCAGGTGGAAGAAGAGGAAGATTTAAAAAAGTTGAATATGGATCAGTTGCGACGTCTGATACTATTAAGATCCGTCGTAGTATGGTGAGACCCTTAGAATCATTATACACGAATACGAAACGAAATAATCAATAATTATAGGCTGAAATGATGATGCAATTATGTATAGGGTTAATCGGATTAAGGTAAGTCTAAAGTCTAAGTCTTATCACGCTAATTAGGGATGTCAGTACTTATAGATCATGATTCATTATTTGTTCTTGTAAAGGATTATAAACTATCAACATTTATATAGATTCGGCTTATAATAATCATTAGGGCTAGGCTCGTTTGCAGGCTTTAGGCTTTAAAAATAATGGAAGTTCTTGCTATTGCATATCGTGAGGTGTTTGTTAGGTTATATCAATATCAAATAAGACTACTGCCCACAGATCCGCCACTGTAACTCTGCAAGTCAAGATCGACAGTGGCACGCATTTCTCGACATTTGGCGAGTCTAAGTTGTTGCTTTTCGCACGGTGATTAACGATGTCCAGAGGCCCAAATTCCTCGACCTCTGCTATAACAAAGTATGTATTAATGAGTGCTCAAAAATACAAATGATGGATTAAATGTGGATCGTGATACATACCAATACAAAAGACATGTAATTTACTCGGATACAATCCGATATCAATGATATTATCCAAACGGATTACGATACAAAAAATAAACTAAACCAGTTCAATTAAGCATCTGACATGCAAGAGAGCTAAAGGAAAGATACAAAACGCGCTGTGGGCGTCGGATAATACAAATAGAAAATGCAAATAACGTCAATCAAAATGATATTTGTGTCGCAATTCACAACAGACACTACAGATACTTACACACAAACGTACAATCGTGTTATAATGGTGAAACAAAAAGTAACGCGACGGCGCGACGTGGGCGGACGAGCGGACACTGCAATGGATAGTTGCCATACAACCGGAATTTTCCGGACACTCAGAAATTTGGCTGTCTATAATATAGATTTAATTTTAACATTTGTTTATTTTTCATGATGAATATCTGCCTGGTCGTAGTATATAAGAAAATATAACAGATATTGAAAAAAAATTTAAAATAAATACAGTATCAAACAGTTTCTGATAGTCTACGTCTGTCATAACACCGACCGAAACATATCTTATGTATTCTAGATTTAATCTATCAACTTACAATTGGAATTGATCGAAAGAGATTCATTAACGTTTGCAATTATTATTAACATCGTTCCTTTTTCGAGTTTAATATTCACGGACATTTTAACCGTTACAATAATGTACACTCATATTTTCAACAGACTTCAAAAAGGGGGAGGTTTTCAATTATATCTATATTTAGTTCTTATATGTTATGAGATATCTCCGCCAAATATGGACAGATTTTGATATGAATTTTTGTATTCGGTAGAGATTAGTAGGGAGTAGTTAAAAAATGACGCAACGTGAAGTGGTAGCTTACAAATGCAGTTCGTGTAAGGTTGCCAGAGGTCTCAAAATATCCCTTCATCAACGCAATAACGATTCATCCGGCATTGTGGTTGTTTATAGATCGTGGGGATCACTTAGCATTCATGGATTCTGGATTACATATTCAGTTGCACGAATTGCACGCATCTGTCTATTGATATGAATTAATATGAACCTCAATTTCGAACTTGATTTAATAATTTCAACATATGAATGGATTGCAAGTCCCGAATTGAATACATAATGGGATATTTAATAAATTAGAAAAATGGTTTTATTGTGACTTCAGTAGTAGGTTTTATAACATAAGTCGAGTTTAAAATTTTGTCTATCATCTAATTTCGGTTAGACATTCATTTCAAACCCCACAATGGAGGGGTATTGGGGTATCATTGACAGTTAATAACATTCTCTATTGCCTGAGAAACCAACACCTTAAAGGTCTAATCTTAGATATTGTCAGAGGATATTGTTTGAAGGAATCCAAAAAAGCCAGCAATAGACTGATCAACACTTACAAAATCATCAACCAATATAAGCAACACCGCCACGATATATTATGAGTATCAAAAGAAATATACAGTCAAAGTGGATTTCAGAGCCTAATCTACGCAACCACAGGAGAAAAGAAGTAGTGAACAGCAAAATTGAAAACGGCTCCATTGGCCTTACTCTGGTAATATCATTGATAGTCGACCAGTAAAGCACTATAGAGTACAGGTGTGCGCGTGAAAGTCGCGCCCGCGCGTCGTACCGCGAACGATCTGAACGGGCTCATTTAGGCGCAGCACAAACGTGGACACGGGACATAAAAACCGGGTAGTCGGCAGTAAATAATTAGATTTCAATAAAATCACTATGAAATTAACCACTTTTTACGCAGACGTAGCCACTAAACATAAATCGATCGTTTATCATTAAGTTTTCAAACTAGACACTAACGATATTCAATGGAGGACATATTTTCCATTCTCATTGCTCTTAACACCGATTTCTTTCGTTTCATCGATCGATCGGCACCGCGCCCACGATGCTTCTGGCATTATTGTATTCATAGGCGGTGGTAAACTTTTACCATCAGGTGAGAAAATTGCTGGTTTACCAGCCTTTTATGAAATATTGGCTCTCCTTGCAGATGTTTCATGACACATCCACAGGATCAATGTCAGGTCTGGGATTATACTGGTTGGCGGCGACTAACCAGAAGCCGTGACCAAACACAACGCATCCTCTCTCGTGTCGGCTACAAAATATCCTCTTCTGCGCAGAGCCTAATTGTACTTCACAGAGACATGTCTAATGTCGGGTCAAAAGCTAATGAAACACGTTATGTTCCGTATATTTTAACTCGGCGTAAATAATTACACATTACATTTGATATAATGCCAGAGGCTTCTGAGCTAGCTCATGGAGAAATCGAGTATGCACATTGAAATGAAACTAAGAACATAAAATCTATTTTTTTATTCGCTTGAATGATGAGACGAATAACCTGTACTCACGATTGTTCCTAAAAAGTAGCAACCCTCTCAAATGAATTACAAAGTACAAGCGTTCATCATCCCAAAAGGTAAGATGTTGATGGCAGACATAAAAAGAAGATTAATGGTATCGTCTTGTTTTTTTACAATAGAAGGCCGACTATGTATGCCACTCGAAGATAAGTCATCAGCAAAGCCTATAAACACCCTTAATACTAGAGATAGATAATCTTTAAGAACAGGAATGGGCATTGAGTTGAGGCAGGGAAAAAGACAATTGCACTTTCTACATCAAACCTGAATACCGAATAAATTTATTTTTTATCCTGTCACGGCAAAGTGACTACGCTACACCTGATGGTAAGTGTAGCGAAATCCAAGAATAGTGTCGACCAACGATAGACGCTGTATCTATCGTAGATCGGCAGAATTATGCCGGCCTGCTTAATTGCTTCTTCACACTCCGTTTAAAGGATCCCATGTTATAGGAAGGAGGAAACACGTGCAATTCAAACTATTCCACAGATTTATGGTCCGACAGAAGTATATTACTATAGTGTGTGTATTGTACTATAGAAGTCCAAACCCATGTTTAATATTTAACATTTGAATAGATACACAGCTGTTAATATAAACGAGTCGACAAGTTTGAAAGCGGACAGATCGTGACTCTTTTGTTTTGCCACATGATTTCATTTTGTTTGCGAAACATTCATGCGACCTCCTTCACTCGAACAATCTTCGCTTTCTTATACAGTATCATTCAATCTAGCAGACAAGCAACAAAAAACATTATATTATTTATGACAGCACTAAAAATACATGGTACATGGCGATAAGTTTAGTGCAACCTCAAATCTACGACCAACAATGCAAATTTAATATTGTTAGCTTCATAATAGTAATAGTACTGTTTATTGGTGTTATTGAGGGTACTCAGGGGAATAACTGTATTAAGTGGGTAGATGTAGGATAGTGAGGCGTGGTGGAGGTGATTGGTGAGGGATATAAGAGGTTGCTGTATTAATTGTGGGAACTCAGTCAAGCTTGGAACTTTTACGCGGAAACGCTGGTCAAATACGGTTGTAATCATTAGCAAAGTAATAGACTTCTTTCAATATGGTAAAAATATTTTAACGGTAGGCAGCAGATTTGATATACCCTGGCATTGCCGAAATCTCGGAGAATCGTGTTTGTATTAATTGAAGCTACCTACCCCTTTCGGGATACAGGCGCGAGCTTATATTGTAGTATGTATAATCGTATGTGGTGCTTTCCAGAAGTCGTCAAATTCAAACCATGGAATTGAAGAGTAACCAAGCATTAAGACAACAATCACATCTTGGTATTGATAAGTTGAAGACTTCAAAAACCTACTTCGAAAGCCAAATCCTGATGACTTTGCTGTTATCCGTTGAAGGTTTCCCCATTTTCTGTCGTACTCCATCACCAGATCTTAACCAAATTTATATTGGACCATCCCCAGGGTAAACTCTATCTAATACAATAATAAATCATAACCGGTGTATTATATCTAAATTATGCATGAACATTGAACATACATAATAAAATATATACAAACGGATTGAGACCCTCCTTATTGAAGTCGGTAAAAAACCGTTTGATTTTGGGAGCCGGGCATCAACAAGAACCAGACAACCTCAGCCAAGTGTGCAAAATTTTTATGCGTTTTACGTCTCACCAAAATTTACAACAGCTTTCACTTTTTTCAAATTACCCAGCGGTAAGTAGAAATCTGGTTTAATAACCGAACCTTTCAACCATCGTGAACAAAGTGAGGTGTCGCCATAGCTAACCAAATGGATATTCATTTAGGATTAATAACGTTGTAAATTAAATTGAACTAGAATTATGAGAGATAAATAATCGAGTTTCGTATTGTTAGCACCTGCAAAGGGTTTAATTTGTGCAATCATATTACTTGGATGACGTAATTTTATACTTAAGATACAGAAACAATGCGCGTTTCCTAAATGACAAGAGGATTACTCGGCTGCTGGTAAGCCGTGATGACTTGCCCATAAGCAACACCACACAGAACTTCAAAATTAACACACAAACACCTGCATGGAACTCATCTGTGCTCATCACCTCGAGACATACGATGTTTGACAGCCTCCGTGGCGCAGTGAGCGAGTAGCCGGTTGCGAAACGTGAGGCCGGGGGTTCGATTCCCGCACCTAGACAAATGTTTGTTTGATTCACAAATATTTGTCTCGGGTCTGGGTGTTGTGGGACCGCAAGTCCCTCGTAGTTCTTGATACCCACGATACAGGTTAACATAGTGTGGAGTCAGGACTATGTGTGTAACTGTTGGTTGTATTTATTTATTATTTAAATGTCATAATTCTAACCAGAACACAGCAGCGCTTACATTTCTGTGATATATCACACACGCATGCTATTTCATGTTTACACGTCTCGTCCATACATACCTCAGTTGTGTAAGACGAAATTTAATCACTGCGGCCGCCGCATCATGACTACGTTGCACTCAAAGCTTGGACACTCGCGAGTGGAGTTAATCCACAAATAAAAGCTCACTATCTTTGAAGGACAAGAATTGGAACTAAGTAATCGACAAAGTGGTCGACAGAGTTCAAACCATTAGCAAGCTGAAGTGGCAGTGGGCCGGCCATATATCACAAGAACCAATAATCATTGCGGTATACGGATTTGATGATGATAATGATGACAATGCTTTTTAGCAAGCTGTCTAATCATGTGCATCGGCATTGAAGCCGCTGCAGCATTGCGTTGTTTTATTATTGGTGGTCAAACGGCAATTACTAGCCCAACTCAAAAAAAAAAACAACTATCTTGTCATAGACACTGGCACACATTTGCCATTACCACCATTTCTAGCAAAAAGGCTACATATTTTTTTATAGTAGAGGCCGGCAAAGGAGCTAGTGGCTCACCTGATGGTAAGTGATCTCCTCCGCCCATGTACGCCCACAATACTAAAATAATCATGGGTGCGTTGCCGACCTTAAAGGATAGGGATAAGTAAGGGATTGGGAAGGGAAGGGGAGGCGAATTTGGGCCTCCGGATATCTCACTCACCGTACGAAACGCAACAGCAAGCTGCTACTTTACGCCGGTTTTCTGTGAGATAATGGTAACGGCCCGGACGAGCCGGCCCATTCATGCTGTAGACAAAATTGTCTACTGCGTGGCTCTACCACTCTACATAGTGTAATCTTGTCGCAACAATGCATCTAAACCATTCGCTGCTATTAACCATCACGGCATCGTTTACCGCGCACTGTACTTGACTTGCTGACCTCTAATTGAAGTGAAATACCTTAAGAGGCTCCGATTTACGTGCAGCTTATTGACCCGGCCGCGGCATTGCAAATTGTGGGTAGTAACGTTACGTCATAATTACATTGGATTGTTTTGACTTCTAGCCGGAGAATCAGTGATATTACGAGTATATACTCGCATATTAACGTATTTTCTTCATTCTTATTTTTACTGTGTCCGCATACTTTAAACATATCGTCATTGTGTGCGATTATGTTTCACGGCACTACAAGCATGTAACAGAGGTAAAAGGACACCAGTTGAGAACAACCAATGGAATTGGGAAATGGTGTGCTAGTCGGTGTTGCAAAATGTATGATAAATACAATAGAAGTCAAATAAGTTATTGCATTTCTTCCGCTTGATTTTCGCTTTTGTTTACAAAGTTTATATAGACATCTATTATGTAGGCGAAATAAGGCTCAAACTAAATCTTTCTGAACTCAAACCGACCTCACGTGGTATGGTATGGTACCTGGTACCCTGCTGACAAACGAACGAACCTACGGCTAGGCTGGCTATGCTATTAGACCAGCGAGATGTATTTTTTAACACCCCCAACAGTCACACACATAGTCCCGACCCCACACTAGGTAAACCTGTATCGTGGGTATCAGGAACTACGAGGAACTTGCGGTCCCACAACACCCAGACTCTAAACAAATATTTGTGGGTCACAAAAACATTTGTCTCGGTGCGGGAATCGAACCCACGGCCTCACGCTTCGCAGCCGGCTACTCGCCCACTGCGCCACGGAGGCTGTATTGGTACAAACGTTTTCAATCAAAGGAAAAGGAGACCTTTGTTCCGACCTACTATAACATGGTGCAGTTAAACGATGCGTAGTAGCCCGAATCATGTACGAAACACCGGTGTACGCGTCACGTAGCATTTGCAAAAGTACCATCGTTGCCAATATGAATAAAGGGTGTACGGCACGGCGCGTGGCAACGTGTACACGAGTAGACTGCGCCTCGTCTGTGGCTCGGCTCGCACTATCACACATCGTTTGACTGCACCATAAGGCATAGTAATTCCCATATAAGTATTACCGGTCATCGAGTTCACACAAACTTCACTAACTGAAGCACATCGACCTCATACCCACGGCGCTCCACGTAAACCAAACATAATCCCTCATCCACAAATAAATATGGAATGTTTATACAAAACGTTCAATATAAGCGTGGGCCGTGGGTGATGGTAACGGTGAACTTTTGACCGTCCAAGCTCGACCACGACGCTATGCTCTTGCGCAATGAAGCGCCATCTCATTTGAATATTTAATAAAATATAAATTTAGTGTAACTAAACTGCGCACGAAATATATTGAAAATGTATTTTTTGATCTATTTCACGGTTCACGTTATGGTGATCGACTTCCACTATTATAATTATGTTTCTGTAGGTATAATTAAAAGCCCTGAACTTAAACTTTTTTAATGTTATTATTAAGCTATCACACAAGTGACATTATATCTACCTACCTATAATATGTGCGTACAAAGAATACTTTTGATGTAGATAAATGTACTTTTGATAGTACTTTTTATGAGTGGTAGTGCCACGCTGTAGACACTTGTCTACAGCATGTATGGGCCGGCTCGTCCGGGTCATTACCACTGTCTCACAGAAAACCGGCGTAAAGTAGCAGCTTGCTGCTGCGTTTCGTACGATGAGTGAGATATCCGGTGGCCCAAACTCCCTCCCCTTCCCAATTCCTTAATTATCCCTTTCCTTTAAGGTCGGCAACGCACCCATGATTCTTTTGTATTGTGGGCGTACATGGGCGGTGAAGATCACTTACCATCAGGTGACCCACATGCTCGTTTGCCGGCCATACCATTAAAAAAAAAGATAACAATTTCATAAAAAGGTCCAAAAAAATACCTAATTATTCATCTTCTATTTATGTTAAGTACTCCATTAAATATTATATCCATAATAAATGGAATAAACACTGCAATGCAAATTATTTATTTACAGAAATGACAGCACTTTCTTGTTTAACGAATGTTTAATAAAATGACATATTTTATTGATATATAAATAAGTCATAATAATAATAAATATAAATAAGTGTTTAATTACTAAATTAGGGACTGATTTACTAGACAAAATATAAAAATTCAATCATCAGTAATTAAAATAAAATTAATTTTAACCGAGTGGTAAGAGAGGAAACTAATTAAATACAAATAAGAATTTCCACATCTTACAACTGTCTCGAACGAGTCGGTTCGAAGTTTTTTAATCGCGTCGCGTCGCGGCGCGTAGGCGACTTCCGCGACATAAACCGACGTTAACGACAGACCCTACGTTGACACACGACACCCATTTCTATTATAATTTCCCATAATGGCCCTGGTCATCTCGATACCGCATGAAATCTCCGAGATGTTACAAAATGACCTCCATAGTACGATAGTCGACACGTTCCACATGTCTATTCCAGTAGTCATCATATTTAATTAATTTAAACGGTTTTAATCGTCGTCGATTAAAAACAATAATGGAAATTAATATTATGAACACAAAAAACGTGTTATTTTTTATAAAACTATGTAAAATAATCCGACACACGTTGGTGCTTCGCGCCGACACACGATATTTTATCACCGAAACATTTGATCCTGCTCGAAGGACAACTAACATGGCGGCCGCGTCGCGTCGCGAGGAAATTTATGTTTCGTCAAGCAATACTTGTTTTTTTTTATTGTGTAACTAAAGACGACCAATTGACAGCTGCGGTGTAATCAACCGCGATTTTTGAGGCACTAATGATTGTAAAAACACGCGGACAAATCAAAGTATCAATTTACAATGACTTTCGTCGCTCGCTGGGTCCGAGAATTTCACATTAGAATAAATTTTAATAAGTGTTTATCCCCAACTATTTGACATTTACGCTTATTTTGTGTTGAACAAACATAATTAAGTGCTAATTGAAACAATTTCCTACACAATATGTAAACATTATGACCATATTAACAGCAGTTTTCCTTCAGTAGTTGTATATTTTCCATGTTCTACGTGCCAGTCTATATAATTTCTAATGCTAATTAAATATCGCTATAATGCTACTTGGTTAGAAAACCAAGGTACAATCTAGATTGAATTGTTTTATGTTGTTTGTACCTTTGCTTACGCCGGGTGCTTTTACACATCCTATGGAAGTTCTAGCAACAAACGTCTGCCACTCAAGTTAAGGTATTCTCTGGAGTGAGAAGTGTTTCGAAACTACCTACTGAACGAAGAAGGTCTATTAGGTTTAAATTATGCTACTAGACCAAGAGTTCTACAGACTAACACTTAATATAAAACTAGCTTTTGATCACGGCTTCGTCCGCGGGAGTGTTTTTAGGCGACATAATAATATTCATTTATATAATTTTTAGGACCTATTCTAGAGATTTATTTCTGAAAACTCAGTTTATCATATTGAAAACACTCACGGATAATATTTTATTTTATTGATGAAAAAAAATTGAAAATAAGATCATTATTTACTAAGTAGTTCCACCGATTATCTCTCTAGAAAAAAACTCTCAAATTTCACCTATTTATATTAGTGTAGAAGAAACCAGAACAGGAAACGATAATTCGATACAAATTCTCAATCCAGGTTCATCCTGAGTTCATCAACAATATTACAATACATCTTACGAGAGTACAATAAACAGGAAATCCAACAAACGTATACACATAAACACACATAGTGGGACATCCATTAGATCGATCTGGTACGCGGTCGGACGGCATATAGAAAGCGTCGCCCACTCGTGCCGCGGGGTCACACTCGCCCACAAACTGTTGAGAAATACTGGTACGGAGAGCCCCGGGGCCCTGGAGGTGTTCCCCTACCAATTACGATGGTAATTGATGATTATTGCCAAATAATGCGGAGGTGTGGTTTTAGAATGTTAGACGATGGGTGATAATGTGACATATTTCTGATTATGGTGAACATTTTGTTGCGTCTATCCAATATAGTATTGATAAAAGAACGCCGTGGTGTGAAACTATTAATGGGAATGGTCATAAAATTAAATGATAGGGGGCCGTTCATCACATACATTACAGTACTAATTATCACAATTCGGAGGGAAATTACTTTGAATGTCTTCAAAATGTAATGATGACGATAAAGGGAATTGAAGTAGGAACTTACACTGGCTTTTATCGACGGATGCTGATTTTTTACTGACGCGTCAACGAAAAGCGGTGGAATAGAGGACGTGAAAATATATTTTTTGGTGTTTTTATTCATTTTTCATATTACATGACATACGCACTCACGCCTGTATCCCCGAAGGGGTAGGCAGAAGTGTAACTAGTACACCCACATTTCGCTGAGCGTATCTCCGTCCCACAATGTGATAGGGGGCGAGCCTATCGCCATACCGGGCACAAATTCCAGACTCCGGGCTGATACTGATATTACATGACATTTGAACGATAAATTACGTTGTCGAGCCGATCAGGTCGATGACTGGCACATGCGTCATACTCGTGAACGGATGCTGCTTGTGTAGACTATAGACTGGTCTAATCGGATTGTTTTAGCTTTTGATTTGATAATTTTATAAGCGTAAATTGTGTAAATTTTCTAAAAGTAAAGTAAACCCATACGCTTAGATTGCGATTAGAATTAGTATTAAATTATCTAAATCTGTTAATACCATATGATGAATGGATAACAAATATTTAATCCCTCGTAAGTTTTTACTAATTCCTAACACAATGACATAAACAAACTGAGGGTTATTAATCCATAGGGGCTTATTAAATAACGACACTATATATTTTATAGAACGCATATATTATGTATAATGTGGTCATATCTTTTTTTTTTATAGCATAGGCCGGCAAACGAGCAAGTGGGTCACCTGATGGTAAGTGATCTCCACCGCCCATGTACGCCCACAATACTAAAAGAATTATGGGTGCGTTGCCGACCTTAAAGGAAAGGGATAATTAAGGGATTGGGAAGGGGAGGGGGTTTGAGCCTCGGGATATCTCACTTAGCGTACGAAACGCAATGCAAGCAGCTACTTTACGCCGATTTTCTGTGAGACAGTGCTAACGACCCGGACGAGCCGGCCCATTCGTGCTATAAACACAAGTGTCTACAGGGTGGCTCTACCACTCTATATCTCGGGGACTTACGCACTTCAAATTCTCAAATGTATTCTGCTTGTGTGATGTTCCCTTTGCTACGCAATTGGTAAAGCAATAGGAAAAAATATGCAAGTAAATCGAGAGACGGAGACAGGAGACCGCGATGCGCGACGCCAATTATGCGACAGCGACACTTCTGCTTTATAATAATGAAGCTTTATTGTCACGCATCGCGGTCGAAAGAATTTTTTGCATTCATCACCAAAAACATATTACACAAACATAAAAAATATATTTAAAACACCAGAAACAAACAGTAACCCTATACAACACGGGCTATTTAACGTTTTTCAGTAACAGAAGCTTATGATAAGTTAGAAAGTAAGACACACAAGTAAGGCCCCGGTAGTAAAACTCAATGCTGAGAATGTTTGACATAAAATATCTTTATCATAATGTACTTTCTAAAGTAATTAATTTCGGTACAGTCAATAGACTTCACCACCTACACGTCGCGGGTAGGGTTGCCAGATCATAGTATCGGTAAGATGGACTGACCAGCCTTATATTTTGCCGACCATATACATTTACTGTCCAAATACACTAATAATCGGGTATTTAAAATATAAATAATTGTTCTTCATTGTAAGTGATATGCGTGTTATATGCTGGCCTCTTGCTAGGCGTGGGCGACATCTCCTAGGCGTTCGTCCATTCTGCTGGAACAATGTAAGGTAGTAGACTTCACATAGCTTTTATACTTTACAATAACGACGGATAAGCGTTCAAAAAGCTTAATCAAGTTCCGTTTTACCCAGACGCCTGGCAACCCTAAACACCATGTCGGATAAATCACAAGGGAATTTTAATTATATCACAAATATATGATGGCGTTTACGATGACATGATTTGTACAACTATGTCAGTAAAGTTTAATATATTATGTGATTACTCGTCCTATCTAAAATGACGCGTTTATCAATTCCCTCACTACTCTATTTTGTGTGTATTATGGTTTAAAATTTAATGGCATGCGCTTCATATTAGATATAACATATCTACGGTAGTTAAATTGTTAAATATGTAGGTGTTTCTGAGGCAATACTGGTTATCGACACCATGGAGTTTTGGAATCGTATGGTTTATTTGTTTGCCAAGTCACGGTTCGTAGGACCAAAAACAGTGATAATAGAAATAATAATTTACGATGGGTTTAGTCAACGAATTGTCATACTATCAAGAACACTGAATAGTTTTCAATAGTTAGAGTTAATATGGCAATTAAACAAGACAATTCGATATACGAGTATCAGCAAAGTAATGGTGTAAATAGAGAGGTGATGATTAACAGAAGAAAGAAACGTTGATTCGCGTAAAACTGTTCACAAAGACAAATATGCCGATATTGGCACAGAAAGTTTCTAAGTAAATGGAAACTACATAAGCTATCCTTTATAGAAAAACGTACAAGTATGTGTTATTACAACCTACGAATCGACGGGTAATTTATTCGGTCCTCCACATGATATAAGCTTATGTGTGTATCGCCAAAGGGGTATATAGAGGTGCGGTAAATGCAATCACGTTCGAAGACCTTACATCCGTCCTATGCAATCCAATTATGTCCAAGATATGCAGCAAGTTGCCACATCAGACACAAACTCCAATCCCTGACAAATCCAGTGTATGTTTTGTATATAAAAAATTTGATAACCCGACCTAGGGATTGAACCCCGTACTTCCGACAATTACACAGCCGAACCACGCTGATCCCAACCCGCTACACTCGTAGATATTATTCGTAAATTCACCTCCCGACATAATTACAATGAAACAATAATGAAGCACGCGCGCTGTTTTGCAAGAGTTTTTGCCGCCAAATTATTGGTTGATGGCAGCTGCTACATCCTGGTGCTTACTACGAAACAATAATTATTACAGACGTGCTTGGAATCTACACATCTCACGTGGCGTTCATTATTTTATTATACTTAATGTATAGCTGAGGCGTATTTGGAGAATCAGACGTACGGTAAGTCCAGAGAAATACCTTTAGAACTAAGTGAAGTTTATCATCAGTTAGAGATGTTTTTTTTTATTTTTTTATTAGCTTGAATTACGAGACGAGCAGGTCGCTCGCCTGATGGTAAGCGCCACGCCTGCTCATAAACAGAACCAACGCCACACAGAACTTTGAATAACAAAGCACTGCATGACACTGGACTGCGCTCGTCACCCCGAGACATAAAGTGTTAAGTCTCACAATGCCCAGTAATTACACTGGCTTCAATAGACAAAGCGGTGGTACCAACCCAGCCGGCCTCTCGCAAACGAGGGACCTACCACCTTGTGATGTCTAATAGTACCCGCGCTTTAATGTTGTTTGACATGAATGACATGGATGTTTTTCTATTCTGACACAAAATACAGTCCAAGTATAAAATCCATCAGCGAGATATGTCTTATTCTAAGGTCGCCAGTAATCTATAGTCCAATAGTTAACAATATTATTGTCAACGATGTTCTCCCGGTTCATGTCGTGGCACGGAACACTGCCCTCAAAGGCAGACGAGCTGACAGTCCCACTGATGATAGTCTCTCCACCAAACCTGTTCCAGAAATGTAAACAAATATCTACCCAGTTTACAAATAATTCTTTTGATTGAACATGTGAATACACCAAATACAACAAAGATAACTGAACAGTGGGTAGATATTTGTTTACATTTCTGGAACAGGCATAGCGATTAGACTATAAGTATTTATCGTTGTTAATGGACATCAGCAATGCCACGGACACAGCCAAGCGGCTGCCTACCATAAAATATTGAAGGATATACTGTCACATCTACGAGGAAATAAAGCGTTTCATGTTTAGAGCGTTTGGGATTAACTAAAGATAAACAAAGGTCGGTGAAAATAAGCATAAGCCTTACTTGTTGAATTCAACCAGGTGCCAAGTACCCGTTCCATCAATATTTATCATACATTTTTGAAGCCAGTGCAATTACTGGGCATCATGAGACTTAACATCTTTACGTCTCGGGGTGACGAGCGCAGTCCGGTGCCATGCAGAGCTTTGTAATTCCAAGTTTTGTGTGGAGTTGTCTGTTTATGGGCAGGCGTTGCGCTTACCATCAGGAGGGCGACCTCATCGTTTCGTCCTACATAAGCTAGCATAAAAAAAATACACATTTCGCCAAGCTTATTTCGGTCTCATGATGTGATATAGATAGCTTACCGCCATACCGGGCACAATTTCAGACTCCGGGCTGATACTAAGCATTTCGTGATAGACAAATCCAATATCACTTGTAACCCAGACCCGGGATTCGCACCCGAGACCTCAGCACAGTAGTCGTAACGCGTACACATTACAACTGCTGCATCGAGGCAGTCAATCAATACATATCATTTCGCGCAGTGGACGAGTAGCCGGCTGTGAAGTGAGAGGACGTGGGTGCGATTTCCGCACCAAGACAAATGTTTGTGTGATCCACGAATGTTTGTTTCGGGCCTGAGTGATACGGGACCGCAAGTCTGAAGTCTCTCATAGTTCCTGATACCCACGATACAGGTTAACCTAGTGTGGTGTCAGGACTATGTGTGTGACTGTTGGGTGTATTTATTATTAAACTAGCTGTTGCCCAGGGCTCCGCCCGCGTGAATGCCTATTTCCAGGATTAAAGTAGTCTAGTCGCATCAAGCGAGTCCCGTCTTCGCGATCGGTGTGAGAAACGCGCTTGACAAAATTATTAAAATCGCTATTAAAAAATAGGGGTTGATCGTAGAGGGTTTAAAATTTAGGGTTGTATGTATTTTTAATGCTGTATCATAAAAAAATTAAAAAAATGACTAAAAAATAAAATAAAAAATTTAGGGGTGGACCGGACCACCCTTAACATTTAGGGGGATGAAAAATAGATAGTAGCCGATTCTCAGACCTACAGCATATAAAATTTCATAAAAATCGGTCGAGCCGTTTCGGAGGAGTATGGGAACGAACATTGTGACACGAGATTTGTATATATTAGAAGATTATATTGTAACCTGTATATTATTTTCCCTATTTAGTAACAGTTGTCACATTAACCTTCAACCACGTTAATGATACGGCAGTCTGCAGTGTAATAATAATCTCAGGAATTCGTGTGTATCATATACCATTTAAATGAACTTTTATCCGATATGATTCATTAGCATTATCATAATACATTCCGTATGTTATTGACACATTAGCATGTAATCATGGTTAAATATGTATAGGAATATATATTGCTATGCTATTTATTATGAAATCCATATACGCGCTCACGTCTGTAATCCCCGAAGGGGCAGGCAGAGGTGTAACCAGTACATCCACATTTTGCCGAGCGTATCTCCGTCCAATATTGTGATAGGGAGCGAGTCTATCGCCATATCGGGCACAAATTCCAGAATCCGGGTTGATACTGAGCTGAGGTTTTTCTATTACTAAAATAAAAAAAACCAACACCACTTTACCCGACCCGGGGATCGAACCCGAGAGCTCAGTGTTAGCCTCAATCTTAACGCGTACGCATTACAACTGCGCCACCGAGGCAGTCAGGCAAATATTATATAAAATGGGTAGATATTTTATTTACATATATAGAACATGTTTGGTGAATAGTCTTTACAGTGGATTGTTTATTAAATAATTGAAACGTTTCAACTGTTCCACAACATTTCCGTAAACAAAATAAATAAAAAAAAACGAACCAACTACTATCCACAACGACAAGTCTATTACAAAGATAAAAGAAAATGTTTGATATAAAAAAGCAATGAATGAAGTGAAATATGTGCGGTCCGATACCGAGGGTCAAGTGCACAGTTGACCTCACGGTGGTTCTAACAGTCTTACCACTGTTTGTTTTTTTAATCGGATTCAAAGTCCGCCATTAAAAAACGTTCTGGAGTACTTTATACCTCATGCATATTATGATTTTTTTTAAATTAGATTCACTAAACTGGACCTTATACATAAGTAACATGCTAAGAAACTAAAATACATAAAAGTAGAATTGCACTATGCGTATGCCCTTCTAGAAGTGAATACAACATGCTATTACAACATGTTATTAGGAAGTAAAATTTGTATTTAGGTCTGTATTGAATTTCTACCAGATGCAGCGCGATGGCAGGATGTGCAGTGTGCACGTTTGGCGGCCTCAGCTATAAAATACAAACTATTTCGCCATTTCTCAAAATTCTAGAGGGTGGGAATTTTTATACTAGTGTACATTTTATCACAGGAATGACTTTCACGCAGGCAATGCCACGAGTAAACTATAAGAACTCCTTTGGTTTATACAGTGCCTTCCCAGCACAATGATTTCATACATACAGCCTCCGTGGCGCAGTGGGCGAGTAGCCGGCTGCGAAGCGACGCCGTGGGTTCGATTCCCACACCGAAACAAGTGTTTGTCTAACCCACAAATATTTGTTTCGGGTCTGGGTGTTGTGGGACCGCAAGTCCCTCGTAGTTTCTGATACCCACGATACAGGTTAACCCAGTGTGGGGTCAGGCCTATGTGTGTCTGTTGGGTGTATTTATTATTTTATTATTTATATACGTACTCCCTGTAATCCCCGAAGTAGTAGGCAGAGGTGTAACCAGTACATCCCACATTTCGCTTAGCTTACTTGAGTCCTCTGAAGTGATAGGGACCGAGCCATCGCCGTACAGAGCATAATTCCATCATGATTTCATAATAAGTTCATAAAGTGGGATGCCATCCTACACTCATCCGTGGCAATTAAAGCATAGTAAATAAAACAGCACAATAAATAATAAAGCCAGCTTCACGACTAACGGTGAGCGGGGTCGGCTGCAGACGTGGGAGGTCGCAGCGTGCCTTTACAACACGAGCAAATATTTATTTGACCCACACGTTTTTGTCTTCACGTTTCCACATTGTGCCCCGCACGTTCTACGTGATGTTTGATATTATTATGTAATAACATAAAAATAAATCTAATATTTATATTTTCCGTGTTTAAGGGGATTCTATTCTTAAATACAATGCATAATAATACATTCTATATAACTGTCTATTCCTGCCGTAAACAGCTGTGTGTAACAGCAAACTAACTAGGGAAGGCCTATGTCAAAGGACAAACGAACTGGTTGCTGATAAATAATACAATATATTTATAATTTTATTGTAGTTTATAGCTGAGCGGGGCATGGACTGTCGAGACGAAAGTCGCAGGTTCGAAACCAGCCCCAAATGCATACACCTCTGACTTTTCTAAGTTACGTGTGTGTTAGTTGTCAATTATCACTTGCTTTAATTAACGGTGAAGGAAACATCGTGAGGAAACCTGCATACCCGAGAAGTTCTTCATAAGAATTTCGAAGGTATGTGAAGTCTGCCAACCCGCATTAGGCCAGCGTGGTGCACTAAGGCCTAACCCCTCTCATTCAGTGGAGGAGGCCCGTGCCCAGCAGCGGGACGTATATAATACAAGGCTAGTGTTATTATTATTATTGTAGTTTATACGTCATTAGTTATAATACTATGTAAGTTAAGATACTCATGTTCAGTGAATAAAGACTCATCTATCTATCAATCTAAGGTCCAACAGAAGGTGGTGATCTTAACTTTGTATCCAAAAGGTATTGTATCCAAATCCTTAAAACTTGTTTTTTTGCCTCTAAACAGAGATAAAGAAAACAAAATATTACGTGATATAAAATTTCACATTCCAATACCAAATATGTCGATGTGTTATAAAAACAAAAGTTTCACTACAAATATGACCATAAAAGTCATCGCTTCCGTATACTTTGTTATTGTTAAGATTAGGTAGATGAGATGAGAATCGCATAAAGTTATTTATATAGATGTTGGTATTATACTAAAACAAATAAAATAGTAATATTGGTGTGGTGTTGTGGGACCGCAAGTCCCTCGTAGTTCCTGATACCCACGATTCAGGTTAATCTAATATGAGGTCAGGACTATGTGTGTGACTGTTGGGTGTATTTTATTTATAATATTATCTGCATATTAAAATTTCGATGTGCTTCGCTGAAATATCCGAAATAGTGAAAAGTGTCCCAAAATGTTATTATTGAGACAGGCCAAAAATTCATCTTGATATGGTGACAAAGTCATGAGTGTGTGCTAGCTTGTAATATGGCATCATGCACATCTTTTAGAGGACATGTTTTTAGCTACGATGGTGTCATCAAATCGTGTGTAATATCTTATGCAAGCCCTGAGAACTATGATCTTATACAGGATACAGATATAAAGTCGCAAAATTGATGACAATATTCATTGCGAACCCACTCTCAATGCACCTAGCTATAGAAGTTTCATACCCAGCAGTGCATTTCAAGCTCTTATTTTCTGAAAATAATCTGCGATGCACACTCGTCCGCTTGTTTTACAATAATACAATTGCAATTAGGCAGAAGGCCAACAAAGTTTAATGCGATATTAAACCACCGCTAATTACAATTTTATTATCTGGTACACGATCCTTGGCGAAAATGTATTTATTATACTGATAACTCAGTTTCAAAATGTGACATCTTGAAGCATAACCCGCCCACAAACGCTACTCAACTCCTGCGGTACCTAAGTAGCAGGCGCTGTAGAGCGATGCATTAGGAGCATAGAAGGCGGATAAAACGACGTAAGTTACGTGTTAAAGGCGTACTTTCCGCCTGATGCCGCGCACACCGCAACACTCATAGGAAGTGACTTAGCATTTGCGAATGAACTATGTGCTCAGAGGAATATATGTATAGACTTCTTCGATAAAAGTAATGTAGGAAGGACTCCAGTAGGCCTAGTACAAGTTTTAATAGTTTTCCTAAACGATGAAATTTTTCGTTTTCTCTCCATACGCCGGGTATTAGTAGCCACTAGTGAGAAGTATGATGAATTAAAATTAATAATAGTCGAATATGAAATCTGTTTTCAAGCGATTCTTTCCTTTATTTCCGTATGAATTACTAGTTTGACACTGCGACGGTAGTAATTTTATACGAATTCGAAAACTTTGAACGTATTTGTAACTCATACTAGGCCTACAGCGCTCCAACTGAAGCAACCAAGTTCGTAAAGTTGATGGACAGCAGTGCTGGCACGCGTAGAGCTGAAGTTAGCGCGATCAGTCGCATGCTAAAAGCCAAAGACTTTAATGTATACTACTAGACAAGCTGCGCGGTACATAGAAATTTTGCCAGTAAGTTGCGGTCAATTGACCGTTACTCAATATTACCATCTCGCTTACTCTCAACTAGAACCCCTATCGCGCTCTCTGTTTGTGAGCTGTGAAACTCCTGCGTTATGCGACGCATATTTAGTTCTAAACAGTTCGTCTAGTATACACTAAAATCTTTGCTAACAGCCGTTAAATGCCTCATTTAGAGCATGTTTATGTGTGTCTTGTCAGGCATCTTCTCTAAATGAGGAGGAAGTTTCACGTATGCATGCTTTGTGATATGCACCATATATGTCAGGCATCTTCTCTAAATGAGGAGGAAGTTTCACGTATGCATGCTTTGTGATATGCACCATATATGTCAGGCATCTTCTCTAAATGAGGAGGAAGTTTCACGTATGCATGCTTTGTGATATGCACCATATATGTCAGGCATCTTCTCTAAATGAGGAGGAAGTTTCACGTATGCATGCTTTGTGATATGCACCATATATGTCAGGCATCTTCTCTAAATGAGGAGGAAGTTTCACGTATGCATGCTTTGTGATATGCACCATATATGTCAGGCATCTTCTCTAAATGAGGAGGAAGTTTCACGTATGCATGCTTTGTGATATGCACCATATATGTCAGGCATCTTCTCTAAATGAGGAGGAAGTTTCACGTATGCATGCTTTGTGATATGCACCATATATTTCAGGCATCTTCTATAAATGAGGAGGAAGTTTCACGTATACATGCTTTGTGATATGCACCATATATGTCAGGCATCTTCTCTAAATGAGGAGGAAGTTTCACGTATGCATGCTTTGTGATATGCACCATATATGTCAGGCATCTTCTCTAAATGAGGAGGAAGTTTCACGTATGCATGCTTTGTGATATGCACCATATATTTCAGGCATCTTCTATAAATGAGGAGGAAGTTTCACGTATGCATGCTTTGTGATATGCACCATATATGTCAGGCATCTTCTCTAAATGAGGAGGAAGTTTCACGTATGCATGCTTTGTGATATGCACCATATATTTCAGGCATCTTCTATAAATGAGGAGGAAGTTTCACGTATGCATGCTTTGTGATATGCACCATATATTTCAGGCATCTTCTATAAATGAGGAGGAAGTTTCACGTATGCATGCTTTGTGATATGCACCATATATTTCAGGCATCTTCTCTAAATGAGGAGGAAGTTTCACGTATGCATGCTTTGTGATATGCACCATATATTTCAGGCATCTTCTATAAATGAGGAGGAAGTTTCACGTATGCATGCTTTGTGATATGCACCATATATTTCAGGCATCTTCTCTAAATGAGGAGGAAGTTTCACGTATGCATGCTTTGTGATATGCACCATATATTTCAGGCATCTTCTCTAAATGAGGAGGAAGTTTCACGTATGCATGCTTTGTGATATGCACCATATATGTCAGGCATCTTCTCTAAATGAGGAGGAAGTTTCACGTATGCATGCTTTGTGATATGCACCATATATGTCAGGCATCTTCTCTAAATGAGGAGGAAGTTTCACGTATGCATGCTTTGTGATATGCACCATATATGTCAGGCATCTTCTCTAAATGAGGAGGAAGTTTCACGTATGCATGCTTTGTGATATGCACCATATATGTCAGGCATCTTCTCTAAATGAGGAGGAAGTTTCACGTATGCATGCTTTGTGATATGCACCATATATGTCAGGCATCTTCTCTAAATGAGGAGGAAGTTTCACGTATGCATGCTTTGTGATATGCACCATATATGTCAGGCATCTTCTCTAAATGAGGAGGAAGTTTCACGTATGCATGCTTTGTGATATGCACCATATATTTCAGGCATCTTCTATAAATGAGGAGGAAGTTTCACGTATACATGCTTTGTGATATGCACCATATATGTCAGGCATCTTCTATAAATGAGGAGGAAGTTTCACGTATGCATGCTTTGTGATATGCACCATATATGTCAGGCATCTTCTATAAATGAGGAGGAAGTTTCACGTATACATGCTTTGTGATATGCACCATATATGTCAGGCATCTTCTATAAATGAGGAGGAAGTTTCACGTATGCATGCTTTGTGATATGCACCATATATGTCAGGCATCTTCTATAAATGAGGAGGAAGTTTCACGTATGCATGCTTTGTGATATGCACCATATATGTCAGGCATCTTCTCTAAATGAGGAGGAAGTTTCACGTATGCATGCTTTGTGATATGCACCATATATGTCAGGCATCTTCTCTAAATGAGGAGGAAGTTTCACGTATGCATGCTTTGTGATATGCACCATATATGTCAGGCATCTTCTCTAAATGAGGAGGAAGTTTCACGTATGCATGCTTTGTGATATGCACCATATATTTCAGGCATCTTCTATAAATGAGGAGGAAGTTTCACGTATGCATGCTTTGTGATATGCACCATATATTTCAGGCATCTTCTATAAATGAGGAGGAAGTTTCACGTATGCATGCTTTGTGATATGCACCATATATTTCAGGCATCTTCTATAAATGAGGAGGAAGTTTCACGTATACATGCTTTGTGATATGCACCATATATGTCAGGCATCTTCTCTAAATGAGGAGGAAGTTTCACGTATGCATGCTTTGTGATATGCACCATATATGTCAGGCATCTTCTCTAAATGAGGAGGAAGTTTCACGTATGCATGCTTTGTGATATGCACCATATATTTCAGGCATCTTCTCTAAATGAGGAGGAAGTTTCACGTATGCATGCTTTGTGATATGCACCATATATTTCAGGCATCTTCTCTAAATGAGGAGGAAGTTTCACGTATGCATGCTTTGTGATATGCACCATATATGTCAGGCATCTTCTCTAAATGAGGAGGAAGTTTCACGTATGCATGCTTTGTGATATGCACCATATATTTCAGGCATCTTCTATAAATGAGGAGGAAGTTTCACGTATGCATGCTTTGTGATATGCACCATATATTTCAGGCATCTTCTATAAATGAGGAGGAAGTTTCACGTATGCATGCTTTGTGATATGCACCATATATTTCAGGCATCTTCTATAAATGAGGAGGAAGTTTCACGTATGCATGCTTTGTGATATGCACCATATATGTCAGGCATCTTCTCTAAATGAGGAGGAAGTTTCACGTATGCATGCTTTGTGATATGCACCATATATTTCAGGCATCTTCTCTAAATGAGGAGGAAGTTTCACGTATGCATGCTTTGTGATATGCACCATATATGTCAGGCATCTTCTCTAAATGAGGAGGAAGTTTCACGTATGCATGCTTTGTGATATGCACCATATATGTCAGGCATCTTCTCTAAATGAGGAGGAAGTTTCACGTATGCATGCTTTGTGATATGCACCATATATTTCAGGCATCTTCTATAAATGAGGAGGAAGTTTCACGTATGCATGCTTTGTGATATGCACCATATATTTCAGGCATCTTCTATAAATGAGGAGGAAGTTTCACGTATGCATGCTTTGTGATATGCACCATATATTTCAGGCATCTTCTCTAAATGAGGAGGAAGTTTCACGTATGCATGCTTTGTGATATGCACCATATATTTCAGGCATCTTCTCTAAATGAGGAGGAAGTTTCACGTATGCATGCTTTGTGATATGCACCATATATGTCAGGCATCTTCTCTAAATGAGGAGGAAGTTTCACGTATGCATGCTTTGTGATATGCACCATATATGTCAGGCATCTTCTCTAAATGAGGAGGAAGTTTCACGTATGCATGCTTTGTGATATGCACCATATATGTCAGGCATCTTCTCTAAATGAGGAGGAAGTTTCACGTATGCATGCTTTGTGATATGCACCATATATTTCAGGCATCTTCTATAAATGAGGAGGAAGTTTCACGTATACATGCTTTGTGATATGCACCATATATGTCAGGCATCTTCTATAAATGAGGAGGAAGTTTCACGTATGCATGCTTTGTGATATGCACCATATATGTCAGGCATCTTCTATAAATGAGGAGGAAGTTTCACGTATACATGCTTTGTGATATGCACCATATATGTCAGGCATCTTCTATAAATGAGGAGGAAGTTTCACGTATGCATGCTTTGTGATATGCACCATATATGTCAGGCATCTTCTATAAATGAGGAGGAAGTTTCACGTATGCATGCTTTGTGATATGCACCATATATGTCAGGCATCTTCTCTAAATGAGGAGGAAGTTTCACGTATGCATGCTTTGTGATATGCACCATATATGTCAGGCATCTTCTCTAAATGAGGAGGAAGTTTCACGTATGCATGCTTTGTGATATGCACCATATATGTCAGGCATCTTCTCTAAATGAGGAGGAAGTTTCACGTATGCATGCTTTGTGATATGCACCATATATTTCAGGCATCTTCTATAAATGAGGAGGAAGTTTCACGTATGCATGCTTTGTGATATGCACCATATATTTCAGGCATCTTCTATAAATGAGGAGGAAGTTTCACGTATGCATGCTTTGTGATATGCACCATATATTTCAGGCATCTTCTATAAATGAGGAGGAAGTTTCACGTATACATGCTTTGTGATATGCACCATATATGTCAGGCATCTTCTCTAAATGAGGAGGAAGTTTCACGTATGCATGCTTTGTGATATGCACCATATATGTCAGGCATCTTCTCTAAATGAGGAGGAAGTTTCACGTATGCATGCTTTGTGATATGCACCATATATTTCAGGCATCTTCTCTAAATGAGGAGGAAGTTTCACGTATGCATGCTTTGTGATATGCACCATATATTTCAGGCATCTTCTCTAAATGAGGAGGAAGTTTCACGTATGCATGCTTTGTGATATGCACCATATATGTCAGGCATCTTCTCTAAATGAGGAGGAAGTTTCACGTATGCATGCTTTGTGATATGCACCATATATTTCAGGCATCTTCTATAAATGAGGAGGAAGTTTCACGTATACATGCTTTGTGATATGCACCATATATTTCAGGCATCTTCTATAAATGAGGAGGAAGTTTCACGTATGCATGCTTTGTGATATGCACCATATATTTCAGGCATCTTCTATAAATGAGGAGGAAGTTTCACGTATGCATGCTTTGTGATATGCACCATATATTTCAGGCATCTTCTCTAAATGAGGAGGAAGTTTCACGTATGCATGCTTTGTGATATGCACCATATATTTCAGGCATCTTCTCTAAATGAGGAGGAAGTTTCACGTATGCATGCTTTGTGATATGCACCATATATTTCAGGCATCTTCTATAAATGAGGAGGAAGTTTCACGTATGCATGCTTTGTGATATGCACCATATATTTCAGGCATCTTCTATAAATGAGGAGGAAGTTTCACGTATGCATGCTTTGTGATATGCACCATATATGTCAGGCATCTTCTCTAAATGAGGAGGAAGTTTCACGTATGCATGCTTTGTGATATGCACCATATATTTCAGGCATCTTCTCTAAATGAGGAGGAAGTTTCACGTATGCATGCTTTGTGATATGCACCATATATGTCAGGCATCTTCTCTAAATGAGGAGGAAGTTTCACGTATGCATGCTTTGTGATATGCACCATATATGTCAGGCATCTTCTCTAAATGAGGAGGAAGTTTCACGTATGCATGCTTTGTGATATGCACCATATATTTCAGGCATCTTCTATAAATGAGGAGGAAGTTTCACGTATGCATGCTTTGTGATATGCACCATATATTTCAGGCATCTTCTATAAATGAGGAGGAAGTTTCACGTATGCATGCTTTGTGATATGCACCATATATTTCAGGCATCTTCTCTAAATGAGGAGGAAGTTTCACGTATGCATGCTTTGTGATATGCACCATATATTTCAGGCATCTTCTCTAAATGAGGAGGAAGTTTCACGTATGCATGCTTTGTGATATGCACCATATATTTCAGGCATCTTCTCTAAATGAGGAGGAAGTTTCACGTATGCATGCTTTGTGATATGCACCATATATTTCAGGCATCTTCTATAAATGAGGAGGAAGTTTCACGTATGCATGCTTTGTGATATGCACCATATATTTCAGGCATCTTCTATAAATGAGGAGGAAGTTTCACGTATGCATGCTTTGTGATATGCACCATATATGTCAGGCATCTTCTATAAATGAGGAGGAAGTTTCACGTATGCATGCTTTGTGATATGCACCATATATTTCAGGCATCTTCTATAAATGAGGAGGAAGTTTCACGTATGCATGCTTTGTGATATGCACCATATATTTCAGGCATCTTCTATAAATGAGGAGGAAGTTTCACGTATGCATGCTTTGTGATATGCACCATATATTTCAGGCATCTTCTATAAATGAGGAGGAAGTTTCACGTATGCATGCTTTGTGATATGCACCATATATTTCAGGCATCTTCTATAAATGAGGAGGAAGTTTCACGTATGCATGCTTTGTGATATGCACCATATATTTAAGTGTTCAGCATGCTGTCGGATCAATTACCATAGTACCATTGTCTAGGAGCAGTACCTAGAACAACAACAGCTGTAACAAAAATAAAACAGGCATAGCAAGCCGCCTCACTCACCAGTCAAATCTTGCAATTTATTTCACATTTCAAAACAGAAAGCTTTTTGAAAGACACACTGACCTAAAAATAAAGTAGATCCATTAAAATGAAAAATAGCCACGATGATTGTTACAAGGAGGCGTCGAGTTATGCGCAAACGTCCGATGACAATGAGATGAAATTATTTTTACACAAAAAGTTTCATTCTCGTTTTGACTTCTTGTACGCAAAAAAAATCGATTTAAAGCGCTTTTCGCTGCATTTTATATATTTTTCTAACAGACTGATGTTATATTGACACTGACTGACAGTCTCCGTGGCGCGGTGGGCGAGTAGCCGGCTGCGAAGCGAGAGGGCGTGGGTTCAATTCTCGCAACGAAACAAATGTTTGTATGATCCACAAAAGTTTGTTTCGGGTCTGGGTGTTGTGGGACCAAGTTCCTCGTAGTTCCTGATACCCACGATACCGCTTAACCTAGTGTGGGGTCAGGACTATGTGTGTGACTGTTGGGTGTATTTATTGATTTAGCTATATCATAGTATTTTCAGATAATGAGCTTTATGATTGATTATGTTCTAAAATTCGTTTATTAATCGTCCGTGGTCTAAAGATATGAGTTTTTGTGTAGTGTGCAACAAATAAATTCTTTATTTATTTATATTTATCTTGGAGACCGGCAAACGAGCAAACGGGTCACCTGCTGATAAATGATCTCCACCATGAACACTCACAATACGAGAAGAATCATGGGTGCATCGACGACCTTGTGCGGAATATATAAGTGGTAGAGCCACGCTGAAGATAGTTTTGTCTATAGCATGAATGGGCCGGCTCGACCGGGTTGTTACCACTGTCTCACAAAAAACCAGCGTGTAGCAACTTGTTGTTGCATTTCGTACGGTGAGTGAGATATCTGGAAGTGCATATCACTTTCCCCTTCTCAACCAAAAAAAAAGCATCCAATTTGGTCCACTTGTTTAGCTGTGACAATGCCATAGACCTACACACATACTGCCGTGTTCAGAATTATAACACTTATTTTAATCATCCTTTTCCTTTAGGGTTGGCAACGCATCCACGATACTTCAGGTAATATGGATGTTCATGGACGGTGAAGATCACTTACCATCAGGTGATCCACTTGCCCGTTTACCAACCTCTGCCATATAAAGAAATGAAAGGAGATTGGAATGGAAAACGGGAGATTTAGGTATCCGGAAATCTTACCATATGAAAATCAACAGCAAACTTCCATGTGAGACAGTAGTGGTACAGCCTGGTCAGTTAAAAAATCCATTCAAGCTACAGACAAAGCTAACTATAGTGTGGGTCTACCACAAAATTATTAAGAGCCCGCCATAACACGCTTCATAGAAAAAACATGGTATCGTCGCGTCGCATCGTAATAAAAACCTAGCACTACTTAAACAAGTTAAGACAACAGCACTAATTAATAGAATAACCAAATGAAAACCATAAAAGCCACCATACAGAGAGATAAGATGTTTGGAATAATAAATATCGAATTTCACAGTCAATTAAAAGGTACATAAACACAATATGTTAATACTGGAAGCACAGACCAATAATATTAAAAACGCCACATAAAAAATACATGTATGTCAGGGGACGGATGATAGCGAGTTAAATGTTTTTTTAGTAGTCTGAATAACGAAGAGAGCAGGTCACTCGCTTGATGGTAAGCGCCACGCCTGCCTATAAACAAAAGCAACAACACCACATAGAACTTTGAAATACAAAACACTGCATAATGCTCAGTAATTTCATTGGTTTCAATGTCCTTCAAACTGAAATACAACAGTAAAAACATTACATCTTGTATTTTAGAAAACATTCACCACAAACATAAGTAGTCCCGACCCCACAACAAGATAGAAGTCTTGTGATCTCATAACACGCGGACCCGAAACAAAATACTTTTCCATCACACAAACATTGTGAATGGAACGATTTCATCAATTCAACAACTTCAAAGAGCAACAAATCATTTCATTGATTTTTACAGCCTATGTGGTCAAATAATAAGCATACATCAATAAATAGGAGGCGGGTGAGGAATCATGTACTGGGTACAGACTGTACCTAAGCATGACGATCCCTGCTCGTCACAGCGTATCCCCGATACCCTATAACGTATTGTAGGGTCATTTCTCCGCGAGGTGAAACACAACTTTCAAATGATGAATGAATGTATCGGGCTGCGACGGCGCGGATGCGGTGAGGTGGGGCGCAGTGATGATTACGACATGTGTATGCAAATAGCTCCATTGATGAGCTAGCGAGCCATTCAACACCGACCGCGATAGGATCGAGTCTATGGTCGCACATCACTTCAACACCGGTCGGATGGAACCGGCTGTATATGTATAAGCGCACATTCAACACCGGTCGTTCCACTATATTTTTTATGATAGCTAATAATCAAATTGCGCTCGTTGTGACATGTATTGAATTCGATAAGTCCCTGCTTTACGCTCTCCTCTATTAGTTGCTACAAAATAACGATATAATGTGGTTTATATCAGGATTTTTAGGATTTGACCCTGTTGCAATCAGCCACATCACGTCGCTTTTCTACAAGTTAGTCTGTACATTTGACAACTCATCACTCAAGCATTACTTTATAGAATTCGATTACATTATCATAGTAGTGTCAGTTATGTTCCAAGTTAAATATTATGGCACGTTCGCACGACATCAGGAAGCTCGTGTAGTCACTTAGGCTGCATGTTGAGTGAGGAAAAGAACTCAGGACCCAACGTGGAAGCCTACACGTTGTAGTAATGGGTCGTAGGAGATGTATAACATAGTGTATATACATGTCAGCAAAGTGTGCGCTTAACAATCATCAGACTAAAGTCTTTAAGGCCAGTGTCATGTTATGACGTATTAGACTACAACGATGGTCTATTTTCATTTTCAACCGACAAAAAAACCGAAGACGTTTTCAATTCGACGCGTTTTTTTTTTTTGTATTTGTGGACCGATTTGGACGATTCTTCCTTTATTCGAAAGAGTGTAGCTCAAAGTTAGTCCCATTTTAATTTCATAAAGAAATTCCACCCCTAAGAGGGTGAATTAGGGGATGAAAGATTCAAACTTCGTAATTTACGCACCGATGAGGATAATTCTTTTATTAAAAATAGTGAAAAATAACTTTTTAACAAGAATAAAACTGACACAAAAAAGATCAATTTTGCTTAATTTCAAGAATCTACTAGTGGGAGGATTTAACATGAAATACATTTAAACAACTTATCGTGCTAGATTATAATAATAACAACAACAAGAAGAAAAAAAGAGGACGAGTGGACTAATCACCTAAACCTAGTGATGCTTAATACAGATAGATATACATAAGTAGGTGTGCCGTGTAGTGTGTACCATTGATCGTACATTCACACGGTAGCAAGTGGTCCAAACGAGTTTAATTTATTACATTACTTGGCTAGTTTGAGTTATACATAATATATCATGTGACAACAATGATTGATCGCATCATCAGGTGTTCGACCTGACCTGATTGGAACCACTATAAACGTTTGATTGCAGATTTGAATTAATTTTATTACCGCCACGAAAACTTTACCTATAAGGTCTCGTTCACACGGTGGTATATATTTTTTTTGCTGGATATCTAGTTAAGTTTTGTAACATGTGTTAAAAAGTATGTTGCGCTGAGCCACTGCGATTGGGATAAAGGTTGGTGGAAAGAGTATGAGAGATATGTTCGATTAATTCAGACGCTCCACCGCCGTGTGACGTAGACAAGACGTGAATTCTATCCTCATACCATTTTTATCTTAAGTGACAGAACTGAAGATAAAACTGATCGGAACGGAAGGAAAGGCAGTCAAACGGGTACTTGCTCACCTGATGGTACGTTACCTCCACCGCCCTGAACGCTCACGATTCCAATGACTCTACCTCTTATAATAATGTGACCTACCTTTGATTGGCGATGTATGTTCTATCCTAATATGACGCGGATCAAGTAGTCAATGTATGTGCAGTTCCATTAGGTAATCCGCTTACATTTTTAAGATCGCGCGCAAAAATAAGTGCAGTGTGGACGAAGTCTTAGGTAAATTGCACATCTATCGAGTTTCTTTATTGTATGACTGTAAATTGATGATACTTTATATTGCTTGTGAAAGTTTTAATTTATATACAGTATTATCCATTATGGAATACAAGTAGAAGTACTATATTCTACAGACAGAGATACTTCATCGTAAACTGAATTTGCCAAATCTTTATTGCAAAATATGTTTTTATAGTGGTATGTCCGTATCAAAAAACCTTTTATTTTGTTGCGGGATAAATTATCTGCGACTGAATGTTGTTGAACTACGAGTCAGTGGCTGTAGAAGCACAGTTTGTGCATATCACGAAGACGTGCGGCATCCAATTAACCTCTCATCTTGCATTGTGCTTGCGAGTTGTTCCTATTGCTGTGTACCACAACACTACTTAGGTACTGTCGTAGGTATGCAGAGACGCAAATTATGTCTAAGTACTCATACATACTCATACGCACTCACGCCTGTAATCCCCGAAGGGGTAGGTAGAGGTTTAACCAGTACACCCACATTTCGCCGAGCGTATCTCCGTCCCATGATGTGATAGGGGGCGAGCCTATCGCCATACCAGGCACAAATTCCAGACTTCGGGCTGATACTGAGCGTTTCGTAATAGAAAAACCCAATACCACTTTACCCGACCCGGGATCGAACCCGAGACCTCAGCGTTAGCTTAATCGTAACGCGTACGCATTACAACTGCGCCACCGAGGCAGTCAAATTATTCCATTAAATAAAAGTCACAACGAGCAACTGTAACTCACAGACATTTAGCCAAATTTGGGTGTGTACGATTTTAAATGGTCGCGTAAGAAACTCGTTTGGCCCCCTGGCCCCTGGTGACCTCTTACTTACTAGACAAGTCGCGACAAGTTGGGATTGACAAACTTTCTTTTTAATAGTTCCCAATCAAATGAATTGATCAAAAGCTTAATTGAGTTAAATATCAATCTATATAATTTGCAGGTCAAATAAAGTCAGATGGGTGAAATTATCATTGTAATTGCAATTTTACAATTTAATTTATCAATCAAAGCAAATTAAAAAGTGATACAAATTCGTTTAATATTTGTACCGCTATAATTGACATGCGTATCAAATCTTGATATTTTACTTCGGGAAATTCCTTCGCCTAATGATCAAAACATGGTTGTGATATAACATGGGATATATCAGTTACCCAAAGAAAACACCATACGAAATTATAATTACGCCACAGTTTCAGTTTTTGAGTGGTAGAGCCACGCTGTAGACAATTTGTCTACATACAGCATCAATGGGCCGGCTCGGCCGGGTCGTTACTACTGTCTCACAAAAAACCGACGTAAAGTAAGCAGCTTTCTACTGCGTTTCGTACGGTGAATGAGATATCCGGAGGCCCAAATCCCCTCCCCTTCGCATTCCCTTAATTATCTCTTACCTTTAAGGTTGGCAACGCGCCCATAACTTTTCTGGTATTGTGGGCGTTCATGGGCGGTGGAGATCACTTACCATCAGGTGACCCATTAGCTTGTTTACCGGTCTTTGGTTTAAAAAAATCATTTGACCTAACAGACAAGTTCTACAGGAATGAAGTCAATATGTGCGAATCAGGTCTTGGACTCTTGATCAACAGTTTTTTTAAAGCATAGGCCGGCAAAGGAGCAAGTGGGTCACCTGATGGTAAGTGATCATCACCACCCATGAACGCCCACAATACCAGAAGAATCATGGACGCGTTGCCAGCCTCAAAGAAAAGGGATAATTAAGTGGGAAGGGGAGGGGATTTGGTCCCTCGGATATTTCACTCACCGTATGAAACGCAGCAAGCTGTTACTTTACGTCGGTTTTCTGTACGACAATGGTAACAACCCGGTCAGGCCCTTTCATGTTGTAGACAAAACTATTTAAAGCGTGGCTGTACCACTCTAAATACACTCGATTGCAATGACTGATCGGTAAGACGTCGCGATAAGATCTCTCGTGTTTATGAATTAGAGTCATCGGTAATTGTACAAGTGGTTTCGCAAACAATAGCGTACAATGGTGGTAGACAAAACACAACTGACTGCGGACCGATGCGAAGCGTACTTTATAGCGACTGATCGTTTAATGTAAACATTCTACCTAAATAAAAAGATATATTTAAAACAAATTGTATGAGACTGCCTCGGTGGCGCAGTTGTAATGCGTGCGCGTTGCGACTGAGGTCTCCGGGTCGGGTAAAAATGATATTGGGTTTTTCTATTACAAAATGCTCAGTATTAGCCCAGAGTCTGCAATTTGCGCCCGGTATGGCGATAGGCTTGCCACCTATCACATCATGGGACGGAGATACGCTTGGCGAAATGTGGATGTACTGGATAGACCTCTGCCTACCCCTTCGGGGATTACAGGCGTATGTATATCTGTGTATGTAAATTGTATGTCACTTAATAAATATTTCCATGACAGAAAGTCTGCTGCCGTCGAGTGGCTCACCATCAGGCCATCACGTACCATCATGTGAGTGATCACCCACACCGCCAGAAGATAAGAATAGGTATTGGGGAGAGGTGTTTTTTTGTATTTCCAGCAACCTTATTGACTGAAACTGCAAACCGGTTTTTATGTGTTTTTATGAGACAGTGATATCACCCTTTCAAATCGACCCATTCATGCTCCAAACAATACTGTCTTGAGCGTGACACTATCCCATTCAAGTTATTAGCGCAAAACATCATTGTAGTGCCTTGTACACAAACACACACAATCGTATGACGACACTGTACTGCACACAGACCACAGTACGTTAGTTTATAGAAGTGACTTCACATCACCCAGTGCTCCCCCCATGCCCCCTCCCCGTTTTGATCGTGCGCACGCACACACGCGTCGCTTCCGGCCGCCACTCGCCAGTGAATGACGTTTACGCATGTTTACTACCGCGAGAGCCGGGAGATGTGCACTTCGCGCCCGTCCCTCATTTCTGCAAAAGGGGGAAGGGAAACGGGAGAGCGCGGAGGAGGGGGAAAGGGTTATGTTACGTCACCGCACTGCAGTGTTCTTCACAAGACGCGCACCGTCAATCTTCCAAATACTCTAATTTATTGTCAAGAAGATTCAAAATAGCGTGGCAATATTTGTCAGTATATTAAACAATGTCTATCAACCACATATGATTCTGCTCGCGAGAGATACCTATTTGCACGGTGATCCATTTGCCCTCGAGGCAACGTTTGTTCATAGATTTTGATGACGTGTTTTGTTAGTTTTTTTTTTGACGAATACCTCTATTCAGTAGAATGGAAACGACCGTTCTATTTATATACTATTGTTTACTGTTTACCAAGTCTCGTTTTGCTTTTAACATTTACTATGTAATGATAACCTCAGTTAGACAATTATTGTCTAGATAGATAATTTCCACTCGTATATTGTTAATTTGACTTTACTCAATACTTCACCATGAGGTTTCAAACTACATCAACAATTATAAAATGATAGTCCTTGTAGTATTTACTTCAATTATTTTCTAAATATACACTAAAACTTTGTAATCCTTAAAACATTACATCACACATTGGTAGAGCCACGCTGTGGGCGGTTTTGTCTACAACAGGAATATAGTACTTTGCCGGAGTGTTATTGAGCCACCAACATCTTAGGTCCAAAGACAACTTCACATGTACCTGGTACACTCTACTGATTAACGGATATTATTAACGGTTATTGGAGTCAGACGGCGTGTCGCATATCAAATCCACCGTCAAATCATGATGGGAAGGCTGACTCTGGCATTAAGCCGAGATAATGCGAGGCAGAAAGAAGGTCGTAGTACTTGATAGCCTGCAATATCTATTAAAAATAACACCCGAGTACTGAGCTACTTAACGGTAGACTGTCTAACTGCTACTTATTTTCATACAATTTTGACAGATAGGAGGCACTTAACATGTTTAAAACAATCTTAAATGCTTGAGTTTTTGTATTGATTTCAGAATTAGAGCGTTAGGTCCGTATTATAGAACAATACACAAGTGAACTCTTTGCTAAGTGTCGATTTCTGTACACGTGATTGGTCTATTTTTGGCGCCAAACAAAATCGGACCAATCACGTGTACAGAAATCGAGCAAAGAGCTTACTTGTGTATTGTTCTTTAATACGGGCCTTAGTTTGATACAATAAAGCAACTACTCTTTTATACTCTCTATATATACATGTAATACGAGGAATTTGGCGAAACTCCTGATGGTAAGTGATATCCACTGCCCATGTACGCCCACAATACTAAAATAATCATGGGCGCGTTGCCGACCTTAAAGGATAATAAGGGATTGGGAAGGGCAGGGGAATTTGGGCCTCCGGATATCTCACTCACCGTACGAAACGCAGCAGCAAGCTGCTACTTTACGCCGGTTTTCTGTGAGACAGTAGTAACGCGGCCCGGACGAGCCGGTCCATTCATGCTGTAGACAGATTTGTTTTGATAAGACTAAGTACAAACAATCATCTCATTCGTCTATTGGAAACGTCTTTACGCCTGAGGTTTTCGGTTCAAAACTCAGTCCTGAACTGAATCATAATTTAGGTTAGAGTGGTATGAGGTATCCCAGTGGAGTCGGCCATTTTATGCTATAGATAAAATTGGCGACATCGTGGCCCTACCGCTCAGCGTTAATTAACATGTTTTATTTATCACATTTTCCTACTAAGCTAATTCTTTTTATTCTATTCTATATGGAATGGTTAATGGTCCACCTAGTGTCAAAGTTTTTAAGCCGCCCGAAGGCTTCTGTTTTGGCTTAACGAGTCTGTCAGTTGATAACACCCGGGGCCGTGTCTTTACAGGCCCTCCGAAGCACGGAGACGCTCAATTAAAATACAACTAAGCGGTAACCCATCCATTGACTGGCCGTGCTAAGGGTTGCTCAACAACGGAGGTGTAACCAGTACACCCACATTTCGCCGAGCGTATTTCCGTCCCTTACGTGATAGGGGCGAGCCTATCGCCATACCGGGCACAAATTTCAGACTCCGGGCTGATACTGAGAATTTCGTAATAGAAAAACCCAATACCACTTTACCCGACCCGGGGATCGAACCCGAGACCTCAGCGTTGACCTCAATCGTAACGCGTATGCATTATAACTGCGCCACCGAGGCAACTAAGTTTTTTGATACGTTAATTTAGCGATTCCTAAAGTGGGTTCCGCGGAACCCTAAGGGTTATTTTTTTATCCTGACACGGCAAAATGACACTGAACCTGATGTTAAATACAGTACAGCGTAAATATAATGCAGATCGTTAAATGTGATTGATTCACTTAGTATTAAACAATTCCACAATAATACATTTCAAATTCTACACTTTAAAGGGTCTTGAAAGTGTAGGAACCGCTGCGGTAATTAACATCCTGTACTTAATAAAAGAACGATGGAATATAGATACCTATTACAAATATACAGTATAAATAATAGTGTTGATGACAGACTGTCTGAACGGAAGACAGACCACCCGTGAATCGTGATACACCAAAAGGTATTTACTCAATATTCACGTCACACAACAAAGCCAAACAATTACTGGAAATTGACCAAACATCACAATTTAATTTGTCCATGTCTAACCGTATGGTATATTATATCTTATAATATTACCACAGTTTAATAATTTATATATTATGTCAACGTGGTCTATAGGTATGTCTACCCTAGAGTGTTTTTATTATTGTATCTCCTTTCGACGCATGGCAATAGCGCACGTCTCAAAACTATGGAATTGAATGACAATGCAAAACGCATGCAGCAAACATACGATGATACGACAGGCATGTGTTAAAAAGACGCAAACTGACAAGAAAGCATGGCTACTTCATGAGCTATTAAAGCGGGTGGTTCTCAATTGAATATCATGACGATTCGGGCACGTACTACGTACCGCTTGCGTTTCAGACTCTCACCACGCACTGATCACCCCGTCTAGTCTTGACGCCCTCTTTAACAGACTATATGACTTTTATACTGTGATTTAATTTTATCCATGTCCAACCGTATTGTACAATTTATCGGACATTATAATGCAAATCGTCGCCTAACTGTCGTCTTACATGTAAACGGGTCTAAACGGCCCTTTGTGGTGCTTACGCGGCATACAAATGAGAATGTCTTCCTGTGATCGCCTCGGCTGTACATTCGATTACCTCAACATCGTAGGAATCTTGGTAACTGTTAACTGGCCCGTTATGAACCTGCCTAATGATTAGTCGAAGGGTATAATGTGTCGGAACTATCAATCAAGTAGTGTAGGTACGAGTTAATTAAAGTTGCTACTGTGCGAGGTTACGCTCGCGTGAAGTTTTACGGGTATTATAAAGTTTTATTTTTAATAGAGCTGTAGCTTAGTGGTAACATGCAATTTGAGTGTAGTAATGTCGAGTCGTGTATAGAGATCGTCTATGTTTATAATGAGCTTGTTATAACCAATTGCCAATTTAGGGTGTTTCATTCACAGCTTTTTTGGGCCCACTGCAGGACGTAAGCCTCCTCCCTTTTATGTCAATCTTTTTTAAATCATACTTGTATACTTCTAGAGCGCATAAGGGAAGCTACCCTTTAAAAGTATTCGTCAGATTGGAAATAATAACGTACATACATACATACGCACTGACGCCTGTAATCCTTGAAGAGGTAGGCAGAGGTGTAACCAGTACACCCACATTTCGCCGAGCGTATCTCGGTCCCATGTTGTGATAGGGGGAGAGCAGTCGTAACGCATACGCATTACAAGTTACAACAGCGCCAGCGATGCATATTATAAATAGATAAATAAACAAATTGAATATACATACACCGAGCCGTCTTATAAGCGATATTTCACTAAAACATACACGGGCTCAATACGATACATAACACAGTTTAAATCACACATAGCCAGTACACTCTTCCACCAGCTAATAAGGTACATCCGTAACATTGCAATTTGATTACAGCTTTTAACATACACAGAGCAGCGGCCCGTACCGTTCCGCCTCTGATCATTTGTATGTATAATATAATCACGTCTAGATACCTTGTCAATCCTCTAATTTCGTTGTGATTGTGTAATCCTCTGCTAGTCTGGTTCCACATAGTAAGAAATAATCGATAGAAAATTATTGCAAATATATTTGGGTATTCAAACCGTAAGTCCCTTGTAGTCCTGATACCCACGATACAGGTTAAACTAGTGTGGGGTCAGAACTATGTGTGTGCAGGGGCGGTTCCGGCTGAAGCCGGGGCGCTCCTCGCCTCGGGAACCCGGGGCCGTCTCTAATGCGCCGAAGATGGCCACCGCGGGGTTTTTGGTTGGTATTGCCGGTGCAGGATGTATATAGTGTTAGGGACTCAGCCCAGCGGTCATCTGGATTTTCTATCTCTCCTCCGGGGAGTTTATGCTGGGTTGTAAGACAGGAAAGTCCAACATAAACGTCCCGTCACCCCCCAGGCGAGGGGGTAGCGATAAACTAGTTTTTCCCCGCGAAAATAAAAAAAGAGGACTATGTGTGTGACTGTTGGGTGAAATGCGCTGCCAAACAAAGCGTAAGCGCAAAACGTCTTGTAACATTCGTTAAAAAAGCAACAGAAATTTCTTACAATCTCCACGGGGGTACAGATTGGGGGGTGTATGGGGATACAATCTGCAATCCAATCTGGTTTTCGAGACTTTTGTATGTGACTAGGTACGTGCTAGGCGCTGACCATTTGTATTCGTTAATATAGTACGAGTATTTCCCAAATAAGAAATGATTAAGGAATAAATGTCAATGATGTAAATGTTATAAAATATTGTTAAACCCAGCTATACTTTGCAGCATTATCCATCTAGACAAGTAATATAATCAAAGCATGTATGCACTGGGCCGACACGGGCCGATATGGAGAATAATTTATTTATAGATAAGTTTAACAGCTTCCGAGATATATCAGTTAGTCTGCTCTCACAGACGCAAACGCCGTAAATCTTGCGCAGTTTCCTTTATGTATGCATAATCTGCACGTTTTATATGTATGTGCAACTGTATATGGGTTTTCTAAGACATTATGTATATGGAATTGTAGCCATTTTGTAATATATTAAAGAGCTCGGTCGGATATTACATATGCGCTTTTTATAATGATAGCGGATATGTCATTATAAGATCTCTTCCTAGAGTAGAGAAATGTCGACTTAAAAGCAAAGAATTTAATGTATACTACTAGACAAGCTGCGCGGTACATAGAAATTGTACCACTAAGTTGCGGTCAATTGACCGTAACTCAATATTACCATCTCTCAAATATACATATCGGCTCACTTTTGCACGTCTTATATGTGAAAATGTAAAGGATAACAGCTGTCGCGTCAGTCACATTCAATACCTTTTTTACAACCTCAGGAATACATATCAGAACTTGTAAAAATCACCCGATCCATCTTTATACAAGTATTATTTGTGACGTGGGCGATGGTCGTGGTTAACTGACCGACTAACGACCCTATGACACCCAGATCCAAAACAAACATTTATAATATGGGGCCATTTATAAAACTATGTTCGCAATTATGTGGGAGACGTATTAGCGCGATGTACATTTTTTATGCTTAAAATTACTGCGTTCAAAAATTGCGTTCATATGGTGAAAGGTCTAGCTTTTGTGACGTAATATTTTTTCTTAGTTCTTTGCCAAAGAACACCGATTCCTACCTAAGATGATTCGTGAGGCTATTGAAATTAAGAAACACCTAAATTTCAATAGAGAAGATGGTTGGAAGCTTGCACAAGCCTGGGATACAATTATACATTTAATTAAATCGGAACCCAAAAGACCAACTGCCAGACCTCAAGACACCGTGAGCTCTTTCTGCGTAGATCGGACTAGTGTCAACTAACTTTTTAAATAATTAAAAATAAATGTATAATTTTAAAATGAAGGTATCCATTGTAACATTAACTTTTCGAGACGACCTACATCTATCTCAGTCTCTCCCGTGACCACGAAGGCTGAAAAGCTTTCGAAACGTCGGGACTAAAATAAAAATTAAACCGCGATAAAATCCGTATAAACTAGTTTTATTTCAATACGTAATATTTTGTTAAGGGTGTGCAGAAAATACGATTTAGCAAGACGGGGGTAGGAGTCCAAAAACTTAAAATTGTATCAATATGTCATTCCTTGCTCCACGGAGGCGTTTATAATAAATTGAAATAAGAAGTTACTAGTGTCAAACGCCAATCGCGTTCTAGTAATATTTGTGAGAACTATGAATATTTGATTGGTGTATTTAGAAATCCTTTGCATGCACCTACTTATAGGCAAATCTGATGCAGTATACTTGAGCAATTCCTACTATAATGTCCCACGTCGAACAAACGATATTACCCTTTCCGGCGGGACGTTCCGTTGACGTGCACCTTTGACGTCACTTCCTTAGCACGCTTTTGTCTCACAATAAATGAATTGTTGTGCCAATCTCTTTCTTATCCCGTATCTTATATTAATATCACTGCTTATTTATTAAAATATGGTTTTCAAAGTTCACACATTAGTACATGGTGATTATCAACCGTCACGAAAATTGGAGGAGGTTCTCAATTCGACAAGTTTATTTTTTTTATTTTGTTTTTTATAAGTATGTACATTCCTATGCCAATTGTGGAACGATTTTATAGAAAAAAATGTGCGATTGTGTTTTTTCATGAAGTCGTTTTATGTTTTTTTTTTTCATAAACAGTTTTTAAATTATCAAAATTTATATAGCATATTATGAAAGTATTTTTTTATGTTCTCTGACACATGATGTAGAAATGACATTAACTAAAGTATCATCACAAAAACAATTTCCTGGACCGTTATGTGATGGGAGCCACGGCGCGGTGGTAAGATGCACAGTCGGTAAACACTGTATGACGTTATATGAACATTGAAGTCATTAATTACATACTAGCAACAAATCAATATCCGGCGATCCCGTCAGCCCGATTGCGATTCAGAACGGATGATGTCATATCATTGAGTAGATGCTGGCCCTCACCGCGGAGCGGGATTGCCAGTTCTAATTATATTATTTACTAAAAACTGTAAAAAGTTTTTAAACCAGCTATTTATAAAGTGTTAAGCCCTTTTTATTTCAAATATTCTTTAACAAGAAGTTTTGATTTCCTTTTCATGACATGTCCACAGGAAATACTTCAACCGAGTTCAACCAGCCTTATCTATTCTCAGCGAGTCATAAATTCTTTCTTTATACGGACTACCAGGGTGCCATATACAGAAAATATCGCAAAATTAAATAATGACTACTCCGTTGCTCGTCTCATCTCAATTTGTCACCATAAATCATAAATAACCAGTTTTCGGAATATTACTCTCATACAAGAGTATTTTTTACTCATGGGATTTTTCGGTGATCATGCCGCGTGCGGGCAACTCGAGATGATAACCGTTTCCGACGTGTGCACTGAGCTGCGCTGTCAAACGGCCGCCAACGGGATCGGTGTCACTTCCTCCGCGCATCGCACCGAACTTCTCGTGAGAACATGACATTTCATAAGATGTTGGGGTCAGAACGGAAGAGTTGCCTAATCTACAAAATTGTGAAAACCGACACCGGATAAAAAAACTAATACTCGAAACGAATGAATATTTTTAAATACTACAAAATTAATGCTGTCGCTGTTTCTTAACCTAATATCGATACAAATAAATAATTAATTTTGATGCGATTGTCACGATCATTTACAGATTATTTATGGAGGGTTTATTCACCGGGCCTGGTCGCTAGTTTATTGCTATTGTTTTTTTGTATTTTTTCTGGTTCGTCATAACACCTGAGTAAGTGAAGTGCAGTTAAAGAATAAGACGGACGATGCATCTATATTTAGTCGCCAGAATGATTCCAGCCTAATTGCTTCTTCACTCTACGTTTAAAGGATAACATATTATAGGAAGTAGGGAACACGTGTACCGGCAAACCGTTCCACTGCCTAATTATACGGCAGAAATAAGCTTGCGTACTTCTTGATTCGAGTCTGGAGTAGCTGTGGTTCCGCAAGCCTGCGCCCAGACGCATTCTGCCTACACCAAGATATTGATAACACGCCCGATTTTGTCATACACCTAATTTTTCATACTTCGAATGAGGCCACCATCCCACCAGACACCTTGTTTACTACTTAGGTTTCCCAGGCTCTGCGCAGACGTGCGAAGGCGTCAAATGAGAAGCGGCGTTTCGCAATTCGTTATTCACATCATGGGCTATTTGAGCGAAATGTAAATGTGAATATCATACTTAGGTGGCTTTGTCGCACACATGCAATTATTTTTAATGCATTGTAATTTATCAGCGGCATTTGTAATTGAAAGATATGTTTTTTGAAAATGATCTTAATGTTACAGAACGATCGAATAAAATATTATAATTCACAAATTTTTTACTATAATATCTTTGTCAAGTAATAAAGATACTATTATCGAAATTTTGAGACCATATTAGGCGAATCGTTAAAGGTCATTTGCAAATACTGCAATAACAAAAACTTCCTTATAAATTACATACTTGTTAGTTGTTCCTTAATTAATTAATACATTTTCGAAAATTATTTATACCCCTATTGTACCTATGTTGATTAAAAATTAAACACATATTCTTATAAGTAAATAAATTCATGTTGATTAATACATTATTCTCTGGACTGTACAGACACGCATTCTGGTTAATAATTTGAATTTAAATGACCCCCAATGCATCGAAGCATCGTCGCGCATATAAGTACACAACGATCCCGAGAAAAATACAACTGTGTACCAAATGAGCTTTGAATTCAGTCAGACGTAACGTATCATTATTTTCTATGCACAGTCGATTTACTGCCGGGAACGCATTAGGCATTGTTGTAGGGGGGCTATTTAAAGATATTTGAGTTCATTTCTCTTCAGCTTCTCACATTTCCTTTGAAATATAATACAAGTTAGGGTAGGAATGCACCGGATTTATATATGTGCGTGTAACAAGAGAGATTAAATAGCCGTTGGCCTACGATTTCCATATCATCGTCGCAATTCGCATAACATCCAAACCTGGTAAACGTTCAAAGATGATGTTAGAGATAGATAACAGAATCGCAGAGGATTTAACTTTAAAATCGAGCTCTTTTGACTGAAGAATAGCAGGAGTATCCATTTACGTAATTATACAATCAGTTGTGTTTACATACACAAATAAATACATACATAGACTCACGCCTGTTTCCCATAGGGGTAGGCAGATACAACGGATTTCCACTTGCTACGATCAGTTGTGTTTATTTAATTATAAATAATAAAGAAAATCACGTGAAACATGTCTATATATTGAATTTAAAACCAAATTTACAGCGATACTCTTTATTGGTATGATATTAGAATACTATAAACGCAAATGTTTTAGCGTGGGAGGTCCTGTTCCCCCGCAGTCACCTAGATCAGGTCTCGTTTGCTGGTGAATATTAATAATTTCATAGAGATATCATGTCGGAGAATATAACCGTATTCGAAGTGTACTCGCTTGTACATTATGTGCAGAAAGTAAATGACATCTCATGCATAATGTTTATAAAGTACGGAGAAATGAATAACCCGATACAAATATTACAATAAATTCACATTATATTATTCATATGAACTGTTTTCAGGACATTGTGAGAACTTTCTTTTTATTATTATAAGCTGATAATGAAATATCTTTTTACTAAACGTTACTATTCCCAATCCAGTCATTGCGATTTTTAATTATGTCGCCATAAATATGAAACCTATGGAAATGCTGATCAAAATTTCAGAAGGAAATATCCCTATAATATATTATTTAAGGTAAATTTTTCAATAAATATTAGCAGTCTCTTATTAAATTGGCATTCAAACACTACATATAAAATCCACCTGAAACGCTTCTGCAGGTAAATATAAAGCGCATATCCGCGGTACTCTGCCAGCGCGATGCGGCTCGACGGTGTCGCGAGCCCCGCCGCGCCGTCTGCGCACGACTGTACGCACCATGCAACCGACTATAATTAGGATACATCGTGTAGTATGTGCATTTCACCTAGACACGCGCACTTCCAATTCAGTTTGCTTACACGTTGTTTCTATTGCTATGTACTACAATACTGGATAATACTGCCAAAAACTATTACTACTACCTTTGTAATGCATAGCAGAGGTATGCAAATAGTATGATACATAATAATAATACACCCAACAGTCACACACATAGTCCTGACCCCACACTAGGTAAACCTGTATCGTGGGTATCAGAAACTACGAGGGAGTTGCGGTCCCACAACACCCAGACCTGAAACAAATTTTTGTAGTTCAAACAAACTTTTGTCTCAGTGCGGGAATCAAACCCACGGCCTCTCGCTTCACAGCCGGCAACTCGCCCGCTGCGCCATGGAGGCTGTCTAGTATCACATACGTATGTATATTGCATTGTAAGTAGTTCGGGTCGGAGTGCGCGCGTTTTCGTTAAATACAAAATCTCTAATACCGTGCTATAGTAACAGTGGATTTGGTATGAGACAATGTTATAATTGTAACGATACATAAGACATCAACACGACTGCTTAAACTTACTAGGTATAAACACAAATTGAAGATGATTATTAATAAAAACCACACTTGCCGTTAATCTGTAGAGTATGCAGGCAAATGCGCAAGCGAATCATCTGATGATAGTTGATCACTGCCGCCCTAGACCAACAATTTAGCAGAGGACTCGTGTGTACGTTGCCAAATAGTAAACGAGGGAAGATTTATTAGGCCTCTCCAGTAGATATCTTTAGAAATATCAGAAATTGTGAATCATTAAATGCGATGACTACACTGGAACCAACTCAATGGCCCACCAGACAAGTCAGTGTTGAAATCAGCACAATAAACTGTTTGGGCCCAACGTCCCATATATTTGGATGCGACTGATGACTTCAGATGGGTCGCCGGCAGACCACACGTTGATAGAAAACGAAACGAAACGCTAACACGCTTCTGTGTTACAAATTTAGATCACGTCGACAAAAATAATTTAGCGTCTGATTCACCACGAACGCGACGCAATACAGATCATTCACACTTTATAAAAATACCTCTGGATTTTCCAAAATAAAATTCTTCTTACTGATTTCTATTATTATATATCACTAGCTATTGCCCGCGGCTCCGACGGCGCGAATGTAGTATTTTGGGATAAAAGTAACCTATGTTCTAAATCTTAGAACGCCCCAACATTACATAAATTATCATTTGATCAAATTTCACGATCATAGTTTTGCTAGTATTAGGATACCGTGATTAAGTGAGTGAGTGGTAAGTACTTCGTTTTCACATAGAAGATTATTTGTGTAGGTAAAGTTTTAAACACACGTTTCTTCGCATAATTAGACTAGTAAATAATAGGTTATAACCAAATAAATGGTTTAAGAAGCTAAAATGTTTCCAATTCCCAAATTTCTGACTTTAGACAAACCGAAACAATATTTTTTTTACTGGTTCAACATGGGGATATCTTCAACCGTAGAATATACAGAAAATCTGTCTAAGGAACCTTTAGTTCGTTCTTAAGATTTTATTATTAGATTATACTTAAATAACAAAGTCCCTAAGGTTCCTCAGACAGCTTTCTTTATCACTATCCTTGTTAAAAAAAACCACCTGTATAGGGCAAATAAATGAGTCCAGTCTAAAAGGACGCAGGTTATATACAACATAGTACTTCTTTTTAAAACATAGAATAGTGCAAATTGCATTATATATAAATTTTTTGTAACAAAATTATTTCTACTCTAAAGTTATCCTCACAAAAAACAAACAGACGGTGAACCTATCGGCGATGATCGATGGTTTAAGTTCTAAACGATATTCATCTCAGCGGTCGCGATATTCCTGTTGTGAATGCCGGTAGCTCGTACTAAATGAAAGACCTACGTAAAGTAGCAGCTTGCTGCTGGGTTTCGTACCGTGAGTGAGATATCCGGAGGCCCAAATCCCCTCCCCTTCCCAATCCCTTTCCTTTAAGGTCGGCAACGCGCCCATGACTCTTTTGGTATTCCATCAGGTGACCTACCTGCCCGTTTGCCTATGCAATAAAAAAAATGTATTACTAATTCCGTGTCGATCGTGATTCTATGATTTTTTGTGTCTGACACCATGTCACGTGACACCGGCTATACGAAAATACTGGGTGCATTTTAATGTTGTTTTGTTAGTCACCAAAAAGTGTTTCGATAATATAAGGAAAATCTTGTGATGATTGATGATGATTGTATCAAAACCAAATCAAGAAATGTCATAATACCACATCAATTCCATATTTATGGTTCTTTCATAATATACGTGAATATTTTTATTACAATTACACAGGCAAACATGTAGATTTTTTATCGCCTAAATGACTAGACGAGCAGATCGCTCGCCAGATGGTAAACGCCAAAGCAACACCACACAGAACTTTGAAATACAAACGGCATGGTACTGCAATGCGCTCGTCACTCCGAGACATAAGTTGTTTGTTATATACGTTTCATAATGCCCATATTTCAATTCGACATTTAAAATATTAATGAATGCACACCATTTCAGTTGAATGAAACTATTTATTCTACACAAAAATTAACGTTACAAAAAATATATACTTACCAAGAAACGTATAATAATACATTTGTCATTTGTCCAAAAATACTACAAAAGACCCTCAATTATCCAACATCTCTTCACAATACCAACAATTTAACCAGTATATTCAAACTGTTAACAATATTTCTAAAAGTCCCAAAATCAGGTATACGACGACCCATGCACATGTGAGACGAATCGTTATTCTGAGAAAGGCAAGTTTTTCTCATGCATCACGGATTTGTTAAGAGACGTCGCATCTGGCAGACTCGGCGTCGTCGACGAACAATGGGGGGTTATTTTGGTGCTGTGGGGCGTAGGGGACAAAAAGCGTATACCTGCAGGGTGCCTGCCATTGTGGAAACAAATTTTACATTTGCAGGTGCCTCGGTTTATGTTAATCAGTCATGTGTATTGGATTATAGAATGTATTGTAAACTAGGGAGTAACAAAAATATTAAATCTCTTAAAATGATTATTTTCATGTAATTTATAATGACAGCCTCCGTGGCGCAGTTGGCGAGTAGCTGACTGCGAAGTGAGAGGCGGTGGGTTCGATTCCCACACCGAAACACATGTTTGTGTGATCCACAAATATTTGTTTCGGGTCTGGGTATTGTGGGTTGGCAAATCCCTCGTAGTACCTGATACCCACGATACAGGTTTACCTAGTGTGGGGTCAGGACTATGTGTGTGACTGTTGGGTGTATTATTATTTACTTGTTGCAGTACGTGTCTGATAATACCTATATGATTTGGATTCATATAACGGAACGAGGATGTAAAGTAGCGGTTTGATGCTGCGTTTCGTACGGTGAGTGAGACATCCGGAGGTCCAAATTTTAATCCCCCTCCCATTCCGAGACCTTGATTATCCCTTTCCTTTAACGCATCCACGCTTCTTCTGGTATAGTGAACGTTCATTGGCATTGATCACTTACTATCAAGTGACCCACTTGCTCGTTTACCGGCTTATGCTATAAAAAATCTTATTTTATCCTACTCAAGATTTCTCGTTGTTGCATATGTTTATTTATACTTGTATAATCTCTTTCAGTCGTAAGTTTCGAATAACATTATATCCCGATAAACAAACAAAAACAAGCTTTCTAGTCTGTAAAGTAAATTATTAGTTGTGCAATTGTAAGTGAGAACATTGATTAGCACCGTTTCACACGGACAGACAACACGTTTACGTTAATCGCATAATGTTAACGTGTGCGGGTCAATGCGTGTGCTAAACAATCATAAAAGTTAACGGAAATTATTTTGTGATGTGGCGTACCAGACAGTTTGCGAGGCAATACAAAAGTTATTATACGATTAGTCGTACAAAGCAGATACGACTTTTTGAAGTGAAAACTTCTCTAGCATTGTTGTGATTTGAAAATCGATGAAACGAAAAAGCGGTGAAACGAAAAAGCGACAGACACATAAACTCATAATATTTAACGTGGGAGAAAATGACATAGGAACCATTATACAGTTGTGAGCGCATGCGTAATACAAAGCTTGAGAAAAGGCATCACAACAACCGTGGTGTTTTGTACACGTGTACCAAAATTTTTTGAAGTTTTCACTTCTACCACGTGTGAATTGCACACATATTTTTTTATAGCAGATAAGCACGTAGGTCACCTGATGGTAAGTGAACTCCACTGAACATAAATACCTTAAAGGAAAGGAATGATAATTAGGATGGTAGGAGGGATTTGGGACTCCGGAGATCTCCTCACTCCATACGAAACAAACAGAACAACAAGCGGGTACTTCACGTAGGTCGCTTCAATTCAACCCAACAAAAACGCAAGTTTGCGCTTTCACCGCGAATAAGGACCCATTTGTCATGATGCCACAGTTCCAAGAAGTACCCTTGCAGACCCCTGAGATCCTTGGGGTTGAGGTCTTGAACGATGTCCAATTTAGAAATCATTGGGAAGGCAAAGCCAAACATGGCATCAAAGAAACTATGTGTCCGCAATGGAGTCAAGAAGAACTTCACGACAGGTCAAAGACTCATGCTTTACAAAGCACAAATCCGGCCTCACGTGGAGCACCTCCTGCTCACACCTCTGGGCTGGAGTACAGAGGAGTTTTTAATCTGCTGATGATTCCGATTACCGTACTAAATAATATAATAATAATGCTAGCCATGTATTATACATGTCCCACTGCTGGGCACGGGCCTCCTCTACTGAATGAGAGGGGTTAGGCCGTAGTCCACCACGCTGGCCTAATGCGGTTTGGCAGAATTCACATACCTTCGAAATTCTTATGGAGAACTTCTTAGGTATGTAGATTTCCTCACGATGTTTCTTTCAACGTTAAATCAATTGATAATTAACAATTAAGACACACGTAACTTACAAAAGTCAGAGGTGTATGCTCTTGGCGCTGGTTTCGAACCTGCGACTTTCGTCTCGAAAGTCCATACCACTCCCCACTGAGCTATCACTGCTGTAATATGCAATGCACCGTACTAAATGCTGGATGACAATGACTTGATGATCGTGTGAAGGTGTTACATGCAGGGATTCTACGAAATGAAGCGTACTTGCGTCTTTAATGTGTACCGGTTGTGGACGTTGTCGTGGGATTATATTTTTTATGGAGCAACACTGGGCAACTTCTTGCAACTCCAGTCTTCTAGTATCGAACAAGTAAGTAGTACTAGCGATGAAAATGTAGTTTGAAATAAATTTAAAATTCAGCAAGAAGCATAATAATAAAATTAATACATCCAACAGTCACACACATAGTCCTGACCACACACTAGATTTAATCTAAGAAACTTGTGGTCTCACAACACCCAGACCCGAAATAAATATTCGTGGATCACACAAACATTTGTCTCGGTGTGGGAATCGAACCCACGGTCTCTCGTTTCAGAGCCGGCTACTCGCCCACTGTGCAACGGAGCCTCCGCAACGCATGTACTTCTATAATTTTGTGACATTCAAATAAAATTAAAGTATCTTTGCTCATATGGTGTTTGTGAAACAATTCATAAAGTTATAATGCTATTAAACCAGCCGACATGGTACTTACGAGTGTCCTACGCGTCCTATGTTACACTTTATAGTGTAGTTTGTAACCGTATCACCAACCATTGTTTATGTCCTAATATCATTTCATATTTATATTACAAGAATATTTTCATATAAAAACTAACAAGCATCATAGTTCATGGATATCTCACATAACAGAATGTCAACAGGAGCCCTTAATCCCCATAACCCGATACATCACCATTCCGTTGAAATATGACACATATAACATAATGGTGGTACAAAAGACATCATTAGAAGTATGGCTTTAAGGTACGATCTAAAACACGCAGCTGCAGAGATAAATCGCTAACCGAAGGCAACAGTATTTTTATAAATTCTTTTCTTTTCTTATGATGATATCGGATATTGTCTTTTAGAATACGGCGACAATATCGGCCCCACACTCGCCAGTGCATTTTATGTAGGGCGAGACCGTGGAATGCATTAAGATGATACCAAGTAGCGAGCACTGAAGTTCATTCGCGAAACTGAGATTGTATTTAACCGGCTATCAGTTTAATAAAAAAATAAGACAAATCAATAGCTGCATTCGTATATATTAACTAATTTCACAGTGGCCTTTATGAAACACAGTAGGCGCTGAATCAATGCTTATCAATACAGATTCCAGTGATGCTCGAAACCGTACCTTTAGATCAGTGCTTTGCAGCAGCATGCAGTTACGTGCAGCGGGATCACATCGATCGGTCTCGTCGAGATTTACGATTAGTCCAATTAAACACCGCCGGGCGGCGCGGCGCGGTGCCGCTCGGTGCGGCGTGGCGAGACCACTCCCTCGCATGATTGATGACGTTCAAAATTAAACTCTTTGAACAAACTAATGAGTATTTATTCACCGTGATGTTATGACGGTTTGTAGTTATGACTTTCATATGCAATGGAAGTAGGCCGAGCCGTAATGTTTTCGCTTATCCTGTGATATGAGTGCCAATTTTTTATAATAAAGTGTGTTTGTTTACCCCTAAAATTTATTCAGGACGTTCTAAAATATTTTTTTAAATAGATGCAACACCACATAGAAATTTGAATTACAAAGCACTTTATGGCATTGGGCTGCTTTCGTCACCACAAGAAATAAGCTGTTACGTCTCATAATGCCCAGTATTTTTACTGGATTCAATGTCCTTCAAACCGAAACAACAGTGCTTACACACTGCTACTTGGCGAATGAAATAGACAAAACGGTGGTATCAACCCATACGAGGGTTTTACCATCTTGTGAAATATATTCGCATGTCTAATATTGGTGTACACCGTTGTTATCAAAATAAGTTCCCTAATTTGTTTTCCATTTACACAGATTAGAGTCAAGTAGATCGATGAAACAATAAATAAATTATCATACAATTGGACATTTTGAAACCTTGGTGCAAAATTTAAGATGAACAAATAACAAAGATTAACTTAAGCTCTCAGTTCCTAATCTACAATACCAGTACATACATACAAACAGACCAAATCAAGTTAGACAAACACACAGGCAGCTAAACGATGTGTCCAAACAATTCGGCGAGTCCAAAACGGAGTTCTATGGGCGGTCGCTTTGATATATCATTAATTATATTCACACCTTCGGCGAGCGAAGCCAAGCGTTCGGCTCGGGGCGTCCTTTTTTACAAAAGCGACAATTCTCGGAAAGATGGCGGCGCGAGGGTAATACAAAAAGTGGAAGCGCGAGCACGCGCGTACCTCTCGTGTTCCCGAGATGTGGACTCTGAAGGCCAATTCTCGTAATTTTAAATGTTCAAAATATCATTCCGATCTAGTCTCAGCGTCAAGAAAGTTGCAAATGGCATTCTCTTAAACCAATAATCAACGTCAAATGTGAACATAGATCGTAATGAGATTGAATGTAGAATAAAAGGTGACTGCTAATGCTAGGTGCATTAGCAGTCAACATTTAAAATTACGAGAATTGGCCTTCTGGAGGTCATGACGAATGCGAACACGACGTGAAAAAACTAGATTAATGATAACCATGATGGAACGAAGGTCGGACTTTGTATTAATTGGACGTTGGTTATTAACAAAAACTTTTGACTGCAGATGTCCTGTGGAGATATTGTGTTATGTAGATGTGAAAAAAAACCTGTGTATTTATTTTCACAATATAACGCCGTCATAAACTATTATAGAAATACGAAAATGACTAGATATCAGATATGGTGGCAAATTGGTACATACACAAATGTTAAATATACAAAAGTATACCATATTCTAAGCGTTTCTCAACCCAAATAAAACCTCATGCCTGTATCTTCGTAGGAGTAGGCAAGGCAAAGGTGCAATGAGAACATACTGTTCGCTGTTATTTCCATCCCATTATGTGACATCGGGTTCAAAACCAATATTGTGCAACTCATGTGTGACTTGGGATTTGAACGATTTGATGAGGTCCTGAGACCTCATCCGTTCATTAGCCTAAGTACGCTTCCAATCGACCAATGAAGCAAAACAATGGCGATATCAATGATCCTGAAGTTTTCAAGTTACATTTTAGTATTTTCCTCTACCAAATAACAAATTACCTGGAATTATGATTTCACACCGTGTTACATCTTATAAGATATATCACCGCATATTTTACTAAGCAGATATGTGTACCACAGATGACCCTGAGTGTTCACCACTCAACCGTCGACACTCGGCAGGGGTTTAAGGAATTCCAAGTTGTTCCGCGCAGAGACAACAATGAACGGATTCCGTGAACGCGCGTCGACATCGCGCCGCGTCGCTCAGACGGTTCGGTTAATTCTTACCTTGTCCGGTATCTTTTTGTGGCCACGGTTTCTTTGTAAAACGAGCTGTTTGACACCGTTTGCTACGTCTTTTTGTACGACAATGTTATTGTGTGACAATTTTCCGGCGGTTGACTCTTTTTTTAAGTATATAACAAAGTCTCTGACGAATTGTCACGTTTGTACTCTAGGCGTAACTGGATAGTTTTTGAATGACAGAAATTCGCACAACAGTATATTTTTTAGTTTATTTATATATATTTTTATAGCACAGACCGGGTAGAAACGGGCAAGTGGATTACCTGATACATCATAAAATCATGGAACGCGTCCACAGCTGGCCGTAAAGGGAAGAAATAATCAAGAGACTGGGAAGGGGAGGGAGGATTTGGCCCACCGAATTATTTTATGTACCCAACGGGTGGGTAATTTTTTTTTGATGAATCAACACGACCACCACCACGACCTGTATGTATTCGACTCTTGGACATAAGCCTCTTTTGTTGCAATAATAAGAATGTAAACTACACATTTTACCACTTATTACATCCCATACAAGATTATTCTAAACGGCAATCACCTTCAGTCGCACCTACATCCACAATCGTACCAATTACATAATCAACATTTACCATACAACATAACTCAATCTAATCTGCAATATCTAGATTCTAGACCATCGGAACGTAAACGCAACCATAAACAAATATGGTAGAGACACGCAGACTATTTTGCAATCGGTACAGGCGGGTTCCAAATCGGTGTGCTTATTGAAGCGGCAGGTTCAACGCACGCGGCCGCGGGCTGTCCACTGTACCTAGCCATGGGCCGTGGGCTGTGAGCTGTGGTCTAGATAGCCTCGTTGGATCATGACACGGTCTGTCGCCCGCCGCTGAGCTTGTCTGGCCGCACCTATGACAGTTTGAGCATAGTGCTAGTGGCGATTTGAGGAAAATGTTTTTCTTTAATAGATAATTCATATCATAAATTAAAGAAGAAGAAGAAAGGTCAGAGATAAGAATACATCTGAAGCAACAAAGCGACGTAGCTGCGTAACAAAGCGATCCAAGGATCGGTAGATACAGATTAAAATCGATGTGTAAGAAGGCCTCAGTGATAGGTTTTATTAAATATTCTTAGTCTGTACTATTGCGGAAAATTTAAATGTATAAGACATAATTATTTATGTTAAATTTGCTGCAGATTTATACAAAACGAAGAGCATTTCATAAAGAAATTCAAAATTGAACGAATTCCAATCAAGTCGCATCATATATTTTGTTACTTTATTTATCCGTTTCATCGTCAGTCGACACTCGTCACCAACAACAGTTGTGACGATTTGCACTCATAACTCCGTCAAATACATAATTCAACGCCAACAACATTGAAGTATGCTAATATTGTATATAACTCATAATATGGGTATGCGAATCGCTCGCTCGTGCAACAAGCCTGCAGTTTGGTGGCATTCAAGCGTTCTAGCGGCTGTTTTGAATCGTCAACAGGCCAATGATTACAGATTATATTTGCGTTTCATATTTATTACAATTCACTATTGAGAATACTGCCTCGGTGGCGCAGTTGTAATGCGTACGCGTTACGATTGAGGTCAACGCTGAGGTCTCGGGTTCGATCCCCGGGTCGGGTAAAGTGGTATTGGGTTTTTCTATTACGATATACTGAGCATAGTATCAGCCCGGAGTCTGGAATTTGTGCCCGGTATGGCGATAGGCTCCGCCCCCTATCACATAAGGGACGGAAATACGCTCGGCGAAATGTGGGTGTACTGGTTACACCTCTGCCTACCCCTTCGGGGATTACAGGCGTGAGTGTATATGTCACTATTGAGATAGCTATGTTTGTGGTACAATTTATTTTGATATCAATTACCGTAGATTGTTATTAGACTACGCTTGAAATTGATACAAGTTATACTGAATTTATTGTCAAAATTGTTGTTTTATCTCACTGATAATAATTTGGACGATAATAAATGATACTTAATAACATGTGTCGTGTATAATTATATTGTCCCACAGCTGGGACGAGCGTGCTCCACTAATGAGGAGTTAGGCCTTTCATCCACTAAGTCGACTTCATGTGGGTTAGTACACTACCAGACACCTTAGAAACTCTTCTGGAGAATTCTTTGGTATTCAGGTTCAGGTTTCCTGACGATATTTACCAACGGACGATGACACATCACTTCGAAAAGTCAGAGGTGCGTAGTCTGAGGGTTGGGATCAAACCTGCGATATTCGATCTCAACTTTTGCTTGAATCACGAGACGAGCATGTCGCTGGCCTGATGGTAACGACTAATGGCACGACGTCTGTCTATAAACAGAAACACAGAGCTTTGATTTAAAATCACTGCATGGCATTGGACTGTGCTCATCACCCATAGATATAATATGTTAAATGTCATAATGGACAGTGATTTCACTGGCTTTAATGTCGTTTAAACCGAAATACAACAGTGCTTATACACTGCTGTTTGACGGCAGACATAGACAAATCTGTACTACGAGTAACAATCCAAACGGTGTCTCACATACATGCGAGAGACCTATCTTGTTAAATGTGCATCTTGGTAGTCCGTTCCACTTCTCGCTAGGCTATCTCTGCTAGTGGGACAAAGATGGCTGATAAATCCTAATCATGTCGGATCCTCCCAAAAACTTTAGTGACGCTCTCAATCACATTTCCAAATCACTAGTATACATAGACACGTTTCGCAGGCCGGCATAGCGATTGCGACTGATTAGTTCCTGAGTTATCATACCATCAATTGCCGTGCAGTAATTTTATCAGACGACAATAAAAACACACACGTTGGTATTGTCCTGTCCTGTCGTAATTACAGTAATCGGTGGCGTGCGTGAGTGCATGAGGTAATAACATTGCCTAAGGCCTCCGTACACCGAGAAACCAAACTGAAGAACAGCGTTAATAACGTTAACCTGATCGGACGCTGATTAGATTTTCTCTCTAAGTCTCCATAGAATTTTATAAGATGTGTCAAGTTTTTTTTTATATTAGCTTGAATGACAAGACTGAGCTGACTGAATGAGCAGGTCGCTCGCCTGATGGTAAGCGCCACGCCTGCTCATAAACAGAAGCAACGCCACACAGAACTTTAAATAACAAAGCACTGCATGACACTGGACTGCGCTCGTCACCCCGAGACATAAGGTGTTAAGTCTCATAATGCCCAGTAATTACACTGGCTTCAATGTCCTTCACACCGGAACACAACAGTGCTTACACACTGTTGCTTGGCGGCTAAACGGCTAACGGCTAGACAAAGCGGTGGTACCAACCCAGCCGGCCTCTAGCATACAAGGGACCTACCACCTTGTAGAAAGTGAAACAAACCGAATTGGGTCAGCGTAATGGACGAAGCTTAACCCCCTCTCATTAGTTTAAGAAGACCGTGGTCATCAATGGGACAATATAGAGTTGATATTATTATAATTTTACATTTAGATTTAGTAGTATGGTTGGGTATTATTTCGACAGCCTCCGTGGCGTTGTGGGCGAGTAGCCAACTTTGATACGAGAGGCCGCAAGTTCGATTCCCGCACCGAGATAAAATATTTGTGTAATCCAAAAATATTTGTTTGGGTATTTTCTCCCCAGAGGGGTTGACGTCAGTCAAGCGGCCGGTCGTAATAACTACAAGCCAAATATTTCTGTGACATGTGTTTAAAAGTATGTTGCGCCGACCCCACTGCGAGTGGGATAAGGTCAGGTGGAAAGAGTATGGTTCGATTAATTCAGACGCTCCAACCGCCGTGTGACGTAGACAAGACGTGAGTTCTATCCTCACACCATTTTTATTTTAGAGACAGAACTGAAGATAAAACTGATCATGTATGGCGTGCTATATTCTTGTACTATTCAGCATTTATATATATGAACGCACGTCCCTCGCTATCGGCACGACGATCCGCCCAGTAAACCTATTATTATGATCCTAATTTATTTATTTTGTTGACATTAAATAACTCTCTGAGAAGTATAAACGATGTTGGGAACAGAATCTGGAAGACAAAGGCAATATCCCATAGTAGATTTGTTGATCTACTTTATACGAAGAACTGGAGACAAACATAATATTTAGACTCGAATACAGAACAAAAATTTTATAATCCTAGTAAATAATATTCAGTTCCTAACTGAGAGAACTTTAGGTTCAGCAAGATTTTTGAGTACATTTGGCGTAAAGTAGCAGCTTGGTGCTGCGTTTCGTACGGTGAGTGAGATATCTGGAAGCCCAAATTCTCCTCCCCTTCCCAATCCATTACTTATCCCTTTCCATTAAGGTCGGCAACGCGCCCATGATTATTTTAGTGTTGTGAGCTTACATGGGCGGTGCAGATCACTTACCATCATGACCACTTGCTGGTTTGCCGGCCTATACTATAAAAAAAAAACATTTGAAATAATGTTACTATTAAAATGGTTGAACTCAGCATAAACCACTATTTTACCGTAGTTTCGATTCGAAATCTAATCATTCCTTAACATTCTTTATTTCTGACAAGTTTTATATCGGCTTAACGCCAGTGTCCTCTATCTGCCACGGAAGAGTACAATAGCGTCCCCGCAGCCCCGACAGAACGAGCGCACCCGGAGGAACACCATTGGGTATTAGTCCGTGGGAGTCGGACATAACCGCCCCGACTGACCATGCGGTGGGGGACCCATAAACGGTTTCCCAAAGTAAAAAAAAAGTCTCCTTTCTCGTACTATAAATTTGACGGTATTTGGTATTATATGGGGCGACCCGCCACGCCGCCATCTGACCCCCACAATCCTCAATGACAACTAAGTTTCGCCGTTTACCATCCGCAGGTGAGGTTGGCTTTGAGCCTAAGATGTTTGTGGTCCAATAATTTCATAATATTATTAACACAAAAACTAGCCAGCATTGTTTCATGAACAATATGAGCTCTGGCAGATAATCTAGATCAACCCTATATAATTATGCGGAGATATTCGAGGCTAGGCGACGGCGACATGGTGAATGGTCGGCATAACTCCGTGAGGGACAGGACACGATTCATTCGCCGCAGCGGCATGCGCGTCGACGAATTTGACTTTAATTAACATATCAATATTAATATTTTGAGACTATTAGTCCAGAACGGGGAGTGCCTATTCACACCCGTTTCTAAATCTAAGATTATATATAGTTCTAGGAATTCCGCTTACAACATGTTTTTTACTGTCGAATAACGAGTAGAGCAGATCGCTCGTCTGATGATGTGAACGCCTCGCCTGTCCATAAACAGTAGCAACTAGGAACACCACTCGGAACTTTGAATTAAAAGTTAAATAAAAGTCAAAGTAGTTTTATATATTATATTTTATATATCAACCTGCCACTATCATTCATAATTCAATCGTATCCGCCGACAAAAAAGAGACGTGTTTTAAGTTTGACCCCTTTGTCCCTCTTTGGGTGTAAGCGTGTGCGTGGGAGCGTGCGTGTGTGTATCTGTCTGTAGCACCGTAGCGCCTGAACGAGTGGATACATTTGAAATTACTAGTCCAATAAGAAATTCTAGATAGTAAATCAATCAATGCCCGTTTGAATAGCATAGTAGGTTAAGGTCCAATAATAATTACAATTCAGTCACCATGTGATTGCTCTATGGACTTCATTATGTAATTTAATGAACCGTCGTGTCACGACGTAGTTCTCTATAGGATATAGGTGGCAATACAATGTGACATGCAAATCGAGATCAAACGGTTAATGTGTATCACGCGTCTAGTGTCGAGCCTCGAGTGTCGATCGGCAACGTCACCAGGGATTTCAATAGAATAATAGAGTCTGATGGGAGTCATTTGATATGTGTCTAGCTGGTGTCTGTTAGTCGAAGGGTTCGTAGTCCAATTGGATATAAATTAGTCAGCTTTTTTTTAAAAGGCACAGGACTTGAGATTTTGACATGACATTAACGTGTAGTTATAGTGTATACAAGATCAACACTAAAATTTATAGATTTCTGTATATAGAGTTATATAGACATCGCCCTCAATGTGTTCGCAAACACTATGAGACTACGAGGCAGGCAAACAAGCAAGTATGTCACCTGATGGTAAGTTGTAAGCACCGTCCATAGACACGATCCTAAAAGAATCATGGGCACGTTGCCAACCATAATGGAAAGGAATAGTGATTGGGAAGGGAAGGGGATTGGAGCCCCTGGAATACTTACTCTCTACACTCACATAGGTCCAACACTTTGTGTGTTTCTATAGTAAAACGTCTAATCGCGTCGCTAGTGCATTTTAAACATTGAATTCTAAAATTTGATGACTGCGGTGCGTACAGTTCTTGCGGCGCTCTAATCTGCATAATATAACTCTGAATCTCAGTATACTGAAGCACTAAAATTGATTTGTTGCTATTACGAAAGCCCTTTGAAGCATTATAAAACAACAGAACTTTCATGTCATAAGGTTTCTGCTGCATTACAAAAAGAATGAACATCAACCTCGGCCATTGGCTCTATACATTCGTGTTCAATAGTTCAATCGTCAGGACATATCTAAGGCCACAGCCGCATGCATATGCAACATGTAAAAGTGTGTTAACATTCGGCGCGGATCTGACATTAGATTTATGCGCGCCGTTTCGGTGGCGACTCGCGATGGATTGATGGCCTGCCACCGCGGCACAGTCCTGCGACTCGCGACCGCATCCGCCTTGTTTTTACACAAACATCAGTTGTCCAACTGCGTGACCAAACGGTAATTTGTTTTGGACACTTTTATGCGGATTAAAAATCATTTGGATTTGTTACGGGTTGTAAACAGTTCTGTTGTGGGAAATTTTGTTAAAACTCATTTAGGACGGTCATTATCCTACTACCCTACTACTATTATTGTGAAAGTTTGAATGTTTATTAGTCAATTACGCCTTAATAGCTGAATGGTTTTAGATAAATTTTGGCACACAGATAGACCACGACTTGGATTAGGACATAACTACTTTTTATCCTGGAAAAAGCCTAACACGCGGGCGGAGCCGCGAGCATAAGGTTATTTCATAAATTGCATATAATGTTATTGATCAACGATTTGTATGAATGACGCTTTTTTATGTTAATATTGAAATAAATGAACATCTATTCAGTTTAAGATAAAAGAAATTGAAATTCTCATGTATTAAAACCATTTGTCGAACAATATACGATCAAAGTTGTGGTGAGAGATAATATAAATCAGTCTTTACAAATAACGAATACCCTTTTTATAAAAACGTCTCGCAACAAACAGACTTAAACACATCAACCCTGCCAACACCACACTTTCGACAAGCATCGCTTCAATTATGGCATGCCAAACCCCAGCTCGTGCAGTATGCCAGAACGTGCCATAGCCAGCAAGCCAGATTGCCAATTAGCTAAAATTAACGCATGCGTAGCAGTTGTAGAATACCACTTAACACTTAACGTACTTTGCGAGTAAAAGAACTGCTCTAGGCATTTTTATTTCTCTTTAATCGGGCACATTTGTCGAGTTTACGAAGCGAGTGACAGAAAAAGTATGATAATTAATGTAAGTTGTCAACAATTCATCAGAATTATGGATAAAACACCGTCACGCAGCAGTATAAGGGGTGATAGCCGAGGTGAAACGAATGCACGTAATATCATATATTAATATAATAATGTATTATTTATTTGTTGTAAGTTACAAATAAATGTGTTCAAAGATGATTTAGGTAGTTAGAAACCTAATTTCAATTAATAGACTGAAATGACGGTAGGGCTAAAACATTTTGACGTTTGGAATGTTATAAATACCTGTCTCTGGATTGTAAGCGGGGCATTTGGTTGTGATCCGCCGTACTGAACAGTACCGTCGTATTGAGACTCGCAAGTTAAGTAACTTTATTTTATTTTTACTACCATTTGCTTTTGCCTTTGAATATTAGTAATAATGTGTATAGTAATGATGATTATATAATAATAATATTGTAATCAAAAGGACATGATCCTACCTGCTTATGGTTATGTTAATAAAATTAAATACTAGCCAATAAATATACGTAACGAATACAAAAGTTCTTCTTTTTATTTATTTACCGACAAGCTGTATCTTTCGCTACTCGCCTGATGGTATAAGATAGCTTAATAACAATTAAGCTGGGTTACAAGGTTTGCTAATTAAATGTATATTATTTTTAATAATTGCTCGGCTTATAATCTAACACACGCATATATAGCCTAAGATAAATATCATAGTTTATAACAAAAATAAGACACACATTTATGACGTACTTAGAAATTAAACTAATGTTGTCACGATTGAATGATGTGGTAGGTACTATTCCATTAGTCAAATAAAACTATTTTTATTTGCTTACAAAGTTGACTATACTTGCAGCGGAAAATAACCCTTTATTAAATCACGCTCATCAACAACTGTGCACTTGGTGTCTTTATTTAAAATTATCAAAAGAAAAATTACAAATAGGGGCAAAAACCTATTCAACTTTATAAATAAACTGGTACACAAGTATAAACAAACTAACCGCAAACGGTACCAGTACTTTTATTACATGATGATGACACCCTAGGACATAAAACATAATGTACTCACCAAACTGTAAGGTATTTAAATCACAGATGAAAGTTGTACGTACCTGTAACAAGAAAAGTAAACTTTAAAACTAAAACTTGAGACACGTAAATTAAAGTTGAGATTTGGACAAATTATAAAAAAACCCCCAAAAATAATAGTACATACATACGCACTCACGCCTGTAATCCCCGAAGGGGTAGGCAGAGGTGTAACCAGTACACCCACATTTCGCCGAGCGTATCTCCGTCCCATGATGTGATAGGGGATAGGGGGCGAACCTATCGCCATAAAAATAATAGTCCTATTAATATAACACAAAACGGTTAAATACGTAGTCAAACTTTAGAAAGTTCAGTGCACACGTTACCACAATTATAAGATAAGAGACATCGTAGCATTCGTAGCCAAGTTGACGTAGTGACGTGTCCTCGAAATATTACACGTACCATTTATAAAAATACGTGATTCAAAACCCTCGTTAACATTCAAATTTACCTTTATGCCAAATACGTGTCAACGACTTTATCTCGTGTCGAGATTATACTAAAAATGGAGACGAGATCACGTACGGATAGCCGGACAAACACCGGCCTCGTTGGACTGGGCAAACACACCGGCACGGCGGACGGGTGTTTGCCCAGCGCTCCACGCGTACTTCGGGCAAATATTTGAACACAATTTGAAGGCACAACGCGCGGCGTCAATTAGCCGCGCCGCATAATCCAGCTAAACACAAATTTACACAACAACGTATTAAGTGGGCATGCGAGGTAATATGAATTACAAAGAGCATTCATTGTTCCCTACGAACTGGATATGTTAATGGTGTGCGATCGGTCGCGACACGGGTCTGGAAATGGTGTTCCACGTCGCGGCGGCTTGCAGGAATCCTCGACTGGGGGGTCGTGGATATGCACACATGCTTTAAAAATTGTTAATTCGATGCAATCTTATCCGTGAACAATTACGCGAAGTTAACCTGTCATGCGGCCGTCTAACAATATTCAGACCAGTTACAAAGCGCATAAGAGGCTCTATAGGCTTCAATATTATACATATTCCAATTGGAACAATATCATAAATAGGTGAAGTATCTGTTTATATTTGGAACTGATTAACAGTACTGTCACATGATAGGTAACAACAGTTTCTTACCATTAAGTAGATTCATTACTTGATTTATACTTTTCTGTTCAACAAGGCTTAGCGATCTCACATAAAAAGTTTCTACAATATACTATGGAGGAAAATGTAGCCCAGGCAGATTAAAGGTACATTCTGGTACATTTACCATTCAACCCGAGGCGGTTAGGGCGCAGCGCCTGGCGCCGACGCACTTGTTAATCCCATGTCCATCGCACAATGCGCCCAAAAACAAAACAACCGCACAATCCGACCGGCCACACAACAAAAACTAAAGAGATGCCATATTTTTATGCGCCCGTTCCTATACAATGCGATATCGAGCGCTCATGAATAAATTCAGAATAAATAGATGCATTTATATAACGATACATATCTGGTAATATTTCGCGTGCGCAATAGCTACAGTACAGTTCGGAGAAAAAATCATAATAATTGTTCACATAATGGCAACTTGTCCGCCGGGATAACGAAACAAAATATCGCACACTAGTTGCTTAGAGGGAAAAAAGTGTTACAAGTGTACAATCTCGGGGATATTTTTAAATTGTTCAAAGTCCTACGATTTTTCTCGCACGAAACACGAATAAAACCGTCGCATCGGGGAGAAGCGATTGGGATCGGCGCGCTCGTTTAAATTCCCGGCGAAGGCGCGAGGTGGGAAATGTCCTGAACACACAAAAATGTGGAGAGCAAACCCTTGTAGGAATGTCGGTGACCACGCCGCTGGGAATTAAGGGGACACGTCCTTATTAAGAGCTCGCTTTGTAGAGCCGCCGGCCGCGTGCCGTATTACCATATAAAATAAATTAGCTGCCGCCGAGCGCGCACTATATTTGGATCGCGCCGATCTCAATAGACCTCACCTAGGCGGACAAAGCGTTTCAAATATGCCATTGAATTGCACCAAAACGGTGGCAGGTTACGCAACACTCTGGTTACCAGTTACCAATGGATCACAAACGAATGTAGTGGCGCACGGCGACCGGTGTCATTGTCCACGGTTTGTGTAAGTACAAAACTCCCTTGTAACGAGCGCCTGGGTGCAATAAACAAGGCACATAAAAGGAGCGCTCCGAATGCAACATCGGAAAGTAAACAGGCGGTTTCCGCGCACATGTGGACCTGTGGACCGCCTCGCCTCGTCGCGTCGCCATGCCCGCGCCGATATTCCCAGAACGGATAAATTCGCATCGGACGTATCCATGTTTAGACTCTCTTTTACTCGTAATGTGCGAATTGACACCAAAAGGACACCATTGCCTTAAAAATGATGATAAATACAGCAAAACGCATGTGTATAATACATATTTTCTTCGTTTTATTTGGAACGCATTTATTGCGTCGATAATTTTTTATTGCAAGAGAATTGGTTTAATATGCGCATCTGTCATCGTCATTTAAGAGAGAGAGAGAATAATTATTTTTTTATTTTAATATATTTTTCCTTTAAGGTCCGCAACGCGTCCATTATTCTTATGATATTGTGGGCGTTCATGGGAGGTGTAGGTCACTTACCATCAGGTGATCAACTTGCTCGTCTCTCTGATCATGCTATAAAAAAACCATAAGCATCACATGACTGCATCACCGTGAGTTTGTGCGAAGATCATGCTCAGTGATGGGCTTTATGAGAATCGATTTATATATTTTACAGCCGTATTCAAGAACAACGCTTACCTAAGTGAACTCTTTGCTAAGTATACATTTTTATATACGTCATTAGTGAGTTTTTGTTTAGCGCCAAAAAAGAACTGATCACTTATGTATATGCGTGAAATCGCTACTAAACGTTTGCGGGCACTATGAGACCTCATACTAACGTTTATGAAATAATTAGTTCCAACTGTATACCTTCGAGTAACATGGAAATGGGTTTAACTATCCCATATACAATTTATTATCCCATATAATTCTAAAATCGATTCAAACGATAATGCAGTCCAGCTCGACCCAACACTGGCCAGTCTCAAGTGTGAAAATCGAATTATATCCACATGGATGGAGTCGAGATATCGACGTTTCCACATCGAAGCGTTAATAACCGTGCCTTGTGATTTACCTGAGAGGAAAAAAACCGCGGCGCGATACACGGAACGCTGTGATTTATAACCGATAATAAATAATTGTTGACTAACCACACGCCATAGTCTAAGTCCTTGGGAGATTAAAGGGACGATATATTTATGAAATTATTTCTATAAGTATGAGTCGGTATTATTATGACCATATTTTTATCGAGATTAAACTAACCGAGTTACACAACCCTACTTGCTAATCTATAGTTAAACTGTTATAATATCTCTACATCGTAAATTCTAAAACTCGACGAATAACGAATTCGTTATCTAGTTTTCATAGTATATTAATCATATCCTAACAAAAATCCAAAGGAATTCAAAATTCAAAAAGAACGTAAAACTAGACACACAATCAAAAATAGAACGATATTATTTATGTGTGTACGCAATAAAGCTTCGGCCACACCGTGACTGTTACTGAGAATTTTATTATACACGAATTATTATTTAAATCGGATTATGGGAGCCTTTTACGAGTTTTATTGTTGCCGTATTATTGATGTGAGAGATATTTCTACATTTTATTGGCTCCGACGATGGCATTGTGTTCGGAGTTCGGAGATGAACGACCGTTTGAACACTTTATAGTGAAGACGGCACGAATTTAACACCAACTGACGCCGTAAAAAGCATAAAAATGTAATAAGTTGAGTCAGGCAACGGTCACGACTTTTTTGACTGTAAAATTTCGTGTTAGATAAAAAGTTATATTACGACACGAACGATCTCTTAAGCAGATAAGATGCGTAAATGCTAGTCTTTATTAATTTACTAATATTCACTCTCTAGAAGTGTTTAAATTATTTTGGCTAATGATGCTTTGTTTTGGCTAATGATGATGCTAAGTTGTCTGCCGGCTGGGAGGGATTGTTGTCGGTGGAGCGAAGCTTACAAACCTCCGCTTTGCTGATGACATTGTCCTCTTTTCCTCTTCCGCCTCGGATCTGCAAACCATGCTCCAAGAACTTTGCTGCACACGAGATTGGACTAAAGATGAATAGATCAAAGACAAAGGTCATGACTAACAGCACAAAGACCAGAGTAACGGTGGATGGAGAAGATATAGCATACATCCATGAGTACATATACTTGGGCGTATGGCCAGGCCAGGCAAGATAAGGAAATCGCGAGACGAACTGAAAATGCCTGGAGAAGCTATTGGTCCTTAGGAAACCTACTGAAAGGAGACTTTCCACTTTCGCTAAAACGAAAGTTAATGGACGTATGTATCCTCCCCGTTCTTACATATGGCGCACAGACCTGGTCTTTAACGAAAATCCAAAAGTCCAAACTCAGGGTTTGCCAACGTGCAATGGAGCGAAGTATCCTGAGTGTTAAGCTTAAAGATCGAATTCGTAACACCGAGCTGCGCTCCCGAACACAAATAACGGATGTAGCTTTGAAAGCCGCACAGCTGAAATGGGACTCGGCTGGCCACTTAAGCCGTATGTCGGAAGAGCGATGGGCTAAACGGGCCACTGAGTGGTGGCCGGATAAAATACGTCCGCGTGGCAGACCGAGGAGAAGATGGCGAGACGAGCTCATCACATTCCGACCAGATTGGAATCATTTAGCAAAAGACAGAGAGAAGTGGAAGGAATTAAGGGAGGCCTTTGCCCAACAGTGGGACAGTGAAGGCTAATTAATTAATTAATTAATGATGCTTTCTTTCATGATAATTATGTTGTTTGGAGTGTAAGTAGCCCACCAACATTTTATGCCCAAATCCAACCTCACCTGCACGTGGTACACTCTGCTGTTTAACGGACGAGGCAATGGCGAAACTTGATTCCCGTTGCGGGTTGTGGCTGTCAAATGGCGGGTCGCCCTATATAATACCAAATACTGTCAAATCTACAGTACTAGAAGGCAGAAGCTGGCACTAGGGCGGAATAAAGCCAGGCAGAAAGAAAGAATGATGCATTATTTCAAATGCTACGTGAACAACATAACTGTTAATAACTCCCGAAATCAATTAGAATAAGCAATAATAATAATACAATTGAATCGCTGCATAGACTTCCTTAAACATAGATCCATCTCGATGAAACCATCTTTAAAATTAAAACCGAAATCAAATAGCTTTATTCGTTTAGGCACAACGATGCTATAGCCAAATACACAGACATACATTTAATTGGGTCCAACTATAACACCCCTCATTTTGTCGGGTTAAAAATTAAGCGAGCAGTACAATGTAGCGAAATTTAAACAGTATTACGGCCCTTGGGCGAGAGTGCCTTTCGGATACAGTAATGTATAACATCGTCTACAAACCATTATTCATCAAACCTGTATGGGCTACTGCGGCACCCGTACAGGCTCTGGCGCTGATTGATGTAATAGTCCAAGATGGTGAAAATTATGTATATTGTAAAATTCCTAATATGATATTAAAATGACATTGAGCACGACCCAACACTGTCGGGTTGCTAACGTGGCGGAAAATGCTGATCCGGCGAAGTATATCATGTACTAGTGCTAGCTCGTACAAAACCCAAACAAAAATGCACAATAAAAACTAGCTTAAATCTGGCGTATCCTTAACCACGGTTCATTGGTAGTCTGCCAAACGCATCTCGGAAACAATATTATGTTGCATAGGGCTGCCATGTGTCCTAGTTTTCCCGGATTTCCTTTTCTAGGAAACTCGATTTATAAATAATCTACAAAAGAAGAGAGCAAAATGTGTTTCATTTTCACCACAAAGCTGGTGAATGGGTACCTGATACGTATGTAACTGAACATTAGATAGTGACCACCTAACACATGGCGAAAAAATAAAACATAGTGTAGCTCGTTACGACTTCGTTCCGGAGTCATCCAATGTATATCGTTTTTTTATAACCCTGGCACGGCAAAGTATTACATTATACATACGCACTCACGCCTGTAATCCCCGAAGGTAAATAGGGGTAGGCAGAGGTGTAACTAGTACACCCACATTTCGCCGACCGTATCTCCGTCCCATGATGTGGATGTAGATGTGTGATGTGATCAGTCGTAACGACTTCGTATTAATAATACCGTCCAAATATTATAATGTGACACTGCGATCCTCGACGGCCGGCATTATTATGCCTGCCTGAAGTTACTGGATGTACACTGACTGACCCCGAAACGCGGCTCGCCGAAACGAGCTATTATGGTGGTGGTCGCTATCAAGTCCGGTACCAACCCAACCAACCAACCCTCCCAACATCAGTTAACTCAGGCCGGCATAACTATGGCAATAGCTGGCATTATATTTGGATTGCATTGTATTTACTACCAGATTCACTTTGCCTGGATAAAAGGCCGGCCACTAACCGGTGATTCCTCTGGTATTGTAGATGTATAACTGTTTGCTCCCATCATCCTTAAAAACACTACAGGAATATAAAACAATGTGTCCGGAGAAAACATTATATTTCGGCCAAAACGTCCGGGATTGTTGACGGCTTTGTCCGGCGTCTGCAATTTAAGTGATTGGTAGGTCCTATACTGAATTGCATTTGGCGATCGCAGCGGGGATCTGCACACAGCGGCCTCACAAAGTGCTGCGCGTGTGGCGACAGGACAATGGGCCAAATGGATTTATACAAGTAGTGCCGCGCCCGCTCTCGTGTACTCTATATACTCGTACGTATACGTTTTGCGGTTACCGTGGAATGTCGGTGGATGTATGTATTATTGCTTATTGGGGAGAACTGGGAGCAATGGTTTAGTGACATTGGAGGACATAACTGTATAGCTGGGGAAGTCTGATATACTTTATATGTTGATGCATACAGATTACCTGGCTAGTAAAATTGCCTAGGAAACTCAACCATGAAAAGTTACGAGGTACAATAAATATTTCATTAATAAACTGAACTGTATTCTATTCCCCTGGCCTGGTTAAAAATTATTTTGATGGAATTTCACATGATTTCATGACGCGGTCGTCCCCGTGTATAACTCATCAGTATCAATATATCACAAAATATTTCAAATATATACAAAGTCACCTGTCAAGCAGGACTCTGTAAACACTTATCATTTAGTTTGAAGGATATTGAAGCCAGTGAAATTAATAGGCATTATGACACTTAATTCATAATTCTAATTTTTGGATGGCGTTGTGCTGTTTATACAGGCGTAGCGCTAAGGATCAAGCGAGTGACTTGCTCGTCTCGTCGTGCAGATGATAAAAAAAAACCCGCAACAAAGTCTGCAAACGCAAGTAAAACTTGAAACCTGTAAATAACATGTCTCAGTTACATAGATCGTTATCAGAAGGACGATGCCGAGGGCGACGTGATTGCAACCACGCTATACAGAGTTGGTGCACGTAATGCTTGTAATGTAGTTAATGACGCAGACAATACCGCAGGTGCCAAGCGCGACGTAATCACATGAATTACTGTCGTTCACAAATTGCAACGCGTCAAGACTTAAGCCCAAGGCGGTGCGGCGCGGCGGCCCACGCGGCTTCGTACTAATTGCAATAAATTTAGCATGATTGTCAATATGCAACGTTGCAGACTCTAGCTATAGATACGTATTTAGTTTCGTGGAATTAATGTGAATTATTCACATTCGCAAAGTTAGCTAAACTGGTAAAAGTGTCAACAACACCTAACACCTCATAAATAAAATAAAAATCTTTAATAAATGATGGTCACCAACATATTAAGCCCAAAGCCAACCTCAACTGCACGTAGAACACTCTACTGATTAAAGGACGAGGCAACAGCGAAACTTAATTCCCATTGCGGGTTGTGATAAAAGACAAAAAAATGATACCAGAAAGACTAAATAAAATAATAATTATCGGCACGGGAACAACCCTCATGGACTGGCAGGCAAGGACACCACGACGAGGACGTGGCATGGAATTCCATAAATGGAACATAATCAATCATCTTTTTACTACATCTACCACATATATGCTATAGCATATAATATTTTTCTTCCGTATCTCGTCAGCAATGGCGTAGCTTTCCCCTTCAGTGAGATTTCTATTTCTATAAGGCGAAACTATACAGAATTAAAGTCAGATATATCATTGGTGCATATGTCAGCTTACGTCGTAAAGTGAGAAATATTAAATACTTCAAAAACGATCACTACCTTTACATTCTCACTCTTATATTCTTATATACATTTCAACGTGGTGTTACACAATCAGCTGTCTTGCAGCAAATATCACCACTTCATTACCAAGCTGTGGTAAGACAAACCGCCCGGGGACAACATGTACCTCTGATTTATGCCCTAGAGAAAACCACCGGTCGCCGCATTATGCGCCTGCATACTCATGTTGATCCTTCAACGCTTTAATAACTGTTGTCTGGCAAGTGAATACATCTATATTGAAGGTGCGAACTCCTTTTGAAATCTTAGTTCACTCTCTAGACTTGAACATACTTTAGTAAAGCTTGGAAGATTGTATAAAGCAATGTCATTGTTGTGGAATAAAACATTTTATGTAAAGGTCACTGGACAATAGATGGTTAAGATGAGTAAAGCTTTTTTAAGAAATTGGTAAAGTAGTATGAACACTTTAAAATGGTCAATATCAGCAGCAGTTACATCCATATTCATAAAAAAACCGTTATAACGCTGCACATACAATTGTCATTCTAAGCAATTTCCTATATTTTAGAAACACATCGAAACCCACATGAATCTTCACACACACACTCAAGAGAATATTACCCAGATCTAAGACAGATATATTTTATCATTACTAAAAGATCCTCTACCAAACAGGACGTGACAAAACCATCTACAATCTACAGCAATCAGAGTCAGGCCAATACATCCAAATGAGTTGTAATGGGCCCGCATTAGCCTGTGTTCCTAATTGAATGATCGCAGGAAGATCGGCGCGACGTCCCGGGAGACGCGACGCATCCATCATAGTTTGTATGACAAACGCAATTGAAAGGGAATTGGTAAAGTACGTGCTACGAGTACAGATTTGTTGTTTAAATTGAACGAATTATGTGTATTGTTAGATGTTAATGCTGTACTTTATTCGGTGCTTTACTCGTGTGTTGAAGAATGGCTTTCAATTTAGTTTTGGTTCTCTAGTTTTATAAGCGAAGTTTAAATACATTCTACACCCTTAACTTGTAATTTGTGTAGTATCGAGCAAGCCTCGTTCTCAGACAGTTATCCGGTGTCAAGGTATCTGAGTAGTAGTACATTTCAAACCTTGAGGGAACCTGGATATTATCAATCTTGAAAAACGAAAGCTATATTTGTTTATTTCAAGACTTTTCAAATATATAACCGGCGGAACAAATCCATTTACCCTATATTACGTTTGGGGTTAGATATTGAAGGGTCAGGAGTCAACAATTTCAATTATGGCAGCCCTGCCAAAGAGAACAAGATTTTCTTCTCCTATTACATTAAAATAAATAAGTCATAGATATTTCAAAAAGGCACAAACTAAAACAAAAGAGATTATTTTCGATTTTTCACATACGCATGAAGACAAGCATACTAACCAAAAAGTAATAATTTGGTGGTTATTTGTGCTGTGTTGTTTAGATAATAATGTTGGCGCGACTTACTGTAAATAAACAAACGTCAAAGAATATGAAAAAAAATATATTTTTATTTACTAATAACCTGCATCGTATTATAAACAAACAGTGCGTGTTATTTTGCATATAAATATATAGAATCCTGATTCTACATAATAATATGATCAGAGCACTAGTGGTGTAATTTGATGATACTTGTTATCATATCATAGAACGTTAATAAGCGCGACGAATTGTGTGTGGACAAGTTGCACCCGTCTACCCCATCGGAGATATAGGCGTGAGCTTATGTTATATGGATATAGTTCATTTCACAGGTAAATAATAATTTGTGTATGTAAAAAACGACAATATTAATAGACGCTACGCTATGATTAAATCGCATCAAAATCCGAAATATTCTGATTTACTTACCATTTGATTTTTCTTATAAGAAATACAGGACCAGATAAACCCTATTGTAAATGCGATAGTGAGTTTGTTACGCTTTCACGCCTGAACCGATTTTGATGAATTTTGGTACAGAGATAGGTGGGACCCTGGAGACGGTAATCCCGGAAAAGGCTATTTACGCGGGCGGAGCCACGAGCAAAAGCTAATTCTTAGTAATAAAGATATCACTACCCATAGTTATATCAAAACAAAATGAAACACAAAGTAATTAAGCAAATATAGGTGCAATTTAGTGTAATTACAGTAAAAGTTAAATGATAACATTTTAAGACAGGTCAGGAAAAGGGAATTCCATATCTTTTATACATAAATATATCACATCATACTAATATTATAAATGTGAATGTAAGTTTGTTTGTAACGCTTTCACGCGGAAACTACTTAACCGATCATCATGAAACTTGGTACACATATTCTTGGAGATATAAGAAGTAACATAGGCCACTTTTTAGGAAAAAAATATCTATTTGTTTGCTACGCTTTCACGCCTAAATCACTGAACCGATTTTGATGAACTTTGATGTACAGATAGATGGGACCCTGGAGACGGTTATAGGCTACGTTTTATTTCAGAAAAGTCTATTCACGCGGGCGGAGCCGCGAGCAAAAGCTAGTAACTGATAAACATGATATCATGGTGATAAAAAAGAATTAACAAATTAAGGTGGTAAATTGAATCCTACACCTCGGTTGGTGTTGGGAGCTTTTAGCGTATCATCGTGATATGTTACATCTCATCATATTTACCTCTATGCATATATTTATGGGATTATAATTTGAATAATAATGCATATTATTACTATAATAATAAAATACTATTTCAAAAGAGTTTGAATAAAAATAGGTTACGATAAATTTTGACATTTAATTGATAGGTAATATTGGCTTTGATATTTAATGTAATAAGAATAATATCAGCCTTGTATTATACACTGTCCCACTGCTGGACACATGCCTCCTATACGAATGAGAGCAGTTAGTCCACCAAGCTGGCCTAATGAGAGTTGACGGACTTCACATAGTATTTGTACGACAAAATGACGAGAAATTCTCAAGTATTAAGGTTTCCTCACGATGTTTCCTTCACCGTGCTATACATATATAGCGTGCTTCACATGTTATAGCAAGCGATAATTCACAATAGATACACACGTAACTTAAAAGAAATAAAAGTCAGAGGTGCATAGTCTTGGGACTGGTTTCGAACCTGCCACTATCATCTCGACAGTCCGTAGCACTCCCCGCTAAGCTATCGCTGCTACATATTAATAATATCTGCATATTTAATATTATGTTAAAATGTATTTTATACAGTTTGTGATATAAAATGTTATAGAACTAACTAGCTGTTATCAAAAGGCGAAGTCTAAAAAGGAAGTAGTTATAACACTGGCTGATAGCCAAAGGGAACAAGAATTTGCAATTTATGTACTATTTGTTAACTATTATGAATTGAACAATGTACATAATTTTACGATAATGACATTAAATGCTTAATAAATACAAATCGGGGTAACAATAAGCCAAACTCTTATTGTAACTTGAATATGATTTCGATAATACAGAAATAAGATAAGACAGAAATAATTTTAGACTTCCCATAAGACTAGTGTGTTGATACAAATAAAACAAAATATAATTTATCTTTGGGTAGAACTAGTTAATAAATATAATCTAATGTTTTAATATGTTGCCATATCTTGCAACCAAACCACAGACATTGATCTAAATAGATATCGCGAGTACTTTAATCTGTATGAGATCAAATGTGTCCCATTTCAGCAACGCTAAAAGTGGAATTTAGTCACACTATCAAGCAGATTTTACGACACGTAAAAGGATGTTTCTGTTGTGGTTGGCGGATCTCTTACTGTGGTAACGTCTAATGAAAACTATAGGTTACGTGTGCACAAGCTCTCATACTTCGTCGCAGCTCGTGAATAAGGTACACTTGCGACGTCTATTTAGATATATGTCTGTGAAACAAACTTTGTAACTCAACACCGGACAGAACCAACATAATAATTGAGATAATTTCCAAAAAAAAGCACCACTCAACTCTCTCTCATAAACGAGATTTATAGCGTACAACCCCGTGACTTCACCCGTCTCGGCTTTTATGGCCCTCGTTAATGACCATATTAAATGTCACAGCCAGATTTCGCATTACCTCGCCACGGGAAATTTCCTTTCATCGTTATTAATGTACTTATATTTTACGATTGTGTATAATACGCAAAATAATAAGACGTTGAGGGGAATTCAGTTATTTGGGTGTAAAACTCGTGACCTGTGGGCAAACGATGTAAGAAAGCCTATCACAAAGTATTTTTTTATAGCAAATGCCGGTAAACGAGCAAAAGATCACCTGATGGTCAGTGACTTTCACCGCACATGACATCCACAATACCTGAAGAAGAATGGACGCGTTGCCGACCTTAAAGAAAAGGGACGATTAAGGGATAAGTGAAAACTACATATTTACAAACTCACGCACAATAAGGCGATCTATCTATAATACGATGTCGCTAGAGGTCAGATACGGGTGACATATTTAATTGATCAACAGAAAAATCACGTGACTTAAGTTGATTAAAAACACAGAGTGAAAGAATGCGATGTGTAACGAATCCAGTCTCTCTAACAGTGTCTAAAGGCACGTTTTGTGGTACGCGACCGAGACAGGAGTCACAATGAACCTTTAAGCATGGTGAGCGGTACCCCGTAATATGCGGTAAGCCGTTCAGTATATTTGTCTATACAATCGCACGTCAATCGACAACTCCACACCTTGATGATTAATGTTGCAGACACCTTCGGTTTAGCCGGCGAGGTCACAAATCTCTCGTCATACGACAGCCGACACTTGGCATCAGTGTCAGCCGACAACGAGATGACTAATGAAGTGGCATAACCGTTCTGTACAGCCAGGTTCTAAAATCGATTAACAGATATATCGATTCTCAAGACATAAAATCGATTTTCAAAATTGATCTGAAACATTCCTCAAGAAAAGTGTTTATTCACGCCATAAAACATAAAATTTTTGCTGTTGGAATTCTAGACGTATGATATTTGGGACGGTATCGGAAAATACTAGTTTAAAATCGCAGCAATAATCGATTGATTGTGAATCGATTCTAGTACTATACTGAGCTATTGTGAGAGCAATGGACACCCCTACTTCTGAATCGGTCTCATTTTCTATTGTCCCCCATCTGTCAGACGGAGTAGTGTAGTATTGCAAATGATAAATCTGTACGGACTTTGTAACAATTTGTTACGTACTACATTACTGTTGGACGCAATTGTTACGGATAATTGTAAATGCTACTTATAGCCTTTGGAAACGGTGTGCATATCGCTAAGTGAATGGCTAGTTGATGTGACAAGGGTAGAAAGTAGTAAAACCATTGAAAATCAGAACTGGTCCGTAACTTATTTTTGATTAAGTGCTCTATAGTATTCAGAGTAATAAGAAAATCGACTATAATAGAAAATAGACATGCTAACAATACAGGTATTTTTTTTTACTTTATCCATTGTATGTAAAATTATAAACACATATTGTTCAGTATAGTTGCGCATAATTTTGCTGAGGACTCCGGAAGTGATTAATGCCAATGGACTTCCGATTACAGGATGTGTAATACCATATCAAATCCCAATATAGAGTGTACCAATGCCACTGATATCTGGACACATTTATGCAGGTATTGCTATATGCTAGTGCGAGTAAGCTTGCAAATATGTGGTATTGATGTTTTTTTTTACTGCATAGGCCGGCAAACGAGCCAGTGGGTCACCTGATGGTAAGTGATCTCCACCGCCCATGTACGCCCATAATACCAAAAGAATCATGGGTGCGTTGCCGACCTTAAAAGAAACGGATAATTAAGGGGAGGGGGTTTGGGCCTCCGGATATCTCACGCACCGTACGAAACGCAGCAGCAAGCTGCTACTTTACGCCGGTTTTCTGTGAGACAGTGGTAATGACCCGGACGAGCCGACCCATACATGCTGTAGACAAAAGTATCTACAGCGTGGCATCATACGCATGTTACGCATCAGTCATCTTTTCATACCTATTGACTGGTACTGAGTTACCGTGTCGATACAAACACAGAGCACAGCATCGAAAAATGAGTTAAATCATCTACCCCTTAGGAGATACAAGCTTGAGCTTATTTATTATAATAATTCTGACGTGAACTGAAACAAACACGTTTCGTTCGCAGACCGGTGTTCAATCTTGGCGGAAACTTATCAAATGAAATGTCGAGGGTATCGTGACTTGTAAATCGCTGCTTCCGGCGAGAGTCGCAAGTGCTAGTGGCCAGGTACGGGTTCGTACGTACCTAAAGTAAAAAGCTGGTGTTTTAGAATTGTATTAAATGAAGGTGACATAGAAATAAATCTAGAGTTCGAGAAAAGCTTACAACGCTGCCCTTTTTTAAGAGTTAAGAGAAGATCTTAAGGGCAATCCACTGTCTGGAATACTGCAGGCTATACCATTCGTGTAACTTCAAGTATTTCTACCAAAATACAAGTTACACGAAGACTAATACACAATTGGTATCCAGCACGGTCCACGGACAATCTATCGACATTGTACATATGTGCACTCACTTTGCGTGCCGCGATTAAGCGCAATATCAGCGCTACGCGTTAACGCGTACTAAAAATCTATGTGCACCGCGATAACATTTTATATTAAAAATTTAAACGCTTGGTTTCTATACAGATCGACGAATATGTTATATCAACTATATTATTATCCGTGATCCCTATATATCCTCTTCAACTGTGACCTTTAATTCAAAAGTATAACATAAACTACGAGATCTGACTACACCGCTGCACTGTTTGCAAGGGTCGGAGTACCACATCCGTGCTCAGTTTGGTCACGACGCGCCGGTTTCCGATATGTCATTCAGCACAGTACACGCGATTACATCTCGCTATGGGTAGATACAGATTCCCACGCTCCGAACTCTCATTGGACGCAGTTACGCCTTTAAACATGTACTTCGTAATAATTGTAAACAAAATTGCTGAGCGTTTACCGTATAATTCGAAGAAAAAAACGTCGTTTAAAAATTTTCATTGTCATCGTAAACTTTTTTAAATTGAAGGCGGACTAAGGAGCAAGCGGGTCACCTGATGGTAAGTTATTACAACCACTCGAAAGGCCTCACAATAAAAGAGGATGCGTAGATGATTTGCCGACCTAAAAAGTGACTTACTTCAAAATACATTTGCCCCGACATAATATCATTACATCTAGGAAATCGGTAACTACTCGAAACGAATGTATCTCCGTCCTTAGACATCATTTTCTACAGAGATATTTCCAAGATTATATATGGTTAAGGTAAGATACAAACATCTAAAACAATGGAGGCAGTAGTAGGCACACGTAGCGAGTGCGGCGCAGCGTGCTGTCCGATACTAATCTATTGTGAACTCTGTGCAGTGTCCTTGTAGGGTTGGAGAGTTTTTTTACCTAGGTAATATGATAAATAGTCAGCCCTATATACCACGCTGGCATAATGCCGCTTGGCAGACTACACATAGGTACCCTCGAAATTCTTATGGAGAATTTATTGGGCAGGTTTCCTCACGATGTTCCCTTCACCGTTAAAGCATGCAATAAATCACAATAAGAATACACACGTGTCACGTAACTTAGAAAAGTCAGAGGTGTATGCTCTTGGGGCGAGTTTTGAATCTGAAACTTTTATCTCTACAATCCGAACAAGTGAGTTGTTCGGATAACGTTCGCTAAGCTGTTGCTGCTTTTTTGACATACTTAATACTTAACCTAAATAACCTAATCGATAAAACCATCCGCCAACAATTAAAATTAAGCAGAGTTCCCGTGTACATCCTCCTACTCCACTATAATTAGAAGAGCCACGCTGTAAAGAGTTTTGTCTTCACCATGAATGAACCGGCCATGGAGCTCACCTATCACAAAGTTAATTCACCATCTCTTTGCTATAAAAAATGCTTTATACTCAATATTTGCAGTGTAAACCATATTGTAGCAGTGATAGCTCAGTGGGGAGTGGTATGGACTGTTGAGACGAAAGTCGCAGGTTCGAAACCAGCCCCAAGTGCATACACCTCTGACTTTTCTAAGTTATGTGTGTATTAATTGATAATTATCACTTGCTTTAACGGTGAAGGAAACATCGTGAGGAAACCTGCATACCTGAGAATTTTTTCATAAGAATTTCGAAGGTATGTGAAGTCCACCAAGCCGCATTAGGCCAGCGTGGTGGACTAAGGCCTAACCCCTCTCATTCAGTAGAGGAGGCCCGTGCCCAGCAGTGGGACGTATATAATACAGGGCTAGTATTATTGTTTAATTAATATGTCTGCCAGCCCTGTCGTCCCATACGCGGTTTGCCGTCAGCCGTGTGCCCGTTCGATCCAATCATCATTCAGCTCTCGCCGCGCCGCGCCGCGACGCTCTTATCTCGCCACGCATCTACAGGCTGCCACGCCGCGCCGCAGCTCGCCGACATGCGTACTACATGCCTCTCGTTTGTCTCTGCATATACGACAAATTTCACGACGACGTCTGTGCCGATTTCTAAACACATTTTACGCATAATTGTCTGTAGTTAAAACCAATGAATGTGCTTTCACTTTTTTCGGTACGGTTTAGGTTCATGTCAATGTTTGTCATAAGGGAATCTGACGATATAGTTAATGCTATAATATTATGATACCCTAAGACAGCTAACGTTGTCATAGATTTGAATCTTATTCACCAATATAATACACAGTTGACATGTCGTTTGATCCCTCGCCTGGGAAGGTCACATGATCCTTATATAATTGCCTAGAATGACTGCCTCGGTGGCGCAGTTGTAATGCGTACGCGTTACGATTGAGGCCAACGCTGAGGTCTCGGGTTCGATCCCCGGGTCGGGTAAAGTGGTATTGGGTTATTCTATTACGAAATGCTCAGTATCAGCCCGGAGTCTGGAATTTGTGCCCGGTATGGCGATAGGCTCGCCAACTATCACATCGTGGGACGCCGATACGCTCGGCGAAATGTGGGTGTACTGGTTACACCTCTGCCTACCCCTCCGGGGATAACAGGCGTGAGTGCGTATGTAGTACATCGGCATCATTACTTTATGAGAATATTAGTTTTATAGCAACGAGCAGGAGCTCACCACCGCACCACGCCGCGCTCCGCCTTGCTCGGCCTCTAAACAATGGATTAATCCCAAGATACATGGATACACCGACTGCTTTATGGATCGTATCAATGTTTAACTTTATCTGTTTGTACGTCGTTAAATGTACTGAATATTTTATACGGCATTCGCGGACTTTATGGTCGCGATATAAACGGAAAGTTATACCTATTTGTTGATTGGAGTTATTATAGCGAAAAAAATACCTTAAAATAGCTATTAAAGAGGAAGTTTTATAAAAGAGGGAAGTTTTTAAATAATAGTTAAATGGATCTAGATATAACAACCTAACAGTTATAACCCGACGTCAATCAAAATACATCTGTAACTTTTAAACAGCTGAACAGATTCAAATATTCAAAAATAGCAAGACCCATTTCGAATGAACCCCCTTTCGAAGAAAATAAAATCGCATTTAAATCGGTCCATTTGTTTAGGTGATATGATGGCACAGACAGATACACATACACCCACCGACATACAAAGGAGACAACTTATAAACCCCTCTTTTTTGTAGGGGTTAAAAATTGTTGATATCTCAGATTTTTTGAAACGCCTACATATTCGTAGGACCATTTCATAGCATAACCCCTTCAAATGAAAATGGAATCTAGCACACACTAAAAAATAAACCATTAACTTTTTTAATTTGAACACCATAAAAACACATTATAATAACATTTCAAAAGCATTAGCACATCCATAAACCTAGTAAACCAAAATCCTGTACATACATAGTATAAAGTAAGTTTGAACGTGTTATCCGCGCTACATCCTTTTGTTTGCTCATTCTCGTGACTTCCTTCCCGGGATGGTAAGACGCCGGGATTACAGCCCACCCAGGCACACGGGAGCTACCAGCTTTATCCATTACACCTCATGTTATTAACAGAGATAAAAAGGACTCGACTGTTTTGAAAATTGAAACGTGTGATCTTCGAGCTTTCTTGGTTTATATTATGAATCACGTTAGGAATTTAAATTGTAATAAATAAATACGCACTCACGCCTGTAATCCCCAAAGGGGTAGGCAGAGGTGTAACCAGTACACCCACATTTCGCCGAGCGTATCTTAGTCCCATGATGTGACAGGGGGCGAGCCATACCGGGCACAATTACAGATTCCGGGCTGATACTGAGCATTTCATAATAGAAAAACCCAATATCACTTTTACATCGAACCCGAAACCTCAGCGTCAACTTCAGTCGTAACGCGTACGCATTACAACTGCGCCACTGAGGCAGTTATTGTAATAAATAAAAGGAACTATTTAGAAATCACACCAACAAATTGTTTAGTAAGGGTGATGCTACATTTATTTTATCAAAATGATATTCTCGAATAGACTAATGACTAATCACCTTTAACCTAACCTAATCTCTATTTAGTACTTTAAGATTATGTTGTTTTATGTTCATAAACATTATCCGACTGTTGAAACTCCATTTCCATTTCTACATTTCATTACCAGCGCTCCACAGCACAAAAAAATAATCGCCAAAACAACAACAACGTGGTCGAGTCAAAATTACCATCCATCCAGGCTCATTACTCAGTCAGTCCCGGTCCAATAACTCAAGGATTTCAACCCGCCAAATGGCTTGCGATTCCACGCCCACGAACTGGGTGCTTGGCCGCGAGCGTAACAAATCGGTAATCAACAAGCGGTCGCCAGCCACTGCACCGCTGCAATACAATTTGCAAATGTTTCCAGATGTGCCACATTTAGCGATATGTCCCGTTATTCACCTTTCAGCTCGGCCAACACTCTTTGAAACGGGACGCCGAATCATGCTAGTACAATATTATTTAATACTGCTGCAGTGATTTTTAAAAGACCCCTATCGAAAAAGAGAAGTGCTTGTAGCATGAGGCTGTATAGCAAAGAGGGTATGGTGTCCCCATATTTTTCATTCTAGTCTCATGTTTTTTCCTTCAAGTTCCAATTTTTATTATCCAAGTCCCACTTTGTTATCATTCAATTCCCATATTTTGTTTACATGTAACAACATAACTTCTGAGATTTCTGACAGAGTAGTCCGATAATGATGATCCCTTTTTCATTCGAATGAATATAGAAATTGGGCTCATGTATATTTGAAGAAAAAATTCCATCCCTAAAGTGGTGAAATCGGGGTTAAACAACTAAATGTTCAACATTTATGCCAAGATTTTTTATCATCCAAGTCACCAGTTAGGAATTGATCTGCCAACAGTTGGCAACCTCCAGACAGATTTAATGTTGCAGAATGTTGATACCGCATTAATTGATGAAAATGTTGCCGTTGATGGAATAATTGGAAAATGTCTATCTATACTGGAATTAGACAGTGGATTGGTGTCGAATGAAAGCTATATTTCACGTCTAATTGATTTAATAACTATAATTAGGTGTCTGCAGTGACAAGAAGTCAAGTGCCGGTGTGCAAGTACAAGACTTTATCCGTTTCACGATGACAAAAATAAATAACTAAACTAATTAGACCTACACAGGAGGACCCACACGCAGGTGACCTTACCTAATTAGATAAGAACCTTTTCTGCAACATCGAGTTTTTATTGTCTTTTATGATACGAAGGTATTTTTTTCTTTTTATAAGAACGTGCATCTCATTGTGATGTATTAAATAAATGTTTCATTCATTCTTTCTAATTGACTCTAAATTAATGTGATCTCAAAAATCAAGATCAATTCGCACATAATCTTTTACTAATGGATTAAAACCTGCTTTCGCATTCCTATTTATAAAGACACCTTAAAAGCACATCCTTTCACTCCAAATTCACACATTAAAGTCCAGCACGTAAACAATAAATCATCAAATTCGCGTGTTGTTTAGTACAATGGCAGCTACATTACGCATGCTGCACTTGAACCAACTATGTAGGGTACATTACAATTAATTACGCGACGCCACATCGCGCAGTGCGTAGAGATCGTCTAATACAAAAAAAGACGCGCGCCGCCAATCAATTTTGATTCTTATTGCTATCAAAATTGTGTAGTGTGCGTATTGATAGAGCGCGTCATTAGAAGATACAACCACATCCTTTTGTTTTGAACTTATCACGCTAATTGTTGTTTAACGCTACATTATAAATGTTTGGCGACGTTTTGTTGCGGTAATAAATCAATTACAGGTTTGTGTACCGTTGTGTAAGGATTGAGAAGTTGTAGGTCGGGAATTTAAATGTAATATTACAGTAAATAGGAATATGGGTGTATTATAAACATACGCTTATAGTTCCCCTTTTGTGTGACAAAGACCGAGTAGAACAAAGGGATCAAACACTGGTTCAAACATTGGGAACACAAAAGAATAAAATTGCAGAATGCGCAACTTAGATATACACTGTTTTTCATACATTGTAAAATCTAGTCATCTTCAGTTGTCAACAAATTGTTGGTAATTTAAAAATACATAATGTATATTGCTCATCTTCAATCAGTAGTCATCATCACTGATCGATTGATTGTTACTGTGAAATGAATCAATCACATAATAATAATACATTCATGCAATTTTTTCATCGAAATAGGAAATATTACAATAAAATGTTTACTATTGTAACTATTTGTGAAAACTTGTAGTATATGGCCTTTTTAACTTTATCCTGTGTTAATATTGGAAATATAAGTAAGTTTCCAAACAAATAGAAAAAAAAGGGTCGGAAGCAAAAATATTCTTCCATCCTCCCAAACCTTCTATCCTAAGACTTCGACCACGAATCCACGGCCACGATTCGTCTGGTAGGGTATTCACAGGCGGTGGCGATCCCATCATGAGGCAGACTTGCTCATTTACCAGCAAATTGCCCCCAATAATTAATATTCACTTTAAATCTTTGGCTTTTATTTATGATTAGACCCAAATTAACACTCATTTTATATTCGCAAGATAGTCTTTAGTTTTGTTACATTCGAAACATATATAAATCAATCAGCTGATAACATTTACCAAACTAAATATCATGCAATCAATACCTGACGAAGAAGCTGTAAAACAAATTGACTCTAAAGCAATAAACGATTGGAATTAATAAAAATTTACATCGAAACGATAGTTTCCGCCGCCAATTAGAATCATATTAATTTGGTTAAATCACGGCTGATTTTATATTGGATTGCCGTTTAGCAAAAAATACTTTTTAGTTTGTATTTTTTTTTAGAAAGCTCGCTCAAGCTATGCCGATTTGTAATAGAATTAATAATTACATCATTATAATACAATTTATGAGTAATTTTGTTATGAATAAAAAATATTTGGTATTGTTGTACGAGGTTTCCGAAAACCTCGCTTTATTTCTTCGGGTTTGGAATTTAATTATTCCTGATTAGACAAAGAGCATTCTCCCTATAACATTATATTATTTATTTATTGACTTGAATAGTTTCCTATAAACAGACACCTGCTAGTATACTGTTTCACGTAATCTAATACATGCAGCCAAAACCCATTAAACAAAATAGTAATTCAAAGCAAGCCTACTTCTCAACACTACAAATCATCAACAATGTTGTACAAAACATTAGTGGACGTACAATAAAAAGACGTCGGCGTATAAAAACTTCAAAATGAATGAAACTGCAGCCGCGGCCGCTAGCCACCGCGAATCATCGGCCTACCATCATTTATATTGTAGACGCCGGACAGAACCGTAAAAAAATATTATATGTTTTCCCGAAAATATATTATAGCATTATCGCTCATGAAAAATAGTAGAAACTCTAAGTTTTAAAACTTATCAACACATAGAACTTATCAAAGTGTCACATATTTTGTTGGATAACAGATATTGTATATAACAACGGCAATTATGAGACCTTTATTCTGATATTTTTTAAGAGTCGCCTCGGGACACCCTACTAGGACAAATACGTGAAAACTAGGGCAGATGATGCCCTATACAGTATACACCGCGGAACGTGAAAACAGGTCAGCTCTATTTAAAATGCAGCGCACGCTACGCACCACAAAAACATATATAAAACACATTAAATATACGTCTATTAAAATATATCATTTATAATGTAAACAAAGCATATGCGCAATGTTCGTTTTGATGTAGTGACGCTATGAATAGATAATAGTATTGCCGATATTTTTCTACGAACTTGCCCAATTATTTTAGTAATGATTCAGATACTGTACCTCGAAAAGTGGTGCAAAAATTCGAACAGTGTTCGAAATATTGCAATTTTCTGCCTTGTGACGTTACCATCCGTCACAAAATCCTACAGAATTGCTCCTACACAATATCCTCTTCTTCCACCTGCCTATGTCCCACTCGCAGTGGGGTCGGCGCAACATGCTTTTAACACATGTTACAGAAAGATTTAGCTTGTAGTTTTTTTACTACCGGCCTGCAGTGGGGTCACTGGGAAGATAAAACCCAGACCCGAAACAAATATTTGTGGATCACACAAACATTTTTTTTCTCGGTGCGGGATTCAACCCGCGGCCACGCGCTTCACAGCCGGCTACTCTTCTATTGCGTCACGGAGGCGGTACAGATTTTACGCATTTTCACAACTCTTTCATAACAAAAGACAAAAACATCAACAACAAACGTAAAAAATCGCCATCAACGTAATCACTAATAAAACAAGCTTCACTAAACCATTCCCGCGACATCGTAAAAATGTTTAATCGCACATTCACGTAATAAATCTATATATCCGGCCAATAAAATCGGACGCATCCGGCGCGCCCAAATTAGTAGTAGCGTAAACAAAAAAAAACTTCATTACGCCAGTTCGACATGTTACAAATTTAATTATGTACGAAGAAACTCGCTCTCAGATCAGATGTACTATTAAAGTATGTAATAAAATTATATGGAAGTATTACGTACGGTGATTAATCAAAACGAGCGGTTGTCGCGTCCCGTTTGTTTATTTTGATTGTATGGGGACGGGGGGAAAAACAAGAGATGGGGGAACGGGGGTGACGCGTGCGCATTAAACATCCGTTACTAGGGTTATCATGGCTTAAAAAAGTTTTGTGAGTAAGATTCAAAGATATCTAATCATTTAATTAGACTTAAAAGTGTGTTATGTAAAAATAACATTTCTTATCGATCGTTAATCGCAATAGATAAAATATGTTTTTTCTAAAACATTATACCACATTCTTATTTTAAATGATAAATTTTACAATCAGATCGATAAGTTTATTGGTATTAATTAATAAATAATTTTAGCTTATAGACAACCCTGTCCCGTCTAAAGATAACCGAAGGCTCCAGTCGCGCGTCGGGTCGGTCTCGGAGTCTCGACCGCGTCCTTTCGCATGGGATCACATCTGTATCGGAATACATCGCACATAACTGTACAATACGTGAGCAGAACATTGAAACGTTAAACAAAACAACAGTGTTTTTATACTTCTGTATCTATTACGCGTGTAGGTGGACACTCTGGCACAAAATGTAGCTAAGAGATTTAAGACGTAACATATGAATTTTTATCGAAGCACTTTTTCACTTCCTAGAAATACAAATAAACGCAGAAAATATTATGCGCAAACGTTTATCTTAATACATCTACTTAACATAAAGCTCATTAAAATGTTTGAGTGGTAGAGCGACGCTGTAGACATATATATATATGTTTACAGCACGAAGGGGCCGGTTCGGCTGTTTCGTTACCACTGCCCCACAAAAAACCGACGTAATGTTAGCGGCTTGCCGCTCCATTACGTACGGTGAGTGAGATATCCGGAGGCCCAAATCCCCCTTCCCTTCCAAATCCTTAATTATCCCTTTCCGTTAAAGTCGGCAACGCGCCCTTGATTCTTCTGGTATTCTGGGCGTACGTGGACGTTGGAGATCACTTACCATTAGGTGACCCACTAGTTCGTTTGCCGGCCTATGCTATATGCAAAAAAGGTCTTTAAAAATTAAGTGTGTGTTAATAAATTATATTGGCTATTATTTTACAAAAAAAAACAATATTAAAACACTAGCAACGTATAACCGGTGTTAATTTTTTTGTAGTAGCCGAGACTATAAATAAACACTAATAAACATTACGTGTTAATTTGATATTTGCAATGGAGGTATAAATAATGTTGTGTAACCAAGTTTAATTTTATAAGCACAATTTGACACCCATGCCATAATACATTAAATAAAATCAGTATTGCAAGAAGTCACGGACTACAGCTAGTATTAAAATATGATGTAGGCAGATAAAAATCGTTCAACAAATAGCCGACAGTGTGTATGGGCGTATGTATGACTATGATCGAAATCTGTTTACATATGTTCCGCCTGCCTACACACGATTTTCCGTCCCATTAGATGTTACGTCGGGATATAACGTTTTACATTCACAATTTTGAAAACATTCTCAAAATTGTTTAGTGAGCGAGATACTAATCAGCTTTATGTATTCAGATGATACCAGATGTTCTAGTAACGCTAATCAATTTTTAGAAATTAACTGTATGGCCGAGGAACTTATCCATCATCGAGTTGTTTGAATATTGTTTTAAATAGACATGGAAATTGCGTTCCACTTCTAAGATCATTTCGCCGTTCGCCGTCTGGCACGAAAAAATATTCACACGCATCAAAAATTTGAGACTGTGTGTTTAAAATATTTTACAAAGTAATTCCTGATTGGTTTTTAGATAATATAGCGCTTTTCCGTAGGTGAAGAACGCCTTTTTTTAATGAGTAGTGACTGCGATAAAAATTCCAAATATAGCTCAAAGCAAAAAGCAAAAAGCAAAAAATGGCAATTCAACTCGTGTCTAGTCTCCAGCAAGCAAATTGACATTTACTTTTGTGTTGCCTACGTGAATTACAAGCATAGAAGTTGACAACTCTTTAGGTCAATCGGTAATCAAAACTTAACTGATGTAAACACCACAGCTTATGACCTGGCAGGTTTTAATACAGCCCAAACTCTTAGTAATGCAAGGATCCTACGTCTCTAATGTCTCGTACTAACAAAAAAAAACCACTCGAATACCAAAAGATTTGCAAAACACACTCGACAGACGTGACCCGACGTCCACTTAACATGATATTGGCACCGTGAAATTGGTGGCGCGTCTTCACGACACGTCGTAAAACTTTATGCGTTTACAATGATCATCGGTGACGTCAGCGGTGCCGCGTCCACACTTACGGAATACTGAATGAGTGGCTTCTCCACAGCCCGGGGGTCGGAGTCAAAGATCGACCAGTTACTTTATCGCCCACCATTATGGAATGTTAATTGTGATGAAATTGAATATAATGAGCTGGTGTATACATTTCGTAAGCTCCGAACCGCGCTTAGAATATATTTTTATACTATACCATTAGTAAGCGATTTCGAACTATAGAATCTTACTCGTAAAAGAACCTATAAACTTTAAACTACTGAACTTTTTACCGAATACCGATGAATCTCACTCAATCATCATATCAATCTGCAGTGTTCTTATTGTCTGACACTATCCTGATGGTATGTCAGGGTCTCCCTACTTCACATCATCAAACATAGTTTCAAAGCGTTTTAGACAACATAATACAAGGAATTTGGAATGATTTTTATGCTTTTTCAAAGAAGATTTCATATCGTTTCAGATATATGAAATTTAATTAATTTACAATAAGGATTATTATTCGATGTAGCGCAAACATATGCACGAAAAGCGAAACCGTGCATCTTATAAAACCTATATATAATTCTGTACCAAAGCGAGAGCTGCATTAAACAGTATTATGTGCATTTTCCATTGACATTTAAATGCAAGCTTTCTACAGCTATAATTAGAATAAATAGGCCACAGTTGTAGTTATCTTTGACATCGATTGAATAACATTATCGGCATGTCGTAGTACAGGGACAGACCTCACAGTGAGCCTCAGTGCACGATAGTGAACAATGTACTAGTTGATCAACTTATAAATATCGGTCATATCTCAAGGAGGTATGGGTTGACCTCAGTGGCTTACTTAAGAGAGGCCTATATACAAATATAGGTCAGTGTTGCCAACCCAGAAATGTTAATTGCACCTAAATTAATTAAAATTAGCAAAATAAACTTCTAATATGCGGAGTCCAAAAATACCCTGAAGCATGGGCATCGAAAGTTTTCCTAAACTTAGGTAAAATACCCTATGTTCAGAACACTGATATATGTATAGGTAAAGACGTTGATGATTGCGCTTCTGTAGTCTCCACTTAATACTAGGTACTTCACCTCTATGGTAAAGTTTATAGCAGTTGAAGAAAAAAGTGTTTGAAGAATTTAGAGTCTAGAGTTCTTATGCTCGTTTTCTCCGACAAATTCTTAACTTTACTTAACCATTAACACAGAATACAAAGCATACGCACTCACGCCTGTAATCCCCGAAGGGGTAGGCAGAGTTGTAACCAGTACACCCATATTTCGCCGAGCGTATTTCCGTCCCTTATGTGATAGGGGGCGAGCCTATCGCCATATCGGGCACAAGTTCCAGACTCCGGGCTGATATTGAGCATTTCGTAATAGAAAAACCCAATACCACTTTACCCGACCCGGGGATCGAACCCGAGACCTCAGCGTTGACCTCAATCGTAACGCGTACGCATTACAACTGCGCCACCGAGGCAGTCGAGAATACAAAGCAGTGGGACGATATAACATAAAAAAGTCAACATAGCACCGTTTTGACGTGTATTGGTCGTCAATATGACCTTTCCTTTTTTTGGAAGTACCTAGGAGGCAACATTTTGGTATACCTGTCAGAATGTGATTTTTATTGCTATTTGGTACTCATTTTTACTCATAGGTGTTGAAACAGCCGCATAGTGCAATAAATTCTACATTCGACGCAGTATTTAAACAAAGATGTTACAACAGTTGCGAGTGCATACTGTATGATGGCGCATGCTGCGTGAGATTCAAGCGAGGGAAACAAACTGTGGCGCCTTTAGTTTATTATCTTCAAACTGTGTATTTGTTGTTGCTAATGGTACTGAAAGCTGTGTGTGGGCACGAATGTACCACCGTATACATAAACATTACTATGAAGTCTCATAGTATTCGCGAACGCATAGTGACGATTTCTGTACACGTGATTGGTCCACTTTTGGCGCTAAACAAAAACAGACCAATCACGACGATAGAATATTGGATACGGCCATTATTAAGAAGGAGCTTATTTGAGTATTGTTCCTGAATATGGGCGTAAGTTATTCTAACTTATCTGGGAAACGAGATATTTTTATATTAAATACAAGATTTGCTCGCGTGAATGATCTTTTCCAGAGTAAAAAGTAGCGCATGTCCTAATCCAGATCATGGTCTACCTGTGTGCCAAACCTCATTCAAAACCATTAAGCCGTTAAGGCGTGATTGACTAACAAACATCCAATTTCACAAACTCTAAAACATCCAAACTTTTTTTATTGCCCTAGATAGACAGACGCTCATCTGATGGTAAGCGGCCCACCTGATGGTAAGTGGTTACTGCCGCCCATAGACCTCAACAATGCCAGAGCACAACCAGGCGCGCTGCCTACTATTTCACATTTATAATAGTACTAGGATGCCATCATGGTATGGATATACACATGGCGAACTGTGGACACTGAACTCTGCACAGCTCTTCATCACAGGTCTGAACTTCCTTTCTAATGTTATATTACGAAATAAATGATAAAAGTTTATAATTACAGTTAAATAAGTTATAAGCCAAAGACTATGTCGCATTGAATTATATAATAATACAACAATTACTGAAGTTACAAACCGATAACTTCACTCAAACGGTTATAAATAGATAACACTTTATTGTACACCATGCAAAATATTACATAAAAACAAGATAGAATGAATAAAGAAATGTAACAATAGGCAGCCTTATCGCTAATAGCGATCTCTGCCAGACAAACTTTTGGTTATGTATGGTCATGACTCCCAAGACCTATCTCTGAATGCGCATGTGTTGCGACACACTGGCATTTGGTTAATTCATAAGGGCGCGAGTCCATCGGCTTCCGGATAGCCTTATACAGGGTGTTGCGTAAATGATACTTAGGGTCCAACGTAAGATGTAATCTTTAGCCTTTTTGAATCAGATATAATTTTCTCGGTCAATGATCAATGTACCATCATAATTTCTGTCTCTATATTGCCTATAAAGTCGGCACAACTACGTCTGAGAATTTAATATCGGGCAGAATATTTATTATTAATTAAAATACTTGCATAACATAAGCTCACGCATGCATCGCTTATTTCCGTCTTATAATGTGATAGGTGACAAATCTATCGCCATAAAGGGCACAAGTTCCAATCTCAGGTAACTCAGGTGTGATATTTCGAACCGATAAACTCAAACGTAAATAGTGGTCACCCGAGATAGGAGCTGAACCTAGAACCTCATGGCTTTCTTAGCCTAAGCTCGCTGCCACTAGCTAAATGAGCCGAAAAACTTAATTAATTATTACTCATTTGTTTTTTATAAATTGACAGACTAACGCAAATTAAGAATGTTATCAAAATTTTATATTTACATTTCTCTACCTTCTTTCTCATTCTCTTTGCCTTAACAAATCCATATAGACAAAAATAAAGTGACACAGAGACCGCCCTTACAAACTACTAACAACACAGTGTTGTGAAACCTTTTGTTCAACGCTGATTCAACTCTTCAACTATCTGTTGCGATATTCATTTATTATGTACGGTATTGTTACAATAACGTCCAAACAATGTCTAAACGTGTTCAAAACAAAAGGAATTGTCTTTGATCTATGTAATAGTTTATAATAACTTGATGTATTTAATGAAACGCTAGGGTAACAAAACTGATTAATGATGGTAGTCAAACAATTATGTTTACACAATTGCAAGTTTAAATTCGTTGTGCTATTTAAAAGTATTTTTAGTCAACTCTGTCAGTTTTTATTGTTCGTTTACCATTAACTAAAAACATGATCCTAACCTCACAATAAGATACCATTTTTGTAGTATTGGTATCACTAACTACGACTCGAAACGAATATTTGTGAATAATATATTGATCACCGTGTCAGGATCGAACGCGCGGTCTCATGTTTCACAGCCAGGTACTCGCCCGCTGCGCCACAACACTGTCGACAGTGTAAATAGTATTACTACTTACAACTTCTTCTCAAAATTAAAATAATTTGGAATAGGTATAATATGTCAGAAAAGACAAACATACAACCCAAATGAATCATTTCTTGAAAGTATTATCACTCAATTTGCCCATATTTATACAATACTCTAATGCTGCACACACGCCGCGAATATAGTCAAACGCGAAGTTAAAAGCACGCCTTTAATGGTCTCTATTGGTACGGGATAAAAACAGGTCGCGGGCAGTCGGCAGGACCGCTGGCGCCAATACACAGCTTTGTAGTTTGTGTACTCCGGCTCCATGGGGGACAACGGGCGTCATTTCCCCCTCTCTAAATTGAATTATTTTATTTTGGGACATAGGCACAATAGCCCCCTCCATTGTTAAAAAAAAACTACGTACACGGTGCGAACATAGAAGTGCGAACGGTCTCTATTAGTAAGGAATAAACGCGTCACCTTGGATTAATCAGTCTCTACGTTCTGTTCGAACAAATGTAATACTGTCTCGTAAACCGAATCAGAAACTGCCCCCTTCAGCCAATATCCGGATTCGTGCCTGTCTCCGTCCAGAAAAAAAATCATATTTCACCTCAACACTCGTCGTAGACATTTATTGGCACGGTCGGTCATACCATACACACGGAATTTATTCATAATTGAAAACCGCTTTAGACGTTTAAGTCCAAAGTCCGACGACAGAAATAATTTTATCAGAGTGTTTACGAGCGTCATATAACGATGCCTAGCGTTTAAAATATTGGCCGGTTTAAACGGTCCGACGTTTACGACTCACATGTAGGGTTGCCATAAAAAAACTGTGCTATAATGTACGAGAAAAATGAATTGTTTGGAAGAAAAAAAAATGTATATCCGTAAATCTCACTGACCGCGCAAAACGCAACAGTAAGCGTGTGAGGCCGTGGTACCACCCCGTACGAACCAGGTCACATATAATGTAGACAAAACTAACTAAAATGTGTTTCTACCTCTATTAAATAGGCGGCAACCCTACTCACACCGTACCGCGCCGCGGTCGTCGCGTCGGCTCTATGGGGATATTTAAATTAGATTTTGTTATAACAAAACTGTAAGGCAATTAATTAAATCTATCTACTTTTAATCATATCTATAATAAAAGAATCGACTACGGTACCAATAAATTTTTCAGAATCTTGTTTATCATTGCGTTATCTGAGCATTGGGCATAGATTAAATGCTATGAATAAATAATCATTATCTATCCCAAAGAATTTATAAACAAAGATACATTTGTATTTCATTAGATTAAAATAAACGCACGAATATAAAACAATGATCATTCTACTATAATAATAGGCAGTCTATTTACGCAAAAGGACGATAAAAACAAAAATATAATATCACATATTTTAAATGAGCTTTAAACATCGGTAGCTGGTATAGAGTTGGGGACGGCATCATGCAAGGCGACGCAGCGCCGCACAGCACCGGTGAAACCCGAGCACGGAGCACCGCGGAAAAAATCTTGCTTGCCTAATAAGGACGAGATACGTGCGCGGACATTACACACCGCGATTATCTCACGGTCCGAGAACGGGGTCACGTGAGAGCTAAATAGCCGCTTCTGTACTTAATGACTACGTTTATAATAAATAACCACCCGCACATGGAAGTCATGGAGTCCTTACGAGTCGTGTGCGATTTCAAAGATAGCGTTTTTTGCGACTTTATGAAAGGAGCGAAGGATCAGCGCGGTGCGGCGCGGCGGCTAGATGAGGCGCGCTAAGGAACCGGTCGCGACGCTGTGTAAAGATATTTTGAATCGTTTACTCGTTGTAATTGCTCGCTGTTCAGACAAATTATACAGCTGGTTAGGAAACTGTGACCGTCAGCTATTTGCGCGCAATGTTTCGTGTGTTGCAACAGTTGCATATTAACAACTAATGTCCACCGACACATGTTAAGGATTTGTGTAAGGAGCCGCGTCCGCTGGGAATCTGTTATTACGCCTGTAATAACTCAACGAATAACTTATTACGTACTTCAACTAAATTACAACTATTAATACGTTTGCGTGCGAACAACTTATTTATGCTTCAAACGCGTATTTAATAAGTTTTAAATGTTGCGAGATAAACATATACATGATTTACAATTTAATTGAGTACTCGTTACTTAGCTCTTATCTATTTTTATATATATAATTGAATATTTAACGATAAAGGATTTACTGATACAAAATAATAAATCAATTTTATTAGTACTGGTCGTTTCAGTCACAAAATTTTATTACATGCTCGTACTGTATTGATAAGTATGCAACACACTACAAATCTTAGTTTAGAAAACTACAATTTTTTACATCGCATAAGCATCCCACCTAACCCAAACCCACATAAACTCAAGATTAATCCAATCAAATCTACGTTTATTCCCTATCTTCAAAACAAAACCATCACATGTTTAATATTTAGTCAGCGCGCCGGGCATCGATTGTTTATTACAGACGTCATTTTAGGCTGATTAAACAGCCGTGAGTAAGCGTATGCACGTGGAAACCTTGTTGAATGAAAATAACAGTCGCGGTTCACAAAAAAATAACAGTGGCCCGCGCGGCAGGACCGATGTGAAAATGCAACACAACAAGAAAACTAGTCATAAACGTGGCTCTATAAAAAAATACATTCAATGTAGAAGGAAGTGACTAATTAATGTGTTCTGTATTGGTATTTTTCTACATAGTTGTGGCGGTTTTTAGATGTCCTACGTAGGGTAGGGTGTGGAAAGTATTGATTTACTGATCCAAGTAGATAACGTAAACACGCTCGAGATAAAATCTTCGCGTTCTGAACAGGCCTGAATCTGATATACTATTCATTTAATTTAACACTTCCGCATTATCCTTATTTCTTCTTCTCTGGAGCACTGATATAATACTAAGGTACTCAAAAAATTATCACAACCAACTTATTAAAAGAAATTACACGCAAAATTATAAAAATAACAACTGTCAACATCAACAAAACCTTAATACATGCATAAACATGAATAATTCCAGATTAGTATTACAGCATGAATCCATCCTCGGCGTGAATATTTCGAGGTCCGATCCATAAACGAAACAGAAAACTGGTCTGGGGGTTATCGATGGCGAGCGGCGATAGGGGGCGAGGCGCCTGCGAGCCGACCCGCCGACCACCGCCGGCACAATAATTGGGCACCACGGGACTTCACACCGCGCCCGACCTGTCTTACTCCAAATTATGCGGCCTTCATCATTATTTTCAGTAATATATCGTCTCGTTTTTAAATCAGATGGCTGGATTTTATCGTTTTTAGGGTTCCGTACCGTAAAAAGAAAAACGGAATTCTTAAAGGGCCACTTTGTTGTCCACCAGTTTGTCTGTCTGTTTATCCTGTCAGCCCCTCTGTCAGGACCCTTTACGCAGGAGCGAGTAGAGGTATCGAGTTAATATCAAATACTAAAGTCTACGATCCTTAAACAAGTTACCTAATCAAAAGACACGGACATTTGTGTCATGTGACACACGTAATGAATATGTAATAATAATAGCAAACTCACTCATCTAAATCTAGGCACTTACCTTTGACTAGTATCATGAAATTTAGCAAGAACGTCACGAAGCACCAAGGAGAATCCAAAAATTACTAATTAATGGTTATATGTATATTTTTTGCTATTACAAATTTATATTTGCAGTTGAAGCATTGATCGTGATGTAGACGATGCATGGGAGAACATTTTATCGCAAAGTTTGTACTTTGTGTGGAACCCTCATGGCGGAAGTCCCACTCTTACTTGGCAGACTTTAAAATGTAATCGAAATGTTGTCGCATTATTATGCGTTTGTATTCTAAATAAATGTGATATTGTCTATCGAATTTGTATACATATTTATATTATGTTAAAACTATTTCTGGTAATCTCCCTTTATTAAAATTATGTGTTTTTCCAACAAAGCAACACACATCTATAGTACTTTACATTTAGAAAGCCTGTTTGAAACCACGCGACGTGGGGTGGTTACAATCTAAACTACAGCAATGTAAACTTAAGCGAGCAGTTTAATAAAACAAGAGTAATAATATTTATAACGCACAAAAACCCTATAAAAGTAGGCAGAAATTCAATGAATGCATGTAATAAAATACTACCAGCACATAAAGGTGTTGAGCAGACATTCCCTGAACTTCCCATGATTGGGAAGGTTTGGACCATAAACCCGTTGTCTATCGCTGGTTTTGGGCCGCTAAAGACTCGTCTGATATACAGCAGAGTCTTGGTCCTGAAGATTTTGATAGAACCTAGCTCTCATGTATCCCTCACACTCTGCAATGAACATCAGCACAATTACAGTACATGTACATTTCGTCAAAGGTATTTCGTTATCGATATATCTGCCACAAAAACCATAAACAAACATAATTTCACGCCGGTATCCGCAAAGCAGTATGCAGAAGTACAACAAGTCCATATTTCGCCGAGCTTATTTCCGTATGGGATAATCGTTTTTTCCGAATTTCAAAACATCAAACAAAAATTACTCAACTCAACAAAAAATACAATCAAAATTTGAGCTACTGCAATTGATCGAAAACCTGATTAATCTTTATCGAATAAACCCACTCGGTTGTAATAATTACTTACATTTTAAACTAAGAGTTCAAATACATAACCGGTCGATTGGTCGTTTGCTAGCATTTGTTTTAATCGATAATTAAGATTACAGCATTATTACATGCGCGTGGGCGATGCCGTGGGTGGAAACTAGTTAAACACCATGTCAACATATCATCTTGTGCAAGACAGAATAATAATGCCATTTCTTTCGTTTGCGATATTTTTTTCTCTTCATATACTCTTATTTTTATATTTAACTTTGTATAACAGTAGTGAAACCGTGTGCCCCTAAATGTTGTTTAAAGACATCCTGGTAATTGATCTCATGTCCTTGCGATACAAGCTTCGCTTAGTGGGGCCACCTTCCTAACGAATAAGTTTCAACAGTACCCTAATTTGTCAAGTCTACTCCTAATAGAAATTATGTACGGTAAATAAAATTATTATAATTATACAACATGTAACAAAAACTCTTGGTCGGTCCTTTTAGCTGTGCTACGAGAATCGATATTCAAACATAAGGAAATATCTCTAATGAGAAAAATCGTAACATAAAAATGGGACAGATGGTGGGCCGGCAGCTCAATGAAAGTGGTATTTTAAATGAAATTCTACTAAAAGCTATAATTTTATGTGTTTCACGTGCGTATTAGTAAAGTGGCGACTCGCTGTTATAGTAAAAAGGTGCAGTACCGAGTAACTACCACTTTTGATAAACCACCGGGTGATCGCCAATCGTTATTTTTATGGTAGAATTTTCTGAATTGAGATATCTCTTTACATTTGAATAACGATTGTGATAACGTGGTTAAAAGGAACAACAGGGTTTTTGTTACATATTGTATACAAGTATCGCCCAGTCATTTTTATCAAAATGATTGTTTTTGATAATTTGAATGACTTTATTAGTTGTAGTCTGATTCAGCGAGTGAATTCGAGTCCACCGGAAAATTCTTTTACCCACCTTAATTCACGTATCAACTATAACATTACAAACGCCTAAGAGATATAGGTATGTACTCTACCGTAGATACCAATTCCCGTATAACTTATAGCAGAGTCCCATTAACAGATTCATTGAAACATTATCTACAATATACTACGGCTCGTTTAGACAGTAGTTAGTCCATAGATTCGAATGATGTACCATACCATTGTATTTACCTTTATTATGTGTGATGGACGTGGAATGAGTATATTTTGTTTAAGATTATCAATATTATCTTATGTAATAGTTTTGATTTTTAAATGTCACTTAATCCATGCATGCTATTAAGAACCCTATATAAGGCTAACACCACATTACATGGCAGCCTCGGTGGCGCAGTTGTAATGCGTACGCGTTACGATAGAGGCCGACGCTGAGTTCTCGGGTTCGATCCCCGGGTCGGGTAAAGTGGTATTGGGTTTTTCTAATACGAAATGCTCAGTATCAGCCCGAAGTCTGGAATTTGTGCCCGGGATGGCGATAGGCTCGCCTCCTATCACATCGTGGGACGGAGATGCTCGGCGAAATGTGGGTGTACTGGTTACACCTCTGCCTACCCCTTCGGGGATTACAGGCGTGAGTGCGTATGAATTGAAACAATGTGTGATGGACGTGGAATGGAATATATTTTGTTTAAGATTATCAATATTATCTAATGTAAGACTTTTGATTTTTAAATGTCACTTAAATCCATGCATGCTATTAAGAACCCTATATAAGGCTAACACACACATTACTTTTAAGCTTTATAAAAAAAAAAAGTTCATCACAGGATTGAAACACTCCGTCAAATTAAGAATCCATCCATATACAATCTCAGCATCAAAATAAGAAATCAGATACACGAAACGAGCCAGTGGACATAAATTGTGTAAGTAAAATAGAACAACAAACAATACAAGAGAGAGACGTCCTTAAGTACAAAAACTTGTAAAGTAAGGGATGCCGTATTTACGAGCGTTCAATTTGTAACGGCTTTTTTATATGCACGATAATAATGAATCTGACATCAACGAATTACTTTCTATTACTTTTAAAAACAATCGATACCTAATAGGTACAGTTATTTTTCCCGATCGACTGAAGCGTTGACCATTTTATGAAGTGATAGGTCGCGCGCAACTGCTAGTCACCTCCTGCGGTATGTCAGTACTTAGCGATATGCAAGGGGGGAGCGAAGCGAAGTTGTATGAATACTCCAGGGAGACAGACCCATCGCTCCGCGCGTAGCACGCGAGTTGACTACAACTTGAACTAAAATACATCGATTGAATTATACACCCAACAATCACACACACTCTTGACGCCATAGTACAATACAAGTCTTGTGTCGTGGGTATCTATAAATGCGAGAGACTTTCGGTCTCACAACACCCAGACTTGAAGCAAATTTTTGTGGATCACACAAACATTTGTCTCGGTGCGGGGATCGAACCTTCGGCATCTCGTTTTACAGGCTCGGCTACTCGCCCGTTGTGCCACGGAGGCTGTCAGTAATTATGTCAGTCACTTATGACAGTCGTCACATCAATAAGACTGGACAACTTATACACTTAACTAATTTGTTAATCTTCATAACAATGTGCAACAATGTGTCTTTTAAAGCGAAGGAAAATGTATATTTAAACAGCTACGAGTACTAACTGAAGCTGAATCATATGTTCTTAAAATAATTTTGTTTGCTTTTGTATTGACCTCATTACCTATATTTAAACAACTTCTATAAAAGGAAAGGGCAAAAATAGACCTTGGATGAGAAACTGATAATAATCATTACAGATAAACTGTGATACTTTATAAAATACTAACTTTTGCTCGCGGCTCAACACGAACGAACGAACTCAAACGAACTTTTTACGAGATAAAAAGAAACCTTTGTCCTAGTACGGGTCTTGTCAAATTTCATCCAAAACGGTTCTTGCCTAGTTTCTCTTGCCCATAAACTTTTGTATATATTGCATGTTCGTACGTCCTGCGTCGACTTGATGCAGACCATAGCGTTGTTGACAAACCTCTGTGGTTAATCAATGCTGTTAATGTATAGTAATTTAATCTTTCCTTGTAATATTGATAAATAAATTAAAAAAGGTGGTACGAATAGAGAACCTTTGCTATTTGTGTCGATAAAAAAAAAATGCTAGTAGTGTAAAGAGAGGGATCGACGCGCAAGCTATGATAAAGTTTAAATACTACATACTCGTACACGTATACTTAGTTTTACTGGCATCAGATTCAGAGCGTTTAACCATCAACTACGTACGAATTTGAATGTGTAAAAGAAGGAAGCCATATAAAATACTAGAATATCATCAAACAGAAATATTGCTCAAGAATCGCAACAACTTGACCAGTTAGTTACAATACATCCTCATGTAAGGATTTTACAATAGATGACCTAAACTAACAAACAATCAGAAAAAAGATCTGTACATGTCATAGACAGATACACACAGACAGACAAAGGGATCAAACATAAAACCAACCTTTTTTGTCGGGGTTGAAAATGACTCGCACCACCATTCTATTTTGAACCTTACTGCACATAGAATTGAGTGTCATGAGAATTGACGGTGCGCGTCACTTTATACTAGGAAAGGTATTGTAGGTACAAACCGCGCACTAATCAGATATCAACATATTCGCGATTTCCCGCGACTGCGTGCGAGATCATAATCTACGTTATCACACATATAGGCGTGTGTTGGTTTCGTGAGGTCGTCGACCCGGGCAGACGTCGCGGAATCTGCCCTGCACCGCGCCGCGCCGCCGCGTGTATTTCTGTACGCGTCCGAGCGGATGCTGTTGGGCTTCCTCCACTTTCCACAAATACACGTCGCAGTTAAGCTTAGCTGTTGCGAAATTTATCTACCTACGTGTTGGTTTGTTGTAATCCGTCTGCTTTGCGCATGTTGTGTCTTTTTCATTCTTCAGTATCGATGTATGGAACAATGTTTACATTTATGATATTCTTCTTTTTTAATTTACTTTGATATACTCTTGTTTCTGAACGCTGGAATCTGAAGCGTTTATAGTACAAATTTAATGAACGTTGTAAATACAATTATATATCAACATGAGTATGCGCGAGCATAAAATTAAAATGATTATAACTTTTAAATTGCTTAAAGCAGCCTATTTTTTACAATTAATAATGATTCAGTGCGAACTGAATATTAATATGGCAATAGGCTCACCCCCTACCGGACAATGGGACGGAAGTAAGCTCGGCAGTGTACTAGTTACCCCCTTTGTCCACCCCTTCGTGGATACAGGCGTGAGCTTATATTATAATCAAATTTCCAAGTCATATCAATAATCGTAACTTGGTCAAAGAAAGAAAGGTCTTGTTTCTCAGATTTGTACACCTCAAGCTGCCTCTTTTTTATTAGCTTGAATGACAAAACGAACAAGTCGCTCGCCTGATGGTAAGCCTACTCATAAACAGAAGCAACACAGCACAGAAGTTTCTATTACAAAGCAATGCATAGCACTGGACTGCACTCGTTTCTACCACACAACTTTGTTAAGTCTCACAATGCCCAGTAATTTCACTGGCTTCAATATTCTTCAAACTGAAACACAAGTGCTTACACATTGCTGCTTGGCGTCGAGCACCATCTTCATTCTCCAGTGCTGTGCCTGTACTGTATCCTGTATGTATATTACATTTAATTCGTTGTTGTTAAATATTATCTCTCACGGTGGATCTTTCACAGCATCACATAAATAATCGCATGTTGCCGAACATATGAACAGACAGACGGATGCCGCCGGAGCGGGCTCGGGCGTTAACTTTACGTTCAGTTTTACGAGCGATAACACCGGCCTCTGCCAGTAACTAGATTACATTCAGTTTACTACACCCGGCAATTGATCTTCATCTGTTATGAATTGTTACAATGTCATCTTGTAAATGTCCAGTTACAAGTTCAATCAATTTCACCAACCCCCTCTCAGGAGACTTCTAACCGCCCGCCACAATTACAACGCAACAAAAAATTGTCCGACACTCGCGCCGCTTTTGCTTATGTTAGTATTAGTGTACCAATAAAGTTAAGTGTAGTTTGGTGAAAACACTCATAAGTAACTAGCCACTAGTCTACATTTATTTAAATACTTTTTACACCTCGAACATTTACATTTTATATAAATCTTTAGTATTTTTACGTCCATTTCCAATGTGAAATAGATTAAAATCAAGCAAGATCACTTTTAGCATTGCTTTTCAGTTTGCCCGCCATTATAAAAACCACCCCAGTATAATTTAATAATTGAAAAATTCATTTCCTTTACGCTTTTTAAAATCTACATTATAAACGTTATTTAGATTAAAAAGACTTCCGAGATATTAGAGTTCAATTAAAACGACAAAAAACACCAAACAGTCGTAGCTGCGTAAAATAACAATAAATAATTAATTATTATTGTATACAGAGACGATTAAATATAGAGCGAGTTTTTCCCCGTTCGCGTGGGAGTAGCACCGGTGTACACGACCGCCGCGCCGCACCGCGTCGGGCACCCCGCCTAATTAAAAGGATTTTGTTAGCTGTCAACGAGAGATAACACGCTTTGAAGCCGCCGACCACTTCGAGCCTCGTCACTTATATTAAACGCGTCGTTTTGGGAAAAAAGCGCCTTTAATCGAACCTGATGGACTTTAAAAGCGATTCATTAACGTTAATTTGAAAAAAAATATGTTACTCTTAAAAAGGGTGTATAATGGAGACAATTGTCACAAAATGGTTGGGTTGTATTCATTTTACTTTTGTTTATATTAGAAGGCTGGCAAACAAGCTTGTCTGGTGGGAAGGTACTGATACATATACATTTGTCCGAAATGTAAAGTCAGCTTCAATTATTTACGAGTGGTAGAGCCACACTGTAGACAATTTTGTCTACAGCATGAATGGGCCGGCTCGTCCGTGTCGTTACCACTGTCTCACAGAAAACCGGCGTAAAGTGGCAGCTTGCTACTGCGTTTCGTACGGTGAGTGAGATATCCGGACAAATATAGCTCGTTTCCACGTGTAATTCTTGAGTTGAATTGTCTCCTATTCTACCCTTGAATTCTGCGGCGGCTTACAGTGCCGCAAATGTCCTTGTCAGAATAAAATCCTATTCTATCTAATACAGAGTACACCTAGCGATGACATCAGCACATCACAATCGCCAAGCAATAAAAATTGTAACGCAAATATTTGGCGCAAAGTGTGTCACGCTTTGATTAGAGTCAGCATGCTCAATTGCGGCTAGTTGTTACCAACTTCGCAAATATTAACCATAGGCAATATTACGCGAGTATGTTGATAGATGGTAATAATGTAACTATGACAATAATTAGAGATAAATATTGGTAAAAAGTTGGTAAGGGACTTTCAGTACTTAGTACCATCAATATGCGTTCTACTGTATAGCCTGGCTTAAAGAGCAGCAGTGGTGATTGGAGAGCGGGACAGTCTTTGACAGAGCCTAGAAAATCTATGTTGATACATTTGGTATACTATAACTCTCCACTACTAAAAGGAGACCGCTACAAGAATTGTAACCAACATAATTTTAAACCCGTAAAACACAGCTAAAACGCACAATGATTTCATCATCGTTTCACACCTTCAGAAATACATACAATCAATATAGCGATAAAGCCACTACCGCATGATGTATAGATAATGATAAAATTTTAAAATACATGTCTTTTCGCGGAGCATACTCGCGCATGTTCTGTCCGATTTGCACCGTCCTGTATAGCCTCATTGGTCATGTAGCAGCGTACTACGTGATACAGATGAAATGCTTCGAGACCCAGGCGGGGCAAACAAACTTTCTATGAGTTTGTCAATTCGAAAAACGAGGTAATTTCCCGAGATTTAATTTGTACATCATATGGCTTGTCCTCATCACATAACAGAATTAACCTAGGTGAACCGTGGTTCTCTGTTTGTAGCTTTTCTAGACCTGAAGGGTACGAGACTATCCCGCCCAAACACCCGCCACTGTAACTCCTGTTCACCAGGATCGACAATGGCACGCATTTTTGTTGACACCGAGCAGTGAAACTCGGCGAGTCTCTGGAAATGCTAAATTGTCTTTGTCCCGCAACGAAATTAATCAAATAGGAAGTTAAGGAGGAGTTGGAAATATTAATTTTCCACCTGAAGGGTAGCAAACTAACAACTGTATCAGCTGATGGTTAATGACCAACAGTCCAAGCCAAAGGGACCTTGGATACGTTTAACGTTGCTGACCTTTTAAGAACATTTCTATTGCAATTAGTTAGTGTAGGGGGTTAGTCTTATGATAATACAGATTGCCTACCCATTCAGAAATACAGGCGTTATTTATGTATGTTGTGGCTTATTCTTGCAAATAATCGTCCATGTCATACTATTACGAGGTGGGTCGGCCCATCGGATCGCACAATTATCGCATGATTGGCTGTCTAGACGTGGCTGAACACATGACTGATGTGATGTTCGCTAAAATCATCAATTAGTAATTTAGTACTAAGATGTCAGTAGCTTAAGAAACGGAGATAACACAATTATCGGAAATATATATAGAATAAATCCATGTTAAATATTATGACAAATGACAATAGATACACCACAGCTGTCCCACGCAGCTTCACCCGCGCGCATATTACTGTTCCTGTTCTGTGGGTCATAGGCTGATATATATGTATATAGACGAACCATGTTATCCACAAAAAAATGGTGTCAATCCCTATCCCTCCGGCCGTCTCAGTTGGTACAATTAGCTTTGTCTATTTGACTAAAATTGATTAGCTGTTTACATGTAATCATTGGATACTAGTGGTTGCCTAGCGGTCGAAATTCAACTATAAAAAGGGATAAAAAGCTTTCTCTTCACGTATTTTAATATAGAAGATAGATAAAACACAAACATTATTCTATACAAAGCCAAACACTTCCATTAAAAAAGTTTGACACCCTTCAGTCTTCAAAGCATTTGATTTAACCTACTAGTTACACCTCTACGTACCCCTTCGGGGATTGCATGCGTGAGTGCGTATGTATGTAAATATTTAACTTAGAACTTTCTCGAATTTTCTAATTTTACATAAGCATTTAAATTTCTCATCAAACGGACCACAAGATTTAAAAAAAAGCTACACGCAACGTGTACCACGGCCATATACAAGTACAATAGAGGTCTAACGAAAGGATTATGCCCGGTGTCGGATTTTGTTAATGAGGCCCTTTGTAGACGCCTCCGCGCGCCGGAAATCGTTTATTTCACCGTGACCAACTTACGTTACTATTTTTTAGGGTCCCATGCCTAATGGACCCGTATTACTAGAGCCTACACCGGCCGCCTGTCTCTACGTATGTTTGACTGACGAGACGAGCAGGTCGCTCGCCTGATGGTAAGCGCCACGCCTGCTCATAAACAGAAGCAACGCCACACAGAACTTTAAATAAAAGCACTGCATGACACTAGACTACGCTCGTCACCCCTAAGACACATAAGAGACATAAGGTGTTAAGTCTCATAATGCCCAGTAATTTCACTGGCTTCAATGCCCTTCAAACCGGAACACAACAATGCTTACACACTGTAGCTTGGCGGCAGAAATAGACAAAGCGGTGGTACTAACCCAGCCTCTCGCATACGAGGGACCTACCACCTTGTAATCTTTATCTGTGCTACTTTTTAAAGAGTGTTCTATCTTTAGTACCTTAATATATAGCTAGTTGAATATAAGTTTGGTAGAATACTAGGAGTTGTTATAACAAACACAACAAGCTAACAATTTATAATAAAAATACAAAAAAACTCAAACTTAAGAAGGGTGGTACGGAACGTTCGGTACACGAGACCGATTCGCGCTTAGCCGTTCATTTCTTATTTACAACGTGCCACGGGTTTGTTTTTGAGACGCCCACGCTCACTAATCGATGCTAGCCGCCATGGTTTAATAGTTAAGCGGAGTGCGAAGGCGGTGATTCAATTCCCAAACGGTCCCGATATATTGCTTGTAATTCAAATACATGTTTATATAACACGGTCAGAATGTAAAGTTAAACAAAATGTGTGAACCCACACGTTCGATGGCAATCATTTTTATACGAGCGCAATTTATTATACTATAAAATGTAACACGAGCCATGTCTGGAATCAAAATATTACGGTGTATATTTTTTAAAGTACGTTTTAGGTATCCGCAGTTTGAATAAACTTTGTCGATGATAGCGGACGTGGGTGCACCCGTGCCTGTCTACCCTGGAGAGGATGTAGTCGAGACAGTGTGTCTATGTTACAATTGCGATAATATATTCACTAAATTGACTTTCAAATACCCAAAACACACGTGAGTTACCCGAAATTAGTTTAGTAACTGTGTTTTTTTAAAGACGCAACGGGCAGGTCGGTCACCTGATGGTAACTACGCCTGCCCATAAACAGAACCAACACCACACAGAACCATGAATCACAAATCACTAATGGCATTGGACTGCATACGATGTTGTCTCATAATAGCCAGTAATTTCACTGGCTTCAATGTCCTTCAAACCAAAACACAACAGCTTACAAACTACTACTTGGCAGCAGAAATAGATAGATCGGTGGTACGACCTATCGCGTACGAGGAACCTCCCGTCTAGTGAATAGAACCTATTCACCAGATAAATGGTATTCAATTTGTAATAAAGGCGCAAGTGCCAGTATGGCGATAGGTTCGACCCTATCACATAAAGGCAGATAAGCTAGTTGCCCTGCTGCCTACACATTGGCATACAATCTTGTATTGATGTTTTGCAACATCCAAATATTGTGAATAACACCATGATCTCGGTTCAGTACTCTTTGTCCGTTTGTTCGGCGCCATCACTCACGCGCGCGCCCTCCGTGTACGACTCCAACTTCAATAAAACATGTGCAGAGTAAACCAGAACAAACTTCACAGAATCCCTTTATTTGTGCTTTGTAAAAACATTGTCGATGTGATACATTACGCGTCGGATCAAAGGCTCTAAGAGCGCTGAACTCGGTTCAAGTTTACATGTAGAAATATGGGGTTGTCCGCGCATGCCACTCTGTAGACTAAATATTTATTATGTACTAGATTTTGCTATGATTTACGCGGCTCAGCCCGCGTGAATGTCTTTTTCCAGAATTAAATTTCTTTTTCCGTGACCCTATGTCCTTCCTCTGGAGATATCTACAAAATTCATTCAAATCCGTTCAACCTTTTAGCCGCAAAATGGTAACAGACAGATATACTCGTAGTTACTTTCGCATTTATAATTACACAACTGCTCTATTAAGTACATATCTTTTTAGGTGTTTGCATTAACATTAATTATTATCAAATTGCAATCTATATCTTGCACCAAATAAACTTTAATAAACCAAAATACTCATATGCTAATCCCAGACATAATTTAATTATTTTAGTGTCTCTAAGCCATGCGTCTCAATACGAAATTCTTCGCGAGCCTTGCCCCACCACCCCACCCGCGTGCTTGTATTGCCTTTATTATGTCTAACAGAATTCTATATTTGCCACTCATCATGTCTACGGCGAAAATAGATCCGCGACTGGTAACTAGTCTCTTAGACGGTTACCATATCACTCATGGATTAGAAACAGGCGTTTTAAGAGTACACGACAAAATGATTAGTGTAACGCTGTCATTATCGACGAAGATGAATTATGATAGGTATCTGGGCGAATAGAAGCGCTCTAATGAGCACCAAGTCACTGTCGTCCCGGGATAAAAAAACAACAAGTAGTCGAGAAGATGGTCGCTCAATTCCTAGTAGGATACATCCCTATCCTAATGAACGGTCCTACACCAATAACAATCTCTACTTAATGTATGGTGTATTTAGGACAATAATATTCTTATTTTATAATTTTTTACCGACTTTAAAAAGGAGGTTCTCATTTTGTTTGTACGATTATGTATATTCACTCCTAACTCCGACAATACGCATCGATTTCGATGATTCTCTTTTTTAAAAAGAGTTTCTTTGGTGATCTTATAAAATTTTATGAAGATCTTATGACGAAGTATGATGGAAAATGGAAATTATTGTTTGAATTTTTTTACAAGCGAGCTATTATTATACGCCGTTGGTCCATGACAAAAAAGATCTCGGCAAATTAACGTCATGTCATTTAATGCGCTGTCCTTTCAACCAACACTCGTTCCTATTAAGAACTCACTTCAATACTATTAAACCAATTCAAAAACGAGATAAAAAGATACCTATCAAAGACAATACAGACGTCGTACAAAACAGGATCAAAAGACTTCAACACAATATCGTGTTAAATTAAAAAAAAAGAAACAGAAATCGTTTTCAATTCCACGGCGAGACAAACGGCAAAGCTATAAAGTCGAGTACATTATCATTTGAGGGAATGCGAGAGGATCGCACGCGCGTTGTAAAGGAAGATATGTGGCCGGCCGAGCTTGTGACTGGCTTTAATTGTATGCCTGCCCTTTTGAACGCGGCCTAACGAAGTAACCCAGCTTTCAATCATACGAAACGTGTACCGTCGCCACAATACACCGGGCGCAGGAATGGATTAAAAGTGGTAGACAGGGGACCACACACCCCGGCCATTGTAATTTATGTCGAAGAAATTATTATCTAAGTACCAATACACAAGTAATTTTGCCTCAAGCGGTTGTATCACCTTTTACAAATTATTATTTAACATTAAGGATATCGTGCTATCTAACAGTGATTTTACATACATTATAACTTGGCCGTGCTAAAATCACTTCACCCTCCGTCCACCATTTAATTTATGAAAACAATAGCAGCGACGCTACCCGTAACTAACTTCAGGCAAATTTTGCGCGTATTGTATATCCGAACAACTATAATATACGTAGAAAGTGCTTCAAATATTTAATTGACCCCCATACACATCTGAGTTCATCCTTGAACGTCCGGACTCCAGGGTGTGTATTCAAGTGTTTGAAAAGAAAAGGCTCCGAGATCACTTTGACGAACCCGTCTGTCAGACGTAATATAAAATGAATAACTTCATATGAATACTCATCTAACCAACCACTCAGACTGTTTACTTACATTACATTTGATTATAAACACATAGAACTACAATAGGAGGTAATGAAACTTGATTTATATTCCAGGGTCAAGGAATTACATTCATATTAAATACTGGCGTTTGCTCGCGGCTCCGCCCGCGTGAATGTCATGTCCGGGATAAAAAAGTACCTAAGTAGCTTAAGTTACTCCTTGTTACATCAACTATCTGCCAGTGAAAGTCCCGTCAAAATTAGCTAGTGTAAGTGTGTGATATTTGTGCCAGACTGTGTATAGCGACCGCCATATCATGGTGAAAAACCAGTCAGCTTGCTGCAACGACTCGCTTAACAGGCCAACAAAACTCTAGCGGCCATAGAGAGATACATCTTTCGTTAGTCGACATTATTGTCCTACTGCAGTGTATTTTTTGTTTTTATTTTTTTTTTACTCTGCATGTTTATAATATTGTGTATTCTAGTTATTATCTACCTTTGTCTATGCGTGCTGAATAAATGTTTTCTTTCTTTCTTTCTACTCAACGATAAATGCAATATGTAGTCGATTTGCCAAAATACCAAAAAATATGTACCTAAATTCAACATTACTTTCATCTTTAATCAAAGATGGATTAGCATCACGAACATTATAACACCTCTCTGTAAATAAGAATTTATTTATGGCCCAACGCCGGTATTAATAGCTCAAGATTATTGTAAATAATACATTCCGAACATAGTCCTAAATACTAGTATCGGATCCGTCATCTGGGATTAAATATCTATCTAATCAAAAATGAATCCATCATACTTCCACGCCTTACTGTTTTAATTTTAGCGTAGCGTAAATTAATTGGCATTAAGTTTCATACAGACATTTTATATTGAAATCCTTTATTGGCCGCCATATTCGCTGCCTAGACGAACAAAAACTCTATAGTTTTTGTAATCTATAGTCTATGTTTTTGTATCTGTGGTCGTTAATTATGCAGAACGGTGGTGTTATTAGCAGGCGCCGTGGTTTCAGATTTGTGGCTATTACCGGAAACGCCACTTGATTTGGAAATGTTTAATGGAAGAAATGCCTCGGTAGAATCTTATGCTAATGTTGACATTCCCTTTTAGGCTGTTAATCTTTTGACATTTCTCATTAGTGGCCTCGAACCTGAATAAATACAAATAACATTTGAAATGGACATTAGATTATAATAACGGTTGATTGCTACTTCTGTCGCTGTTTGAGAAACACAGAATTATATTTAGACTTTGACAGGCCGATGGAGTACACAATGGTGTCCATTTTTTTATTATATTGAATGACGAGACGAGCAGGTCGCTCGCCTGATGGTAAGCGCCACGCCTGCTCATAGTAACAGAAGCAACGCCACACAGAACTTTAAATAACAAAGCACTACATGACACTGGACTGCGCTCGTCACCCCAAGACATAATGTATTAAGTCTCATAATGCGCAGTAATTTCACTGGCTTCAATGTCCTTCAAACCGGAACACAACAGTGCTTACACACTGTTGCTTGGCGGCAGAAATTGACAAAGCGGTGGTACCAACCCAGCCGCCCTCTCGCATACGAGGGACCTACCACCTTGTCTATTTTACCGGTATTGTTATCATTATTTTGTGGTAGGTGATATTGGATTAGATTTCTTCTTCATACACCCATCGGCACCGAAAGACCCGCTCGCGCCGCCGTCAACGAATTCGATGCGATGATTGCGAACGATGTGGTTCCTCAGTTGATATTCAGAATGATTTTATAAAATGCCATATTATTCAGCATTAATAAGCAAAATGTTTTAAATAAGTTGTTGCCCTTTGTGCTGTTAAGGTAAACGGTATGAGGAAACAAATGTGCTCAGATTTGCCATAATCATTCGATGGCATCATACACGATTATTGTACAAAGACTTGTTCATAACTTAGGATACCTAAGAACACAGAAATACCAATATATGTATTTTTTTTTATCCTAGCTCGGCTAAGTGACTACGCTACACCTGATGGTAAGTGCATCGCAATCCAAAAATACTGTCGACCAACGATAGACGATGTATCTATCGTAGGTCGACAAAATTATGCCGGCCTGCCTAATTGCTTCTTCACACTCCGTTGAAAGGACCCCATATTATAGGAAGGAGATAACACATGTGCCGGCAAACTATTCCACAGCTTGATGGTCCGGCAGAAGTAAGATTTTGCGATTTTTTTAATTCTAGCCGATATGGAAAAATAATTCCATTATAATCATTGTTGTATCAAGTTGTTGATTGGATTATTGCCGGATCCCTAATATAAGTTCCCCCACCCCATCCGTAATTGCATGATGGTGATCACTTACTGCCGGGTATATTTACAAGGTAGTAGATTCCTCGTATGCTAGAGGCCGTCTGGGTTGGTACCACCGCTTTGTCTATTTCTGCCGCCAAGCAGCAGTGTGTAAGCACTGTTGTGTTCCGGTTTGAAGAACATTGTAGGCAGTGAAATTACTGAGCATTATGAGACTTAACATCTTATGTCTCGGGGTAGAGCGCAGACGAATGCCGTGCAGTGCTTTGTAATTCAAAGTTCTGTGTAGTATTGCTTCTATTTATGGTCAGGCGATGCTTGCCATCAGGCGAGCGACCTGCTTGTTTCGTCACTAAAACTAATAAAAAAAAACTTTCTGCTATAGAAATATTGTTTATGTACGCGGTAACACCCGGAGTGGATTTTTGTAAAATCCTTTCATAATAAAAGTCTATATGTACACTTTATGGAACGCTCTGCCAAATTTCTTAATAGGCTATAAGTTCCTGAGTCTTCTTTATTAGTCACTATTTATCATGTCATGGACACTAACATTTAAAAAAAAATAGTATAGCTAAGCATCTATTGTAGGGCTGGTTTATTTATCGATATGGTGTTCAAAAGATATTGCTGATATTTTTTATCTCGTCGTCTCCGTATACTGATGATTTATCTTTAATACGGCTCCGAAAAGGGTGTAAAATAATCCATTGCTGCGTCACAAATCTTTAAAAGGTTTTAGTTTTTATGTTTAAGGACAAAGCAGTTTCTATTTATTTACTTAATATATACATACATATAGAAATATATGTTTATATACTAACACAAATGAGTCTCTGTAACTCGAATAAATAAATAAATTATTATTATACCCACTCATGACTGTAATCCCCGAAGGGGTAGGCAGAAGTGTAAGCAATACACCCACATTTCGCCAAGCGTATCTCTGTCCCATGATGTGATAGGGTGAGCCTATCGCCATACCGGGCACAGTTCCAGACTCCGCAGTTCGTAATAGAACAACCCAATATCACTTTTACCCGACCCGCGAATCGAACCCGATACCACAGCGTCAGCCTCAGTCGTAACGCGCTATAAATGCGCCACCGAGCGTGATAAAGATTATTCTATGTCTATTAATCGCTTTACTGGGCTTGTGGCAGCATAGCTTAATATATATAAGTGAATACCGTCGAGGGTTTGGGTTTGATGATCGCCCCAAAATGGCAAACAAAAACGTGCTTACAGGTCAAAAAAAAACACACGTAAGTTGTCAGTGATGGAAAAGGTTATGATGAGTTTGGCCTCGTATCACATTAAGAGACGATGAAAAGTTACCCAATGGTACAATGCCTAGTTGCACCTTCGCCTACCTCTGCGGGGGAACAAACGTGAGCATAAGTATGTGTTTTTCTAAGTTGGAGTAATTATCTTCATAGCGTATACTCTCTGTAAACGTTATTTTAATCTGGCGCCACTACAGCTAATAATTGTAAATAATGTCAACGAGGTATCAATGTATTGGACTTCGGTCCATACTCGTTACTGCACATTAGTGTAATGAAGCCTAATCACAAACAATAGGGTAGTTGACTAGATTTGTTTTTATTATTTAGATCAATAAGTTACGTTACTCAAAATCTATTGCAGAAAGAATTTTATACATCGGACCAAAAATAAATAAGTTAGAAGCCATTCAAATCCTGTAGAAGGGGTAACTGTCAAATGACAGACGACGCAACCTTTGACGTCACTTAGTAAAATGTTCATTATGGTGCACGCGAGATGGTGAGATATCCCTACTACGCGCCCACTTTTCCTCATACCAACATTTAAACTCACAACTGCGGGCACATTTCTGAACCAATTTTGATTGTGTTTTAATAAAAGGGTTTCTTTTGCGTATCATTTTCTATTGCTTATTAAATAAAGTATAAAATGTAATATAGGAAACTACCCCATTTTAGGTGCATTAATTTGTAGTAAAGTATTACAATGTTAATTTTAACATATCTCTTGAAAACAATATGGCTCAGTGATCCTTTAACTCAGCCCCGGATGTTAGGGGGGGGGGGGGAGACAACCGGGGCACCGAGGCGGCAGTTTCAGGATATGATTAAAAATACAAAACTTGCTCCACAAAACTAGCATACGGAATAGGGTAGTTTCCTATATTGAATTTTATACATTATTTTATAAGCAACAGAAAATGATACGCAAAAGAAACCCTTTTATTAAAACACAATCAAAATTGGTTCAGAAATGTGCCCGCAGTTATGACTTTAAATGTTGGTATGAGGAAAAGTGGGTGCGTAGTAGGGATATCTCACTATCTCGCTTGCACGCGCGCACTATAATGAACATTTTACACAGTGACGTCAAAGGTTGCATCGTCTGTCATTTGACAATTACCCCTTCTACAGGATTTCAATGGCTTCTATCTTATTTATTTTTGGTCCGATTTATAAAATTTTTTCTGCAATAGATTTTGAGTAACGTAACTTATTGATTTAAATAATAAAAAAATTCTAGTCAACTACCCTATTCTACAAATTTATTAAAGGGTTGTTATTGTCGCATTCACGAAAAATGCCAACGATTATATATTTGAGAGTTTTTTTAAGTAATTTATCTCAAAAGCTGGTGAGAGGGGCGCCACTATCAAGTTTCTGCCCGGTTATAAAAAATCGTAGATCCGGGGCTGCTTTAACTATAGTAGTGACAGTTCAATACCACTACACCATCCTGGCAACGAGGCAGCTAAAAACCCAAGTTTTACATATATTTATATATTTATGGTAATGCCTCAATCCATATAAATAAAATTTTGCACACTCGGATATCGATATTAAAACAGAAATAACATTTTATCACTATACCATATTGTAATTGGTTTCTATATTAATATTTCCAAACTATTCCCCATATAAATAAATGCATTTGGCGTTCACGATTAGCATCGGCCGAGCAGAGACGCCGGCTATTTTTCATTTAACATACAAAAAAAGCAACACACAGTCAGTATTGTTGGTGTAAAAACACGCGTTTTATGGGCACTACGGGGCAAATATGATTTATACCACACCAACATATTTATTTATCGCATACGAACGAATAAAGCCTCTAACTGTGTATAAATAAGGGCTACAGCGTATGTTTTTGTACCTGTGTATGTGAGATCGGTCGGGGCGCCACAGGGTCGCGTTTTTTTCAACACAGGATTGTGTTTTATAATGCGTATGGGATCGGAATACCGATTATACTCTAGCCACAGGTAGGTATTATCTAACGTACCATACCGACTGGTTAAATTGTGTTTTATTACAGCTTCTTGGAATGGTTCGCGTAATAAATATAGGTACATGTTACACTACCAGAGACTCGCAAAAACACATTACATATAGTTTTATTCTTGGCATTTGTCACGTATTGTTACTTTTCGGTAAAATCAAGGACAATATTAAAAATAAGTTTTAACAAATCTTAAAAAACTACTTCAAAATAAAAACACAAAAGTCAAAAATAACAATTTCTATAGGTCTCTTAAAGAGTCGGTGTCGTTGTTGGCCAAATAAAATTGCACCGATAACTTAATAAAATTAAATAAAATCGATTTTAAAGTATGTTTTAAGATTTGTTAAAACTTATTTTGTTATTCAATTTTTAGTGGTAGTTACAGCAATAGCATGTAAATTCCAAAACGATAACACAATCTTAACGAATGTACTGTTGTCCGTTGAGGAGTTTCATTTTTTACTTCGTACTCCGTCATCAGATCTTAACCAAATTTATATGAGATAAATCAGCTCAATGACATCAGCTAAACGCTATCGAATGATTTATTTCCAACAAAATCGGACCACAATTGGCGGAGAAATTGATCTACATACATAAAAAGAAAGAAGGCAAACAAAAAACGCGCCGAATTGAGAACCTCCTCCTGTTTTGAAATCTGTTAAAATTAGACAAACATAAACTCACGCCTTTCTCCCATTGCGGTAGGCAGAGTAGTACTTTTCCTAACTTTTCTTAACTCCTTAACCCTTCACGTTGTTCTTTATCGGACCCCGCCCAACAAAATCAACATACCTAACCCAATTGTTCAAAACAGGATCAACCAATGTAATGTATAAAGCAATAAGGTTAATGTCTACCACGTGTTTAATTAATTAATATCCGTACACAATATGTATGTTTATATGAAATGTGGAGATAAATGCGCGGGTCATACAACTCACAAGCGCCAACCACGATCGCGATTACAAGACAAACGTGAGAGTTACAAATGCTAATCGGGATATAGTACGCACGTCTGGTACGTGATTCGATTCCGGCAACTGTGTAATATGTTTATAAATAAAATAATAATAAATAAAGCACACCCAACAGACGCATAGTCTTCACTCAACAGTGAGTTATGATTATTATGTGTCGTTGGTATCAGAAACTAACAGAGAATTTCGGCCTCACAATTCCCAAACCGAAACAAATATTTGAAGATCATACATACACAATACTATTTCACGGTAGGTATCGAATAGGTTGTGCCCCTGGCCCTACTGAAGTACACTTATCAGATGGACCCCGTCAGCTTTTATGCCTTCGAAAGTGAATTTAGTGGGAATCAAACCCGCAGTCTCCCATTCAAAATCGGCTACTTGCACTGCGCCACGAAGACTGTATATAAACTGACGCCTGTATCCAAAAAAATTCAAAGTCGAGACAGAGAACTAACACTGCAACAGGACTTCCACGTAATTTGTTGACATTAATCAATGAACCTGAGCGAGGCTCTGGGAAAGCTGTTTTATCCCATGGATTTAATTGAAAAATATCGAGGAGTTCGGTATACAAAATGTCTCTTTTAGTTGCAAAAAGCATGTTGCACCGACCCCACTTCGAGTGGGATAATGGCAGGTGGAAAGGAGTTGCAAATAGTACGTAGTAAAGGTAAAAGATTCCAATACCGATCAAATACGTTAACAATTTTTATTGTCCGAACTAGGGGTCGAACCAAGGACGTCACCGATCTCACAACCTTAGTACTGAGCCACTAGACCAACTTGGCGATAACCCAACGCGAGTTACAAATGCTAATGGGGATATAGTACGCACGAGTAGTAGTACGTGATTCGATTTCTTGTATTGTTACGTGTTGTTCAAGCAGAGACCGATCGATGTGTGGCTGATGGTGATGAGATCATCATAGTTTCACCACGATTATTAATCGTTGGTCTAGAGACAGCCTAAGTACTACGATTAAAGTTATGCACTTCGGCAAACTTCTTTTTTTACGAATGTGTACGAATATAAAATTAATGTCCTACCATACTAGCCTGGCCAGACTTTAATACTATTAGCCAAGCTGCGTGGTACATAGAAATTGCGCAACTAAGTTACGGTCAATTGACCGTAACTCAATATTACCATCTCGCTTTCTCTCATCTATAATATCGCGCTCTGTGTCTGTGAGCTGTCAAACCCCCGCGTTATGTGACGCAATTTTACTTCTAAACAGCACGTTAGTAAGTACATTTAGTCTCCGTAGCCTAGCATTCAATCATTGAAGGCAAATAAATATCCTAACTAATATTACTAATGCGAAATGAGTTTGTTTGTTATGCTTTCAGTCCTAAATCGCTGAACCGACTTTGATGAATTTTGATACAGAGATAGATGATTATGATATAAGAATAATTTGGTAAGTGCTACTCCTGCCCATATATAGAAGCGACACCCTACATACATTTGAATAACAAAGCACTGCACGGACTGGGCTCGTCACTCAGAGACCTAAGATTTTAAGTCTTATAATAAATACCTCTAATAATGTCCTTCAAACCGAAACACAATAGTGCTTACACAATCCGGAGGCCCAAACCTTTCCTTTAAGGTCGGCAATGTGCCCATGATCCTATTGGTACCTGGGCGGTGGAGACCACTTACGATCAGGTGACCAACTTGCTCGTTTGCCGGCCTAGTCCTGACCACACAGTAAGACACGATTATCTTGTGTTGTAGGGATCAGGAAGTACGGGAGTCAGTGCCACGACACCCAAACGAGAAACATTTTTTTTCGGATCACAAAAACATGATCGGTGCGGGGATCGAACCCGTGACCTCACCCAGCCGGCTACTCGCCCACTGCAGGTCGAACACTGTCTGTGTAGTAGTAGTACTGACTAATCAAGTAAATGATAACCTTACGGATAACCATTGATACTGAACTCGCGTGTGTTCTTACATACATATGGATATCGATGACTTTTGGATCTTCACATATTTGTGCCAACTCCAATGTTTAATTAAGATAAACTGCGTATTAACCGACAGAATACTTACACATGTAAATAAACAGGTAATAGTAGGCATTGACGTATTTACAATCAACGTAATATTACTCTTTTTAAATTCTATTACGTACTTTGTTAAACATAATGTTGCATCCATAGACAAATTATATTTTTCTTTTGTATGTCTTCATTGTGGAAGGCATGTGTGCTTAGAGATAATGAGATACTGAATAGACTACTTTCGTCTTCAAAATAGATGTCATATTATGCACTTGAGATTACAAAAATGAAAATAAAATCTATGAGTAGAAAAAAAATAAGAAGTAGTTTAGAGAGAAACTGAAATAAGAAGTTTAACTGGTCTACTCATATCTTAGACCCAAAGCCAACCTCACCTGAACGTGGTACACTCTGCTGATTAACGGACGAGGCGATGACGAAACTTGGTTCCCGGTGCGGGTCAGACGGCGGGTGTTATGATGGGTAGGCGGACCTTGACATGAAGCCGGGATAACGCCAAGTAGAAAGTAAGATAGAGAGAGAAACATTCAAAAATATTGTTCATTAATGGTTGTGAAGGATTTCAATTGCAGAATTTCCAAATTTGTGCAAACCATCCAAGATTTCTGACATGCCTAAAGTATTAAAAAAAACCCAAACATAAAATAAAATAAAGGACCAATCATGGAGGCCGATAAAAATATTCAAATGTCGAGTGTTATTTTGAGCCAAGTGTTCGGCGAGTGACCCCGGGGCGTGCGCGACGTCCACAACAATCAATTGAAACGCTTTATCAAACACTTTCTCGGAATTTAGATAAAACGCCGCTCCAATTTTTTAATTAACAGTTTTTTTCCTTCCGATGAGGTCATTACGTGGCGCCTATTTGTAAGAAATGTAGGTTCCTTGCAGGGATGGATCTAGGAAAAAGTACAAATCGTCTTCATTTCTGTCGATAACACCGCATAATGCTGCTTTATCAATGAATTTACAAACACACATTACAACAACAAACTATATCTTTGAATCTACCTATGATATGCAAAAAGATAGGTCAAATTCTTCTCAAGTAGAGAGAATTGAAAAATATTCAAATATATATTTTGTGTTTAAATAGTATTCTGTCAACTAATGTTTTTATGACAGACTGGCACAGTTGTGTAATAATCATACTGGGTCCTATCCCCTCTTCCACTAAATCCGTCTCCGATAACATTACAACAAATAACAGGGAACTTGGCAGTTACAGAGGTGCATTTAGATAATGATGGGGTTAGAGCGCAGCCTCCGCCCCGTGCCCCCGCCCCGCCGGCCGACCGGGCCTGAGGCGACTCCGCGTGCCGGTAGCCATTATCGTTTACCAACGTACTATTACATTCTGGTAATAAAAAAAACGATGGTCAAGGTCGGGATGTGTCATTTAAAAGATATTTCTTATTGAACGTATTCGTCGATAAAAGACAACTGGTCGATGACCTTTGCTGTACAACGGTTTTAGATGAGAAAAATAATAATATCGGGTACCTTTATACTGTAATTACTACCCGACGCGACAGCTAGACATGGGCCTCTTCTGATGAAAGAGATTAGTATTATATTCCGTTTGCTTTATTGTTAATAGAAATAGGAAGAAAAACATTCAACCAAAACCATGGGGCGGTTTAGAGCCCGCGAACTGTAAAAACAAATCGCGAGTCAAATAACATCAGTTATTAATCATCAACCACGGATGACAACTTTTCATGACAACGACCGATCTGTCAACTTTCTGCGACGCTATTTGAACCCACGGCCTCACGGTTCTAGCCTTTACTACACTGCCACAAGACCAATAAGGCGATTGAGGTAACATTTTTATAACAACTTGAAACTTAAAATAGAGAACAATTTTGAGGAAATCCTCAGCCTGTTCTAATGTTATCAAAGTCGCCAGTGTTAAATCATGTTAGACACCATGAACACATTCCATACTGACAGGCCACTGGCTCAATTTGATTGATTTAGATTAATGAGATCCTCAACCGGTATGATGGCGCGGGCGCGAGCGTGGTGTATGGTACTCTTCATATTTAAATTAGTGTTGTCTATTTGTTACATATAACAGCTACTTATCTTATAGGCTATATATCCTTTACGTATTATATTTAAAAAAAACTGTCTTCTATGCGTTCGTGTATCGTTCACCCATTGAGTTTAAACTTTGTACAGCATTTGCGTTAAGGTTTCTGACATGTAAACAATGTTGGTTACACTTTATTCATTGTGTAGGCTCCAGGCACAGTCTCCTTTGGGTACCGAGAGACGTAACCGTGCAAGCAAAACTGCAGGCAAAAGCTATTCTTGACATAAAATCGTTTTATTATCATTTATAACTTACTTATTTTCGACAAAGCTATATTTTATGGAGAATCCCAGATAGACCCGGTAATCGAACTCGCAATGTATGAATACTGGTTTCACAGTCTATGGTCTATGTACCATCTAAATCACTGCGACGATTTTAAAACTATATTTAATGGAGAACAAGTACTCGTAACATGCTATTGTTGCCAGATACAAGACCATATTAAGACAAATGTTGGCACGACTATGAAGTTGCACAGCTATTGATTTATACATTGGTATGGATCTATACACTCAGCACTGTAGACCGCGTAGTACTACAAGTTAACTATTTATTATATACTGTTATGTAATCGGAAAAAATGCGATAAAACAATACTCTATTTTACCAATTATTCAAACAGCTACATTATAGCGAAAATTAACAAATCTAATATAATATGTAATTTCTAATATCCTACTATAAAAAAATATAATATTCATTACTAAAAATCGCTTCATGTCACAAAAATTTGACTCGCTATAAGCTCTAAAGTTGACAAAAAGAGCAAATAGAAAGGCAATGGACCGGTGCAGTGGTGCACACAAAAGGAGTTGATCAAGGGCGTACATAATCGATGGTGAACGGTGCAACAAGGTAAATTAAACGACACTTTTCGGTGGATAAAACACGAACGCCATAAATCGAGCGATGCTATGCCACGGCCGGCGGGGCGGCGAGCCCGCGCCACGACCAAAAAGAGTTAAGCGTTCGGGAGATCGTCCAATACAGATTACGGGGCGCAGGTGTTAAATAAAAATAATAAAATTTAACGCGGGACCAGGTTAAAAAGAAGAGTGCACGCGGCGGCGCGGCGCCGAACCACCACTTATTTCGTTCGCAACGCCCCGGACACGGACAAAAAACGACGTGTACCTCTAACCACCATAGTCATTCGCCATTGAGAGTCAATCTCATGCGGCCCTCGCACCACTAGTCCTACTATAACGCCTTATACGCGGAATCTTAACTCCGTTGGCTCGTACGATCTATCTAGATTTAATAACACGACTCGGATAACCAGGAAACTAACCGCGCCATATCGGGACACCGATAAAAAGAAACGAAAAGTTACCGTGGTCTCGTGTGGCGGACTGTATCGAGCGCAATCAAAACTGACAAATGGAGCGCTTCCGAGAAACGAATTCGACACGAGAGGTGAATGTGAAGTAAATGAAACGGTCGGCGCGGTTGTAATCTGTACACACCGCAATTACGAGATGCAAGCCCTCTGCGCACGTATGAACAAATTGCGGCAGATATCGAACGGCGCGGCGGCTGTGCTCCACAGCGAGCACACGTGCACACAACAAAATAAAGTGACGTTTCCAACCACAACGCACAAAACCACTACCAAGTTTAAATAACTGCACGTTGCTAGTAATACAGCATTCTTATAACCCATCAATGGCTCCAAGCGAATCGAAAATAACTAAAAAGTCGCCGCCTGGCCCTAACGTCATTACAAGTTCGCACGGCAGTGCGCGTCGCGTCAATGTTTAAAATGATACCAATACTATGTAATCTCATTGTAATGTCACGTTTCTTGCGTTGAACGCCGCCGGTGTAAGATTACGTCCTGTCTGTTGGCACTCGAACCACATTTAAATATACTTTAAAAATCAATGAAACGGAACGTGTGATTTCAAGACATACACGCTGTGTACTTAATGATACAGAGAATGAAAGCTTAGTTGCGACCCTTCGTGCCTCGAAGCGTTCGTTAAGCCGTCGCTCCCGGTTCTTGTCAGAACTAACAATCGTCAATCCACGTCCAATTCATATGCATGGGTGGCTTATACGTGGACTATAAGTGGCATTGATATAACACCATCAAATGTGGGAGGTTTACTATACAGGATTATTTTTGTGTACGTTTAAGGAATTCAAACTCTTTCGATAGTATATTATGGAAGGAAGTTTGGCGGATGTCGAACAAATCCTATCCTCAACAATATCCATTGCTTTTCTTAAAAATAGGCAACGCAGAATGTGTTTTTATTCTTGTGACTGTGTATTGTAAATATGTGGGCACTGGAGAGCACTTCCTATCACGTAACCCATCTGTTTTTTTCTTACATTATGCTATAAAATATACTAATGTTACTCTGCAGAAGAAGTGCCGTCCACGTCAAGGAATTTTACTATCCTTACATGAATTTTAATCACCAAACGTAACGACGTAAACGATCCATTTATCTCAAATACTTGAATGTCCCCCAAATGCATCACAAACGGAAAAAAACTCATTAAGTAAAGCTTAAGGTATCTGGAGGAATCCACACGGACGTTCCAACTCGATCACCGAACGACATTAGACGTGCGTATGTACAAAACCCACGTTTAATTAGGACTCGAGGATGAATAAATAAGAGGATTATCGCAGCATCTCGGATGTGATCCGAACATCCCTCCCCAGTCTCCCCACGCACATGCTACGGTACGATTTACGATTTGTTTCAACGCCCTTTGTAAAAACAGTACAACGCTACCCAATTTAAAACGTCGAAGGTCGGTGGAGTTAATTTAACGAAATATGTTCCATGGCGTACAAATTAATATTCATGGAATGACGAAAACAAAATAAACATTGCGGCGACATGTAGAAACCAATAGTTAATATGAATTATGCATAACATCTCACAGTAAATAATTCATTGGAATTGTAATTAGGTTTAATGTAGAAGGTACAAATACTACCGTGACGGATTTAGTCAACCTCCAGAGAAACAAACCAGCAATAAGATAAATAATTTCTAACGCCCACACGCGCCCACTTTAATCCGAGTTAAGACTAAACGAATATTTAAAAATGTCTAGTCACTTATTAGGTATATCTATAAAAGTGACATGATTGTTTAATTTAAAGCCGATCACAGACTTTGACAAATTCATGGCAACAATTTACAGGATTTTAACTAGAGTTAACTAGATAGGTCTCCCGTATGAGAGTCTGTTTGGGTGGGTACCACCGATTTGCCAATTCCTTCCGCTGAACAGCAGTAATGTTCTGGTCGAAAGGACATTGACGAGACTGAAATTACTGGGCATTTTGAGATTTAACATCTTACGTCTTGAGGTGAGCGCAGCGAAGTGTAATGCAGTGTCATGCAGTTCTTTGTTATTCAAAGTTCTGAATGGTGTTGCTAATGTTTATGAACGTGGCTGTTACTATCAGGCGGACGACCTTCTTGTCTCATCTTTCATTTGTATAAAAAAAAAATGTTACAATAGTTCTAGTACAAGTATTGATAGTTTTCGAACGATGTTTTGCTTTTTAGATCGTCAATAATAATTTTACACGAATTCGACAACCGTAAACATATTTGTTACTCTTACTAGATCTCATCATCAATATATTACGTCATCATGTCTTGTCTCTGTAATTCTAATAGCATCATATGATGCAATCTCATCCATTATATAATGGATGAGATTGGATTACAGACATAAGACATGCAATTTAGTTAGAATATACTCAATAAGTATGAATGAGTAAGCTCTTATAGTGTAATTGGAATTCGACATTATTTTTTTAGCCACGATTACGTTTTAAGCTTGGTTTAATTTCATTGATGCATCTAGCTCTAAATCTATACTCGTACCAAAGCAGTTCTCTCGTAAGCCGGGCATTCTTAACCCCAAGTACGTTCGGGTCAGACACTGTTTAAACAAGAGTATGTAAAAGAGAGAATTAAAATGGTGTGGTACGTCTATTAAATGATGGATAGTAGAGATTTCAAGTGAGTGTGCCTGCAATCGGCCACCGTAAAATCCTACGCACACTATCGGGTATCCACAAGGAAGTACTCATGTCTACAAACAGTTTCATGATCAATATATATCATATAATTATTTAATAAATATTATGAATTTAATAAACTGAGATCATTTTCTTCTAATTAATAAAATTCTGACTGATAGGCAAGGAGCACTAATAGATTTTCGATTTTAGTTGACTATCTGCCAAATCTTATGCGATTTGAACCGTCTGAACAGAATTTTAATCGAAATTTTCAACAAAATTACAGCTTTTGTTGACTCAAGTCGAATCGAGTGAACCTGATATATGCGCGTAAAATATCTGATGAATGTTTGTAAGGAAATTGCGTCATTTCTGAAGTTACAAACCGCGTAGGCTTATAGGCTTCTGAAGTAACATATTATGTTTTGTCTGATTTAAGGGTTTATTGGCCAAAGCAGGTTAACTCTAACATTTGAGAATAGTTGCGATGGTTCGAATGGACCGATCGAATGATCGCGTCCTCCAAACCACCGACAAATGAAACCAAAGCTGACGACAAGATGAAAGACCCTAATGAACAGATTAATGACATCGCACTTAGATCTGGATTTATGAGTGGATACGGTTACATTAGTGTCGACTGTCGTGTAATGGGACCGCGTACTGACAGGGATTATGACATGGATTGTCTTGTAAAGAATAGGACTTGACTTTACTGCCTGTGCAGATTATGGATGTTCAACACACGTTTTCCCAGCAAACCTATGTAATAACATAATTATGCGACTTTATATTGAAACGGGTATAATAGTGTTCATAAGCAATGCGCGCTACACAACAAAGAAACATACATTTTAATATAACGTTCTGCTCGACGGCCGCTGAATGTCTATTTTTCTGAACAGGTTCTAATTATCGACGCAAAATTACCATAGCATGAGTTCTGTTGATACATATTAAACATTTGATTTTTCCGGAAACCCCTGGACAATTTACAAACCAGTATAAACTCAGACAGCTGGAAGAATGGTAACTGTACACGGGTAACCTGATAGCGGGCAGATTATCGTCGTAGCAATAAAGCTCTGTGCGTCGGCACACCCATTCATATCGGTATTATCTCTAAATCTTCGTGCTCAGTGGTCACTGGTCACACTTAATTTCTTTGGATAAATCGTTAGTATGTTGTGGAATTCTCAAATGCCGCAATGTGAATTTATGTACATAATTAAATATTCTTGGTAGTTGGGTAGTTGTGTCCATCTTACTGAAAAGATAGCATCTATTTGTCGGAACTCGGAACCAGCAATGCATATTTTCAATAAATCTTGCAGACAGGGTCGCCTCATTGGTCTATTCAAATTTAGTGACAGCGTACTAGGGCACAGAAACCAGAGAAGAATTGAGTTCAGTCTCCAGTTCGGGTACACAATTTGTGTTTGTGTTTTCGGTCCACAAAATCACATATAAGTTGTACGTGATCACATCATGAGAGGGAAATAAGCTAAGCAAACCTAGTATGTACTAGTTGCACTTACATCTCTTCAGGCGTGAGCTTATATGTATGTTGTAACTAGTATATAAACAAATATGACGTTGAAACATAACTATATAAACAATTATGTACGAGACATTTTAATTTGTTAAACTACAAACACGCAATAATTAAAAATTAAATTAGGTGAAGTATAGTTGTAAACTCATTGAGACGTAACGTTAAAATAGCGTTAAATTCTACAAAATAATAGCGCTATTACAAATAAGGTTAGGTGTTTTAAAAGTAAACGCATAATGAAGTAAACGTTGTAAATTATATTTGGACGACAGGTGAAATTAAAATCTACAATGTTATACTTTATTTTAAATGATAAACGCTACGTTGTCCACGCAGCAAAGCAGAAAGCCGGAAAATTCACTGATCCCTGTTGTTAAGAAGAAGCAATCCCAAAGTCGCACCAAAAACATCATCGGCCTTTTGCTCGTGGCTCCGCTCGCGTGAATGTCTTTCCGGGATTAAAAGTAGTGTGTTTTAGGTCTAGCTCACGGTCTTTCTATGTCCCAAATTTGATGCAAATCTGTTCAGCCATCAAGACGAGGTTTATTAACAGACATCCAAATTTACTAAATCCACAAACACTCAAACTCACGTCCATCCAAACTTTTACGCCCACTGCGCCACGGAGGCTGAATAGTACATGGTACTGTAAGTATATATTTACAAACAGTAGGACTAATACGTGCCATGGTAAGGAAAGCCATAGGAATGCGTTACATTGTTACATAAACATCGTTGTTGGTGGAACAGCCCGTTTTAGTGGCGGGTGGGGGTAATGGCCGCGATTGTAAACTGCCAACAATACGTTCTTAGTATTTTCCGTATAGGTCAGCGACTCGTAAACAAATGTAAGTGAGATGTTGCGCCGCCGATACATTGTCGGACTTGGCCAATGTTATGTGTATGGCCATCATCATCGACGGGTCTGGCATCTAATGCGTGTATTCAACGTGTTATTATATTACCTTCTCCATAGTTGTCAGAATAACTAGCTACAATACTGCTCAATACAACTGGCATACAGTGTAAATAACATACTATTTCACCTACATGGCGCCAGTAGGCGAGTAGCCGGCTGCGAAGCGAGAGGCCGTGGGTTCGATTCCCACACCGAGACAAATGTTTAGTGTCAAGCGGGAGTGTTAACCACCCTTGTGTTCCGGTTTAAAGGACATCGAAGGTAGTAAAATTACTGCGCATCATGCAAATCAGTAAATTCATACTGCATTTTTTGAAATATACTACAGTTATGCACAGGAATACTAACTACAACTTTTGGACGGAACAAAGCAATCAAGTAGTAAATCAGCAGCACAAATAAACAAACCAACGTAAGTACAAGAGTTGAATGAAAATTAAAATCACATATATTTAGGGCCGAGAGTTATTATTAGAAATTGTTGCAATTTTAATAACCGACGCGATGACGATAATCTTCATTTTATTGACGCGCTCCGCCACACTATTTTCAATCTTACTGCACATGAAATTGAATGGTACGAGCATTGATGGAGCCAGTCAGTTTGGATTAATTGTATAATTTATCTAAATAATAAATAAATACATCCAACAGTCACATACATACTCCTGATCCCACACTAAGTTAACCAGTATGGTGGGTATCAGGAACTACGAAGGACTGGCGGTCCCACAACACCCAGACCAGAAACAAATATTTGTATCGGTGCGAGAATCGAACCCACGGCCTCTCGCTTCGTAGCCGGCTATTCACCCCCCGTGCCACGGAGGCTGTCAAATCATCAAAAACCTAAAGTATAACACTTTTTTATTTTAGTAATAAACGTGAATGAATACCACTCTGAGTTTCGAACGCTTTTAAAAGCTCGTATCATTTAAATCTTAAAATCATGGCTAGGCACAGGCATAACACAATAGAATGATTCCAAAGGTATCTATCTCGCCAACAAAAGACCTACTTATCTGCATTGAATCGGAACGCACCAATTGGAATAGGAATATCGATCTCATAAAAACTAATCCTTATGGATCTCCGCGTCTTATAGCATTTTAATGGTGTCATCCGAAACTTGAATGTCATTTCGTGTTTACAATGGTATTCTGGAATTCTTTGTTAAAGTAAAAGAGAATTTATCCTTATACATTTGATATAATGTTTCTTGTTTCTTCGAAGTAGTTGGCATCCTAAAATAATTACATGACATAAAAACTTTCCATAAAAAGTTTAATGTTGCAAAAGATACACAGATTTTTTGCATGTTGCTACTAACCGACTCACTGCTGGCGATTTTTTTTCCTTGAAATGAATGTAGGTATATGTTTAGTATATGCGTTCATCTGGATTATGCTCAATAAAAAGAATATAAATGCCATTACCTAATCTACTAAAATAATCATTAGTCAATGCTACAATAAAATGTAATAATATGTATATCGATAAATTGTATCGATTAAAACTCATACGTGACACTCCTTGTGAATGACGCTTTGATTTTTGCTTGAAACTGATAACACTTTTCACTTTTGGTAAGATAGTTAGACTCATTCATTATGTCTGGTTGCGGCAGAGAAAAGAGGAGCTTAATAAAAGAAGTATAAGCTCGACCCACCCGCAACGTTTTAATAAAAGTTTTTCTCATATCTACGCCGTCATTATTTTTTTTCACTGATTTTATGATTAATAGGTTGTGTGTACATTACTGTGTACTGTGTGTTACTATGAAAAAAGACACAAACCATTCAAATCGTTGATTGCGCGAGTAGTATTGGAAAGCAGGGTTGCAACTTGCAGTGTTCACACACACTTTTGAGATTCATTCGTCACGCGCAGGGACATCACCATGATGATAGTGTGCCCTTTATAATGGACTCTTCGATTATCTACAATCGAGATATATCGTCAGCTTGTGATTCTGTTTAAATAAATTATAAATGGGTTTGTCCCGAGTTGAGTGCAGGATTGCAACGTCATAAAATACGCTTGCCAAATATGTTTGAATGCAAATTGTAATATATATTTACCAACGGCAAAATAAGGAGAATTTTAGCATTTAAATTGTATTGATGATTTATTAAGAAACACCATTTAGCGGTTATATTTAGCTTTTCATAGGATAGCTTAAAGTACACTGTAAAAGCTCTTTTGAATTAAATGTTATAATGAAAGATTAAGGCAAATAGATCTGTTTGAAGTAATGTTCATAAGCAATATACAGTTTCGATTATTTTACACTACTTTTGCAGTTGCGACTGTGTATTTAGACAGCGATACAAATAATGGAGTCTCTTTTCTCGCGCCATTCAACGGCGCACATTATCTCATGCACCACGATCCACGCACTTGCGCTGTCAATCTTGATTGATCACTAATGAGTATCATTGAAGGAGAAATCAATCGATTTAATTGATACTAATTTTAGCGGTGCAAAGGTAGAGATGCAACGAATTTACCCACTTTTTCAACAATATTTCTGTATTCTGATGTGATACGCCGATGGTCGCCGATCGCATTATCCAGAACTCACATGAAAGACTATTCGATATGAAAATCGAGTCCGATTGACCATACAAACTATGCAGCAATTAGAACAATGTATATGAGCACTAATCGGTAATCATTCCACATAAATATTCCAGATACAGACTCAAAACCGCTAATTCTGGACTCTTTCGCATTCCCTATACTGTGAAAATCACATCATAATTCATAAAAATCATTAGTTTCTATAAAAAGGCCATAAAAGGCGGATTTACTCTATCACATAAGGCTCGCCCCCTATCACATAAGGGACGAAGATACGCTCGGCGAAATGTGGGTGTACTGGTTACACCTCTGCCTACCCCTTCGGGGATTACAGGCGTGAGTGCAATATATTTTGAATATATATTACATATAAAAAATAGAGTACATACTAGGATTAACACGTATGCTTTTAAATGACCACTTGTCTAAGTAGCTGTTGAAGAAAGCATGCACTCACTACTTGCTACAAATTATGTCAAAATGCACTCCTATTAAAATATTATGTTTTATCTATGTTAAATGAAAAATGCTATTACTCACTGAACTACCAGTGCTTAAAGATAAATGCATAGTGCAAGAGATTTAGATAAGCTGCGCTTTGTCAACCTACACACACGTTATCGACTCGATCTGTTATAAACTTTTATCCGCCACGGCCGCAGCATACGGTTATATGGCTCAATTTAAATAAATTTGAGCTTTTTGTAACGTACACGCGTCGACATAATCAGTACCGGTAAATCTTAAAAAAATGTGTTCAAAATTTGTTTGTTAGCCTGTAGAGTTATGTGTAGAGATTGGTCGGATAACGGCGAGGCAAAAATGCGCCATTTAACCTTACACTTATAAATTGGTAGACCGTAGATGATTTACATACTTTAGCGCCATCTTTCTGACCTAGTTAACATTTATTTAAATAAGATTGTCTTAAGCACAAAACAATATTGCAATTAATACAATTATTTTTAAATGAAAAATATTTGATGTTGATAATATAGTATTGATATTGTAATACGTACCTAACGTACCTATTCGTATGTAGAACGTAGAACATTCCAGAACCTCCTAACAATACTTTAGTAGTTACCACATCGCCATTCCAAATGTAACATTATTCCAATTCGAAACACATGTTAAATGACAAACACGAAAGCGTTACAACTGAACAAACAATATAAAATCAATAGAGAGAGAGAGAGAGTTATAGGAGCTTTTTACGAAATCTAACATTTTGTAAGCAAATCAGCAGAAAACTTAAAAAATATCCCCCGTCACCTATCTTGGACTAATAACTATAATAAAACAGTAGGCCCTGCTGTGTCTATATGCCCTGCTAAGTCTGTGTTAATTTGTTCGCGCATCACATAAAAACTATTAAATGTATTTCGATGACCGTTTCAGCTAACAATTATAGGCTATTAATACTACACTTTATTTCTAGAAAAATACTTTCATGGGCTCTAAGCTACAAGCAAAAGTTAGTAAAAAAATATATATAAATCCCAACAGTCACACACTAGTCCTTAATCAGGACAGGAACGTGAGATCAGGACGAGTTTACGAGTGGTAGAGCCACGCTGTAGACAATTTTGTCTACAGCATGAATGGGCCGGCTCGTCCGGGTCGTTACCACTGTCTCACAGAAAACCAGCGTAAATTAACAGCTTGCTGCTGCGTTTCGTACGGTGAGTGAGATATCCGGAGTCCTAAATCCCCCTCCCCTTCCCAATCCCTTATTATTCCTTTCCTTTAAGGTCGGCAACGCGCCCATAATTCTTTTGTATTGTGTGCGTACATGGGCGGTGGAGATCGCTTACCATCAGGTGACCCACTTGCTCGTTTGCCGGCCTATACTATAAAAAAAACGCTACATCCTAGAAAAAATACAGTTATTTCCGGTTGTGTTCATCAAAACAACTACAAGAGACTATCAGCCTTACAATACCCAGATCTGAAAAAAAACACTTGCGTAGATGACACAAGCATTCGCGTAGATGCAGGGATCGATCCCGCGGCCTCCCAGCCGGTTTTGCAACCGCTGTGCCACGGACGCTGTCGATGCCGTCCTTGGATTCGTAATTCTCATTGAATATTACGATTTGGATGCAACAATGCAGGCATTGAGCGTTTTGACACGAGCGGGCGTTATGTTTTTTTTTTATGTAATGTAATGTATGTATGTTTAGGGCTTTATGTATAGTATTATAGTGAAACAGACACGTAATGAAGAGTTTTGGGGTTCAGGGACCATCTAACTATATGCATGTCATATAGGACAAACCTACTTCCTACTACTATTATAAATGTGAAAATATTCAGCTTCGAGACTTTAAAACGTACTTGTCAATTTAAATTATTAGCGATATATTAGTATTTAATATTTTATATTATATTTTATTAAAAGAATAAATAATGAAGCCAAAAACAAGTGTTATATGGAACTACTTTAATGAAATTGATGCGAATACGGCAAAATGTAAAATGTGTGAGAAAATCATCCCCTTAACGTTTATTTACATATCTCTATTCTACTCCGCCTCTGACTTCGGCTCCGGCTCCGGCTCCGGCTCCGGCTCCGACTCCGACTCCGACTCCGACTCCAACTCCGACAAGTTAAATTTAAAAACTCCGGCTCCGACTCCGGTTCCGGTAAAACCACCTCCGTAACATCCCTGGTAGATATCTTGTTGCACAAATCATTATTTGTAAATTGTTAAACACTAACGTCGTTCAATACATGTATAAATTAAACGTTTAATATATCTTTGATATGTGGCTTATTCTTATCAGACTGTGACACAGGGAGAACTTTCACTTTTCTGTACTTTCATTTGGCGAATAAACTAAAACTTGTATTTATGTAAGTACTTTTTAATGTTATTGTAATGGCTATTGTATACCTACACTGTACTCTCTATACATTTCCCAACTATGTAGCTTAGTTTCGTTTTATAGCACAGAGGACCGAAAACTACTTGAATATAATAACATCTAATACAATATCAAGAGTTCCCTATAGAAATTGCACGTCTTCCGAATACACTTTACAAAATAGTACCCATATCTATGATCTCATTACGCCCACCTTTTAGTGGCAATAAAGGACGGAAAAGGTCGGAAGAAGATTTTTTATAATGATAATGAATGAAGGGCACTAATGGTAATTCTTACGTCACACCGCAACCCTGGAGGCGTGAGCAGAGAGATAAAATCTGTATAACGATCTACGCTTACACCCCCGCAAGTCTTGGAGAGTTAATGTACAACCATTCATCGTAAGCTTTATCGATTAATAAACTCTGTATATTATTTTTCAACAATATTGAGCAGCGTTAACTTAGCGGGACGGCTGAAATGAAAGTCACAGATTTTCTGACCTCTGCTATAAAAAAAAAATAGATACAACCAACTCCATACAAACTCCTTTCTATGTTCATCATAATTTTATCAAAGACAAGCTCATTACACCAACATCTCTATAAGACATCCAAACCATCAATAACAAATCTATAAGCATTATACATTGCATACAAAATCAAATATCTTGCCCAACATACCAACATTAACCTTTGATCCAATTAAGTCTAACTCTAAGCCGTCGTAAACATAACGGTAGGTACTTATTTGAGGGCCAAATGCCGAAATGGATGCTGGGCACAATGGGCAAACGTGGACAATGGAGTCTGAAGGTAAGATGCGGCGTCAGTTGTCGCGAGGTGTCGGACGCGAACAACAGAAAAAGTAAAAGAATACGCTGGATCGAACCGCGTTGATAGGGTTGCCTACATACAGATTATTATTCGTTAGCATTATTAGAAATTATATAGAGAAAAATTATTATCTGCTATCTAAAGCTGATTAATTTTGCTTCACTTCAAATGTGACGCTATCATAAAACTACTTTTTTGTTTGTTTGTTAGATCGAGCATCAGGCAAAAAACTACTGATTGTGATGAAAGTTCATGTGTTTAAAGGTTTCATTATTTTTAACTGTCTGAATTTTTTTATATATTTTATACCGATAGCCGATATGATCCCTAAGCCGGTGGAAATATTTTTATGAATGGAAATGTTTGGCGTATTTGTTTATTGTGTAGCGCACAGTCACCTAGGCACCCTAGGGTTCCGTTAAACATAGCGTAGCTGTGAGCTAAGGCCTTAATTCCACCACACTCTGTTAGTTAATTAAATGTCCTGTTAAATATTTTGATGGATTGTTAAGATTAATGAAGTACACTCTTGGTACACTCTGCTCATTGATGAAATCCGATCGGCAAGAGCGGAATGACTTTACCCAAAATCAGTCTTTCATGTTTTGATAGTGTAGGTAAATAGTGTAAGTGGGCCATCAATATCTTTGGTCTAAAGCCAACCTCACCTGCACTTGGTACACTCTGATTATTAAACAAGGCAATGACGAACCTTGGTTCCCGTTGCGGGGTGTGAGAGTCAAACGGCGGGTCGCCCCACATAATACCAAATCAAGCATCAAATCATGATGGGAAGGCGGACCCTAAGATTAAGCCCGCAATTTGCTTAGGGGTCTTTAATTTCCTTAATCAGCTATTAAACTTGGGAGCAGTGATTAACGTGATTATATTCGCAACAGACGATTAAATTATTGACAATAATTATTAATCTCAAATGCGTAAACAAAACAAATTGACATTTCAACCAGCAAATTGAAAAATATCCAGGTAGTATTTGAATAACACAGAGTACCATAATATTTTCAATTTGGTCGTATTTTATAACGCGCGATGTTATGTCCACATCAATGACTTTGAAACAATGACATTTTATTTTGGTTGTTTTAAAATGTGTCTGAATGTTTTGAAATTCATTTGGATAAGATTTTGATTGGTTTGTCACATTCTTGCCATGAGACTGTCAAATAAGTTAACATTTATGGATAATTTTATATTGTTAATATTACAACACTTCATGACTGACTGATGTTTCATTATAAAGAATTAGGCCTTGGTTAAATTAGGTATTTAACCTCGGTTAGATCTAAATTGAGTCTACTTTTGTTGAGTAGCCTTAAATCTGATTGAGCCAAAGTACATAATCTAAAAGTAGTTTTATGTCGCGACAATGTAACAACTAAATCGCAGAAAGTTGTGAAACGGTTCACTGTCCGGATTTCTACAGCGTCATATTTTAGGTTCTTATATGTAATAGATTTGACATTTATTATAGTTTTTGTATGTAGAAAATTCATATAGTATGTAATTTGTGATCGCGCCAAGGTTTAATTAAAAACGATCTAAAATTAATGTATTAAACATATAGACTTCGGCATAATAAAATCAGTATATTATAGAGAAATCGATATAAAGATTATTACTACAAATTATATGTTTAAATAAGCAAATTATTAAAACCCATTACGATACATTATACTACTTTTGGAATAGTTATAATGAATTTTAATATGAATCAGGTAAGTGGATAAATATTCAACGTATTATAATAGCAAACAGTCATTACTTATTCATAGAACCAGCAGCTTTGGAGTGATCTTTGACACAGAGTCAAATAAATTATCATGATATTCATGAGTCATCGACAAACAAACTTTCCACTTTGTATGGTTTATACAAACTACCAATTATCCTCTTAATTAATTAAACAACAAATACCTAAAATACCTATGTTAGTGTCAATGGACTGATTCATAACTTTAATTCAGTCACTCCGTGAGGTATTACGAGTACAATGGAATTATGTATTTAATTCAATTACGAGCCATATGCAAAGATTTGTGCAGTATAATAAAATATTACTTTAATATTGCTAATTTGATATTGAAAATTCATAGTGTCAATACGCGGAATATCGAGAGTACATCTCCCACATAGAAGTACTTTTAGAAAAAATATCGAAGAATAAAATTCCAATACACAATTTTCAAATCGAAAAATTTCTAAAAATCATAGGCGCGGCAACCCTAAACTACATATTGTTATTACAAAATGACCCATCTCAATGTCGGGAGGCTTCTTGGAACCGCCGAGAGTCTGTTCAAATTATGTACCACGTAAGCGCCTTTGAGCATTATAAGGGGCTTATTTCTGACACCTTGGATGAAACATGGCGCGGAACGAATACGCTCGCTATCTCGCTCCTTTCAATCGTTATGATGCACACAAAATTGGAAACTTAATTGGTTCTGATGAGCTTGTCGTATCACACGATTAAGGAGAATGCGGTGGAGGTAATCAGATTTTGTTTATGGCATATATTAATCAAAAGAGGATACATGTATTAAACGAACACAGAACCTCATTTGAACCGACGTAAATAAACTGGGGAGGTTCTCAATTCGACGCGTACTATATACAACGCGTTACACACAGGTGTATTTAAATTTAAGCAATGTATAGTGTACGATTTCGCATTTTATCCCCTATGGTACCAAATACATACATCATCATAGGACATAATTATAGAAATTTATTTTTTATCGAATGAGTAACATGTCGATATCGACTTTCAACTTTAGTCAACACTAAATGATAAAAGAGAAACTTCAAACTCTTTTCATTTCAACTTTGTTTTATTAAAAACATTAAAACAGTTGTCAAATGTCAATAGTTATTTGACGCAGTCAGTTCCGCAATTTCTTCACTAAAACAAGTATTATGAATTGGTATTTTGTGTCGGTGCAAATGATAATAGCTTATAAGAGGCTCGTCGACTGTATTAAGCAAAGTTCATAGATGGAAACCCGAGAATAAAGTCTTTAAAGTGCTTCTAGAAGATGGTATATTGTCACAGCACACAGGCTCTTTCGGGTGTTAATTTGTGATTAAATTACAAGTTACGGTACGTACGTCCGTAGAATTACATAAACGTTGTTCAAGTTTATTAAAAAATGAGTATATTTCAAAATAATTAATAGTGATGTGATAAATTTTATCGATCTTACTAAACGAGTGATTAAAATTAACGTGAAATTTTAGGAGGTCTCGGTTTTGAAAAGAGCCGTTTATAAGTACTTACTGTAAATTGTATGTAATGCAGCCCGGCTCTAGGGCAGGGGTTCTTACTTGTCCCATTCACGAAAAATGCCAACCATTATAATATATTTGGGAGTTTTTAAGTAATTTATCTCAAACGCTGGAGAGAGGGGCACCACTATTAATTTTCTGCCCCGGTTTAAAAAAACGTAAATCCGGGGCTGATGTAATGGCTTATGACCCTAAAATATGACCACACCTTTCTGTAACACGTTGTATAATATAAAAATATACTCGTGTGGTCATAAGTTTTGAGTCGAGTTTCACCTATACAACATTTAAAAATAAAGTAACGCTTGCTTTTGAATTTTTAAATTTCGTAGAGATGTTACAATTCAGAAAAATAGAAATTTTGAAGAACCACCTCCTTTTTTGAAGTCGGTTAAAAAGGAGTTTCTGTACGTATCCCATCTGAATCCAACAAGGATGAAAACCATGTCCCGGTTTTTTTACACGCAAAAGAATTCCAAAGCACAAGTACAGTTCATACTCTCTAGGTATTCTATAATGTAAACAAACAGTTTCATAATGATGACAAGCAACAACTATGCCTCCCCCCTCCCCCCTAGTCTGTCTTAGACTCTACTGAAGAGTTCATAATCTTAAACAAGAGTTTTTATGATCAGTAAAAAATTATATGTATATACACGGAAAATATATTTTCTGTGTAGTAATAAATAAACATAAAACTGGCGTCGTAGACGTCTGTGGAATGTGAATTAAAATAACAAAATCCATTAAGACATTTTTCTAACATGTGTATCGTTTTTTTATCTCGCTGCTAATTACGTACCTATGTGTAAATACAACGATTATTTACCAAATGTGAGCTACGTTTTGGTAAAACATAATAACATTGGAAATTTCTTGCACCTTAAACTTAAATTATGATACGTAGATGGACCAACCAAAATGTTTTCTAAGTTTATTTTTTTTCCAAAATGTTTAGAACTTTTATTTTTAGGTAATTACAGTTTATATCATTTTATATAAACTAAACCGGTTTTGTCCTTAGACCCTGCATTCTTATTCACCCCGTTTTACCGTACCTACTTTACATTTTACAACGTTCTGCTGCATTGAGTAGCAAGCCTTTGCCGGTACTGATTACGAAGAAAATAAACACCGTAGCGACATCTATGGATAAAAATGTAAACAATTTTTGTGATAAGATCAACTTAGAAAAAATATGATAAAATAAAATAATTAATTACAAATCAAAGCTACCTTCAATTAAAATAAAAGCGATAGCTATTTGTCTCATTTGGTTTTCATACTCTTCGCGAATATGCCATCGTTATAAACAAGATATCGATGGGAATGGTCGTAAAAGGGTCATGTTTATCACAATTTCATAACAAACTCCGACCAAAAATAGTATTAGCTCTCAACAGAACCACTACCAAATCGGTTTTCTGAAAGATTTACACCGATTATGATTTAAATTAAACTAAAAACGCTGAAAAAATACGTATATTCTAAATTCACACTTCAAACATCTGACTAGTGATCAGTTCGGCTCTGGAAATATACACAATACAACCACTTTATTGGCTTCATGAAAGATTTTAACATGAAAATAGATAGTTACTTACCCATTTCAAACAGAATTTCTTTCAAAAATCACTTTATCGAATTCTAAACACAGAAAAACATCACCACAAACATTACACAAAATCCGCCATTTTACTTTTTGAAAACAATGTTGCTGGTTTAAAAATATCAAGCAGTTCCAACCATAGAGTAACTTGAATATATGGGGTCCCAACTTCTATATATGTTTTATTTACGTCTCGTGGGATAAAAGCCAAAAACTAAAATGTGTTACTAATATCATTCCCTATCTTTATGGATTAAAATTCATTGGGGTAAATTTAAAACAATACAAGTTTTCATTGATACGTGAAAAACTTAAACTTAGTTTAAATTATTTTTTATTACGTCGAGTAGTGTGTACGCCTGTATCTTGGATTTTGCAATTAACTCGAGAAAACAAGCTAACAAACAAATCCATGTAAAATGTGAACTACAACGTTATACTCCCTCTACGACTACAACAAAATATATAATCTGTGACAATCAATGGTGTTGCCACAAACGTGATTGTTTTTCTTTTCCTGTCAACAGCTGTCAAATAGGTTGGATTATTGTGTCTTTTGTAAATATTTTTTAAAATCTGATATAATCTTACATTAAAAAGAAGAAAACCATTATATATGAAGTGAATTGAAAGGTGCTGTACCTGTTTCATATAATCTATTTCATATTTCAGCTTCAAAATGGTACAGCGGCTTACGTTCAGACGACGTTTGTCGTACAACACTAAGTCAAACCAAAGGAGAATGTGAGTATATTTTAATTAAACTCTCAGTACAAGAAATAAAACGTAGCTCTGAACACTAAGTAATACATTGGAAATATAATTTACTATACTCAAAACGAATTCCTAAATTGATGTTTTGAGGTTAGACGGTAACTATGTAAACTAGCTATTGCTAAATTCAGCAAATTTTCATGAATTTTCTATCATTCATTAAATTAAACATGCCTAAAATCACATGTTAAACTAAATTTCGCAGTGATAACTCGACATTTACTTCCTAAAATGAAAACTTTGTATTTTACACCACTGAAGGATATTGTATTCACATTTTGTTTGTTCTGCAAAGTTGAATGCTCAGTGAAATAATAATATAAAATAATAAGCTCAGTGAACTACAATTTTAGACACTAGTTCACTGAGCTTATATATATATACAATTCTAGCAAAACTAAAGCAAAGGCTTAAGCAATATGCAAAAAACACCAATCCTGCAATAATCTAGTTTTCTGGTCATCTGCAATCAGTCATAAATAGATCACTATCGGCAGTTTTGTTTTTCTTAATATTATAGGTTCCACAATAATGAAGTCACTGATTTCATTGTATTTTTATAACATATCCATAAACCCCACTGATGCTGTTTAACATCTTTTGATAACCCATAAAACACATGAAAGTGATGTTGCACTAAATATAATTAGTTTTTAAAATCATAAAGTTATGAAAGGCCGAGCAATGAAATTATGATGAATACATACTAAATGTGTCTTAGGAGTAGTAAATAAAGCATGTGAAGCTGAAATAAACAATGACTACATTGATCATCACACACATCACAGTGTGGAATAACTTAAGTGTTTTCCGTGACAATTAGATTTAAAAAAGTGTTTAATTATGTATATTTGTTTCTAGTAATGTTCAAAAATTATTTTAATCAAAAAAAAAAAAGAAAGGTACAAAATAAACATTATTTCTGATCTTATAACCTCTTAAACAAGTCTTCTGCAGAATGCCTTTGGTCTATAAATATTATTGTGAAACATTCATACACATTTGATATTTGGTCAGTAACAAAAACCATGGAAATAATAATAATAAGATCACATAAGTACTACAATCTGTATGGACATCAGGCTAATTCAAGTAAATTTTTTCTACATAGACCGACATTGTCATTGCTGTGTGCACATTATATTGTAAAGTATGTTGAAGCATTGCACTAAATATTGGCATGCAACGCCAATGCAAGATATTACAATAATATCCATAATCCAAAACAAATTGGTAAACCATTTCAGTGAAATATAACAACATTGCCAAAGCTCTATTTATATAGAGATTTTCAAGTACAACACAAGCGAGAATATCACAGAAAACTTTATGTGGATGTGTCAAAGATCCTAGTGAATGGCAGTTGTCTGTTCAATTCTTGCCTTGGATGTGTAATAAACTTTGATCTAAATTAGAATTTATTTCTTTTCAATTACAGAGTAAGGACACCAGGTGGCCGTCTGGTTTACCAGTATGTCAAGAAACCCAAGAAGATCCCGAGATGTGGCCAGTGCAAGAGCAAACTGCGTGGTATCCAGCCCGCCAGGCCTGCCGAGCGTTCTCGCCTGTGTTATCGCAAGAAGACCGTCAAGCGAGTGTATGGAGGTGTCCTCTGCCACAAGTGTGTGAAACAGCGCATTGTCAGAGCCTTCCTCATTGAAGAACAAAAGATCGTCAAGGTCCTCAAGGCGCAGCAGGCCAGCGTTAAAACCGGCAAAAAGAGCGCCAAGTAGATGATAGGGATTAATAAAAAAATTATAAAATCTTCTTTGTTTTTATTTATGTTAATTATTGTTTTTGCAAAAAATTACCTTAAGAAAAATCAAAACGTAATTTTTTTTATGAGACGAGTCAGTGGCGCATTGGGCGTGGATCCGGTTGTTAAGCGAGAGGCCATATGTTGCAGATTAACGCCCGATTTCTTAAATTCTGATCAATGTTAAATCTCATAGATAGATTTAGTATAGATGGTTTTATACTACATCTGAGGCACAGAGTATTTAATTTCATGCCTTGGGGCTTACGTAAATTTTATTTTGTGAATGAGACCAAGCCGTTGAGTATTATTTATGTTCATGCTTGTATGCCCGAAAGGGTAGGGAGAGGTACAACCAGTGCACTCACGGTTAACGGTTTGCCGAGGATATTTCCATTTTAGGAAATATTCATATACACGGTTTCCGTGAAGCAACGCAATAAATTCTAGGATTAGGATTAACATTATATTCAGACTGATTTTCTGAAGAGTTTGATCAAATTATGTTATCTAGAACGATAGCTCTCTTATTAATCTGGCAAAAATACGACTCCACTTACACATGATGGAAAGGTAAAAGTAACACTCATACATGCAACAAAAATTAATAAACGTTAAAAACCTACTTTATTTCATAAAAGTTAATAGTCCAGGTTCCACGGGCCATTTTTGCACTTGATTACTATCAAGCTAATTTTCCGTGAGTAGCTTCATTTTGATGAGACGCCCAACAATTACCTGTACGCAAACTCTGATTGTGGTAGCTAACAGAGGTAGCAAGGATAAAATATGTCGATTTGATGATTCTAAAAAATGTATTACTAACTGGCTTTTTTTTGTTAAATCTCAAGATAATTATCTAAATTACTAGAAAAAATATTTGTCCTGCAAAATGTATGGTTTGATCAAAGAGTCCCCCCCTTCCAATATGTATCGATAACGAAGTCATTAAAAATTATTACTAACCAGCTGTTTTTTTTTACTTAGTTAATATTTATATAATTTAACAGTCATATTGTCATATAAATTGCGTGATACGTTATCGCGGTGCTACAATTCAATACATATTTTAAATTCATGAAATTAAAATAAATGTATTTTCTGTATTTTGGTACCCAAGGAAGGTCACAGAAAGAGAGGTAGACCCCAAAAAAGATGGGATGATGACATAAGACAGGTTGCTGGAACAGCATGGAGTAGAGAAGCCAGAGAGAGAACAGAATGGAGAAGGTTGGAGGAGGCCTTTGCCAATTGGCAAACGGACATACAAAAAATAAGCAAACGCCCAAATACACTATTAAATACCATATAATAATATGTCCGATCAGAGGCTATAATATAATATATTTTGCTACTACAGCTGAGTCACACCGGTACGCATGCGCAGAGCATTGCTTACTGCGTATTAGGTATCCCACGTTAGTGTCGACCAAAGAGAATATAACTATAAAACGTATCTTATAAGTTATATCCATTGATATATTACCTAAAGATGGAGCCATTATTGTACTTCCTAAAGTGAAAGCGAGATCGCGAGATACCAAACATTGGTAAAAGAGAGAGAGACAAAAGGCTTATTTTTTGTCCCCGTCGTTATTTTGTTTGTCAATAAGTCAGATTCATTTGTTTGTCATATTGTCAGTCGGTTGGTTTGAAATTTTATTCAATAAGTTTTGCGAGCTAATAAAGGAATTGAAGTCGCTTAAAGTAAATATACACATTGATTGACAAAAAAAGAATCGTGGGGTGTAGTGTGCTAAGCTGTAAAAGCCGTAGTTATCGAAAAATTGCCGGCATAACCTTTCACTCGTAAGTAGTTGAAAATGTTACTATTTTCCTGTTGTAATGTCATGTGATGTAAAAATTTGTAAACTCTGAATAAATATTTAGCATCGAATCCATTAGGAATATAGATTAATAGAGTATTTTTACTCAAAAATTAAAATCATTTATAGGTTTGGTGCTGCCAGGTTGTAAATTTTATTTACCCAGATTTATTCAAATAATGTTTTATTCTACTATTTCAGGTATTTCAATGTAGGTTGAATTGGGAGCCTGCAAAATATACCAAAATTTGCTATGAACATTTTAGTGAAAGATCACCTATGTAAAAAAATATTGTTACATGCAGAAGCAGTGCCAACAAAACTTAAGACATGTGAGTATATATTATTTAAGTTATTGACCGCTACCCCGATTTTGTTGGTATTGTGATTGCACTCTGAGCAATGTCAAGGTCTTAGGTTTGATTCCCAGCCATACTCATACTCATACTCCTTTATTCGTAATAAAATTACATGTCAAACAAAAATACAAATCAATTCATAAATATTAAAAATTACAAATGGAATTAATTAATAATACATGGCTAATAATAGTAGAAATTTCATTATTTCAGTCAAAGAATTCCTCTACACTGTAAAACGCCTTCTCGACGAGCCAGGTTTTTAACTTTTTTTTAAAGCAGGGTAGACTGGGGGCCACTTTAATGTGGTTGGGAAGCCGGTTGTAGATGGCAGGGCCCATAACATGCGTAATCTTATCAGACTTAGCAAGTCTATGAGCGACAACGGCCAGTTTCTTTGCGCCACGGGTGTTAATATTGTGACTACTTATTTACTCTCGAGTTTTGAAATCAGAGAGCGTTTGCCTGGTGGTTAGTGCAACCTGGAATATAACTAGAGAGGGCAGCAGGGAAATATATGTAACGTAGCAACATTTCAAAAAATCTAGCTGTCTCATGTGCGGTCACGCTATGGCTCTATCTATAGGTAATATATCAATGCTTATATCTCTCATCTCACCTATCATCTCTTATGTAGTCCCGTCCGACTACATACAAACTTTTTAAAAACATCCTGTTTAAGAATAGTTCCATTCCAACCAACTTAAAAAAACCTACCATTCCTACCAAACAGTTGTCAGCTACAATAATAGAGACGATCTGTGTCTACTATTGTCTATCTTTAAAGAGTAGATTGAAATATCGATATCGGTATATAAATATGGATACGGTCGGCCAGACCCTATTTTATTCAGGATTTAGATTATTTAATAAACCAAACAATAAGTACGTGCAATATTATTTTTTATTTGAATTATAAGATCAGAGTGAAGTTTCACAAATAACAGTATACATATTAATTAATAATCATATTTTAATAATATTTTCAAAGGAACTAAATGTAGTCAATATAACACATTAGATGACTAAAAATAAAAAAGATTTACTTGTAAACAACGAACGTAGGAATGGCACGTTTTTACCCGACTTATTGCAGTCGTGTTTTGGATTTTGTTATGTCCCTCTTTTCAAAGTGATATCTGCATGCATAGCGTAAACCATACAACCACATAGCTAGCCAGGTATAACAAATCCTCTGATGTCCGATGATTAACACCACTTTCTTTGTATACTACAATAATTGCAAAACGTATAGATTCGTCATATAAGTGCATTTAATTATTATTATTTAATTATAGTGAATAATAAATAATGACAATATTGAATGTGAATGGTACAGTTGGGAGGGGAAGGCCTCGGCGAACTTTCATAGATCAAGTTGGAGCTATTCTCGAGAAAGGCCAGGTCAGGAGTACCCTAAACCGACGTGCATGTATGAAAAATTTAATGAGGGTGAATGAGGCCAGAGGTATGCAAAGACCGTAGCAAATGGAAATCCGTTGTCTGCCTACCCCTATGGGAAACAAGCGTGAGTCTATGTATGTATGTATTTAATTATTATTGGATAAAAATGATGTTTTCACTGTATCTTATGTTACAAATAGGAAAACAAAAAAATGACAATTCTTGTCGGACTTGTAATACATACCTGTTTTCTTGTAGGACATTGTTTCATTTAGGCAGAGAACACACTAACCTATTATGTAATATTTTAGTCCTACAGTTAGTAATGAGAAAATGGTCTTGTGGTATTAACAATTTCTGAGCGTAGGACCGGGAAAACGTACCATGCAATTTGTAGGACAATATGACTGTTAAGTTATATAAATATTAACTAAGTAAACAACAAAAAAATCAACTGGTTAGTAATCATTTTTGATGACCTCGTTATCGATACATATTGGAAGGGGGGGACTCTTTGATCATACCACACATTTTGTAGGACAAATATGTTTTCGAATAATTTAGATAATTATCTTGAGATTTAACAAAAAAAAGCCAGTTAAATAAATTATTTTTTTAGAATCATTTAATCGACATATTTTATCCTTGCTGCCTCTGTTAGCTACCACAATCAGAGTTTGCGTACAGGTAATTGTTGGGCGTCTCATCAAAATGAAGCTACTCACGGAAAATTAGATTGATAGTAATCAAGTGCAAAAATGGCCCGTGGAACCTGGACTATAATGTAAACATAATTATTAAATTTCTTATTCCAGATAAGACGTTCTGCACCGCACAAAAAATAGACGTATTAAGTGTCAACTAGAGATTTTATGATTAATGAACGAGCTGCACAGATTTTTATAGCCCTGCCCCCTTGCACAGAGTTTTGGTGGGGTAATTTTTTTGCTTGAGTGACGTTTCTTGTCATTTTATTTCCATGGAAGTTTACAATACAAATAATTAATTCAAAATTTCAAATGCCAACACTGGCCTTAATTTGTCAATTCACAATTGTCATTTCCCATTTGAGACTTGACTTTGAGAAAATTCTCAATATTGTGAAATAAACTCCTGCTCAACAGGACTATTTATTTTAATATTATAAACTTCTGTGATATAGTTTTAGTGCTAATATTATACATTAAATAAATAATCATGTCGAACCCATGGAAAAAAGTTGCCGCACCCGTCGATGTGCAAAACCTCTCAGATATTATGTCAGAAGAATTGGCTCGAGGTCTCCAGGTTAAGGAAGAGATCAAGTTTGCTGAACAGTTGTCCGATCAACACGTGACTAATTCAACTGATATATCACCGGAGTTATTAAAGGATATCGAGGAATCTAACGCTAAAGAGTATTGCAATTCTGACGCGATCATTGCAAAAGTGTTGCAATGTCAGTTCGACAAAGAATACGACGAAGAGATCAAGATGGTGGAGAAAAAGCTCAATGGAGAGGCGAAAGTGTCGGTTTCTTACGACAACTACCGCAACGTGCCGTCGCATTTGGTATACGATTCCGATTCAGAAGGGGAAATCGTGGAAAAGAAGGATTGGGATCGTTTCGAGACCAATGAGAAAGAATTTGCCAGCCTACCAAAGCGCGGGTACATTATGAAAGATGGTAAGATGATCACGAAACACGACAGCGTTATTAGTGGACGTCGAAATGCGTGTAAAGTGATGGCTTTCCCACCTGAGGTATGTACTGGTGATGGTGCAGGGTTCGACATGAAGCTCTCCAACACTGTGTTCAATCATTTGAGAGAGCAGACGAGGTATCATAATACCCGAAAACATAAAATGTTGGACAGGAAGGAAAGCCAGGCTACTGCTGAAATGGGTCTGGACGAGCCGACCAGGCTTATTTTATTTAAGCTTATCAATAATGGTATGTTGGAAGACATCAACGGAGTAATCTCAACAGGTAAAGAATCTGTTGTACTTCATGCTAATGGGGACACTTCGTTCCCAGACCTTGTAGTTCCTAAAGAATGTGCAATAAAGATATTTAAAACAACACTGAATGAGTTTAAAACTAGAGATAAGTATATTGAAGCTGATTATCGGTTTAAGGATCGGTTTTCAAAGCAGAATCCCCGTAAGATTGTCCATATGTGGGCAGAGAAAGAAATGCATAATATGATGAGACTGCAGAAGATTGGACTCAACTGTCCTGAAATGGTGTGCTTGAAGAAACATGTACTTGTAATGTCATTCATTGGGAGGGACAATAAACCTGCACCAAAACTGAGGGATGTGATCCTGAAGCCTGAGAAATGGGAGAGTGTGTACCGTGAGGTGGTGGAAGCCATGCATAAGATGTATAATGTGGGCCACATCATCCATGCTGACTTATCAGAGTACAACATCCTCTGGTGGGACAACAAATGCTGGTTCATCGATGTGTCCCAGTCTGTGCAACCTGATCATCCCAATGGTTTGGAATTTTTGCTCAGAGATTGCCGTAACATTGCCAATGTAAGTATACAAAAATTAGCTTATTATGTGTAGGCAATGTAAAAAAGATACACTTTAAATTTTGAAAACATCTGCACCTCAACATTTAATTTACACATAAGCCAACAAGTCTGATACAATACATATATAATTACATAATAAAGAATAATAATATGAGTACTACATTGATGACTAATTCCACACACATTACACAATGTACAATGACTAAGCGTTTGTTTATAGTTGTGAAACTAGTGAATCTACCTATTACAGCATACCTACTTTTAATCTGTATGTAGTGGCACTATAATAAACAGTAACTAATGTAATTAATGTATGTACCTTAAAATTGGATAATTATTTTAATATGTAACTAGCTTTTATTCACGGATCTACCCTCGTCAATGCCTTTATCCAGACTAACTCCAGCTCTTTGAAAGCATTTCACTCCCTGAGGTATACGCGATTTTCGAAAAATTGCGAATTACTTATTTGTTATTTTTTTTAGGAGTACTCCTACATAATTCCGAGTCAAAATGGCAGAATTTTCAAAACTCCCTTCTTAGTGCTCACTTACGTCATTAAAAGGAACCATTGTGCAAATTTTCATGCTTCTAGACCCAGTGGTTTTGACTGTGTTGATCAGTCAATCACATCATTCAGTTTCTTCTTTTGTATGTATAGATTACCAAATTACAGTCTCTTTAACACTATATTACTTCACTTTTTCAGTTCTTTGAAAAGAAGGGGGTTGTAGATACAAAACCTGGTGAAGACCTATTCAAGTCTATCACAGGGTTTGATGAAGTTGATGTTAACATGCTGGAAGGTGTCCACACTACCTACAACTCTCTGGCATGCCGGTTTGAAATTGCTCCAGATGACAACAGGAATGTCAGCTATCCATTTGAATACTGCTGGCAGAAAACTAATGAGAGTAAACCCAAGAGTGATGAAAGTGATGATGAAGATGAATTTGAGGAAATGTGGATGCATTCCATCCAGAATAAGGCTGTAGATACTGCAGCTGATTTTGGTAATGAGGTGAAACTGCCTGCTGTGCCTGACACTGCCATGGATTGTGTCAAGATGATTGACAAAAAAGTAAATTTTGGCAATGAATTGAAACTCGTCAATCCAAGAGATGGCGAAAGTAGTAGTAGCGGTGTTGACAAGAAATCTTAAATGTATTCAGTAGAAATTGTGGCTAATAAGTATTAAATTGGTGTTCAAGAAAAAGACAAAAAAAGTATCAACATGTATACATTTTTTAATATTCACGCATATTTTTTCTATCGATATGCAGGTGTATCTTAATAAAAGGTGAAATCTTTTGTATAGTTTTATTCATACATTTTTAAATAAATATTAATAGTAAGTATTGGAATCATATAGCAGACGATTATTATCTCACGAGATGAAAACTTAATTCCACATACTAATTGGCAGTGAAGAGCCATTCCATCCACATTCTTTATACACTGTCCAGTATCACATTATTATTCTTAATTAATTTTTATCACGTTATGTTAGCGATAGTTGTTCTAATCGTTGTTCAGTTATGATCTTCTGCAGCATCTCGACTTGGTGTGAAGTAAGTAAATGTTTCGTATCTGCCACAACAGTCACGAGTGACTGGGAGTCACCGAGCCCATGACTCACGATTATAGACTGGAGCTTCAAACGAAGATCTGTGTTGAACGGGATTACTGAAAATATATCAAATATGATTATTAATGTTGTACAACTAACTGACAGCCTTCGTGACGCAGTGGGCGAGTAGCCGGCTGTGAAACGAGAGGCTGCGGGTTCGAACCCCGCACCAATACAAGATATTTTTATAATCCACAAATATTTGTTTCGGGTCGGAGTGTCCCCCAGAAGGGTGACGTCAAGCAAGCGGCCGGTCGTAAAAAGTACAAGCCAAATCATTGTGTAACTGTTTAATAGCATGTTAGGATGAGACCAGGCGGAGGTACAATGTTGTACAATTAACATTATATTAAACTAGCTTTTGCTCGCGGCTCCGCCCGCGTGGGTACATATATAAATCATCCGGACAAAATTGTCTTAACGGCAGTTTCAATAAACTATCTTAGTTTCTTTCTCAGGATAGACCGCCCAAATGAGCCAATCAAAATACAGTGTGCGTGGTCAAGCGTTCAAACGACTACGGCCTTTTTCAATAAACTATCTTAGTTTGGTTAACCAGATAGATCTCAGAAATAAACCTATCAAACTAAGTAATTTGAACGCGTGATCTTCACACTGTATTTTGATTGTCTTGCTATCCATCGAAATAGTTGACAAGAAACGTAACTTAAACAAAAAAAATAACCACACCACCACTCTATGTAAGGTGGCGGGGATATAAAAGTCTGTACAGCTCGTTCTTTCATAAATTCATAAAAATGCGTTCATGATCTCTAGCTTACACTTAGTACGTCAAATTTTTTGCGCGGTGCAGAACGTCGTATCTCGATCTAGAAATTAATATTTAGAGTAACTTTTATGAAATAATGTTGATTTTGAACGTTCACTACTTTTTGTTGCATGAGTACGTATGTGAAGCCGTATTTTTGGCAGATTCATGTGAGAGACTAGTCATCTTATTTCGATGGTGCTATCTATCCGGTGAATCTAACAAAGATAGTTTTCTGATAATGGCCGTTAGTTTTATTGGTTGATTTCCGGCATCTATCTGGATAGTCAAACAAAGATCGTTTATTGAAAATGGCCGTCAATGGTTACGAGGACTTAGCGGATAAACAAATAAACGCGGAAAGCTACTTTGTTTTATACTGTGTATAGATTGTAATGTTATTGTACCTATGTTATGTAACATGGCACAAGCATATCGCGCATAAATTCATAGTTTTCGAGAATTATATTCGCAAGGGCACATGCTTTTGCTACCATTGATTCGTCCCACACCCACAAGGGTTCGACTACCGCAGAGGAGCTAAGGAGCTGTTGGCTTGCCTACCAATGTTTCATATACTATAATACTAGACTATAATAGAACCAAAATTAACATACCTACTGTTTTAACAATAAAATACTTGATACACTTTATTTTATTAAATCAGTTAAACTCTTAAAACCTAAAGGAAATCGCCGTTACTTTTTTTTTTGTTTGTTTGTTCCATAAGGAACTGGCTAAGATCAGAGACCATGCTGCCAAGTCATTAGTTATATCTTTTCTTATATTCCAAGAACGATGAAACAGGGGTGTGGCCGATTTCAAGGTCTTGCTGGAGTTTTGGTGATAATTCCTTTCAGCTCAATGCTTCTTAGACGACTTTCTACAAGCGAATCGAAAGCACAAGATTGACAATACCCTTGATCAAAAATCACCTAAATCCACTTATTTCAATGTTTCCATACACTATTCATCATCGTTGATGATTATTGCACAAAACCACACCACTTTTATACAACAAACACAACTTTAAACCAGTTTAAGAAATAATTAAAACAAGAGAGCCACCGCACTGTAAGAATTCCCGCCAAAACTCCGAAATCGCCGTTACATCGAATGTTGAACTAACTTTTTAAATTGGCTCTCCTGGCTAAAGGTAATTTAATCCTACAAGTTACTTGTAACTTGTAACATATACTAAACATGTGTAGGTAGTCAAACACATGTATAGGATTTGATTACTTTTGTTTTATACATCTCTCCCCTATACTATATGTATAGTTTACACTTTAAAAACAACTTACTTTCACTATCATTGTCATTCATCAAATCATTAAACAGTTGGTTAAGTGAAGCCGGTTTGTTATCATCTGTAGGTTTGGTCAGAAGTGTAAGTAGTATTCTGCTTACTTGCGTTCTGAGGAAAATAATATTTACGTACATACATAGACTCACGCCTGTTTCCCATAGGGGTAGGCAAAGACAACGTATTTCCACTTTGATTTGCTACGATCCTTGCATACCTCTTTGGCCTCATTCACTCATAAATTTTTCATACATGCACGTCGGTAAACAATAATTAATTTCAGCATAATACATCGACATCGAGTATATCGTCTAGAGCAGTAGTAGTATGCTCACGAGACGCATGCGGTTCTTTGGCTCTTGAAAGCAGCCACAAGTAAAAATGTAGTGTGCTTGGTTCCCCAAATTAATTCGAAACCATAAAGAATATATAGCGAAAATTAATATAAGTACCTAATTTAGTACTTATTGGATTAATTAGCATCCGCATTCATTGTTAGCATGCGAAGTCTCATTTCGCAAATGAAATACAGTTGTGAAATTATGTGAATTATGAATTCATTAATCGCTTCGTAATTCGTGTATCAGCGCGTCGCAGCAACATACGATCCCCTTCCCACCCGCGGGAACACTAAATTATTATGTCATATCAGTAAATTTCATTAGCACGAGTGATTAGCGTGCTGAGAGTTAAGACACGAGAATTCACATGCTAATTAAATTAAACCGTAATACCTACCTACTATACAGTATGTAACGAAAACCCTGTCGGCCCTTTCTAGGTCGCGAAGATAAACATATAGACAGGCTTAATGAAAATAGTTAAATTAAAAAAATAATAAACAGAAGCGAGATATTATCCTTACTCAGGTAGCTTAGAAAAATGTTGTAAAAACATATTTAAAAAAAAATATTTTCATCTGAAAACTAATGTACAGCTAATTTATGTTACGTATTGACGAAACCGGGTGCACACGCGGCGCGGCGCGTTTAATGCACGTAGACGCCGCAACTTGCTATCTCGCTCTGGCTTCGAGACATCGCTCATGCAGAAGTAAACAATCGAAATACGGTTCACAAACAATAAAATAATTAAAGTTAAATATTCAATATGATTATTTTTATAGTCCCATTTCGCCAGTTATTTCATTACGTTTGAATATCGATTCTGATATCGCCCAACAGGGTTTTTGTTACATATTGTATATTAAACCTATATGTAAGTACATTAATTTTTGCTCGGAAAAGAAATTTCAACGATTTTATTATTCATATTTGGCTCACATAAATAATGAGTATGCCAAACCCTGGTATAGATTACTCTCACACGTTTACATCAGGTATGACAATACTTGCTTAGAATAAATCTAAATAAGGATTGTATGTCAGAGAGATTGATCATGCCACCGGTCATAAAATCATGAGCCAAAACTTTTCTGCTAAACACATCAAACAACATCAACATTAATAAAATATATAAAGAAATATTATATTTGGATTAGAGCTGTGGCGGTACGCAGCGTGCACCGCACAATGCAATGTCAACCGATCCTGAATCGCGCTAGGAAAGTTTGCGCGACGGTTAGTATATATACAAGTTCCGAACATCAACCATCAGAGGGGCCGCGGCCGGTCAGGTACAACATCTGCCTGACTGAAGATCTCCCCTTTGTTAAAGGAACATTTGCAACCCGTTCCTCTACAGAGCAATAATATTATAGTGTTGTTATGAGTACTATAAGCGTAAAATAACTTGTCCAGCCTGAAGTGAGTCCTTCACTATAAAAATAAATAATCTATGTGTTTATTATTCTTAGGTCATTGCAACTATTATATTATATTCAGAGACTGAAGGATGGTGGGGGGGCATAGAGGGCTATGTGAAGTTACTAACTTCAGCATGGCCAAGTTATTCTACATATTAGACTTGTTCATATTTGATGTTTTCTCAGACAATAGTCCCATTCCTTTAAAATCAAAATAACTTACTCAGCTAACAGATCCTCTGGCAAGTTGAATTTACTGTCACACAATTTATTTGCTGTCTCTAATGCATTAACATATTTTTCTGGAAAACACAAACATGATTATGTTTAGTATCATAAGGTAAGGTTATGAATATATTTCTGTAATACCACTAAATGGTGGTACAGATCCAGGAGGGGCAATGCTAAGTTACCTCACTTTCATTATTAAATGGTAGAGCCACACTACACATTTTTGTTTACAGCCTCAATGGGTTACTACGCCATTATTACCACTGCCTCATTTATCAGATGTAAAGTAACAGCCTGATGTTGCATTTCGTACAATTAGTGAGATATCAGGAGGCCCAAATAATCTGTTTTATACAAAAGTGAGACATTAGGAGGCCCAAATCCTTCCTCCTCTTCCCAATCCGCCTCCATGATCCTCCTGTTATAGTGGGTGGTAAAGGGCAGTAGAATATACTTACCATCAAGTGACTTGATTGCCTCGGTGGCACAGTTGTAATGCGTACGCTTTGCGACTTAGCTGACGCTGCGGTCTTAGGTTCGATCCCCGGGTCAGGTAAAAGTGATATTGGGTTTATCTATTACTAAATGCTCAGTATTAACTCGGTGTCTGGAATTGTACACAGTATGGCAATAGGCTCGCCCCCAATCACATCATGGGACGGAGATACACTCAGCAAAAGTGGGTGTACTGGTTACACCTCTGCCTACCCCTTTGGGGATTATCAGGCGTGAGTGCGTATGTATGTATATGACACACTTGCTTGTCTGCCACCATCGGCCATAAAAAAAACAAACATTGTTTTCCACTTTAGTAAAATTCTTCCATATCTGACTGAATGAGTAATAAATACTTATAAATTGTCTTACACACCACAATCTATCTGCAAATTAAGTAGATTCTTCAAGCATATAATCTTCATGGTGCTATCCTCAACCATATCTAAAGCTTGTTCATAATAAGATGCTGCCTCTAGCTTTTTGTTGAGATACACAAGATCATTGGATAGTTCTAACAATATAGAGGTACGTAGAAGTGACTTCTCTGGGTATTTGTTCATTGCTTGAATAAAACATCCTATGGCTGCCTGGAAACACAGTATTATGAACAATAACAACCAGAGTATGGTGTTCTTAATTAAAAATAAATAGTCAAAATGGTAACATAAATAATTTATGTAGGCTAGATTTTTATGTACTGTTGCATATAAGCTTGAACAACAATGTCCCAATATTTCACTTCTTTTGTTTGTAACAAAACTAATAATTTACAAATATAACAAAATTTATGTAAGACATAAAATTGTTTATTTAAACATACTTCTTGCTCATAGGGCATCGAATTTTACAAATAACAAAAACGAATGTTAATACCAATAGTACCTCCAAATTCTCTCTCTCAGGACTATAAGACCTCAATGCCCATAGCTTTTTCTCAGCCTTCATGAACTGCCGAGCTGCTGTCAAGTAATGTTCAGCTTCACCCAGGAAGTTTCCAGCAGAGGCCTCGCATTTTGCAGCCCCCACATAGCAGTGTCCTGCAAATGTAGGCTGGTCAGAATGTTCACACTGTATGGCTAGGCCTATGAACTCATTTGTGGCCTCGGAAATATTGGGTTTCCTCATGAAGCGTCTGAAAAATTATGGAATAGGTTCAAGTTGTGTAGTTAATAATCACAGGTAATATGGCACATACATAGATTTGTATACCTACAAAAACCAAGCATGACAATTTTCACTACATAGTCATTGCGGTGTGCATAGATTTTATAATAAGCATTGCCACATTTAACTAAACATTAAAAAAGTTAATCGAGGAAAAATGCTCATTCTAGAATACAATCACTACATGCCTTATTTACTCACATCAAAAGTCATATAAAGAAATCGGAAAATTAAGTAAACAATGAAAATTAAACTCACTTCTTCAGTTTAGTATTTATATTCATGTATTGTTCAGCAAAACTAGCACTCAAATCTGTAGACATGTCTAGGTCCCAACTATTATCGTAATTATAACAAAGTACTCTGTGATCGTAATTACAACATAACACAATATTTTCAGCTAGGGCAAATCACCACAGAGTACTTTATATATACGGACACACGCATATGAGTTTGACTACCGTCTTATTTATTTATTTCTTACTTTCCACAACTATACTTTAAGTCTGTGGAGTCTACTCAAAGCTACTGAGATCAGTATTTATTTTTTATCGCCATTTCGGTGTTTTTTTATTTGTAATCCGTAGAATTCTGCTTGTTGCTGACAGTTTTAAATGAGTATTACACAGACTACTATAGAGATGCTACGCAGAGTATTATATTCTTTGGTTTAAATTTTTTGACATTTCAGATATAATAAACCTTTTTTGTTGACTATGAATGATTCTAGTGGAATTATTCGACTCATTCGAATCCTTTACAAAAATTTGTGACTAACTTGATACATACATGACTCTGACTGGACTGAATACTACTACTTCCCATATATTCAAGTTACTCTTCTACGGCGCGGCGTGGCGTTGATTCATCTTCTAATCTAACATCGTTAGTTGTACAAAAGGTTTGTTATATCTGACAAAGTGGGGATACCTGATTAAAAAAAAATCCGTTTCTATTATGTGGAACTTTGACAATTTGATAGTAAAAAAATCTAAAAAAAAATAAACATTCTTGTTAAAAAGTGTCAGATACATTTTTATCTTTTATGTATAGTCTCCAATTAAACAAGCACTAGTGTTCCTTTCTTGTTAAGATGCCCGACGTCGGTGTAGTTAGATTATAATACTGATAATTTAAATGAATTCTTCATATTATTCGCCTATTTTTTTACGATATAAATTATTCTTCGAAGTGTATAGTAAATATGCATAAATAAATATTATTTATAATAATGTACACATCGACAATAAAATAGAACGTAAATAATCTGTCAAACTGTCAAGTGAAATACTTTGACGTGTCGTACTTTTGGTGAAATCAGTAAATAGTGTTTTTTAGAAATAAGTCATGTGTTCTCAATAAATTAAAGTGTGCATTTCATAAATAGGAGCTATTTTAAAATATATAAAATGGATTTTCTTAAAAGCGGTCTCAAGACTGTGCTGGGCGCACCAGAACAGGGGTACCAGCCGTCCGGAGCAGAAACGGTGACTTTTATACATTTTGTAGGATTATAAACACAATTGACCTATTTATAGTGTCCGTCCGAGTGCAGCTATTTAATATATGTTGTTCAGGCGTGGGAGGAGGTTCCGGATAGCCTAAATTCATTTATTACTTGGAGATTCTGTATGAAGTAGTTTGAATTTTTCGCTAACAGAAAATTCTGATTTACCCGTATCCACGACATTATTTATCGACGCAATGCTAAATGTATGTTGTTATTTAATAACATTATTGTACTGGACATATAAAACATGTACTAATTTACTTAGCATGCTATATTTGCCATGCCACTCACTATACTAATTTTTCCTTTATGGAAACAGCTGTTTTCTTGATAATTAAAAACATTTGCCTTACTTCAGTGAAATATACAACATGTATTATGTATTTTTATTTGTATAAATACTTTTTTAAATGTAATATAACCACATGTAACTGATTATATTATGTGAGATAATGCATATTTAATAAAAACATATTACCAAAAAATGATATAAAAAAATGAAAATACTGAACTATTTTGAGTTGGTGCCAATTATAAACTAATCATGAAACCACACTCGTTACCCCAGCCATAATATGTTAAGTTTGAGATATTAAATAGCTATTAAATTTTAACAGAACAGATTTTTTTTTAATTGTAGTGTATTGCTGTTTTGTATATAAATAACCTAAATAATTTGTATCCAAAGTAGTTTTCTAAAACTTCAAAATTGTGTAATAATTTCAGGTGGAGCGTCTTGTAGACCGAGTGAATAACTCCACATTGTTAGAAGATCGTAGAGATGCATGTCGCGCACTTAAAGCTATGTCTCGTACTTATAGAGTGGAGGTGGGAGCACAGGGAATGGATACTATTAAACAGGTACATACACATTCATATGCATTCATGTCTGTAATCCCCAAAGGAGTAGGCAGAGGTGTAACTAGTACACTCACATTTCGCAGAGAGCATCTCCTTCCCACGATGTGATAGGGGGAGCCTGACGCCATAACGGGCACAAATTCCAGACTCCGGGCTGATAGTGAGCATTTTGTGATAGGAAAACCCAATACCACTTTACCTGACTCAGGTCCGAATCCGAGACTTCAGTGTTAGCTTAATCAATTAGCAGTGCAACTGTGCAGTTAAACTGGCACATTCGTTATGTGTTTTTAGTTCAATTTTATAATACATAGTTGTTTGTAATTTTTTATTATATTATATGCTGTGGATAACGGTATGCTACACAATAAAAATAATTTGTATAATATATAATGTGTAACTGTTTGTTTTATATTAAATAAATTTAACTATTTCTCTTATATTTTGACTGCCTCGGTGGCGCAGTTGTAATGCGTACGCGTTACGATTGAGGTCCACGCTGAGGTCTCGGGTTCGATCCCCGGGTCGGGTAAAGTGGTATTGGGTTTTTCTATTACGAAATGCTCAGTATCAGCCCGGAGTCTGGAATTTGTGCCCGGTATGGCGATAGGTTCGCCCCCTATCACATAAGGGACGGAAATACGCTTGGCGAAATGTGGGTGTACTGGTTACACCTCTGCCTACCCCTTCGGGGATTACAGGCGTGAGTGCATATGTATGTAAATTTAACTATTTTCATGTTCGTCAAAAATACACTTATACAGCATGTGTTTAATGATGATCTGACATTTTTGTGTGCCTCTATACTTTGTATAGAGGCAGAAAGAAAGAATACATATTCTTTCTTCTTGCATCTCACCCGCACAACATGCAACAGGAACCTAATATGTTGGTGGCCACTTAAATTCCTGCATCTTTAATAAAGTAAATTTGTCCGTCAATATAAGAATTTTTGCCAAACACACCACATAACGCAATTTTACTATGATGAATAAAATTTCTTGAACAGCCAGGTGTGAACTAAGTAGAAATTGAAAGACTATATTTCTCTCTTCCTACTCTATGTTTGTGAGATTGCGACAGGGTTCGTTTTCTGACTGAATATTTTCATTGTCGCCTGGTCCTAGAGATGATATCGAACAATACCAAATATTTGCATGATTGAGAATGTTGGTGTCCATTGTCCACACCTGTATTTCGTTAATCTTATGTTACCGTCATACTCTGGTTTTAAAAATACACCCAACAGTCACACACATAGTCCTGACCCCACACTAGGTTAACCTGTATCGTGGGTATCAGGAACTACGAGGGACTTGCGGTTCCACAACACCCAGACCCGAGACAAATATTAGTGGATCACACAAACATTTGTCTCGGTGCGGGAATCGAACCCACGGCCTCTCGCTTCGCAGCCGGCTACTCGCCCACGGAGGCTGCTGTTTTTTTATGTACTATACCAAATTCGAATTATAAACAACATTAATTGCCTTTGAAGATGTAAGTGTAGTGATATATTTGTAGGTTTTGGAACTAGACAGAGCTGACAATGAAACAATAAATTACGCTCTCGACACTCTCAAAAACATAATGTCCCCCACACAATTTGAGGAGGAAGAAGACAACCACAGAGTACCCATGAACATTGGCGAGCAATTCACGGAAATGTTCATCAAAGACCATCATAATGTCCAGTTGGTGCTGGATCTCCTCGACGAATACGACTTCAGGGTAAGACTATCGGCTGTTCAACTGCTGACATCGTTACTCACGAACAGGCCAAAAGACATTCAAGAAATCATCCTGGTCAAACCTATGGGAGTATCCAAAATGATGGATTTGCTTGGAGACACGCGCGAAGTCATACGAAACGAGACATTACTCCTCCTAATCAAATTGACAAAAGGAAACGCGAATATACAAAAAATTGTAGCATTTGAAAACGCATTTGATAGATTATTTGAGATCGTATCTAGCGAAGGTTATTCTGACGGTGGTATTATCGTCGAAGACTGTCTTCTTTTGATGTTAAATTTGCTTAAAAATAACAGCAGTAACATCAACTTCTTTAAAGAAGGAAGTTATATACAGAGGATGCTGCCAATGTTCAATACTCCAGTCGACGAAGACCAGGGCTGGTCTCCACAGAAGGTGTCCAACGTTCATTGTATGCTGCTTATTGTGAGGACTCTAGTATCTCCCAGCAACTCTGTCCACATAATATCCAGCTGTCAGAAGATTATGAAGAATGTGGGATTATTGGATGCTCTATGCAATATCTTGATGTCTAGTGGTGTCCCAGCAGATATTCTTACAGAAACAATAAATACTGTAGGTGAAGTAGTCAGGGGTGATGTGACTAATCAGGAATTTCTGGGCAATGTTATGGCGCCGTCGAATCCCCCGCGGCCGGCGATTGTTGTTCTTCTGATGTCCATGGTAAACGAAAAGCAGCCGTTTTCACTTCGGTAAGTGATGAAAATTCATAATAATTGACCACGTTTTTATTAGAGAGACTTAAATTATGTTTTTATATATTGTTCTAACTACTTATAGAATACTAGAAAGTAACTTCAGCCACACTGCCTTAGAAAGTTTGGAGGGCAATCTGGCTATAAATATTATATCTGGGGTGCTTAGTAGCCAACTTTTGGCCTGTTGTTTTTTATAATGTTTTTAAAATGACAATCCGTTGAGATAACCTTCACACCTCGTCGCCCCGGGTAACAGAGTTCTATCTGACTATACAACATGTTAAGACAAAGTTGTGGTCAAATTTAAGCAGTTAAATTGTACGATATAAGTATTGCGCCCCATATAGTACCAAAACCGATTGCATTGCTAGGATAAATAAAGAATTTTTTATCGAATGAGTAACATGTTGATATTCGACTTTGACAACACTAAATGATAAACAGCTGAGCTTTTGTCTCACTCTAGCATTATTATTCTTGGTCACGCACTTCACTTAATGTATAGGGATGTGATCAATCTTATTGATCGGTATAAACAAGTGATTAAAATTAGCAGGTCTATGTAACAATACTTAAATATGACCACACCTTTCTTTAAAACACTATATATTGTCAGATAGAACACACCAAGCTTAGGTTTGAACTATTTATAAATATTGGAAAATGGAATATGGGCTATATCTATTAAGCTCAGTTCCGATGTAGTGTAGACATCCCTTAAATACTCTTTTCTTTATATATTTAAATCATGCAATCAGTCAATGACTATGCCCAGATGTGTTGGGAGCTGTATTTCGTGTCAGAGAGTGTCTCCACTGGGACATTTCTATAAGGTGTCATAGGCTAATATCCTATTCTAAAATATGTCGTATACTCATAAAGACATTTTCCTTCTAGTTGCGCAGTCCTCTATTGCTTCCAATGCTATCTATATCACAATGAGATGAGCCAGGCGGCCCTGGTCCAGACCCTTCTACCATCCTCATCGGATGTATCAAGCCTGACCAGTGGGCAGTTACTCTGCGGAGGACTGTTCTCTTCCGATGTCCTGTCGAACTGGTTCTCAGCGGTGGCTCTGATGCACGCGTTAATCGATAACCCTGGACAGAAAGAGGAGTTGCTGAGGGTGTTATTGGCAACGAATATTGGAAGCTCTCCGGTGTCGTTGTTACATCAGTGTACCTTGTTGTTGCAGCAGAGTACTAAATTGAAGCCTAAGGTAAAGATTTTTTATTAGCGTTAATGACGAGACGAACAGGTCGCTCGTCTGATGGTAAGCGACCTGCCCATAAACAAAAGCAACACCAATCAGAACTTTGAATTATGAAGTGTGCATAGACTGTGCTCGTCACGCTGAGACATAGGAAATATTAAGACTCAGAATGCCCAGTGATTTTAATGTCCTCCAAGTCAGAATGTTATTTATACAATGCAGCTTGGCAATAGAACTAAACAAAGCGGTGGTACCACTGTCTCACAGAAAACCGACGTAAAATAACAGCTTGCTATTGCGTTTCATACGGTAAGTGAGATATCCGGAGGACTAAATCCCCAGCTCCCAACCCTTCCTAATTTCTTAATTATCCCTTAAATCTTTGCAAACCGTCTATGGTTCCTTTGGGCTTCCAAGGCCGGTGGACATCACTTCCTATCAGGTGACCCATTTGCTCCATTGCCGTATCTGTTATTAAAAAAACATACCCACATGGACTTTCTCACATAAGAGACTTACTGGTTTTATCATCTGCACAAAAATAATCAAATCAGTAATACAAAATTAATTGATCTTCATGGATATTCTACATGATTTGGACTTTCTAAACGACTTTGAATATTTTCCAGGTGGCCCTTCTAATGTTGCTATCGCAATGGGTGTGCAACTGTCCTGCAGCAGTGGGATCATTCCTGCAAGTGCCTGGAAGTGTGGGCTGGCTGGTGGCACAGACCACTGCGGGTGAACATGATGAGAATGAGGCACTTCTGCAAGGACTGGCTGCGTTCCTGCTGGCATTATGTGTGCACTTTAATGATGACTCTGTTGACACTTACACCAAGGTATGGATTATATATAGCCGTAGACTACACCCATATACCGAATCACAATCTATAGAAAGCAAATATGTATAGAACATGTTACAGAAAGTATTTAAGAAAATTAAAAACATACGATTTTATTTATTATTTGAATGAAACGTCATTGAGTTTATTGGTCTAAACAAGAATGTGTGTAGAAAAAAATGTCTAGTAATTGCGCAATTTTTTGTGTTATAATATGTCTGTAACCACCATCACTACCGTCGATCTTCGTTTGCGTAAGCGTGTCCCTTACACTCGGTGTAATCTATCGTACATAATACATTGTTTAAATTTCATCACATCTTTCTGTAACACGTTGTATAAAGTGTAATTTATACCAATACTTGCCAAGGTATTTGCTACAAATAAGCACAGATCTACATACATACGCACTCACGCCTGTAATCCTCGAAGGACTAGGCAGAGGTAGTAGTAGCTAGTAACATCTAGTACACCCATATTTCGCCGAGCTTAATTCCGGCCTATGATATGATAGAGGGCGGGCCTATCGCCATACCGGGCATAATTCCAGACTCCGGGCTGGTACTAAGCATTTCATGATAGAATAACCCAATATCACTACCCAACCCGGGGATGGAACCAGAGACCTCAGCACAGCAATTGTACCGCATACGTATTACATCCGCGCCATCTAGGAGGTCCACACTCTAATCAAATCAAATCATATTAAAAACTAATACCTGTAAGCCAATATTGACAATGGCACGCATTTTGTTGACACCGAGCAGTAAAACTCGGCGAGTCTCTGTGGTTTGTTTTATACCATAATGAAACTTGCCAAATAGAAATATAGGCATGAGTAGGAAAAATAACCTATTCACTTCAAAAAAGCCTCAATAATAATAAGCCAAAGGCTTCGTAGTTTCTGACTCGGACGAATGTGTTTTTTTACAGGAAATGTTAAAGCAGCTAGTGATAAAGCGCATTAGTATAGAGACACTGGTGTCTAAGCTAGGAGAAGTGCCGCGACATGAGGTGTACAACAAAGCCGCCAAACATCCACAGCTTCGCGCCAAACTAACCGCAGATGTACTGTTGGACTACGAGTTCTGCAAACTGTTCAAACTTATGGAGAGTATGTAGCTAATTATGACATACATCATACAACTAACATTTCACTTACTATCTAGATTGTTTCTTTTTCACTTAGAATAAACAAAATAAAGATTTCAACTGATTCAATAATTTCAAATATGTACAATATTTTAAATTTTGCAATCAAATACTAATTAAATACACATTTTGGGTGTACTGGTTACACCTCTGCCTACCCCTTCGGGGATTACAGGCGTAAGTGCGTATGTTAATCAGAATTGGAAAATTAGTAACAACAGAGAAAAATGTGTATTTAATTAGTAAATACACATTTGTTGTTTTTACAAATTTCCCAATTCGATCCGGCTCGAAGGACCAAAAGGTTATTCCGTTAAATAAGTCATCATTAACATTAACATATCTTTAAAGAAAATTATTCTAGCAGTTGAAATTAAACTAAGATCTTCTAGATGATGTTGTATTGCTGTGACCCACTACAACATTGACATTTCTGAACCTATAATTCAAGTAATTTGTGGGCGCGGTGCTGTGTGCATGACAATATGTATACAATGACGACTGATGCGGCATTGTTATACAAATTAAAATTACATATTTTAAAAACTAACATACACATAGTAAGATGCACCAAATGAACCAATCTATCTGTACCTGTTTCACTATTACAGTATGAATACCTTTCATAACAATATTATTCACCTCTAGGTGTACTAGTGCAAAGCCTGACAGTAAACCAGGAGAATGGTGTAGCTGATCCCACTTTAGAAAAAACATCTCCAGACAACGGCATGCTGGAGCAGTACAAAACATTGATCCGACAACAGGACGCGCGTCTACAGGAACTTATGGCGCAGTTAGACACGCTCATACAACAGAACCAGAGTCTACAGGTATATAAACAATTTTGGAACGTTTTTAGTGTAAATGTATGATAGAAAAAGAGTTTAGAGCCAAAAGTCTGGCTCGAAGGATCAAAATATTCCCTCAGATGGATGCGCCTTGAATATCATCAAAACATAACAAGCTACGGTCGAAAATGAAAATAAGAGGGACTCGCTTCATTTTGTGAATATGTATTATCCGCGATGGACACGTAGAGATGATCTTCGGCCATGAATTTACCTACAAGCTTCAATGTACGCACGTGGCCTGCATGGTTTTCGTGGCGACAGGCCACGTAAACTTGTTTTACAATGAAATAACTAATTATGATTTCAGAGTGCCCTCAACGACTCGATCGCATCAAATTCACATCTCAAAGACGAAAACACACTCCTGAAAGCTCAAGCATCGGCATCAACACTTAACCAAGCGACACTGACAGTCCAACCGGTCAGTCAAACTGACGCCAAGAGTGAAGAGTACGAGCGAAGGATAGAAGAGTTGAGGGGCGAGGTGACGCGACTGACGCAGGAACTGAAGATGAATCAGGACGGACAGAGGAATGCGGCTGAAGAGCTGGAGCGGCTGCGGAAGGATCAGGATGATCTGCTGGAACTGCTCGCTGATCAGGTTACTGGTTACTATTGCTACCTTATCGTAAATCACACTGCGCCACCGAGACTGCCTCGTTGGAGCAGTTGTAATGTGTACGCGTTACGATTGAAGCTGACGCAGAGGTCTCGGGTTCGATCCCCGGGTCGGGTAAAGTGGTATTGGGTTTTTCTATTACGAAATACTCAGTATCAGCCCGGAGTCTGGAATTTGTGTCGGGTATGGCGATAGGCTCGCCCCCTATCACATCATGGGACGAAGATACGCTCGGCGAAATGTGGGTGTACTGGTTACACCTCTGCCTACCCCTTCGGGGATTACAGGCGTGATTGCGTATGTTAATCAGAACTGACTATAAAATGGCGACCACATTTGTATTTCTACAAAATAATGTACATTGCCTAGCAACATATGCACCATAATGCTCCCTTTGTCTCTCTGGCCAAGAATCTGCTTTTTGGTCATAAACGTTACACGATTTGTAAGTGTTAAAGCCATGCTGTAGACAGTTTTGTATACAGCATGGATTACAGAAAAGGAACATGATGTAGCAGCTTGCTGTTGTGTTTCATACAGTAAATGAGACATCTGGAGGCCTAAATCCTCTTTGTCTTCCCAATTCTTTGATCACCTCTTTCCTTTAAGGTCGACAACGCCTCGTATGATTCTTCAAGTATTATGGATGGTCATGACCATGTGGTGATCACATACAGATGCCTTATTGGGATGTTTGCCAGCCTTTGCTATGGAAAAAAATCTGTTGTACATACATGTAAATTCGACGATGCCCCATACTCACATTATGCCCAACCTAGTACTAAACTCATCAGCAACGTTTGTTTCAGGATATGAAGCTGAACGAGTACAAGACTCGTTTGTTATCGTTGGGACACGACGTCGATGAAGATTCCCCCACGTCTGAACCTGCACATGTACCTGCACCTGCACATGCACAAGTACTTGCACCTGCACATGTACATGTACCTGCACCTACAACTGCACCTGCACCGGACACACTGAATGTCACGTGACAAATTAAACTTGCACACAAACGCAACATGCGCATCTAACCTTACATGCACCGACGCGTAACAACTATACTACTGATATACATGTGGAAGATTGGATGTTCGTGAGTTTGGATGTTTGTTAAAACGCCTTTACTAAACAGTTTTTGATGGACATTGCCATACGAGTACACCATGATTTGGATAGGCTGCTTTATATCCCCGAAAAATATATTCACGCGGATGATGCCGCGAACGAAAGCTAATAAGAAGGGGCAAAGTTATATCCTTTCCACCATATTCAGAAATAACAGTTTGATTAGCTCTTTGCTGTTTGTAAATATCTGTATATCTGATACGGATCAATCACGTAATAAGAAATATAGACATAGCAATGAGCTCACTCAAGTGTTACTCTTCAACATGGTCGATGGAGTAAGATGTTCATTTTCACCAATGTTCTTTAAACTTAGAAGACCCCTATATATTTTGTTATAAGTAATATATTGTAAAAATTATATAAATACATCCTTGGAAGATATCCGAAATGAACATACTAGGAAAGCATTATCCCTATTCGGAAAGCAAAACAATGTGGTTGGGCTCCCCTTAACTACTCTAGATGAAAACAACAAAAGCTGCCCATTATTATGTGGAAAACCCATAACTCAGTTTTATTCGAGAATTATAGTATTATTAATAAAAGTACTTATAATGTCTGATTACGATTTCATAACAATACAGTAATGAGATAGAGGCGAACAAAACGATTGCCTACCAACAATTTAAAATAAAATCGATATTTATTATCGATAAAAACTTACTTCACTATCGAGTTCTCACACGTGTTTGATTTCGCTATTTCAAAGCAAGCTGTGGTATAAAAATGTTTAATTTACGGTAGCATGTATGTCATTATCATAATATTTCTTTTCAACAACATTTGTGTAGAATTTAACTCAAAAAGGTTAAAAGTTATATAAAGAAGCTTTCTTAAAAAGGGTATTTTGATTTACGACGTGTTTTAAAATCAACATATCTATTAACTCTTTATAAAATCATTCAACCTTTACATAAATAGTACCGTGAATAAACAATTTAACAGTGTTTTGGTGGATTAATCACTGAAATACTCAGAGACACTCAAAACAACCCGAGAGCCACATATCAAATGTTAAATTAAGTTCCTGAGACGCATCAAATGGGCACAAAAAATAAGTCTCAAGTTATTTTATATTAATCTAGTCCAGCGTACAATTTAGTTACAAGTCATTGAAACATGTTACCAACTCACAGTATCGGGGGTCTTTAAAAAAGTTTGAGAAATATTGGTGATAACGGCCATTAAACTTCGACTTTCAATTAACCAAGAAAAACCATGTGTTTTCGTTTTCAGTTACAATATTGTATGTATTCATTCTTTTATCTATATATTATGTTATATGCATAAATGCAGAATTTATGATTTTAACTTCTATCATTTGATCGATACAGTTTAAATCTTTTATACATAATTCGGTTCCTTTTTGCACGTCTTGGTATGTTTGCCTGAGCTTTAACTGCCTCGGTGGCGCAGTTGTAATGCGTACGCGTTACTATTGAGGTTTCGGGTTCGATCCCGGGGTCGAGTAACAGTGATATTGGGTTTTTCTATTACGAAATGCTCAGTATCAGCCCGGAGGCTGGAATTGTGTTCGGTGTAGCGATAGGCTCGCTCCCTATCACATCATGGGACGGAGATACGGTCGGCGAAATGTGGGTGTACTGGTTACACCTCTGCCTACACCTTCGGGAATTGCAGGCGTCAATGCGTATGTGTGTCTTTAACACATCCGCCATCACCCACATATAGCAAGGCGTGCAAGAATGAGTTGGATTATCTGAAAACTGAGTGAATACGGCTTATATTTTTATTGTATAATATAAAATTGTGCCCCTTCTCGCATCTAGTATGAATCTTATTTATGCTTTTGCTCGCTTCAATGACATTTTCGAATGGAAATATCTAAAATCTAAACGTCCCTTTAGTATTTATTACGAATTAGTGACACTTAATACAATACATGCAATTTAACTTGTCCGGTCTGAAGTTAGGAACGGCGTCGCAGATATCGAGCTTGTTTGGGCAAACAAACTTCTGAATATACCAAGTTAGACATTTACAATATATAAATAAGTATTCGTCAGGGACAACTTGCAAACTGTAGGCCTAGTACAAGTTTTAATAGTTTTCCTAAACAATGAAAGTTTTCGTTTTGTCTCCATACGTCAAGTATTAGTAGCCACTAGTGGGAACTATGATGAATAAAAATTTATAATATGGTTAATTTTATTTCATATTAGTCGAATTAGAATTTTAGTTTCAAGCGATTATTTCCTTTATTACCGTATGAATTACTAGTTTGACACTTCGACGGTAGTCATTTTATACGAATTGGAAAACTGTGAACGTATTTGTAACTGGTACTAGGCCTACTGAGAGGTCATCTTGCATTAGTATCATCAGTATCCGCAAATATATTCAAATAAAAAACAGCAAATGTCAACAGTCATAACCTTTGGGATTGTAGTCTCTGGCATGATGAGCGCAACATTATGCTAGACAGTATGCAAATAACATCTGGAGATGTATACTTTATGGATCTTGTGGAGACTAGGATTTTTTCCGTATATTCCGGCGTTTTTGCCATACCTATTATTGGACCCATTTAATGATATCCGTAGTGCTTTACATCTATCTTCTCCAGTTGTAAATGTCCTTGGGTCTGAGATTGAGTTCTCCTTAGTTCATTATTTGGTCTCCCGCTTTGCTATGGAGGGAAGTGGACTATTATTATTTCCAACTCCTCCCTAACTTCCTATTTTATTCATTTCGTTGCGGAATAATGATAATGCGCCGAGCTTCAATGTTCGGTTTGGAAATATGCGTGTCACTGTCGATCGTGGCTTACAGGAGTTCAAGAGTTAAAGTGGCGGGTGTGTGGGAGGGATAGTCTCTAGTCAAACTGACAGTATGTACTGTACGTAAAAAGTATGGCTATTTAAGTAAGCAAGCCTGTTTACGTCGAAAATCGTTAGTAAGTCAATTAAAGCAGGTTCACACAGATCTATTTTAATTATCAACTGACAAATCACATACAGTTTAAACCATCTATATTTCAATCGAATTGATCACCCAAAACCATGCTGCTTTACTTTATCAACTAAAATCGAAGTGTGTTAAACCGCTATAAGACCTTTTTTATGCTGAGTGTTAACTTGGATTGCCTAGAAATTAGTCGGAACATGTTTCTATTACATCGTTTTGGGAAGAGAGATACTCGTAGAGTGTTTAAAGTGACTAACTTCATTCTTCGACAGCAAATTGTGTATATAGAGTAGTTTAAATATGGTGTATCAATTCATATTGTAAATAATTAATGTTACTGCCATTATGTTTATGAAATATTAAATAGTGTTTATATTATAGATTTTATATTAATAATGTCTAATATTAGTCAGTATACCGGTATTTTTGTTTGCTACTCGTATTTCCATTTGAAAATGCTTCTAAGACACTGAAATTGGTAGGAAAATGTATCATTCAAATATTTTTAATATAATTTAAATGAGGTATTTTTAAGTAACTGTAATATTATGTATAATGTAAGAAATAATTTGAGTTGTTGCAATAAAATTTATTATTTCATTTGAGGTTTTTATTTTAATTATTTGTTGGGTCTCAAAATCGTTTATTGTAAAGAATTTCAAATTGTTAACGTCCAAGCTGACAAATTAAAACGGTTATTTTTATAATCATTTCACCAGATTTAATAAAAGTAAGTAAAAGTACGACTACTACAACCTGTCTCGATTAAATCAGCTTACAAATAACCAACAAGCATTCGAATCGGTCCTAGGCCAGTGGTCGTCAAACATTTTGGTCATGAACTAATAGGGACAAAGTAGGGTGGCACCTCGGTCTGCATGTTCAGAAAAAAAAAACAATGAAAAATCATAGTACAAAATTAACACACTGGGGATACAATTCAGACTGGTAAGTCATTAGATGTGTGAAGGCGTTGTGGGCGACTAGTACGTATTATGTTCTCACTACACCAAGAAGGAACTGCGTGGTTTTAACGCTGCCGAAAATAGACCAATCGTATTATTTCATACAAAAAACGGATTATTTTTCCAAAAAACAATTGGCGATCTCGTGATTCACATAAATGCAATGTGTAATATTCGCGTAAACCTAAGAAATCACTATAAATGTAATGTGTCAAAATAAGCTCAGTTCCATTGTGGTGTAGAGGTAAACGCATTATTTGAAAGTTTCTAAATAAAAATCTAAATAAATAGCATTCTTTTATTAATACCGAACAAGCTACAATTAAATATTTGATCTACCTACATAATACATTAAACAATAAAATTGTCCTAGCTATGTGACAGCCTCAATGTACCTTTGTAATGCTGATCCAAAATGTTTTTACAATATTCATTATTTAGTACAGGTACCGGCATGTATCGTGAGCAGGAACTTTGCCTACTGCGTAATTCAGTAAGTAAGCTTTATTTGCGTAGAAGTTTGTACATTCCTATGTATAGTTCTGACTTGTCTGGCCCTACGTATACGGTATAGTCCCATATAAATGGCACTTGCTTGATTTGCACTTTTTTGTTTTATGGCCATCGGACGAGTAAGCCCTACCACTAGTAAAATAATAATTTAAATCATAATCAGCTGAATACTTTGAGTAGATAACCAACCTGAATATTATAGTTTAACAATTACAAAATTCATACAACTCTTCGCCGCCGTAAAGTCAATTCAATACTGTTATAATATTTGCTTTTCTCATTTATGGGATTATACATAAGGATGGAGTGATGGAGCGCGGGATGTCGACGCTTCATGCGGTTGGTTCGTCAGGCGATGCTTGTCATCTACATACGCACTCACGTCTGTAATCCCCGAAGGGGTAGGCAGAGGTGTAACTAGTACACCCACATTTCGCCGAGCGTATCTCCGTCCCACGATGTGATAGGGGGCGAGCCTATCTATTGGACACTAAAATGTCACAACTATGCATCTCTACTCACGACTCGTGCCGGTAATTATATTCTTGCACTTATTAGCAGGCAGAATCCAGCCAGCTTAAACTAACCTATAATTCAGCCAATTAATATATTCCATTGATCCTTACCTGACTTTAATGTACAGACATTCAAATTATTACATCAATATAAAACTCTAATTTTTATTCAACTGCAAGACGAGACGAACCGGACGCGCAGACTTGTTGGCAAGCGCCCATAAACACCACTCAGAACTTTAAATTACAAACTACTGTATCGTCAAAACTTGTAGTCGTAGTCAGGAAGAAAAATGAGTTAAGTATAGGCTTGCTGTATAATGTAAATATTCTCTTGGTTATGCATCATTACCCAGCAGACTGACTTTTGAAATAAAATCTAACTCTAGCTACCGCTGATCCAAGAAGTTGTATCTTAAATCAGCGGTTAAGCTAGAGTTCTTAACATATTTCTGTTTTAGTAAACAAAATACAGGATTCCTCCCAAGTTAACGTTCTTTAAAAAGTTAAAAAGTTAGTTTTGCTAATCATTGCAACAATGTGTATTTCTACTAATTGATGCCGATGGTTAAATTTTAAATATACTGTTATAACTATAAATATGTATATGTAAGAAAATAAAAAAGTTTTATAATTTCTGATGATTAAAAATATGCATGAACACTTATTAAAACGCAGACCAATACAACAAAAATAAGGTCAAATAAATTATTGCGAAACCTGACCTTTTTACTCCGTTGAGTCTCAGACAAGTAGCTTAATCTAACTTTTACTCAGTCCATGATATTAAAATAATTATAATATGTTCTATAAAAAGACTTGTTTAATGTTATATTTAAAAAACACGTTAAAGCATTTTGAAATTTTAAATACAAAATTTTCCTTTTTAAACTAATAGTGGCAGCAAAATATTCCAGGTAGCAATATTAGGAATGTTATAATGCTTACAAACAAATATATCATCAATATTATATGAACCCTAAACTGATATTGTAACTTTAAATTTGATTACATTAAATTTGATTAGATTAATGCCTTTATTTATAATACAGCTTAATTATTTATTATATGCTTTTATAATTCATCATTTTATATTTTTTGTATTATAATATAAGCTAAATACAATATAAGCAGAGATTAACGAAAATGTTAGTTCTAATATAAGTAGTTAATAATATTAAGTTAAATATTAACACTAATTACACACTGATACTGATTATATTTTTACCTACAGTTTATAACTTTACATGAACTCTTAAATAATCTTTCTTTGTAATGAGCTAGCTAGCACATATGTGAATATGAATTTACATGTAACAATAATTCTCGAACGTTTTATACATAAGTACTTTTTATCATATTTTGCTCAAACAGGGTGATTTAAAATTGACCAAGTATTTGACACACTTACACTGTGTATCTGTATTTACAAAACATAATAGTTAGTTCATTTAAAATAGCCAAGCTCATATTTTAATAGATCGCGCGCACGTGCTGGTCACCTTTTGAGATATGAGTGGGCTGGAACAGGGCACTACGCCATTAGATATATTTCTGAAGTCGACCACCTTCGAGTTGAACTCATTTGTGCGCACGGTATAGATGCCTGTGTGCGTGACAATAGATATCTAGGACCACTTGACGCACTACTGCTGCGCAAATCAATACCATATTACATGCTCACTCCACATACCACGTACACAAATTGACTTGAGGTGACTAGCGATAGCGCGTAAACCATACGATCAGACAATTTTAAACCACCCTTAACCAAGTCATAAAGAGACCATTAACACAGTATCTTGCACAGTAGCATCACCACTCTCACGTGTATAGGCACGGCAAGTAGCAAGCGGCCGCGGCCGGCTAGGTGACCGAGAAGTAAAGCCCTGTACACAGTAACACGCCGATCACTAGAAACACCATGACAAGCACGAATCTGTCTTGTAAGCCCCGCACTATCATAGAGTTCATTAGACGGGACGAGCGATTCAGTTGCTCGTCTGTTTCACGAAGCTGTGGACAATAGAAAAAAATAACATTTATAATTAACACACATAAGTACAAAATGATTAAATTGGTAGATTTGAATACATATTTAATTTTGTAACTAACATATAATGATAAAAATATCGCATAAACCACAAAGTTTGTAAGTAATTGGACTTTAAATCTGATTAAAATATAGACCTCTTTGACCATCAAACCAGTTGCTTAATTGTCAACGAACTAATTTTGCAGTGACTAAGCACCCGTTTCACCCGCGTACATATTACTGTCCTAATAGCGTGGGTCATAGCGTGATACATTTAAATTAATCTTCCGGAAAAAATGTCTATATGATAATGAAAACCGCATCAAAATCCATTGCGTGGTTCAGGTGGAGTTAGCGAATAAACAGACAGACGCGGAAAGCGACTTTGTTTGATACTATATATAGAAGAATGCAGTCAGTAAACACGAGAACATATTAAACACTATACAAATAATGATAAAATATACGGCCTCTGTCTGATAACCCTGGAGATAACATGACTTGTAAAAATATATACTGAGTACTGACACAATTCAGTTGAGATCTTTACAAATACTCTGCCGATATCATGAATACTTCGCTTGGCATTGATTCAAAAAGTTACTAATAAAAAAGGTTGCCGAAAGAAAACTTCGTTTCTACTACAGAGAACTAGGCCAGGATCCAACAGTAATAATACATCGACACATATTATTCTGCCTCGGTGGCGCAGTTGTAATGCGTACGCGTTACGATTGAGGTCAACGCTGAAGTCTCGGGTTCGATCCCCGGGTCGGGTAAAGTGGTATTGGGTTTTTCTATTACGATATGCTCAGTATCAGCCCGGAGTCTGGAATTTGTGCCCGGTATGGCGATAGGCTCGCCCCCTATCACATAAGGGACGCAAATACCTACGGCGAAATGTGGGTGTACTGGTTACACCTCTGTCTACCCCTTCGGGGATTACAGGCGTGAGTGCGTACATATTATTCTAGAGCAGCGATTCATAAAGTGAGTTCCGTGGAAAAGTCACTAGGGTTCCGCGAATTAGTTTACATTTGTTACTTGCGGTGAATGTCGGATCGGATTCACGAAATATCCGACCACATTGAAGATGAAGTCATACACGGATTAACTGCTTCCGATATATACGAGTATACTCATTACAAGTAAGCTAATGGTCATTTAACGTAGGGTTCTATAAAATGAAAGGTATTGCTTGAGTGTTATGTAACGAGTACTAGATGGAAGCCCATGAATAAAACAAACTCAGGTCATAAGGTGCTAGTGATACTTGGAACACATCCGTACCTGACTGGATAATGACCGCAGGATACATGGTTTTAGGACTACGCCAGTCTGTGAGACAGTGGTAAAGACCCGGACGAGCCGACCCATTCGTGCTATAGACACAAGTTTTTTTTTTTTATAGTATCGGCTGGCAAACGAGCAAGTGGGTCACCTGATGGTAAGCGATCTCCACCGCCCATGTACGCCCACAATACAAAAGAATTACGGGCGCGTTGCCGACCTTAAAGGAAAGGGATAATAAGGGATTGGGAAGGGGAGGGGGATTTGGGCCTCCGGATATCTCACTCACCGTACGAAACGCAGCAACAAGCTGCTACTTTACGCCGGTTTTCTGTGAGACAGGGGTAACGACCCGGACGAGCCGGCCCATTGATGCTGTAGACAAAATTGTCTACAGCGTGGCTCTACCACTCGTAAAAAGTGTCTCCTAGTGGATCTAGTGAAATTACTGGGCATTATGTGACTTATATTTGGTCTTAAGAATGAATGCTACCCAATATTTTGTTTATCATTGTTCAGGGTAACCGACCTGCTCATATATTTATTAATATACTATAGTCATGGTAGAGTGACAGCCTTAGTGGCGCAGTAGGCGAGTAGCCAGCTGTTAAGCGAGAAGCCGCGTGTTCGATTCCCGCACCGAGACAAAATGTTTGTGTGATCCACAAAAATTTGATTCGGGTCTGGGTGTTTTCTCCCTAGAGGGGTTGACACCAGGCTGGCGGCCGGTCATAAAAACTACAAGCCAAATCTGTCTGTACCATGTGTTAAAAAGCATGTTCCACCGACCCCACTGCGAGTGGGATAAGGGCAGGTGGAAGAATCCTGATAGTGAACAAGTGCCTCACCCGTCCCCTAGACCTCTGTATAGTTTCCCGCTGTACACTGAGGTCCTGCAGCACGGCGGCGCCGATCTGTTCCGTCTCCAACACGACCCGATACCCCTCGGTGAGGCTCTTCCCCGCGCGCTCGAGTCGTTCAGTGTTGTCTAACAGCTTGCGATGTTGTTCGTTTGCACCGCTCCATTCGTCATACACTTCTTCAGAATCTATATTGTCTGAAACGGGGTTTTTTTAATTATATTTATTGATATATTATAGTATAGAAAAACTGGTAATGTTTGAATCGCCAATTTCAACAAATAGTCTTACTTGTATTCTCCAGGTAGATGACACAAATGTGTCAATCAGAATACAGTTTGAAGGTCACGTGTACAAATTACTTAGCTTAATCAACCAATCCGGTTGATTTTTGACCAAACAAAAATAAAATATTGAAATCGTCCCTAAGTTAAGCCCTAGTTTTGTAATTAAAACTGCCCACAGTCGAATTTTCTTTCACATATTTTTTATATAATTCAATACAAAATATATAATTCAAAATGGAAAATGTGTGTACAGTTTTATCTTAGTTTGATAGCATCTAAAAAAATAATAATGTTATAATCCCTATACAAAGAAATTATATTAACAGTAGTTGTATTTATCTAATGACAAGGCTTTGTAATTAATTGAAAAAAATATAGAACCATATTACATCTTACTTTTCATTTCATTTTGCCCTTTGGGTTCCGATTTATACGAGTAGGTATTATTTTATTTGTATAAATAAATAACTTTTTTTTTATTAGCTTGTGTGACGAAATGAGCAGGTAGCTCGCCTGATGGTAAGCGCCACGCCTGCCCATAAACAGAAGAAACACCACACAGAACTTTGAACTACAAAGCACTGTGTGGCATTGCAGGGGCTTTCAAAGTGGGTGTCATCTGGTCATGGGCCGAATATTAGTACTTAAAATTTATTTAAATTAGAACTTAAAATGTAATCGCCTACTTATTAGATTTCTCACCCTTATGATTTATGCTTTTGTAATTTTGGAATATAACTAAACATTGCTAGCGACTTGCAGTGTACGATTTTTAAAGTTGCGCCGAGAATTGCAAACTACTTGATAGAAATGTTACCTCAGCAGCCCCATTGAAATAGTTAACATCTTATCTAATACTCGAAAGGAGGTAAGCAAATTGTGCAGGGGGGCGTAAATTTTATTTTTTCGTACAAAGAGCGTCTCAAATAACTTTGAGAATCACTGGTTAAGACTTACAGCTGCTAGAGTTGTTGGCGACAGATCGGTATTCCTCCCTGACCCTCTGCAGCTCTGCTCGGTACGCAGCGACACGCGACCCAGCTCCCGCACCGCGCGACTCCAGCTCAAGCTGTTCGAGCTGCAAAACGATGATTCCACCCTTTTATACTGAAAAGATCTAACTCTCATTGAGTTATTTTTGCAAAAGGATCCTTACCTTCATTGAAATTTGAATGCTTTTCATATAATTACTCAATGAGAGCTGGGTCTTATCCATATAACAAGATCCAATAATAGTTTATCTAATGTAACATTATGCACTCCACTACTCAATTTTGTGTAGAGTCATACTTAAGCTGAGTTGTATCAGTTTAAATGAGACAAACAATGTGACTGCCTCGGTGGCGAAGCTGTAACGCGTACACGTTACGATTGAGGCTAACACTGAGGTCTCGGGTTCGATCCCCGTGTCGGGTAAAGTGGTACTGGGTTTTTCTATTACAAAATGCTCCGTATCAGCCCGGAGTCTGGAATTTGTGCCCGGTATGGCGATAGGCTCGCCCCCTATCACAATGTGGGACGGAGATACGCTCGGCGAAATGTGGATGTACTGGTTACACTTCTGCCTACCCCTTCGGGGATTACAGGCGTGAGTGCGTATGTATATGTATGTAAATTTATTCAGTTTTTAAGTTTTTTTTACTATTTTTATTGAAAAAGGTCATCATAATTATTACATAAATGAAGAAATTTAAACCCCGTATTCATAAATGTTACTATGGACCTCATGTGAGCACAAATGCATAATGATGACTTCTCTAAACATGATTGGTTAGTTTTTGGCACTAAATCAAAACAGACCAACCATGTACATAGAATTGGACACTTGGCAAAGAGCTTACTTAAGTATTGTTTGTGAACATGGGCCTAAATCTTTAATCCCCAAACTACTCCCTATGAATTTCCTCTTGAAATTTAAATGGAACAATCACTGAAGTAAACTATCAGATGAAAAAAGAATCATCTTAATTGGTCCATAATTGAAAACCTCTTTCGTCATTTTGCGTGGCATCATGTCGGTTAAAAAGTATAAAGGATCTGTAAGTAAATTATTGTCAAAATCATAATGATGGTGACCTACAGGCTACAAGGGTATGAGTCAGCAAAAAGTTGCATCATTAAGTGTCTCCTATATTTTGTAATACTCTAATATATGTAGACTGGGATGTGGAAGTGTTTATTTCGTGATACAAGTACCGAAGTAACTAAATACATTAAATGACATACATACCAAATCATTTGCCTCTTCGAAATTTGCTTGTATCTCTCTAGATAACTGTTCACGGTTTTCTGCAGGATATTTAATGAGGATTGATTATTTGAAATTATAACTTTTACTATATAATATTTAAAAATAATGCAAAATACTGCACCTTCATTGCCTGTCTTTAATCGTCCTATTTTAGCAGTTATATCTGCTGTGAGTACAGAGTACTGCTGTTCATAGGATTGTATTAACGTAGCCATGTCCAATTTTAAATAATAATTGAATAATTAATAATTAAATCGATAAATAAACATCACGCAAAATATTCCACGATTTCATTACAATTGACACTACTGTCATACCGTTTCAAATCCATTGTTGTATAAGTATTTAATATGTCGAGCATTAAATAGTGAAAGTGGGATAGCCACGGATGGATGTCAGACTCCCTGTACAAAGATGACAATTCGTTCTCCAATGCTATAAATATTGACTCATGATTATTGACATCAACGTTTTATTATTGTTTGTCATTCTCATTAGTGTGGTATAATTTGTATGGCTTATTTAATTCACTCATATACATAAATTAATAACTGTACCACGAAATTAATAATAAAAACCTCATTTTACATTTTATTACCAAATATATAATAACATTCCAACGCTATAACATATTTAAGCTTTTAATAGGGTTTAGCTTCTAGCTTGCATAAAGCAGCGTTTTATTATTGCTCTGTTGTGTTTACTGTGTAGGCGTAGGCTGTGGCCGAATAGTTGTGAACAGTTGTGAATGTGTGAGTAAAATTAAAAATGCTCACGAAAGAAAACAAAAGTTTCGGACTGAATTTGGTGATTTATCCATGATTAAATTAGATATATTCATTAAAAGTAAAAGTAATTAGATCATGAGGTTAATCTATAATTGATACATACATTTTTATAGCTGGATACAATTTGAAAAAGTAAGTACTTACTAACTATTATAAACTTTTCAAGTAAAAGTTTTCGCGTGGTTTTGTATACAGTTTGTTGATTCGTTGATAACAAACGCTTACATATATAGTAATATTTTCGATGATAATATTTCAATAACTATGTAAGAGAGCCTGGGAACATTCATAAACTTTCTCCTGTGGTGATTTCAAACCTGAATATTTGAATATCTAATATCCGTTTATGGATAGATCATGTTTATGCAATACTATTATCTTAGGACGCATGAGACGCTTTGTTCCCTCTTTACCTACATTGTTTAGGAATTTTTATTAACACTTCAATTATATATTTTATATTCACGACTTTAATGCAAGAACTACAGCAAGGCCATTTATATTTATTACGTGTTTGCACGCGCAATCGTTATATTTTCGTATATTCGATGTGTACGCGATAACTAAAATACAATCAATATTCCATTTCCACCAATATTTATTAATCATTGTAATGTTTTATATTACTATTCATAACTTTTAATGAACAATATACATGTAATGTTTTGTTTCAGTAGCATGCCTCGAGTTTGTGACGAAGATTCCGGCCGTAGCTCCTGTTCAGCCGCCTCCATAGGCATCACCCACAACATTGACTACTTCAATACAGAATCTGAACAGAATTATGTAAAGAGACATTCAAAAGAGGCCAGCACAAACACAGACCTTAAAGTCAGTGTCCGTCCAAGAAGTTGTGCTGATCTTATAAAGTCCCCAGATGAAAAGGACCCTTTTCCGAGCTGCAGAATCCCTAGAACCCACAGAAAAGCTGTGTTTAATTTATTTGACACTCCAAGAAGAGGTGGACTAAGTAATGCCCACTCCACATTGGATATAGCTTGTAGCACCCAGATAGAGGAGCCTCAGATACAGAACAATGCCGTTTCTATGCATGCCATTATGGTTAATGATCATAGAGCCAGGACACATGATAGGCCTCTGAATAGCAATTTCAGGAGAGGTAAGCCAGTTCAAAGAGCTGCTTCAAGACTGTACAAAGCAGACTGTGGCTTAAGAGGCAAGGAAGGGTGTACTGGTCCAGAATTCATTGTCAGAGCTTCACAACCTGCCAAGCACATGGATCTCACTTTATCATCAATACCTGATAAGAAGATGATTACAGTGGTATTACTAAATGGGCAAAAAGTTGAAGTATTTTGTGATCCCAATATTATAACTGCTGGTCAACTTTTTGAAGCTCTAGTACACAGTGAAAAGTATGAACACAACTTTATGCTTGGGATAGCAATTTTATTAGGAGGTGATTTCGTATTTTTACCAGATGATTATAAAATTAAAAAGATTGCTCCTGAAAGCTGGCAAAAAATAAACTCGAAAAAGAATAAAATTCTTGAAGACGATACATTGACTGTGTTCTTAAGAATCAAGTTTTTCTTACCCAAGAGTGTTTCCAATAACATCCAGGGAGGTGAATGGACATATAGGGTATATTTGCAGTTAAGAAGGGCCACAGTGGAAGGACAATTAACCTCAACCATTCAGAATCTCATCCTATTAGCAGGGTATGCTTTACACATTGAATTTGGAGAGTTTTCTTATAGAGAACATGGTACAGCTGATTATTTTCTGCTTGAACATTACCTACCTGAAAGTGTAATTACTAATGACATGGCAGAAATAAAGTTAAGAATGAAAAGAGCTCATGAATCTAGACATGGCTTGGACAGGAACAAAGCTATTATTAACTTTATAACACTTGCGCAAACATTTCGTGATTATGGAGCACATTTCTACTCAGCTGTATGGGCTACCAGAGATGGATTTTGTAGAGATATTTGGCTATCTATCGGTCCTAGAGGCATCACCCTTTATTCTCGTAATAATCATGCCTCTGAAATTTCAAATACTGCCAACCGTATAGTACTCCAAAGTCTACCCTGGCATCACATACATACATTCTATTACAACAAGAAGAGCTTGTATATCATGCCTAATTCATACTCGGGTTTATCCAAGATTGGAGTAAAATATAAATTGAAAATGACAGATGGCAAAAGTTACTTCTCCTTTTGGTTGGCATCTCTTCATCACAGACTGTATTTAAAATTATATACAAAGGAAGATTTTATAACATATTTATCTGATGAGCTCAATTGTCCCTTAAATCAAGAGAATAGTCCTGGCAAAATAGAGTGGAGTAACTACCAAGACAGTTATAACTTAGCAGTAAGAAACCCTGTTAGATCTAGGAGACCTGTTAGAAGAAGATTCAAAATGGACATCTTTGGAGATAAGAAATTACAGAATAAGGAAAATGAAAAACCCAACACTGAGGAATTGTTGAGACAAATACTATCTCCACAACCAAGTGAAGAAAGTTTACTAAGTTCATCAAATTTAAATCAAGGTAATTCTTCCAATGATGGACTGTCATCTTCAGAAAGTTGTAGTCTACCTAGAAGACATGGAGTCAAAATGGGTACAAGAGTATTTCATGGAATAAAAACTATAAATAGGTATCCCAGATCACCAATCAGAAACAGTTCTGCTGATTGTCTAAGATCTGATGATGTAGCAACTACACTAAGTGATTCAGATGACTTGTGCTCAGAACAAAAGCATGATTGCCATATAAATAGCATGCAGTTGTTACCAGAGCGATATTACAACCAAACTACATCTAATATGCCCACCGCCTATGTACTAGAATCACCAAAAGTGTATCCCGATGTCTTCAACTACAATGCAACAGTAAATGAATCTTGTCTGAACACATCTTTATTTGAAAAACTGGATAATATGGAATGTGTTCAAGGTGAGAGAGTGTTTGTTACAGCTGTTCTAGAAAGGGACGAGATGAATGCACTAGGCCTTCAAGTAGCTGAAGGTTCAGATGGAAATGTGTATATAAAATCCATCACGCCGGGTAGTCCCGCCGATTTGTGTAAGAAAATAGTACCAGGAGACCAAATTATATCAGTGAATGGAAAAACTTTACTGAATGTAAAATATGACAAAGCATTATCGATGCTACAATCCGCGCCTAAAACAGTAGAACTTATTGTTCTACAAAATGCAAATAAAGCCTGTAATCCCGACCACGATGTACCAGAATCTAGTAATGTTAAATTAAATTTAAAAGGTATCAGTAGTAGTGTTGCTAGTGTGCTCGACACCGACATCACCGATGATGAATTACTCAATGAGGAGGCTTTAAAAACAATATATGCACTTATAAAACTAACAAAAGAGAAAGTCATCAATAGGATGAAAGATAAATCTAGCAAGCAAAGTACCCCAGACAAAAGCAATCTACAGAAATCCTACTCAGAAAACAAGGTATATGAGGAGTCTGATATCGGGAATTACTCATCACAAGAAAACACACCTCAAAAGAATACTCAGAAGTTCAATACGTGGCGTGGACAGATATCAAATAGAACGAAACGAAGACCTCTAAGCCTTAGCATCCCGAAAGATGTAGATTTACCAGAAAATTATCTCGACGATTCTAATGAACTGATGAAGTCGTCGTTAAAATCAATTCATTCACCTTTAAGCGCCTTAGATAGGACGAAAAGCAACTCAGCGAAAAGCGTAGCTTTGCCTAGAAACTTCGGATTGAGTAGGAGATGGCTGGGTCCAGTCAGATACCCTGTCACTCCATGTAAGAACAGCAATATGCTGACTGAATTGACTAACTCAAGTGCAATGGATGATGGCAATATAATGCGAAGACATTTCGTGTATGGTGTTGGAGATTCAGATGAGGATCAGATATTTTTGTAAATTGTTATTTTAATGTATATTATATAAAGACAAATTATAATAAATGCTAAATCATTACATAATAGATAAGATTTGATTTTGATTAGTGTTAAACAGTGTATCATATTGGGAACAAGTAATGTAGTTAAAATATGTATTAAAGGTGATAATGTTCTCTATTGTATAGCAATCATATGGAAACTTTAGAGCGAAAATTGAATTATTGTGTAATATATCGAAAGAAAACTACATTGTATTCTATGACATGTGTGACAAAACCAGAAGACCATAAACGACGCGACGACGCCACGCGATGGTGGGAAACGAAAGTATAATCTCTCTTGAAGTCAAATTCAGATAGGCTTGAAATGCGAATATGACTTGTTCGGGCGAAAAATGGAAATATTCTAAATCTGAGACAATAAGATTTCGAAACGCTAACGTAATGGGTTTCGTATCATCTGAGCTGACACAAAATAAATAGGAAGCTACATTTAACGGGCTTTAGCTAAGTACCTACATACATCATACATAAGTCACGCCTTTATCCCTGAAGGAGGCAGAGGTGCAACTAGTGCTGCACCCACATTCTACTGAGCTTATTTCTGTTCTCAAAAGGTGATAGGGTACGAGCCTATCGTCGTACCGGGCACAAATTCCCGGAAAATTTTAATATTTCAGAATCATGTACTAGTATTAAAATTTTATTTTCTGCAACCAAAAACTGCCATTCATAGCGCTATTTTTTACATTTTATTTTCTGAGGAGCCACAGCAAGCCCCACAACGAGTCGGAACGCCTTTGTTCTATTTTACAAATCTCAACCCCAATCAACACGGCCGAGGCACGCGTCATAACATAAAGGTCTGCAACGCGCCCATGATTCTTCTTGTATTGTAGACATACTTGGGCGGTGGAGATCAGCACGTGACGCTTCTGCTCGATTGCCGGCCAATACTTTTAAAAAAATACCTCCGTTGTTGCTCGGAACAGCTGAAGGTATAGAGGTAAAGAAGTCGTCCGGAAATAACTACAAATCCAAAAAACTTAACATCAACATAATATACACCTAGTGCGCAAAAAAGCAGCGATAGCTCAGCGGGGAGTGGCATGGACTGTCGAGTCGCAGATTGGAAACCAGCCCCAAGAGTATGCACCTCTGACTTTTCTAAGTTACATGTGTATTCATTGTTAATTATCACTTGCTCTAACGGTGAAGGAAACATCGTGAGGAAACCTGGAGAAATTCTCTGCAAGAATTTCGAATGTATGTGAAGTCTGCCAACCCGCATTTGGCCAGTGTGAAGGACTAAGAACTAATCCCTCTCATGTAAAGCCCGTGCCCAGCAGTGGGATGTTTATAATACAGGGCTAGTAAGTACATACAAGGCAGGAAACAGACTATGCAAAGTAACATAAAAATAGTTTATTCATTGACCTTTCTATCAGCCCGTATCTACTCACTACTATATGCCTTCACTAATTCACTCAATTTCTTCATGTACGAGACAGTCACCACCTACGTGTCTCACCACATTATCAGACCATCGAGCTGGTGATCTACTGCATCTTTACTTTCCGCTTAGGTACTGTGACTGCTTAGATCCAGCTGTTTAGGTGCCTTTTAGCCAAGTGTCCTATATCCACTAAAGCCTGGAGATTCGCGTTTACGCTTCTGAGAGTCTCGTATTAAATCTAATCTCAGTGTTTGGGACCCGATCCAAAGACTTTTTATGTTTATGTACTACTAGACAAGATGCGCGGTTCATAGAAATTGTACCACTTAGTTACGGTCAAATGACCTTAACTCTATATTACCATCTCGCTTATTCTCAACTAGAACCCCTATCGCGCTCCATGTTTGTGAGCTGTCAAAGTCCCGCGCTATGTGACGCAATTTTACTTCTAAACAGCTCGTCTATAGATGGACAAATTTGTGCGCGACCGTCCTGCGGGGTACAAGACGTTGGGGGGGACAATGTTCTCTAGATGTTAGCGGGGGCGGTTTGTGCAGCGGGGAAGGGAAACGAGTGCAACTGCGCGCTATCTTTAGCGCAGCCAGTGTCATAACAGTCAATACAAATCAATGTAAAATTTTAAAATAGTGACATCTGCTGCAATATGGTTGAACTTTTACAATGTCTTCAAATCCCTAAGAAAAAACAATGTATTGACCCCGCAGGACGGTCACGCACGAACTTGTCCATCTATAGTAGTATTAGTAGTTCATTAGTAGTAAAACTTTAATGTATACACACACGATCCATCTATTAACATAATAGACATCACAATAATAAAGACGTCTCTTTACGATTTTATTCTAATAACAAAAATAATACATTTTCGCGCGCTCTGTTACTAAACATTTATAGATAGGTACTTTACACATTGGACGATGAACCGTGTGTGATAACATTATCAGGAGGTAGAAAAAAGCGAACAAACGAAATGAAACGCTATTTCAAATGTTCACGAGTCAAGTTACGTAACACGGCATTTTAGATTGTATGTAACTCGATGAAATGTATCTAGAAACTTCTATATTAAAAATTACGAGCCCTTTACTGGCAGTCGTAAATGGGGTCAATTGAAAACCGGTTCATAAAATAAAGGCATATTAACATGTCCATGTAAATTGTATGTAGAGACGTTATATAACGGGATATCGGTTGGACCAATGTTACTTGACTTCTGTTAGAGACTGGACAGTATGCAATATAGATTGTGTAAACTATGCGTAATCTTTGCAAACAGTAAGCTTTTTCAAATTTGGAATATTATTCCATAGAGTGCCATTTTGTTGGCATTATCTTTTTGTCCTTTGTTAACATTAATAATCAGGAAACTTTTAACCAATGTACCAAGGAAACCGCTTGTTACCATGACATTAATATTTTTAAATAAAATATCTATTATAGTTCAACAATGATAGTACAATCTAATGCCATGTGCTCAAAGTGTATTAAAAAGATTAAAGAGATAAAGTTATTTTACATGAACATCTTTATTTCTTTGAATCTGTACATTTGAAGGTTACTAAATAGGAATTATGTAAATAATTAAGTATGTGAAAAACTTACAGCTTGGCAGCTATAACGGGTGAAAAAAAAAAAAAAAAAAAAATATTATATTTTATTTAAAAATAACACTTGCTCGCCACTAACCAAGTAAACAAAACTAAATATTTCTAAGACAGAAAATTGCCTTTCTAAATAAACACAGTCAGATAACCAACATAAATCATTATTCACTCACACATCACATTTGTAAATCGAATCAGACTACACAGGAATTGCAAATACCCATATCGGTTTACTACAATAACAGTTTTTACACCTTAAATGCATTTGGTAAAGTCCTCTTAGATGGTTTACATCATACCACCCATTCCGCCCATACCACCCATGCCGCCCATACCACCCATGCCACCCATGGGGTTAGGCTCCTTCTCTTGTGGAATTTCACAGATGACAGCTTCAGCGGTCGTTAACAGGGAGGCGACGCCACTGGCGTCTGTCAGTGCCGTTCTCACAACCTTAGTTGGGTCGATAATACCCTTCTCAATCATATTAACATATTCATTATTTAAAGCATCATATCCAAATTCAGGTCCGAGATCCTCTACCTTAGCAACTACAACAGATCCATCAATGCCAGCATTACGGGCAATGGTCATGCAAGGCATTTTGAGGGCTTTCTTAACTATATCTACACCAGTAGCCTGGTCTGTGTTGGCTGTCTTAAGCTCTTCTAGCATAGGTATACATCTAAGAAGAGCAGAACCACCTCCAGGAACAATACCTTCCTCTACTGCAGCACGGGTGGCATTGAGGGCATCGTTAACTCTGTCCTTCTTCTCATTGACTTCAACTTCACTGGAACCTCCAACGTGTAACACTGCAACACCAGATGCGAGCCTGGCAAGGCGTTCTTGCAGCTTCTCTTTCTCATATTCAGAGTTTGTCTCCTGAATTTGATCACGGATCTGTTCAGCTCTCCTGTCAATGTCAGATTTTTTGCCTTTGCCCTTTAATAGAAGTGTGTCATCCTTTGTGATGATCACTTCACCCACCTGACCAAAGTCAGCCAATTGGACATCTTCAACTTTGATGAGGTTAGCATCATCTCCGAAGACAACACCTCCAGTGGCAATAGCCATGTCGCTGAGCGTCGATTTGCGGTTGTCGCCAAAACCTGGAGCCTTGACTGCTGCAACTTGGAGACCAATTTTTAGCCTATTAACTACCAAGGTGGAAAGTGCCTCACCGTCTACATCCTCAGCAACAATGATCAGTGGCTTCCTTTGCTGGTTGGCCAACTCCAATGCAGGAATAATAGTCTGTACATTGCTGATTTTCTTCTCAGAAAATAAAACTAAGGCGTCTTGGAATTCAACTTTGGCACCTTTGGATGAGTTGATGAAATATGGTGAAATATAACCTCTGTCGAATTTCATACCTTCAATGATTTCTAGTTCGTCGGTGAGTGTTTTGCCATCTTTCACTGTGATCACTCCGTCTCTACCAACCTTCTTCATTGCGTCAGCGATGAGCAGTCCGATGGCGGTGTCTCCGTTCGCGGAGATGGTCGCGACCTGTGCGATTTCCTCGGGAGTAGTCACTGGTTTCGACATATCCTTCAGTTTGTCCTTGACCGCGTCCACAGCGAGCATCACGCCGCGCCTGATTTCGATCGGGTTCGCTCCTTTCGAGATCTTCTCGAAGCCCTCTTTCGCGATTGCCCTAGCGAGCACCGTAGCTGTGGTGGTGCCGTCGCCGGCCTCCTCGTTTGTGTTATTCGCTACATTTTGCACTAATTTAGCGCCGATGTTCTGGAATTTGTCCTTAAGCTCGATACCCTTGGCGACAGTTACACCGTCTTTGGTGATTTTCGGTGAGCCCCACGATTGTTCTAGAATAACGTTTCTGCCTTTTGGACCCATTGTGACGGCGACGGCATCGGCGAGGATGTCGACGCCCTGTAGCATGAGGGCTCTTACATCAGCACCGAACCTCACATCTTTTGCATAAAATCTTGCAAATTGTTGTGATTTGTGTAGAGTGATGCTTTGGCGAACGACGCGAGGTAAGCGCAACATTTTTGTGCTGATGGAATTTATAATAAAGTATTTCAATGTGGATCCAAACCTTATTCTCGAAAATTCTCACCGGGATCGCAAAACGTGATCTTCCGCCGGTTGTAGGTTATGAAATACTAAAGAGGCGCGGACTTTGAAATAGATTTGTTAAGAATCATGCAGGTTTGACATAGACTTTGCTGGAAAACGAATACGCTATATTATTATCTCTTTCAAATTTTACAATAAATTATATGACTGATCCGTGCAGTTAGAAAGAGAAAAAATATATAGTGGTTTCTTGCAGGAAAACTCAAGTTGCTGGGGACGGTTGTAGGACTTGCAGGATATGTCAATAGTAACATTGTCTATGGTCATATACGTTCCATATCACGATATGGAATTGTTTGGTAAGTTCAACATAAATTGTTTATTTATTGTCTGTGGTTTTGACAATTTCATAACTTTTCCGCAGTCCAAGTATTTTCTTAGATTCTACTCGATCCAATGACCAAAGAAAAGTAGTATACTACTATTCTTTGGTCATTGACTCGATAATTTGTTAATCTGGGCTTGTTAGTTGTGACGGTTGTGACACAGAGATGCGCTAGTACGAATAATCTGCCTACTCGAATAATTTATAACTATTATTAAACTTATTCAACTTGAATATTAGTAACGTACTAACGTACGTATTCGAATATAACTACTAATTAGTAATTATAATGCCGTTTCGACTAGGTAGATTATTCGGCAGTAAAGACGGCATAACGACTGTTTTTCAATATTGAATAGGGGAGTTGACTAGTTTTTTTTTATTATTTAAATCAATAAGTTACTTTACTCAAAATATATTACAGAATGAATTATATAAATCGGACCAAAAATAAATAAGTTAGAAGCCATTCAAATCCTGTGGAAGGGGTAAATGTCAAATGACAGACGATGCAACCATTGACGTCACTGTGTAAAATGTTCATTATGGTGCACGCGTGCAAGCGAGATAGTGAGATATCCCCACTACGCACCCACTTTTCTTCATACCAACATTTAAAGTCATAACTGCGGGCACATTTCTGAACCAATTTATATTGTGTTTTAATAAAAGGGTTTCTTTTGCGTGTCATTTTCTGTTGCTTATAAAATAATGTATAAAATTCAATATAGGAAACTACTCTATTACGCCGTTGCGTTATTCTTCGACCATCGTTAATAGGAAAATGTAAACTGTGGTCAGTAATTTGTTGTGTAATTTGCTGTTTTTAATAGCTTGTAACAATGATACGATTATTAATAATAACTGTTCATACAATTACGTAACAATCAATAAACTTCCCTTCATATTTTTTACAGGCTTAGGAACTATCAGAAATGATATTATTAATTAATGTTTGCGTTATGTGTAATACTTAATACGTATAATTATTATACAGAAGTAACAGTATATTTTAAATTATATATACACACTAAAATCTCTCGGAAGTCGGAATTCAATAATAACCTCTAACGTTTTGGCGAAATTATATTGTTATTACGTATCGTTCTTAATGAAAACAAATACTAAGATATTGACTGTAGTCGTAAAAAAATGCAAATTGCGTGACCTTCACTTAGCAACGTGCGCCAAGCCCAAGTGTCCTCTCTTTCACACCCATTCCTTTTCTGCGTATAGCTTGTTTGCAATAACGTGCAATAACGAACAATGGATAATCGACAACAGAACAATGACATTTTCGGTAATGTGTTATACGTTGCCAAGGAATAATGCATTACATTATCAGTTGTTATATTAATGACCAACTCTATTCGGGAGTCTACTCAGTATCCAGTTTGGAATTACAGTACGAATGAATTGATTGTTCACTGGGGCTGCGTCGATTTCTTTTACAAAATATATTATTTTAATAGATGCGGGATTGTTTTTATTAATAATAATAATAATGCTAGCCCTGTATTATACACGTCCCTGTGCTGGGCACTGGCCTCCTTTACTGAATGAGATGGGTTAGGCCTTAGTCCAGCACGCTGGCCTAATGCGGCTTGGCAGACTTCACATAGCTTCGAAATTCCTACGGTGAACTTCTTAGGTACGCAGGTTTCCTTACGATGTTTCCATCACCGTTAAAGCAAGTGATCATTAACCATTAATACACACGTAACTTAGAAAAGTCCAAGGTGCATGCTCTTGGGCCTGGTTTCGAACCTGCGACTTTGGTCTCGTCAGTATTTACCACTCCCAACTGAGGTATCGCTGCTCTATTTCATTATTTTATATTGTTTATTTTATTTTTATTTAAACTTCTTAATCATTTACAACCTACTGTTGTTTGTAAGTTTAGTTGCTTTCCTTTACCTTTTGAGCGTGCCGTACTAAACGTCCTTTCTCAGTTGAATGAAAAGCATTACATATTTAGATAACTAATAATTACTTATCTAAGAATTATTCGAAGTCGAATTAAACCCGTACTAGTATTTCAGTCCAATCAAAGTCGAGTAGGTATCAAGTTAGTTACTAATTTTTGTAAAGTATACGAATGTGTCGAACAATTAACAGTCGAATAATTCGACTGGAATCATTCAAAGTCGCGCACGCTCTATGTGATTATGACGTATGATGTCATTTGTCATTTCTTCACCCGGCGCAGTAGGTACTACTAATATAGTAATCTGTGGCGCAGGGGCTGCGGACACGTTTTTGCGTAATATCAACAAAAACCATGTGGTGATTCTCTCCGAACAATACGTAGATAATTCTGTAGTTTATCTCCAGCACAAAGTGTCGCACGCGGCTTAGTAAAATATATTCCTTTACGTTATAACCTATATTACATAATGAACAATACTGGGTAAGCTTTTCTAATATTTTAATAATAGCGACTTCCTTTAGTTTGGTACGTCTATTAATTAATTTACGCTAATTGAAAATAATAGTTATAAATTCTATAGAGTATTAAATGTATATGAATAGTATTTGTTCTGGTTTTCCAAACAATGCAAGGCCAAAATTACTGGTTTGATATTAAAAAAGCAGCTACCACTTTTTGCTATTTTTATTCTCAAGTATGGGTTACGTATCCATAGTACTTCATAGTCAATAAAATAATTCTGAATATCTTAGACTGTTGCCATAAAGTGCTTATTGTGTTCTAAAATAGTTAAAAATCTCACAGCAAGTGATTTTTTATAATAATTTTAAAATCATATGTCCATGTTGATATTTATAGTTCCTAATTATCATTCTTATAACACAATGTAGGAGGTAGTTTTTCCCATTAGCACAAACATGCCTATTTAGATAATACTTATTTAATAATAATAATAATATTAATTTCCTTCAGTTCATGTATAAGTGTGTGTAATATGTACATATCAAATTAAATTAAATAGTTTATTAATCATGTAGGTAATTAAAATAGCGCTTATGACAAGTCAGTGCAAAGTAAAGAAACTTATGTATAGAAAACATATTAAAAAAATAGGCATTACAGGGAATGGCACATGTTAATAGAATTTTCTTATTTTAGTGAATGAATAACATGTTGATATAGTCTCCTACAATAAATCTGTAATTAACAAGGTGCTGGTCTATGTTTAGTCTGGTTTGATCAATTCCCTTATTATTATTATTATACTAGCTTTTACTTGCATCTCTACCCATGTGAATTTCTTTATCTGGAACAACCTCTGCTCTTTTAAAGCATTTCCCCCTTAAGGGGATTATTTTCGAGATATCACAAAATATGTAGTTGGTTATTTATTTTTAGGACTACTCATACGAAATTTTTTTTTTGTTCATACAAATTAACATCCATTTTAAGGTATAATTATAAAAAAAATCCTGGCTTAGTGCTCACTTACGTCATTAAAGGAATCTTTCTTCAGAACTTCAGAACATTGGCGTAGTGAGCGAGTAGCCGGTTTCGAAGCGATCGTGGGTTTTTTCATATAAGCAAAATCCGAATACGAGATTTTCTACTATGAATATTATAATATGTAATGAAAACGTGTATTCTCTTAAGTATTGCTGATGAATGACGATCAATCAGATTGAGTGTGTAATGTCGCTATAATTCCATCAATAATTCAATTCATTTATATAATTGATTGATGGATGAATAAGTGTGTAATGTACCCCTTAAAGTCTAATAGACGATTAGCATCGTATCGGATAAACAATGTATTCTGCATCGACTGACAAATCAATCGCGCGAAGCTTCAGCGCCCCGTAGTCCTTCATTCCATGTACTCACGAGTCAAGACTCTTGCCAGTACCTGTACTAAAATTAAACTTGATAATTTTAACACCACCTTTTATTATTAGCTTGAATGACAAGACGAGCAGGTCGCTCGCCGGATGGTAAGCGCCACACCTGATCATAAACAGAAGCAACGCCATACAGAACTTTAAACTACAAACCACCGGATGACACCGGACTGCGCTCGTCACCCCGAGATATAAAGTGTTAAGCTCATAATGCCCAGTAATTTCACTGGCTTCAATGTCCTTCACACCGGAACACAACAGTGCTTACACACTGTTGCTTGGCGGCAGAAATAGACAAAGCAGTGGTAGCAACCCAGACGAACTCTCGCATACAAGGGACTTACCACATTGTACAGTACCTATGATTATAAACTCCGTTTCAAATTAATAGCGATTACAATTTCATTTGCACTTCACACACGCAGTAATATCATATTATGTCTCGTGTCGTGCAGCCTATATTGTGAGCATGGCGCGGCACCAAAAACAACTTTGTAAAGGGTTTGACCAAGCTGCTCATGCTGTCGCGTCACTATCTATCTATATTGTTTTTGGACCGCAAATAAAGTTTTTAATCGCTATGAAATTCAATTTAAAGTGTTTTGTTTTTCAGTATTAAGAAAGGCCTGCTAGTGGGCATTGGTAACCCACTCTTAGACATATCAGCCATAGTTGATGAAGACTTGCTCAAGAAATATGACTTGCAACCTGACGATGCGATCATGGCTGAGGAGAAACATATGCCTCTCTACAGGGAACTTATGGATAAGTGAGTTTCATTTTAAGCTGATAGAAATTAATAAAATACAATTTCAAAATAAGAGAATTTTAAATTATAAAATCTATTTGAAAGCTATTATTAATCAGAATAAGTCATTTATCGAGAGATCAAGCTTTTGTGACGTCATATTTAGGGGGTTAAAGAAAGTGTGACGCAGTGTGAAGAAGGGGCGGCATTTATTGTAACATATTTTTTTAAGACCTAGGGACTACATTTAATAGGTAGTCCGGTAGAACCGTATTCCTCTATAGATAATTAATCTATAAAAATTGCATTTCAATTAAAAAAACAGGACATAGAAATTCTAGAAATCATGCGATGGGGGGAAAATCTTAGAATATAACGATGCCAGAATAATTGTGTGTGCATTGATTTACTTGTAATTTCTGGGATATTGTTGATTGTGTAACTATTGCAATAATTCAAATCTATGGTTGTTTTGTAAATAATATAAGACTTAACTTAATCGCGTCAGTAATTGGTTTAGTTGGTTGGTTGGTTATTGGTAGCGTACTAAGGCTAAGAACCTTGAGGCCCAGGGTTCAATTTCCACGTCAATTTATTACCAATTTGTTAGAAATATTCGATTCGCAAAATCACACATGAATTGCCCGAGATTGTAAATTGTACCCGGTATAGCGATAAGCTCGCCCCCTATCACATCATAGAACGGAAATAAGCTCGGCGAAACGTGGGTGCATTAATATTCGCACCTCTGCCTACCCCGTCGGGGATAAAGTGAGCTTGTGTATGTATTGAAATAAAACTAGTTTAATTTTCTATAAACTTTGACAGCCTCCGGGGCGTAGCGGGCGAGTAGCCGGCTGCGAAGCGAGAGGCCGTGGGTTCGATTCCCGCACCGAGACAAATATTTGTGTGATCCACAAAAATTTGGTTCGGGTCTGGGTGTTGTGGGACCGCAAGTCCCTCGTAGTTCCTGATACCCACGATACAGGCTTACCTAGTGTGGGTCAAGACTATGTGTGTGACTGTTGGGTGTATTTTTTATTATTTATTTCTAGTTTTATTCGCGTAAACCTAAGTAAGCACTATTGTGTATGTATAATTATACTTAGATATACCTATATGCATTTTCCAGGTTTTCAAAGTACATCAGACTTCCAAGTATTCCTTGGCCAAATTTTGGCGCCAATTTGGTTTGATAGTTTTGTTTAGATGTATAGTACGTAGAAACTTACAAAACCATTTGAGATTTTTGTAGAATTTTAGTGCCTATTCATGTTACAGGAATTTGATAGACAATCATTAGATGATGAATGATTTCATACATAATATATCTAACACATTTTATGTAAATAGAAAAATGTTTGTATCCCCCCCCCCCCAAACTACGGACGGACCCAGGAGAAAGGGGAGTAGTTGACAAAATTGAATATTAAAGATATTTATTGAATCTGGCGACCTCCTTAATAAGGCGGCTTGCCGACGACGCCTTACAGAAATCCATAGAATGTACATTATTTTGATTCGGTCAATTTGTTACTCTATCGCAAATTTGTAAGGCAGATTCGCATGAGCAGAATGGGCAAGAAACTTTACCGGAAGCCCTCTTCTTTGAGCCGAACAAATTAAACCAAAGTACTTTTTATTGAGTAAATAAAACAAAAATTATCTTGCCCCTCTGTATAATCCTGATCCGTACCTGCCATGGAAAATTTGTGGTGATTTATAGATTCCAACTTCATGAATGACGAACAGTGTCCTGTGTGCTAAAGCGTAGAGAGTGGATGAAGTAGCTAACTTCAGAACGGCCATAAAGATTGCCAAGACTTCTAACAATATTAATGTTTTTGTTTATATTAATACCAAATATATTGTTTTGTATAGAAAATATTTTCCAACCAGGTACAATGCGGAATTCATAGCCGGCGGCAGTGTCCAAAACTCCCTGAGAGTTGCTCAATGGATACTCAAGGAACCTAATGTGTGCACATACTTTGGCTGCGTCGGAAATGACGATTACGCTAAAATATTGAAGGAGAGAGCCGTGTAAGTACCTGTTTTATTTCCTATGATGATATTTAGAATTCTTATTTGACATGTCAGCCCTGTATTATAGAATTGTGGCAAGAAATGCGCGAGCGAAGGGACCGTGCCGCGGCAACGGCCGGCAACAGCACTGTCGAGTGTCAATGTACTCCGCCAACTTTACGTAAATTAGCCTTACATGTTCCGATCACTAACATGATCGATCATGTAACATGATGTAATCGCGTAACAAACTTAACGAGATAAGCTTGGTATTACGCGAGACGCGCAAGTACAGATAACATTTGCTCCTGTTATCGCTGCACTCCACGATGTCATCAATTTTCGGACACATCTTAAGCGTTTTATCTTTTCCTTAATTTTGTGAATCCGAGAGCCGAAACTGCTGTGTATCTGACGTAAATATGTTTCTATTTACGGGCAATTGGAAACCATGGAAAGTAATACAATTATTTTTTTGTTATCCTATTTGGTATGGAATAAGTATAATTTATATGGTACTTGGTATGAAATAAATACAACTTATAGGGTATGCTCTCCCTATGGGGGTTGAGATCTATCGCGTTTTTTTGGATCGCCCGATTTAGGGATTAAACCTATGACTGGTTTTGATTAGGCAATGGAACTTGCATAGTTAAGTAATGGAGAGAAAAAAATGAAAATGTTTTCCATATGAGGTGTGAAAAACTGCTAATTTAGAAGTCCCGTCATCTATTCATCCAATCGTACTTTTACTGAAGTTTTGAAAAATTTCTCCAGCCCAGTCTGTCTATGGCGCATTGATTACAGGAAATATGGCAAAAACTCAGCGGTAAAACCTCGATAGGTTACCGAGTTAAAACCCCTCCGAGATGCCTTGTATTTTGAACAGTCTATGCCTTCGGAAAATTAAAATGTGTTGTAGTTAACGCAGGAAGAATATCATTTACTAGATTTAGTCGAGCCAAATGACATCACAGTCCTTGGACACATTGTCGTAATGTAGGCGTTATTGACCCACTCGTCGACACGCGAACGCGTTCCTTATTACATTAATTATAGGATAATGAAATTAAATGAAATAGTTTTATTCATCATGTAGGAAATTAAAATAGCGCTTATGACAAGTCAGTACAAAATAAAGAAACTTATGTAATTACAGAAATCATATCAGCTAATATATACATAACATACATAGCATCGTCAAAACACACTGGGCAACTATAAAGTTTACAATATTTTTATATTAGTCCAGAATTGTTAAGTATTATTATTATTGTTATTTTTTCTCTGTAATCTTATATATTACTATTTACGTCACGTGCACAAACTATTAGTAAAACCCAAAGATGGATCTATACAGAGCCGTAATCAAGTAACTTAAAGGGGGCAATTCTGCCTATACTGAGACTCAGGGTCGAAATTAAGAAAGACATTGGGGTATATGCTCTTATTTTAAAACACCTTGTGCCGTTGCAACGCCATGTTATTTATAAAATTACTAGCTGTTGCCTGCGCCTCCGCCCGCGTGAATGCCTATTTCCAGGATTAAAGTAGCCTAGTGGGCGCCCCCGGTGACAAACGCGCTTGACAAAAATACTAATTTCGCTATTAAAAAATAGGGTTGATCGTAGAGGGTTGAAAATTTAGGGTTGTATGTGTTTTTTAATGCTGTATCATAAAAAATAAATAAAAAAAAATATCTAAAAAGTAAAAAAAAAATTGGGGTGGACCACCCTTAACATTTAGGGGCATGATTTAATGATGGCCGATTCTCAGACCTACCTGATATGCACACAAAATTTCATACAAATCGGTCCAGCCGTTTCGGAGGAGTATGGGAACGAATATTGTGACACGAGAAATATGTATATTAGATTACGGCTAAGCCAGGCGGTGAGGAAAATAAAATCTAAAGACGAAGACAATCACATTATTAAGTGCTTTTTATCAGATTTTTTTCTTTTATTGATAAAATGTTTGCTCTGAAACATACATTTGGGTTTTTTATTTAAACATAATAGATGATTGTCGCTGTCTCAAGTACGGGTACCAAGTGGCAACCAGTATACTGATCTACTTACATACACGGTGGTAGGTCCCTCGTATGAGAGACGCCGTTTGGTTCGGTACCACGGCTTTGTCTATTTCTGACACCAAGCAACAGGGTGTAAATCCTGTTGAGTTCCAGTTTGAAGGACATTGTAGCCAGTGAAATTACTGGGCATTATGAGACAACAAATTATGTCCCGGGATGACGGACGCAGTCCAGTGCTATACAGTGCTTTGTAGTTCAAAGTTCTGTATGGCGTTGCTTCTATTTATCGGCAGGTTTGGCGCTTACCATCAGGCGAGCGACCTGCTCGTCTCGTCACTCAAGCTAATAAATCGACGCTTCAGGATCAGTTACAGATTTCATATTTGTATTACTGTGTTGTCTCAAAAAGGGCCGAATAAATGTTTTTGATAAACCGCATATTTATTAACTTTTCGTCCCGTAATATTCCATTCCATCTGCCCTATATTTTTATCGCAACATCTAATTCTCAGTGCGGAAGGTGTAACAGTCCAGTATCAAGTAACAGAGGAGGCTCCAACAGGCACATGCGCAGTACTAGTAACAGGCACGCATCGCTCTCTATGCGCCAACCTTGCGGCCGCACAGAAGTTCACCCCAGACCATCTCGCTAAAGAAGAGTGCAGGCAGAGCATCGAAGCGGCCAAGTTCTTTTATGCTTCTGTGAGTTTTAGCTTTTGGTTATAGTTTTACACCAAAATGTTATGTTTTCAGAGTACCTACGTATATGTGATTTAGACCTAGTGACATAAGCTACATGAAACATATACACACACCCCTGTTTTCGGTGGTTATTAGATTAAGTCTCGCAGGACTTTGGTTGCTCTATTTTTCTAAATTACACTTTCAGAAAAATGTTAATCCAAGAATAACCTACTTTAGAATTAAAAAAAATACGATTGTAGTAATTAATTTTGCTGAGACGAATCCATAATATAGGTTTCCGATAACTCTTATCATAAATACAGTTAAACTATATTAATGGTAATTTCATCCCTAACATACCTTGTTATTGAGGCAATAATTTATTACCATGATACAATTTTGTAACAATCGATAAAGAAGTTTTCTTTCTTTAAGAATCTTATATTGATCCTCCGACAAAAAAGACGGGTATTATAAGTTTAACTCATTTATCTCTCATTCTGTGTGTCTGTCTGTGGCATCGTGGCGCCTAAACGAATGGACTGACCTGGATCAAACACTTTAATGCATACTACTAGACGGGCTGTTTAGAAGTAAAATTGCGTCACATAACTCGGGAGTTTGACAGCTCACAGACAGGGAGCGCGATAAGAGTTCTAGTTAAGAGTAAGCGAGATGGTAATATTGAGTTACGGTCAATTGACCGCAACTTAGTGCCACAATTTCTATGTACCGCGCAGCTCGTCTAGTAGTATACATTAAAGTCTTTGACTTGGATTCGTTTTTTTTGTTGTTTGAACGTCAATTTAAACGACAGTGGTCTTAGGTAATTTAGACCTGATGTTGCAAAACTGATTTGGCTGAAAAGGGCCGTCTCGACCGAGTTAGTACAACTGTTTACCCAAAATCGACGTAAAGTGGCAGCTTGCTGATACATATCGAACAGTGAGTGAGGTTTCTAGAGGATCAAATTCCACCTGGTCCTTGCTTGTTTACCGGGACCCTGCCAACAAAAAATAAGTACGTTGACCACTTATTGAAAATCAGCGCTGTAGTGCTGCCCAGGTCGTACTACAGCATATAGCTGAATGAGGAATCATGTTGTTGGAGCAACTTACTTGTTTGATAATTTTTGTTTTTTTTGTAACACTGTCATATGGCTCCAATTATATTTTTTATATATTTATTTATTTCTTTCATTTAATGACTATAGATAAATCATTGTTCCCAGGGTTTCTTTGTCGCAGTGTCTCCGGAGTCTATCCTTCAATTGGCATCACATGCACACGAAAAAGGCCACACGTTCATAATGAACTTGAGCGCGCCTTTCGTCTCCCAGTTCTTCAAGGAACCCTTAGCGAAATTGCTTCCGTACGTCGACGTACTATTTGGAAACGAATCGGTAAGTTTTGTTATGGAAACTGTAAAAAAAATGACAGCATTTATAATGTACCTATTCATGTATTTCTGTTTGATTTTGATATTACTAATGATAACGTGATGGCTTTGTTATTAGTGACAAATGCGTATGCTATAATACCGCATTATGACGGTGACGTCAAATATTTATCTTTTAAGTGTGATCTCCACCACCCATGGGCGCGTTTCCGACTTTAAAGGAAAGGTATAATTAAGGGATTGGGAAGGTGAGGGGGACTTCGGCCTCCGGATCTCACTCACCGTACGAAACGCAGCAACTAGCTGCTACGTTACGCCGGTTTTCTGTGAGACAGTGGTAACGACCCGGATGAGCCGGCCCATTCATGCTGTTGACAAAATTGTCTACAGAGTGGTTCTACCATTCGAAAATCTTTGTCGAGCTATTATACGCTATTAATAATGACATCATACATAGATAACCTCATGCCTGTATAATAAAGGTAATGGTAGGTAACTAATGATTCGCCGAGCTTAGGTACTTCCATCTTATGATGATTTAAGTGACGAGCCAAAATGGGCATAAATTAAAATTCCGGGCAACTCATGCGTAATTTTTCACATCGCAAACTCAAACACGAATTGTGTTTGCTCGACCTGGGATTTGAACTCAAGACTTCACGGCTTATCAGCCTAAGGAGAACAACTAGACAAATGAGGCGAATAAACGCATTCCGCATGAACAATAAAATCCAGATAGCAAACACAGTGACTACGTCCTTGGTTTAAAAATATATTTTATCTCGAGCGCGTACAATATATCGTAGTTTCTATGAATATTATCCAACACCACCTGAATGAAAAATGAGTCGATTCAGTACTATGAAAAAGTACTTTATATATTTCTTTCATCCTGGCGTTATCCCGGCTTAATGCCAGGGTCCACCTTTTTTTTAACGTTGGGAAACCCTTTATGTGTACCGCCCCACCGCGTGGTCAGTCGGGGCGGTATGTCCGACTCCCACGGACTAAAACCCAACGGTGTTCCTCCGCGTGCGCTTGTTCGGTCGGGGCTGCGGGGCTGCGGGGACGCTATTGTACTCTCCCGCGGTGGGTGATGGGGGAGTTATCCATCCACCTATATGCTCCGCTCGAGGGGTCCGCGCGTGAACTCCGCGCGCGGCACCTCGAGGCCTTAACTAAACAGAGCCTTAACTGCCAGGGTCCACCTTCCCATTGTGATTTAACGGCGGATTTGGTATTATTTGCGGACGAACCACCGTCTGACCCCCACAACCCGCAACGGGAACCAAGTTTCGCCATTGCCTCGGCCGTTTATAAGCAAGAGTCTAAGGTGTTGGTGGCTCACTTACACGCTATACCTATTTATTATATACTAGCTTTTGCCCAAGGCTACGCCCCTGCAGCGGCCTTGTCCTAATCAATGTCATGGTCTACCTGTGTGCTAAATTTCATCCAAAACCGTTCATCAATTAAGTCGTGATTGAGTTCCAAACATCCAAACTCTCACATTTGTAATAGTAAGTAGGATTAAGCTTCATTATTTATATCCTCAATTAATTGTCTCATTGGGCCAGTGGTAGCCTACATAGGCTGAGAAACCCTAAGGTCTAGAGTTTAAATACTAGATCGGACAATCACAATTTGTGTTTCGAGTTTTGTGAGTTGCCCGATATGGCTATAGACTCATCCCTTATCACATAATGGGACGGAATTAAGCTCAGTGAAAAGTGATAAGAGCACTAATTACACCTCTGACTAAATCTACTATTGACGTAGAATACGATTATCTTAATAAAAGTGTTACTCATAGCGAGTGGAATACCGTTCTCTTTGTTTTGTTTCGTTTCTCTTATCCATGTAGGAAACAGGGTTGAGTCTATACCTATATGTAAATGTTACCTCGGGACTAAAAACACCTAAACTAGTTAACGAGCTCATTTCCGACAAAAATACAAATGTATTCTCTAACAACATCGTTGGTATCAAATTATGATCGATTAATAAACGAGTGATTAAAATAAGCATGAATGTTTAGGATGTCTCGATTTTGATATAATCCGGTACATAAACACTCACTGGTCAGGTATATTTAACGACCCTTAAATCAGCCACACGTTGTCTATAGCTGTGGTACGTATTTAGACTTGCATATAACAGACCTATCACTTAACTTACCCAATGTTCTCATAATTGCAGGAAGCGGAAGCCTTCGCTAAAGCGTTCGACATTAAATCGAACGATCTCCAAGAGATCGCTCTTCAAGCCGCCGCTTTACCAAAACTGAACCCTTCAAAATCCCGTGTAGTGGTCATCACCCAAGGCTGCGAGCCTGTGATCCTCGTCGAGGAAGGTAAAGTGACACTGGTGCCAGTAATCAAACTCGAACGAGAACAGATAGTAGACACGAACGGCGCTGGTGACGCCTTCACGGGCGGTTTCCTTAGCCAGCTTGTGTTAGAAAAACCTTACAAAACATGTGTAAAATGTGGTATTTATACTGCAACACACGTCATCCAGCATTCAGGGTGTATATTCACCGGTGAGAGTGATTTTATAGATAGTTAATTTTGTAACTCAAATATAGCCTCGAATATTAGATCAGGGACGAATCCAGCATTAAATTTGGGTGTTAAAATAAGAAATGTCCATATAGTTATGTGAACGACAGTTATAATCAGACGCAGATCCAGGGCAGCAATTACCTTCTACCTCCGAGTTAGACAGTACTATGTTTAAAATCAGGGGCTTCCGTAAGTTTAGAGTTTTTTACCAATTTAGTACGATTATTCAATCAGTATTCTGTCCACAGTGTCTCGTCAGACACTCAAGAAAAATAATACACCCAGCAGTCATACACATACTATGATCCCACACTATAATTACGAATGATAAAGTCATGGCTTTGTTATGAATACTTAGTAAGAAATGCGTGTGTTTCAATACCGCATTATGACAATGTTTAAAAGATTGCATAGCCTGGGGGTCTGCCTAATAAGTAATTTTGTAAAGTTTTTATTGGATTAACATCGTGCCCTTGTTTCCCAAAGAAACGAAGATCTATGGAACAAAAATCACCCCCCTTTAGAAATATCCTGTATCTGCACCTGGTTCTGACCCGTTCTTAATTTGAATCATGTTTGTTTTTAATTGGACACATAAATCTTAGAAAATTAGATTATTGACATGCAATGAGTGCAATTTGGGACGGTTTTAGCAATAATCAGCAATTCATAGTGATATTACACGATAGCAATAGTATAAAGATAAATATAGATAGTTTAATACTGTAAAAAATCTGGTTGCAGTTAGAGTGGTAGGGGTCGTAGACACTATTTTAAGCATACACATTACACAGCCTTTTTTACATACATACATAGACTTACGCCTATTTCCCATAGGGGTAGGCAGAGACAATGGATATCCATTTGCTACGGTCGTTGCACACACAGCTTTTTTATTGCTGTTATTTACCATATGCGGAGATTACATTGTGACAAGTCACAAACTAAAATTTCACATAGACAACACATGCATGTATAAGTGAAAATAGTTTCTAGGGTTTTGTTATACAGCGTAAGGTCGCGTTTAGATTGCTAAACTGTTAATTATTCGGATTATACATAAATAGTATCCGTGTCACAAAGATACACGGCTGTCATGAAGTAACCCAAAGTTACTCGGTATTTAAATTTGATTACAGTTTGTATCAACCAAAACATGATGCACAGGTGATATAGCTAACTAAGAACCAGCGCACACTGGTGAAAGTCAAATCAGAGCAATTTCCATTTAGCAACGCATTTTGAATTTGAATCTAATCGTAATACAGCCTATATTAGCGCAATGAGGAAATTCTATACTCTCAAGTCGTTCCTGAATATGAATACGTACTTTATTTCTATGACTTTAAAATTCAAAATATTCAACGATTGAAATATTTTTGATGATTTCAAATACTGTGCTGCGCCGAGCGCCAATATACGGTGGTTCAAAAAGATTTATATTTTATTGATAATTGCAACTAAAATCAGAATTAATGTGAAAATAACTCAAATATCGAATATAGTTTCCTGTGCAATAGAATAATTTGTACAAGTATTTTTTTACTTAGCATAAAATATTGCATATGGTATTTAAAGTTTCTATAACAACTATCGCACAACCACTAGTGGATATTAATAGTAATTGAACGAATATTGAGGGATCAAATAAGTTGTAGAGTCCTTAAGATGAAGTGTAATTTTATATTCATTATGGTATTTCTACTAAACTTCTATATTGCAATGTTAAGTAGATTAATCTTCAATAGAACTTACAACCAGTGTAAACAACTGATCTTATATTTTTTTTAAACCATGTAAATTTTGTTAAAGAATGTTGTAATAATTCTGCGTACATAAGGTACGTTTCGATAAATTTTATTCATCTACAGTAACACCGCCGCGCACGCGCATGCTTCAAGCTCTTTTGGCACTAACTTCCCGTTGTTCATTACACTGTTGCAAGTTCTATTGGATAATACATAAACAATATCATTACTCAAACCAGGTATTGTTTCAAGTAAATTTCGTTTCCTATAATGTCCTATTTCTTATTGTGTTATGTCATGTTAATTCTAAAATAATCTCTAGTATTTCAATCAAAGATCAAACGCCTCTTACACATCAATTACGTTTTTAAATTAATTCAATTATTAAGTCAATGACCCCCCCTTTAATTTCCTTAAATCCACACCTGGTGTAATTTTGAAATCCATCAGTATAAGAAAGACCTAACACATTCCCTCTAACACTAAAGTATTAATTTAGATCTGATTACTGCATTTGTATGCCATTTTGTAGGGTGGTGAGAACCAGAACTAAAAATAATAAAATTATGAGAAAATATGAAATGTCGCTTGTGCCTAACTAAATTTAGCTTAATAAATTAAATATTGCGTACAATACTCGCAAATACCTTGGCTGGGATGAAGTCTTATAGACGGATGAAGTGACTAACTTTAGCCCAGTGTAGTTATGTTGTGTGTATTGTATTGTATTATAAATGCTGAAAGTAGTCACAACCAAAAATTGTCAATTTTCTTGAAATAGTTGTACCACTGAGGTAAGGGGATACCTACCTGGTGACTTGCAAAGACAATGACTATATAAAGAGGTTAATTATATTATTACAAAATATGTCGTACAAAACAATAATTACAATTTGACAAACATAACAGTAGATATATACATAATATATCTTTAGAACATACTTTTGTATTTGAATACACATATAATAACAAGCTATGTAGATTATTTATAAATAAACATTAGGAACTTTGTTGTAACAAAATAAAATGTATTCTAACATAATAATACTGTCATTCGCTGAGTAATGAGACAATTTTTTATACAAAATATAATAATTTTACAAATCAAAGAAAATTGAGTTGTAACAAATTACTGATTAATCTTATAGTTTATCTTATAATAAATTGTATTCAATAAAATGAAGGGTACTTGGAGACTGAATACTAACTGGAACTTATTAATATAAATATTAGTTTAGTGAATTTTCTTTAATTCATATTACAATTTTTATATTAAAAAACAGACTATATTACTATGATTTAAATATAGTGCTTTGGAAATTATTGTTTGTATAAATCAAAAATACACATTTGTGATGATAATAACCTAGTACAAATCTGTAGCATTAACATTTAACGGATAACGTTTTTTTCTCTTGTATGACTGACCAGTACTGGATGGTCAGACATTCTTTGCATTTTCGGACTAATTTAAAAAAAAATATATGCAAAAGCACATGATTTCTGTAAATGTACTTTAAATATATGTTTTAATATTTGTAATGTCTATTGTACATACATGTTTACTTTTAGCCTTTGTACCCTTCATTTATATTTTGTCTAAAGCTAAAAGGAACATAGTCTTATTACTTTGAACTTATAAGACCAAGTAAGTTTACGTATGTAACAAAAATGTTTTAGTCAACTATGTACATATTTTTTATATGTAGATGTTTAAAATATTATTAAAAGAAAGTGGATCTCTTTTAATCATATTTTACACATCAGGCACAACTAAATATTTATATCTATGTAAAAATCTGTGTTAAATAAAATTATTTTCCAGAAAAAACAACTGCGTAATGAACAATATGGATGTCCCAATCTGGTACATTTATTTTCTCATCACCCAAAAGAGGCATACATCTGTAAACTTCATATATAACAAACTCATTCATAAGTTTAATTATTTTACTCATATTTCTTGTGATCCGGCCAGAGTAGGTTGTTTCAGGATCCACATACCGAACAATTATCTGTTTCTCATCCACACATTGTTTGTTTGTGCAAATGACACACGCATTTTTCTCAGCACCAGATGTTCTAAAATGATTATAATGTACATAGTTATGAAGTGTACTTATGTTTGTAACATTTTTGTGAAATAAAATGTGTTTGTAAAACTTTTTTAGTGTTTATTATGTATCCAGATTCTTTAATTAATGTAAAATCATACATACATACGCACTCACGCCTGTAATCCTCGAAGGGGTAGGCAGAGGTGTAACCAGTACACCCACATTACGCCGAATGTATCTCCGTCCCATGATGTAATAGGGGGCGAGCCTATCGCCATACCAGGCACAATTCCAGACTCCAGGCTAATACTGAGCGTTTCGTAATAGAAAAAACCCAATATCTTTTACCCGACCTGGGGATCGAACCCGAGACCTCAGCGTCAGCTCAGTCGTAACGCGTAAGTATTACGCGCCAACGAGACAGTCGATAATGTAAAATCGAGGAATGAAAACAAGTCTGGGTCTCTTGAATTAAATATATCATAGTTTTTAGAACAAAAAGGAAGGAGAACCTAAACAATGTGCCATTACGATTGAAAAATTGACTGTCCAATTAGGTAATTCTTTGTTTTGATTTCTGGAGACCTGCCTATTAAAATATGTGTTTACACCCCAATATTTTAATTTAAACTACTTGTTCTCTTAGATATGCTTCGATCATGTTTAAAAGTGACTTTCTATTATACTACTTAGAGCAGTATATTTTTTTAGTTTTATAATTCACATTTTGTGTGGTGTTGTTTGTTTGTGGGCAGGGGGCGCTTACGATCAGGCGAGCGACCTGCTTGTTTCGTCACTCAAGCTAAAAAATAAACTCTGAAAGTAATAAACTCACCGCGTTTTTATCAACATTTTTTAATCTGATTTTTTTTCAAGAAACTGTTCGAATTATTTATATTAAGCCAAATAAGGCCCGATTTAAAATTTAAACCAGCATAGGATATTATACCACTACTTATTTCAGTAAACTTTTACCTATTATATATTTTCTTTGCAAAAGTAAACTTTTATTCCTTGTTCAAAAATATCAAAGCGCTGAGAACCGCGAAAAATTATATTAAAATGTTGCCAATTACTTGCCAATGTACAATCAAAACAAATATTCATTCATATGACAAATATTGGTAACATTACTTGAACGCGTTCCAGTTCCGCCGATCAAACCTCCAACGTCACAGACTAGTAACGTACAGCCGCGATTTTGCGCGCGCTTGCTCTCTAGCGATAAAGCTACCAACTCACGACCGCGACACACGCCATCTTGCGTCCCACGATCGCTACACACTATTACCGCGATCCCCAAAGGGGTAGGCAGAGGCAAAAACAGCACACCCACATTTCACCGAGCGTATCTTCGTCCCATGATGTCCGGCCGCATAGGGGCCGAGCCTATCACCATACTGGGCACAATTCCAGACTCATCTGGAATAGACTGCGATCTATGGATGAAACCGATACATTAGTATTGGTAAAGATATTATATAATATTCGATGTATTCATGTATCGGTAATGATGTTAGGTATGCTAATACCCCATATTCACTTTAACATATTACATCAACCGATTAATATGACTCACATAATGCAAGAATATAGTATTACATATTAAGTTAACAGTGATATTCACATATTATTTAAGTTATTATAATATTACTTGAAAAATATCTTAATATTAGCTAATACCAACAAATATTGGTATAAACTCATCTTTACACTGGGATTAATCCGGTGTTCACCAATCACGGGCCCGGCCGTTACGGGCCATTAGCTCCCATCGGCTCCCATGCTCCCGTCCGCGTCAGTCGTCTTAGGTAGAGTTGCTAAGTTTTTTTTTTGGCTATTGCAGTATTTATCATACCTATACAAACAAAAGTACAAACAATATATTATGAAAATAATAAAAAAAAGCAAATTGTGTGGTTTTATGAAACCACGGTAAAAGTGAAACTTCTTTTCACATTATAGACATTTAACTAAAAATTTTTGGAATAATATTACATTAAACACTAACAAAAACAAACAAACAAAATAGTGTGCGAACTATAGACGCCACCATATTGGCCTTGGCTGCTCTGGCGAGCGCCTTTCACTTTATCCCTACTCCACGGCCGACCGTCACGCGACATGCAACACACAGGCCAAAAATTTTGAGACGATCTAATAAAAGTTTCGCTTTAAAAATACTTAGATATATTTGTTATTGATTTGCTTTTGTTTATGTATGCAATATTATTTAACTGAAAACACATTTTGATAGATCGCAATTCGCAGTATGGATCGCTGCAGTATGTAAGATCGTGCGCGTCCTCATACAACATGTACTAGAATCATTTATCGCTGGAGAGAACGCGATCGCTAGGACGCGGCTGTGCGTTGGAGGTTTAATAAAATCGTAATTTAGCTGGGTTATCCATCGAATTATCATGGAATAACTCAAAAATGTACTGTGCTGTGTGGGCTAAATTAGGGTGACCATGTCCTGAAATCTAATGAGTCGTGCAATTTTAATTGGTAAAAAGAATATTGCTCAATATAGACGTAAATATGAAACTATTTCTAATCTAGTCGTATTTAATTTGTGTAAATGTGAATAATTTTTTTCTTAGAGTATCTTCTTCTGACCTAGAGTAAAATTGTTCTGTGCTTTGACATCCAAAAGTGAGCTCTTGTCGTGGATACACTCCATAGACAATGAACGAAGTGGTTTATTTTTATAATATTTTATTATAATTACAATAATTAGAATGGCAATACATGTGTGATGGACAGGATATCAAAAGTATTTTTTTAACAAGGCAATCTAATTGATAGCCATTTTGAAGAGCCTTTTGTTAGTGTTTTGTGAATGTTTTCATATAATTATTGTATTATTTCAATCAAATGAAAGTGATTTCTGTACCTAAGGCGTATTATTAACTTGAAATAAGATTTATATGCACATTTCGGGTCAGTGTTGTTTGTTTAGTGAAGGCGCATTGTGAGAAAAAAAACCGGAAAGAAGTCTGCCGTATTTTAGTTGTGTAAAAAAAAACTAGTGAAATAAATGGATCTATTGTGAAAGTGATAAGTTACAGTTTGACTATTATAACAGTTCAGTAGAATCGAGGAGTGATCTCAATTATTAAATAATTACTAGCGTGTTTTTGTTCTACGTAAAATTTAGATCGCCACAAGATGGCGGCCGTTGGATACTCGCTCCGCCAAAACCCGCTGCGAGGCGATGTGTCATCGGCGGCGGAACCCCGCGACATGCTGTAAACCGGCGTCTCGCGTCGCGGCCGTCACCACCGGCCGCTTTCGGCGGGGTTCCATTTCATAAAATGGAATTTCGCTCGAGGCGCGAAAATGCGATGGGTGTTGACATAAGTTCAATACCGTACCGTTACTCAGGCGGCTGTACATAATAAACTGACAAAAATGTGCGAACCGGACGATGTCGGCAAAGAAGTGTGGAAGCGATGGATACTAGAAGCGATACACAAGATACGGTCGCAGAAGCAGAGACCGAGCGTGGAAAGGATCTGTCACGCGATCAGACAGCACCACAACTACCACGAGGACGTGGTGTCAGAGCGGCTGGAGCGTGCAGTGCGCGAGGGGGTCGTGCTCAAGGTATACAACAAGGGTCAGAGCTCATACAAGGACCCTGGCGGTCTACAGAACAAAACGTTGCGTCTGACCCCCGACTCGGACGTGTCGCGGGCTGTGGCTAAGGCTGTGCGGGAGCTGGGCGAGCGGGACGGCTCCACGATCAAGACCATTGAGAGACATTTACACCAAGCGTACCAAGTGACAGTTGAGGGTGAAGTGGACGTGCGGAATGTGTTGCGTGCGGCGGCGAAGCGTGCAGTGGCGAGGGGTCTGTTAACACTCCACGCGGGGGCTTACAAAGCCACCGACAGACCCCTTACCACATCTTCAGACCGACCACAAAAACAGAAGAAGCAGTCTTCAGACTCCCCAGAGAAGGTAAACTTTGTTGTCAATGCTTCTTCATATAAACATAAACAATGCTTGGCTATGGTTGAATTCTTGAGTGTGGTTGAAAAGTAAACAAACAATGTTGACACAATAAGTTTTTGTTGTTTTACAGTTTTAAATCACAAAACTTATTAGAAAAGTTCTTATTGACAATATAAAAGAAATTTATTATTATTTAACAAGAGATTGTAAGAAGTTTGCATATTACCTTCACTTTAGTACTCTTTTAATTTATCTATTGGGTAGATTGTGTTGAAATATGTATTTTTCTTATAACCTTGTAGTTGTAGTAATGTTTACAACATTGACATGTTGATATTTGTACTTTAATTCAAAAAACTGTCAATTATAGTGTGTTCAAATGGTTCAATTTTAGTTGATAACCTGACAAATTCTCAAAAGCTATTAAGGTTTTGATTGATCAATTGAATTAATAATTTTGAAGCATATGAACATACATACTGTTCAAAACGGCATGCAATTTAGAAGTTCAATCAAATTCACCATGTGAACGTGCTGATATGGGATGTGTGTGTTATTTGCCATATATATTTATCTATTTTAACATTTATGTCTCAACTGCTCTCATTAAGATACAATTTGAATTCAAGTAAATTTCCAATTGAATTATGTCATCTGTAAGCCCCATAATACAACTTTGTAATTGAATGTCTGGCTATAAAACACAAATTATATGCTTCACAGTAACACATTTTGTTTTGCAACAACTGATTTGTGACCCAAATATGCTGGAACTATATTACAATTTGTTATATGGTAAAGATCCAACCATGATTGAGCTATGTGAAAAAAGATCAAAGTTTCAAAGAGGAACCTTTATGCATAACTACTTCATGAGAGTTGGATCTTTTCCATATAACATGGTGGAATTGTTTTTTTTTTAATTTGTTTATTTATTCCAATCTTATTGCTACTTTTACAGGCTTACCCTAATGCAGTAGCGTTGACTATTAACCTAGGTACAGTTTAATAAATCTACTTAAGTTCTTATTATCTATAGAATATAAAAAAATTCAAAAATAAAAATATAAAAAAAAACCACGATCATGTACTTTGTTTACCCTGTTTGTAACATATGACCATGGCCGCTATCCATGGGAATTCATTCAGGGCACAGTGAAATATGTCTGTTTCCGTTGCTACCAGATTTAGAGTCCGAAGAGCATGGGTTATGGGTGCCTCTTTCAATAAGTTAGTACGCGCCCTCGGCACCACTAGTAGCTGTGGCCGCTACACAATAAATACAATCAAATCATCATCAAATTATTATTCCTTCATAAATATTCAATAACCCAAATGATAATTTTATGTAACACTTGACCATTGAGACAAGTATAAAAATCATTTGTTATAAAAACTAATAGAGATTGTGATCTGCCGAGTTCATTATCAAGGTTAATGCACTGTAATAAAGAACCAGAAGATTGTAAAAAAACCCATTGAATGAGGAGTTTGTTGCGCAATCATTTCAATAACGGCTTGCTAATAATGTTACTGAATTTTTCATTCGTACAATACACATAAAACATCTTGGCTGGTTTTAAGTTAATATTGTGATTAATTTTGTTCAGGAGTTTATTCATTTGTACAATACACTTAAAATATCTTGGCCGATCTTAAGTACAATTAATCGCATTATTAAATGCGATTAATTGTGCTTAGTTATAAATTTTTGGGATTAAAAGGTGATGAGAGGTGTTGACAGTGGGTGAAGTAACATCACAGGCTAAGTTATTTTATGTATTTTGTAAATTATATTAAATGACTGCTCTGGTGGCACAGTTGTGATGCATATGCGTTACGATTGAGGCTAACGCTGAGGTCGCGAGTTCGATCCCCGGGTCGGGTAAAGTGGTATTGGGTTTTTCTATTACGAAATGCTCAGTATCAGCCCGGAGTCTGGAATTTGTGCCCGGTATGGCGATAGGCTCGCCCCGTATCACATCATGGGACGGAGATACGCTCGGCGAAAAGTGGGTGTACTGGTTATACACCTCTGCCTGTTTACCCCTTCGGGGATTACAGGCGTGAGTGCGTATGTATATTAAATGGTGGGCATGATGACAGATTTTGTTGTTGTGCCCAGTCACTATTGTGTTAAAATATTTTAAATTCATGATATTTTTAGTATATGTGATTCATATCTATAAGTATATATTTTAGTGATTCAAATGATAGTTTTATGATACTAAAATACACTTTCCTGCAAAAATAAAAGTCTGCTCTACTTTTTGTCAAATATGTAATACTTCAGTGAGTCACTACTGTATGCCAATAACTGTGAATGACTAAGCATTTTTTAAGAAATGTGGATTGTAAGTATTTTTCTCAAAGCTTTAGCTTATAAACATGGATCATACAGTAAGGGTGATACAATGGGAGGTCTTATCGCAAACAGCGATTTCTTCCAGACAACCTTAGGATGGACAGAAGTTTTAGGTCTCACTTATCTCTGTAGTGAGGAATCACAATTACAATACTCTCATTTCTTATTTTATTAAATGTTTGTGAAATTTAAAGCAATTTGACTATTGCGAAACAGATTTATAATATAAGCTAAATAATCTCCTATCATAATCAATCTACTAGAATCTAAATGATATTCACCTCGGGCACATGACACAGATTTGTTATTTCATAATAATTCGTAATTGATCAATTATCCGAGAGTTTAGTTCAACATAAATAATATTGAAAATAATCACTGTTTTATGCTGTTTTTGTGATGACATTTACCATAATTTTATACTGAATAATTTACCTTTCAAAAAATTACATTGTTTTTAATACTTACATAATATTTATGTTACAACTTTATTTATGTTATGTGACTATTGCTCACGCCTTTATCACCAAAGGGGTAGAAAGAAGTGCAACTAGTGCACCGACGTTTCGCCGATCATCATACCAGGGACAAATTCCATAATCATGTGTGATTTTTTTTTATCGAAAATTGAAACATAAATTGTGACTGCCTGACCTGGGAATTGAACCCAGGACTCACAGTTCTCAGTCTTACTATGCTGTCAATAGACTAATGAGGTGTTTTCAATTCCTTTCTTCTAACAAGGCAGTTATTTATTGGTTTTAATTAAAATACCTTTATTATCATAATCTTATAGCAATACCCCGAAATTTACATTATGGTCACTTCAAAATTCTGTTATCATTATGTTTGTTTACATGTTATGAGTTTTATATCTATTGGATTAGATAGTAAATCAATTATTAATTTATAATCTTTTGAAATCTCAATATTTGAGCAACTTTGCTATAATCATGTTGATACAATTGTTATGAATTTGCCACCAAGTTAAGTATTTTATAATAAAATTGTTTTCTTTTTATTGCAAAGTTTCAACAGTTTATGTATGAGTAAGACTCTTTCCATATCTAATTAATATCTTATTTGATGCAAACTTAATTTACAATTATTTTCCTATTCAATTCAGTTATATTTTAATGCAATTGCCTATAATTATTTGTGCCACCTTTATGGGTTTTCTTGACTAAGACCCTTCTTACAGAGTAACCAGTATCCAACATATACTCTAAGCAAAGTATTACTTAAAAATAATAATGTTATTTACCAAAATTACAATATTTAGAAATATTCTTCACCACGGGCTTGATACATTCCAGGGAGAGGCCGCACAAATTGCAGAGGTTTCCGAATGTTGGCATGTAGCCAGAGCACCAAGGAACAAAGCGTACACGTTGATGGCACAATAAAAGATTGACCGTATTAAAAAAAAATTGTGTAAAATGTGGAGGAAATATAATGTTAAATTAATTGCTTTCATTGACACATTATAAGAAACATTACTTTTATGATTTTGTATGACATATTTTATATGGTAAATACACTATAGAAAAGTACTTGAATAAGAATCTTGTTTGAATAACTAACTTTAGGTTTTATATTAAAAATAACCTAAGCATCCATGTTTCTAACCAGCATATCATTATTATAATTTATAAATAAACTAACTTATTAGTATGTAAAATAAATTCCTCTCCATTAAATAGAAATTTGATATTCAATGTTTCACCCAGTTTACAATAACGAGGTTTGATCTAAAATGTAAACTACAGAATCTGATTTGTATTTATGGTGGGGACACCTGCGAGTAGCACAGATGGGTGATCAGCTCACTGAAGTTGAACCATTTCAACCTACATAATCTAATAATAATGATTATTTCTAATTACTTTAGACTCAACATTAGTGTTGAGTCTGGTTGGTACAAACAGAACTTCACTCCACAAACTATGTTGTAAATATCTGCAAAAGGTATTGGCAGAAGGGCGCATTTAGTACGTTGTATAATAATTACATTTCGTATAATTTTATCATATTACTTACTTACTTTACTCACTTCAGTTTTCTGTGTACACATATTTCTGAACTAAAATATGGATTAAAAATGTATTAGTGCATGCTATATTTTAGTAACAATTGTAATCTGTCTTATATATAATATAATAAATTTGATCAGCAGGTGCAAGGCGGTGTACCAGTATGCACCGAGTGCTTGGGCACCGATGCCAGGAACCGCTTGGGGGCAGTTGAGGCACTCATCTGCTGCTCCCAGTGCAAATCCTACGCGCATCCTACATGCCTGAATCAGTTAGATCATCTCTCACAGACTACTATCAAGGTGAGGTACATTTCATATACATTTGAAAAGTAGTCAAAGTTAAGTGTTATTTTTGGGAAAATTGCAATAATACGACTGGATCAAGTAAAAGTTCCAAATATTATGAAAATATAATGATACATGTGGGAGTTATCGTGAGATACAAAACTGCAGATAAATGTATGTGTGGTTAGAAAATATTTGTGTTTGGCGCCATATTTGCGATTACGAAATTACGAATATATCACCGGCAATAATAGACTTGTTGTGGCGTCAATTTCATTATAGTTGCAGTAGGAGTACCATAAGATGACACTTGGGACAACTTCAAATAATGTTGTAAAATAGTATAGTTTCAATACATTATAGCTCCAACAATACGTTATTATTCCGATTTCTACAATAATGAATTGTGGCAATAATTGTTCCTTCACACGTTCATGAGTCAGGAATCCCGACGTAGATGACAGTGTTTATGACACTTATTACAGCGTACATACGTCTCAAGTACCATCGTACGGTGACGCTAGTATACACTATAAATCTCTTCTTTTCTCTATTTTTTTTTGAGAGTATAGTCATAGGAATGGTGGAAAAAAAATCCTTATAATTCCTAAAGCTCACAACACAAGTCTTGTATCTTGGGACTGTTGCATGTAGATTAATACATTAACCATAATGGGATTTCTATTTTTATTAACTGGTAAGAGGTGTAGAGGGTGGGGGTGAAGTGATCTCAGTGGCTGATCCAGGATTTTAGTTTGGGGGGGGGGGGGGGCTATAAATATTTTGCTATAAAAAGTATTTTAGTAGTTAACATTCAAAATAGATTAATCGTATAAGAAACAAATTGGATAAATGACGCATCGGTTTTGTGCATCAGTTTGAGGAAAAGCGCCAATTTGTACTTATGCGATTATGAGTCAGGGTTCAACGACATACACATATAGGTATCGATCATGTTTATCAGTCGATATAGATTATTTCACAAATAACACAAAATAGGCAATAGGCATAGGCTTTTTGGCATATAACGACAGCTATGCCTCTAAAATAGGGTAGTTTCTTATATTGAATTTTATACATTATTTTATAAACAACAGAAAGTGATATGCAAAAGAAACCCTTTTAAACACAATCAAAATTGGTTCAGAAATGTGCCCGCAGTTATGACTTTAAATGTTGGTATGAGGAAAAGTGGGTGCGTAGTAGGGATATCTCACTATCTCGCTTGCACGCGTGCACCATAATGAACATTTTACACAGTGACGTCAAAGGTTGCGTCGTTTGTCATTTTACAATTACCCCTTTTTACCCAGGATTTGAATGGCTACTAACTTATTTATTTTTGGTCCGATTTATAAAATTCTTTCTGCAATAGATTTTGAGTAACGTAAATTATTGATTTATATAATAAAAAAAATCTAGTCAACTACCCTATTCTATATTAACCCTATTCCTATAGAGTTATGATCAAGTTTTTTACTTTCCGCATGAGTCACGAGACGAGCAGGCGGCTCGCCTGTTGGTACGCACTACGACTGCCGATAAACAGTAGCAACACCACTCGGAAGTTTGAACTACAAAGTACTGCATGGCACTGCATTGCGCTCGTCACCCCGGGACATCAATTCAAAATACAAATCTTTTATTTTGTAACTAGGCCACCAAGGGCACTTTTAAATGATGGTTATACATCTGACTGTCCAACCTACCCTAACATGTTGTTAAGTGTACTGATGTAGATTTGTATTAGCACTAATATAAACCTCAGTGGTTTCATGGATGCTGTAAATTCAATTGATGTAACTATGTTTAAATAAATGAAAAAAAGTCCTGTTAAACTGTACTGTTCTTGTTAAAATGTGTCTGATAATGCAAACCGGAACACAACCGTGCTTGCATAGTGTTGCTTGGCGGTAGAAATGAAAAAAACCGGTGGTACCTACCACGATGAACTCTCGCTGCGGCTATTTTCAATAAAAGTAGTGATGAGTACGACACACAATAAGCATTACATGTATCACGTACATGATGAAATATTATGTCGTGTTACTCTGTTACTATTCCCATGGCGCGTGCTATGTGCATGAAAGAGTGAGAGGGAGCGAGCGAGCGAGCTTCAATATGCCTCGCCTCATTTGAAATGGGACCTTGTCTGATACAAGTACCAAGTCAGTACAAAAAAGAGGCTACTCTCACAAACTCATTTAAAAATTATGTCTTACACAACAAAATAAACGATGATCTTATTTCGATCTGGAGTGTTTGATTAAGATCATTTTTTAATTTTGGCCTTCATGCCATTTTGCTTATAGACGTATTACAGGATGTTTCGTGGACCGGATCAAGAGTTGCGGGGCGTACCCCCAGAATACGGTAGTGTTCTGTCCCTGGGGCATGCGTTGCTCATTTTTTGTGCAACAGCATCATCACGTTCTAAACGCGATCATGTTGTTCACTCAGGATTTGAAATTACTAAGATAAATATGTACAGTTATAAATCCCTAATGATCATTTGTTTATTGATAAATATACACATCTATCACTTCAAAACCTGAGTTCACTTCTATATTTCATTTTGCCCGATTAACTAAGTTATTTTCTAGACATGAATAAAAAAAAATGTCATCCAATGTATTGAAATGAAAGGCAAATGGACGTTCTCTCCGAGAGACCGTCTAATCGCGCGTTGACATGTTGAAGTAATGTGGCATCCGGCAGGCATCCCGCTGGTCATGCGGCGAGTGCGCATGGTGCGAGGCTCGCGGCACATGCGCGGCGTGCGGCGCCGAGGGCGAGGGCTGGGCGGCGCGCTGCACGGGGCGCACGGGGCGCTGCATCGCGCACGCGCACCCCGCCTGCGTGCCGCTGCCCTGGCGCTGCGACACCTGTCCGCAGAATAACAGGCGAGTATACCAAACCCTCACACACACTCCCGCACAATATATTACACCTCACCTTTAGTGGAAGTGTCCTCGATGCAAAGGTGTCAAACACTAACTTTCGTGTGGATAAACAAGGCAACCAGCAATCCATGGATCATCTCACTTTGTCTTATAATATCATGTTAAGTGTCATTTTATATCAGAAAAAGCAAGTCACAATATAGTGTAATCATGAGAGCTATGCATTTATAAATAAGTCTTTTAAGTGTAAGTTTCGTTTTGCAGAACCCCCGCGGCCGGTACGCCGAAAGGCAGGAAGCCGAAGACGCCGCGCCGGATCGACTCGGACGAGGAACCCTCCGACGGTAATGTCCCGCCGCCGGCGCGCTTGCCGCCCGAGCGGAGGATGTCCAAAGAGAAGCAGAAGTTTTTCCGCTTCTCAGCCTTTAACCTCGTGAGGAGGCGGCGGCGCGAGTCCTCCGCCGAGTGGGACGGGTGGGGCGGGGTCAGCGTCACGCGCGTGCAGCGGCTCGAGCTCAGGCTAGAGCGGCGACCGCCCGAGGCGCCCGAGCCGACCGAGCCGCCCGAGCCGTCCGAGCCGGACTCCACGTCGTCGTCGTCCGCGTCGTCGTCGTGCTCGTCCGAGGCTCGAGCTGAACCGTCCGCGCCGACGCCCGCCCCGGCCCTAGCGTTCACTCCCGCGCACGTTTCTTCCGTGTTCGAGCGACTCGCCACGGACGCTGGCCCAGACGGAGCGTGGGGTTTCGCCGCCGAGGCTCGCAAGCAGCAACGAGTGGCGCCTCTGCACACACCGACATTCGCACCGACGCCCTTGAATACTCATCACCACGCCCATGCCGCCACGAACCCTGCGTCGACACCCACCCCCGTCCCCGCGGCCATGCCCTCGCCCACGCCCACACACGCTCCGGAGCGTCGTGCGGCGCCCGTTCGTCGACGCAGCCGCGGCGGAGAGCGGTCGCTCACAACGCTGTTCGACGGCCTGTCCGAGTTCTATTCAGTGCGGTCCGCGTCCCGTTGCGCCGCCCGCACCCGCTCCCGTCCTGCCCCACCTCGGCCCGCGCCCGTCAAGCCCCCGCCCGAGGAGGAAGTGTTGAAGGAGACGCGTAGCACGTACCGGCGGTACCGCGCGGCACTGAGTGAGCGAGCGCGCACACGCAGTCGTAGCCGCAGTCCCGCGGCTAGGCAGCCTGATCAGGCTGGTGAGGCGGGTCAGATGGATCAGATGGATCAGACGGTTCAGACGGTTCAGACGGGGCAGAGCGGGCAGGCGGGTGGTGTGTCGGCACCGTCCGCGTCTCAGCTGGTGGCGTGGGCGGCTCGGTGTGGCGGCACGGCTGGCGGTGCGCGCAAGCTGCGGCGCGCGCTGGCGGCGGGGCGGCGGCGGCCGGCCGGCGCCGAGGGTAAGGTCGGTTCGAGAGCGCGGCGAAAGTGCCCGTGGAGGCCGCGGCGCCGGCCGCCACGCCGCCCCACACACCCGCACACACACTCACACACACACGCGCACACCCCCGCGCCTCCCCCGCCGCCCCCGCAGGTCGCGCCGCGCCACGACTCCACGAGCACTTTCGCCCGCGCTTTCGAGCGATTCGTGACCGTCGTTAATGTGCGCTCGGCCCGGGTGCCAGAGTGGACCTGATCTCACATGAGATACCGATCGTCGACTGGACGCGTGCCATGAAAGAAACTTCGGGAATATCATCTGACATTGACAGTACACTGTTACTTTTTTTTCGACGATTAACTATGGCGCGATTTTTTTGTGCCATGTTTGATTTAAAGATACAAGGTTAGTCAGAAAGTGTGTACTAAGCCGTGTCCAACTTAAAGTATCGCTGAAAAGAATTTTTACCGTTTATATATCACTTCATAAAAATATATTTTTGGTTTCACACAAAAAACAAATACAGTTTTTTATTCCAAAAAAAGGCTTGATGGCAAAATACAAAGTAATAGCACCGTCGTGCTTACTCTAAATGAAAATACAACTGAACGTAGGATTATATGTGTGTAGTTTTTATAAATCTTTTAACAGCAATATCTCTTTGGATTTAATAAAAAACTTAATACGTACAAAAGTTGTTTAGATTTACGGGTACTTTTGGCTTGTACACCTTTTCCGACTAACCTTGTATAAGCGTCCAGTCGACATTCAGCATTATATAAATCTCAATGAACACAATATAAAACATTTGTTCCATTAGTATGGCGAATGACCCGGGTTTGAGTCGCGAATCGCTTTTTAACCCGACGGAACGGATATCGTAATGTTTTTATCTCCTTTCAGAGGGTAAGAGATTACCTCCGGGTGTGACGGAGGCGGACGCGGAAGTGTTCAACCAGGCGCGGAGTACCGCGGGTGTGTTGGAGGCGGAGTCCCCCGCGCCCGCGCACCCCGCGCACCCCGCCCACCCCGCCCACCTCGGTACACCAGGCCCCCCCGGCCCCCCCGGCCCCCCCGGTACCCCCGCAACCCCCGGCCCCCCGGGACCGACGCCCCCTCCTCCGCCACGATGCCCTTCTGCTATAGAGTTTGGACAGTGGGAGATTGAGACTTGGTACTCGAGTCCGTTCCCTCAAGAATATGCCAGGTTTGTGTTAAATCACTTAAAATACCTAAATAACAAATTGTCTAAGCCTAAAGCTCATAAAAATAATCGCCATTATTAGTGTTGTATTTTTTTATAATAATGAAATTGCTGCAACTTGTAACATACTTTAGTACTTTAAAAATTAAGCCATAATGAAATCTGCAACCATAATTTCACCTTCAAACACGAACAAAACTTATTGTGGATTTATATAATATTTTTCTAAACTGTGTAAATTTGTTATATTTGATTATTTACTTTCCAGACTACCCAAACTTTTCCTGTGTGAATTCTGTCTCAAATACGCCAAGAGTCGAGCAGTGCTCATGAGACATTTGGACAAGTGTCTGTGGCGACATCCGCCCGCCACGGAGATATATCGATGCGGGGACATATCAGTCTTCGAAGTGGACGGCAATGCCAACAAAATATACTGTCAAAACCTGTGCCTACTCGCAAAACTGTTCCTAGACCACAAGACTCTGTACTATGATGTGGAACCATTCTTGTTCTACGTATTGACAAAGAATGACAGCAAAGGTTGTCACCTAGTTGGATATTTTTCAAAAGAGAAGCATTGCCAGCAGAAATATAATGTCTCGTGCATAATGACGATGCCGCAGTACCAGAGACAAGGCTACGGGAGGTTTCTCATCCATTTTAGTGAGTGGTGGAATCTTTATTATCATAATATCATTAATTTTTAATTATGTGGCTTCCTATTTGCCATTAGTTATACAGAACATTTTATATAACTTGTTTTTTTCTGCTTCAGGTTATTTACTATCCAAAGAAGAAGGTCAGCCAGGAACACCAGAAAAGCCGTTATCAGATCTTGGGAGAGTGTCATACCATGCATATTGGAAGTCTGTTATATTGGAATACTTATATGACCACAAAGAAAAACATTTTACTTTTGAAGACATAGCTCATAGCACTGGTATGCATATGAATGACATAGCGGTGACATTCCAATTGCTCGGTTTTGTAAGATATATTCCAAATAACGAGACAATGAAGTTAGGACTGTGTATAGATTGGAATAGAGTGGATAATCATGTGAAGAAAGTACGTAGCAAACCCAGATTAGAGATAGATCCTGAATGTTTGAGATGGACACCACTTTTGGCGCCTACAATCAATCCATTCAGATCGCCGGAAGAAGCGTCGGTTGGTCAAGAGACTGAAAATGAAGAAATGAAGACAGAAAGTGAAGATGCGGTGACGGAACCGGAAATGCAGACACCTAAGGTCGAACCTAAGGCAAAGGCAAAGATTGATAAAGAAGTCTCAGAACCTCCGGTGGAAGTCACATCTTCTGGGAGACGGCGCACGAGACCCCTTAAATATAGTGAAACTACGTATCAGACAACACCAACGCTGAGTGACGGTAGTCGGAAAAGAAAACGTGAACCGAATAGAAAAATATCCGAGTGCATTGAGGACAAAAAAGAGGACGAACCTCTAACAAGGCAAAGGAGTAAAAGTGTTTCCAGATCTCGAGTCACTCAAAATGAAGATAACAACGTACAGAGAAGTAGAAGACAAAGTACTAAAGAACTTAATTATGCTTCAGAGAGTCAGGAAAGTCAGGAAGAGATTGACGTAGGTGTTGCTACTCCTGTTGTGAACGTAATTAAAAAAGCAAAGAAGAAGTTTTCGTGGAAAGGGCGTCCGAGGAAGCGCCAGAAGATCAACAAAACTCCTAGAACAGCATCACCAGCCGCCAAAAAAGCAAAGATCACTGATAATAAAGAAGAAACGAATGAATATAAAACAGACGATTCTATGGAACCAGAAGCTGTTGTTGCTAATGTTCAAGAAGTTACACCAAATGACAAAATTGAAGATAAAGTTGAACAAAAAAAGAATTCGGATGCAAGTTCTGAGGATTCTTCTGGAGAAGCTGATGATGAAATGGATGTTGAGGATAGGGAAGAACGACGAAGTATCACCAGCAAGCCCGCGTCGCCCCGTAACGTCGAAGAGAATAGCACGGACCATCACACCAGTGACATGGAACTTGACAGCATACACATGGATTCTCCTAAATCTTTGGCTGATAAAGATCAGGTGATAAAAGAAACTGCTTCCGATAAGCTTGACCAGGATACCAGTGATGACAAAAAGGAAGAAGAGATAATAGCTCAATCCGAGGCAGCAATAACGCAAGAAGAAGAAACTAAACCAGGAGAAGTGAAAAATTGTGAAATGCCATCACCAAAGAAAGCAGTGGAAGATAAAGAAACCATCATTATATCTGAATCTGATGATAACAACAGTCAGAGTTGTCCATTACCGTCGCCAAAACCAAATTCCGTAGAGCCAGTGCAACAGACTAGTGAGAACAAACCGAAAGAAGTTGAGGAGAAGGAAAGTCCATCAAAAGTGATGCCTGTGGTGTCTACAGAGAATGCTCACATTGTTTTAGACCCTAAAGTTCAAGAAGAAGTTAAACCAACAAAACCTTCAGTAGATTTGATAGTTCCTAAAATTAATCAAATTGAACCAATTGTTGTTGAAGGGGAATCGAATACTTTGAATTCGCAACAAAACATTGTTTCTCCGAAGAAAGACACGGTTATAAGTGAATCGCCAAAGCAAAAGAAATCGCCAGAGAAGAATACTGAGATGGTCTGCGAGAAAAAGACGGAGAGAAAGGAGACTGTTATACAGCAGAATAATGAGGAAAATAAATCAACAGAGAAAAAGTCTCCTAATAAAATTGATTCTATCATACAAAATTTAGATGTACAAAGGGATAGCACCCACACTTTGAGCAATGTAAAGAAGCAAGACCCTCCAAAAATTGACTCTTTTACAGAAATAGATAGAAGTAAACTTGTTAATCCAATCAATAGTAAAGAAAGTGACATTCCGTTTCGTTCCGACATCATGAATACAAGAAAAGATGAAATTATCATAACAAGAAATGTTATGGACCCTTCAATGCAAACTTACCAACATCCAGTTGTCAGCAACTCTATGACGATACAACAAATAAATACGGCGCAACATTCCTACCTCAACCAGAGAGCGAATGTAAGCAAAGAATCGCAATCAGTACAAACGGATAAAGTCGTTAAGACAAGCGAACCAAATCGTATTATAAACAACATTACCGACAGTCCTGTCGTAAGTAAAAGTGCTACGAAGCTAGAAGTACCACATCCAATATCTTCGCCTATTATAAATCCAGTCATTCCAAAAGTACCCAATGTTGCAGACATCAATTTTTTACCCAGGTGTCAAAGTGCTAATGCCGCTGTAAATTTGGGATTGGAGAGAACTGATTTGGACACGAGCTTTGCTAATAATATGCAAACAAATTTAGGTGGGTCTATCAACATGGTTCAAACAAATTCGCAGGACAAAAATGACCTTAGCCAAAAGCCTAGAGAGAAAAGTAAATTACGTGATGTCAGAGTGAATTCGGCGCACAGTAAATTAGAAAAAACTGATAAGAAAGCAAATAAAAGTGATACGCCCAGAAGCACACCTGAACCTAAAATGTTTTTTCCTGAACAAAATACATCCGCTAGAAAACCAGAGACGTCTGTCCCTATAAATGTTATAAACTCGGTGCCGGTCACCAGCAAACTTGAGACTAAAACTAATGAGGCACCAAAAAAACAAGATTTTTTTAAGAAAGAGAAATCAAACGGTTCCAGATGCGACAATAAGAACACTTCAGTGAAACATGATAAAAGCTGCACAGCACAGTTGAATTTAAAATCTGACCAAACTGACTTGAATAAGGTGCTCCCTAAGTTCAAATATGACAATGAGCTAGTTCCAAAAGCTGATTATCCTATGAATCAAATACCTAACTACCACACGACTCATGGACAGTACCAGTGGCCACCTTGGGACCCAGCGAGAATTCAAAGCTCTTGGGAAAGTAAAAACTACTTAGACAAATTGCAAGGCTTCAACTTGCCTCATTTGGACCAAATGCCTAAATCACCACAAAAACTACATCCGAAATACGATCAAAAGGATTATCACAATATAGCATATGGCCTTAGCGGGAGTATTTATGCTACTACTGGCCTTCCGCACTTCAAAGAGACGAAAACCGTGACGTCTAAAGCATCAGAATGTTCTCAGAAAAACGAGTGCAAGCCTTCGAAACAATCTAAAACTACAACCGGATGTCAAACTCAGTGCGAGCCGAAGAAATCGCAATCTCACACGAATGAGGCGCAGATAAAACAGATGATGCAGCGACAAGTGAATAAACAACAGCAAGAAGTGGTAACAAGTTGTGCGGAGTACAGACAGAGTCCACAAGTGACGTCACCGGGCTGTAAGACTCCGTTCAACCATAACGGGCCATGTCAAGAGAAGACTGAGATTGAGAAGAAGTCGAGACAGCACAAGAAAGAGGAATCTCCGAAAGAGACAAGTAAAGAGGAGATGTGTGAAGCGGTGAGCCCTGCACTACAATCCATGGGGGTGTACACTCCAGACTCGACGAGTAATTCAGTACACTCTGTGCAGTATCCAGCTTGTGAGTTGGATGTGAGCCAGCTGGGCTTGGAGTCGCCCACAAGTATCGGCTCTGACCTGGCATCGCCATGCTCTATGATGCATATGCATCCAGCACCAAGTCCGCAGTACCCGCATTCTTCAATACACATCCCATCCATCATGAGTCAACCCAACCAACCTACAAAACAACAAAAAATAAACAGAAATAGGTAGGATGTTTTACCATATTCATATTTATGTATTATCTAGTGACTATATAACCGGTATAATTCTGCTGACCCTTGAGGGTCGTAATGTCTCCCGAAGGTCGCCATTGTATTTGAACTGCACCTGCCACCTACCACCAGATGCAATGAAGTTAGTCACTTTTCTGTGCCTAGATTAAAAAACAAATATAATTAAGTATTTTGCATATTTCTGCTACGTTTTACGGCTAATGGTGCACGTTTAGCAATGTGACGTAAAGGTCTGGGACAGGTGTGATATAGTGATGCCTGTATTGCCGTGTATCAATGGAATGAGTAAGGTCATAACATGTTTTATTTTGTGCTTCAGGAATAGCGGCGGTGGTGGCGGCGGGGGCGGTGGTGGTGGCGGCGGTGGCGGCGGTGGGTCAGGCTCGGGTGGCGCGGACAGCAAGCAGGGCACACTGCGCGGCGCCGCCACTCCGCCCACCACACCAGCGCGACACCGAGCCACGCCACCTGCACATCACACACATGGTAACGTACTTTAATATTATGTACAATGTATAATGTAACGAAATCTATGTGAAAAGTCTATTGAGAGTCATTACCCATTGAGCAGCAAAATGTTCGAGTATTTGCACGCAATTAAGTACACTAACTCGACTAGACTGCCTCGGTGGCGCAGTTGTAATGCATACGCGTAACGATTAAGCTAAAACTGAGGTCTGGGGTTCGATCCCCGGGTCGGCTAAAATGGTATTGGGTTTTTCTATTACGAAATGCTCAGTATTCAGTCAGCATGGAGTCTGGAATTTGTGCCCGGTATGGCGATAGGCTCACCCCCTATCACACCGTGGGACGGAGATACGCTCGGCGAAATGTGGGTGTATTAGTTACACCTCTGCGTACCCCTTCGGGGATTACAGGCGTGAGTGCGTATGTTAAGTACACTAATGACTATTTTCAATAAACAATCTCGAGTTTGATTATCCAAATATATCCCGGAAATTACCCAATTAAACTAAGCAATTTACAGGCGTGACCTTGAAACAGAATTATGATTGGCTCATTTGTGCATTGGAATGATGTGCTTTATCAGTTTTTGTGTTGGTTACAGGCGGTTCGTCCATGCAAGCTGGTTCCGGCGGCGGTGTGGGTGTGGGCGGTGTGGGCGGTGTGGGCGGTGTGGGCGGCGTGGGTGCGGGCGGGTATCAGGGCGGATACCTGTCGTTCCAGCAGCAGCAGCAGTACCACGCTGGTGGGTGGGCGCCGTCCTGCTCGCTCGCCAAGCTGCAGCAGATGGCAGACGCGCCGCAACATCACCCGCCACATCAGGTCACTAATACTACTCAAACTAGATGGGGGTTCCCTCAATCCTTATGGCCAGTCCGCGACATTGGAGCCAGTGAAATGACTAGGCATTATAACACTTAAAATCCTATGCCTCTGGAGAGCACAGTGCAGTGCCATGCAGTATTTTGTAATCCAAAGTTATGATACATCCGAACTAACGAGCAACCTGTTTATTTCGTCTATTGCTTGTATAAAACATATCAAGCTTTTTAGTTAAAACACACTGTATACAAAATTGATGAACAATACCGACCTGGGGATCGAACCCGAGACTTCAGCGTTAGCCTCAATCGTAACGCGTACGCATTACAACTGCGCCACCGAGGCAGTTGATATCATGCATAATTTAAAATTAGGCAAGGTATACCGTCTTACACAATGATGGGTGCAAACGGGTATACATGTTCCAGGTCTCCAAACTTACCAGCTGATTATGGTATATATCTTGCTAATAAACAAACTGCTAAAGTAATGCACTACTATGCACTTTACCAGTGTAGATTATAGGAAGGGATGCCTTTGCCCCATAGTGGGATATAATAAACAATAATATGTGATATCAGTTGTATACTGCTGTGTAGCTGTATTATACTATTCCTCTGCTAGTAATGATCCTGCTTTACTATTGAGAGGAGTTGCTATAATAGAATAAAAATCAGGAAGAGGTATCTATCTGATGCATTCACACTGGTGATAATACCTACATTGTGAATCTACCAAATATAAAAAATGTCTTCCGAGACTATTATGATCAGAGGATGCCAATGACCGAGCATAGTGGAAGAGATTAAGTAAGAATAAAAATATGATTGTAATGTGAAGCATTTTCAGATGGTAGTCGGTGAGATGGGGGCCATGGCGATGAGTGCGCTTGATGACGTTTGGTCACGTTCGCAGTACGCGCAGCAAGCCAGCACGCCACCCAGCGGCGGCGCCGCGTCAGGCGTCGGCGTCAGCGGCGTCAGTGGCGTCAGCGGCGTCGGCGGCGTCAGCGGCGTCAGCGGACACTACCACGCCGCTGCCAAGTACTACGCACCCGTGCATAACCAGCTCGACTCGCCGAGGAACGCACGGAATGCTTCCAGTCAGTATTCAATATACTTTCTACTGTTATTTTGATAACTAAATTCATTATTCAAAAAAACATATTACATTCAGTAAAAAGATATTTATAAACAAGAAAGAAAGTAAAAGAAAGAAAAGCACTTTATTTAGCCAACACTTGAGACAACAACACAAGTTTTCTTTGACAAGTGTTCCAAACTAGATATTTTCAATGAATAGCCCAGGTTATTTCCCTTTTTTTCATAAATCAGTAGTCTACAAACAAGTGGGCACGTGTTGGCAAGTGATCTCAACCACCCATGAACAACCACAATATCTGAAGAAATATGGACATATATTGTTATATTTGTACCTTTTTGAATTCATATAGTTTTGTGAAGCAAAGTCAAGACTACAAGCAAAGAGGATTTCCTAGATTTCTGTAGGAAATTTCACATTAATTTAACATTTGATACATGTAATGTTACCTTCTAAATTCTCTCCCACAAAAATATATTCAAGCAGTGATATTATTTACAGGTAACTTGGGTCCAATGCAGCACATGCAGATGGCGGGTGGTTCGCGAATGTCTCCCAACCTGAACACGCACATCATCAGCCAATATGGACTAAACGGGTACCGTGTGCCGCCGCAACAGCAGTTCAACAACCTGCAGATGATGAACGTACAGCCCGGGGTTCAGTACCCGGGCGCAGACCCGAGAGCGCAGCAGTCTAATGTGTACGCGTACGGATATATCAACCCCCCACCACCGCCCCTAGCCATGCAGTCGCTGAACTCCACAATGCGCCGGTAGCCGAGACCCAAGCCCTCGTGCCGGAAACAGTGCAGTAATGTGACCATGTGACCATGTGACTACAGTGTATCGTGTATATAAGTGACACATAAACTTCAGTTGCCTTATCTGACCAGTGGACTAATGTACCGTGCGACGGCAGCTTTATTTGTATTATATGTATGTAATAATGTGTATTTCTCGTTGAGAACGCCAGCACCCGGTAAGCTGAATAAAAAGTACAAAATTTTTCAGATAAACAAATGTATTTAAATCTTATAGTAATACGTCACGAAAAATAGCATAATTTGTATACATAATAGTGCAATAATTGTGTGAATTGCCAGAGGCGCGGCGGTATGTAGAGGGATAGGGCCGACGCCTGAGCCACTCTAGTACTGTGATAATCTGACGATTTGACAGTCGACTTGCGTGTGCTTGAATCGCAGAATAATATATTTCCAAAGATATAGTTAAGTCTTTGGGTAACGTTGATGTAATGTAAGTGCAATGTTAGACAGTGGATTGTACTTTGGATGTATAGAATCTTTTGGAACTCGTGTATGTATATCCTGTTTACGTTTTTGATGTTTTGTATTGTATTTGCGCGCGCGTTGAACATTGACGCTTGTACTGTGGACAAATAATTTTACTGTAGGATCATAGTTTGTCTTGAATCTGTTCTCAAGTGCCTCTCTCGTCCCGTCTGCTTATTTCCATGTAAGATATTGTAAATGCATCGCTTTGAATTAACACAAGGCTGTATACATAAGCTAGGTAACGTTAGGTTTGTACATTACTATAGTTGTGACGTGTTCAATGTGATAGTGCTGTTGTGCCAGCGCTACGTGAACGGCCCTAAATGATGGTTATTTTTATATTTTGTATTCTTTTTATTCTGATAGGATTTTTTTATATGTTTTATGATTAATTACTTTTGTTCTTACGCTTCACTTAAGGATTTTTTTTTCGTGTTATTCGAGTAATTTATTGCCAAATGTTATTAACACATTATTTGAATGGTTACGTTAAGTGTTAGGTTCTCGTTTAGTTCGGTTTCGCACGTATGCCTAGTGTAGAGCGGCGCGTGTGCGTGAGGGAGCGCTGTGATTGGTCGAACGTGTCGCAACACTGACCAATCAGTGGCGCGCTCTCACGCGCCCGTGGCCCGCTGTAAATTATTTGTAAGATCTGCCCCTCTAAGGTTATGAATGTTATTTGTTACTAATGTGTAGTATATTAAATATTGTAAATACAATAACAATAAGAAACATGTAGCAGGTGTTATCACACAAAATATAATTTTGTGAAAAATGTTGTAGTTTTATTTCACATGTCCTAGTAATACGCGCGAAATAACTACTAACTACTATTGCATGCATTACAAATCTCAAGGCCAGCCCCACGTGGAGGACTGCTCACACCTCTGGGCTGGACCAGGTTCTTCCATTTGACTCCTTACAGAGACGGGGTGATCGAGCTGTAGATAGCCCTAGCCTCATGGATGGCCTGGAACCCTTGGGCATGCAGAGGGACATTGATCTCTATGTGTGCTCTACCGTATATTCCACGGGGACTGCTCTGAGAAATTGAGATGATCCCATCCCCTTATTACCACCGCACAACTCGTCTCCAGAGGAAAATTCATCCATTCTACCTGGAACCACCTACCTCTAGTACAGTGTGTTTCCAGAGATCTCTCCCATGCACTTTCAGACTGGTATTGCTGTATTTGCTGGCAAACGAGCAAGTGGGTCACCTGATGGTAAGTGATCTCTACCGCCCATGTATGCCCACAATACCAAAAGAGTCATAGGTGCGTTGCCAACCTTGAAGGAAAGGAATTGGGAAGGGGAGGGGGTTTGGGCCTCCAGATATCTCACTCACCGTACGAAACGCAGCAGCAAGCTGCTACTTTACGCCGGTTTTCTGTGAGACAGTGGTAATGACCCGGACGATACGGCCCATACATGCTGTAGACAAAAGTGTCTATAGCGTGGCTCTACCACTCATAAAATTTCACGGTTGGCAGCGGCTTGGCTGTGCCCCTGGAGTTGTAATGTCTATGGGCGACGGTAACCATTTACTATCAGGTGGGCCGTCAGCTCGTCAGCCTTCGAAGACTAATAAAAAAAACATTCTGATAATTTATTTATTTTTATTTATTTATTTATAATAATGTTATGTTTTGGTACCTACCTTACCTTCTAGCATTTTATTTGTTGAATAACCGGCCTCCTTCATTTCACACGGGAATCTGTTTGAAGATATCTCCGAGCCGGAGCTCGTAGGTACCTATGTCGGATTCAGTGGCTTAGGCCATCCGGCTAAACCCTTGATGTTCCTCTCTACCGTACGTCGAAGGCCACAGGGTATGTACGCAAATGCATGCAGCCGCAATTCTCGCGGTAGTCGGGCCTTATACAGGCCAAATATTTCAGACCTTAACGAGCAAAGCGGTCCGGCGGGCCGGTCTATGAAACCGCCGCCTGTATGCCTGTTTATAAAGACTGGAGAGCATGTCTCCGGCGTCGGACATGACTGATAGGGGAGTCTAATTCTCCGCTCCCGTTCCCTCTCTTAATATTTCGTCTTTTTTGCGGACATGATGTTTTCGCAAAAAAGAAGCAAGGTTCCACCCGTCCTCGCTTCCGACCATCTCTTGTTTGGTTAGCAGTTGACAGTTGGAAGAAGAAATTGTGCATGTTATGGTACTATTTGCAGGTAGTTTATAATGGTGTTCACTTTGTTAGTGAAATGAATAAAAAAAATACAAACGAGAAACATCTTTATTTTTTTGTAACTTAAAAAGATTTTTTTGTCATGACGAATTTAATGTACCTACGGTATTATTATGAATTGTAGGTAAGTGACGCATGAGAATGTTTAATACTTATATGGTGCGATTTTTTACTACGAATAAATATTTTATTTCGAACTTTACGAGCCTGTTTCACTATGTGCAAGTAAATATTACCGTACTTTAATATAAACAATACAAATGTTTTACTTTATCAGAATTCAGAAACGTTTAGTATGGTTAGCAAATAAATAATTTTAATATAATACATATTATTTTGGCAATACGATGTAAGTAACATTATATACTTTATTTTCTAATTATCTACTAACATGACAATTTTTTCTGGAGTGAATACATTCTACTCGTAACAAACAAAAATTACCGAATTGCATAATTTTTACCGTAGTTACATTAAAATACCTACAAAATATCATCAACGATGTTTATTTAATTTGAAAACTTAAGAATAAAATTAAATGAAACAGCCAAACATATCACAATAATAGCAGGCATCATATTCCGTGACTATCACTCCATATCCCACGAGACCGCTTGTGCGTTGAGACCATGGGACCTGGAGGCCGGAGTCCACACGTCGATGTAAGAGTTCCGAGTGATGCGCGGAACTCCGGCTCCGAGGAGAACGTCCCCAGATTCGGAGATTCTACGCTTGACAGTCGCTGCTCCAAAAGTGGAGGCAGCGGCTCACAAACCCTTTGGCCGGCGCAAGGACTGTTAAGGTTGTCCGCCCGGTGTCTAACATGGGCGTCACAACTTGGGGGAAGACATCTCGTTACTGGCTGTGGTTACAGCGAAAATCGGGAGCGAGAGGTCGTGGAATGCGATGACGCCTTCTACGAATCAGTCATGTCGCAGAATGAGGTGACGCGCGCGAACCTCTCTTGAGCGGAGTAAAGAAGTGGGTGGATAACTCCTTTATCAACCACTGAGCAAGCTCTCTTCAAGAGCCGGAGCTGTCGGGGCCGTGGGAGAGTACAAAAGTGTACCCGCAACACAAAAAGGTATCAGCATAATATTGTCTGTCAAACAGAATTATGACATATCTCATTTTCTTTCATAAACTGTAATTATTTGCTGAATAAATTAAATTTTCCATAAAATATTTTTTTTCTGTTTAGCATACAATGTTCTATCTATACTTTCGGTATATACAATATGAATAATTATATGGCGCATGTTTTCCTATTGCTATGCACATATAGCCAGTAGCACTTTGTAGTTTCTACTATATAGCAATAGAAAAAACACACAAGAATAGTCTATGCATGTCTAAGTGGTATACGGTATACACAAATTATGTTATGGTACTAACTACATCATATAAAGCAATTTATACTACAGTAATATAAAAAATAACATACAAAATGAATTCAATAATCACATCAAATTCATCACAAAATAATTTTTGGCAACAATTCAAGTCAGTGGAATAAATGGCTGCAATTTTTATAATAAACAAATTTTAAGTACATACATTATTTAAAACATTTTTAACAACTTAATCGCTACCTATTTAATTTCACTTAATCTTTTTTCTTTATAAGACTATTTACACTAATTCAGTCATAATATTATTCAAATTAAATAACATTTCAAATAATTTAACTAGAGGCATTCTCAGGCCAACTGTAATATTTGTTAATTAAATTTGCACATATATGGGTATAGGTACAGGCTCCACAGGCCTCCTGTCCAGGTGTACCCTGTTTCTTAACAGTTTGAGACTGTTCTCAGTCACTTTCTGACATCCTCGTACCAGTAGACCTTCCAGTTTTGGACTGTTAGTTGCTAGGGCCCTGATGAAAAGAATACATTTTAAGACACAGGAATTAAAATAAATTGCATCAGGACAGAATGACATATTTTACGAAAGTAGTATTACTTTTCTATTATATCTTGAGTGTAAAATCGAAAGACTTGATACACAAGATAAATTGTATTATAGTGTGGAGTCTGGACTTTGTATAGTAATATCAAGCGTAACAGCCTCTGTGGCGCAGTGTATTGATTTTCACACAGAGTTAAGTATTTGGTGTTATCCACATAATATAATTGTTTCGGGTCTCGGTGTTGTGGGACCGCAAGTCCCTCGTAGTTCCTGACACCCACTATACAGGTTAACCTAGTGAGGGGTCAGGACTATGTGTGTGACTGTTGGGTGTATTTATTTATTTGAGATTTCATCTTAAAATTTTCACCTTTACATGACCAGACATTCATGAAGGCACATTCATGGGTTTATTATATTAGCTGAAAAAAAATCACATTTGACTTACCTCACACCTTTATCAGTAATATCAGTACAGCCCCCTAAATTAAGCAGCTTCAAAGAATTACTGTACCTAGATATAGCATACAGACTCTTGTCAGTCACTTGCTTGTTGCCTTCTAAGTTAAACATTTTCAAATGCTTGAACTTTTTTATGAATATCAATATGCAGTTTTCAGATATCAATCCGCAGTATGAGAGATCAACGTCTTCCAGCATGCACTGGTGAAGGGCGAGAGCCTCCATAGCTCCAGTTGTTAGCCAGGTACATCTTGCAAGTTTTAATGTCTTCAAGTTGTTACAATACAGAATTACTGGCTGTAAACATTTTGCTGATAAATTACCACATTGACTCAAATTTAGACTGGTTATTTTTTGATTCTGCAGCAACATTGGTATTAAATCTGTATCATTCACCGTCATACACCGACTCAAGTTTAAAATTGTTAGTCTTTTACATGTTATTGCGAATACCTGCAAGAAATACATCTTTACAGCTATAATAGCTCCCCTGCTAAATATTTTATAGCATGAGTCTATTACTTACGCTAAATGTGTGAGGCGAGAAACCCTTATTCATTAATTTCAACGACTTCAACTTCGCAAAATACATATTTATGATTTGCAAGCAAGTTTTGGAAACACAGCGAAAATTAAAACAATCCCTGATGGTTAAATGTGGTAGAATTTTAGACATCAATATATCTTCCCAATATAAATCAAATAACTCCGTATTTCTCTTCATGTTCATTCTTTTTTTAAATGAATATCCATGAAAAATAATTTATATTTTCTCGTTCTTTCCATTTACACTGACATTGAAATGTTGTGTTTCTGACTGCTGTTTCGTTGTGCACTAATCACAGTCTTAACTTTTCTGTTACATTAGATTAGAAAGAGGAATAACGTTTTAAATGTTAAAATATCTACATTCAGTGATTTTTTGTATGTGAACGCAAAAGTGACATTTATTGCGTTTTGTTCTTCCTACGACGAGTTACATTATAGAAATTTATAAAAATAAAACGTTTCACGGCTAACAATCGTAAAATATTATTTATTTTACTATACCTTTTAGTCGGTCAACCGCACCGTCAGAATTCCCACCAAAACTCAAACAAAAGTTTATATTTTGTATAACATTACATAAAGCTCACGTCTGTAATGCCTAACAGCCTAAGGGTAGACAGAGGTCCAATACATTAGTCACGGGTACCTAAACTCAATGTTTGCCGAACTTATTCAATTCCTACAGTGTTATAGCTTTATAGGGGCGAGCTAAATCCAAAAATGGCGAAATATATGGTATGGTGTAAAGACTATAAGTCTTTGATAATTATGTTGCATGAATGTGGAATTGCGAAAGAGGTGTGTAGGACCGAAGCTTATGGCACTCAATAATCCTTGCCTACCTGCCCCCATGGTGTAAAGGTGTGAGTTTCTTTGTATGTATTTTTTATATTTTGTCTCTTTACCATTAGGCATACAATATATGTACTATGCTTTTCTCCGTGATTGTATGTGCTATATCATGCTCATCGCAAATAACGACATAATGAGGTACATTTTCAATGAAAGGCGTGGTCAGGCAGTTTATAGTCCATAACTGAGAGTAATAACATAATAATTCTAAGCCTTATAATTCTATGGTCTATAACAAGAACAGACACGAAACCAGAAAATCTGTGTTCTGCATATGTAATGCTAAGTAGGCGTTTGGAGAATTATTTAATATGATACTCAACATCTTAAAACGTCTTTTTTTATAGTATAGGCCGGCAAACGAGCAAGTGGGCCTACTGGTCATCTGATGGTAAGTGATCTCCACCGCCCATGTACGCCCACAATACTAAAACAATCATGGGCGCGTTATCGATCTTAAAGGAAAGGGATAAGTTAGGGATTGGGAAGGGGAGAACCATACGTGAGAGACCGTCTGGGTTGGTACCACCACTTTGTCTATTTCTACCACCAAGCAGCAGTGTTTAAGCGCTATTGTGTTTCAGTTCGATGGACATTAAAGCCAGTGAAATTACTGGAAATTATGAGAGTTAACATCTTATGTCTCGGAGTGGCGAGCGCTGTCCAATGACATGCAGTGCTTTGTAATTCCAGGTTCTGTGTGGTATTGCTTCTGTTTATATAAAATAAATAATAAAATCATTTATTATCAGGCTACTATGGCCCATAGATGAATACCTTACAAACTAACATACATATAAAATAATTATATCACTGCACTAAGACGGTGTGCGATCGTGTGGCACTTGTCCGCGGAAGCGGCGGAACACCACGCCCTGCGGCCAGAAGGTTTCCTCCATGACGAGGTGCAGGAGACAATTTGGTACTCGCACCACAAACGCCTTGAAGTTAACATTACGATGCGACTCCAGCACCTGCACCCTTGGCGAGTACTTAATCTTCTGGCGCACGTACTCCACGATGTTTTCAGCCTTAACGGTGTAATGCAGGCGTGAAATGTACACCGGAGTGTTGGGCTGCGCGGCACGCACGATGAGCTTGGGCTCCTCCGGAGCGGTTCCACAGCGGTTCACAATGGTTCGCTGTCGGTTCTTTCTCCTTTGCACCATTATAAAACCGTTGTCAGTACCCCGTTTATGTGCAAACGTGGTGCTTATCATCAGGCGAGCGACCTGCTCATTTCGTCATTCAAGCAAATAAAAACCAAGCATAATACAGAAGAATCAGGGGTGCGTTACCGACTTTAAAAGAAAAGGATAATAATAATTAAGAGATAGAAAAGGCGAGGGCTTTGGAATACTCTAATATCTGCAGGGCCATCTTAGGCCATGCAGGGACCCTTAGGCACGCAAAGTTGGGACCCTTGCGGGAAAAAATGACAGAAGTAGCTTCATCTCTTTTATATGAACTGAGTTGCATGCATATATATTTTTAAATTGACTTTTTCTGGGGTTCGCGGCTAGTGTCTTGCGAGCCCTCATTGTAAAGACGGTATTGGATATCTGCCACCAACTAATCAGACATGAACAAAAAAAAAGAGTTGTTTAGAGAACATTCTTTCGGAAGACTTTTTTTTATTCATTAATATTCATCACGATAATGTACCAAATCATTGTACCTACCTATAAAATACCTAGTTCAATAACTCAGTAATGGTTATTGTTTTTTTAATTGGTAAGGCCAGCCAAACAACCATGTGGCTCCAAGTGAGGTGGTGATAGTAAATGACCATCGCTCATGAAAAAAAGGAAGAATCATGGATGCGTTGCCGACCTTGGGGTGAAAGAGAGATGGATTAGGGCCTCCAGATGTCTCACTCATCGTACGAAACGCAATAGGAAGCTGCTATTTCACGTCGGTCTTCAGTAAGACAGTGGTAACAACCCAGTCGAGTAGGCCCATTCACACTCTACAGCGTGGCTCTACCACTTAAAAAATCTATTATGATAATGTTATATTAAAATAAGTTTAAAGTATTTGATGAAGGTCTGAGTCCCTTTATCTTACATATAGCTGACAGTAATTGCATGCTCGTTAAGTTGTTGAAATGCTTGACTACTGTAATGTATTTTGTACCTAGTATGTTGTAATATTGTTTAGTTTATCATATATTGACAACTTATGTTGTAAGTATGAATAGCAAAATGGCAAAATTGATAATGTTACTCATAGAACTTTTTTTTTATAACATAGGCCGGCAATCGAGCATATGGGTCACCTGATGGTTAAGTGATCTCCACCGCCCATGTACGCCCACAATAAAAAAAATATGGGCGCGTTGCCGATCTTAAAGGAAAGGGATATTAAGGGATTGGGATGGGGAGGGGGATTTGGGCCTCCGGATATCTCACTCACCATACGAAACGCAGCAGCAAGCTGCTACTTTACGCCGGTTTTCTGTGAGACAGTGGTAACGACCCGGACGAGCCGGCCCATTCATGCTGTAGACAAAATTGTCTACATCGTGGCTCTACCACTCATAGAACTACAACTGCTTGGATGCAATTGAGACAACTTACAGGCGTTACCTATGTGTGGCAGAAAAATGCCTTTATAAGTCAAAGTGCAGGTGTATAGGACATCCATAAGACCTGTCATTCTGTACGAGTATGTGTCAGAATGCTGAGCTGCCACCAAGCACCAACCTAATTGAATGACACACAACAGAAATGACTGCCTCGGTGGCGCAGTTGTAATGCGTACGCGTTACGATTGAGGCTAACGCTGAGGTCGTGGGTTCGATCCCCGGGTCGGGTAAAGTGGTATTGGGTTTTCTATTACGAAATGCTCAGTATCAGCCCGGAGTCTGGATTTTGTGCCCGGTATGGCGATAGGCTCGCCCCCTATCACATCATGGGACGGAGATACGCTCGGCAAAAAGTGGGTGTACTGGTTACACCTCTGCCTACCCCTGCGTATTTATGTATGTATGTACAACAGAAATGCGCGTAACATGCTGCTCGGCGAGTGTCACACTACTAGCCAAATCCGAAATGAGTACATAAGAGGCAGTTTTAAAGTGGCCCCGATAGACTACAAAATCAAGGAAACACTGCGGGAATCGAACCCACGGTCTCTCGCTTCACAATCGGCTACTTGTCACGGAGACGGTCAAACTGAACTATGATACAGTAATTTTAAAATAGTTAAATGATAAATTATAACATTAAATTTAATGGACGTGATTATACCTTGCAATTATTCCCCATATTTAAATTACTTCGCCGCAATGCTAGAGTACAATCCTTTACAGTTTTGTGGCATATGTACAAATATTTATTTAGTATACTAGGGGCGTTGCCCATGTTTTTCCACAAAACATAAAATAAAAAACTTAAAGTCCGACGAATATGAGACATATCCTACTTTCTTCCCCACATTATTCTGCATCGATTTGTATCGGTCTCGACCCCATACCCCCAAGGGTTTCGGAGGAGATAGCGTGACAAGCTTTTGGCAGCGGCGGCGCCAGTTACTTTTTTTTAGAATAGAGAGAAAAATTCTACAGAATTTGGGAGACATTTGGTGAGATATATGGGACAATATTGGTGGGTAAATTTTGATCTCATCAGGTCGAATTGATTTTGGACGGACGGACAACAAAGTTATCCTATATAAGCGTTCTGTTTTCCCCTGTACCGAACCCTAAAATCTCCTAGAAAAACCTAGATTTTAGGGTTTGAGGTCATTCAATGATACCGTGAAGGGCTATGTGTGTCAGTAGATTTGGCCGTTGCTATTGGATTCCCCAGAGGTAATTGACGTCAGGCAGGTGGCCGATCGTAAATACTGAGCGTGGGTGGTTTCATTCGTCTAGTCCATTACTTCACAAAGTGGTCCAGATGGACCCCCAGGAGTCCACGGGAGACTCGACGGGGGTCCATAGTTAGATCTAATCTTTACATTTTTTGTCGAGTTTTGGGAATATAGTAGAAATGTAGCTGCAGGGGGTCCACCGGAACCAGCAAAATTTTGAAAGCGGTCTATGAGAAAAAATGTTTGGGTACCTCTGGTCTAGTCTGTAACTAAACAAGCGTTCAGAAGACGCAATTTTTTATACAACTCAGTGACGAGACGAGCAGGCCACTCGCCTGATGGTAAGCGTCACGCCTACCCATTCCAAAACCACACAAAACTTTGAATTACAAAGCACTGTATGGAATTACACTGCGCTCATCATTTAGAAACATAAGATGTTAAGACTCATAATGCCTAGTACTTGCACTGGCTTTAATGTCCTTCAAAGCTTACACATTGCTGTTTGACGGCAGAAATAGACAAAGTGGTGGAACCTACCCAGACGGCCTCTCGCTTACGAGGGACCTACCAGCTAGTAAAATTGATGTGGGGTAGGTACATTGGAGTGCCTGGAATAAAGATAGAGTATGACAAATTATTTCTGAATGCTGTTTGTCGTTGATTGTACTTAGCTTCAGTAAATTACTTGTTCGCTCGCAAATGTTCTCACATAGCAGTCGATATCAAGTTTAGTAGATGAATATAATGCAAGAATAGAATACGGTGATTTGGAGAATAAAAATGTAAGTCAATTTTTACTGAAATTTTTTAAATGTTATTTTTTGTACAAAGAGGTAATAATATGCTTGACTTGAGCCTACATAATAAATTCGGAAGTATTGTAAACAAATAACGGCTATAAAAATATTATTAATTGTTTAAAATCATTTGCCTTTGGTAGTCTTAATAATTGTTGGACAGGCTCATTCGAATGTTTAAGTGAAATATTTCCAAAAAAAATACCAGACAAACCCATAGGAATAATTTTATACGTACCTTATTTTAGTTATTTAGACTAGAGACGATACGAGTACCTATTATAGAAGTTTAACTCAATTCAATTGCCATATTAACTATAATCGTGAAGCGTCATTTTTCACTCTTTTAAAAGTAAATAATATAGACCTGATTCAGAGTGGTAAAGCCACGCTGTAGACAGTTTTGTCTACAGCAAGAATGGGCCGGCTCGACCGGGTCGTTACCACTGTCTCACAGGAAACCGGCGTAAAGTAGCAGCTTGCTGCTGCGTTGCGTACGGTGAGTGAGATATCCGGAGGCCCAAATCCTCCTCCCCTTCCCAATCCCTTAATTATCCGTTTCCTTTAAGATCGGCACCGCGCCCATATTTTTTTTATTGTGGGCGTACATGGGCGGTGGAGATCACTTGCCATCAGGTGTCCCACTTGCTCGTTTGCCGGCCTATGCAATAAAAAAAATACCAAAAGAATTATGGGCGCGTTGCCGACCTTAAAGGAAAAGGATAATTAGGGGAATGGGAAGGGGATGGGATTTGGGCCTGCGGATATCTCACTCACCGTTCGAAACACAGCAGCAAGCTGCTACTTTACGTCGGTTTTCTGTGAGACAGTGGTAATGACCCGGACGAGCCTGCCCATCCATGCTGTAGACAAAAGTGTCTACAGCGTGGCTCTACCACTCAAAAAAATATTAATTTCCTTCTACATAGATGGTAATATGGGTGCTGTTAATCTTTATTGTAATCGGTGGATACGTGATGATGAGAGTCTACTGGCGTCAGGCAGACCAATATTACTCCGACCTGCCTTCGTACCCTCGACTACCGATTTTGGGGAACCTGCATGTCATCTCAGGCGATGGGCGCGGTGAGTTATTTTGGATGTATTTTGGGAGGACTGTCTTAAGATAGCTTCTTTAGTGATTTTACTTATTTAAATTTGGAGGTTTTCAATACAGTTGATATAAAAAAACGTTTATAAGGTATCATAACTGTAACTTCCAATTATTGTATTATGTAAATATGTATTCCTCTTAACTCAGCGTCATTGACCCACTATTGGGCACAGAGCACCCTCTTTTTAAAGCAGGAGAGGGTGTTTAGGACTCTGGATATTGATGCCACTCGCCGCTGATGTAATGCGGGTTGATGGGATGGCATTATAATAAATAAATACATCCAACAGTCACACACATAGTCCTGACCCCACACTAGGTAAACCTGCATCGTGTGTATCAGGAACTACGAGGGACTTGCTGTCCCACAACACCCAGATCCGACACAAATATTTGTGAATCAGACAAACATTTGTCTAGGTGCGGGAATCGAACCCAAGACCTCTAGCTTAACAGCCGGCTACGCGCCCACTGCGCCACGGCGGCTGTCCGAAATTGCTCATTCAACTTAATATATTTTTTTAGTATTGTATCGGCTTCTAGTTGAGTCTTCGAAAGTGATTGAGGAGACAATGCGGCCATTTGCATTTTGGATTGGACCTTGTCCGATTTTATGTAAGTATTTAGGATTCTTTTATGAAAGAACTATGTGTAATTGATGAATTTCCGATGACGCGATTCTTTGAATAACTTTTTTCTTTTTACCAAATAATACGTAATTCTTTCAAACCATCTTTGCGTGTTTTAACTTTCTTATAATGTAAGTAATTATACATGTCCCACTGCTGGGCACGGGCTTCCTCTACTGAATGAAAGGGCTTAGGCCTTAGTCCACCACGCTGGCCTAATGCGAGTTGGCAGACTTCACAGAGGTACTTTCGAAACTCTTATGGAACTTCTCGGGTATGCTGGTTTTCTCACGATGTTTCCTTCGCTGTTAAAGCAAGCAATAATTAACAATCAATACACACGTAACTTAGAAAAGTCAGGGTGCATGCTCTTGGGGCTGGTTTCGAACCTGCTACTTTTATCTTGACGGTCCGTATCACTATCGCTGTGTTTTCAGTATTAGCTGGTAATTTGTAAATTATATTTTAATGATATATTTTTGAACAAGTATTTAGATTTTGGTAAATTTTGCTTAATTCGCGTTATATTTTAGTGACGAGCGATCATGATGACGTGAAGGCGATTACCAATACGTTTGTTGAGAAAACATTTTTCTACAGTTTCGGTCGTATTTGGCTTGGAGACGGCCTAGTAACAGCACCTGGTAAGTTTTTTTTCTATATAAATATTTTTCTTGGTTTGTCCTTTGTCAACCCTTCACAAATGGGTTAATTAAGGGAATGAGAAGGGGAAAGAGATTTGGGTCTCCGAATATCTCACTCAGCGTACAAAACGCAACAGCAAGCTGCTGCTTCACATCGGTTTTCTGTGAGACAGTGGAACGATTTGGTCGAGCCGGCCCATTCATGCTATAGACAAGGCTGTCTACCTACAGCTTGGATCTACCACTTGTAAGATTCTTAGCTATGAAGAAAATATTCCAGCCAACTTTAAAAGTTAGTGTTTTTTTTAATCGACGTTGAGATTTTTAAAGATTACCCCGCAGCATCGGAGAAGCTTATAGATATGATATTTTGTACAGCGATAATTTAAGGACCAGTACCAACTTATGGTACTTTCATGCCGGAAATATGGTTGGAAAGACTTCCACACATGCGGAGCCATGAGCAACAACTAGTAGTATCTATGGAATATATAATAAATAGAAAACTAATGCCCGTTTTCACCATCAATCCCTAAGTTTAGGTGAGCCCGTAAGACATTTTAAGTGTTAATTTTGTTTGCATCATCACTTAGGGGACACCTATGTTTCTAAGGTGGCCCTTAACTACGTGAAAACAAACTTAGGTAAGGGATAGATTTAAGGAGTTCTTTAGGTTAAGGGCCCTTATTTAGGAAGTGTTTGAGGGTACGTTGGTGATAACGGGCATAACACTCTTATTTTTCACAGCACAAATATGGAAACATAACATAAAGAAACTGGGCGGTACATTCACAACTAGTGTAGTGGAGGGCTATCAAGAAATATTCAATGCGCAAGCGGATAAACTAGTGCAAAGATTAGAAGAATGTGTAGGAAAGAAACCTTTTGATGTGATGCATGATTTGGCTTACACCACATTGGAAGCTATTTGTCGTAAGTATAGGGCACTAACAAACAGTGATAGCTCCGCGGGGAGTGGTATGGACTGTCGAGACGAAAGTCGCAGGTTCGAAACCAGCCCCAAGTGCATACACCTCTGAATTTTTTAAGTTATTTGTGTATTAATTGTTAATTATCACTTGCTTTAACGGTGAAGGAAGCATCGTGAGGAAACCTGCATATATGAGAAGTTCTTCATAAGAATTTCGAAGGTATGTGAAGTCTGCCAACCCGCATTAGGCCAGCGTGGTGGACTACGACCTAACCCCTCCCATTCAGTAGAGGAGGCCCGTGCCCAGCAGTGGGACGTATATAATACAGGGCTAGTATTATTATTATAGGGCTTAGCATATGCAACACGAGTTACATGGCATATCTCGCGTGCGAGATAGATAACTATGTGTGTGACTGTTGGGTGTATTTATTATTATTATTATTTAACTAACGACGACAAATATCTCGTGTAAAACTGTCAACATTCGATAAAATTACGTCGTCATGTTAGGGTTCGTAGACAAAATACCTCAGAGGGATTGAAAGTACGAGTACTATTTTATCTAACATGACATAACGACCTTAATATTCTATGTTAGCTTCGAAAGATGTACAAGGTTAGTCGGATAGAGTGTAGGTAGCAGGAAAAGTACCCGTAATTCTGAACAACATTATCATATATTTTTTTCAAAATACCTAATTTTTACAGAGATATTGCTGTTCAACGATTATAGAAAAAAATACGTTTTATGTTTGGTCTATGCCAAGAATTCAGACTTTCCCCATGTAACCTGTCCATTGCATGCGGAGTCGCCTCTTCCCTGTTCGGCGCCTGAAGCGACTGCTCCATTCGCCACATGTTAGGCCTCGTCTTGGGCTAAAAACCGGCGTGAAATGGCACCTTGCCACTGCATTTCGTACGGTAAATGAGATTTGCGGCGGCCCAAATTCCTCTCTCTTCCCACTCCTTATTCGTCTCTTTCAGTTCGGCAACACATCTATGATTCTCATGATTTCGTGGGAGTCCATGAGCGGTGGAGATCACTTAATATTGAGTAACTCATATGGTCGTTTGCCGACCTATGCCAAAAAAACAGGTTATAATTCTAGCTAGTGGCTCCACCCAGAATCTATTCTATCTCTTTAGCGACCTCTGCAAAAAAACAGGTCATAATTCTAGCTAGTCCAGCTTCAGTTCTATCGCTTTATGGCGAGTTTTGATTCTTTCAGAGACAGCTCTAGGCGTAGACGGTATATCTGAATGTATAGTGACGGAAGAGTACTACAACGCGTTCAACCGATGCCTGGAGCTGTTCATCAGCCGAGGTCTGAACGTGTTCTACTACCCTGACTTCATCTACCATCTCACTCCCGCCTACAGAGAGTTGCTTAAATGCGTCTCAGTTATACACAATGTCTCTGGTACCGTAAGTAGTTTTTTATAATTTCTGGAGCAGCAAATTGATTTACAATGGACCCTGATGTTAAGTAGGTAAGTGTAGTCTACAAATATAATGTCAATCGTCAAGGACGTTGCGTTTCTCGACGGTCGACAGAATTATGCCGGTCTGAATTATGTTTGTGTTTTCCACAAATATTTATTTCGATTCTGGGTGTTCTGGTAGATAAAGTCCATCGTAGTTCCTGATACCTACGATACAGGTTATCCCAGTATGGGGTCAGGACTATGTGTGTGACTGTTGAGTGTATCAGTACCCACACCCATTTTTATTTTCTGTAATTTTTATGATATCCACCGTAATAACACATTTTCTGGTAAAATCTGAACTGGCTACCTTACACTTCTGGCTACGTGACATTTCGCCGCACCCATACTGTTGAGTAGGACACTGTTTAAAATGAGTTTGTAACAGTTGCCTCTTTTTGTACTGAGCCAGTACAAGGTCCCACTTCAAATGAGGCGAACCGTGTTGAAGCTCACTCACTCGTATTCATTCTTTCATGCACGCAGCCCGTATCATGGGAAAAGAAACAGAGTAACGCAACATACTCGTAATATTTAAGCAATTCTTACCTCATTTCGTCATGTACGGGTCAAATGTAATGCCTCTTATATGATCTACTCAACACTACGCATCCAGAGGATATCGGATCGCTCCGTAACATTAAGTCGTAGCATTGGACAACCATCCACACTTGAGAGTTTGTCACAGTCACGTCTTTCGGTGCGGTGTAAAGTCACAATAAATTAGAAACGCAATTTTACGGCTCACAAGATGGACACATACACAGACGTAGGCTCTATAGTAGGGTTTCGTTGCTACCCTTTGAACACGGAACTCTAAAAATACAAAGGGAATACATTCATTGTATAATCTAACAAAAGATTGATTACAGATTGTTAAGAAAAGGAAACAGGAACGAGAACAAAACATAAAAAATGGTGTTTACGATGAAAAAGGTATGTTTTACCATTAATAATAATATCAAATCCATATGCTTAAACAACAAAATAAAAGGGCAAATAAACCAATAAAGCGACAAAAGCAATGCAATAAAACCTCTCTTTGTCTATTTAGCATGCAGTCCGCTCGGCAAACAGCCAATACAATCAAATTCACTGACATATATACTGCCTCGGTGGCGCAGTTGTAATGCGTAAGTAGTAGACTGCTGTGCTGTAGTCTAAGGTTCGAGTCGGATAAAGGTGATATTGGGATTTTCTGTCACGAAATGCTTAAATCAGCGCGGAGTCTGGAATTGTGCCCGGTGAGGCGATGGGTTCACCCCTATCACATCATGGGACGGAAATAAGCTCGGCAAGTTTTTCTAATAGCTTAGGATAAAGAGCAGGTGGATCACCTGATGGTAAGCGGTCTCCACCGCACATAAACGCTTATAATACCAGAATAATCATGGACGCGTTGCCGACCTTAAGTGAAAGAGATATAAGGAATTGGGAAGGGGATTAATTGGGCCTCCGGTTATCACACCCACAATACGAAACGTTTTACTGACCTCTGTTCTATTTCCTATGCAATAATTTTGATTACTGCATACGATCTCCACAAATAGAGATAGAATAAGTCATCTGAGAGCCAGCAGAATTTTGGAATGTACCAGTTCTATCTACGCTAGAAAAAGAACGCAAGATTTTATTTAATTATTATCTGTTTCATTTTTAGATCGTGGAGAGGTGAAATTCAAACCCTTTCTAGATATCTTAATGGAACTTCATGAGTCGGATCCGACCTTCACAGAGCAACAGATCAGGTCAGAAGTGGACACCATCATCGTCGGAGGCCAAGAAACTGTCGCATCTACGCTTTTCTATACATTACTGATGTTGGGGTGTAAGAACGATGTCCAGGACAAATTGCATGCTGAGTAAGTTTTTCTGCAAATTAACTAAAACGAATTCATAACTGTAGTGTGAGAAGTAATTCTCCGTGGCGTGGACAGCCACGTTGTTTTTTGAGTGGTAGAGCCACGCTGTAGACAGTTTTATCTACAGCACCAAGGGGCCGGCTCAAATGGGTCGTCGTCGTCGGTCACTGTTTCACAGAAAACCGACGTAAAGTAGCGGCTTGCTGCTGCGTTTCGTACGGCGAGTGAGATATCCGGTGGCCCAAGTAGGGAGTTTCTCCTTCCCAATCCCGTAACTATCCCTTTCCTTTAAGGTGGGCAATGCGCCTATGATTCTTCTGGTATTATGGGCGTACATGGGTGGTGGAGATCACTCATCAGGTAACCCACTTGCTCGTTAACCGGTTTATGGTATAAAAACAACCTCCGAGGCGCGATGGGCGATTGTGAAGCTAGAGGCCGCGGGTTCGATTCCTGCACCGAGAAAAATGTTTGTGTGATCCACAAATATTTGTTTTTCTCCTCAGAGGTTTTACGTCAGGCAGGCGGCCGGTCGTAAAAACTATAAGCGAAATCTTTCTGTAACCTTTCCTAAAACACGCTGACTCTACTGTGAGTGAATTAAAGGCAGGTGGAAGCAGAAGAATATGAATAATTACTGCATACCTAATATTATTGAGAATTTAAATCAACCAAAAAAATATTTACATGGCGCCTTGTAGTATTTTCATTGTCTATTATGTGCTATCATGGGCTGCGTGTTTGCTGTGTTTGCTGGTTGTCAGTAATAGTTTGGTAGTGGTTGATTTGGTTGTTTGTTGTTGAACCTTGGACCTTGGACCTTGGACCTTGGATTAGTTGTGTTGTGTTTTGTAATTGGCACATGCTGTGGTTACTAGGTAGTTCTAGAGTTGCAATCACCTCATGACATGTATATCTTAACAATAATATTATTTTACCATTGTAGACTCAGTATGTAACCCTCTAATAAATAAATAAATAAAGTAATCTTGAGTTATAGAATTGTATGGATAAAAAACTTAATATATAAATTTATTTATCAAAAGTTTTTTATCGTTTCTGTGCCTTAATTTTTCATTAGGGGGTCGAGCACGAACAACTTACGAATAAGTATTCGAATCAAGAACGCTAGCTAGCATTTGTATGAAGCTTCAAATAATTTTTTGACATTTCGTTACGAATAAGTTCTCGCAAGTTATTATAACGGTGAAGGAAAAACATCGTGAGGAAACCTGCATACCTGAGAAGTTCTTCATAAGAATTTCGAAGGTATGTGAAGTCTGCCAACCCACATTAGGCCAGTGTGGTAGACTAAGGCCTAACCCCTCTCATTCAGTAGAGGAGGCCCGTGCCCAGCAGTGGGACGTGTATAATACAGGGCTGGTATTATTATTTAAGTTATTCGTGATAGCCTCTCAGGCCAAAATAATTAACAGAAATTGCGTATGGTCATAAGCAAATACCAAAATCTTTAATGTACTTAATTAACTTTCTAATTTAACCCTTTTAGAATGAAAGACATATACGGTGACAGCAAACGAGCCGTGCAGAAGGAAGACCTGGCTCGAATGCTGTATTGTGAAGCAGTTCTTTTAGAGACCCTACGTCTATATCCTCCCATACCTGTAGTGATGCGATATGCTGACAAGGAGTTGCAACTAAGTAAATCCTATTCTTATAATTATTTTTCGGGTCGGGTCAGGTCTCGGGTTCGATCCCCGGGTCGGGTAACCGCCAAAATGACGAAATTGAGTTATAAATACAGTTCGACAAAATTCTTGTTCTATCGATTGGTGTATTAAAAAACTTGATATCTTGAAAAAAATGTTGATTACCTCAGCAAAACCAGAGATATTTTTTTATTTATGGTTTTTTATGTATGGTATATTTTATGAATATGAGCATTATTTTTTGTAAATATGATATGACATTTCTTATAGAATCATGTCGTATAGCTGCTAAAACAGCATGTGGTATCAACGCGTGGGGCGCTGGTCGGTCGCGCAGAGCCTGGGGACTTGATGCTGACGAGTTCAAGCCTGAGCGGTGGCTGACTGGCGAGCCGCCTGCAGGATATCCAGGATCATTTCTCGCTTTTAGCAGTGGAAGGAGAGCTTGTATAGGTACCATTTGATCATTGTTTATGTACTTTCTAGGCAAAGGCACAAAAAACCGACGTAAAGTAGCAGCTTGCTGCTGCGTTTCGTACGGTGAGTAAGATATCCGGAGGCCCAAATAAAACGCCGGGTCGCGTAAAACGATATTGGGTTTTTCTATTAGGTACAAAATGCTTAGTATCAGCCCGAGGTCTGGAATTGCGTCCGGTTTGGCGATAGGTTCCTATCCTATCACATCATGGAACAGAAAACTGCTCGGCGTAATGTGGGTGTACTGGTTACACTTCTGCCTACCCCATCGGGGATTATATGCGTAAGTGCATATGTAACTTATACTGTAATTTGTTAATCAAGTGATACTTTTGCGAATGATTACAGGTAAAAAATATGCCGTGGCGATAATGAAGACGTTGTTAAGTAATTGTGTGAGGAGGTTCGAGTTCGTGTCAGAGGCGGAGCATATGGAAATGAAGTTAGACGTGGTGCTTCGGGCTGTATCAGGACATCTCATACAAGTGCGGTCACGGTAGAGAAGTAATTTTGTATGTTAGAAAGATTTTTGTGATGTGGTGGGAGTAAAATTATAACATACATACATACGCACTCACGTCTGTACTCACCGAACGGGTAGGCAAACGTGTAACTAGTACACATCAAAATAAGATGACAAGAAACGTAACTCAAGCAGAAAAATTACCCCACCAAAACTCTGTGCAAGGGGGCGGGGCTATAAAAGTCTGTGCATAATAATCTCTAGTTGACACTTGAAACGTCTAATTTTTTGCGCGGTGCAGAACGTCGTATGTCGATCTAGAAATTTAATATTTAGACATTCACTTTTATGTAATAAAGATGATTTTGAACGTTCATTAATTTTTGTTGCGTGTATGAGTGCTACGTGTGATTTTACCTTTGCATGTGTAAGTAAGTAGAGCCGTATTTTTTGGCAGATTCATATGCATATCAGAGTTATCGTTCTAGTTATCTTATTCCGATGAATACACCCACATTTCGCCGAGTTTATTTCCGATGTGACAAGGGGCGAGCCTATCACCATATCGGGCACAATTCCAGACTTCGGGATCATGATAGAAAACTCAATATCAGTTTACCCGATCCGGGGATCGAACCCGAGACCTCAGCACATCAATCGTACCACGTATGCATTATAACTGCGCCACAGGTAGTCTTTTAACATGCTGTTAATTTAATTTTCATCTTTATTGTTGCATTAAAATTAAAAATAATTAATTACCTACAGCAAAACCAAATCACAAAACAGGTTGAAACAATGTAAAGAAAAAATATATAATTATTTTACTGGTAAATGTATGCTGACATAATAATCAAATAATAATTAATTTCCTCACTAGGCAAGCCTGTTTCGAGGAAATTTTAAATACGAAATCATATAAATGACTAGATTAACTAATTAAATTATTGGGTAAATGAAAATATTACTGCTATTGTCATGATAAAACTAATTAATGTAATAATTTTTCTATAAAATTAATTAACTCATTAAGGTTTTTTTGTGTGTTTATATTTTGTGAGTAAGATAAAGGGAAGAAGAAAATAATATTAATGCTCTAACCATAATTATATTATCGAATGTAATTTTGTATAATATGAGATATGTGAAGTAGAATTTAATTTATCAATTTATTTTGTATGTAATACTGCAAGTAGGTACTTGTAATTTAATATTATAATATGTAGGCACTTTCAAATTTGCTTGCTATGTCGTTGGTTGTATCATAAGTGAGTGAAAAAACCATAAAAATATTAAAGATTTTACTTCTGCCAGTGTTTCATTTCTGATGTCAGTGTTTAGCTACATTATAGCATACATGTAAATACATGTAATCTTACGAATTCGCCAAATCGTTATTGACTAACGGAGTGGTCAGTTTGTAGACTTTACGGACTACGACTCGCTATACAATCACGCTCATTGGTAGATAGAACCGATCTATGCACCGATAGGATGTGTCCGAATATACAAGGTTAGTCAGAAAGGGTGTAAGGAATCTGGAAATCCATAAAAGTATCCGTAATTCTGAACAACATTTATACTTACATTTTTTTCAAAATACCCAATATTTACAGAGATATTTCTGTTCAAAGATTTTAGAAAAAAATACGCACACGTAACTGTAAAATTCGTATAATATAGTTTTATTTCAATCATCCAAGTTAATTTTATTTATATATTTAATAGTTTGACTATTTGCAATTTTAGAGGTGCACAATTTTAATAATACTTACTTGGGTAAATTTGAATGACAAGGGTGAGCAGGAATAAAACTGATTTAGTTTTTAAAACATATATATATAAACTGAACTGTTATCAACTAAAACATAAACAAACTATAAATATTTGTCAGACATTAAATTGATGTCTTGAAGGAGATTTGGTCGATCCATCTAAGTAATAATGACAATATAAGTTTCGTCCTGATTCGCCCTTGTATTCCTATTTACCCCCTTTGACTACGTGTTAGGTTTTATCATGAGATAGAAATACGAATTAAAAAAAAATACGCAGTTATCTATATATTTATTATTGTGTATTTTATTTCTATTTATAGCACCATCTACTATTTTAGCAAGTGAATATTCTAGAAGCTTGTGCAAATAAATAATTCATAGCATATATTGTGTAAATTTAATTCATTGTTGTCCTAAGAGTTGTGTAAGCAGAATATATTGATTTGAAGACAGACATCAAACATTTAAAATTAAGCATTGTCACTCCACCAGCAGATAGAGTCAACGTCTTCTGCGAGTTCTGTAAAAGTAACAAAACCATCTTCATATTGGTTTTGTCAAAATTCTCCCATTTGCAACCATACACAGCTGTGTCAAATACAATGTTGGCATCCATTACTCTCTGACCAGTAAAACAATCTATTGCAACTTGGATTAATGCGAATGGTATTTGCAGAAATGTGTTCTCCAATCCTCCAAGGAGTTCAAATATCAGTCCTATTATTAGAAATACGTATCCAATAGCAATGGCGCCTCTGAATACAAACTCCACTTGACGTAATAAATTAATGTTTGTTGCATGACTCTTGGTGATATCTTTCAGTCGTTCTTTTACGTAATTGTTTATTATTTTATTTTTCTCTATGATTTCATTTTGGTTTGATGTTGGCATGTTGTTGTAGTATTCGTTGGCGTCATCCCAGAGGTTTAAGATTTCTTCGCTAAGTGCTAGCATTTGGGCTTCGGTGTAGCCGACCACCATGATGAGAAGTATTGTTACATTTGCTGGAGGATAGCATATGAAGCAAACCCCTGCTGTCATCAAGAAGTAGGATATCTCGTAGTTCGGCGATTCCAGCATGGGCTCTAAACCTAAATAACATTAAAACGTTAGAACATTATTTCTTATCACATTTTGGATTCTTTAAGTTATACAATTAGGAGCTATATGAACACATTACCTATGCAAAGGGTGAGTACAGCGTTAAACATACCCTCACCAACTAAAACGCTGTCAAATTTCTACAGAGATTGGCTTTAGATAAAATAAATAAATACACCCAACAGTCACACACATAGTTCTGACCCCACACTAGGTTAATCTGTATCGTGGGAATCACAAACTACGAGGGACTTGCGGTCCCACAACACCCAGACCAGAAACAAATATTTTTGGATCACACAAACATTTGTCTCGGTGCGGGAATCGAACTCACGGCCTCTCGCTTCACAGCTGGCCACTCGCCCGCTACGCCACGGAGGTTGTTAGATCTGGCCTCACCAATGATAAGCCCAGTTGATCACATGATTATCATCAATAACAATCAAGTTTTGGACTGGTAGAGTTACAGTTGACAGTTTTGTGTATATAGCATTTAAAATTGGTCGGCTCCAGCAGGATAATACTGCTTCCTCACAGAAAATCTACAAAAGGTGGCAGTTTTCTGTTATATTTCTTAATGTAACATTTCCAGAGACCCTTATCGCATCCCTCTTCCACTAACTTCCTCTTCCCCAATCATTATTCCTTTCCTTTAACGTAGGTAACGCACTCATGATTCTCTGGTATTGTAGGTGTTCATGGGCGGTAGATCACTTATCATTAGGTGATCAACCTGTTCCTTCGCCGGTCTATGATATAACAAGAAGTACTAATAATAACATGCATATTGTCATAATTGTATGAATTACCGTAAATGACCAAGTTATCTTCCAAGTGATGACGGCCCTGCATGAACAACGGTTTGCTCCAGTACGCGAACCCGTTGCCAATGATTACAAGCCAGTAGATGATGGCTCGCTTCTTCACGTGTCTGAGTGTTGTCAGCAAGTTGTAGGAGAAGCGACTGCCCGGCACAACACGAGCGTCGCATTCCAGATATTCATCTACTATTTTACGTACTTTGTCGCTAGAAGGAATGATATTAACGCCAGATTCACCATTGCATTCAATGATTTTAAAACTGTATACGTTACATCTTACGCTGTATCTTATTATAGTAATTAATAAACCCGTGATAGTTCCACAGAGTAATAAAGAGCAAATTCAAAAGCTTGTATTAAGGTCGTACAAAATTAAATAGTTTTCGTCGTCGCTATAAGTCTATCTCTAACAGCGAATAAAATAATCTGTATCAAAGCAGTCAGTGGCAATTTGAAGTACTTGTAAGAAAATTATCTAACTCCCAGTAGTCAATAATTTCTTTTACATGTCGAATATAAATAAGTGACGTTCTTACATGTAAATAAAAGTGTAGAAGAACTTGAGCGTGCCGATTTCGCTAGAGATGCCGAGTGAGAGAACCACCATAGCAGGAATCAGTTCCTTCGTCTCCAAACTACGCACGAATACGAACCACATCATCGACATCAGATACACGTAGAAGTATGACAAGGTGATCACCACTGTCAGTATGTAGAAGAACAATGGGATTGCTGGTAGGAAAATAAAAATGTAGTATCTCTTATGAAGGTATTCTTATTTTAAAGTTATGTGAAGTCTACAAATGCGAATTAGGTAAGCGTTATTGACGAAATGCCTAACCCTTCTCAGTCGTAGAGTAGTGCTGTGCCCAGCCGAAGGACAATTTTCATTCAGGACTGATATTGTTTTAAAAAGGATATCTATTCTTCTAAACTCTAAAGTAAGTAAGAGCTCCTTTCTTGAGAAATCGATTTCAAAATCTGAAGGTTTCAACTTCAGAAATGTCTACTTTCTAATCAATTTCTTTTATGTAATGCTTTGTATTTCTGCTTTATCAGTTAGTCAGTATAACATCGATGGATCGAATAACCTACTTGATTCTTTGGGTTCTTAGGTTAATTCTCTGATCGATTCGCTATTCAGATCAATATTAACATTTCTTATCACTCCAAAAACAGTATTGCGAATTTATACTCGATAGCAAAAAAGGATGGATATATTATTTTCTACACTTACGTTTTTTGTGACGACTATCGATATTGAGAGTGAGTGGTCTGAGAAGGAAGGCAACATTCCACAGCATGGTCGGAAGGTCGCAATACTCCAACCCGAACTTTTGAAGTCCAGTCCATATGTTAGAAACCTAGTTAAAAAAGGGTACCTACTTATAATAAGAGCTAAGGTGGGATTAAATGTCTTAGTCTTCAAAATGATGCGAGGCTTTTTTTATGCAGTGAGATATAACAGGGTCATAAAAGATTACCTATGATGCTTTATTCCAAGGCCTTCATGCAAGAAAGAATCACCATTGAATTTTATCTCGAAGTTTTTGTACTTAATCGATTTATTTGTGCAATTTTAAAGTCGCGACAGTGTTAATCGATAAACAAATTAAGCAGAAAGGTACACCAATCTACAAAGGAGGTTCTCAATTCCTCTGTATTTTTAATATAGATATCTTACGATGTCTCAGCCAGTTTTTTTTTATTTATTTTTTTATATTAGATTGAATGACGAGACGAGCAGGTCGCTCGCCTGATGGTAAGCGCCACGCCTGCTCATAAACAGAAGCAACGCCACACAGAACTTTAAATAAAGCACTGCATGACACTGGACTGCGCTCGTCACCCCGAGACATAAGGTGTTAAGTCTCATAATGCCCAGTAATTACACTGGCTTCAATGTCCTTCACACCGGAACACAACAGTGCTTACACACTGTTGCTTGGCGGCAGAAATAGACAAAGCGGTGGTACCAACCCAGCCGGTCTCTCGCAAACGAGGGACCTACCACCTTGTAGATGACGATAGACTTTGTGATTATATTGATATTTAATAGAGGTTAGCTTTCGGAACGTTCCTCTATAATTTTCATTACGATTTGATGACGGGGTCGAAGGAAAATGGAAGTCTCCTCATCAGATATCTTTTATTACGCGATTCAGTTGAAAATCAATTTTTAGTTTTAGTTAAACTTATATGACTGCCTCGGTGGCGCAGTTGTAATGCGTATGCGTTACGATTGAGGCTAACGCTGAGGTCTCGGGTTCGATCCCCGGGTCGGGTAAAGTGGTATTGGGTTTTTCTATTACGAAATGCTCAGTATCAGCCCGGAGTCTGGAATTTGTGCCCGGTATGGCGATAGGCTCGCCCCCTATCACATTGTGGGACGGAGATACGCTCGGCGAAATGTGGGTGTACTGGTTACACCTCTGCCTACCCCTTCGGGGATTACAGGCGTGAGTGCGTATGTATTAAACTTATATATAATTCTAACTGATGATAGTTTTCATTAGTATAAGTATAAAAGTAAAAAAAATATAGAATTATATTTTTAGTTACATATTCTGCAATATTTATTGTATGGAAACTTTAGCAAAAAAAATAACAGTTTTCTTGTCATTTACCATTTTCAATTTCTTTGCAACGCAACTGCTTCCCTACAGTTCCCACTTCAGCTGAAGACTGCTGTAAAATACTTATCCATATTTTGTATTTACAATAATTGCTTAATTACTTTAAGAGAACGATAACACTGCATTTATCGTAATAGTACCAGTATCGAGGCAATATGCATTTATAGACTAATATAATGACACATTAGATATTTAGCTGTCGTTAAACAAAGTTTTATAAATGGTACATCCACGCTGTAGACTGTTTTTTACACCATGATTGTGCCGGCTCGACTGGGGTAGTACCAAAGTCTCAGAAAACCTACTTGAATTGATAACTCGCTGTTGCGTTTCCGACGATGAGTGAAATTTCTGGAGGCTAAATGCTTCCTCTTCACAATCCTCGTTTCTTTATTTTATGGTCGACTATGTATTTTGGGTTTACCATACGGACGGTCGGTCTATGGTATTGTGGGTGTTCATGGGCGGTGGACATCACTTGGCACTAGCTCATACCGACATATAACTTAATAAGGAAGATGACCTCATCGCCGTGGGTACTTATTCCAATCCCGCGCAAATGAAACGATTGCCAGAACTGGGTATACAACTCAGGATGTCGAACACTTTCACAACCTAAGTACACTGTAATTAGTACCTCTTCCACCTGCCTTTATCCCACTCGTAGTGGGATCGGCGCAACATGCTTTTTAACACATGTTACAGAAAGATTTGTCTTGTAGTTTTTACGACCCTCTGGGGAAAAAACATTCAGACCCGAAATAAATATTACGCTGTTAAATTTATTAACAGAATTAAGTAACAAATAATTAGTTATGTTCATGAATGTTTAAAAACCCAGGTTCCAAATTATAGAAATCTTTCGAAATTCATCTTTATAACTAAAGAATATGACATTAGTAATAATTCTAGTTGATGTGTTGACATCACAAACTATCTTACATAAACATATCATTTACCACTTATCAGTCTCAAGTAGACGGCAATTATGTAGTTAGTTGTCACTTCATTGTCTTTAATATTATACGAAGTGTACAATTTCACACTGTTGTTTCACACAAATGTATTACAAAATGTACTTAAAGACGCATTTATTAATTTTATTACTTTAGTACTTTTTGATATCATTTTGCATTGAGTTTAAGATTATGAATAATGTTGATAAACATACTAAACAGTCACAAACGTAGTCCTCATACTAACATACAATTTTTCGTTGTGGATAGCAAGAACTACGGAAGATTTTCACCTCAATACCCAGAAACGAAACAAAAATTCATGTATCGTACAAACATTTGTCTCTATGCAGGGATCAAACCAGCGCTATCTTGTATCTCAGCTACTCGTCCACTGACTGCGCCATGGTGGTTATAATAATAATATACTTAGACAATAGTTCATTTCGACAGCTCGATGTTTTGTGGATGCAAAGTTTAAAGACAATTAGTTAAAGTCTATTTTCAAAATTCTTTAGTTACAAATTCTTCTTACCTACGTTAGTTAATTGGAAAACTTTTATAGCCTTTCTAAAAGGAAACGAAAACTGTTTGTAACTTTATTTCAACTACTTAATTGGAAATACATAATCTACTTGTCTTTGCAGTAATACTTATAAATTAAAATATCTACGTTTTAAATAATATGTCTATTAGTGAATTTCTAGAAACTGTCACCAATTTATTTCATTGTCGTTCTTAACGTCGTGTAAGCAGAATATATAGACTTGATTACAGACATCAAGCAACTAAAATTCAACATCGTAATTCCCCCAGCTGAAAGAGTCATCGTCTTCTGAGAATTCTGTAACAGCAGCAACACCGTTTTCATGTTCATTTTGTCAAAATTCTCCCATTTGCAATCATATACCGCCCTTTCGAATGTCAAGCTTGCGTCAGTTACCTTCTGCCCTGTGTAACAATCTACAGCTACCTGTATTAAAGCGAAAGGTATTTGTAAATAGGTGTTTTCTAAACCACCTAGTAGTTCTGCTATCAAACCTAATGTTAGAAACACGTATCCAATAGCAATGGCTCCTCTAAATACAAATTCTACTTGTCTGACCAAATGTATGTTCAGAGCATGCATTTTAATGATTTCTTTGAGTCTGTATCTAACGTAATCATTGATTATTTTATCTTTGGTTCCATGAATAACTTCTGATTCAGTTGAATGTATTTTCTTTTGATAATGGTCGTTGGCATCGCCCCATAGATGGACCAGTTCTTTGCTAAGAGCTAACATTTGTGCCTCAGTATAACCGACGACGACTATTAGGAATACGGTGACGTTTGCTGGTGGATAGCAGATAAAGCACAGCCCCGCGGTCATCAGGAAGTAAGCTATCTCGTAGTTTGGTGTATCGAACATCGGCTCTAGACCTGGGGATGAAAATCTCGATGATATTTCTATGCTTTAATGTATAGTGAGAATATTACTCATCATACAAGATAACTACGTACATATATCAATATGTGTCTTGCCTAAATGGCTAGCCAGGATCTAAGAAGATAGCAAAGATCGATTCATAAATTTTCTCGTGTATTTTGGATATGCTAGCTTACCTTTCCTCTACTCTTACCCTTCATTGAATAAACCTGTTAATGGTTATCCGATCTTAGATACTTGAGAATTCGAGCCTGAGTGGGCCCACGTCACAGTCGAAGTCTAAGTTCTCAAGTTTAAGGACTAAATAGTTATTAGAAAACCATACCATAAATAACATATCGATCTTCCATATGATGTCGTCCATGCATGAACAGCGGCTTCGTGACGTAAGTAATACCGTTGATGATGATCACCAGCCAGTACACGATAGCGCGTTTCTTCACTTGTCTCAACGTCTGCAGGAGGTTTTGGGAGAAGCGACTGCCCGGCACGATGAGGGAATCACATTCCAAGTAGTCTTTTACGATCTGCTGTACTTTGCCTCTATGAGAAATCAAAAATGTATCGTCTTTGTACGTAAACGTAATTTACTTTGAAATATAATAAATATACAAAGATCAATAACGAAGCTTTATGAACACCATTTGTTTGATGACGATAGTGGTTCTTATAGGTGTAGAATGGGCCGGCTCGACCGAGGTTGTACCACTGTGAAGTGGCAGCTTGCTGTTGCGTTTCGTAGGATAAGTGAGATTTTTAGAGGCCCAAATCCCCATACTTGTCCACTAAGATAGCCAACGCATCAATAATTCGTTTGGTGTACTATCACGTGACCCACTTGCTCGGATACCGCCGCTTTTCTGTTATAAAACATAATAATAATACTAGCCCTGTATCATACACCATCCGACTGTGGGGCACGGGCATCCTCTACAGAATGAGAAGGATTAGGCCGTTGGCAAACTTCACATAGAACTTCTCAGGTATGCAGGTTGTCTCACGATTAAAGCAAGCGATAATTAAGAAGTAATACACACAATTAGAAAATTCCATGCTCTTAGTTTCAAATCTGTGACTTTCATCTCAGAAATATAATTAAGTTGTCGAATGTAAATCAAGAATATCCTTACATGTAAACAAAAGTGTAAAAGAACTTAAGCGTGCCGATTTCACTGGAGATCCCAAGAGAGAGTACCACCATGGCTGCGAGCAGATCTCCAGTTTGAGGGCTTCGGATGAACACGAACCATACCATGGAGATCAAGAATACGTAAAAATAGGACAGAGTTATAACAACAGTGATTACGTATAGGATGAACGGGATGCCTGGAAAATACAAATATTTTTTATTCGCTTGAATGAGTAGACGAGCCATTGCGCCTGATGGTATGTGCTACGCCTGCTGATAAACAGAAGCACCATCTTTGTTTATGGAGCTTAAACTAAGCAATAGTAAGCTATTGCTTGACGAAGTTGCTATCAAGTTGACGAAGGTGGTAATGCTAAGGCATTACCACCTTCGTCAACTTGATCTATACAATTTTAAGTCTCATACTGTTCAGTAGTTGAACTGGCTTCAATATCCTCTATACGAGAGACCTATTTACCGCTTTGTCTATTTCTGCCGTCAAGCAGCACTGTTGTGTTTCTGTTTGAAGGATATTGAAGCCAGTGAAATTACTGGGCTTTATGAGAATTAACATCTTATGTATCGGTGTGACGAGCGCAGTCCAATTCCTTGTAGTGCTTTGTAACTTAAAGTTCTGTGTGGTGATGCTTTTATTTATGGGCAAGCGTGGCGCTTACTACCAGGCGAGCGACCTGCTCATTTCGTCACTAAAGCTAATAAAAAAAACAAATATCTACGGCAGAGACGAGCGTACATGCCGTCGCATCTGAGCGTTTGTACTATGCACTAAGTAAATATATGAGACCAAACTACGGTAGAGTTAGTTACTGGCGTCTTTAGTCTTATATTAACAGATGATGACGGCAATGACGACTGACGTGACCTGCGTCATCGGAATTCTGCCATTACGAGTTTTGATAATAAAGCTACGTTTAGTTTCACTTAGGACATAGGTGAGGACTTACAGGTGAGAATATAATAGAAAACTGGCATTTTAGCTGTTTTTTTCATCTACATACACCTAACGATCACCCACATAGTCCTGAACCCACACTAGGTTAACCTGTATCGTGGGTATCAGGAACTACGAAAGACTTGCGGCCCCACAACACCCAGACCCGAAACAATTGTTATTTGTGGATAACACCAACATTTGTCTCGGTGTGGGAATCGAACCCACGGCCTCTGGCTTCGCAGCCGGCTATTCGCCCACTGCGCCACGGAGGCTGTCGAGTTTGCCGCGGCCTTATAAACAAGAGTGTTCTGTTATTTTCTATGTCAAGCGATAAACTCTCCTATCTATCTAACTAAATAGGATTTTTTAAGTGCGGTATGAAATAAACATACGTTTCTTATGTCGATTGTCGATATTAAGTGTAATTCCTCTAAGAAGAAAAGTCACGTTCCACAGCATCGTTGGCAGGTCGCAGTATTGGAGACCAAACTTGCGAACCCGCTCGAGAATGCTGAAATTTTAGTCATTTGATCTAAATTGTAATATAGCTCTGGCTCGCGGCTGCTCCTCTATGAAAGGTCTTTTCCGGGACAACTGTGTGCCAAATTTCATCCAAAACCGTTTAGCCGTTAAGGCATGATTGACTAACAAACGTCCAAACTTCCACATCTATAATAGTAGTAGGATTTATATCGATCCCTTTCAATATATATTATTGGATTGGTAATATAATATAATTAAGTTCTTATGAAAAATTGTCTGCATTGTTGTATGCAAGTTCCCTCACGAAGTTTTACTTCTCCGTTATAGTGTTTTAATTAAAGATGTGTACATGAGCTAGCTAGCTACATGAGCTTCAAAAAGTCAAGGATGTGTTAAGAACCTGGGAGATTTGGATCGAACCGAAGACCTTTGTCTCGGCAGCCCATTCCATTCCACGCTCATGTAAGTCAGAAGGAAGAGAAGGAAGGTATGCCCAGGTAATCGAATCTGCAACATCTCGTCGCTGAGGCCACCATATACACTCACCGTGTCCCGCAAATCATCGTGTTACAAAATTGGACCGACTCCAAAGAGGTCTATAAAAATTGTTATTTATAACTTGTCAGTGTTATTCTTTGAAGTGAGTTTTTAAGTTTTGTTAATATTTATTTTATTTTTCAATTTTTTGTGGTAGTTACAGCTATGACATGTAAATTCCAATACAATGGCACAATCTCGATGACTATGCTATTATCCATTGAGGAGTTTCATTTCCGTACTCCGTCATCAGATCTTAACTAAATTTATGTGGAACCACGTCTCTCAGCTAAACTCTTCTTCTTCTACCTACTCTTATCCCACTCGTAGTGGGGTCGGCGCAACATGCTTTTGAATACATGTTACAGAAAGATTTGTCTTGTAGTTTTTACGACCAACCGCCTGACTGACGTTGGACCCTCGGGGGTGAAAACACCCAGACCCGAAACAAATATTAGTGGATTACACAAACATTTGTCTCGGTGTGGGAATCGAACGCACGACCTTTCGGCTTACAGCTGGCTACTCGACCACTGCGCCATGAAGGCTTCGTTAGACCATAAAAAATAAATTTAATTATAAATCTTAAAAGAATAAATGCTTTGTCTATATAATAGAATACTTCAAACGAGTCTTGCTATAAATAAGTATATATTATTATATAGAGTATTATTCCTTTAATTATTACGCGTATAATAACCAGTTTTTTAAATATTTTAGTATCTCAAAGGAAGTAGTAAAACAAAAAGCCTTACAATCAAAGCCATTATAAAAAGGGGAATAGTCTTTCTAAAAACAATAGAATAAATGTTCGGGAAATTTTAAACAGGCTGTTAGTTTTTTTTTATATTTAGGTAGCTTCTTGGCAACCGTTCGAAAGTTTGTGCGTAATTCGCAAACCCTTTTAAATGGCATAGATAAAAGGAATATTTTTAATGTTACTCGCTTCTTTTGTTTGTTTAAATTATTGCCGAAATTTTGTAAAATAAGGCTCAAGTTATAATTTCTTTGCGTTTACAATTCTTTTTGTTGAAGGTATAAAGGGTTTTTGTTGTTGGGTTTATAGCAGAGCCTCCTTATTTGTAAGTTGCTTATTTATGTTATAAGGGTAAATCACGTATATTGCAATTGTAAATTAATAATTATCTATTTATAAACAACTTTACATAAAAATCTTCAACAGTCAACAGCACTCTCGTCGCGATTGTATTATTGTATTGAATTTACATATCATAGCATAACACTGAACATTTAAGAATAAAATAAGTTTTAAGATAATACTCACTCACGCCTGTAATTCCCGAAGGTGTAACCAGTACACCCACATTTCGTCGAGCGTATCTCCGTCCCACGATGTGATAGGGGGCGAGCCTATCGCCATACCGTGCACAAATTCCAGACTCCGGGCTGATCTGAGCATTTCATAATAGAAAAACCCAATACCACTTTACCCGACTCGGGGATCGAACCCCAGACCTCAGCGTTAGATAATATTACTTCGAAATATAAATTTTGCCCTAAAGCATAAATGTAAGAAAATCACTTGCCTCATTTTTATTATCAGAAACCGATCTCAATTGCCTTTTAGAACGATACTAAGTTGTTTGTGCATTCCCATTGTAATTATTATATCACCTCTATAAAACGTCCAAACACCTGGATATTTTGACAGGTTTTCCCTGAATCATAACAATTACTTATCATTGTAACGTCAAAAGCGACAATTTAAACTTTGTAGCTACCTTGAAACAATGCATACCTGAGAATTTCGAAGGTATGTGAAGTCTACCAATTAGGCTAGTATGGTACGCTAACGCATAACCCCTCTCGTTGGTATTGATAGTAAGCAAATACATGGATATTTAGATAGAATTGTGGTAGAGCCACGCTGTAGACAATTTTGTCTACAGCATGAATGGGCCGGCTCGTCCGGGTCGTTACCACTGTCTCACAGAAAACCGGCGTAAAGTAGCAGCTTGCTGCTGCGTTTCGTACGGTGAGTGAGATATCCGAAGGCCTAAATCCCCCTCCAAACGTATTGTGGGCGTACATGGGCGGTGGAGATCGCTTACCATCAGGTGACCCACTTGCTGGTTTGCCGGCCTATACTATAAAAAAAAAAAAAGAATTATATAGCGAACGGCCCTATGTTGGCATATTTACATCTGTCCTTGTTTCGCATATACGCCGCGTTCTCGGAATCTCAGTGCGTCGAAATGTTACAAATATAGACGCATTTTAACGGATATGCTCCAAGTGTGACCTCTCATTGAAAATCAGCGCTGTAGTGCTTTCCAGGTTGTACCAGAGCATATAGCTGAATGAGGGATCATATTGTTGGAGCAACTTACTTGTTTGATAATATTTATGTTTTTTTTGTAACACTGTCATATTGCTCCAATAATACATTTTATTTATTTCTTTCTTCTTTCAAGCTATTGGGCCTACGAGCTAAAGTTGCACAAGATAAAATTTTACCTATTTACGGCTATTCGCCCACTGTGTCACGGAGGCTGTCGTGGAGACTGCCGTGTCAACAAACTCCTTTTTTGGGTTGTGTAAATCGCGCCATTATTCTGTTACCTTTTCACACAAGCACTTACATTAAAATTAATCTCATAAAATGGAGTACCTACACATTCTGAATTCCTAAGCAACATACCACGCTAACTAGTTGTGTGTACGCATCGGTACTCGAAGCAAAGTTAGCACATGTCAATTAGTGAGATTAGAACTAATTAGCACGAATCCGCGCCGGCTAATACAAGATTAATCTTAATTAATGACATTAAACTTAAAGCCTGACGATAATAAGATTGCTAAGGATAAATCTGTATTAGTTATAACAGATTTCAAAGTCACAAAGTTGTTTGTGTGTACTAATTAATTAATTTGATATGATGGTCTATTTATTAGTTTAAATTCACTTTATTTGTGCGAAAAAGGTGTTTCTAGTTTCTTGGTATGATAACATTGGGGCGCTTTTGAGGATTTTCATTTATGAATTAGAAGAGCATTGTGACATTGCACCCAGATTGAGAGGCGTGAGTGTGATAAATATGCGTGACATACTCTCGAAATGTGGACGGTTATGAAATGTTACGGCCACAGCCTCTGTATTTAAGAATTAAAAAAGAATTCTGTATTTAAGAAAATAAAAAAAGTATTTAAGAATGTAATTATACATAAAGTTACGCAACCTAACATAGATGAGCAGTAAAGTAAGATAATAAATCAGTGAACTAATTCAGTAATCATATTCATACTAATATACTCCATTGTAGTTTAGTGTTCTAAACACAGCAATGTTCAGTAGTAATACGTGGAAAATGTCGTGGTTATTACATTTACTAGTATTGTAAATTGTAAATAATGTAAGATATAGTTATTGTAATATCGCTTATTGTCCCTAATAAAGAAACAAAATGGAGTTTTTTTTGTTAACACGTGTTTACAATACGTGTACTTTATATACATGCGTACATACCAAGTGACACCGTACGGTGCAGATATTCTAAACAAAATGTACGATAGGTTTTACAATTTCGCTGATACAGATATGTTTGATTTGGCCCACCTGGCAACGTCCCGAGCGTTCCCTCGGGAGCTTGCAACCAGGATTATTCTGTACCGTGTGTTCAAACGGAAAATGAAATGTAGCGCTTGCGTAGGGATTTCGGTAACAACAGGAAATCTATGTTTACTGAGTAAGCAAACTGATCCTAGCTGTAATGGAAATTATAAAATATTCTATTTTGAACTGGGAACATTCAATTTCATTTATAGGATTTTATATGAATCATAATTGAAACGAAAGAATTACTTAATTTATATTGTGTTCGTTGTGAAACCCCATTTACCCTATATAACGTGTTACAGAAAGGTGTGGTCATATTTTCGGGTCTTTACATACACCGGAGAGTTAGAGCCACGCTGTAGACATTTCTGTCTACAGCATGAATGGGCTGATTCGTCCCGGTCGTTACCACTATCTCACAGAAAACGGTGGTAAAGTAGCAGCTTGCTGTTGCTTTTCGTACGGTGAGTGAGATATCCGGAGGCCCAAATTCCCCTCCTCTTCCCAATCCCTTACTTATCCCTTTCTTTTAAGGTCGGCAACGCGCCCATATTTTTTTTTACATGGGCGGTGGAAATCACTTACAATCAGGTGACCCACTTGCTCGTTTATCGGCAAACAAAAAAAAACACCTTACAGTAAGTAAGTACCAGCTTTTTCAAAACCGAGTCAACCTAATTTTTTTATCACTTGTTTATTAACATTGATAAGATTAATCACATCACTATTAATTATTATGAACGACAATCACTTTTTAATAAACGTGAGTAACGTGTACATAATTCTACGTACGTAACTTCTAATTTAAACACAAAATAACACCTGAAAGAGCCTGTGTGCTGAAGATGATAATGTATCTTCTAGAAGCACTTTTAAATACTTCATTCTCGGGTCTTTCATCTATGAAATTGGTTTAAAACAACCGATGAGCCTCTTGTAAGTTATTATCAGCTACCACAACATAAAACACCAATTCATAATACTTGCATTTAGTTAAATACAACCTAATTAAAGAACAGACTGCCTCGGTGGCGCAGTTGTAATGCGTACGCATTACGATTGAGGTTAACGCTGAGGTCTCGGGTTCGATCCCCGGGTCGGGTAAAGTGGTATTGGGTTTTTCTATTACGAAATGCTCAGTATCAGCCCGGAGTCTGGAATTTGTGCCCGGTATGGCGATAGGCTCGCCCCCTATCACATAAGGGACGGAAATACGCTCGGCGAAATGTGGGTGTACTGGTTACACCTCTGCCTACCCCTTCGGGGATTACAGGCGTGAGTGTGTATATGTATGTATATAATTAAAGAACATTAAAATGATGTCATTTTAAATGGATAAATAAATAAATAAAACTCTTAAATAAATAAAATAATAAATAAAACTCTTCTTCCACCTGCACTTACCCCACTCGCAGTGGGGTCGGCGCTACATGCTCTTTAACACATGTTACAGAAAGACTTGGCTTGTAGATTTTACGACCAGCCGCCTGCCTGGCATCAACTCCTCTGGGGAGAAAACTCTTAGACCCGAAACAAATATTCGTGGATCGCACAAACATTTGAGTGCGGGAATCGAACCCGCGGCCTCGCGCGTCACAGCCGGCTACTCGCCCACTGCGCCACGGAGGCTGTCTTATTGATTAAAACTATTCTTTTAAAAATTAAATACCGTTGTATAAAATTGCATAGCGCTAAAAGTCGGGTACTTACAAAGAGTAATATAGCGTAATATTACTGCACTAAAAATTATAATATCCTCATGGTATGTAAAAGTGCAGCTCAGTGTAGCGGTACAAATTACACAAAGCTACTCGTTGCTTTGAACTCTGTGAAGGCTCTAACAGTACAAGAGCATTTGAACACTTGAAAAAGCATATATGCAGTTTGCCGCGTTTTTGATAAAAGCTGTACCTAAATATGATTTTTACTAAATTGAGTTTTATTATAGTAGAAGTCGGGAAACAAGCAAGTGGGTCACCTGATGGTAAGTGATCTCCACCGCTCATGAACATTCACAATACCTGAAGATGTATGTATCCGATGGTAAAAGTTTATGATTAAGGGATTGGGAAAGGGAAGGGGTTTGGGCCTCCGGTTACGAAACGCAACAGGTCGAGCCGGTCCGTTCATGTTGTAGACAAGATTGTCTACAGCGTAGCTCTACCACTTGTTTAATAAGTAGTAATAAACATTGTATGCGAACAGGTTTCACGTATTTTCTAAACAACTCTTTAATAGTTTTAGAGTATTTAAAATACTTAAAAATATCTTTGCCTCGGTGGCGCAGTTGTAATGCGTACGCGATACTGCTGTGCTGGGGTCTCGGGTTCGATCCACGGTTCGGGTAAAGTGATATAAAGGGTTTTTCTATCATGAAATGCTTAATATCAACCCAGAGTCTGTAATTGTGCCCGATATGGCGATAGGCTAGCCCCCTATCACATGATGGGACGGAAATAAGCGCCGCGAAATGTGGGTGTATTAGTTACACCTCTGCCTACCCCTTCAGGGATTTCAGGCGTGAGTGCGTATGTATGTATAATTAATTTCACATGAATTACGAGACGAGTAGGTCGCTCGCCTGATGGTAAGCGCTACGCCTACACATTACCATTTGAATTATCAGGTATTGCATGGGACTGCACTGCACTGGTCATTCCGAGACATAAGGTGTTAAGTCTCATAATGTCTAGCAAATTCAGTGGCTTCAATAAAAGTGTTTATAGCGGTTTGACATGGTTAGATTTTAGTTGATCGACTGACTTGAATTAACAAAGGCTCTATGGTTTTGCAAGAGTGCAAGCGTGAGTGCGTATGTATGTAAAAATATTAAAAGACCTAACTAAATCCGTATATCCAATCAGCCACTAACAGCAGTACGAATGTGCTGCCATCGCCATTTGAATTCCATTACAAGTCCAATTGTCTGAACTCTAATGAGTTTGCGGGCAAATACGAACGATTCGACGGACGGATTGGACGATTCGATCTACATTGTTCCCACGGAATTAGTTTTACGCGGGTTTAGGGCCTCGTAGTAATGGATTTTGAAGCAGGTGTGGGAAATGTATTATAATGGCGCTTGATGTTTATCTAACTTTTAATTAATCGTTTAGATTTTTTTGTAAAATAAAACAAAGGTAGTTATTTAATATATTTAATGTTTATAGTTTTCATTGTTGTTATTCCGTACATACATGGTGATTATTTGCGCAAAATCTTTTATATCCATATTTAATTGAAGAATCAATAAAAGGTCCTAAACGCCTATGACTACTTACGTACAACTAAAAATCTTCAACGCTGCATAAGGTTTTTGTATATTTTCGTATGTGTCACGTGATAAACTCTTCTCATCTTAATAATTTTAGTATTCTATTAATATAAAATTAAAATAAACCAATAATCAACGTCAAACGTAAACATAGATCGTAATGAGATCGAAAGTAGAATAAAAGTTGACTGAAGCCAAAACGGTATTCTGCTAACATTTTTAAATGACACATCAAAATTGTGACTGAATCGAGATTGTAATGACATCAAGATGAGATTATACTATAATTTGTATTGTTTTTTTTTCTTTACATGTACTTTAAGTGTTGTACAATAAAGAATTATAAATAAAATTATATTGACACCGGCATTGCAGACCGGACTGAACTTAAAGAGGAGTAGAATACAATTTTTTTGTCAAATCAAAATCTATTCTCAGTTCGGTTAAAAGTCATTCGCCGTGCCAGTTAATTACGAGAATTTGCCCTCAGGTGTCAAAGTTTTTCAAGCCGCCTGAAGGCCTCTCGCGACTTGGCTTTACGACAGCTGTCAGTTGATATGAGCCTGGACCGACTTTTTCGTGCCCTCCGAAGCACGGAGATGCTGATTTGAAGTTACAAGGTGGTAGGTCCCTCGTATGTGAGAGGCCGTCTGGGTTGGTACCACCGCTTTTTCTATTTCAGCCAAGCAGTAGTGTGTAAGCACTGTTGTGTTGCGGTTTGAAGGACATTGTAAACAGTGAAATTACTGGGCATTATGAGACCTAACATCTTATGTCTCAGGGTGACGAGCAATGTCCAATGCCATGCAGTGCTTTGTAATTCTAAGTTCTGTGTGGTGTTCTTTTTATGGGCAGGCATGGCGCTTACCATCAGGCGAGCGACCTGCTCGTTTCGTCAGTCAAGCCAATTAAAAAAAAATCATTAAGCGGTCACCCATCCATAGATAGACCGCGTCAGGTTTTGCTTAACTCGCTAATCGTTTACAGTTTAGTGAGTTTACCCACTTGCTCGTTTGCCGGCCTATATTAGAACAAAAAAAGACAAAAAAGACTTCAAGCCGGCCAAAATTTTATGCGCATAATGTGCTTTTGATAAATGAGTAAAACACAGTCAATTTCTTGATTTTTTTATTAATATTATTTACAAATCTAATCACATCCGTTGTTCGTCTAAAAATTATAATTAGTGAGAAGTTCTGAATGAAAGTAACCGTTCGTAATCACATTGTCTTTGCGTAAGCGTTTACAATAATTACCATCACAGTAATTAAAACAAATCTTTATTTACATTGATAAAATGTCCACGAAAATATATATTTAAATGAGGACATGAGGGCGAATTAGTTTTAGAAATATATTGCACACAACAAGATAAATGTTGTCTAATAAATTCAAGTAATTTCCACCAGCCCAAATCATTACACATAAACTCTTTATGGAGGCCATCTTATGTGAAATCATAATTGAAATCGTTTTTCAAGCAGGTAAAATTACTAGGTAAATTATTAGGTACTATGTATTTAAAGAGGAATGTTTGAATTTCCTCTATGTAACTCCTTTTTATCTTCCTGTTGGTAATGTAGTAATGGCCAAATAAAATACTTTTACTTCGTTTCAAGTATATATTTTTTTTATTTAATAATTGATGAGCAGTTTTGAAGCAAATAAATTCCAATTTGAGATCATTTTATACAATATACTGTGATCGTATTTCTCCTAAGAAATGTTTGAAAAACCAGTTAGCGAATTTTCTAGAATTGACAGACGATATAACTTACTAGGTAACATTCCAGATTGTTTTTCATCGATATTTATAGATAATAGACATTTTTTCCGTTGAGCTTTTTCTACTGTGTTAGTCAACTATATATTCGTGGCATTTAAAAATAAATAATAATAATGCCAAAATGAATCTACCACACTATTTTAAACGTTTTTTTGGGTTCTTTTGTAGAGCAAAGAAATTAAAATCCTTTGCGTAACGGGGTTTTTTAATATCGATAAAAACTCCTTTTACATTATGTCAATTCGTAATATATTGAAATTACATTTTATTATTATTAGTATTAAAAATGAAGGGTAACTGATATGCCTCGAACCATTATATCCGAGATTTTCAAAAAAAATTACACATTATTTATTATACATCGAAATTATTTTTTTATAAAAAGTTTATCTATCGGTTAACTTTAGCTACCAATTTTTATGATTGAGGAAATGTATCATTTCTATTCATATAATTATTTTTGTTCTCTCTATTTATAGAATTTACATTGCTAATTTGGAATAAATTCAATTTTCATATTTTAAAGTATAACATTTATAATAGAAAATGCAAAATTATACTACTAACAAACTCTCTATATTGTATAAATAATTAAAAAAAAACAGCTAAAGAAGAATAAAACCATATTTGTCGTAACACAAAGGAGGACACATAGCACAAAATTGCAATGTCTTTGCAAAATGAGCTGGCTCGATCGGGTTGTTATCACTATTTCACAGAAAACCGACATGAAGTACCAGCTTAATTATCTCTTTTCTTTAAGGTCGGCAACGTCATCATATCTCTTCAGGCACTGTAGATGTACACGGGCGGTGGAGATCACTTACCATCAGGTGACTCACTTGCTTGTTTTTCGTCCTTTGTGTTAAAAAAAAAACAGAAATGATAAACTTTCCCCAACGTGAGTTTAATGGAATGTAAGTTTACAGACGTATATACATTAAAATACAATTTACACCGGCCTAAAGGTTTACTATCGCTACATACTATCTATTTCATACTTTCGAAGGCACATATTGTTCATAGAATGACCTATGTATTTCTATCAATTCTGCTTTTTCATCGATACTGAGTGATCTAAGAGTTTTTTGATGCTGAATTTCCTTTACGCTATTTGAAATATAGAAAGTATTTATTGTCATGTATCAATCAAAGTTTCTTTTGTGTAACGGAATCATTTATCATTTGTGAACAATTTTTAGTGTTTTTTTTACAAAACGTTATTCATATTGCTGGTAAAAGTTATTTTTAAGTAACAAGTTTTTGCTTTTCTTATCAACATTTTATCGAATTCTGTCATTGTTAAACGATAAATCATAAAGAAAATATTTTTGTGGGCGTAAAGAAAACTCGAGCTCAATGATCGGCATAAGATTAATTATCAACCCTAATTTATTCCGTCCGTTAGTATAAATATTTACATGAAATGACGAGAAGCTTAAATGAGGTCTTTTTTTTGGTTAAAATCACAACGAGTACGATACTGAAAATATAATTACCATTCTTTTATTAACTTTATCTACACTCCGTCTTCGTCACACTTTTTTAACAGTAGCTAACTCTGATTTATCGTTCAGATTCCACTACACTCGTTTATATTTTTTATACTTTATTAACACCGCGCTCGCATATCTCGACTTTCGATATTAATATTATTACTTTATGAGTGTTTATTCTACTAGATATAACAGAAAAATTGTCAAATACCGTTTCCGTAAACTACGTTGAAATATGGCCTACCGAGAGAGAGACGAGAGGTGCGAGCGAGAGCGCGTGACGATGACGTCACGGTATATAAGCGGTGGGCGGGCGCGCGGCAGCTCAGTATCGCGGCGGCAGGCACGCGGGAGCCACGCGCGCCGTCAGCCGCGGCGACCGCAGCGGGGACCGCGCCGCCACCTCCTGCTATGGCTTCAGCCGCTTGAACCCGGCGCCGTCGTGCCCGAGCTTCAGCTCCTCGTACAGCGTGGGATCCACCTCGCGCTGTGTGGTGGTGCTCGGGTTCTGAAGCGTCTCTTGCCTCCACGCCGCGCTGCTGGACACACCGTTCGCGACTCCATTGCCACCATTCGCGTTGCCGTTAGGCACGTTACCCTGAAAACCCCGACTTATGTATTATACTATCAATTTAGCAAGTCAATTGCTTTACATATGTTTTGCTCTAGTAAAATCGAAGAAGATGAAAAGAGCAATCTTGAAAAGAACTTACGTTGATCACGGTGTCAGGATTTGGCTCCCTTAGGTAACTAGGGTTCTCAAATGCTACTCCTCCTTGAGCCTTAAGCCTAAGATTCTGCAAATAGAGATTTCAGACGGTTAGGAAAATAACAAAGATTTTTAATGAACATTCAATCATAATATACTGAAAGATCTAAAGATCCAATTTTAGCATATTTTACTCAAACAATTACTGTAATTGTTTTCCCTACCTTCCTATGTCTATAATACAGTCCAGCTGCAAGCAATAGAGCAGCTACAAGAATACAAGCTACAGCAACACCAACAGCTGATGCTGTAGATCCTCCAGAAACTGGCGCCGCTGCCGCTCCTGTCTCTTGACCACTCGTCGTGAACATTATTGGCATGCTGAGGGATGAGGTGCCTAAAGAAATGAATGTAGAAAAATGAGATACGAAAAACATAATGAATATCAATTTAGGGTTTCAAATTTTGGTAATTAACCAGTAACAAGGGGATTTGTGCAAAAGATGACAGCTTTGGTATTGTAAAACCCTGATGATATGGCTAATGGCTATGCGCTGGTTCTTATTGCCATGTATGGTGATGGCATTTAATCTTGGTAATGCTACTCAAGTTCAATCAGTTGGTCAAAATAATATTCCACCAAAAATATCCATACACCAGGAGGCATACCTTTATCTGAGCCTATAATTACATGTAGCTATTGCAGTATTTCAAACGTGTTTTAATCGATCTTCCTTGTAATAAAAAATGTACTTACCGATATCATTAGCAGCCTTCACGACACATTCATATCGCACGTCGTCTCTCAAACCAGTGAGGACTACGCTGGTCTCGCTTGTGTCAAGTTTCTCTGGCACCTTAGCACCGTAGGCTCGCCAGAACACGCGGTATAAGTAGACTGTTTGAGGGTTCTTCATTGGTGGTTCCCAGCTGAACAACACATTGTTGAATTAGGAAGGTACATGATGTGCTTTATTTATCTTATATTTTAACATAAGCATCGAAAGTCCACAATAACCTAACTTAACCTAACAATCAAAAACACGAATGCCCTATAGTCAATTAGCTTATATGTTACGTGGAATGTAAAAAAATCTAATGCACATCTTTTTTATGCTGTCGACGAGATTTAATGAGTCAAAGTAAATTCCAGTGCTAATTTTCTTCTTTGATGTTAGTTTGTACGTCAGAGGGAAAGGAAAAGAATAGATCATAGATAATATTAAGGCTACCATAACTAACCTCAAAAGAACAGCGTTGGGTGTTGGAGCGACATGGGCCTTCAAATTTCTTGGAGGTCCTGGCAGTTTAGCTCCCGAGTCTCTGAAGCATGCGAGAGCTCGTCGTGCATGTTGAAGGGCACAGGATCTGGATACCGAGCCGCCTCTGCAGAGTTCTAAGCAGGTGCGAGGTACTCCCCAAGATGCGCAGCAGCTTCGGTGGTCTAAAATATTGGGGTTTACTAAATATATTTATTTATTTCAAAATACCAGTGGCTTTTTGTAGTGTATCTTAAACCACTGGGCATTTACGGAGCACCGGCAGTTATGTTGCAACAAAATGCCTTTTAACGCTTATTTGCAGATATTAATAAATTTGAATTCTATTAACATCTAATTCCTTAATATCGTGAGATTTTATAGTTAATATTTTTAAACCTTTTTTTTATTTTTTAAGGTCTGCAGATTAGAAAAGGCATCTAGAAATATTATTTTTTGTAGATTCGATTACATTGCCTGTTTTATCTAGGGAATTCTTATTGGTTTTACAGATTGGATTCACTAGAATATAGGAAATATATTTTTATTGTTTCAATAAACATTTTCAATTTCAGTCGGGTACGTATGCTTTAAATTATTCATAACACTTGAAGGCCTTGTGTGCCTAGAGATATATTTGAAATGAAAAGTGTTCTACTAAGATTTTCTGTATAAGGAGTAGAGCCTTGCTTTTCTAGTTTCATCTACACTATAATACATTAATCACTTCACTGTACAAATTACATACTTATTATTTTTGGCGCGACAAAGTGTAATGCATCTGATAGTAAGTAGAATAATACTAGCCCTTATTATACAAGTCCCACTGCTGGACACGGGCTTCCTATACTAAATCCTGTGCTTAATGCGGATTGGCAGACTTCATATACCTTCGAAATTCTTATGTATAACTTCTCAGGTATGCAAGTTTCCTCACGATATTACCTTCACCGTTAAGGCAAGAGATAATTAACAACGAATACACACGTTATTTACAAAAGTCAGAGGTGCATACTCATGGGGCTGGTTTCGAACCTGTGACAGTCCATATCACCCCTGAGCTATCGCTGCTTCATGGTAAATAGAGTGCTGTCTAAATGTGAGACGTTACGTTTTTACTGTCGCCGGAATCATGTCAGCATGAAGTTCTACACTATTCTACACTAATATTATAAAGAGGAAAGATTTTTACTTTTGTATGTAACCCATAAACATAAAAACCACTGGACCGATTTCAAAAATTCTTTTGCCGTTAGAAAGCTACATTATCACTGAGTAACAAAGGCTACTTTTTATCCCGGAAAAGGTCGTTCACACGGGCGGAGCCGCGAGCAAAGGCTAGTTGGATATACACTAGTTGAGCAGGGAACGCGAATCGCCAGAACGAGCTACTATGTATGATGTTTCACCATGAATACGTCGTTCTATATCCACTAGGGTGCAAATATGTACAAAATGCTTTATGCTGCAGTGCTTTAAGAATTTAAAAATAATATGTATTTCATTACCAGATCCATCGGCAGCACACTTCATTAGTTTATCGAAGTCGTTCATGCATTCAGGCCGGTCCATGATGTTGTCCATGTCAAGGTGGAAACTGCATGCGTCGATACACGCTGACGATACGTTCATCTGGTGGAGAGATAGTCTTTTTACTTGGTTTTACTATGATATTGTATTTTTTTACCTGAATAATGGGTTGAAAAGGTCGCTCGTTTGATGGTAAGACGCTCAGAAATAGAAGCAACACCACGCAGAACTTTGAATTTGCAAAAACTAAATGGCACTGCATGAGACATAAGATGTTAAATCTCACAATGCAAACACAACATTACTTACACACTGCTGTTTGGCGACCGAAGCACACAAAGCGTTAACGCTTATTATAGTAGGTATTAATACCTACCCAGACTGACTCCTTTCAAAACTGATTAAACAATTATAAAACTGGTTCTAAGATTAGTCGAGAATCGGCTATAGAACTAGTTAAAACTCCATCAAACCGCGACAGTCGCAATAAATGGTCAGCAACTTGCAACTTGTCTAAGTTTCCGTTTGTGTAGAACAATGTTGCAGAATTAGTAACAGCACCGGGAGACTGCACCGCAGTTCGTGCATAGTTTACACACAGTAAAAAAATTATAGTCTGTCAACGCGTTTGTACCTAAATATAAAAACCGACATCGAATTGTAGTGGGTGGCATAGTTTGTAATAGCAAGACGCACTCACTTCGAGTCGCACAGTATACTTGTTTCGCCTGTCTAGTCGGTGCTCAAAGCTGTCTTTCTGCATTTGTTGACAATTTGTATGATTCTTATACTGTGGTATATACTTTATAGTAATTTAGTTGCCTGCATTGTTGCCTAGAACTGATCAAAGTTATTTCAGATGACGTTTCGTAAACCTGTTATTTTAATGTCAATCGATAAAGTTATTTTAATATCGAACTCATCGAGGTTTCCAATTTCTGCAATTCTAAAGGATTGTTTGCATAGGATTTGACTACTGAATTTGATTTTCAAAACCTGGGGCCTTGTTAAGTTTCGGCAGTTTATTGCACTACGATTTGGACAAATAATCACAATTTTTAAAGAAATTTACCATTTTAAGTCTCAGTGGAGTGCCATTCATACATATGCCACACGCATTTATCCTCGAACGGGTAGGTAAAGGTGCAACATGCAGTGTTGATGTCAAGTTCCACCGAAATCTTTTCCGTTCCATGATGTGATAGGCGCCGAGCCTATCTATCACCATACCGGGAACAAATTCAAATCCAGGGTAATTCATCGTGTGATTTTTGAATCTGGGAGTTGAACCCCGAAGCTCATGGTTCTCAGTATTAGTAGTAAGTACTCTGCCTCTAGATTCTTGATTAGTACTCTGCCACCACACTAATGAGGCGATGGCCAGGCAGTACTTTGTAATTCAAAGTTCTGAGTGGTGCTGTTTTTGTTTATCTCTCTATTCTAAAAAAAGTAACTGCCGCCACCGCTGCCAAAAGTTTGTCACGCTATCTCCTCCAAAACCGCTGGGGGTCCATACCCCCAGCGGTCTCGACCCCATGGTCGAGACCGATACCAATCGATGCAGAATAATGTGGGGAAGAAAGTAAGATATTTCTCATATTCGTCGGACTTTAAGTTTATTTTTATTTTATGTTTTGTGGAAAAACATGGGCAACGCCCCTAGAATGGAAAATAATAATAATACGGTTGATGTTATTATTGATAATGGACTCATTAGAGGGGATGTTCAAGATCACGTGAAGTGGAACGGCCGTAGTAGGAAGGCAGACCCTGGCACTAATCCCCCTCCCATTTTCAACCTCTTAATAATCCCTTTCCTTTAAGATCGGCAACGCGCCCATGATGCTTCTGGTAGTGATGCTTCTGGTCATGATGGGCGGTGGAGATTACTTACCATCAGGTGACGTACTTGCTCGTTTGCTGGCCTATGTTATAAAAAAACTAAGCCAGGATCACGCAGGTAGAAAGAAATAAGTAGCGTAGACTTTGCACTTACCTGAGCGCAGCATTCAGTGACATTATGATGTGGTGTGGTCGGACGAAGTCTCACAGACACCGGCCTCAATGTCTTTCCGAAGGCATTCTCAGCATGACAGAAATAGTCGCCTTCATCTGATTCCGTTATCTTCCTTATTATAAGTCTCATTGTGTATTTTGTTGGTTCCTATGTACAAGAAAGAAATATTGAAATACTAGGTATACTAATCCTATATCCTCATCCAGGTCATGGTCTACCTTTGTGCCAAATTTCACCCAAAACTGTTCAGCTAAAGCGTGATTGACTAACAAACATCCAAATTCACAAACTCACAAACACTCAAACTTTCACATTTATAATTTTATCGTGGTTCAATTCTACTTTTAGTCCCAATATTTCGTAAGCTTTCAGCATTCATGATCACGGAGTAGACTGTCTGACTGACTGTAGTCGTCTCCAAAAGTTAATGTTACATTGGCTATCTTAACTTTAAAAGTATTATCAAAATTCGAAAAATAAATAAATAATACTGGTCCGATCTACGCAGAAGACCTCACGGTGTCTTGAGGTCTGGTAGTTGGGCTTTTGGGTTGCGATTTAATTAAATGTATAATTGGATCCTAGGCTTGTGCAAGTTTTCAACCATCTACTCTATTGTTTGAATGCTCTTTAATTTCAATAGCCTCGGGAATCATCCTAGGTAAGAATCGGTGTTCTTTGGCAAATATTTGTGTTTTTTTTTAATCTAAGGTAATGTTTTAAGCCTTCCTTGCCTTGAAGATAATGTTCAATAAGTTTAATTTTAACATGTAATATTTGCGTAAACATAAAAAATTACTAAGACAGAAATATTTTGGCTTGAACAAAATTGTTTTTAAACTTTGCGAGAAGTTAGTTTATACAGGATTTTTTTTTAATTTTAATTAGAAAGTTTTATAGGGTTCTCATTCTTACGGAAAAAGGTATTTACGAGAAATCATTGCCATTCATTAATGAAAAACTGTGAAAGATTTTACAAATCATTTACCATGATCATTCATAAGTAGCTAAAAGCGAATCCAGCACGTAAGATTCTCAAATTATTTGTCTAAACCCCAGAGTTTCTCGTACAACGTAAGCGAGATCATAGGAAATTCTGTTTTACGAGACCGCATTGTACGATGCTTTCGGTGTTCCTTAGATTCCTTCGATTACTCTTAGATCCTCTGAATGGGCACCTGTATCAATCCCAAATTGTCACTGTTTTTCAATGAATGTATTACTTATTACGTAAATTATTTAAGTTTTGTATACCCAATATAAATTAATAAAAAATTACAAACACTCAAAAGACCTTTTTTTTTTTTTTTTTTTTTTTTTTTTTTTTTTTTTTTTTTTTGTCGCGGGGAAAGCGAATTATTGCTGCCGCCCCGCCCCGGGGGAAGGCGGAACGGTTATGTTGGGTTCACCGGTCTTACGACCCAGCGTTAAGCCGCCCGGGAGAGATGTTAAATCCGAGCGACCGCTGGGCCGAGTCCCTAACACTATATACAACCTACACCGGCATACCAACTAAAACCCCGCGGTGGCCTTCTTCGGCGCATGTGGAGCGGCCCCGGGGTATCCTTAGCTATATCTAAGGATTGCTACCGGAACCGCCCCTGCGCGGTGCCGCCTAGCGGCCCGTCTCCTTGTCGGGGGGCTCAGAAGCCCCCGCGCACCGAAGGACGCCCTCGGCGTCAACGGCAGACACGAGGCCGACCACCCGTGCTGCCGTCCATCCCGGGGTCGCATGTACAACAGTACCATAATGGCGCTACGACAGCCCCCGGCTGCGCGCCTACGACCCCCGATGGCCCCAATTAGTCGCCTCTTACGACAGGCAGGGGATACCGTGGTGGAATTCTCCAAATGCCCCCATTCCACAGGGCGGGAGACGCCGGTCAGTCGTCCACCCGACGCCTCCTACGTCTCCTTTGGCGGCGTGCGGGATCGTTCTGCTCACGATCCCGCTCGGCGCTCTCCTTTTGCGAGATGACGCACTCGCAAAAGGAGGCTACCGCCCGCCAAGACCTCCGGCTGCCGACCATGGCAGACACCACGGCCGGCAGCGACAGGTCTCCTCCGACGACTGCTCTGAGAGCGCTGCGCTCGTCACTCCAGGCTGGACACTCCTCCAACGTGTGTTGTGCCGTGTCCTCGCGGCAGTTGCCACAATGGTGGCACACGGCGGAATCCTCTTTTCCGGCTATGCGACACAGGTACGAGCCGAAACACCCGTGGCCCGTCAGCACCTGTGTCAGCCGGAATGTGGGCGCACCGTGGCGCCTGTCTAACCACTCGTCAAGTACAGGACGCACTGCCGCGACAGTCCTCACACCGGCACTAGGGCTCTCCAGCCTGGCATGCCACTCCTCCACGGCGGCTCTGCGAAATCGGGCCGCAATCTCCCTCGGAGCCAATCTCTGTGTTCGTTGGGACGCCCCCTCTCGCCAAAAGAACGCGGACGAGAGGTGTTGGGCGTCCAACTCCCAAGGGAGAGTACCCGCCAACAGGCAGGCCGCCTCATGGGAGACCGTGCGGTAGCCCCTGATAATCCGCTGTGCCACTAAGCGCTGCGGTTTACGCAGTAGAGTGACACAGCGAGCGTTCAGGGACCCGGCCCAAACGGGACAACCGTATAGGGCCATGGAACGCACGACTCCCGCATACAAACTTCGGCAGGGGTTGCCGGGACCTTCCAGGTTCGGCAGCAGGCTTCCAAGCGCACCTGCTGCCCGCACCAGTTTCGGCGACAACTTCTCAAAGTGGGCGCGGAAATTCCACCGGCTATCTAGAACCAATCCTAGGTATTTCATGGTTGAGCCGATGGAAATCCGCACCCCCTCCACAATGATGTGGGCCTCCATAGGTGGCCCCCTCCGAGGCCCATGGAAACACAGGGCCTCGGTTTTGTTCAGGGCCACAGTGAGGCCCAGTCGCCGAATCCTGCCCACCACCTGCTCTGTACCCACAGAGGCGAGCAGGGCGGCATCCTGGAAGGATCTCGCCGTCGCTGTCACTAAAGTGTCGTCCGCGTAGCAGACGACAGCGACGCCCCGAGGATTGGCACCACGGAGCACCCAATCGTAGCCAATGTTCCACAGAAGCGGGCCCAGAACTGAGCCCTGTGGAACACCGCAGGCCATTGCTCTTCGGTGCCACCCGTCGGCGCCCGGATACAACACGTCCCTATCAGATAGGTATGAGTGCACCAGACGCCGTAAATACGGTGGCACCACGTGGTACCGCAGTGCTTCGTTTATGCAGGCCCAGGGCAGCGTATTAAACGCGTTGGCGATGTCGAGAGACACCGCCACGACCACCTTTTTTTTTTTTTTTTTTTTTGTCGCGGGGAAAGCGAATTATTGCTGCCGCCCCGCCCCGGGGGAAGGCGGAACGGTTATGTTGGGTTCACCGGTCTTACGACCCAGCGTTAAGCCGCCCGGGAGAGATGTTAAATCCGAGCGACCGCTGGGCCGAGTCCCTAACACTATATACAACCTACACCGGCATACCAACTAAAACCCCGCGGTGGCCTTCTTCGGCGCATGTGGAGCGGCCCCGGGGTATCCTTAGCTATATCTAAGGATTGCTACCGGAACCGCCCCTGCGCGGTGCCGCCTAGCGGCCCGTCTCCTTGTCGGGGGGCTCAGAAGCCCCCGCGCACCGAAGGACGCCCTCGGCGTCAACGGCAGACACGAGGCCGACCACCCGTGCTGCCGTCCATCCCGGGGTCGCATGTACAACAGTACCATAATGGCGCTACGACAGCCCCCGGCTGCGCGCCTACGACCCCCGATGGCCCCAATTAGTCGCCTCTTACGACAGGCAGGGGATACCGTGGTGGAATTCTCCAAATGCCCCCATTCCACAGGGCGGGAGACGCCGGTCAGTCGTCCACCCGACGCCTCCTACGTCTCCTTTGGCGGCGTGCGGGATCGTTCTGCTCACGATCCCGCTCGGCGCTCTCCTTTTGCGAGATGACGCACTCGCAAAAGGAGGCTACCGCCCGCCAAGACCTCCGGCTGCCGACCATGGCAGACACCACGGCCGGCAGCGACAGGTCTCCTCCGACGACTGCTCTGAGAGCGCTGCGCTCGTCACTCCAGGCTGGACACTCCTCCAACGTGTGTTGTGCCGTGTCCTCGCGGCAGTTGCCACAATGGTGGCACACGGCGGAATCCTCTTTTCCGGCTATGCGACACAGGTACGAGCCGAAACACCCGTGGCCCGTCAGCACCTGTGTCAGCCGGAATGTGGGCGCACCGTGGCGCCTGTCTAACCACTCGTCAAGTACAGGACGCACTGCCGCGACAGTCCTCACACCGGCACTAGGGCTCTCCAGCCTGGCATGCCACTCCTCCACGGCGGCTCTGCGAAATCGGGCCGCAATCTCCCTCGGAGCCAATCTCTGTGTTCGTTGGGACGCCCCCTCTCGCCAAAAGAACGCGGACGAGAGGTGCTGGGCGTCCAACTCCCAAGGGAGAGTACCCGCCAACAGGCAGGCCGCCTCATGGGAGACCGTGCGGTAGCCCCTGATAATCCGCTGTGCCACTAAGCGCTGCGGTTTACGCAGTAGAGTGACACAGCGAGCGTTCAGGGACCCGGCCCAAACGGGACAACCGTATAGGGCCATGGAACGCACGACTCCCGCATACAAACTTCGGCAGGGGTTGCCGGGACCTTCCAGGTTCGGCAGCAGGCTTCCAAGCGCACCTGCTGCCCGCACCAGTTTCGGCGACAACTTCTCAAAGTGGGCGCGGAAATTCCACCGGCTATCTAGAACCAATCCTAGGTATTTCATGGTTGAGCCGATGGAAATCCGCACCCCCTCCACAATGATGTGGGCCTCCATAGGTGGCCCCCTCCGAGGCCCATGGAAACACAGGGCCTCGGTTTTGTTCAGGGCCACAGTGAGGCCCAGTCGCCGAATCCTGCCCACCACCTGCTCTGTACCCACAGAGGCGAGCAGGGCGGCATCCTGGAAGGATCTCGCCGTCGCTGTCACTAAAGTGTCGTCCGCGTAGCAGACGACAGCGACGCCCCGAGGATTGGCACCACGGAGCACCCAATCGTAGCCAATGTTCCACAGAAGCGGGCCCAGAACTGAGCCCTGTGGAACACCGCAGGCCATTGCTCTTCGGTGCCACCCGTCGGCGCCCGGATACAACACGTCCCTATCAGATAGGTATGAGTGCACCAGACGCCGTAAATACGGTGGCACCACGTGGTACCGCAGTGCTTCGTTTATGCAGGCCCAGGGCAGCGTATTAAACGCGTTGGCGATGTCGAGAGACACCGCCACGACCACCTTGCCCCGGGCTACTGCATCCTCCGCCTGTGCCTTGACCCGCAAAATCGCATGCACAGTCGATCGGCCATGCCGGAACCCGAACTGGCAATCTGCCAGGTCCGGCCCGACCCCTTCAAGATGCTCGACGAGGCGAGCATGAACAATCCTCTCAAATAATTTACAGACCTCGTCGAGCAACACGATGGGCCGGTAGGCCGATGGCGACTCTGCAGGTCGCCCCTCCTTCTTGAGCAGGACGAGCTTCCCGGTCTTCTAGCGCGACGGGAAGACGCCCTGCTCCATACAGGCGGAGAAAAGGCCGCGGAGCCTCGCACCCAGGAACTCGAGGGCTAGCACCCAGGCTTTGCCGGGGATACCATCGAGCCCTGGGGCGGAAACACTCAAAAGACCTACGGCTGAGTTTCTTGGTGATTCTTCTCAGACCAGTGGGCATTTCTGAAGCACCGGTAGATTCTAATCTTGACGTGTAAAGGTGCGCTTGGCGGCCTAATTACTGAATATAGGATTTGATTTGATTTAATCTGTGTAATTGTATGGCGGTCTCTTTTCTGTTACATTCTCGTCTCTGTCGAGCGAAAAATTCTCTTCGTGTGTAAGGGCACAATAAATTTCAATAGCGGTTGTTATCGTTTTAACAAACATCATGTACAGTCAATTCATCAAGACCACCAATCTGCCACTTACCTCAGGATCAGCTTGTAGTTGTATAGTATAGTTAGGTCCATCAATAACCGGGGTCCTGCCGTTGGGGTCTCTCCAGAAAGCTATCGCAGGTTTGGGAAGAGCTTCTACTCTGCATTCAAGGATGACGGAGTCGCCAGCAGCTGCCATTGTGATTCCTGATGCTTGGATTGTCGGGACATCTGGGTGGGGAGCAGAGTTATTACTTTTTAGGGTTGTGTATGTATTGTACCAATGGAAGCCTATTACGCCGGCTGTCTGTCTGTCTGTCTTAATTTTTAACTGACTTTAAAGAAGGAGGAGGTTCTCAATACAGCGAGTTTTTTTTATGGTGCTGTTTTTATGTATTCAAATCGATTTCTCCGCCAATTAAGGATCGAGTTTGTTGGAAAAAAATCGATGATATATAATGGCGGATATCCTAACGAATAAAAAAATATTGAATAATAAGAATTCCTTCAATTGTAGACAGCTGGTTGGCTATGTCCGTAGCATTGCCTATATCCATGAGCTTACCCCTTACCATCAGCTTCACCGCTGGTTCGTATGGCCCTGCCTATCAAGATTTTAACAAAATATAAAAAGTTTTTTTTTTAGTTGTTATTACCGAACCCTTGGTGAGTGAGTTTGACTCACATTTATTTTATCACCGGTTATTTTTTTTTATAGCATAGGCCGGCAAACAAGCAAGTGGGTCACCTGATGGTAAGTGATCTCCAAAGCCTACCACTCAAAAAAACAGAGGCCGGCAAACGAACAAGTAAGTCACCGGATGATAAGTGATTTTTACTGTTCTTCTTCCATCTTATCCCACTCGCAGTGGGATCGGGAAAAACATAATTAATACAGGTCACATAGAAATTTGGCTTGTAGTTTTGACGATCAGCCGCCTGCCTGAAGTCAAACCCTCTGGGGATAGGTAAGTGATTCAATAAACATCATTTTGAAAGTCAATAAATTCATAACTCACGTGAAATATTGATCTTCCTGGATGCCTGCATGGGGGTGCCGTACCCGTTGTCAGCGTAGCAGGATATCTGATCCATATCCCGGGTCACATTGTGGATCACTGTTACCATGTGGCGTGTGATTTCTTGACGGACGAGACGACCTGGTACATAATGTGTATTTAGCTATGGATATGGGTGATGAAAAGGTTCTTTATATTTTTAATTAATATATACGTGAGCATTGAATATTGTCCATAATTGCTTCATTAGTCTAATAGCAGCGTACAAAGCTAAGAATTGTGAAGTCCTGGTCAATTATTAGCTCGGGCAATCATAATTTATTTGAGTTTTCGGTTCGAAAAATCAAACATGAATTGCCCGGGATTTTAATTTGTGCCCGGTATTGTAATAGGCTCGTTCCCTGCCACACCATGGAAAGGAAAGAAATCAGCGATATGTGGATGGAGCACTAGTTGCAGTTCTACCTACCCCTTCGGAGATAAAGGCGTGAGTTTATGTATGTATGTAAATGATCCGTCAAAATTCTATGTTCTAATCAGTCGTCACAATCCAATATCGAAGCCTTACTATTCAGTCTTAGAAGTCTTTATTCAATTCTCTTTATTATCTTAAGGCAATTAATAAAACAATCTTTTGCAAAATTATCTATAATAAAAATAATCAAATAAAATGAAATCCATCACTCAATTCCATACAAAACAAATAAAAAAGGTTTCCAATAAATTCACCTAATGATATAGAATTCATTGATTTAGATTGGACGAAGAGAAAGGAAAATGGTCTTAATAAAAACAACGGTAATGAATACTGATACTCCAAGGCTTTATAGCAGCGGTTCTCAATTGTTTTGACTGTACGGTTCTGTATACTAGAAGGTCTGTCTCTTTCCGCGTAAAATTTGAGATTACTAGCTTTTGTTCAGTGCTCCGTCCGCGTGAACGGCAATTTCCGAGATAAAAAGCCTATGTCCTTTTCAGATCATGGTCTACAAGTGTACCAAATTTCATCCAAAACAGTTCTGCCGTTAAGGCGTGATTGACTAAACATCCAAATTCACGAACATCCATACTTTCACCTTTATAATACTAGGTAGTAGGATTACAAATTTATTTACTAAGTGATAGACTGAACATGTTTTTACCACTGTCTCACAGAATACTGAACGTTTCGCACGGTGAGTAAGATATCCGAATATGCTTTAATTATCACTTTCCTTTTTTCTTATTTATATATTTTATAATAGATTTTGAGTAACGTAACTATTTGATTTAAATAATAAAAAAAAAACTATTCAACTACCCTATTGAGTGGCCCCCAAAGTTGAGAACCGCTGACCTATAGGTTTATGTCTAGACGTTTCTTATCAATATAATTTAGTATTGATTACCGAGCGTAGGTTTAAATAAGGGTTGGATCTAGTGCCCTAAAAATCGTTATCAACGTTTTTGTTTTGTAATTCAATTGTTTGTGATTGATTGATGCTTGTGGCTGTGATGATGTTTAACTAGGTGGTAGGTCTCTCGAATCTGAGAAGCCGCCTGGGTAAGTATTTTGTCTATTTTTGCGTCTAAGCAGCAATGTGACAGCCTCGGATCTATGGGGGCAAAACGGGGCACGCACCCCGGACGGCGGTTTCAGGGGGCGTTAAAATCATAATATAATATGACTAAAAATAAAAAACTTGCCCCACAAAGTTCCTAGCATACGGAAGCCTGGTTGGCTCAACGTCGACTTGTAAGAAAAAGGCGCCACACTGGCCCACACACCACAAGTGAAATGTACAAATTTATTAAAGGGTTCATAATGTCCCATTCACGACAGCCAACCATTATATACAACGTATTACAGAAAGGTGTGTCATATTTTAGGGCCATTACATACACCTTACAATTGGTACTTATGTACCGGATCTTTTCAAAACCAAGACATTCAAAAATTTTACGTTAATTTTAATCACTCCTTTATTAAGATCGATAAGATTGATGACATCAAATTCGTTGTTTAAGTAAGATTTTTTAAGTAATTTATCTCAAACTCTGGACAGGGGCGCCACTATCAAGTATCTGCCCCGGCTGATGTGAATTGACTCCAATGTAGTTTGATACAATAGTGTAACTTACCAGAAATATACAGAGATATGGTAGGCGTAGGTGTCCCCATGGCGATGCAGAGGATCGTCATACTGGAGCCTTCCACCACTAGGTTCACAGGATTCACTGTCGGTGGCTACAACATAAACATATTAAATTTACCAGTGGTAGAGCCATGCTGTAGACAGTTTTGTCTACAGCATATGGGCCGACTCGTCCGGGCTGTTACCACTGTCTCACACAAAATCGACGTAAAGTAGCAGCTTGCTGCTGCGTTTCGTACGGTGAGTGAGATATCCGGAGGCCCAAATCCCCCACCCCTTCCTAATACCTTAATTATTCATTTTCTTTAAGGTCGGTAACACACCCATTAGTATGCCATTGGTATTGTGGGCGTACATGGGCGGTGGAGATCACTTACCATCAGGTGACCCACTTGCTCGTTTGACGGCCTATGCCATAAAAAAAACTTTTATGAAATAAAGTTGATTTTGAACGTTCATTAATTTTTGTTGCGTGTCTGAGTGTTACGTGTTACCTTTGCATGTGTAAGTAAGTGGAGCCGTATTTTTGGCAGATTCATATGAGAGATATCGTTCTAGTCATCTTATTTCGATGGACCTACGAATACGTGTTGTTGACAACATACATTGCTTCAAATTCGTTTTCGTATAAATCCCGCATATACGATACGTTTTTTCTTGACTTTGTACTTTGATTTATGTTGACGATTTATCGGTTCGATGAATCGTTCCGTAGATTGGGTGCTGAACAACAATTACGTTCTTAATTGAAAGAAGAAACGATTCTTTTTGTTGTGCTATGTGTATGTGTGTGTAGAAAAATAAATGGTTTAAATGGTTTTTTTTTAATTCCTAAACATGTATTGTTTCTATTGTTCAAATGTTTCTGTTGAAGTAGAAAAACATATAATAATTATTTTTGACTAATTTTCCGTTTAATAACCATTCCACTCTCATTACATTTCGCACATCAAACGCTCAAATATATTTCGTAAATAATTTATGGCACAAAACATACGAAAGTGTTTGAAATTTCTTCACAAATGTCTTTTGTAATAACATCAAAGTTTTGGAAATTGAATTATTTCCTTATTATTTCATTGTGTTTTGTTGCAAGAAGTAGAGCAACCGAAGGAATAGTCTCAAAATACCAGAATAAAGCCCTATTTAGAGTAAGATAATTTATGACATGACCTGCTTTTAACAAAAAAGCCGTTTTCAAATTGATCCATTCGTTTAGCCGCTATGATTCCACAGATATACAAACACACAGACAGACAAAACAGTCAAATATATGACACCCCTTTTTCGGGGATTAAAAAGGAAATTACACAGCCCAAAACACCAGAATAATAGTCAAAATTCCTCACCTCCACATACGCTGGATATGCCGGGTCAGTCCAGGCCAACAAGGTCTCTGAAGGCAAGGAGTCTCCAGCCACCGCGTGGGCCTTCACCCAGATCACATATTGTGTATTTGGAGACAGCTTCTCCAGGGTATGTCCTGGGACTGTTGTCGTGATGATGGTAATATTGTTCTGCCCCAATTGTGATGGCGATTTGTAGAACAACCTGGATGTGGGATTGATGATGGTTAATATCGAACTGAGAATCTCCTACATCCTTTTTCCAGTTAAAAATGATAAGACGATAATGGTGTCATTTACAGACCGAGAACTAGGCAAACCGGGGCACCCGTCCTGGGCGGCAGTTTTCAGGGGGGGCCAAAATCATTTGATTAAAAATAAAAAAAAATGCTTCACAAAGCGCCTAGCATTCGGAAGCCATGAAAAATGTCAACCATTATATATTTGTGAGTTTTTTTAGGTAATTTATCTCAAACGCTGTAGTGGGGGCGCCACTATCAAGTTTCTGCCCCGGTTTGAAAAGGAATCGTAGATCCGGGGCAGGTAGGCCGGCAAACGAGCAAGTGGGTCACCTGATGGTAAGTGATCTCCACCGTCCATGTACGCCCACAATACCAAAAGAGTCATGGGTGCGTTGCCAACCTTAAAGGAAAGAGATAATTAAGGAATTGGGAAGGGGAGGGGGTTTGGGCCTCCAGATATCTCACTCACCGTACGAAACGCAGCAGCAAGCTGCTACTTTACGCCGATTTTCTGTGAGACAGTGGTAATAACCCGGACGAGCCGGCCCATACATGCTGTAGACAAAAGTGTATACAGCGTCGCTCTACCACTCAAAAATTTTATACTTGTACGGTGTTTTCCGTACACTTAGAAGTTTGATTGATACGATTGATTGATTATAATATTTATTGATAATTATTGGATGATAGGTAATGAATGAGTCCGTGCGTATTAGTGATTTGATGCGAACTGATGACTGATATAATAATGTGTGTAGCCGCGCGGCGCAAGTAAAGTGTTGACGTATGAAATTGTACATGCTTGCACTGTACAATACTTGTTATTAGCAAAGTGTCGTATAAGAAGATGTAAAAAGTACTAAAGTATGCTCATTCCGCATCTAACTCTTTGTGGTAGAGCCACGATGTAGACAGTTTTGTCTACATCATGAATGGGCCGTCTCGATCAGGTTATTATGATTCTTTCACAGAAAACCGACGTGAAGTAGCAGGCTGTTGCGTTTCGTACGGTGAGTGAGATATCCGGAGGCCCAAGTTCCCTTCCCTTTCTCAATTCCTTAATTATCTCTTTCCTTTTCCATCATTCAGCAGGTATTGTGGGTATTCATGGGCGGTGGAACTCACTACAAAGTGACCCACTTGCTTGTTTGCTCTGCTATAAAAACTAATAAGTAAAAACTTTAAAAGTATTATTAGAAGTGTATACTAACGTGTAAGAGATCTTCTCGTCGGGGTGCGAGAACTGCGGCGGCTGCCACGTTAGTGTGAGCCATGTGGCTGAGTGGGACGACACCGACAGCGAGTGTGGGTGAGATGGGATGCCTGCCACTTCTTTCTCATCTATACAATATGATACACGTTAGTTTTTTTCTGCATGATAAACATAAGCAACACCACATAAAACTTTGAATTACATAGCACTGGCTTCAATGTCCTTCAAATCGAAATACAATAGTGCTTACACACTGCTGCTTGGTGGCAGAAATAAACAAAGTGGTGGTACCAATCCAAACGGCCTCTCGCAGACGAGGAACCTACCACCTTTTAGTAACCAAGTCAGTTTTTTAATCTTAATGAGAGTATTAAAGACTACACAATTTAGAAATTTCACATTTATAATATTAGTAGAATCACAAACATACCTACAAACTTTCATTCACATTGTTATTATTAATATAATTTGTAACAGCCTCCGTGGCGCAGCGGGCGAGTAGCCGGCTGCGAAGCGAGAGGCCGTGGGTTCGATTCCCACACTGAGACAAATGTTTGTGTGAACCACAAATATTGGTCTCGGGTCTGGGTGTTGTGGGACCGCAAGTCCCTCGTAGTTCCTGATACTCACGATACAGGTTTACCTAGTGTGGGGTCAGGACTATGTGTGTGACTGTTGGGTGTATTTATTATTTATTATTATTAACAAAAAGTTATTTTTTTCTTTTTCATATGGTATTAGTTAGTTTTGCTGATTTTCTTGATGCCATAAATCCATACTGATTAGATTCTCTTTTTGAGGTGTTGAAGGATATTTTTGTTCAAAAGTGACCACAAACTAAATTATAATCATAGTTTACCTTCAGTAACATTAAATAACAGCATGCTGGATGGTAATGAAGCGCCGTGTTGGTTGATGGCAACCACAAACACGTGGTAAGTGCTGTTTGGCTCGAGCTGGTCGATTGTGGTCATCGTATCGCTGACATTCACTTGCTGTATCAAAATAAAATACTTATTTACATACATACTCACGTCTGTAATCCCTGAAGGGTTAGGCAGAGGTGTAACCACTACACCTACATTTTGCCGAGCTTATTTCCGTTCCATGGTGTGATAAGATGCGAGCCTACCGCGATACCGGCCACAATTTCAGACTCCGGGCTGATATTGACAATTTCGAAATCGAAAACACAATATGGCTTTTACGCGACCTGTGGGAATCGAACCCAAGACCTCAGTACAGCAGTTGTACCGCGTACGCATTACAACTGCGCCACCGAGACAGTTGTTTGTAAACATTTAGTTACAAAACCATATTCTGGAAGCTAGGCATCTCTTTTTAGGAGTTGGACCAGAGTAGTAGTATTCATTTATTTCCAGTAACTAATGGTCAGATGCGACCAACAAAGTATTCGACTTGCTTTAGTAACTGTTGCCAATTGGTAACAACCAGAACTTATTGCCCAAAGTGTTCTAAAAGTAGTGCAGACTTTAAGATGTTTATTGATTGGATGAGGCAATGGAGAAATTTGGTTCTCGTTGCGGGTTGTGGGGGTCAGATGGTGGTTCGCCATTTAACGCCTTATCAACCCTTAAACCTACGGTACGAGATGGCAAACCCTGGTATTAAGCCGAGATAACGCCAGACAGAAAGAAAGAAGATTGATTGGCTTCAATTAGGCCTGCAAGATTTTCTAATCAAATTATATAAGATTGTGGCTCCATTGATGTTGCGATGTCTTCGCCAATATCTAGTAATAGCATTGACTAAAAATAAAGATCAAAACGTAGACATCTTAAAAGCAATTCGGGTTGACTAAACACATTTCTATTTCTAATGTAATTTCCCCAGTGTTAAGATATCACTGAGTCTAATGGGTTGTGATGATTGAACCCCATGATAGGCAGCAGCGCAAGCCTACTCTATATCTATTAGAAAAAGAAAGAAAGAAAAACATCTATGTTGCAATATAAGTTTAAAAGAACTATAAAGACGAACTACTAACTACTCGTACCATTGTTCCAATATTTACCATCAGCTAGTTTGACACATCGTCAGCGATCATTGGCCAATTTAGAAATAATACTTACATTATAATTAGCCTGCATGGTGTTGTAACTGTAAGGCTGTGTGTTGTTGTCGACCTTCTGCCAGTAGACCGTGTAGGAGGTAGCGTTGGCGCCATCTTGCGGTGGCGCCCAGTCAAGGTACAACTTCTCTGATGATACCAGAGCGTGGAGCTCTCGAGGTGGACCAGGCAGGATGCCTGTATCTGATGGGAATGAAGATATGCTTAGAACATGAGGGGATGTAGTACACAAAGAGAGACGACCAAAAAGAGCCAGAGCCAAGAGAAGATCTCATTCATAAATCGAAATCGTTAAGTTTCATTAGGATGGAGTGAGTTTATCGCATGACACAGACGAGAATACAACAGAAAATTGATTATTACGAGGCCGTGTCAGATAGTTTGAAAAAAATATTGTGTTTCGTGACCTCGTAATGTCAGTTTCTGGTATATTCTTACCTATATCGTACGAGAAACTTTCATCTAAATGGGGCTTTGTGCTTTGTCTAATAAAATATTACTTAATCAATTGTAAAAGTTACGTGGAATTTGATTACATCATACTTATATTATAAATGTGAATGTAAGTTTGTTTGTTCCGCTTTCTTTCTTTCCGCTACTTAACCGTTTTTATGTAGAGATAGATGGGACCCTGGAGACGGTTATAGGCTACGTTTTATTTCGGAAAAGTCTATTCACGCGGGCGGAGCCGCGAGCAAACGCTAGTGATACATAATAGCAAAGTCATAGACTTGGAAATTACGTAATGGTACATCCCGTATAAATTCACCTTCTGCAAAGTTTCTTTATCAAAACTGATCGTTTAACCTAGCATGTTCAAGTGAGCCTTGTGTAACACTTTACTTAAATACGTTACCTTCTTCAAAACACTGCACAATATTCCCAATATAAGGTACACAGGTGTTGACTCCACCGGTGTAAGCGCCTGTACACACTCCGCGGCAGTTGGCGGGGACGCCACGACGAGCGCAGCACGCCTCGTGGTTACGACCTGCATGGGAATTTGGACTATAAATTCTAAGTGACTATTGGGCGACATACTATCGTCTAATATAAAGATATTTGACAAAGGTCCAATATCCATTTGTTTACAGAAATTGGATTTCACAATATGTTCTCACCAAATACACTAAGAGCACGTCAAATATATACATTAATGTAACGCCTGTACATTTACATTTTTACATCAAATAAAATTGATACACATTGAACATTTAGCTGTTCAAAGGCAATTCAAAATATTTGTGGGTTCTTCTTTAATATATGTATTTTCTTACCTCCAGCTCCACACCTCAACAGTTTATGGAAGTCCTGAGCACACAGTGGAGCCAACATCCTCAGGTCGGACATCTTGGCGTCGTACGAACATAGTGGCATACACACGCTTGCAAGCTGCACTCGCTCACAACAAGCAGTCACGTTGTAGGCATTTGATATCTCTTCTTCTTCTTCTATTACCTGGTAGAAGTGAAAAGCATGTCGTATTATGTGGGTAATGATCAGAGCAACATCTGTATTGTCAAGTTAGCTATGACTTTTATGGTACTTTATTTAATAATCTGGAGAAGGTCAGACCTTCACGTGCTACTAGAGGCATGAAGGACTTCTAGTGGAGATTCTAGTTATTAATTGTGGATAAAATAATTAGTCACACTAATTATGGGTCTAGTAAATAATTTCCTTACGTAAAAATATACCTAGGAGTTGTTCCGCAAAATAAGGAACACGTTGAATTGACGGTACTCTCTCTCTCTTTCTTTTTTGAAATCAGTTAAAATGACTTCACATTTGACTTACTTGACTCTGTGTTCTAAATATAAGTCTTGGTGATGGATCTCCAACTCCATGCTCGTTGACTGCTTCCACATAAACCTCGTAGTCAGTGTTCGATTCTAAATCCTCCAGGATGTATGGTGAATGTACCTGGTTTTAAAAATTGTGGTATTATACAGTTAAAACTAAGCTATCGTAGAGAAGTTAATTAATAATTCTTCTGATATTGTTTTCTACATAGGACTGCAATATTTAGGAATCTTTTCTAAGGAAGTCTATACAATTGTCAGAATTAAAATAAATTTTAAATTTAAAACATCTACGAGTACAAGTTTAATAACTTAAGTTTTATTAAATCCAAACGCTCACCCTTTCTAAAGCCCGATATTCATCCCCCGTTTGCAGTGTCCGATAATGTAAATTATAGAATTGGACTGTATCAGCCAGGGCGGCTGGTGGAGACCAGTGCACCACCGAGTAGTCGGTGTCGATGTTCGTGAGGTACAGTCTGGAAGGCGCTCCGGGGAGGACTCCGTATCCTTGGAGAAGACAGTTGGTATACGAGCTCATGAAGCGGAGACACCTGGTGAATGATGGGATTTTTAGGATATGTAGATATGTATGTGTCGACGTCAGGTAGATGGTCAGACGTAAAACTATTGGAGATCTTATATAAAACATTGGCTGTAATTAGAGTAACAAGACAATTATCAGCAAATTCTATTATGGATTAACAATAAAATTTATCATTAGTTCCAACTAAAATTCACAAAAAATATTAAAAACTGATATCAAAAACGTTCTACTCACTTGAAATGATTAAAGTCTATCGTAGTTATATTCCCACTGCACAGCGGAAGGCAAGATTCTGGCAACCCTCTGGAGCGGCAGCAAGGTGTGTGGTCCATCCCGTTGGCGAGGCAGCCGAATGTCACCCCGGCCCATGGTGCGCAGATCATCAGATCTGTTACCTGCAGCTGAAGGTTAAAAGGGGCTCCGTGGGTGATGGTGCGTTAGTCACAGATGCTTGTGTTGGTGATGATGGTCAAGTAAGTGATGTGAGAAAGGCGTTTGACAATGTCCTGATAGTATGAAAACACTTGATTGCAATGGATATGATAGTGATATGTTAAGGTGATTTAAAATTTTGTAATGATCTTTTACATAAACTTATTTTCATTTGCGTATTTGATTGCTAATAATTGTTATTAAATAATATCAATTGAACTGACATGCATTGTACAATCCTGTAATTGATTAATTTTTGATGCAATTTTTTTTTCGGGTTATTACGGATTAATACAAGGGTCCGCCTTTCTATCAAGTTTTGACGGTGGATTACATATTATGTGGGGCGACCCACTGCCGTCTGACCCCTATAACCCGCAACAGGAATAAAATTTCGGCATTGCCTTGTTCGTTAACCAGCCGAGTGTAGCACGTGCAGGTGAGGTTGGCTTTGGGTCTAAGATGTTGATAGCCCGCTTGCACTTCGTTTTGATGCATCTATGCTTGCAATCGCGAATAATAAAACAGGTCTTTATTTCAGTCAACAGGACCCATAGTACAAACAAACAAATCAAATCTTTCATACAAAAGTAATAAAATAATACAATGAGTATAGTTTATTTAGAATAAAGAAAGAACAAAGTCTATGTTTTTATTTGCAAATGTATGTGATATCAAATGGAATAGATGATGTCAATTAGTGCTACGTTTTTATATTTTGATATTTTGCTTTCAAGGTTTATTATTTTGATAATTTTTAGTTCGGGGAAATTTATATTGAAGTTGAATAATTTGTATTTAAAACGTCGTTCGTTTTAAATGGCGTTGATTTTGTTTTGTCACGTATCGTTTTTCTGATTGAGCTTTCAGTGTATTAAATGATTCGAAACTATTTGACTTTCAATCCGGATTACTAGAGAGTGGTTTCTGCGATAGCGTTTTTGACAAAAATAAACAGTGCTTGTACCCAATGACACACAAACTTGCATTTCCAATACCGTGATGTTTACCAGCTAGCTACAAACCGGCACAGATCCAGGATATCATTAAGTATTGGGAAGTAGGTCGATTTTTGTTCGTTACGTTTGGACCACTCGTTAAATCTCTTTGTCATAAACATTTGATCAAAAGATTTGTTTACTTCAACATAATTGACAAAAGATTTTGACACAAAATACTCCTATCAAATATATTTAATCAAACATAGGACAAACACTCTGAGGTCAGGAATGGATTTTGTGTTCGATTTACTTTTGGAGATTTTTTTAGTTTTTTTTACTTAGGGTTTTGTTTAGAGGAGAAGGGTTTGCAGTCTTTATATCTACTGGATCCACGCCTGCTTAGAAGTCATATCACCAACTAACATACAACAATACTTACACCAATCTCGAATGTTTTGGTCGGATCACAGAGTTTATTGATGCAGCCGTAATGTGTGACACCCCCTGACTCGCAACATTTCCTCACGTCTGGCAGGTTAGGAGCAGCTGCCACTTCCGTCGTCTTCATCTTACCCGGCGTTAATGTTAGGGATCTAGGAAATGTTTAAATTATTTTATTTAAGATTTAAAATAATCAAGTAAGCAAAATTTATTATAATTCCTCTAAGCAGTTTTAGACGCTGGTGGAAGGGTTTTTTTCTTTTTATCCTATCTCGGCAAAGTTACTACACTACACCTGATGGTAAGTGTAGCGCAATCCAAAAAAACTGTCGACCAACGACAGACGATGTGTCTATCGTAGGTCGGCGAAATTATGCCGGCCTGGTAAGGCATATTTGTAGCCATCATGATATGGATCACAGTACACATGGTGAAAGGTCTGCCATAGATCCAACGTATATCCAGTTACGACCTTTGAGAGACGCAATTAGAGAAACGTCATTTCACAGTGCCGGGGTAAATAAGTCTTGTACAGTTTTACGTCCAGTGACGAGTAATCGAACTTCAACGAGTAGAAGATGATGAGTATCATCATAACACTAATTAATAATAACTTACCTAATAGCGTAGCTTGGCAAACTCGATCCATGAATGTTATACGAGGTAACGGTAATCTCGTACATGGTAAACGGCAGCAAATCATTCAGCACGATGAAAGTTTTATTAGCTTGCACTTTAAACGTCATCGATTGCGTCATCCTCATAGTACTGTTGATTTTTATCGAGCTCTCTGATGGGTCTATTAGGTGTGCATCGAAAGACCTTAACGTTGTTACGTTGACCAGATATTCTATAACTGAGTCTGTGTTTTCGACTGGCGGGGTCCAGGAGACGTTTAGTTGTTTCTCGTTTAGAGGCTCTACTTCTACATCTTCTGGTGGACTTGGCAAGAGTTCTGGTAGGAAAAAATCATATTATAAAATTTATTTCTATTAGTAGTCTATGATTATGGATTACTAATATATTTAATAAACATAGTTATAACGTTTGTATGCATTTTTTATACTGAGTAAGATTATTTGATCTCTGGGGAATATAGCCTTAAAGGTATCTCGATCACAGCTCGCACCGACTGTGTATTTAATGTGTGTTAAAAATACTCCAAATAAAATAGAAATAACCTTAAGTATTACTTTATCTATGAAATTAATCGCGTCTGGGTACAATAATAAAACCAGAACTAGTGCTTCTGCGCTTTTATATAATACATCCAACCATCACTAATAGTCCTGACACCACACTAGGTTAATCTGTATTGTGGGTATCATAAACTAATACTTACGGTCCCACAACACCCAGACCCGTAACAAATATGACGATCTTCAGGAATTACCAGGGATTTACGGTCCCACAACTCCAGAACCGAAACAAATATTTGATGATTTAACAAACATTTGTCTCGGTGCAGGAATCAAACCCACTGCTTCTCGCAGCCAGCTGCTCTACGAAGGCTGTTAATATCAATAAAGTAACATAATTTCCGGAACATTCGATGAACCTACCAATTCCTTCAACGATGCAAGCCAGAGTCTTCTCCATGTAAGTGGCGCAGGAGTAGTGTGTCTTAATGTTATCAGTTACTGGGGTGAACTCCCCGCGACACACATCCTGGCAGATGTCTGGGACTCGCTCCTGGATACAGCATGGGACGTGGTTGCGACCATCAGCCATGCATCTGGAGGAAATGGGAGAGTTGTTATTATATCGTTAAACGGACAATATTTTTTACATACATACATACACACGCACTCACGCCTGTAATCCCCGAAGGGGTAGGCAGAGGTGTAACCAGTACACTAACATTTCGCCGAGCGTATTTCCGTCCCTTATGTGATAGGGGGCGAGCCTATCGCCATACCGGGCACAAATTCCAGACTCCGGGCTGATACTGAGCATTTCGTAATAGAAAAACCCAATACCACTTTACTCGACCCGGGGATCGAACCCGAGACCTCAGAGTTGACCTCAATCGTAACGCGTACGCATTACAATTGCGCCATCGAGGCAGTCGATTGCTAATATTTTTTATTCTGACATTTATTTGATGGTATGTCCTCCGTATGCAAGAGGCTGCCTGAGTTAGTGCCACCGCTTTGTCTTTTTCTGCCACTAAGCACCAGTGTGTACGCTCTGCTGTGTTTCGGTTTGAAAGACATTGAGGCTAGTGAAATAACTGGGCATTATGAGACCTAACAACTTATAATCCAAAGTTGCATGCAGCGCTTTATAATCCAAAGTTCTGATGTTGCTTCTGTTTATGGACAGGTGGCAGCTTACCATCATGCGAGCGTCCTAATAAAAAAAATGCACGTGCCTCGATTGTTGGTACTCGTAAGCTTTCCCATAAAGAAGTAAAACCACAGAGAACTTTGGATTACGAAATACTACATGAGACATAAGTTGTTAAGTCTCATAATGCAAAACACAATGTAGGACACTGTGCGGTCGTCAACCTGATACATGAGTCTCATAAAGCCAAGTAATTTCACTGGCTGCAATAGCTGTTTCGTATTGATTGATTCAGAATACTGTTTGATTAAAACTGTTTAACTTACTTGACAATAGCAGGGAAGTCAGGCTGGCACGTCTCTGGGTCTTGACCAGTTCCTTCCAGAATGGTCTGTATGCTACAAAAACCGAGGCAAGCCTTGCTGACATTGGCTGAGAGACAGCAGTCGGTGTAGTTATGAGCCATAGCCACAGAAGATAATGTAGGTGTGTTCGCTGAATACAAGTCTGTTTCGTTCTGGGTTTCTGGAGGTGTCAAACTTCGGGAGATTACTGTAAGAAAATAGATTTTGTATATTCTATTCTATTTATTTTTGAAACTGAGTATTTGATTTTATCGGTAATTTTATAACTAAAACGTCTCTTGATCTTAAATGAAAACCTGGATTTCTTTCTGGATTTTCAGGGCTTACACAAAAACCACTAAATTGATGAGAATTTTATACTGTAATCGTAAAATATTACAGCGAAAATCCTCGAATCAGTAGTATAGTATTTTATCTGAGACTCTCACGAAACAATAATTACAGAAGTATATAAATGTAATTTATATTAAAGAATATTATCTCACCAGTAAGTCTATGGAAACTCCTGACCGGTGGCTCAGTGTTCAGTTCACACATATAGAGACCGGAGTCTGAAGCCCTCACCGACTTGATGACCAGTGCCCACACGTCACCACCTTTCCTGATCCCAGGACCTTGGAGTGGCTCGTCAGCTAAAAGGGTAGAATTATATAGTGTACAGTATTAACGCACAGACGCTACGTTACTGACGCCTGCTTTATACGCTTGACGCGAATAATATATTTAATGTTTGCAATGCTAAATACAATGTCGTAAGATATCGATTTCTACTTAGTACAGGCTTAAGGCCCTAATAATCGCAACCCCTCTGAAATGTAATACTTTATTAAGGGCTTCGAAGAACGACTTAACGTATTAATATCAGCTATGCAAGTTTATATCACGAGTTACAATTTTGTGTTCAAAATGAAATGGAATATATTCTGCTTTTATCAGGGATCAGTATTTTATTACAGACTATTCAAATGCTGATTGGACTTCTTTACTAATGAGAAAGCTGGCCTAATGCGGGTAAGTGTGCAAATACCTTCGAAATTCTGGAAAAGTCTTAGATAAGTATATAAGTTTTCTCACGATGTTTTCTTTCAAGTTAAAGCGAGCTATACACTTCATTTTGTACACTGCAAAAAGTCAAAAGTGTGTCTCCTTGAGGTTCAGATTGCACCCGAGCTCTTTGGCTTGGCAATCTATTCCATTCCCTTCTAGGTTATCACCAATCTGTGTTGTTGGTTTGTAGTAAAAATCAATAACGTGAATTCTGAAGATGTTACGGTGGATGTGCGACTTGATGCACCTGGGATTGTATTTAATACGATTGCATCAACGGAAGTTCCATAAAAACAAGAAAGTCACAATTCTGGGAGTAATTTAACTAATGTCTGTTTTGATCATTGAAATAAGAACGATACGATGAATTCATCGTTTTGATGGTATTCGTATACGATGGGACTACGGAAGCAACCTAAAAATGTTGTCTGAAAACAGTAAATGATAAAAGAATACCGCTTTAAAATTTCGGTGTTAAAACAGTAAGACCTGAAACATATCTAAATAATTACAACATTTCTCTCAGTATAGGCATTGTACCTTCCCGTGGCATATTATTTCTTATTAGTCAGCCTAGTACTATCCCACTCTTTGACAGAGCCTGTTAAATTGTAAACCAAGTAAAATTCCATGATATCGTCGATAAAATATCAGACGAATTGAATAACATTTGCTAAGAGAGTGAATTTCAACAAGAATAGGGTTTGTATCACATCAGACATAGAAAAATCCTTTCCAATGAAAATAATCTCAAGAGGATTTCAGCAATAAAAATGTTTAATATGTCTAGTAACCTATCTAACCTTGCTAGTTACTGACGAGTAATTTTAAAACTAAACAAACACGCGTACCACTTACATTAAAAACAGATCTCATATTAGAACTGCATGCATTATTTGCCTTCGAAAAATATAGCATAGAGTAGATACGAGTTGTTGCAAATACTTGCACATCGCAAATATTTACTCGCAATATGACTAGAATATTGCAGACTGCAGTACAAAGTTTTGCATTACAGATATTTCATTTGATCTGTCTAGCTTAAATAACTGGGTATGTAGAAATTACTAGGTGTTAGGTCCCTCGAATGCGATAGGCCGTCTGGGTACCACCGCTTTGTCTATTTCTGCCGCCATGCAGCAGTGTGTAAGCATTGTTGTGTTCTCGTTAGGGCAAAAAAACAGTGAAATTACTAGGCACTATGAGACTTACATCTTATGTCTCGGGGTGATGAACGAATAAGATTAACTTTACTTCATAATTTGAAGTTCAAGTTGCTTCTGTTTATGGGTAGGTTCGTCACGACGCTTACCATCAGGCGAGCGTTTTGCTGGTCTCGTCATCATGGCTAATGAATAAATAAATAGATTTAGGCCGATTTGCGCGGCGATCTTGGGTCAGGATTTGCCGCTAGCCTATGTCATATTTTCATACGATTTGACTTTTCTGAAACGGATTTGGGGGGTTGGACCCGATTCGGGATCGTCGTGCAAGTGGGCTTTAGTGTAATTGCCTAGTGTATTTTGATGATGCTATGTATGTTATGTATACATTAGTTGATATGATTTCTATAGATAAGTTTCTTTATTTTGTACATGATTAATGAACTATTTCATTTCCAATATATATATTTTTAAATACATAGAAGAAAGCTTCGGGAAGGAAGGGAAACATAGTTTAATTGAATTAGCTATTAGAATTCCATATTTTGGATTTATGCAAATTACAGATATTAATTTCACGACTGTCTCAAATTTTAGCACTGTTGGGCACGGAGTTTCTCTACAATTGAGAGAGATAATGATGATGGGCCTATCTTCTATAATATTGATCTAATTTAGTTGGTAGACCTCATATACCTTCGAGATTCTTATGAATATCTCTCAGATATGCAGTTGTTGATGAATGTCATTAATAGCGATACAGTTACAATGTATCTAATTGGTGCTGCGATATAAACACTACGCCAAAGAGACATGGCCTTATTTGGGATTGATCGTGTGGCATGGGAAAAGCTTGCTGAATATCGAGATAAGGCGAGAAAGTGTTGACTTAATGGCCATGTAATTCATAACATGTGGTTCAGAAAACTGGCGGACAGGAGACTTAAAACGTCACCAAGCCGACAACAACCTACCAATCGAAAGCGTCTTTTGCAGAGTGTGCGGTAGAATCTGTCTCTCCAGAATTGGCTTATGCAGCCACGAAAAAAGTGCGTGTCTATGTGATAATGCTTAAATCGTCTAAAACCGACGCATAAGGGTAATGATGTATCTAATCTGATCGATATATCATTTGAGGATTGTAAAATCTCTCTATTCTAAAAAAATGTAACTGGCGCCGCCGCCGCCGCTGCCAAAAGCTTATCACGCTATCTCCTCCGAAACCGCTGGAGGTATGGGGTCGAGATCGATACCAATCGATGCAGAATAATGTGGGGAAGAAAGTAAGATATGTCTCATATTCGTCGGACCTTAAGTTTTTTTTATTTTATGTTTTGTGGAAAAACATGGGCAACGCCCCTAGTTATGAAAATAAAAAATCACCTAAATCTCAAACACTTACTGTCATCATGAAGAACTTGTACCCTGTCATCCCTCGTAACCCTGACTCCACCAGCTGTCAGTAGCTGCAGATCCTTCGCCCTCTTCCAGAAGACTGGCCTGCCCCTTGCCCCAAGCACCACGCAAGTAAGCAGGGCGTCTTCTCCACTCTTCACAGCCACTCCTCCCGCGGGAGCTCTCATCCACGCCTCCTTGGAACCTTCATCTTCTTGAGAACTGCCTGTGGACACGCTGACGCCTTCTACTGATTCGCCTTTGAGATCTGGTGACAAAGATATTATGTTAAACTGGTGTTTTATACGATATGTATGTTATGGCGATAAGATCACTCTCTATCACATGATACTGGCGTACTGATACCTTCGGGGATTACAGGCGTGAGTGCGTATATGTATGGTTTATTGAGAGTTTTTTTGTGGAAAATAAGATGCGCCGATGAAGTCATAGCTCGTGGAATGATTTGGACTAGATTGACATTGATAGAAGGAGATTATGATACAGGGATAATAAATTAAACATTAACTTAACCTCAGGCCTGTGTACCCGAAGGAGTAGACAGGGATGCAGGTAATTGTAACACGGTCTACCGAGCTTATTTCTGATTCATGACTAACCTATCTCTGTATGGGGAACTAATCTAACCACAGGTAAATTATTTACATTTTTCGAGTCAAAATGATGCCTTGGTCGGACAACAAATCCGGAACTTTATTTGTTTTACAGCTGATATATGCTACCACTAGACCAATGAGACAACCTGGAATAAATCGTTAAAAGATTTAAATTTCAGAACTCTGCCGATATCCATTTGAAAAAAAGTTCTAATCTAATAACTAGCTTAAGCCCTCAATCTAACCATAAATACATTTAAAAAGATTTGCTTTAAAAACGATTGCAAACATCAAATCTCATTTGCAAACTACGGCTGTATTTTAAAGCCCTTTGAGGGATTTTAAAGGGCGATTGTGTCCAGGTCGCGGGTTCACCTCCGATAAAAAGGTCATTTATACCCTTACTGGAAGGACTACCGAATATAAATGTCAAAAGGATAATATTAAGACGCGGTTGTGGTGCGAGCAACGAGAGTTCTGAGTTAAGTAATTGTTTGTTAGTTCTTTTTTTATAATTTAGCTAAGAAACTGAAGAAGAAATTCCCGTTGGACAGAATATAGGCAATAATACGAAATTCATAATAAAACTAATGTTCAGTGTGCATTTATGCCAAATTGTCTAACCATTGCCATCGCAATTGCCAATAAACGAACTTGGTTTGATTCTCCGGATACATACATACATACGCACTCACGCCTGTAATCCCTAAAAGGGTAGGCAGAGGTGTATACCCACATTTCGCCGAGCGTATCTCCGTCCCACGATGTGATAGGGGGCGAGCCTATCGCCATACCGGGCACAAATATGATATTTGATGATTAATGTTACATTGATCAGCTTTTCAAAAACCGAGCGTTAGTATGATTGATTGATTCAACGATCTATCCAGATAAACAAACTAAGACAGATTATTGAAAATGGGCGTAAGTTGATGGAGATTTTTGTTAACAGCTTCAATGTAACTTGCTTCTGTGCTTGAATAAGATTTCCGGGTGTCTAAATTTGAACGAAATAATGAAAACACTTTATACCTCGCTCTGTTCCTAAATTCGGTGTTGCCAATAAAAGTCGCTCTTCGCCAACAAAACGACCGACACCTTCATCTCATTCTAATTCAAGCGGTAGCAGTCACGTGCTCCGGGTCCCGGATAAAGAAATCAACGCAAATTGAGCGAAACTCCGCCACCATTCGCAACATACTTTATTCGGATGAAACAATCTGTATGATAACTGTGAACCGCTTTGGAGGTTTTTCATTTATGGATTAGTGGATCGATTTTTAGTGTTTTTTATTCGTCTAAATGATGCGACGAGCAGCTCGCTCGCTTGAAGGAAAACGTCACGCCTGGTCATAAACATTAGCAACATCCAAGGTGGTAGGTCTCTCTATCGTATGCGAGAGACTGTCTGGGTTGGTACCACCGCTTTATCTATTTCTGCCGCCAAGCAGCAGCGTGTCAGCACTGTTGTGTTCCGGTTTGAAATACATTGAAGCCAGTGAAATTGCTGAGCATTATGAGACTTAACATCTTGTGTCTCGGGGTTACGAGCGCAGTCCAATGCTATGCAGTGTTCAAAATTCTGTGTGGTGTTGCTTCTGTTTATGGGCAGGCTTGACGCTTACCACCAGGGGAGCGACCTGCTTGTTTCGTCACTCAAGTTAATAAAAAAAAACACCCTCAGAACCTTGAATTGCAAAGTACTGCATTGTGTGCACAGCACTTCACTTGAGACTTAGCATGATAAGTGCCTAGTATCCAGTGTTTTTTTTTACTGCCTGGATAGGCAGACGTGCAAGCAGGCCACCTGATGGTAAGTAGTCACCGCCGCCCATAGACCTCTGCAATGCCAGGGCACAGCAAAGCCGCTGCATACCGTCGAAGGATTACTCTTTTTAAACCTCGTTTAAAGAAGGACATGATTTTACTAATACGAGTATCAATGCATTTTAAAACGCATCGCAACGGTGTTTACACATCGCTGCATACCGACAGAAATAGATAAAGCGGTGGTAGCTATCAAACAGACTGGCATCCTATTACCATCAGCCGAGTGATCTGCTCGTCTTGTTTCATGAGAGAAAAAACGAGACCTATCCATCTAGTGAAGTAGTGATAAGTAATACAGTTAATAGTATAGGTTCTATTTGTGTTTATTTTTATTTAAGCCATAGAATAAGTTAAAGAGTTGTACAGCATTTATTAGAAAGGCCCTTAAAATAGTTTTTGTTTCTCTAAAACGTCAACATTCATTGAAAGTACGTACTCACGCCTGTAATCCCCGAAGGGGTAGGCAAAGGTGTAACCAGTACACCCACATTTCGCCGAGCGTATCTCCGTCCCTTATGTGATAGGAGGCGAGCCTATAGCCATACCGGGCACAAATTCCAGACTCCGGGCTGATACTGAGCATTTCGTAACAGAAAAACCCAATACCACTTTACCCGACCCGGGGATCGAACCCGAGACCTCAGTGTAAGCCTCAATCGTAACGCATACGCTTTACAACTGCGCCACCGAGGCAGTCCATTGAAAGTCCCGAGTAAAATCACAATGTGTAGTTCCAAAAGTTTTTGTTTCCGAAAAATGACAACATTCATAGAAAGTACAATCACAATGTATAGTTCCAACTTCCCATTAAGGCTAACCGCTCGCTTACATTCGGTTCAGCGACGCTCGTAGCGATTTTTTCGCTTATTTCGCTCACGAATCGTTAGGCAAGCGTGACAAGCGTATAAAGCGCAAGTCGAGTGTTATTCAGCCACAGTTTTGACGCATTCTATTTGCATATTATGCAAAACTGCGTTTCCCCAAGCTTTGCTCTAGGGAAAATACATCTATACTCTATACAAATAAATAAGTGTCTGTTTGTAATATTAAAATAACCGCTATTTACTACATGCATATGAATACCAAAATAACATTTTTTACAATTTGTATCTGTCTGTCTGTTTGTTTGTTCCGGCTAATCTCTGGAACGGCTGGATCGATTTTGACGGGACTTTCACTGGCAGATAGCTGATGTAATAAGGAGTAACTTAGGCTACGTAGGTACTTTTTATCCCGAAAAATGACATTCACGCGGGCGGAACCGCGAGCAAGAGCTAGTGTATTATAAAAACTGTTATAATATTGGGACTAGGCTACATATCGCCAGATGGGAGTGGCAGTGTACTTAGTCTGACAAAACGGTAAGGTCTTGGGTTCAAATCCCACATAAAATAATTAATTAATAAAAAAATAGTGTAAATTTACCAAATCATTAATTAAAATTTGTGTTTGAATTTTCGATTCGAATAATCACACTTGAGTTGCCTGGATTTTGAATTTGTTCCGATATGGAGATAGGCTCGTGACCTATCATATCATGGGACAAACATAAGTTCGGCGAACCCTGGGTGTATTACTTGCAGCTCTGCCTACTCCTTTAAGTATAGACGAAAGCTTAACTAGGTACTCGTATGTACAGAAATAAGATGTGCACTTCGAAGATAATAAATAAATACATCAAACTGTCACACACATCTTCGTATATTTGAAAAATACCAACTCGTGACGATTATGACCTAATGTAGACTCACGTCTACAGTATATATATATTTATTTATCCCGTGAATGTATATTACTTAGTTGCGTTTTTTGATTTTTGAATATTTTGATATTTGCTGTGTTATTACTCTATGTTTGCATATTATTTTGTTTTGGTTATATTTTTCGTGTAGCCAAATGTAATTCGACTTACTATAATTACTTAATAAACTAAGGAAATGCTGCACACCTACACTGCGTCAATTAGGTATCGAGCTCAGGGGGGCGAGCACGATCAACTTACGAATAAGTATTCGAATCGAGAACGTTAGCGTTTGTATGAAGTTTCAATATTTTTTTTGACATTTCGATACGAATACGTTCTCGCAAGTTATTCGTGCTAGCCCCTCAGCGTAATGCTGTATTGTATGCAGTATCTTAGTTTAAAAGAACACCTATGAATTTAATTTCACCTGGTATAAGTAGGTAGTTATATTTCATTATGTTTCCGCCTGACTCAATTTGTAAGTAGGAAATTACATGTACAATGCAGGTGGAGCTAGAAAAGTGGAATGTCACACAAAATCGTCGCGAGGAAACACTTGTCTGCTACTCATGATGGAGACACACGGACGTGGCGAGTGGTCAATATTGGATGATGTTTTACGGCCGATTTCAATACTCAATCTTGGATTGAGTTTCTGGATCGATCCCACAAATGAGCCGATAGAAATTTAAAGGTCACGCATACAAATAACCTAGTTATCGATTTTAAGAATCAAACTTATATTGTTTATTGAAATCGGGCATTAGACTCAATTAAAATCGATTAGGATAAGAAGTAGAAGATATTATACAGATTACTTTGTAGTTATTACTATTTTCTCTTTCTGTTATACATTTTCCTTCGCCCGCGTGAGTTTTTTTCTATAAACTTATATTACTCGGGTAATGCACCTTCCTATTGGAGAAAGAATTTTCAGAATCACATTAGTAGTTCCAGAGATTACACCCTACAAACAAACTTTATCTATTAATAATACTTTATTGTAGATCATTCGCGCTAAAGGTAGGAAAAAAGGTAGTAACAATAATAATTCTTCTTCCACCTGCCCTTACCCCACTCACAGTGGGGTCGGCGCTTATTTTAACACATGTTACAGAAAGATCTGCCTGTAGTTTTTACGTCCAGCCACCTGACGTCAACTCTCGAGAATGTTAAGAATTAAAATAGTACTAGTAACATTATGATGTCGCTAATTGTATTATATAATGTATAACTTATATATATTTGTGATTTTCTTTTTCTTCCATGTTTGAGAATGCCACTTGGAGTAGATAAATATTTGTTAAGAAATGTATACCAGGTACCAGCAGAATTACCAGTGCTTTGCTCCTTGGAGCATTGCATATTGCTGAGCTGGGGCCTGATTGCGGCTACAATATTTCACAAATGGATGTATACATGTCTGTTGTCTATGTATATACAGTGTATTATTTGTAGCCAAAATAAACGTTTTTATCTATCTATCTATCTACTAGCTATGTTTAGTATACAGCCTGAGCATACAATTAGCTAGACTATCTATAACTTATTATTAACCGGAATAATTCATGGTAAATATGGGAACACGTAAAATTAATGCCGTATTTCCAATTAACTGAACTACAAGTCATTATTAGCTGGAATAGCTCGTGTTAGCTGTTTTACATTATTGTGTGATATAAAGTGTACTTATCATTTCCTACGCTCTCATGTCGCGCCGCACATCCTCGAGCCTATGAAAGGGCTCGTAGCTGGAATTTTTTAAATCCTTCCTTTTAAAACACCCGCTCAACGTCCGCGCCCAATTCAGAAATTTGGCGCACGGTTTGAAAGTGGCTTACGAATTTCTTTTTAGACTGTTTAGTCTAGAGTTAAATGTAAGTGGAGGTAACTAAACCTAAAGCAGTAAGTGATGTTTCTTGCTCATTCATTTGGATAAGGGTTTGCAAAATGAGATTTAGACTCACCTTAAAAAAGTAGTTTTTAACAGTAATTAAAACTTAAATATCTACTTTAAAACATTTAAAATAAATTACATGAAGAACATAGTTGAGTACAGGAACACTTTTGGAATCGGTGCTAGTGCAGATCAAATAAAATTGCTCTGATTCCCAAAAATATCTCAATTCTTACATACATACACACTCACGCCTGTATTCCCCGAAGGTGTAGGCATAGTGTGTACACCCAAATTTCGCCGAGCTTATTTTCATCCCATGATGTGATAGGGGGCGAGCCTATCGCCATACCGGGCACAATTCCAGACTGCGTGTTGAAACAAAGCATTTTTTTGTTAGAAAGACCCAATCTCAACGCTTGTCCTTCGAGTTATGTGTGACTTTTAGTATTAATTTTGTAGTAAACGAAAAGAAAACATCAAAATAGGGATGAGATCAATGTACATATTATCTATTGAAAAGAAACAAAACATATACAATGAATTGGGGGCACTTTGTTTAGATTATCAGTCCAAAGTATACGAAATAACATAGGCCCTAGTAACATTTCAAATTGCTGAGGATTTCATCTGAATCCAATAATCTAGAATCAAAACATTCTGAGGATAACTGAAGAGTATTTTCCCTTACCCAAATCCGGCGTAAATGAAAATTTTACAGCTTTTTTATATACGTACTGTAATGTATAATTCAAACAAATAACCCGCCATTTCTACTGTCAGTTACAATCGAAGGCAATTGAAAAAGAAAGGAACAGTCGATCGGGACTGGCTTCGTTTATCTTTCTTTATCTTTTCCTTTATAACTCGATTGTTTCACGTCTCGCGAGGCATTATTAAATGTTGATATTTATTCAAATGGGTAGCCTCTCTGTTATTTACTCTTTTGTTTTTTTACAACCTTTCTTATTTGCTGTAGCGAACGTGCTTTGTATTATTATATCTTTATTATGTAATATGAAAATCTTCAGTAAATTATAAATTAATTATCAGTATACAAGGCCGGATTTCGGTAATGGGAAATTTTATAAAAAAATTGAAAATACGAAAAGATGTATCGGACAGAAATAAAATTTATTACATAAAAATTAAAACAGCCTCCGTGGCGTAGTGGTACACAACAAAGTAGCCGGCTATGAAGCGAGAGGCCGTGGGTTCGATTCCCGCACCGAGACAAGTGTTTGTGTGATTCACAGATATATGTTTCGGGTCTGGGTGTTTTCTCCCCAGAGTGGTAGACGACAGGCAGGCGGCCGGTCGTAAAACTACAAGTCAAATCTTTTTGTAACATGTGTTAAAAAGCATGTTGCGCCGAACCCACTGCGAGTGGGATAAGGGCAGGTGGATAAGGAACAAGAATTACATAAAAATATTATTCCATTCAAAAACAACTTTATTTCTACTAGCCTACTAGGCTAGAAATGGTATTAAGATCAATCTAAGTAGAGATCTGAGCGGAATAGGGAATACACACTCTAAATAATTACATCTAGGTGACATGACTCTCGTATGCGTGTCTGTCTAGTTAGGTATCATCGCATTGTCTATTTCTACCGCCATGCTGTAGTGTGCAAACACTATTGTGTTCCGGTTTGAAGGACATTGTATCCAGGGTAATTACTGGGTATTATGAGAATTAACATCGTATGTCTCTGGATGAAGAGCAGTGCAGTGCCACATAGTGCTTAGACAGTTGTGGGTTGTTACCCATCAAGCGAGCGGCTGGCTCGGCTCGGTCATTATGTAGTATAAAAAACTAATACAGGTCATTTCTGTTACTTATTAAAAGTGTGGTCCAACTATATGTTTAAGGTGAGTTGGGCGCTAGCTTGCCATGGTTTTGGGGAGTGAAGCAGACACGTGGTGGCGGCGAGCGAGAGGGGCACCACCCATAACCCCGCTCTAGCTGTTGACGTTTATATAAAGCATGTTCATACACACTCACGCCTGTAATCCCCGAAGGGGTCGGCAGAGGTGTAACGTGTACACCCACATTTCGCCGAGAGTATCTCCGTCCCATCGTGTGATAGGGGGCGAGCCCATTGCCATACCGGGCACAAATTCCAGACTCCGGGCTGATACTGAACATTTCGTAATAGGAAAACCGAATATCACTTTAACCCGACCCGGGGATCGAACCCGAGACCTCAGCTTCACCAACCAGGCAACTTCACCATGGCAGTCAAAGCATGTTCATATTTCATATAATATTAATGGGAACTGTACAATTAAATACCAATAAAACAATTTAGTATCACCACAATACACCTTTAATCGCCAGAAAACCCTATATAAAACCCCTTTTCAATATCAGGCGGGTTTTTTACTACACTAACGTTCTTTATAAACGCGCCAATATTCGCGTGCCTAATGCCAACGCGTGTTTGATGCACGCTATGTGTAAAGTTACAGAATGGTATGGGAACGGGAAAAGGCGTAGAGGGAGACAGATTATAAGGTGGGAAGGTGATCTGCCAAAGGGTTGGAGAAGAACAGCACTGGACCGTAATAAGTGGAGGGAATTAGAGGAGTCCTATGTCACAAGACAGCCTGACCTGGTAGCTGATGAGAAACAGTAAAAATAAAAAAAGTAGATTTAATAAATATAGTAGTAGTAGTAGTATTTTTTTTTTTTGTAGTTTTTAGTTCCCTATTTTTAAAAATTCGGGTTGTTTTGTATGAAAGGTCAGAGTAAAATAAAGAATATTTTTATTTATTTATTTATTTATGTGTATGTACTCTATAAATAACCTTACAGTAAAAATCTCCGATATAAAATAGAAAAACATCTGTTTTTAACTATAGCCGAGATCCATCTCGATAATTCCTGTTGAATAAACGACTCCATTGAAATTATGTTACTCAAGAGTTACAATCTTATTTTAATGAAAAAGGCTTGAAACTGATAACCCTTTTATTTACGTCGGGGGTTATCTTAAGGTTATTTTAAGGTTATCTGTTATCTTAAGGTGTTATTAATCGACATAAAAAAGTGAGATGTTGTCAATTCGTCTTGTATTTCTTTCTGCCTTTTTGTGTATATATACATCGATTTCACCATTTACACTAATATTATAAAGAGGAATGATTTGTGTTTCTGTACGTAACGAATAAACTTAAATTACTACTGGACCGATTTCAAAAATTATTTTGCCGTTAGAAAGCTACATTATCACTGAGTAACATTTGAGTAACAGTTCACGCGAGCGGAGCCGCGAGCAAAGGCTAGCCAATAATAATTGTGGTCCGATTGTTGGAGAAAAAATCGTTCGATCGAGTTTAGCTGCACCGACTCTAAAGATCTATAGAAATTGTTATTTTTGAATTTTCAGTGTTAATTTTTTGAAGTCAGTTTTAAAGTTTTATTATGAACATAATATTTCAGACGGTTCTGCAACTTCAATAAGCTATTCCCTTTATCACGGCAGATTGTCAGTCCCGAAGGAAAAACGTGCTAGAATCAACCAAAAATTTAACATAAGATAAAACCTATCAACCCTTTTCAAAATAATATAATCTGAAAACATTTCAGCGAACACATAAAGCCGCTTGAAATAGAAAAAATAACAGTCCGACCAAAATTGCCTCTGTAATAAGCGATGTAAAGTATAATTTCGTTTAAGTGTCTTGTCGATTTGAAGGCAGTAAATATTTATATGGGTTTTTCCGAGTAGTACGGGTTGAAAGTGAATTTCGGTTTAATGGAATCTAAAGTGGGGCTAGATTTGACCGAAAACCTGGGCGTTCATGAATAATAATGACAGGATTGAGGGTTGTGTAATGTGCGTGGTCGGGTGGGCCTGATGGATACCATCCTAATGGTCCATTTTGAGATGAAAGGAATGCACGAGTTAAATCCAAAAGAAAGTGTTTTTAAAGTAAATTGCAAAGTAACATAAAATACTTTTGGATTAATAATAAATAATGTATTAAATTTAATGTTTAACGATGCAAAAACAAGATTTTAAAATAACGAGTACTTACTGTACAATAATAAATACACCCAACAGACATTATTTTTTATGAGAGAGGGGGCAAGCGGGCAAGAGGTTCACCTGATGGTAAGTGATCACCACCGCTGTTGAACACCGTCAATACCAGAGGAATTATCGGTGCGTTGCCGGCCTTTGAAGAAAGAATAGGCTCTTTTCTTGAAGGTTCCTAAGTAGTATAGTATAGTAGTATATACATGCATACGCGCTCACGCCTGTAATCCCCGAAGGGATAGGCAGAGGTGTAACCAGTACACCCACATTTCGTCGAGCGTATCTCCGTCCCTTATGTGATAGGGGCGAACCTATCGCCATACCGGGCACAAATTCCAGACTCCGGGCTGATACTGAGCATTTCGTAATAGAAAAACCCAATACCACTTTACCCGACCCGGGGATCGAACCCGAGACCTCAGCGTTGGCCTCAATCGTAACGCGTACGCATTACAACTGCGCCACCGAGGCAGTAGTATAGTAGTATATATGTATATGGTATACATACACATACACATAGTCTTGACTCTACACTAGGTTAACCTCTCTCGTGGATATAGAAAAATAGATACGTGGGTTTAGAATAACTCTAACTTCTATCTGTGGAAATTTTTAAATGGACTTCTTATATTCATGTTAATGTACAAATGTATGCTAGCTGTACGTTTTCCGAATATATTAAAATAAAATAAACTATTTACAGAAGGTAGATGTCCAAACAATGCATCCTCACAATCGTAAGCTGTAAATTCGTGTGATGTGTTTACTTGCTACGTCACGCACACAAACGCAAAAGAAATGTCAACTAAAATGTATTTTCCTCAAAATTTAAACATTTGTAGATATATTGTATTGGTATTCCCGCCTCATAATTTTATTTAAAAAAACGGACATCCTGTTAAATATAGCATCGTGAGACAGAAATAAGCTCGGCGAAACTCAGTGGGTGTACGAGCACCTCTGCCTTCCCTTTCAAGGATACAGGCGTGAGCTTATGTAATATATTGTTGTAATGTACAATAAAGAGTGACGCGAACCGTAGAGAATGGTTGAAGTGATTAATTTCAGCAATGATCAGTAACCATTTTGAAATTAGATCAATATCAATATAAAGATAAATGATAATATCTCCAACTAAATTCCCACAGAACATAAAGATATTCATATCGTTTTAAATTATATAATAATCTATCGCAAAGCCGAGAGGGGTTACAAAAAGGAGCCGCCGTCCGACTGAGAGACGTCGGATCCAGCTCCAAATTAAACTTGGATTATTCGGAATTCCACGCGCCGTACCACTGATTACTTTGATGCATTATTTTACATTTCAGTTTTTGAGTATAATACTCGAGTAGGAGTTGAAAATGCTTTTAAATCATAGCAAAATTAATGTTTAATACTTGAAGGTAGGTAAAATCATCCAAGCCAAGAGGAAGGAGCCCGAAACGTTGGTCTGACCAGGTGTCAGAACAGCTGGAGAAACCAGTCAATGTCGCAATCCATCAAGCCGAAGACCGTAGCAAATGGAGAAAAACCATAGCTAGAATCCTTGCACGGAGTCACGATCCTCAATAATGAGGGAACGATATAGGAGAGAGAGAGAAGTTAAATCATCACAAAGTCATCTGGTGGTAAATGATTGCAACCATCGCTATACATACATAATTCCAGCGAAATCAAGCGCGCATTTTTTTATTAACTTTAGATGACGAGACGAGCAGGTCGCTCGACTGATGGTAAGCGTCACACCTGCCCATAAACAGAAGCACCACCACCCAGAACTTTGAATTAGAAAGCATGGCATTGGACTACATTCGTCACTCCAAGACATAAGATGTTAAATCTCAAAATGCCCAGTAATTTCACTTTAATGTCATTTTAATGGCTTTAATGTCCTTCAAACCGGAACACAACAGTGCTTACACACTGCTGCTTAGCGACAGAAATAGACAATACGGTGGTACCAACCCAGGTGGCCTCTCGCATACGAGGGACCTACCACCTTGATCAATTGATAAATATTAATTTATTATTTTGTGTAATTAAAAAACGACTAAGTACAAATATTAAACGAAAGTTGTAATCTTCAAGCTGATCAACAACGCTTAGAAAACTACCATTATTTCTATGTTTATTTTAAGACCTAATATTTTTTTTTTCATATAGTATAGGCCGGCAAACGAGCAAGTGGGCCACCTGATGGTAAGTGATCTCCACCGCCCATGTACGCCCACAATACTAAAATAATCATCATCATCAAATAATTACCGACCTTAAAGGAAAGGGATAAGTAAGGGATTAGGAAGGGGAGGGAAATTTGGGCCTCCGGATATCTCACTCACCGTACGAAACGCAGCAGCAAGCTGCTACTTTACGCTGGTTTTCTGTGAGACAGTGGTAACGACCCGGACGAGCCGGCCCATTCATGCTGTAGACAAAATTGCCTACAGCGTGGCTCTACCACTCAGCAAATGTGGAAATGCTAACAGTTCATATATCTGCAATGCCTATAATATACTCAAATGTAATGTATCCCGTAGTTCATGTTACAAAGGATAATCCAGACAAGGAACTCGCGTACAACGTAGCTAATTAATTTGTAATTGTTAATTAAATAAATACACCCAACAGTCACACACATAGTCCTGACCCCACACTAGGTTAAACCTGTATCGTGGGTATCAAGAACTACGAGGGACTTGCGGTCCCACAACACCCAGACCCGAGACAAATATTTGTGGATCAGTAATTGAAAAAACCAATAGCACTTTTACCCGACCCGGGGATGGAACCAGAGACCTCAGCGTCAGCCTCAGTCATAACGCGTACGCATTACAACTGCGCGGCCGAGGCAGTAAATTTGTAATTATATTTAAAAATTACAAAAAACATAAACTTCACTGTAAATAACAAGTCTTTTTAACTTTGGACAATCCTAAATGTCCAAATTGCACTCAGATCGCGATTATTGCAAACAAAATGTATATAAAAAACCAGATCCGTATTCCTGGAGCGCAATTTTCACAAGTGCTCCACAAACACGAAACTCTCATTTCACATCAGCGAGGTTACACTAGACTCAGATTAGATGGGTTACCTTTATAGCTTTACATAAATCTCATAAAATTATTTGCTAACGGATAAATAATAAATACACCCAACAGTCACACACATAGTCCTGACCCCACACTAGGTAAACCTGTATCGCGGGTATCAGGAACTACGACGGACTTGCGGTCCCTCAACACCCAGACCCGAGACCAATATTTGTGGTTCACACAAACATTTGTCCCGGTGTGGGAATCAAACCCACGGCCTCTCGCTTCGCAGCCGTCTACTCGCCCGCTGCGCCACGGAGCTGTCTGGTTTGACTGTTACTATATTTTTTATTATATTGAGCCTGGCGCGCCTTGTAGTGCTTCTTTATCTTTGAATGTAGGTAATTAGTTTTTTTTTGTTTTGAGTGGTAGAGCCACGCTGTAGACACTTTTGTCTTCTGCATGAATGGGCCGGCTCAACCGGGTCGTTACTATTGTCCTATAGAAAACCGACGTAAAGTAGCAGCTTGCTGCTGCGTTTCGTACGGTGAGTGAGATATCCTGAGGCCAAAATCCCCCTTCTTTTCCCAATCTCTTAATTATCCCTTTCCATTAAGGTCAGCAACGCGCCCATGATTTTTTGTTATTGTGGGCGTAAATGGGCGGTGGAGATCACATACCATCAGGTTGACCCACCTGCTCGTTTCTCTTCACCACTCATGTACGCTTACAGCATCAGAAGAGTCATGGGCGCGTTGCTGACCTTAATGGAAAGGGATAATTAAGAGATTGGGAAGAGGAGGGGGATTTGGGCCTCCGGATATTTCACTCACCGCACGAAACGAGGTAGCCAGCCGCTACTTCACGTCGGTTTTCTGTGAGACAATGGTAACGACCCGGGTGACCAGGACCATTCGTGCTGTAGGCAACACTGTCTACAGCATGGCTCTTCCACGCACTGCCTGGCATGACCCCGGATTAGTGCCAGAGTCCGCTTTCCTACTAAGACATTCCTACTATTATTTTATCAAATCAATTTCACGTATTTTCATTAAGCATAAACAACTTACTATGTCATTCAATCATTCCGAATGAAACAACACACTCAATAAACATTTCTCAATTACTCATTCGTTCCCAAATGAACGAATGTAAACTAAATGAACAGACATAGATAACAAACGCTGTGTACAACCGTTGTATTAAAGAGATCCCATTCAAGTGAGGGAGGGGTGTTGCGAGGGGGGGGGGGGGGTTAGGTGTTCAGTTAAATAATGTTTAGTAAATTACATTCGACTGGGTTGCCGGGACGCTGGAGAATGTATGTGCCAATATTTGACACAAGAGTTAATTAAATATAAACGCTGTGGTGCCTTTGGCTTATTCTTTGCGAGGTTGTCAGCCCTTTTGCCACTGCCTTGTGTGTATGTAACTCTTCTTTGTCTATTTCTGCCGCCAATTAACAGTATGTAAACACTGTTGTGTTCTGGTTTGAAGGACATTAAAGCCAATTAAATTATTGGGCATTGTGAGACTTAACATCTTACGTGACAAGCGCAGTAGAGTGCCACGCAGTGATTTATAAACCAAAGTTCTAAGTGGTGTTGCTTCTATTTATGAGAACGCGTGGTGCTTACCATCAGGCGAGCGACCTGCTCGTTCCGTCACTCAAACTGGTAAAAAAACGTTGCAACTCTGTCTACCCATTTGGTGATAAAGACATGAGTTTGTGTATGTATGTATGCATATAGTGCTTATAATCAGACGAGCAATTTGCTCTTCTCCTTATGCGCGATAAAGAAAAGATAATATACCTACATTACTTAAATTCTGTTAATATAAGGAAGCATCCACCGCATCACATGTCAGCTTCCCAAAACATTTCCTGTACTAAATATTTACGTCAAAAGTGTTAATTAATTTGGCGCTAACGGCTCTACAAGTAACAACAAATTAAACCAACCCTAACAACTCATGTTGATGCGATGCGTCTTTGAAGAGTTTCGAGGGTTGGGCTTTAGTATTAAACATTAACTGCCACACTCAGAGAACATAATGAACATTAATTATCAATTATTATTTCTTAAAATTCTATTATATCTCAGAGAATATCAATCAAGGGGCCTCTCGCATACGAGGGACCTTTCACCTTGTATGCAACTAGTGCAACACACACGTTTGACCGAGCTTATTTCAGTCCTATGATGTCACAGGGAGATGTGATGTTAATGTGATATGTAGGGCAATTTCACAAGGTTTATAGATCGTCTGGGTTGGTACCATCGTTTTGACTATTTCTGCCACCAAACAGCAGTGTGTAAGCATTGTCTTTCGGTTTGAAGGACATTGAAGCCAGTGAAATTGCCGGGTGACGAGCGCAGTCTAATGCCATGCAGTGCTTTGTAATTCAAAGTTTTGTGTGATGTTGCTCTGTTTATGGGCAGGCGTTGCACTAACCATCAGGCGAGCGACCTACTAGTTCCGTCACACAAGCTAATAAAAAAAGAGTAGTAAATACTACACAGTACTACAAATAACTAGAATTAATAACAAACTCCCTTCTTTATTCCTTTCCAGAAGACTTGCTCAAAGCTAGATTGATCAAGCACTTTATTACAAGCAAAAGACGTCAAGGTGGTCGTAAAGGTGGAATGAGCACTACTGTAACGCGTTCCAACCGGTGTTATAATCCTAAATCTATTGTTATCTGCTTAACCTGTGATGGCAGGCGTGATAATGTTTAGTACAACCGTAAATTTCACTCTAGAGGGCGCGGATTCCACACTTATTAACCTTCGAATGACGTAGAGTTATATACGCATAGAAAGGTAAAGTTCTTGGCTTGGTTTTTTTATAGCATAGGCCGGCAAATGAGTTAATGTTCGGCAGTTTCATGGACGCGTTGCCGATCTTAAATAATTATCAAATTGGTTAGGAGAAGGGGATTTGTGTTTCTAAATATCTCCGAATATTTGTTTGAGGTTTTGGTTGTTTAAGTAAAAACATTGAAACTATTTGTGAAAATAAATTATTTTGTGTGGTAGATCCACGTTGTAACTATTTTGTCTACTGCACGAATGAACCGTCTCGGCCGGGTCGTTACTATCGTCTCACAGAAAATCGACGTAAAGTAGCGGCCAGCTGCTGTTTTTCATACGGTAAGATATATCCGAAGGCCCAAATCCCCTCCCCTTCCCAATCCCTTAATTATCTCTTTCCCTTAAGGTCGGCAATGCACCCATGACTCTTCTAATATTGTGGGCGTACAAAAGCAGTGGAGATCACTCACCATCAAGTAAACCACTTCCTCGATGGCCGGTCTATGCTATAAAAATAAACTACGTGAAATGATTCCAGAAAATAAACAGAATAAGATAATTAATATTTAACAGATTTAAAATAGCGATACCAATATTATAAAATGCGAAAGTGTGTTTATGGTTTATTGCTTTGCCCTTATTTGAAGCATAAACAGAGCAACTAAACTAAGTGCTTTTTAATAGAAGTAGCATATGCATATGAATCTGCCATAAAATACGGCTCTACTTACTTACACATGCAAAGGTAAAATCACACGTAATACTCATTGGCGCATCAAAATTTTTGATCGTTCAAAATCAACTTTATTTCATTAAAGTTAATGTCTAAATATTAAATTTCTAGATCGATATACGACGTTCTGCACCGCGCAAAAAATTAGATTAAGTATTAGTGTCAAGTGTTAACTAGAGATTATTATGCACAGATTTTTGGTGGGGTCACTTTTTTGCTTGAGTTACGTTTCCTGTCATCTTATTTCGATGAATATAATAATATGGACCAGAGAGTGACATAGGTTATTTTTATCCCAGAAATATAAAGAATAAGATTTAGAAGCGAACAAAGCCGCAAGTAAAGTTAAATATAACATAGCCGGTCTCATAGAATCAGAGCGCTGCTTCGCAAAGGTGTAAATTATACAGGAGGCACCAGTTTTCATTAAATGCTTTAATAAAACTCAGTGAGCGTTGCATGGGCATTTTTACACAGGAGTCAAATGTTTGGTAAATTAACTGGCAGAGGTGAAGCTGAATTTTTAGCCAAATAAAGCTTAGATTAAAGGAATAAAGAATTTTTGTCGGGTTTATTAGGTGTGGCAATTTAGTCTTGAGGTCTGGTTACTGTTACGTTTTCTTTCGAATTACAAGCGGCCGTAATGGTTCGAAGAATCCAGTGGAAATTCCTTGGTCTGCTTTTTTTCGGCTTGTTCATAAATATTTTGATATTCTTACCTTGGCTTCATTTATAAATAAAATTTATGAGGTTTCTGACCAACTTATTTATTTATTCAACTTGCAAGACGATCCTAAATCGAGATTTACTAAAATTTTCATACGATTTGACGTTTCTTAACCTGGTTTAGTCGGTCAAATCCGATTTAGGATCGTCGTGCGAGTGGGCCTTAATGTACCTTCCTCGCTGGTTTAATGCGGAGACTTTCAAAATCTTTTTTACTTGCATGAATGATCAGATGAGCAGGTTGCTCGCCCGATCGACAAGCTTGCCCATAAACAGAAGCAACATATAACTTTAAATTACATAGCACTGCATGGCACTGGACTGGGCTCGTCACCCCGAGACATAGCATGTTAAATCTTTCAATGCTTAGTAAATTCACTGACTTCAATGTCCATCAAACCGAAACACAATAGTTATTACACACTGCTTCTTGCAGCGCATTACAACATTAGTTAAATTTAGTCACATTTGTAAGCGCCTTCATTTATATTAAGGCAACAAGTGACATCGATGTGCTAAGTAACGTTAACAGGCGCTCTTTTTGTTAATTTAGCCCTGTCATACTTTTATTAAATGGGCTTTATGCATTCATAGGTGGACGTTACAGTTTGATTTTAAATATTTTCTGATACAATCCTTGAAAATTAAGGTCAAAATTATACACTGGTGCTTGGCGGCAAAAATATACAAAGCGGTGGTACTAACCCAGACGGCCTTACACCATGAGCGACCACTAGGTGGTAGTAGTACCTAGTATTTTTCTTCACAATGCTATAAAAAACTATATTCATAATAAAAAAAAGACTTCTAATTTCTAAATGGCTAAAGAATCTCGATTAAACTAACTTTAAAAAAACAGTATTCAAATGGGTCCACATATATACTGACAGACTGGCAGAAAGACAGACAAAGGGGTCAAATTTATATCCAGATTATGGCAGGGGGTTAAAAATAAATTGTACTAGTGGTAAAATAAATAGTATAACATTTCAAACGACAGTAGAATGATGTATGGAGTTCCATGTCCAACACAGCAGTCGATCCTTCATTTGTCAAGTTAAGAGAGACCAAATACGACAGGAAATTTTCGGCGGGAAATTGGCGATTTCTTTCGGGATCACATGTCTGATGAGATAAAATGCAACGATGTTTATTCGTATTTAAGTTCACTCCTGTATCTTTTTTTTATATAGTATAGGCCGGCAAATGAGCAAGTGGGTCACCTGATGGTAAGTGATCTCCACCGCCCATGTGCACCCAGAATACTAAAATAATCATGGGCGCGTTGCCGACCTTAAGGGAAAGAGATAAATTAGGGATTGGGAAGGGGAGGGGAATTTGGGCTTTCGGATATCTCACTCACCGAAGGAAACGCAGCAGCAAGCTGCTACTTTACGCCGGTTTTCTGTGAGACAGTGGTAACGACCCGAACGAACCGGCCCCTTCTAGACAGAACTGTCTACAGCGTGGCTCTACCACTCAAAAAATCTCCGAAGGGATAGGTAGAGGTGCTTTTAAGAAGTGCGTAATATCATAATACATTACTCAAAGAGTATTATATACTACTGCCTCGGTGGCGCAGTAGTAATGCGTACATGGTACAACTGCTGAGCTGAGGTCTCGGGTTCGATTCCCATTTATGCCCGCTATGACGATATGCTCGCCCCCTATCACAACATAGGATGGAAATAAGCTCGGCGAAATGTATATGTACTTGTTTGTCTGCCTATCCCTTCGGGGAGTACAGGCGTGAGTGCGTATTTATGTACAAACATACATACGCAGCCACGCCTGTACTCCCTACTATAGTCCCGTAGTATACTAGATACGGGACTATACGCATTATCTTTCAAAAGAACATGATCTTTAAAAACTCCCGTGTCAATAAGAAAAACGCCTGTAACTTTTAAACGGCTGAACATATTTTCTCCAAACATCGCTAGGGACGATTTCGATTAAATAACCTTTCAGACAAAAAACCGTTTTCAAATCGTTAATTTGTTTAGGCGCTACGGCTCCACACACACACATAACAAAAAGGTGAAACTTCTATCACCCCTCTACTTTGTCAGGAGTTAATAATATCAATAGATTTGATTAAAATCGCCTCGGTGGCGCAGTTGTAATGCGTACGCGTTACGATTGAGGCTAACGCTGAGGTCTCGGGTTCGATCCCCGGGTCGGGTAAAGTGGTATTGGGTTTTTCTATTACGAAATGCTCAGTATCAGCCCGGAGTCTGGAATTTGTGCCCGGTATGGCGATAGGCTCGCCCCTTATCACATTGTGGGACGGAGATACGCTCGGCGAAATGTGGGTGTACTGGTTACACCTCTGCCTACCCCTTCGGGGATTACAGGTGTGAGTGCGTATGTATGTATATTTATTTGATTCAAAAATGGTTTGCTTTTCCACCAAAGGGGTTGTCGTCAGGCGGGCGGCCGGTCGTAAAAACTACAAGCCAACATTCTGTAACATGTGTTAAAGCATGTTGCGCCGATCCCACCGCGAGTGAGATAAGGACAGATGGAAGAAGAGATTTGATAAAATAAGTTCTCGCCATATTTATACAAGCATTCAAGCATCGAAAGAAGATAACTAGAACGATAACTCTCATATGAATCTGCCAAAAATACGGCTCCACTTATACACGCAACAAAAATTAGAGAACGTTCAAAATCAACTTTATTTCATAAAAGTTAATGTCTAAATATTATATTTCTAAATCGAGATACGACGTTCTGCACCGCGCAAAAAATTAGACGTATTAAGTGTCAAATTAGAGATCATGAATCAATTTTTATGAATTGATGAATGAACGAGCTTCTTTTATAGCCCCGCCCCCTTGCACAGAGTTTTGATAGGGTTATTTTTTTGCCTGCGTTACGTTTCTTGTCATCTTATATCGATGCCTTCAAGTTTACATCAACACGACAAAAGTCATCCGTAAGAAATAACAGAAACGGAAAATAGCAAAAACATTTGAAACACAAAAACCTATTTTTCTTTTATCCCAGACAACTTTCAATCAAAAACTATGGTAGCTGCATATGTAGTGATCACAATGCGGCTCTTATATCTCGCGGCTTTGATATCTGAGTCCGCTCTTTGCGATAAGAAATGAAAGGTTCGCTTCTGTGGAGCTTCCATGTTTTCTTGTCCAGCTGACACACTGTTTTTGCCACTGACGAGCTACAGCACGACGAAATATAAATTATGCGCTTCGATAATGTTCAGTTTTTACGAATATACAATTAATGCCGTCTGTCAGTCACTCGTTAGATAACACCCCCGACGTCAATCAGAAAAACGTCTGTAACCTTTAAACAGCTAATCTGATTGTTTTCAAATATAGTTAAGATCCATCTCGATTAAACGAGCTTTCAACACAGCCTCCGTGGCGCAGCGGGCGAGTTGCCGGTTGCGAAGCGTGAGGCCGTGGGTTCGATTCTCGCACCTATACAAATGTCTGTCTGATCCACAAATTGTTTTGGGTCTGAATGTTGTGGGATCGCAAGTCCCTCGTAGTTCCTGATACCCATGATATAGGTTAACCTAGTGTGGGCAGTGGGGTCAGGACTATGTGGGTGTATTTATTTATTTAAGCAATAAGTATGAAAATGATGCTGCGGACACCCATATATATATATATATATATATATGTGGGTAGATCAAACTTATAACACTACTCTTTTTTCGGGAATTAACAATAAATAAATAATAACTCAAAAACCTTTAACCATAGCATTGAAAAGTTAAACACAACAGTTTGGATTGCACCATCAGTCTGTAATTGTTAAAGTTATTGCGACAAGCAATGGTTCACGTTATATAAACGAGACTATCCCGACCAAACTCCAGCCTCTGTAACTCCTGTAAGCCAGGATCGACAGGTATCACATATACCCGACCCGGGGATCTAAGCCGAGACCTCAGCACAGAAGTCGTAACGCGTACGCATTACAACTGCGCCGCCAAGGTAGTCAGTTTCAGCTTTTGTTATCAGTACTATAAAAATTTCAAAACTGTAGACGTCGTTAACCATTGCTAGTTACAGTAACTTTAACCGACGGTTGGTGCAACCCACATTCAAACTTCAAGTAGACAAAAGCTATAAACGCGTTCCAACCCACGTAAAATTAATTAAACCGTTGATTTAGTAACGCGGTCGGGACATTACTAAATACGTAAAACCGAATGCTTTAGTTATTTGTCTATAGTGTTTATGTTGGATAACTCGCTCAAGTACTTTATTAAATTGAAACTTCGCGGCACAATGGTCGTTGTAAAATATTTTACGCTGAATCGTTTTAATATCTCCTCGAAATTCTTATGAATGTGAATATTAAAGTGTTTTTCGCTGTATTTTGTTTTATTTTGCGTTTTAAAAATATATTGAGAATTGAATATAAGTGAGTAGTAAGTAATTGAAATATTCATTGATTAAGTGTGTAGCAGATGTCATAACAAATAATAAAAATAAAACAAAAAACTAAAAATTAAAGAGCATAGTTATGCGAAACCCTCAGTGCACGAATCTGATATGGTCGTTTATAACATGAGTCAAATTGCAAACTCTAACCAACTCAAGATTTTCCAATAAAAAAATAAAATATATCTAATATCGATATTTTAATATGATAGAACGGCAACCGAGCAAGGCCATTTGCTTGTAAGTGATCTCCACCGACAACATGTATACCCAATATCTCACAAGGAATCATGAACGCGTTGCCGATTTTAAAGGACAATGACTTTAATGTATACAACAGACAAGCTGCGCGGTACATAGGAATTGTATCACTAAGTTGCGGTCAATTGACCGTAACTTAATATTACCATCTCCCTTACTCTCAACTAGAACCTCTATCGCGCTCTTTGTTTGTGAGCTGTCAAAGTCCCGCGTTATGTGACGCAAGTTTACTACTAAACAGCACGTCTAGTAGTATACATTTAAGTCTTTGTGTAAAATAACAGTTTGCTGTTACGTTCGTAAGAGGAGTGAGATATTCCAAGATCCAACACCCCTTCCCATGTTATGTGACGCAAGTTTACTTCTAAACAGCCCGTCTAGAAGTATACACTATTGTCTTTGGGAAAGTAATATTTAGAGAAAATTAGAATTAGAAAAGGGAAGGGGGAGTTGGGCCTCCGGATATAAATTGTTATAGTATATTCTTTAGATTCCGCCAATGCTGTGGGACCGCAAGTGCCCCGTAGTTCCTGACGCCCACGATACAGGTTTACTTAGTGTGGGGTCAAGACTATGTGTGTGACTGTTGGGTATATTTTATTTTGTTTATACTAGGGGCGTTGCCCATGTTTTTCCACAAAACATAAAATAAAAAAAAACTTAAAGTCCGACGAATATGAGACATATCTTACTTTCTTCCCCACATTATTCTGCATCGATTGGTATCGCTCTCGACCCCATACCCCCAGCGGTTTCGGAGGAGATAGCGTGACAAGCTTTTGGCAGCGGTGGCGGCGGCGCCAGTTACTTTTTCTTTAGAATAGAGAGAAACTCTACCGCCAGTTCTAAAGTCTGTTTCGATATAGAAGAACAGACAAGACACTCTACAGGTACTCTTTTTAATATTAGTTCAACAGTTATTATAAAGAGCATAAAGGCTTTTTTATGAGAGAGGGGGCAAACGGCAAGAGGTACACCTGATGGTAAGAATATTACAATAGGGTAGTTTCCTATATTGAATTTTATACATTATTTTACAAGCAACAGAAAATGATACGCAAAAGAAACCCTTTTATTAAAACACAATCAAAATTGGTTCAGAAATGTGCCCGCAGTTATGACTTTAAATGTTGGTATGAGTAAAAGTGGGTGCGTAGTAGGGATATCTCACTATCTAGCTTGCATGCGTGCACCATAATTAAAATTTTACACAGTCACGTCAAAGCTTGCGTCGTCTGTCATTTGACAATTACCCCTTCTACAGGATTTGAATGGCTTCTAACTTATTTATTTTTGGTCCGATTTATAAAATTCTCTCTGAAATAGATTATATGTAACGTATCTTATTGATTTAAATAATTAAAAAAATCTAGTCAGCTAGCCTATTGAAATAATGCAATATCGTCATCCGTTCTGAATGTCCGTGTGTCCGCGTGTCAGATGAGATCCATTAACTTTATTTGCCGACATCGAAGCCGAAACTGAAAGAGGTCAGATATATCGCCGATTGGAATGACGTATTGTTACCAGATTTCGTTCGGTAACATTTACTGTATTAACCACAATCTCTGTTGATTCGTCCAGATGGCTTTTTATTACGAGTTCTATTCGTATGATGATAATGTTTGTATTTTTTATTACTTTTCTGTGATTTTGAGATATATTTTGTAGTGTCTATTTATGTTGTGCTGCAGGCATTTTGTTCTCTTAAGTTCGCTTTGGCAAAGGCCCCAGCTGTGGGGGAGTAAGGCAAACTAAGAAGAACATTTCATTGTCTTTCTTGTTTTTTATTTATGGCTTCGCATTATGATGCTTTTCGCCAATGACAAATACTTATACCTATTATGTTTTCAAGTTTTCACAAGAACGATTAAACACCAGAAGGCCAATTCTCGTAATTTTAACCAATAATCAACGTCAAATGCATTAGCAGTAGCATTATACCGTTTTGGCTTCAGTCAACTTTTATTCTACATTCAATCTCATTACGATCTATGTTCACATTGAGGTTAATTATTGGTTTAAGAGAATGCGATTTTCAACTTTCTTGACGCTGAGACTAGATCGGAATGATATTTTGAACATTTAAAATAACGAGAATTGGCCACGAGGTGTCAAGGCTTTCAAGGTCTTTTTGGAGTTTTGGTGTGAATTCCTTACAGTTCGATGCTTCATAGACGATTTTTACCAACCGGATCGAACGAACAAAGTAGATCCACCCGCCGCGCCACGGACAAAAACCTCAAAATTCATTTATTTTAATGTTTCCATACACTGTTCATCACCATTAATGTTTATTGCACAACCTCACACCACTTTTATACAATAAATGGTTTAAAATTGCTTAGGAAATAAATAAAATATGCTGTCGACCGCACCGTCAGAATTCCCGCCAAAACTCCCGTTTCATCGTCAAACGTCAAAATGTAATCTAAAGTGGGATCTACGTTTAAATCGTTTTGTTTTTATTTTATTTTTTTGTTAATTTATTCATGTACATGGATGGCTGGCATGGATGGATGGATACAAGTCCTTCAGACGCATACATTTTGTTTTCTCAAGAACGATGAAACGGGAGTGTGACCAATTTCAAGGTCTTGTTGGAGTTTTGTTGTTAATTCCTTTTAGTTCAATGCTTCTTATATGACTTTCTTCAAGCGGATCGAACGCACAAGGTCGATCGATACCCTTGGTAAAAAATCACCTAAATTCACTTATTTCAATGTCTCCATACACTATTCATCAGCGTTAATGATTATTGCACAAAACCACACCACTTTTATACAACAAACACAACTTTAAACCAGTTTAGGAAATAATTAAAACAAGAGAGCCACCGCACTGTCAAAATTCCCGCCAAAACTCTTAAATCGGTTTAAAATTGATTGTGTTGCCAACAATAATTAAACATGATTGCCGCATAATTAATTCGTTTTGTTACATTTGTTTCGGTTGTAAACATTCGATAGATTCGATCGATTTATCAAGTTTGTAAATGATGTATATAAATAATGTTTATTTGATATGTCATGATTAATTAATCTTCGACAAAATTGGTAGGAGTTGTAAGGCCACCGTAGGCCAAAATTATTACTGGAGACCCATATCGACTTCCCCTTCTTAGTATCTCAATTTTCCCTTTCCTTTAAGGTTGACAACGGGTCCATGATTCTTTTGGTACCATCTTGTTACCATCAGTTCTTACTCCTTTGCTTGTCTATGATATCAAATAGAATCACAAGAGGTCACATAACCTCTTGTTACAAGTTTGTTTGCCTGTCTACCTGTCTATGGCATCGTAGCACCTAAACACATAGCCGATTTGATAGTTTCAAATTCTTAATTAGAATGAGGTAACAATAACAATAGCATCCCTGTATTACACATGCCCCACTGCTAAGAACGGGCGTCCTTTACTGAGAGGGGTTATTCCACTACGCTGGTCTAATGCGGGTTGCCAGACTTTACATACCTTAAAATTTTTAATGAAGATACTCAAGTATGCAGCTTTCTTCAAAAAATGCTTGCTTTTAGGGCTGTTTTAGAACCTGCGATATTTCGGCAATACGTATCACTCCCACTGAACTATTTGGCATGGCACGCATTATCATGAAGTACCTCACGCTGGGGTCCTAGCCAGCGGTGGCTTGGATATCTACATTTACACCACATTGCGCTACCAAATATTCTAATTTCTGGAAATTGCAGTGTAGCTCAGAACATTAATGTCTTCTTTGTTTCTAGTATAGTTGCCATCAAAGACAATTCACAGAATCATTAAAATTAATTTAGCTCCAGTCGTATGAATGATATCAAATGTTCCTCAGGGCGAGGCTTCGTCTACGTAAAGCTAGACAGTTATTCAGTGCGAGCGCAAACTATGCATCAATTTGTTCCTCAAACAGTTTCAAGCTATAATGGTTTGATGGGAACAGTAGGTAAAGTTGGCAAGATTTGTGTAGATGTCGGTTAAGTTGATGGAATATTGTAAATGAATAATGGCAAGTTTCGGTATTATCGGACACATACATACATACGCACTCTGTAACCCCCGAAGAGGTAGGAAGAGTTGCAACCAATACACCTATGTTTTGCTAAGTTTATTTCCTTACCATTGGTGTGGTAGGGAACGAGTCTATCGCCATATCATGCACAATTCCAGACTCCGAGCCAATACATGATTTCGCGCTAGAAAACCCAGTATCACTTTTACCTGACCCGGGAATCGAACCCAAGACCTCAGCAGAGTAGTCGTACCGAGTACGCATTACAGCTGCGCCGCCGAGGCAGTCTTAGTCACGTTTTACGAAATACTATTGTTTTATCAGATTTTATAAATTTCTTAATTCATCTGTATATATTATTTATGTATGTTCACGCATATATTCACCAAATGTAAATCAATTTTGCTCATTATTTTTGTATTCGATAGGGTTTTCTCCGATAGTGGGCTCATACAAATTTGGTTAAAATCTTCAAAAGAATTAAAACTTCTCAATGGACAACAGCCAATATACCGTGATTCGGGTTTTTAATTCTGTTTTAGAAGTTTTACCTTATAATTCAGATATTCTATCCCTAATGGGGTGAAAATGGGCGGCAAATCTATTATGGAAATTATTGATTGATTTAACTTGATTTTATGAATAATGTTTTCTTTCTACCTGGCGTTATCCCGGCTAGCGCCAGGATCCGTCTTCCTATTAAGACGCCTCCACTTTGCCCGATCTTGAGCATCCTCAGTAGTGACACAACCACCGAGATAAATGTGTGCGTGATCTACAAATATTAGTGTTCGGTCTGGGTGTTGTGGGACCGCAAGTAGCCTCGTAGTTTCTGATACCCACGATACAGAGGGCCTAGTACAAGATTTAATAGTTTCGTAAAACTATGAAAGTTTTCGTTTTCTCTCCATACGTCGAGTATCAGTAGCCACTAGTGAGAACTATGATGAATTAAAATTAATAATATGGTTAATTTTATTATATATTAGTCGAATATTAAATTAGTTTTCAAGCGATTCTTTCCTTTATTACCGTATGAATTACTAGTGTGAAACTTCGACGGTAGTAATTTTATACGAATTCGAAAACTGTGAACGTATTTGTAACTCGTACTAGGCCTACAGGTTAGTATGGGGTCAGGACTATCTGTGTGACTGTTGGATGTATTTATTTATTTATAAGAAAAGTACTTTTTATCCCAAAAAAACTCAGGCGGATGAAGCCGCGAGCAAAATATATATTAAAGTATGTCAAACCAGCACAAAAAGCAGGTCAATAATCGATTTCAACATTTGAACACCGCAGGTGGCAACGTCAATATTTGAGTGTACGGATATTTCTGGCGCCATGCCGCCTGATTTTAATAATGCATCGCGAGGGGAAGCCTTCACGTTACAATTTTCTTACACGAATGTAAAGGCGTATTTTTTAATATTTATGGCTTCGCATTATGATGCATTTCGCCAATGACAAGTATATTGCATTTACAGTCTTCACAATGTAATGCAACACCGGGTGTGGTTGCTTTCAAGGTCTTGTTGGAGGTTTGGTGTGAATAATTCCTTTCAGTACGATACGATTTTTCCCAACTAGATCAAACGAAAAAAGTCGATCAACTCACCGGGCCCGGACAAAAACCCTTATTTCTTATTACCCTTATTCACTTATTTAAATGTTCCTATACACTGTTCATCACTATTGATGTTTTTTTTATAGCATAGGCCGGCAAACGAGCGGGTCACCTGATGGTAAGTGATCTCTGGCGCCCATGTACGCCCACAATACGAAAAGAATTATGGGTGCTTTGCGACCTTAAAGGAATGGGATAATTAAGGGATTGGGAAGGGGAGGGGTCTGAAAACTGTATCCTTATCATTCGTTGTATCGGTACACGGTGCTGATACAAAATACAAAATATTTTATTTGGCACCAACTTAATCTATTAACAGCTTGCTGGGTTTGGTGTCTCCTTTTAAGTATGAGATACCTGTGTTAGGAGACACTGCTCTTCCATATCCAATTTAATACATTAAACAGACCAAGGTAGGTAAGTAACCAGGTATATGGTTAACGTTTACTATTATTATAATTTTAGTTTAGTTTAGCGTGTACATGTGTGTGTGTGTGTGTGTGTGTGTGTGTGTGTGTGTGTGTGTGTGTGTGTGTGTGTGTGTGTGTGTGTGTGTGTGTGTGTGTGTGTGTGTGTGTGTGTGTGTGTGTGTGTGTGTGTGTGTGTGTGTGTGTGTGTGTGTGTGTGTGTGTGTGTGTGTGTGTGAGTGTGCGTGTGTGGGTATGTGTGTGTGCGGGTGTGTGTTTGCGTGTTTATATATAAATAAAATAATAATAAAAAAATAAAAAATAAACTCATATATTCTAATTTTGTAAAAGCAATTCAATATCATCGTAACTTTTTGTATGCAGCCATTCAATTAGTTTACTTTTGCAGTTATAATGTGTAAGGGGATATATGTTCAAATGTTTGTTTACTGAATTGTACAAATTACCCGATAGAATATTATATTGTCGCTTTGCAAATGTAGTATTTACAGCAGCGACTGAGACCACCGTAAATTTTCTTCGTTTGTTATACATATTAGGGTCATAAGTGAGTGATTTATGTTGTTTTAAGATTGCTTGTAAAACATATAGTTTTCTCACCGTTAGAGTTTTGCCCATGGAATATAGCTCTGCAGTAGGAAATCTATACGGTTTAAAGTACATAACTTTTAGCATTGATCTTTGCGATCTCTCCAGCTCTAAAAATTTGGTTTTAGTCGCACCGCCCCATACCGGTATGCAGTAGAGAAGTATAGATTGTACTAGAGATACGTAAATTTGATTTAATAAGTTTCTGTCAGCAATGTACCTCAATGTTTTAAAGGTCCAAATAAGCTTTCTAATTCTAGTCATCATTAATTCTATATGAACATGCCAAGATAGTCGTTGGTCAATCATTATACCTAAATATTTTGTATTGTTTACTTTGTTAATTATATCACAGGAGCAGTTAAAATTTGAGACATTACTACATTTATGAATTTTTATCTGAAAGTCTGACCCCGGTTGAGTGTGGTCATAAATTGTAAAACAAATGTAGTTGGATTTGGCGGCATTTAGCGACAGAAGATTTTCATTTAGCCAACATGCAATTCTAGAGAGACCTATTTGTGCGTTTTGTCGTACCTCATCCCATGTGTCACCTGTAAAAACAGCTGCAGTATCATCAGCATACGAAAATAATTTGCCATGAGCTAAGTCCATATTGCAGAGGTTATTTAAATAAACTAAAAATAGCGTGGGGCCCAATACGCTACCTTGAGGGACTCCAAAGGATAAATTAGCTTCATCACTGATATAATTTCCTATTTTTACTTTTTGGCTTCGATTTTGTAAATAGTCTTGAAACAGTGATAATGGAATTCCTCTTATGCCAATATTTTCAAGACTACGCACAAGGATGGGTACAGAGACGGTGTCGAAGGCTTTTCTCAAGTCTAAGAAAACAGCTACACATTTTTTATGTTTATCTAAGTTATTTACAATTACCGAAGTTATATCCAACACAGCATTTTCAGTTGATAACCCTTGCCTAAATCCGTATTGTGATTTTGACAATAGATTAAAGTCGTTTAAGTAAGTAACAAGTCGTTTGTTAACTAAATAAATTCGTATCTAATTGTGGTACCTAGGGTTTTTCCTTACCATCTCGGTTTTATATCTCCATTACACCTTTGATATTCGGATAAATACCGATTCGATACCCGTCCACACAATCACGTGGTCATGATAATCGCCAGCAATAAGAATACAGTGAGTCCAGCAACCGATAGGTACATAATATGTCGACCCGGCTTCATATTCTGGACGTGTATAATAACAAGTATCCAGCGTCGCGTCGTGCTAAAATATTCAACTGAATTCAAATATCTGCAGACTCAGCGAGTGTGAATAATACGTTCCTACATAACCGTGTTACATCTATGCTGTTGGCCGCAGAAGAATTCTCAATATCTTAAATAAAGTCGCCTTAAAGTTTACTCTGTGAAGCGTGAAGCCTGATTCCCTGAATTGAAAATATTTAGTTTGATTTTACCTTATTGGTCGAAACAAATTTTTCAGTTCGAACTTTTTGATTTGGTTGGTTAGTTCTAGCAAAAGGTTATTTTTGTTAATGTTTTTGGATTCGCATGGAAATTATTGAAATTCTATGAAGAGCAATTTTATTATGGAAGATAGAGCAACGGAGTAAGCGAGTAAGCTTATGGTGAGTATCAACGCCTCCCAAAATACTAGAAGAATCGTCAGGCGGTGCCAGGTTTACAAAAATAATAGGCTCATTTATAGAAGGTTCTTAAGTTGTTTTGGTCTGGAAATATGGCAAGATGACAATAGGGTAGTTTTCTATGTTGAAATTTATACATTATTGTATACGCAGCAGGAAATAATACGAAAAAGAAACCCTTTTCTTAAAACACAATCCAAATGAATCAAAAAATGGGCCTGTAATAATAATCTTAAATATTGGTATAAGCAAAAGTGGACGCGTAGTGGGGACATCTTACTATCTCTCTCGGACGCGTGCATCGTAATGGAAATTTTACACGGTGACGTCAAGATTTGCGTCGTTTGTCATTTGACAAGTACCCCTTCAATCAGATTACGTTACCAAAAACCTATTGCAAAAAGAATTTTATAAATCCATCCAAAAATAAATAACTTAGAAGCCATTCAAATCCTGTAGAAGGGGTAATTGTCAAATGACAGACGATGCAACCTTTGACGTCACTGTGTAAAATGTTCATTATAGTGCACGCGTGCAAGCGAGATAGTGAGATATCCCTACTACGCACCCACTTTTCCTCATACCAACATTTAAAGTCATAACTGCGGGCACATTTCTGAACCAATTTTGATTGTGTTTTAATAAAAGGGTTTCTTTTGCGAATCATTTTCTGTTGCTTATAAAATAATGTATAAAATTCAATACAGGAAACTACCCTATTGTCGGCAGGTATCTTCAAAAAGTTAGAAGGCCTTATAGTACCTAATAACGACATAATTTTTTTCATATAGATAATATATTAGGGGTAGGCAGAGGTGTAACCAGTACACCCGCATTTCGTCGAGCGTATCTTAATTTTTTTTTATCGCCATATCGTGCACAATTCTAGACTCCAGGTTGGTACTAAGCATTACATGATAGAAAAACCCAATATCACTTTACCCGACCCGGGAATCGAACCCGAGACCTCAGCGTTAGGCTTAGTCGTAACGCATACGCATTACAACTGCGCCATCGAGGCAGTCAAGATATAATATGTATGCCCATAGGGTAGGCATAGTTGTCTTACGGTATTACGCATTACCCATGCAAGTACGGCAAACAACGAATTGAATCCAGGACCTCATCAGAAGAAAAACGATGTCCATACTAACGGAGCGAATTTCATGTTGGCAGTAGTAATAATAAAAGATAATAATAAAGGTTTTCTCGCAAAGGACGGGAAATGGAATAAACTCGTGAATAAAAGAAATCATGTAACAATGCCCGACTCTGAAGTGGTGTGATGTGTAGAGGACGAGAGATAAGGACGTTTCCTACTTTACTGTGAGGTGGGTTACAAAAGGTAATAAACACAATTTATTAATTATATATTAATAAAATACGTTTTTTTTTAATAGCTTGAGTGACGAAACGAGCAGGTCGCTCACCTGGTGGAGGACGTATGGCGTATGGTGACGCTTTGTCTATATTTGCCGCCAAGCCGTAGCACTGTTATGTTTCGGTTTGGAGGACATTGAAACTGGTGAAATTACTGGGAATTATGAGACTTAATACCTTATGTCTCGGGGTGACGAGCGCAGTCCACTGTCATGCTGTGCTTTGTAATATTGTTCTGTGTGGTGTTGCTTCTTTATGGGAAGGCGTTACGCTTACTATCAGGCGAGTGGTCTGCTTGTTTTGTCATTCAATGTAGGTACTATTACCTACATTGCCTATGACTATTCATAGGCCCGCCCGAGGCAGAAGCCTGGCTACTTCTGGTACCTAGGTAGTATATTATTATTATTATAGATTTTTGAGATTGTTTTATTTTTGCAAACCGTATTTTTTGTATAGTCTTAATATTAATTTTAAGTTAGTTGTATATTAATTATATTGTGAACTGCATTATGTTTGTTGCATGTCTTATGATGACAATAAACTTTTCTTTCTTTCTTTTCTTTCTAATATAAAAAATTATTACGTACTACGTACGTAGTACGAGATTTATGTTATGGAAATATTTCTTTTCCAATTACTTTTGTCCAATTATTAGAGTGAAACAGAGCCGAGACGCGTCATGCAAGAACAGAACAATCAGATCATTTGCATTTACAGCTCCACTCCGAGCAGATTCAGTGGAGGCAGTGATAGTGGAGTGCAGAAAAGTTGTTTGAAAAGTGATATAATCTTATAGCGCACCGATCACGAGATGTGCAAGAATAGAGCATTCACTTCGTTGAAAATCCATAAATCCCCCTCACCATTTTTTTGGATATTAATATTCAAACTTCAACGGCGTCCATACAAAAACTCTTTTATTATATTAAAATCAGTATTAACCAGAAGATAGATTAAAGGAAATAAGTACCACAAACATACCTTCAGCTGAATCCGCTAATACAATGACGAAGAGCGCCACTAGCGCTGTGCCCCACGGAGCTAATCTCATCTGAAACAAAATAAATATGTTAAAGAACGTTATATGGTAAAAAGAGTCAGCTGTCTGAGTCAGAGTCTTACAGTTAGATGTCTTGAATATTTTCCGTTACTAGTGAATTAAATTACTGGACATTATGATACTTAACAACTTATGTCTCAGGGTGATGAGCGTAGTCCAGTGACATGCGGTGCTTTGTAATTCAGTCTTATGTGGCGTTGCTTCTGGTTATGGGCAGGCGTAGCAATTACCATCAGGCGAGCGACCTGCTTGTCTCATAATTCAAGTTAATAAGATACAAAAATTAGTAATTACGGCAGCTGACGTACTTCGCGATTTTTTTGTGGTATCTAGTCCGTAATCACTACCACCTATCTTAGGTTTTGGAAGTGTTCCCCTTACACCCTTTGTACTTCTGGCAGTGAGACCTCAATATAAAAAATGTGTTTAAATTAAGCATGTTTGACCCAATATTAAATCATTTAACTTAAATACAAAGTAAACGACAGTAAACATGAAGTGACATTCATTAATACGGTTTACGAGTATAAGTGCGTTTTTATCCAATATAATCGGTAGAATTATCCAAATAATTCAAATTTAAATTATTTATTGATGTCATAAAATGTTATACATTATTTAGATTTCGTCAAGAACGAGCAAGAAACTCCAGCGTTGCTCTTTTCAAAACTAGTTTAGTTATTAGAGCATAAAGGTTTTACAATATTTAATTAGAATTAGAGCAGCTCAATCCAGCAATTACAGAAATGATATCTAAGCATTAGATTAACTTGCATGACCTCCATAAGCATTAGGAATAAATTAAGACCTCAACATACTGTAAACAAACAAAAGATAACAGTTTGAGCAGACCAGTCCACAGAAGCAGCACCCGTTCCCGAGTATGACACATGTGCCAGCTATCGGGCTACTTAACCATGTTAAAAGGAAGTGACCGACCCGGCACACGGAGCCAACACTCATATTAATAATAATATGAGGTTTGGCGGGAATTTTGACAGTGCAGTTGATCTCTTATTTTAATTGTTTCTATTATGAATTGCTCAGTATCAGCCCGGAGTCTGGTATTGTGCCCAGTAAGGCGATAGGCTCGCTCCCTATCACATCATGGGACGGAGATACGCTTGGCGAAATGTGGGTGTACTGGTTACACCTCTGCCTACCCCTTCGGATTACAGACGTGGGTTTATCAGGGTAATTCTAGAAGATTTTCAAATACATTTTATAATAAAGTTTTAATTACTTTGTGCCGTCAAAATATATTATTATAATTGCCGTGTAATTGTTCTAAAAACTTTTAATTGTCTATTGAAGCTGTTCGTATAATTAATACTTTGTTATTTTCGTGTTTTGTTTTTGACATTAGGACACAATATCTTTTGATGATCGACTTTATATTAGAACTGTACGTCAGACCCAATGTAGTCACTTGCCGTGTGAATGTGTTTTTTTTTGTTGTTATCGCGGGGAAAAAGTAGTTTATCGCTACCGCCTCACCCGGGTGGTGAGTGGTGACGGGACAGTTATGTTGGACTCACCGGTCTTACAACCCACCGTAAAGTCACCTGGGGAGAGATAGAAAATCCAGATGACCGCTGGGCTGACTCCCTAAGACTATATACATCCTACACCGGCAATACCAACAAAAACCCCGCGGTGACCATCTTCGGCGCATTAGAGACGGCCCCGGGTTTCCGAGGCGAGGAGTGCCCCGGCTTCAGCCGGAACCGCCCCTGCGCAGCTCAACCTGAGGCATGAATTAAGACCTCACGGTTTCTCACTAAGTATACAATCACTAGACCAATAAGGCGATATAAACCGTCTTCAGACTGAATACAGCAACCAATTTAGAGGACGCTATTGTAGTTTAACCGACCGGTACATATTAATTGAGTCTCAGTTTTATTTCACAGAAAACGCCAACTTCTGTAACTGGTCGATTTAATTTTGACGACACGTCCCGGCCCTTTATTGGCGCCATTAAAAAGTTCCAAACTGAGCCTCCAGAGAAATGCGCGCCAATTCGTCGAAAGATTGTAATTTGTGGTATTCAATTATAGTCCAGAGTTTTCGAATAGTGGTCATTATTGTTTGAAATTGAGATAAATTTTGATTTGTTCTAAGTAATTATTAAACTTCGAATTAATTATTCTACTGTTCTTCTTCATGATTAATATAAGTCATAATACTAAATTTGTAAAGTTAATTTTTTTGTGCATAATATTTTTTGATTTTGTCTTAATATTATTTTTGGTACCAACTCAATAATACATGCTGATATTGAGCGTTTCGTAATAGAAAAACCCAATATCACTTTTATCCGACCCGGGGATCGAACCCGAGACCTCAGCATAGCAGCAGCAGCAGTAATTTTTAGAAGATACTACACCAATTCCGTATAACGAGACGACAATGTTCAAAGACGAGGACTGTAATTTAAAATCATAAGTGTACTTCCACTTAGGTTCTTACATTTACATTGACAGCTCCGTGGTGCAACGGGCGAGTAGTCGGCTGCGAAGCGAGAGGCCGTGGGTTCGATTCCCACACCGAGACAAATGTTGGTGTGAACCACAAATATTGGTCTCGGGTCTGGGTGTTGTGGGACCGCAAGTCCCTCGTAGTTCCTGATACCCACGACACAGGTTTACCTAGTGTGGGGTCAGGACTATGTGTGTGACTGTTGGGTGTATTATTATTATATTATACCTCAGATTTTTTTTTTATATTTATTTGCGACGATAGGCAGACGAGCTAGCGACCCGTCTGATGGTAAGCGTTCACCGCTGCTCATGGACGTCGGCAATGCCAGGGGCACAGTCAAGCCCCTGCCTACCGTTGAAGGAATACTCTGTTTAAACCTCGTTTAAAGAAGGACATGTCATAGCGCTCGGGAAACACCGAGGCATAGTCCTGAAGGCCAATTCTCGTAATTTTAAATGTTCAAAATATCATTCCGATCTAGTCTCAGCGTCAAGAAAGTTGCAAATGGCATTCTCTTAAACCAATAATCAACGTCAAATGCACATAGCATTAGAAGTACCATTATACCGTTTTGGCTTCAGTCAACTTTTATTCTACATTCAATCTCATTACGATCTATGTTAACATTTGACGTTGATTATTGGTTTAAGAGGATGCCATTTGCAACTTTCTTGACGCTGAGACTAGATCGGAATGATATTTTGAACATTTAAAATTACGAGAATTGGCCTCCTGGCATCTACATCCTAATCTGTATACGTTTGCATATTGTTAGTAACATTGCATTAAGGCTATTTCAGCTCGGTTTAATGTGCGGCGACCCGTACCGTTCCCCTGGGAGTCCGGGAGATTCGCAAATGATTTATGACCGCGCAATTTTTTACAATGCTTTGTTTACGTCATAGGGCATTATTTTACACGAGGTTTTATGATGACTCAACATTATAATGGAATGTTGGAAAAATTCAAATTGGGCAATTAGATGATTTTGCTATTAGAACCTGATGTACCTCGAGATACAACGAGATAAATTATGCGCTTCGGTAATAATAAATACACCCAACAGTCACACACATAGTCCCGACCACACACTAGGTAAACCTGTATCGTGGGTGTCAGGAACTACGAGGGACTTGCGGTCCCACAACACCCAGACCCGAAGCAAATTTTTGTGGATAACACAAACATTTGTCTCGGGTGCGGGAATCGAACCTACCGCCCGCTTACTTCGCAGCTGGCTACTCGCCCACTGCGCCACAGAGGCTGTCTAGTTCGGTAATATTCACAGGTTCGAAACCAGTCCCAAGAGCATGCACCTCTGACTTTTCTAAGTTACGTATGTATTAATTCTTAATTGTCGCTTGCTTTAACGGTGAAAGATACACCTTGAGAAATCCTGTATACTTGAGAAGTACTCTATAATAATTTCGAAGGTATGTAAAGTCTGCCAACCCGCATTAAGCATTATTCAAAATTGTTGTAGTTTTTTGAGTCGGTTATATTTATAGTTATAAAGTTCTTATTTATTAAGAAAGTAGAATTGAATACAAACATTTTCATGCTATAAAGATAGACCAACCTGAAACAACAGTTGCCCAAGATGTACCATAAACAATACACTTTACTCCGGTGCGGTAGAATAAAAATGTCACGATAAAACTTTTGGAGAAGTTGCCGGGCATAAACTACGGGAATTGTCGACAGGGGGCGCCGCGGATTGGGAAACTGAAGTTGGTGATGTGGCAACTTTACCGGTAGGCTGAGTTGACAAGACATCTGTCAGTTCCCACAGGAAGCGGTGTGAAGATAGGAGATTTATTGTGATTTAGTTTGTTATTTGAGTGCTTTTTGGGATCAAATGGTTTGTTCAAAATTAGCGATTTAATTAAAATTAACATGTTTATTAATACTTCAAAACAAATAAAAAGTTTTAAAAGAAGAAAAAAATATATTTTAAACAATAAATAAAAATTAATTAATATTAATAAACAAAAAATAAATTTTTTCAATTTTTTAAAAGGACGAAGCCTTTTCGGACCAGAAATAATAGCTGAAAAATTAAGCATTCAAAAAAATTAATAAAAACTTTCATATTTGGGTCTCGATACTTGAGGAACTAAATTATTTCTTACTTCATCGGCTTTTTTCAGGATTTCAGGTGGTGTGGATTCGTCGCTCGAACTTTCTGGAGTTTCCGGTATTATTTCCGACTCTATATTCATTTTTAAACTAATTTTAATTTAATTACAATTTTATTTATTAAATTAAACTGTCAGACGCGTCAACCTCAATTCAGTTTTAATATGTCGATTGTGTTTTTTTTTGTTATTATTTTTTTAATTTTAGCAATTTTATCTAAATTTGCGTGTGCCAAGAATAATTTACGTGCGACAAGTAAACTTGTCGCACTCAAATAACAGTTTTATTTATGAAAAAACTCACGCGTAATTTTAAAATGGGCAAACGGTTCTTTTTCAAACGTAACAGCGAGCGTCAAGATACTACTTTTCCCGCATGAGTAATACAAAAAAATATATATACAGAATCGGTATATCATCCTTACACAGGTAGCCTAAATAAAACATATTGAAAAATTTTATTTTCATCGGAAAAGTGATAACAGGTGACTGATGTGACGTATTGAAGAAGCCGGGCGCGCACGCGGCGCGGCGCGTTTGATGCACGTAGACGACATCTTGCTATCTCGCTCTAACTCCGAGTAATCGCTCATGCAGAGGTAATCAATCGAAATACGGTTTACAAACAATGAAATAATGAAAGTATAAATATGGTTATTTTTATAGTCTAATTTTCATATGCGAGTTATTTCATTACGTTTAAATATCGATTCTGATATCATAGTTAAAACGCCCAACAGGGTTTTGTTACAAATTTCGCATTGTAATAAAATATCGCATATTTAACATACATACGCACTCACGCCTGTAATCCCCGAAGGGGTAGGCAGAGGTGTAACTAGTACACCCACATTTCGCCGAGCGTATCTCCGTCCCACGATGTGATAGGGGGCGAGCCTATCGCCATACCGGGCACAAATTCCAGACTCCGGGCTGATACTGAGAATCTCGTAATAGAAAAACCCAATACCACTTTACCCGACCTGGGGATCGAACCTGAGACCTCAGCGTTAGCCTCAATTGTAACGCGTACGCATTACAACTGCGCCACCGAGGCAGTCTATTTAAGTGGTCAGTAATGTGTCGAATGTAAACACGTAATACTTCACTGAATTTTGAATAAATGACGCATCTCTTGAATGATTTATTGCAACCACAGGAGCGGTAAATTGCGAAAACTTTTGTCATTCAATGCATTAAAATGAATAATGTTTAATTTAAAGTTACGAATTATTAATTGGCTATTCAACGGCTTAAATCTTTAGACTGAGCAAGTATAAATTTAAAGCAGATAATGATTTAAATCACAGCCTCCGTGGTGCAGTGGGCGAGTAGCCGGCTGTGAAGCGATAGGCCGCGGGTTCGATTCCCGCACCGAGATAAAATGTTTGTGTGATACACAAATATTCGTTTCGGGTCTGGGTGTTTTCTGTCCAGAGGTACTGATGTCAGGCAGGCGGCCGGTCGTAATAACTACAAGTCAAATCTTTCTGTAAAACGTGTTATAAAGCATGTTGCGCCGACCCCACTGCGAGTGGGATAAGGGCAGATGAAGAAGAATGATTTAAATCAGGTTTTCGGGATTATAATTTTTTGTGCATTTTTTTAGGAAAATAATTTTAAAAAAATCGCTGATGTCAATCGTTATGGCAATAGGCTCACCCTCTATCATATTATGGGACGGAAATAAGTTCGGCGAACAGGGGGTGCTAGTTACATTTCCACCTACCCTTTGAGGGATTCAGGCGTAAAAGCTTATGTATATTATAATGTTAAAATGCTCATAAATTATTTGGTTTTTTTTTTTTTTTTTATTAGATTGAATGACGAGACGAGCAGGTCGGTCGCCTGATGGTAAGCGCCACGCCTGCTCATAAACAGAAGCAACGCCACACAGAACTTTAAATAAAGCACTGCATGACATTGGACTGCGCTCGTCACCCCGAGACATAAGGTGTTAAGTCTCATAATGCCCAGTAATTACACTGGTTTCAATATGTCCTTCACATCGGAACACAACAGTGCTTACACACTGTTGCTTGGCGGCAGAAATAGACAAAGCGGTGGTACCAACCCAGCCGGTCTCTCGCAAACGAGGGACCTACCACCTTGTTTTTCAATTATATTAACTACATTTAATATCTATATTCAGCTTAATCTTATAACATGTTAAGATTCTGCTTTTATCATGAAAGCAGATGTAGTTGATGGTACGCTGTTGTATTCCTGTTTGAAGGACATTGATACCAGTCAAATGTTTACTGGGTATTATGAGACTTCACATTTCTATACTTATATTATTTATTATTCTTTACTGTTGTTGTACCTAAGCCTGTAACAAATCATTTATTTTTCTTACTTGCATCTATGTCTGGGGACGACGAGCTGCCCATGTACGCCCATAATACCAAAAGGTCTCCGGATATCTCACTCACCGTACAAAACGCAGCAGCAATCTGCTACTTTACGCCGGTTTTTTGTGTAACAGTGGTAACGCCTCGGATGAGCCGGCACATTCACGCTGTAGACAAAACTGTCTACAGCGTGGCTCTGCTACTCAAAAATCTATAGTGAACCATTCAATTATAAACTGGAATTACGTTTAAGCACATCAAACAGAGAATTAAAATGCATTACTGTGCGCTTAATTGCAAATGATTGTCTCTGACATTGGACCTGATTTCAACGAGACGAGTTAAAAGCAATGAGTAGGTCTCGCGATAATACGCATGATCGAATTTCAGTTTAATCCTGTATTTTACCTGTGTGGGTTTAAAATTTTCACAAAGAATTTCCCGAGCTGCGATTTTTTTATTAGCATTAACAAGCAGGTCGCTCGCCTGATGGTAAGAGCTTGCCCATAAACAGAAGCAACACCACACAGAAATTTCAATTACAAAGCACTGCATGGCATTGGACTGCGCTCGTCACCCCGAGACATAAGATGTTATGTCTCATTATGCCTAGTAATTTCACTGGCTTCAATGTCCTTCAAACCGGAACAGAACTGAGATAGGGAGCGCGATAGGGGTTCTAGTTGCGAGTAAGCGAGATGGTAATATTGAGTTACTGTCAATTGACCGCTACATAGTGGTACAATTTCTATGTACCGTGCAGCTTGTCTAGTAGTATACATTAAAGTCTTTGGCTACAAAACATACATCTTCAAAATAACATCCATCGTTTTAAAACGAAATCTTACAAGGCTGCATAGTCTTCAATTCCTTTACACGTTGCAAATAAATAAATAAAAATATTGTAAAGTTGCCAGTAGTTTGTAGTGAGGCGTGTACGAACTGTTCCTGACTGCGAACATCTTGCGAACTCCAGCTTTGTGGTCGCCGTGTGAGAATGCGTCTTTATATTTTACTTTTATTTTCCTTTACTTTTATTTTTTATTAAAAGTAACTCAGTGGATCGTGTAAATTTCAGAATATATCAATTTAAATCTTATTACACCGTTTCTGATTAATGTGAGCTTGCGGCGTCCGAATATAATTTGTGGTAGGTCGCATACGAGATGCGAGAGGCCGTCTGGGTTGGTACCACCGCTTTGTCTATTTCTGTTGCTAAGTAACAGTGTTTAAGTACTGTTGTGTTTCGGTTCAAAGGACATTGAGGCCAGTGAAATTACTGGGAATAATGAGACTTAACAATTTACGTCTCGGGTTGGAGCGCAATCCAATGCCATGCAGTACATTGTAAAGTTCTGTGTGGTGTTGTTGCTGTTTATGGGTAGGCTGGCAAACGAGCAAGTGGGTCACCTGATGGTAAGTGATCTCCACCGCCCATGTAGATAGATAGATAGATAGTAACTCTTACTCTCCATGTACGCCCACAATACCAAAAGAATCATAGGCGAGTTTCCGTTTTTGCAACAACCGTTGCGTTGCGGTTTTCTGTGAGACAGTGGTAACGACTCGGACTAGCCAGACCATTCATGCTGTAGACAAAAGTGTCTACAGCGTGGCTGTACCACTCATACACACCTTTGCCTACTTCTTCGGGGTTAGTGGTAGCTTATGTATGCACAAATTTACTCTAAACCTCTACCATATTCCACGTCTTTTAAAATCAAGGAAGGTGTACGCCCCTTGGTACCAGTTTTACAATATTACTATGCAATCTGGCTAGAAAGTAGCCAACCTTGCCAGTAAACCTTAGGTCAACATTAGAAAGGAGATTAGCTCAGCGGAAGTTCGTGGGATATTAATAAACTGTACATACTAAATAATCAAACATTTGTGCAAACATTCATTACAATGTTGGGGTTTGCATGTTTGCTACCGGTTCCCGGTACCGGTTCGGATGTTATAGTGCGGGATCTCCCTGTATCATTAAAAGGTAGGTAGAAGTGAAACTAGAACATCCACCGTTTGCCAGACTTATTTTCCGTACCATGATGTGATAGGCAAACAAATCACCATATCGAAAACCTGGTGCTGCCGTAGACGCCGAAAACGTCCTTATCATTGTTTTTGATAATATCCCCAAAAGAGATAGGCCGCAATTCAAAGATTACTCAGGATCTCTTGCTACAATCTTGTCAGTTGTACAGGTGGTCTTCTACATAAGCCGTAGAAGACCACCGCTGGTCTTTTAATAAATAAATAAACAATACAGCATAACGCCTAGGTGGCGCAGTTGTAATGCGTACGCGTTACGTGAGGCTGACGCTGAGGTCTCGGGTTCGATCCCCGGGTCGGGTAAAAGTGATATTGGATTTTTCTATTACGAATTGTACAGTATCAGCCCGGAGTCTGGAATTTGTGCCCGATATGGCCATAGGCTCGTATCACATCATGGGACGGAGATACGCTCAGCGAAATGTGAGTGTACTGGTTACACCTCTGCCTATCCCTTCGGAGATTACAGGCGTGAGTGCGTATTCTTATAAATAAATAACACCCAACAGTTACACACATAGTCCTGAACCCACAGTAAGATGCGAGTCTTGTGTCATGGGTATCAGGAACTACGAGAGGCTTGGGGTCTCACAACAACACAACAACACTTGCGGTCTCTCTAAGTTTTGTTAAACGTTATGTTATAAGGTCCCTTTTTTATTTTCTTGTTTAAGATGTACAGTAAAGAGTTTATAAATAAATACAACAAACTTGTCGCTGACTGGTCGAGTACCATAAAACAGGCATTTAAAGTTTTCAGACGTAAACAAAAAGCTTTGATAAGTTTTGCTTTGTTACAAAATATTATCAACGATAAACGGAAATTTTTCAAAAAATATAATCTCGTAAACCGGCACAAGGCTACCAATCTCTATTTAATTTGATACTTTTCAATCACATAATCATCGAACTGGTCTAATCAAATCTTCGCGAGTGATCCTCAGATTTCTATCCTTTGTTCCTTTGCCATAAATAAAAATTAATCAAATTTTTTTTTTAAGGGATCAAGCTATCGAATATCAGATGCAAATTCAATTACACTTTAGTAAACAGATCGGGAGCATTGTTTCCGTTTCAATTATTTTCGTATCTTCCAGTGTTCACCGCAATGGCGGACGTAGATACATGTATGGGTCAAATTTGATGGTATATTTATTTTTCTATTTAGGTTCAATGAAAAATTTACGAGTGGTAGAGCCACGCTGTAGACAATTTTGTCTACAGCATGAATGGGCCGGCTCGTCCGGGTCGTTACCACTGTCTCACAGAAAACCGGCGTAAAGTAGCAGCTTGCTGCTGCGTTTCGTACGGTGAGTGAGATATCCGGAGCCCTAAGCCCCCTCCCCTTCCCAATCCCTCATTATCCCTTTCCTTTAAGGTCGGCAACGCACCCATAATTCTTTTGTATTGTGGGCGTACATGGGCGGTGGAGATCGCTTACCATCAGGTGACCCACTTGCTCGTTTGCCGGCCTATACTATAAAAAAAAATACGTTTTATTGTGTCTGATTTTGATGTTGCGATCATTGATTTTTTAGACAGCTCCGTGGCGCAGCGGGCGAGTAGTCGGCTGCGAAGCGAGAGGCCGTGGGTTCGATTCCCACACCGAGACAAATGTTTGTGTGAACCACAAATATTGGTCTCGGGTCTGGGTGTTGTGGGACCGCAAGTCCCTCGTAGTTCCTGATACCCACGACACAGGTCTACCTAGTGTGGGATCAGGACTATGTGTGTGACTGTTGGGTGTATTATTATTATTATTTTAATTGTTTTTTACTCGTTAAAATTATTGCACCAAATTTAATGTACTTTTTCTAAACGAAAATGATCCAGTGGCATGAAACCCCCTGCCTGATACCACCGAGGCAGTTCCATGTCAGTTTTACTAAATATCCTATGTTATTATGGATCAATCATATCCTCACTCAGAACCTTTGTCCTGCCACTCTGAATAGCACTTAACAGGTCTTTCATAATAGGTTAAGTATTCATTTTAAATTATTTTTAAGCAATTTATATACGCCTCAGTGGGTTAAAGTTTATTTCCAAATTAATGACTGTAAATTTACTTTAAGGTTTATTGTTCTGAGCGGGACATTAAGAACTTTCGTTTCATTTTTGGCTTTTCTCCAAACAGAAAGCCACGAATGTGATTCAATTACAGTTTAACTTCTGTTTGTGGAGCATATGGGTAATGGGTTTGATTTACGATGCTTCGTACAGGTCGTAGTTTTTTTTTATATCATAAGTCGGTAAACGAGCAAGTGGGTCATCTGTAGTAAGCGACCACCGCCCATGTACGCCCACAATACTAAAAGGATCATGGGCGCGTTGCCCACATTAAGGGAAAGGGATAATTAAGGGATTGGGAAGGGGAGGGGGCTTTGGGCCTCCGGATATCTCACTCACCGTACGAAACGCAGCAGCAAGCTGCTACTTTAAGCCGCTTTTCTGTGAGACAGTGGTTACGACCCGGACGAGCCGGCCCATTCATGCCGTAGACAAAAATGTCTGCGTGGCTCTACCACTCAAAAGTCCACTCAAGTTCTGTTGGTTTGGTTTATTGATTATTGCAACACTAACTGGGATCGATACTGGATAGATAAATAGATGCATAGATTTCTGTGAAATGGTACATACATGTATAAATTCACGCCTTTATACCCGAAGGAGTAGGCAGAGGTGCAACCGTGTGTGCAGCACACGGTTCATTTCGCCGACCTCATTTCCGTTCCATGATGCGATAGGGGGCGATCGTATGATGTTGGAATCGATAAATCAAACACAAAATTTGAATGGCCGTCCTGGGAATTCAACCCAGGACCTCACGGTTAGGCTGAGTACGCTGCCACTACACCAACGAGGCTCTGAAAAAGTATTTTCGGAATTTCCTATAAAATGTTTATGTATGTCAAAAAGTACATACAACTCATTAGCACGCTTAACACAAGAAAAATCAGCCAAGTGCGTGTCGAAACACATACACTGTAGGGTTCCGTAGGCAGGATGAATGAATATTGTGTAACCAAAAATTCGCAATTCCTCGGAGTAATCTCGCGACTTCACGGTGCTTCATTGTTATAATGACTGACGCTTTGTATGCGCGAAAAATATTGGAAAAAATACACGTTAAATAAAACCACCGGTGTAGGTTTTATTATTTGAGATAATTGCATTATGGTAATTACTTTAATTACTTTTCGAATGGTAGAGCCACGCTGTAGACACTTTTGTCTACACCATGAAAGGGTCGGCTCGTCCGGGTCGTTACCACTGTCTCGCAGAAAACCGTTGTAAAGTACTAATTGCGTTTCGTACGGTGAGTGAGATATCCGGAGGAACAAAACCCCTTCTCCTTCCCATTTCCTTAATTATCCCTTTCTTTAAGGTCGGCAACGCGCCCACAATTCTTTTAGTATTGTGGGCGTACATGGGTGGTGGAGATCACTTACCATAAGGTGACCCACTTGCTCGTTTGCCGGCCTATTCTATAAAAAAAACTTTACTAATTTAGGAGTTCTCTCGTATGCGATTCACACGTAACTTAGAAAAATCTGAGATGACTGCTCTTGGGGTTGGTTTCGAACCTGCGACTTTCGTCGCTGCAGTCCGTACCTCTCCCCACTGAGCTAGCTGCTTTGAACAAAGTTCATTTCATTTCATTTGCGACCCCCATTCGTTTTTAAGCCCTAACAAAAAAGAGGGGTGTTTGTCTAACCCCTTTGTCACCCTGAGGGTGAGTGTGTGTCCGCTGTGCTATCGCTGCTTTTTGACATATTATTACTAGTATTGTTTAACATCAATCGAATACACAGCAAAACCTGCACAAACGAACCCAACTATCTAAAGGTACTTATTTACGTTTTTTTTATATTGCCTGAATGGCGAGACGAGCAGGTCGCTCGCCTGATGTTAAGCGTCACGCCTGCCCATATACAGAAGCAACGTCACACAGAACTCTGGATTACAGAAAACTGCAAGGCCCTAAAGTGCGCTCGCCATCCCGAGACATAATATGTTAAGTCTCATAATACCTAGTAAATTTACTGGCTTCAATGTCCTTCAAACTGAAACACAATAGAAATACACACTGAATAGAATTACACACTGCTGCTTGGCGGCGGAAATAGACAAAGCGGTGGTACCAACCCAGACGGCCTCTCGCATACGAGGGATCTACCACCTTGTAAAAGGTAATTATTTAGGTGAAATGATTACATCATCATTCCGTAATGTTCCCTATCTCCTAGAGTCCAAGGGTACTTATTTAAGTGAAATTATTACATCATTCCGTAAATGAGATGTTCCCTAGCTCCTAGAGTCCAAGATAACGATATAAATTTATTTCTATCGCGATAATATAAATAATTCACGTGTTGTGGATGTATTGGGGTGAAATATAGTGGGCACCGTCAGGGTGAATAAATACAATCCCCTTTGATTTTTTTCCCTTTCGCTCGTTCTTTTCGGCGAAATTTATATTTCGGCGAGGCTTTCGTCACAAGCTCGCTTGAAGGATTTATCGCGTGTTTTCGTTGTTTTTATGGATTTAAGGTTTTGTGTGTTTATTTTGGGTGAATTGGGGTAATTTGTTGAGTATTATTTGGGTTGGATTGGTACAGTCACTGTCTTGGAAGTAAGAATTCATAGATCGTGAAGTTTGGTGGAACCGGTCGCTCGCCTGGTGGTAATCGCCACGCCGATAAAAATAGCAATAACACTCCAAACTTTGAATGACAAAATACTGGATGGTAGTGCATGCGCTCGTCGCTACAAGATATAATGTCCTTCAAATCGGAATACAATAGTGCTGACAAGTGTTTCAGCAGCAGTGTCTACTTGGCGCCAAAAATTGTCAGCGGTGGTACCTATCCAGACGCACTTTCGTATACGAGATACACCACCTAGTCCTTAAAACCTATCACCGAATCAGTAGAAAAAATAAAGAACATTTTGGCTAACTTAGATTTTTTAGAAAATAGCATTATAGAGATATTTCATCCCAAAAAGCAAAATAAAGTAGACGGGTTTAAAAAAATCAATCTCATTTCCAAATTAATTGAAATAAAATTTGTTTAAAAAAAATTGTCGCTGAGGAATACAAAACAGTCGTCGAGTGTAAAGGCAGTGTTCACAAACCATTGGATGTGACATTTACTGAGACACCAAGTTGTTGAAGTTATAACAGCACTTGTGGCTTTATGTTCTCGACTCTCTAAAGCAACTCGGCAACGGTCTGAATGTCAAGAGCCGTGACTTTCTGGCATTTGGAAAAATGTTGCGCACCTCTGAGCTGGTCACCTTGGCAACTTTTGTCAATTCATGTAAAGAATGTCTTTGAACGATTGTGCCTAAGTAGGGCTTTGTAAAGGTTTTGAAATGAAAGTTAACGAACAATGAAGTATTTTTGGCTTGAACAAAACTCAGCCCCGCCATACTCGACAGACTTCAGAAGGCTAATTTTCGTATTTAACTGATACAACGACTGAATTTTAACTGAATTGAAATTAGATTGTAATTAACTAAAAAATTGTATTCTGCTCCTCTTTTAGTTCAGTCCAGTTCGGTTTTAATATGATCTCATGTCGATTTATTTGAAATATTAATTCATTCACAATTTTGTCACAAATGTTAGTCGAATGCCGTTTTGGCTTCAGTCAACTTTTAATGTATTTTCAATCTCGTTACTGTCTTTGATTATTGATATTCACATTGATATTGATTATTGGTTTATGAGAATGCCATTTGTAGCTTTCTTGATACTGAAAATAGATCTGAATGATATTTTGAACATTTATAATTACTAGAATTGGCCTTCTGGTCGGAAAATTAGGGATAAACTGACGGAATGTATGAAATCGATTGACGTATGAGGTACTGTACTGCAGTGCGTGCACTCAAGAATTTTTTATAGAATAAGCCGGCGAACGAGCACGTGGATCATCTGGTGGTTTGTGATCTCCACCGCCCATGCACGCCCACAAAATCAGAAGAATGATGAACGCCGACCTTAAACTAAAGGGATAATTAACGGATTGGAAAGGGAGGGGGATTTGGGCCTCCGGATTACAACATTATAGCTGTATATGTATTAGATAATTGATATAAAAACCAACTCTTACCTTTGGTGTAGGGTTCAAAACCCGGAGTTGTTAGCAGTAACTTGTCGGTCGCATACGAGACCTGAAAGCAAAAATTACAATTAAGAAAAAAACATTGTATTTTTAACCGACTTCGAAAAGGAGGAGGTGCTCAATTCGGCGCGTTTTATTTTTGCTTTTTTTATGTTGGACATCGATTTCTCCGCCAATTGTGGACCGATTTTATTTGGAAAAAATTCACTCGATAGAGTTTAGCTGCGATGTGGTCCCATATAAATTTGGTTAAGATCTGATGACAGGGTACGGAGTAAAAATATAAAACTCCTTAACGGACTACAGTACACTCGTCGGGATTGTGTTATTGTATTGGAATTTACATGCTATTGCTGTAAATACCACTAAAAATTTAACGTTATAATAGCATCATGCTCAACGTACGTCAAATTTTGAATACAATATGACTGAGAGGGTTTGAAATCGCGAAAACATTTTGCAGGAGCTGTGAGTTATTTATAAAATTTTTATGCCTGGCATTATCCCGGTGTAATGCCAGGGTTCTTCTTCCCATCATGATTTGACGATGGTTTTGTTGTTATGTGGGGGACCCACTGTCTGGCCACCACAACCTGCAACGGGAACCAAGTTTCGCCATTGCCTCGTCCGTTAATCAGCAGAGTGTACCACGTGCAGGTGAGGTTGGCTTTGGGCCTGGCCTGTTAGTGGCCCACTTACACCCAAAGTTATTTATAAAAACAAAAAAATAAACAATTCGAGCCGGTGCTATTGCTATGTAATTGACAATTAAATTAAAGGTAGAAAGCATTGACTCTACATTTTTTGTTTTGATTTTTGGCTTTTAATTTTTTTGCGTCGATTTTATTTTACTATTTTAAATGACAGAATCATCAAAATCTACTTTTATTACTAAGTTTAAGTCTGTCATCCCCGATTTCATCCCCCTTAAGGGTATAATTTCTTCTTGATAATTTGAGACCAAGAGACTAAATAAGAACAAGTTTTGAGGACTATTGAATAAAAAAAAAACACCCAAATCGGTGCACATTTTGGTGGAGTTGTTCGTAATTATACTTACACACAAAAACGTATCCGCTTCGCATTGAGACGCTCCTCCGTTTTTTCCTCAGTAAAAAATGGTAGTATAAAATATTCTGTATTTTATGAGAAAAATCTTGAAAATTCAACCTTACATTCCTAATAAATAAATGATTTGATGAACGGAGCGTTATAATGTGGCCCTTTGGACCCGCATCAAAGGCAACGCCAAGAAACTTCTGCGCCACCGAATATACCATAGAAAGTTGGCCGAACCGTGATAAACATCTTCAAATATTCAACAAACATCAAATAGCCGACAACTATGGCCCAGACACTGAATTTTTTTATCAAGACTACAAACGAGATGAGTGATGATGAAACTTATGCTGTGAATTTATACTCTCGTCGCAACACAAAGTGTTATTAGTTTAACAAAATTCTGTGTTCCTTTCTCTTTTTCTCTATTTATCTCTCTATGCTTGAAAGTAGTAGCAGTAACTCTTAAAAATAAACGTTGAATATGGTTTTCTAGGAATCAATTAGTGTTTTTTATGTGTGAGGGGGCAAACGGTCAAGAGGTTCACCTGATGGTAAGTGATCACCACGCCAATGAACCACCGTCAATACCAGATGAATTAAGGGTGCGTTGCCGGTCTTTGAGGAAAGACTAAGCTCTTATACCAAAGTAGCTTTTAATCGCAGTTCCGTGTGTGTTTTTATGGGATAAAATGTAGTCTTAATCTACGACATGATATACTTGTGTGCCAAATTTCATCCAAATTTGTTCAAACATTCAAACGTTCACATTTATAATATTTGTAAAATAGTACGGTAGGATAAGTGAGAGTAAAAATTCATCCAAATTTGTTCAAACATTCAAACGTTCACATTTATAATATTTGTAAAATAGTACGGTAGGATAAGTGAGAGTAAAAATTCATCCAAATTTGTTCAAACATTCAAACGTTCACATTTATAATATTTGTAAAATAGTACGATAGGATAAGTGAGAGTAAAAATTCATCCAAATTTGTTCAAACATTCAAACGTTCACATTTATAATATTTGTAAAATAGTACGATAGGATAAGTGAGAGTAAAAATTCATCCAAATTTGTTCAAACATTCAAACGTTCACATTTATAATATTTGTAAAATAGTACGGTAGGATAAGTGAGAGTAAAAATTCATCCAAATTTGTTCAAACATTCAAACGTTCACATTTATAATATTTGTAAAATAGTACGATAGGATAAGTGAGAGTAAAAATTCATCCAAATTTGTTCAAACATTCAAACGTGCACATTTATAATATTTGTAAAATAGTACGGTAGGATAAGTGAGAGTAAAAATTCATCCAAATTTGTTCAAACATTCAAACGTTCACATTTATAATATTTGTAAAATAGTACGGTAGGATAAGTGAGAGTAAAAATTCATCCAAATTTGTTCAAACATTCAAACGTTCACATTTATAATATTTGTAAAATAGTACGGTAGGATAAGTGAGAGTAAAAATTCATCCAAATTTGTTCAAACATTCAAACGTTCACATTTATAATATTTGTAAAATAGTACGGTAGGATAAGTGAGAGTAAAAATTCATCCAAATTTGTTCAAACATTCAAACGTTCACATTTATAATATTTGTAAAATAGTACGGTAGGATAAGTGAGAGTAAAAATTCATCCAAATTTGTTCAAACATTCAAACGTTCACATTTATAATATTTGTAAAATAGTACGATAGGATAAGTGAGAGTAAAAATTCATCCAAATTTGTTCAAACATTCAAACGTTCACATTTATAATATTTGTAAAATAGTACGGTAGGATAAGTGAGAGTAAAAATTCATCCAAATTTGTTCAAACATTCAAACGTTCACATTTATAATATTTGTAAAATAGTACGATAGGATAAGTGAGAGTAAAAATTCATCCAAATTTGTTCAAACATTCAAACGTTCACATTTATAATATTTGTAAAATAGTACGGTAGGATAAGTGAGAGTAAAAATTCATCCAAATTTGTTCAAACATTCAAACGTTCACATTTATAATATTTGTAAAATAGTACGGTAGGATAAGTGAGAGTAAAAATTCATCCAAATTTGTTCAAACATTCAAACGTTCACATTTATAATATTTGTAAAATAGTACGGTAGGATAAGTGAGAGTAAAAATTCATCCAAATTTGTTCAAACATTCAAACGTTCACATTTATAATATTTGTAAAATAGTACGGTAGGATAAGTGAGAGTAAAAATTCATCCAAATTTGTTCAAACATTCAAACGTTCACATTTATAATATTTGTAAAATAGTACGATAGGATAAGTGAGAGTAAAAATTCATCCAAATTTGTTCAAACATTCAAACGTTCACATTTATAATATTTGTAAAATAGTACGGTAGGATAAGTGAGAGTAAAAATTCATCCAAATTTGTTCAAACATTCAAACGTTCACATTTATAATATTTGTAAAATAGTACGATAGGATAAGTGAGAGTAAAAATTCATCCAAATTTGTTCAAACATTCAAACGTTCACATTTATAATATTTGTAAAATAGTACGGTAGGATAAGTGAGAGTAAAAATTCATCCAAATTTGTTCAAACATTCAAACGTTCACATTTATAATATTTGTAAAATAGTACGGTAGGATAAGTGAGAGTAAAAATTCATCCAAATTTGTTCAAACATTCAAACGTTCACATTTATAATATTTGTAAAATAGTACGATAGGATAAGTGAGAGTAAAAATTCATCCAAATTTGTTCAAACATTCAAACGTTCACATTTATAATATTTGTAAAATAGTACGGTAGGATAAGTGAGAGTAAAAATTCATCCAAATTTGTTCAAACATTCAAACGTTCACATTTATAATATTTGTAAAATAGTACGATAGGATAAGTGAGAGTAAAAATTCATCCAAATTTGTTCAAACATTCAAACGTTCACATTTATAATATTTGTAAAATAGTACGATAGGATAAGTGAGAGTAAAAATTCATCCAAATTTGTTCAAACATTCAAACGTTCACATTTATAATATTTGTAAAATAGTACGGTAGGATAAGTGAGAGTAAAAATTCATCCAAATTTGTTCAAACATTCAAACGTTCACATTTATAATATTTGTAAAATAGTACGATAGGATAAGTGAGAGTAAAAATTCATCCAAATTTGTTCAAACATTCAAACGTTCACATTTATAATATTTGTAAAATAGTACGGTAGGATAAGTGAGAGTAAAAATTTACCCAAATTTGTTCAAACATTCAAACGTTCACATTTATAATATTTGTAAAATAGTACGATAGGATAAGTGAGAGTAAAAATTCATCCAAATTTGTTCAAACATTCAAACGTTCACATTTATAATATTTGTAAAATAGTACGATAGGATAAGTGAGAGTAAAAATTCATCCAAATTTGTTCAAACATTCAAACGTTCACATTTATAATATTTGTAAAATAGTACGATAGGATAAGTGAGAGTAAAAATTCATCCAAATTTGTTCAAACATTCAAACGTTCACATTTATAATATTTGTAAAATAGTACGGTAGGATAAGTGAGAGTAAAAATTCATCCAAATTTGTTCAAACATTCAAACGTTCACATTTATAATATTTGTAAAATAGTACGATAGGATAAGTGAGAGTAAAAATTCATCCAAATTTGTTCAAACATTCAAACGTTCACATTTATAATATTTGTAAAATAGTACGGTAGGATAAGTGAGAGTAAAAATTCATCCAAATTTGTTCAAACATTCAAACGTTCACATTTATAATATTTGTAAAATAGTACGATAGGATAAGTGAGAGTAAAAATTCATCCAAATTTGTTCAAACATTCAAACGTTCACATTTATAATATTTGTAAAATAGTACGATAGGATAAGTGAGAGTAAAAATTCATCCAAATTTGTTCAAACATTCAAACGTTCACATTTATAATATTTGTAAAATAGTACGGTAGGATAAGTGAGAGTAAAAATTCATCCAAATTTGTTCAAACATTCAAACGTTCACATTTATAATATTTGTAAAATAGTACGATAGGATAAGTGAGAGTAAAAATTCATCCAAATTTGTTCAAACATTCAAACGTTCACATTTATAATATTTGTAAAATAGTACGGTAGGATAAGTGAGAGTAAAAATTCATCCAAATTTGTTCAAACATTCAAACGTTCACATTTATAATATTTGTAAAATAGTACGATAGGATAAGTGGGAGTAAAAATTCTAGAGGCTGGACCAAGTCTTTAACAGGGCAAACATTTATGTTAATTGTGTGAGGAGTTATAGAACGGTGTTACGACGAACCTAAGCATCAATGAATAAAAGTAATTTATCCTAATAATTAATAGGTAAACCTATAAAATTACCGTTCTGTACGATAAATGTTAATATATTTTTTCCATCTTTTTTATTTCTTATACTCAAAGTAACCCATGCTATCGCCATTTGCCAGCGCAGGGGCCATTTATCGATGCCCTTCTTGAATAAATCGGCTGGACGAGAGACAACAAAGTCTTTAAAGGCATTTTGACGGCGGATGACAGAGAGCTTCCAACCCCAGTTTCTGTAGCTTGGTGATCGTCTGTTGTACAGTAAGGGGTCGCGTGTTGTCGTGCAAGAGCAGCGGGGCGGGGAGAAAATTAATCAACCCGAGTGCCAGTAAAAATCTCTTTGAAGAGTTTTAACCTCCCGTCCAGACTATTTCTTCAAGAAGCCCATCGATAAATTGCCATTGCAAAGATGCATCGATAGCATGGGTGGTTACTTTGATTAATAGACATAAAAAAAATTGATAGAAAATACTTTAGTCATGCCTGTAATAAGTTTTTTACAGAACAGCAATTTCATAGGTAAATACCATCGAAATAAAATAACTAGAGCGATAACTCTTATACTCTTGAATCTGCGAAAAATACGGCTCCACTTGCAAAAGTAACACTCATACACGCAACAAAAGTTAATGAACGTTCAAAATCAACTTTATTTCATAAAAGTTAATGTCTAAATATTACATTTCTAAATCGAGATACGGCGTTCTGCACCGCGCAAAGTGTCAACTAGAAATCATGAATTTTTATGAATTGATGAATGCACGAGCTGCACAGACTTTTATAGCCCCGCGCCCCCTTGCATAGAGTTTTGGTGGCGTCATTTATTTGCTTGAGTTACGTTTCTTGACATCTTATATCGATATCGAAACTTGCCAAAGATTGGAGCGCAAAGATGAGCAAAGGTCGAGGTGTCAGCGGTCAAAGTTTGTGCCAACTACAGAATACGAAAGTAGGTAAGTTCGAAAATGTGGGTGGATCTGTCCCGAACTCATCTGATACAGTTTATTGTTCGAGTACGTGTAAGATTACGGGTTATATTTTACTAAGGATGTTGGGTATAAAAAGCAGTGATAGCTCATCGACGACGAAAGTCGCAGGTTCAAAATCAGCCCCAAGTGCATACCCCTCTGACTTTTCTAAGTTATGTGTGTATTAATTGTTAATTATCACTTGCTTTAACGGTGAAGGAACCATCGTGAGGAAACCGGCATACCTGAGAAGTTCTTCATAAGAATTTCGAAGGTATGTGAAGTCTGCCAACCCGCTTTAGGCCAGCGTGGTGGACTAAAGCCTCACCCCTCTCATTCGGTAGAGGAGGCCCGTGCCCAGCAGTGGGACGTATATAATACAGGGCTAGTATTAATATTATTATTATTAAGTATAAGGCTTTCAAAGTATCGCATGTAGCCACCAAGATCGTGGTGATCGTCGAGAGATGCCACTAACGAGCAACCTGCTCGTTTCGCCGTTCAAGCTTATAAAAAAAGAGACATTTCCTGTATCTCCTGTTGTATCTAATATCTCTATACTTACTGTTCCATTAAAAAAAACTATATTTGAATAAAATAAAAAATACAAGTATATGAGATTAAATATATCCCAACCCACTTGAAATGTGATTCCGTTCAGAGGACACGCGGAAATCTCAAGCGGCAAGTGATCGAAATTTAATCTAAAAATTCCCATCGCGACTTGACCCCGACTGCTCTGCTCCGTATGTAAAATTTTAGGACAGGGATATATCGGGAGAATAAAAAAAACAATGCACTATACTATGAAAAGTAAGAGGCTGCGGCAACATTAGTTTTTATAATAAATCTCTCTATTCTAAAAAAAAGTAACTGACGCCGCCGCCGCCGCCGCCGCCGCCGCCGCCGCTGCCAAAAGCTTGTCACGCTATCTCCTCCGAAACCGCTCGGGGTATGGGGTCGAGACCGATACCAATCGATGCAGAATAATGTGGGGAAGAAAGTAAGATATTCGTCGGACTTTAAGATTTTTTATTTATTTTATGTTTTGTGGAAAAACATGGGCAAAGCCCCTAGTATAATAAACGAGGTACCCAGCTTACTTCGTACTATCTAAAATTTATTTGTTTGTAACTCTTCGATTAAAGTAAGAGACTTTGGCAACCCTTGTTTTTATAGTAAACTAGATGACCAGGCGAACGTCGTACTATTTAAAATTTATTTGTTTAAAACTCTTCATAAGATTATCAATGAAATAAATAAATAAATAACACCCATCAGTGACATACATAACCGTTATGTGTACACACATAGCCATATATATAATTTTTTGCGCGGTGCAGAACGTCGAAATCTCGATATAGAAATTTAATATTTAGACATTTTATGAAATAAAGTTGATTTTGAACGTTCATTAATTTTTGTTGCGTGTGTGAGTGTTACGTGTGATTTTACCTTTGCATGTGTAAGTGGAGCCGTATTTTATGGCAGATTCATATGAGAGTTATCGTTCTAGTTATCTTATTATGATGTTTAATTAATAAATACAGCCAACAGTCACACACATAGTCCTGATCCCACACCAGGTTAACCTTTATCGTGGGTATCAGGTACTACGAGGGATTTGCGGTCCCACAACACCCAGACGAGAATCAAATATTTGTGGGTCACACAAACATTTGTCTCGGTGCGGATATCGAACCCACGGCCTCACGCTTCGCAGTCGGCTACTCGCCCGCTGCGCCACGGAGGCTGTTTTTGGTTGAATGAATGGTTCATAACTGATGGTTGAAGAGACTATTCAGCCATTTAAAAGTTATAAATGTTTGTGTAATCAATGTGGATAGTTTATTGTGAGTAGTAGAGCCACGCTGTTGACAGTTTTGTTTACGTTATTTTCGTCCCATGATGTGATAAGGGGCGAGGGCTGATAGAAAACCTCATACCCCTTTTACCCGACACGGGGATAGAACTCGAGAAATCAGAAGTCATCCTCGTCACCGAGGCGCTCGAAATACGAACTACGAGTAAAAACCTTCTTTATGAAGTCGGTTGACAAATACATTTCTCTCATCATGACCATCTTCCCATTGATCCGTTATTTCAATCGATATCCATATCTCACTGTGTCCCAGCCACACTTGCGGTCAAATCGTAATAGAAATAAATCGGCAGAGTATCCCGCGGTCAGTCCCTCGGGCCTTCGGGTCGTGGCTTCTGACAAAATTGTTATACATTCTCGTTGGCCACAATTGAATGAAAGGTTACTGTGAAATTCGGGCAAGTCTTTGTGTCCAGAAACCTGTTGAAAGACGGAATTTATATAAAAACGCGGGCCTGAGTACGCTTTAATGGGTCAATCAAGTATTTTTTGTAAAGAAGGTTTCTTTAGAATCTTGTAAGGAAAAGTAAGGTACATTTGAGTCAGTGTATCGATTTTATGTTCCGAGTAAGACTTACATTCTTGTTGGGATTCTGGGTGTGGGACCGTAAGTCCCTCGTAGTTCCTGATACCCATGACACAAGACTATACTGTTGGCTATAATTATTGAATTAAATTGTGGTTTTTTTCCCGACTGCCAAGGAACAGGTTACAGGTGTAAAGATGAGCATATGGTCACTCGAAAACTTTGTGGTGCCAATTACGATCATCTAATTTGTTAGTAAATTATTACTAGTTAAATAATGTGTCTTTTCTATGAACTCATTGTTATAGCGTCGAGCATATTTCCGCCCTATGATGTGATGCCAGGCAACGCTATTGCCATTTCGGGCACAAATTACAATACATCTATCAATCATACACATAATCCTGACCTCACACTAGGTTAACCTGTATCGTGAGTATCAGAAACTACGAGGGACTTGCGGTCCCAGAACACCCAGACCAGAAACAAATATTTGTGGATCACACAACAATCTATCTCGGTGTGGAAATCGAACCCACGGCCTCTCGTTTCACAGCACAGTTTCGTTTGTTATCCTGCTGCGCTACGGAGGCTGTCACTATTGTGTATTTTTCGAATCACACACTCACATAAATTTTAATTATCCAACCTGGGAACCCACGTCACCAGCTTTCGCAGCTCAAGCACGCTGCCAATAGACTTATACCACAATATAAATAAAAATTGAGTACTTGAGTGGTAGAGCCACGCTGTAGACACTTGTCTACATCATGTATGGGCCGGCTCGTCCGGGTCATTACCACTGTCTCACAGAAAACCGGCGTAAAGTAGCAGCTTGCTGCTGCGTTTCGTACGGTGAGTGAGATATCCGGAGGCCCAAACCCCCTCCCTTTCCCAATACCTTAATTATCCCTTTCCTTTAAGGTCGGCAACGCACCCATGATTCTTTTGGTATTGTGCGCGTACATGGGCGGTGGAGATCACTTACCATCAGGTGACCCACTTGCTCGTTTGCCGGCCTATACCATAAAAAAATGTACCTATCCAAAAAAAAATCCTTGGAAAATATTTCCTTCATTTCGCAGACGGTTTCTAGATTTAAGAACCAGTTAATTCCTACAATGGAACTCGATTCCACTTATAAAATATTCCTCGTCGAGAGAGGTACCGGGAGAAAAACAAGCGCAACTGAGATCTCATAAATATATCGCCTGGAGCACAGCACTAAATGAAGAAACTTTGCCGCATACACGACCGTCCTTATTTATTCAGATTAAAATTGTTTTTATGAATGGTGATTCAGAAAAACAATCCGCGGTCGATAAAAACGTTCACAAAAAGATCCGCAGCAGCCTTGGAGTCCGTGACGTGACAGACGAACATCCGGATTTACGCTTAAGATGGCTTGGTCACGCTTTGCGGAAACTGCAGGAGTATGACGGTCGCAGATGTCTGGCTTATATCGTACCAGGGGCAAGATTCCGCAGACTACCCAAAAGACGCTGGTTTAACGTATTAGAGAGAGACATGAGAGCCAATAGTTGGAGGATATTCAAGGTCGCGTCGGGATATTCATGGAATCGTTTTAGTAAGAAGGCACTAAGCCAATAACACCAGGCAGAAAGAGAGAAAGAATGAAGATTGAGGGATTTTACAAGGTGGTATTCCCTTCTACCCTTCTTTGTTGTGATTTAAGCCAGTCTTAAGACGGAATGGTCTAAGTGGTAGGACCTTCGTATGCGAGAGTCTGTCTGGGTTGGTGAAAGGCGGTATAGACAAAGCGGTGGTACGAACCCAGACGGCCTCTCGCATACGAGGGACCTACCACTTAGACCATTCTGTTTTAAGACTGGCTTCAATCACAACAAAGAAGGGTAGAAGGGACCCTTGTGTTTTATGTATTAATATTCTGTTCTGTATCTTGTACGTCAGTATTCTACTTGCGGCATTTTTAAAACTACAAGCCAGTTATTGTAACATGTGATAAAAAGCATGTTGCGCCAATCCCACCGCGAGTGGGATAAGGGCAGGTGTCAGAAGAAGTGTACGTGAACGAATAATAATAATCTGACAGCTCCGTGGCGCAGCGGGCGAGTAGTCGGTTGCGAAGCGAGAGGCCGTGGGTTCGATTCCCACACCGAGACAAATGTTTGTGTGAACCACAAATATTTGTCTCAGGTCTGGGTGTTGTGGGACCGCAAGTCCCTCGTAGTTCCTGATACCCACGACACAGGTTTACCTAGTGTGGGGTCAGGACTATGTGTGTGACTGTTGGGTGTATTATTATTATTATTATTATTATTATTATCTAAATGAGACTTTGTGTATATGGGTATATTTTAGGTTGAAATTGTTAAAACACAAAAAAAAAAACAGTTTTGTATTAAATACCGACCCAATGCTGGACACAGGAGAAAGAAAGCTACGCAAAATTTTTACTATTGACTAAATATTTGTTATTGTGTTGAAATTTGAATAATAATTAGCGATGAAATTTGTAACTGAAGTAATAGGTAAGATAAAGCTGTTTAATTATGCTAAAATTGACGTTATTGTACAAAATATTTTTTTTGCTACTTCAAAATATGTCGCTTCCTGCCTTCGTATTTTCGAAGTCACTAGGCTGAAAAATTGAATTCACTCTGTAGTAATATACAGGAGTTATTTAATGGTTTTCAAATTAATAGTGGTAGGTCCCTCGTATGCGAGAGGCCGTCTGGTTTCATACCACCGCTTTGTCTATTTCTACCGGCAGATAGCAGTGGGTGGGCACTGTTGTAAACGGTTTGAAGGACATTGAAGCCAGTGAAATTACTGGGTATTATGGGATTTAACATTTTATATCTCGGAATGACGAGCGCAGTTCAGTGCCATGCAATGCTCTGTAATCCAGATTTATGTGTGATTTTGCTTCTGTTTATGGGCAGGTGTGACGTTTAACATAAATCGAGCGACCTGGTGCTGGTCATTCAAGCAAATAAAACAAAAATGTAGAATTTAAATAAATAGTAAACTCGCAGAAAAGTTATAGTGCACAGTACCTATCCAGTAACCCTCGCTTATTTCACTTGAAATTATATCTTAGAACTAGGCGATAAATCTAAATAAATTTTATGTAATTAATTATGGAGTTGAATCCATTTTTCATCCATATCAGAGACCAGCAAATGAGAATTTGCTGTTTTGTTAAAACATTTACCTTAAATTGTATCCTGCAACAAATAATTTTATACAATTCATTATGGAACTCGAGCTCAAATCAAACTCGTTTTTCCTTCACATCCTCAAAAACTGTGCTTGTATACACGTTATAGTACGTTAAGTTTATTTACACTTGCATGTGACGAGGGTTGTCCACTGTCAGCCACAAGGCTAAGTTTGGAAGGGCCCGCATCACAAACATAGGGATTATAGAGCAAGAGCCCACGACGGCCAGACCTTCGTTATTTTATAAAAGCTGAAAATTTCTCAGAGCCTGACCCCCACACAGGTAAGAACGATCAGCGAGTATGGAGTTAGGTTTGTGGTTACTTGTGTAGGTAACAGAAGGTAAAGGTGTATAAAATAATTCCTCAAATTCTCTTAACTTTTTTATATGATCATTCTTACCTGTGTTGGGGACATGCTTTGAGAAATTGTAGCTGCGGTTTCCTAAAATTGAAGGAGTACATCTGCTTGATATTATTCCACTGTTTCTTTGTTAACGTTTTCCTGTACTTTCAATGGAGATTCTAATTCATAAATAAATAAATTTAGAAAGTTATTTGAAAATTAGACTTCTTCGGTGGCGCAGTTGTGATGCGTACGTGGTACGACTGCTATGCTGAGGTCTCGGGTTCGATCCCCGGGTCGGGTTAAAATTATATTGGGTTTTTTTTTATCATGAATGCTTAGTATCAGCCCGGGTTTTGGAATTGTGCTCAGTATGGCGTTAGGTTCGCCTCCTATCACGTCCTATTTCATGGGACGGCAATAAGAGTGGCGACATGTGGGTGTACTGTTTACACCTCTGCCTACTCCTTCGGGGAGTACAGGCGTGAGTGCATATGTATGTATGTTATTTGAAAATATCGAGGTTACTATCATACATAAGCTCACACCTGTATCCCCAAAGAGGTAGGCACAGATACAATTACTACATCCATAATTCGCTGAGCTTAGTTCCGTCCTACAATGTGATAGGTGGCGAGCTCATCGCCATACCGGGACAAAGTCATGTGTGATTTTATTAACCGAATAACACAAACATAAATAGTAATAGTAGCCTTGTGTCGAGGGTATCATCTACGAGATACTTTATGTCTCACAACACCAGACCCGGAACAAATATTTATGGATCACACAAATATTTGTCTCTCGGGAATCGAACCCATAGAAACTCTAATTACACAACTACTGCGCCACGGAGGCTGTCGATTTAGTGCTCCTAACGAGCAAAAAATACCAATAAAGCTAGTCATAAACAGTCAATTAATATTATTTTTTTGCCAAAAACTGTGTCCAATCCACGATACTCATTAGATTACCTGGATGTAGCGAGGCGTAAAACAGAAGGCCTAGTACGAGTTACAAATACGTGCACAGTTTTCGAATTCGTATAAAATGACTACCGTCGAAGTGTCAAACTAGTAATTCATATGGTAATAAAGAAAAGAATCGCTTGAAAACAAATTTCATATCCGACTAATATGAAATAAAATTAACTAAATAATTAATTTTTATTCATAATGGAGACTATCACTAGTGGCTACTGATACTCGACATATGGAGAGAAAACGAAAACTTTCATAGTTATATAAAACTATCAAAACTTGTACTAGGCCTACTGTATGTAGCGAGGCGTAAAACTGATGTCATAGTATCCTCGGCCTTCCATTAGTTATAAATATTGTTTAATACGATCTCATCGAGATGGTTTACATATATGTTTGTGTGTTGAAGCGTGTAATCGGGAAGGGCATTTATATTAATAGCATTGGTTTCTCGGTTTGCTTGTTTTGTTATGTAAAAAAAATGCGCACTAATGATACATTTTTCATTAGACATTTTGCAAAGATTTTGCGTATTTCGTTTTTTATGGCATAAATCGAGAATGAGCAGGTGACCTGATGATAAGTGATCTCCACCGCCCATGTAAGCTCATTATACCAAAAGAATCATGGGCGCGCTGCCGATTTTAAAGGAAATATAATTAATGGATTGGGAAGGGTATGGGATTTGGGCCTACGGATATCTCACTCACCGTGCGAAACCTCCATCAGAACATACTTAAATGGTAATGCACTATTCAGTCGTCACAATATTCACCAATTGTATCCAACGACATAGTAATTTTTGAGTAAACGCTGTGAACAATTTTGTCTACAGCATGAATGGGCCGGCTCGACTGGGTCTTAACCACTGTCTCACAGAAACCCGACGTAAAGTAGCAGCTTGCTGCTGCGTTTCGTGCAGTGAGTATGATATCCGAAGGTCCAAATCCCCCTCGTCTTCCCAATCCCTTAATTATCCCTTTCCTTAAAAGTTGGCGACGCGTCCATGATTCTTCTGGTATTGTGAGCTTACATGGGCGGTGGAGATCACTTACCATCAGGTGACCCACTGTCGTAAGCCAGCCTATACTATATAAAAAAGTTCCAAATTTTCTTTTAAATCAATTTGAACAACATTTTAAATTCAAGCTATCATATAAGGAACTGTTATGGAACTTGGCACCCGTTCAGATCGCAACTTTTTTTAATGGTGACGCCCACACCCTTTAACGTCGTTTATACGGAACTTGGCCCCCTTTTCACATTTCTAATAAATAAAATAATAAATACACCCAACAATCACACACATAGTCCTGACCCCACACTAGGTAAACCTGTATCGTGGGTATCAAGAACTACGAGGGACTTGCGGTCCCACAACACCCAGACCCGAGACAAATATTTGTGGATCAGACAAACATTTGTCAAGGTGCGGGAATCGAACCCACGGCCTCACGCTTCGCAACCGGCTACTCGCCCGCTGCGCCACGGAGGCTGTCATTTATGTGTTTGATTTGTAAAACTGAGACTGACGGCTAAATATAATCTACTATTCAAGTTCTATTATGAGTGGTAGAGCCACACTGTAGACACTTGTCTACAGCATGTATGGGCCGGATCGTCCGGGTTACCACTGTCTTACAGACAAACGGGGTATAGTAGCAGCTTGCTGCTGCGTTTCGTACGGTGAGTGAGATATCCGGAGGCCCAAACCCCTTCCCAATTCCTTAATTATCCATTTCCTTTAAGGTCGGCAACGCAACCATGATTCTTTTGGTATTGTGGGCGTACATGGGCGGTGATCACTTTCCATCAGGTGCCCCACTTGCTCGGCTACAGGCCTATGCCATAAAAAACAAAAAAAAAGTTTATTTAGCATCTGGATCCAAAGCATGGTTGTCCTTTACATTAATCCAACGCAATTGTTGCTCAAATTGCGTGTTGCCAAATTAAATAATTGCATACAAGAAGAAATGTCAAGCTAAAGGTTGATTTCTCGGAATCAGTGGATTTTGCCATGGGTAATATGCATGTAATTCGTGCATTACCGAAACGTTTAAAACGCATATTATATGGAAATAATGAAAGTTACGCCCAAAGCTAACATCAACTTACTCTGCTGATTAATGGCGAAATGTGATTCCCGTTGCGGGTTGTGAGGGTGAGATGGTGGGTCGCCCCATGTCATATAAAATACGATGGACCTCGGCATTATAGCCTCTGTGGCGCAGTGGACTGTGAAACGAGAGGCCGCGGTTCCGATTTCCACACCGAGACAAATCTTTGTGTGATCCACAAATATTCACATCCATTTGAATTTATGATACAATTTTTTTTATATGATTGAATGATGAAACGAGCAGATTGCTCGCCTTATGGTAAGCGCCACGCTTGCCCATAAACAGAAGCAATACCACACAGACATTTAAATTGCAAACTACTGCATGGCACCGGACTACATTCATCATCCCAAGCCATAAGTTGTTAAGTCCCACCTTAGGCGTAGAATTTCTTCTGGAAATTTCATTGAAATCTTTTTAGCGAAAAAAGAATCATCCAAATTGTCCTCAGGCGGAGTTCTACATAAAAATAAACGCGTCGAATTGAGAACTTCTGTTTTGAAATAAAACTAGTTTTACGGATTTTATCGCGGTTTAATTTTTATTTTCGTCTAGACACATAATTTTTATTTCGACTAGACAAAATGTATAATTTTAAAATGAAAGTAGGTAATGTAACATTAACTTTTCGAGACGACCTATACCTCAGTCTCTCCCGTGATCACGAAGGCTGAAAAGCATTCAAAACATCGGGACTAAAATAAAAATTAAACCGCGATAAAATCCCTATAAACTAGTATTATTTCAATGTGTAATTATCGCGTAAACATAAGAAATCACTATAAAAACCTCTGTTTGTTCGTAGGTTCAAATACATAACTATATAGATTTTGTAAACCAATTTCATGAACGTTATCAAGATTAAAAACGGTGGAGCAATCTAATCTTAGTTTTTCTTTTATAACAGGAAAAAGAAATTGCCAATAACTTGGCGTGTTTACAGCGAAGAACGACGTTCAAATAAATCAGATAGAACCGGAAGCAATCTGTCTGTAACGCTGTAACCTTACAATTCGATTATCTTAGATGTGATTGAAAATGAACGACCGATGTGAAGATGGGACGGAAATAAGCTCGGCGAGTGTGTGTGCACCACTAGTTGCACCTATGCCTACCCCTCGAAGATATATGTAGATCAATATGTTCTATGGTCTCACAGAAAACCGACGTGAAGTATCAGCTGGCTGTTGCGTTTGTACGTGAGTGTGATGTTTGGAGACCTAAATTCCTCTCCCTTTCCCATCTCTTAATAGGGTAGTTGACTAGATTTTTTTTATTATTTAAATCAATAGGTTACGTTACTCAAAATCTATTGCAGAAAAAAATTTATAAATCGGACCTAAAATAAATAAGTTCGAAGCCATTCAAATCCTGTAGAAGGAGTAATTGTCAAATGACAGACGACTCAAAATTTGACGTCAGTGTGTAAAATGTTCATTATGGTGCATGCGTGCAACCGAGATAGTGAGATATACCTACTACGCGCCCACTTTTCCTCATACCGACATTTAGAGTCATAACTGCGGGCACATTTCTGAACCAATTTTGATAGTGTTTTAATAAAAGGGATTCTTTTGCGTATCATTTTTTGTTGCTTATAAAATAATGTATAAAATTCAATAAAGGAAACTACCCTATTATACTCTTAGCTTTCCTTTAAGGTCTGCAAGGCGTCCATGATTCTTCGGGTATTAAGGATGTTCATTAGCGTCATGCAGTATTTGTAATTCAACGTTCTCCATGGTGTTTCTTCTATTTATGGGTAGGCGAACGACTTCTCTTTTCATCATACAGTTGGATAAAAATAGAAAAAAAACCAGGGCTGCCCAATAGCCACTAGGCTTAACGTATTTAATCGAATTTACATTTTTAAATATATAATACTTCTGAATACAAATAAAGTGTGAAATATAAAAACAAATGCATATAGGGAGGAATAGCATTCCATTTCACTATTTTTGAACGTGTAAAAATAAAATTAAAATCCAGTTGTCACAGTTGAATTTCAAAAAAAACATAGCCGGCCTAAATTGTGTACGGTCGGAATATTCCGGTATGACGTTTTTACATTTCAATTTTCCGCAACACTGCATCAATATGACTATCTATGAATTCGAATGGTTTCTAATTTTGGTCCAGTTATTCATGATACGAATAGTAGTTATGTTTTAGACCCATCGAAATAAGTTAATTTGAACGATAACTCTCATATGAATCTGCCTAAAATACGGCTCTACTTACTTACACATGTAAAGGTAAAATCACACGTAACACTCATACACGCAACAAAAATGAATGAACGTTCAAAATTAACTTTATACTATAAAAGTTATGTCTAAATATTAAATTTTTAAATCGAGATACGACTTTCTGTATCGCGCAAAAAATAAGACGTGTGTCATCTAGAGTTCATGAATTAATTTTTATGAATTGATGAATGAACGAGCTGCACAGACTTTTATAGCCCCGCCCCCTTCCTTGCACAGAGTTTTGGTGGAGTCATTTTATTGTTTGAGTTACGTTTCTTGTCATCTTTCGATGTTTAGACCAATATTCACGCTTGCAGTATACAGTACACTCTACTATACAATCGTCTCAAGAAGAATGTTGTCCGATGAGGTAGAACAATAAACAGTCTCAAATTGATTGTAATCTCTGATCCGGGACTCAAAGCCACTGAACCCAGAATCGAATCAGCCAGTACTAATCAGGAAATGAGACAAACGGAAGCGGATGAAAGTTTTTATAGACGGACAGTTCGGTTGTAAAATAAAAACACTGACAAACAAACAAACTAACATTACAATACACAATTTTATTACACGCAATTCCGACTTTGGCAGTTACAAAACACAACTCAGTTACAAGCAATGCTGAGAGAAGTTCTAGTTAAGACGATATGTACACAATATAGAGAGTATTATTTAATTTTGATATGTTTTGTAGCTGTCATATTAGTTTTGACTATTTCTTCGTCAATATATTGCCTTGACAACTGCTGAACGGGTTAAAAATAGCTACCTATGATGATTTAATGACAATGACGTCACTAAGTCTTACAGTTTATAGTTCTAGTTTTATGATTGAAATGGTTTTTGTTCAAGAAACTTACGTCATCTTAGTCATGACCATGCTGTATGTTATGCACTTACATAAGTATACTATAAAGATATAAAACGATGAACAAACGTATTCTGAAAATCCGTAGTGAATTGAGTGATTGAGATGGGAAATAAATAATGAATAATAATATTTGTAAAACTTTATTCTAGTGTGTTCTAGACTGCCTCGGTGGCGCAGTTGTAATGCATACGCGTTACGACTGAGGCCGACGCTGAGGTCTCGGGTTCGATCCCCGGGTCGGGTAAAGTGGTATCGGGTTTTTCTATTACAAAATGCTCAGTATCAGCCCGGAGTCTGGAATTTGTGCCCGGTATGGCGATAGGCTCACCCCCTATCACATAAGGGACGGAGATACGCTTGGTGAAATGTGGGTGTACTGGTTACACCTCTGCCTACCCCTTCGGGGATTACAGGCGTGAGTGCGTATGTATGTTTATTCTAGTATTTCAACCATTTAAATATCGTGTGTTTCAGTGCTCATTATCAATCAGAATACTCAGATCATACATTTAATCATTGACGTCTTTAATTTGAATGAATGTAAAAGTTGCTCTTCCCTGATCTGCAGTTGACCAGTCCTATTTGTTTCCAAAATATTTATTTTCAACCGCGAATATAACTCTAAAATTCTCTTTTATATGTTTTGAATCCGCGAATCTCATTTAAAATGATTTTTGGCTTTTGAAATGAAACACACATTGTTTTCGGAGCGATTCATGATATCTCATTCATCCGTGGCTATTGTGAGTCCATTGGGTACAAGGATGACGTTTTTTCAAATATTTTGCAAAAAGCTTATATTTCTGTTATACATCCTTTACATTCAACACCGGTAGGATGCAGGGGCTTTGCGCGTTGCTATTAATTATGCGAAACGGAATTTTCATATCAGATTGTTTTGCTAACTTAGTTATTAAATAACAGAGACCCCAGGGGTTCCTCAATTATTTCTAATTGACTTTACACGAAAGTTATTTAAATATGCTTTCTTTAAAAATGGGCATTAACCACAAAAAGGGGCAAAATCCAAAAAGGGAAATCGTAAGCGTATCGCACAAACATTTATTTCGATGCGTGTACTGATTTCATGGCATCTTCTTGCAGTTCAGGCTTCTTGCCCAGAAGTCTTCGATCAATAATTTATTCTCGTATAGTATGCGGTGATCAATATCAATGAAATGAAATAGTTTTATTAATCATGTAGGCAATTAAAATAGCGCTTATGACAAGTCAGTACAAAATAAAGAAACTTATGTATAGAAATCATATCAACTAATGTATACATATCATACATAGCATCGTCAAAATACACTAGGCAATTACACTCAATTATTTATTTGTTGTCTGTTTATAAATCTATCTAACCAGAACCCCAAATCTAACCAGAACTTACAAGCGAACTGATTTTAAAACATTTAAGCATTGGCAACTAGCCAGGCTAGTTTTCTTTTTAACGCCACAGCACCGGTGGTGAAAAAGTAGCTGGTGCCAGTTCCCTACTAATTTCACATTAAACAAAAAAGCCTGGTGAAACTGGGTCGCTATATATATTCCAGTAAAATGGCAAGCTCTTAAAAATTGCATCAGCCCGCGCAATTTATGCGAGAGTTGTTACGGAACAATAAAACTTTGAAATTTAAACTTACATGGAATATGGAAAATATGATTTTTGGGTTTAACTGTTCAGTTTTATGTGTATAATATTTAATTGTAATAATACTACCGTAGATATTTAGTTGAGATCTCATTATGGGGTACGAGGGACTATGAGAAACTTCTTAACAGCAAGCGAAGTGGTAGAACCACGCTGTAGACAGATTTGCCTACAGCATGAATGAGCCAGCTCGACTGGTTAGTTACCACTGTCTCACAGAAAACTGACGTTCAGTAGCGGCTTGCTGCGTTTCGTACAGTGATTGAGATATCCGAAATCCCTTCCCTGCCCAATCGCTTAATTATCCTTTTCCTTTAAGGTCATCACGCGTCCATCCTTCTGGTATTGTGGGCGTTCATGGACGGTAGAGATCACTTACCCCCTGGTGATCCACTTGCTCATTTGCCGGCCTATGCAAAAAACATATCGCGAACGACATTGTGAAACAGAGTTTAAAGAACGTTATATTTCTTGGTTCATTAACAGAACATTATCATGATCAAATAGCAGCGATAGCTCGGTGGGGACTGGTACATGAGTGTCGAGACGTAAGTCGCAGGTTTGAAACCAACCCTAAGAGCATTCAACTCTGACTTTTAAGTTACGTGTGTCTTAATTGTTAATTATCGCTTGATTTTACGGTGAAATAAACATCATGAGGAAACCTGCATACCTGTTCTGAATAAGAATTTCGAAGTATATGATATGTGAAGATATGTGAATTCTACCAACCCGCATTAGGCCAGCGTGGTGGATTAAGGCCTAACCCCTCTCACTCAGTAGAGGAGGCCCATGCCCAGCAGTGGGACATGTTAATACAGAGCTACAATACAATACAATATTTCTTGATACTCATACGAGTTCTTATCTTCTGACCTCCAACCCATCTTGTACGGACAAGCAAATATTGTGTTGAACAACAGTTGACACACATTACAAAAGAATTTAGCAAGAGTTGTATGAACAAAGGGTGATTGTGAGACATCTTCTTGTTTAAGTTCATTTATGGTCTTATTTGAATGGAAGGATTTGGTGAGAAATTGTGGCATTAATTCATAATTCGGTTTTGTTTACTAATATTTTTATTAGCTTGAGTGACGAAACGAGCAGGTCGCTCGCCTGATGGTAAGCGCCACGGCTGCCCATATACAGAAGCAACACCAGACAGAATTACAAAGCACTGCATGCCATTGGACTGCGCTCGTCACCCCGAGACATAAGATGTTACTGGCTTCAATGTCCTTCAAACTGGAACACAACAGTGCTTACACACTGTTGCTTGGCGACAGAAATAGACAAAGCGATGATACCAACCCAGGCGGCCTCTCGCGTACGAGGGAACTGCCACCTAGTGGTGGTTTTATGAATAACTTAAAAATTCGTACACCTAACTCACCATAAATCAAGAATATTTTAATAAAGAAATTATGTCCGTGCAGCTGTCTAAAATATATAATAGTCATAATAACGTGTGTAAGCGTGTGGGTGTATTTCGGTTTAATATGACCTCGGCGCGCGGATTCGCGTTTCGCAGGGAATCATTTATTGCCATTGTCGCGCGGCGAAAAGTTGCGATCTTTTGGCGATCCGCGGCGCATCTCGCCTGAAAGGTTAAAGTGCATTGAAGCCAGTTTAATATGGGCATTATGAGACATAACATTCTATGTCTTGGGGTGACGAACGCAGTCCCATGCCATGAAGACCTTTTGCGTCTGCTTATGGACGTGGCGCTTACTATCAGGCGAGCGACCTGATCATTTCGTCATTCGGGTATTCAAAAAAACTATATAAACTATAGTCAGCAAACTTATCTGTATGGCTTAGGAGCTAATAAAAAGTATATATATATGCACTCACGCCTGTAATCCCCGAAGGGGGTAGGCAGAGGCGTAACCAGTTCACGCACATTTCGCCGAGCGATTCTCCTATATGATAGGGGGCGAGCCTATCGCCATGCCGAGCACAAATTCCATACTCCGGGCTGATACTGAGCATTTGGTAATAGAAAAACCCAATACCACTTTTACCCGACCCGGGATCGAACCCGAGACCTCAGCGTTAGCCTCAGTCGTAACGCGTACGCATTACAACTGCGCCACCGAGGTAGTCTAATCATAAAAATATTTTTAATTAATATTCAGCATCAAATAAACAATACTTAAATATGTTTAATTATACAATTATTCGAGACCCGACAGCGTGGAACCATTGTAGATAGACAATGTTATCTAACTGGCGACCTTGGTAGCATCATCGACATTGGTAGCATCGTTCTGCCGCAGTAGGTAGGCAACCTCACCTATTAAGGATTACGAGGTCTTCGCTTAAATGGTCAAGACAAACAATGACAAGTGTTCCGTTCATATAGATAGTGTGGGTTCGAATTCCATACTAATTGATACGGTTTATTTTTAGCTTTTGCTCGTGTTTTTTTTAACATCTGACGGTCAACGGGAATGTTATGTTTGGATCCAAACTATACCAGTATACATACATACGCACTCACGCCTGTCCTCCCCGAAGGGGTAGGCAGAGGTGCAACTAGTACACCCACATTTCGCTGAGCTTATTTTCATCCCATGATGTGGTAGAGGGTGAGCCCATTGCCATACCGGACACTATTCTAGACTCCGGGCTGATACCAAGCACTTCATTACAATAAAACCCAACATCACCCTACCCGACCGCTGATCGAGCCCGAAACCTCAGCACAGCAGTGGTACCGCGTAAGCATTACAACTGCGCCACCGAGGCAGAAAGTATAGCAATATATAGCATACAATTCTAACTGTATGGCTACTAGGGGGTCAAAATATTTTGACCATAGCTCTGCTTGCGTTATTATGTATACTGGTATCCTAAGACAATAAATAAGTACACCCAATATTTTTTCTCCATAAAAATATTTTCCCTGGCGTGACGCGAGAACCCAACTCGCTACTGGAATACAGATTAGGTGCTCGGTGGCACAGCGGGCGAGTAACCGGCTGCGAAACGAGAGGTCGTGGCGTTCGATTCCCACTCCGAGGCAAATGGTTGTGTGATCCACAAATTGTTTCGGGTCTGGGTGTTGTGGGACCGCAAGTCCCTCGTAGTTCTTGATACCCGCGATACAGCCTAGTGTGGGGTGAGGACTATGTGTGTGGCTGTTGGGTGTAATATATATCATAATATTATATTTACAAAAGCTTTAAATTTAATAGGTCTATTTAAGAGTTGCAACTTTTAAGAGCCGATTCTCGTAATGGCTAACAAAACCTACCTTGAACGTAAATGTGCCAAACTTTTTTTTACGTTTCCGTAAAAAAATTCAATTAAGTCCACCGAGCAATAAAATGTCGATTCAAAAGAGATTCGGTACGAATTAAAGTAAAAAAGAACTCATTAACACTCGGCGAGGGTGCTGAAGGAATCTGAATTCAATATGTGATAACAAAAGGTCCATTGTCGAACGCCAAGAAAGTCAGGAACAGTTCAAGTAATAGCGACGATTTAGTTCTGCGTTTGCGGATGTTTCAGCTAAACGCTGCAATTTGTAAAATGTTATAAAGTCTACTCTGGACTGCCTCGGTGGCGCAGTTGTAATGCGTACGCGTTACGATTGAGGCTAGCGCTGAGGTCTCGGGTTCGATCCCCGGGTCGGGTAAAGTGGTATTGGGTTTTTCTATAACGAAATTCTCAGTATCAGCCCGGAGTCTGGAATTTGTGCCCGGTATGGCCATAGGCTCGCCCCCTATCACATCGTGGGACGGAGATACGCTCGGCGAAATGTGGGTGTACTGGTTACACCTCTGCCTACCCCTTCAGGGATTACGGGCGTGAGTGCGTATGCATAAAGTCTAGATTAGATACATTCGCAGCCATGAGTGGTCTAAAATAGATCGGATTTAAAAATACTTTTAGTTCTACTGGTTTTTCTGCAACTTTTACACCTTTATTCTAAGACTAGCCTTTGCTCGCGGCTCCACTCGCGTGAACGGCCTTTTCCGGGATAAAAATAGCCTATGTTACTCAGTGATAATGTAGCTTTCTAACCGTAAAATATTTTTTTAAATCGGTCCAGTAGTTTTTAAGTTTATTCGTTACATACAAAAAAAATACAAATCTTTCCTCTTTATAATATTAGTGTAGAGGTAGTAATATTTTGTAGGTGATTAAACCACGCTTAATGGTATGCTAGTCCGTATTTATACATACAAACATTGTGGGGTAATCACTCCAACGTTGGACATCGCACGTCCAAAGTTAAGAATCATATTGATTTATCTAACGAAATGATTTATCTCATAGTTATTAATGCGTGTATAGAAACATAATTGTGAAATAAAAAGTAATTTGAAAGTTAGGAGCCTCGAAAAATCCATATTTCAGCATAAATTTACACGCAAATTTGGGCTTTAAAAAGTAACATAAAAGTACAAAACTTCCAAAACTAAAATAACACTGGCATAGTTTATTTTGTCAAGAAATTAAATAAGTATATTTTGAATCGATATATTCGATGGTTATTTCATGAAGACATCAATTCTAAAGTCTATTCAATAAATTTTTGACGCTCGAATTGGAGATAAATTATTGTGCATTTCACTAGAACGCTTCACGCCGCGCGATGTTAGAGTTAGATAGCATTCATTTTGGACCCCGCCCACTTATGAGATCGAGTCGCCGACTAGCGTACTCTTAAGCCAAGTTCATAGATAGAAGACCCGAGAATGACGTCTTTAGTGCTTATATAAGATGGTACAGTTGCGAGGGGAAGGCGAATTAATCATATTTTGAATGAATATACGTTATGAAAACCATTTCATTTTATTCTATATATTTTTTTTATGGCATAGGCCGGCAAACGAACAAGTGGGTCACCTGATGGTAAGTGATCTCCATATTTAAAAAATGTTATTTACATCTGAATTTCTTTGTGTATTGTCGAAGCCGGGTGCGCGGCACTTTTGATACGCCGGACACCGGATGGACGCTGCAACATGCTATCTCGCTCTGATTCCAAGCCATCGCTCTTGCAGAGGTAATCAATCGAAATACGGTTTAACAACAAACAAACAATAAATTAATTAAAGTTGAAATAATAAATATGATTATTTTTATAGTAGTATGCGAGATTTTTCATTACATTTGAATATCGATTATGACATCACAGTGAAAACGCCCAACAGGGTTTTTGTTACATATTGTATATTGTTTAGGTCACCGCCAACGACTTGAGCAATGCGGGGGCACAGTCAAGCCGATGCCAAACTGTTGGGAAAATATGTTTAAATTGTTATGAAACAATATTTATTAAACATTTCTTTATTAAAAATACTATTACTTATTTATGGTTTACAATAATGTGTTACGATGTATGAAGCGAGAGAACGGACCTCTACAGACATTGACGGATGTAATGTGTCATAGGTGTAGCCAGTCGACGACGGCGCACAGGAAGGGTGCTGGGTAGTGATGTCCAACACAAACAATTTCAGCATTCTCTTCTCTACGCATTGCTTGGGACAAATACCGTTTATCCATGATCAGTGAATAAATACGTGTATGATTTGCCATTGAACCTTAATGCGCGTTGAAATATTAATAAAGTTCCGGGTCATGCACGGAAGTGTTTGATTGTTTTAAAAGTGAGGATGTATAAGATGGGAATGCGTAGAGGCCACATAATGAACGTATAACCATGGTAATTACAATATTATATTAATAATATTAGTCCTGTATTATACACGTCATACTGCTGGGCACGGGATTCCTCTACTGGGGCTAGGCCTTAGTTCACCACGCTGGCCTAATGCGAATCGGCAGAATTTACATACCTTCGAAATTATTATGGAGAAATTCTCAGTTATACAGGTTTTCTCACAATGTTTTCTTCATCGTTAAAGTAAGCGATATGTAAGGATTAATACACACGTAACTTATAAAAGTCAGAGGTGCATGCTTTTGGGGCTGGTTTCGAACCTACGAATTTTGTCTCGACAATACGTACCACTTCCCGCTGAGTTATTGCAGATAATATAATAATAATAATTTGGTAGCTCCATTATACGCAGCAATATTCATAAAGCAAATACCTGAGAACTTCAAACATAATAATTAAATGGCTTGCGTTGATCCGAACGTGATATCTAGCCACGACTTAATGTGACTCAAATCGTGCAAACGCATGTTTATTATGACTAATATAACCTTAAAATGTTTTAATAGCTTATTCATAATCTTATAATGTGTAAATTTAATAAGATTCTACAACGTGTTACAGAAAGGTGTGGTCATATTTAAGGGTCGTTACACACACGTGACAGTGAGTGTTTATGTACCGGATCTTAACAAAATCTAGATATCTAAAAATAATCCAATAAAAAAAACAAAAATAAATAATTTCTCGTTTGTACGATTGATAAGATCGATCACATCCCTATCAACTAAAGAAAGTACAGCAGCGAGAATAACAATACTGGACTGAGACAAAAGCTTAGATCGTTATCATTAAAGGCCGTTCCCTATATACTATCTATCGACAGATTTGCTTATTATCAATAGTGTTTTGACAGATCTTCCATACAACTTGTGTCAAAATATTACAGCCAGTAAGCAAATCTCTCGATAGTCAGTATATTGGGAACGGCCATTAGTGTTGTCCAAAGTTACAAGTTCGATATCGATATGTTACTTATTCGATAGAAAAGAAAATGATATATTTATGTCCTAACAATGCCATTAGATTTGGTATTTTGGGGTGTGAAATACTTATATCGTACACTATACTTTGCTTTAACATGACCACATCTTTCTGTAACACATTGTATATGAAATAAAAAATAGTTACAGAAGCAGGAATACAGTTTTTATAAGATTTTAAACATTTTATTAGTCAAAATAAACTTAATCGGTTTTATAAACGATTAATTAAATGAATCTTGTAGTATACGCGATAAATCGTATGTAGGCAAAGGCATAATTCATGTTATTTTGAGCGACGTTTTGCGCCTTGATCTACATACAGACTACAGAATTATAATATTATTTGTTATCAGTTTCTTCTCTTCTCGTGGTAGTCTTTCCCGTCTTATTTCAAAAAAATAGCTACTGCCACTCAAGCAACCATAAAAAGATCTTATCGATCCGTTGCGTAAGAGAATGACAAACTAACAAATACTTTTCTCAATTATAATATTCTGTCGTTTTACCTAGGGTTATTCTAGCTTAGTGATAGAACCTACCTTCCTACTGAGACTTCTCCACTTCCTTCGCCCGCTTCTCGATTCCCCGGAGCATAATTATTAGTGAGATCATTCGCTTTATCTCCCACTAATACGTCAAGCTAGCGCTTTTTGGGCTGTTTGTGGGATCCTAAACCCATTTACAAAAAATCTAACAATTTGTTATACAGCCTCGGTAGCACAGTTGTAATAGGTGCGTTTACGACTGAGGCTGATGCTGACTTCTCGGGTTCAATTCACGAGTCGGGTAAAAGTGATATTAGGTTTTTCTATTGCGAAATGCTCAGTAATGGCCCGGAGTTTGGAATTGTGCCCGGTATGGCGATAGGTTCGCATCATGTCCCCTATCACATCATGGGACGGAGATACGCTCGGCTAAATGTGGGTGTACTCGTTACACCTCTGCCTACCCCTTCGGGGATTACAGGCGTGAGTGAGTGCGTAAACATAAAACTTAATTCTAAAGCCAGGAACCAAGAACGTTTACACTTAGATCTAACTTGTCTCATATGTTACCCGCTCTTTGCAGATGGTCGTTACATTAATGGTCTTTAATAGATTACTTCAACACTTCCTAGAACTTGTAAACAACTTCGCAGATTTAACTTCTATTTTCTACTTATGTTTGGCGTGGTTGTTACTTTGATTAAGAAAGCAACTTGCGTTATATCCAGTAACCATGATTTTACATACACACATAGACTCACGCCTTTTTCCCACAGGGATAGGGAAAGAGAACTGATTTCCATTTTATACGATCCTTGCATACATACCTCTTTGGTCTTATTAAAATTTTCATAAATACACGTCGGTTTAGGGTACTTCTGACCTGGCTTTTCTTGAGAATATCTCGAACTTGATCTATGACTGCCTCGGTGGCGCAGTTGTTATGCGTACGCGTTACGATTGAGGCCGACGCTGAGGTCTCGGGTTCGATCCCCGGGTCGGGTAAAGTGGTATTGGGTTTTTCTATTAAGAAATGCTCAGTATCAGCCCGGAGTCTGGAATTTGTGCCCGGTATGGCGATAGGCTCGCCTCCTATCACATAAGGGACGGAGATATGCTCGGCGAAATGTGGGTGTACTGGTTACACCTCTGTCTACCCCTTCGGGGATTACATGCGTGAGTGCATATGTTGATCTATGAAAGTTCGCAGAGGCCTTCCCCTCCCAACTGTACCATTCACACTCGCCATGTATATTTGTTTCGTCAATCTTCTTTCATCCATCCTCTCTACATGCTCAAACCATCTTAGTATTCCTTTCTCAATCCTCATCACTACATCCTCTCTCACACCACACCTCTCTCTTACCTCACTATTTTAATATATAATACTAGCTGTTGCCCGCGGCTCCGCCAGCGTGAATAGACTTTTCCGAAATAAAACGTAGCCTATAACCGTCTCCAGGGTCATCTATCTCTACATCAAAATTCATCAAATCGGTTCAGTGATTTAGGCGTGAAAGCGTAACAAACAAATAGATTTTTTTTTCATAAAAAGTATCCTATGTTACTTCTTATACCTCCAAGAATATGTGTACGTACAGTGCCGGTTTTAACACTACCAGCACCCTGGGCGAGATTTCTACGGCGCCCCCCAACTCCAATTTACACCAATGATTGGGGATTCCCGGTAAAATGAACTGCATGCAGTGCTCCGATCGAACAGATTGAATACTGCGTTTCATTTAAGTGTTGTCAACATTAAGATATTTTCTCTTAATTTAGGAAATTTACGAGTAAGAAGACCTCGATAGGCTACAAAGGGGCAGGCGCCCCTTTTACCCGGCGCCCTGGGCGATCGCCCAACCGCGCCCTACCCTAACGCCGCTACTGTGTACGTATAATATAAGTTTCATGATGATCGGTTAAGTAGTTTCCGCGTGAAAGAGTAACAAACAAACTTACATTCACATTTATAATATTAGTATGATAAGTATATACAACGTGTTATAGAAAGGGGTGGGCAAATTTAAGCAATGTATAGTATAGCGTTTAAGTATTTTATCTCCCATAGTACCAAATCCGATTGCATTGCTAGTACAGTAATTATAGAATTTTCTTTTTTATCGAATGAGTAATATGTCGATATCGACTTTTAACTTTGGACAACACTAAATGATAAACAATGATACTATAGACCTCCTTTCATTTAATTATTTTATAATTAAAAAAACATTAAAGAGTTGTCAAAGGTCAATATTTATTTGACGCAGTCAGTTCGGTAATTTCTGATTTTATGAAGTATGTTTACGAGTTCAAAAAATATGTTATATTTAACTAAATATAAGTATTATGTATTGGTACTTTGTGTTGGTGTAACGATTTTAAAATCGTCGAATGTATTAAGCCAAATTCATAGATGGAAGACACGAGAATGAAGTCTTTAAAATGCTTCTAGAGGATGGTACCAATATCGTCTTCAGCACACAATCTCTTTCAGGTGTTATTTTGTATTTAAATTACAAGTTACGTACGTATGTTCGTAGAATTACGTACAACTTATTCAAGTTTATTAAAAAGTGAGTGTCGTTCATAATAATTAATAGTGATGTCACCAATCTTATCGATCTTAATAAACGAGTGATCAAAATTAATGTCAAATTTTTGGATGTCTTGGTATTGAAAAGGTCCGGTACATAAGTACTAATTGTAAGGTGTATGTAATGACCTTAAAATATGACCACACCTTTCTGTAACACGTTGTATATATAAGTATATAAGTATGATTTACTCATTAACCCTAAATCACTTAAATACACAATACACGACCTCATCAGCATAAGGTCATAACCAAATATAATGATTATAAACGATCTTCTGCATCCGATGGTGCCGTACTTTATGATGCCATAAACAATAGAAAATGGACCTTATTGTTTGCAACTGAAGGTCTTTCTATATATTAAAATGGCCAGCTAATATCTCATTAAATTTGGTCAGTTTGGAATAATTATAAATGACTTTTTCGATGGGTATGGTAGATTGTATATTTATAATGATTTTCATAATAGAACAGCAACGTAAGCATAGGAACGCTATTTTTTAAAGTAGCAGAAGTTGGTAAGCGAGCAAGCAGGTCACTTGATAGTAAGTTATCTCAGCTCATGAGGCAGCAGTTGGTAAACGAGCAAGTGGGTTACCTGATAGTAAGTTATCACAGCTCATGAGCACTCAAAATACTAAAAATCTTGGACGTGTTGTCGACCTTAAAGGAAAGGGATAATTAATGGGGATAAGGAATAGAAAAGGGAAGGGGTGTTGGATCATGGGATATCTCACTCCTCGTACGAACGTAACAGCAAACTGTTATTTTACACAAAGACGTGCTGTTTAGAAGAAAAATTGCGTCACATAACGCGGGACTTTGACAGCTCACAAACAAAGAGCGCGATAGGGGTTCTAGTTGGGAGTAAGCGAGATGGTAATAAATAAATACAGAATACAGATTTATAAATCAAAATGTATACCAATACCCACCTCAGAATAGTGGCAAAATGATGAAGATTATTATCATCAAAAATATTTATAACACAAACAAAAATGACCTCAAACATGTAATTAATTATTATCGATAAAATACAAAATTCTAATTGCATTTATACTGAAAAGAAGGTTGCATCTTCTATAGAGGTCACGGCATTTGCGATGACCTTTAAAAGGTGTTATTGACCTTTGTGTTACATTGTTTGACCTTGGCGTTATAGTTTTTGTATGATGACTCTACTCAACCGGTTTGTGTCACATGGAGGTGCGGGTGATGTCAGTCGATTATTTTTATGAAAAACTATTCGGTGTAATTTGAGGATGTCTTTAAATTAGCATAATGTATTTGACTGCCTCGGTGGCGCAGTTGTAATGCGTACAACAATGCGTTGCTGAGGTCTCGAGTGGTATTGGGGTTTTCTATTATGAAATGGTCAGTATCAGCCCAGAGTCTGGAATTTGTGCCCGGTATACTCGTAGCAATAGGCTCGCCCCCTATCACATCGTGGGACGTATGTATGTATAATGTATTTGAATTTTTATTGGCTATTTAGTCAGGGGGTTGGTCATGTTTTACAGAAACTGCAGGAGGACGTCGGACACAGATACCTGTGTCAGATCATACTGTGGCGGTACACAGCGCGCACCACACAATGCAACATCAACCGATCCTGAATCGCGCTAGCAAAGTTTGCAAGACGCTTACTATATATACAAGTTCCGTACACAAACCAATGAAGGGGCCGCGGCCGCCTAGGTACAACATCCGCTTGACTGAAGATCTTCCACTTTGTTAGAGGGAAATTTACCACCTGTTCCTCTACAAGACCATACACACCCGCGGAGGCCCAAAAAGCGCTGGCTTTTGCCGTATTAGAGGGAGATGAAATAACAGCCAATGGGGCTCAAGATTGGGCGAAGTAGACCCGTTTAAGTCCGAAGGCCGACCCTGGCACTTGGTTGGCAAGCGGGAACGCCAGGAAAGATAGAGGTTCGTCAGCGAGGCTCTGGCATGCTAAAGCGATTGCCTTCATCAACAAAGTAAGCTACAAGAGTCATGGAACAGCATAAATATAGACGCAAACCCTTCTTTGCAGCAAGGTAAATCTATCTTACTAATTAATACTTTAACCCGTAATTGGAGAAATGATTATACCAGAATATCCAGCCTTCCAACTTATTTCATATACCGCCCCTGCTCTCTGCTGTTATGGCCTTTTTACTTCGGGGCTTGGAAGATCAACGAGACGTTTTCGCTTTGCCACCTTATTTTAACAAGAAAATGTACACCCGGCGCGGGTCCTATGTCCCCAATCAGACGCATTATACGACAGTGGTATAACTCCGTAATACCGTGGTAGAATTCTTCAATTACCCTTAATATGTGTATAGCTACGTGTATGACCGAAATAAATTGTTACATTTTCCTGATCCGGTTTGAATTAGGATTCGTAATAGATATTGGCGTTGCAACATCGATTAATTAACATCACTATCGATTAACAATAAATATAAATGTGTCACGTATGCATATTATGTTTGTAATATCAATTGATGCATGTTAAGGACGCCGGCTCGTCTTCAGTGACCGCCAAATGTGCAGTAATATAAATAAAGGTATGTAATGGTTTATTGAATCATGTGAGATATGAGAAGATAATGTGAAATTGAAATTGGAATATGTTTTTTATTTAGTGATTTCTTATGTTTACGCGAATATTACACATTGAAATAAATATAATAAATAAATACACCCAACAGTCACACACACAATCCTGACCCCAAACTAGGTTAACCTGTATCGTGGATATCAGAAACTACGAGGGACTTGCGGTCCCACCCAGACCCGAAACAAATATTTTTGGGTCACACAAACATTTGTTTCGGTGCGGGAATCGAACCCACGGCCTCACGCTTCCCAGCCGGCTACTCGCCCACTGCGCCACGGAGGCTGTCAAATAAAACTAGTTATTTTTTATTAGCTTGACTGCTTGAGTAACGGAACGAGCAGGTTGCTCGCCTGATAGTAAGCGCCACGCCTGCCCATAAAGAGAAGCAACACCACACAGAACCTTGAATTACAAAGTACTGCATGCCATTGAACTGCGCTCGTCACACCGAGACATAAGGTGTTAAGACTCATAATTCCCAGTAATTTCATTGGCTTTAATATCATTCAAACCGAAACACAATAGTGCTGACTGCTGCTTGGCGGCTGAAGTAGAGATAGTGGTGCTACTAGCTCAGACCACCTCTCCCATTGATTCTGTTGGTATTATGGGCGTTCATGGACGGTGGAGATCACTTACCATCAGGTGACTTGCTTGCTGCAATAGACAAAAAAATATAGTAATTATACTGAGTGTAAGTACTCCCCATAGGGGTTGATGTCAGACAGGCGGCCGGTCGTAAAAACTACAAGCCAAGTCTTTCTGTAACATGTGTTAATAGCATGCTGCGCCGACCCCACTGCGAGTGGGATAGGGCAGGTGGAAGTAGACTGAGTGTAAGATCTAATCGACAAATTCTCTACACACATTACAGTGCAGTCAATCCAATCTTGACAATTCGTACTCTGATGAATCATTTGGTACCAAAATAAAGCGTCACAAAGAGCGTCTTATTGAATCATATAAAGTTTTATTTATCAGATAATCTGCGAATAAATAATGTTATGACTAAAGTGTCAAGGCAAACTCGGTACTGGCTGATTCATAATAAATAGAAATTTTATCAAATATAGGTACTTATTTGTAAAGGACAATCACGGTAGCTCAGTTGAAATGCGTACGCGATACGACTGCTGTCGATCCTCGGGTCGGGACAGAGCGATATTGGCTTTTTCTGTTACGAAATGCTCAGTATCAGTCCGGAGTCTGGAATTGTGTGAAATTGTTGTGTGATTAGCTCGCTCCCTATCACATCACGGGATGACAATAAGCTTGGCGAAATATAGACTTATAAACTGGTTACACCTTTACCTAAGGCGTGAGTAACCTACCTAACCTATTTATGTATTTCTAAGGAGGATAAATACTCAACGATTTTCTTTTGCGTTATGAATGGGAAGGTCTTTTAGGTATATTGATCGAGATTTCATCTAAGTTAGGCACATATGTACCATTTTAATTACCGTACGAATAAGTGGTAGAGCCACGCTTTAAACTATTTTGTCTACAGTATGAAGGCCGGCTGAACCGGATTAGTACCATTGTTTCACAGAAAATCGACATGAAACGGCTTGCTGTTGCGTTGCGGTGAGTGAAATTTCCAGAGGCCCATACCTGCCCTTCCCAATCGCTATTTCTTCCCTTAAACGTCGGGAATATATGGACTGGAATATACCATGGACGCGTTGCTGACCTTAAAGGAAAAAAATAATTAAAGGATATTGGAAGGATGTTGGTGTAATTGTTCCACTTCTGCCTACCCCTTCAGGGATAACATGCATGAGTGCGTATGTATGTATGTAATTAAAGGATTGGGAACTGGAAGAACATTCGGACCTCCGGATATCATACCGTTGGAAACGTAATAGAAAGCAGCTATTTCACGGCGGTTTTCTGTGAGACACTTGTAACAGACCGCTTGAGCCGAACTATTACTGTAGACAACTGTCTACAGCGTGGCTCTGCCAAAAACTCCTATTATTATATAATTGTACCTCTACATAGCCTTCGACCTCTTTCTTATCCAAGATCACGATTTATTATCATCATCATCATCATCAGCCACAAGACGTCCACTGCTGAACATAATAATAATAAATAATAATCGTTTATTTATTTCTCCACAGTTCAACATAAAATAAGCACATCATAAAGTAGGACATAAAAACTGTGGAGACTGGTGCCTAATCTAAGGTTTAACACCTTGTGTTTCAGGTCACCAGGTCTCCACCCTCGGAACAGCCTGTGCTGAGTAAATTTTTACACATGGAAAAAATATAAAAAATAGATGAAAAATATATATATACTATTAATAACAAACAAATGAAAATAGGTGTGTGTGTCTGTGTGTGTGTGTGTGTGTGTCGTGTGTGTCGTGAGTGTGTGTGTGTGTGTGTGTGTGTGTAAGTTTGTGTTTAGGTATCTTACACACTTCACCATTCATTTCATAACACTGAGTAAGTTTTCTGTCTCAGTGTAGTTCATGCCCGTAAGCCATTCTACAATTGATTTTTTACATTTATAGTTATTTAGATCATGTATACTAGTGATTTTATTACATTGGTTATATAGATAAGCCCCCATAAAACAGAAGAATTTTTTACTAAAACTTGTTCTTAGTGAAATATTGTCACGCACAATGTAGAATCGACGGTAACATAGGCCTCCCCTAATGCCTTCCAGGCCGACCTGTTGGAAGCGGCCTGCATCCATCGGCTTCCTGCAACCCTTGTCAGGTCGTCGGTCCATCTTGTAGGTGGACGTCCTCTGTTGCGCTTGCGCGTACGTGGCCTCCATTCGAGAACTTGTCTGCCCCATCGGCTATCAGTTCTGCGAGCTATGTGGCCTGCCCACTGCCACTTCATCATGCTAATCCGCTGGGCTATGTCGGTTACCTTCGTTCGTCTACGGATCTCCTCATTTCTGATTCGATCACGTAGAGAGACACCAAGCATAGCCCTCTCCATAGCCCGTTGAGTGACAGTGAGTCTACGTATGCGGCCCATAGTAAGAGGCCACGTCTCAGTCCCATATGTCATATTTATTATGCACCTTACAAATAAGCTAAGTATAAGTGCGATGAGACAAAGGTTGACCTTTCCGCTGTAATAAGCACAATAAGTGTTAAATTTTGACCGTGTGTGAATGTGACTCAATTGCGACGTATTGTGAACATATTATAGTCAATAATTTCCGTCAAAACTTTTATGTAATAAAATAAATAAATACACCCAACAGTCACACACATAGTCCTGACCACACACTAGGTAAACCTGTGTCGTGGGTATCAGGAACTACGAGGGACTTGCGGTTCCACAACACCCAGACCCGAAACAAATAATTGTGGGATCACACAAACATTTGTCTCGGTGCGGGAATCGAACCCGCGGCCTCTCGCTTCGCAGCCGGTTACTCGCCCACTGCGCCACGGAGGCTGTCAAATGTTTTATGTGTGTAGTATATGTTATGAGAATATTCTGTGTTGGTATTTATTAGCGGTTTTTTTAATTAGCGGTAATGACGAACGAGCACGTCGCTCGCCTGATGGTAAGCGCCACACCTTAATTATCCCTTTCCTTTAAGGTCAGCAACGCGCACATAATTATTTTGGCATTGTGGGCGTTCATGGACGGTGGAGATCCACTTACCATCAGGTGACCCACTTGACCGTTTGCAGTACTCTGGTATAAAAAAAACAAGACTTTGTAATTTAAAGTTCTGGGTGTTAATACTGTTAATGAGCAGCTCTTCGATTCATCAACAACGCAAGTAATTTTCTCCTCAATATTTGCCTTCAATCTAATATCTTGACAAATGTAATCAGAAACAAATTACGATTAAATATATTTAAATAGCTGATTACTCAGATCAAAGGGCGTGTGTACGCTACAAGATTACATAATAGCACCTGCGAATAAGTCCGCGGTCGCACAAGGCAAACATGATATAGCATCTAACCGCTAACTGTTCGCTTTGAGTGCTATTGTCAAGGCTTTACACTACGCGTACTTTATATAATTTACACCTTCATTAAAGGTATCAGTCGATGTAACGGCGATATGTGTATAATGATATTGATAGTATTTTTTTTTGTAGTTCGCCAATTTACTAGCATTTAGATACTTGTGCCCAACAGTCAAAGACATAGTCCTGACCCCATACCAAATTAACCTGTATCGTGGTTATGAGGAACTACGAGGAAATTGCGGTCCCACAAAAAACAGACCTGAAATTAATATTTGTGGATCACACGACATTTGTCTCGATGCGGGAATCAAACCCACGGCCTGTTGCTTCGCAGCTGGCTATTCGCCCACAACGCCACGAAGCTATCAATTTGGTGGCTAATACACTACGTTAGCATTCATCATTTGCACTACCTGTAGGTCTAGTACAAGTTTTAATAGTTTTCCTAAAAGATGAAAGTTTTCGTTTTCTCACCATACGTCATTTATTAGTAGCCACTAATAGGAAATATGATGAATTAAAATTAATAATATGGTTAGTTTTATGTCATAATAGTCGAATATGAAATTAGTTTTCAAGCGATTCTTTCCTTTATTATTGTTTGAATTACTTGTTTGACACTTCGATAATAGTAATATATAATATGAATTCGAAAACTGTGAACGTATTTGTAATTCATCCTAGGCCTATTGAAGAATTATTGTGGGATTTACGGCTTAGAATCAGTTTGACAGTGCCTCAAGCATTGACGATCTGGATGACTAACGGTGACCTCCGACTATTGGATGGGCTGGCAGCTAGAGTAGAAAAAATCCTGCTACCAATCGCTGATTGTGTTTGTGAGCCAAAAGACGAAGCTAATAGCAAACTGTAGCTAATAGCAGCCAGTCCACGAGACAGGCTCGCCCTAGTGTGGATGGCATCAGATACCCTGACGCCCGGTTTCTGAAGAGCTGATCCATGTTGAATTGACTAATCGAGTGTCAAATCTCATGTCAAGTCGAAATTGAGTTGCTAGAAGCGTGATCAACACCTTCGATTTAATACACATGTTGGCTAGCATAACTCTCAAATTGATATGAAAAATCGTATGTCGAGTGGTAAACAGATATCAAATTATATATTTTTTCACTAAATTACGTTTCAGCAACTCGAATTGATTTGACAGCGATGTCAAATCAAAGTTTTGTTAGTTGAATGTTGATTTGATCGACCTTTCAGAAGCCAGGCGTAAGACGAAGAGAAGAATTGACTTGTAATAGTAAAATAAATGAAAAAAAATGAGTTAATAGCAAACTGTTTACCTAGTGTGGCCGCGGTGTGCGTCGCAAGGTCAGTGACGAGTCTAATTGTTTGAGCACATTGTTGCGTGACACTGTCGTTCATTTGTTTTGTCATTGACTGAGGCTATAGGGCGGGCCTTAAGAGAGCCTTTTGTGTCAATACAAATATCAAGTAATAAAATATGCACGGGAAAAGTTATTACCAAAAAATACTAGCTTGCTCATGTCATTAATTCATAGTAATGAGGGTTATGTATGTATTTTAATTAATAAGTGAGCTTAGACGTTTCTTTATGAAACAAGGCGTGGGTTACGTGGGTATTCAGTTTAATATTTTTCTTCGTTTTCGAATTCTTGAATAGCCGTCCATGATGGTAGCCGAGCAACGAAGGTTTCGTAAATTAAGAAGCCATGTACTCGTATTAGCAAAAACGTAGCACTGCTTTTAGGACACGGATGACTCGGACATGACGCGCGTCATGCATTTTATAGAAAAACCAACCTATAACTGTGAAATGGCAAAAATGGAACTACAGGCAGTGTTCCCAACTTAGTGGAATTATCCCTAGATTTAGTGGGTTAGATCCACCGCTAGTGTGTAAATTTTGCTATCTAGTCAGTTAGTGGAAAGAAATGTCTTCATCCCTTAAACAAACATATTAACAAGTCTAGATTTTCAGATGTTTTTTTTTCCCACGGGAGAAATCTCTTTTGGATACCTTCTCAACCTCGGGGGTGGAGAGATGGTTATGTCGGACTCTCCAGCCTTCCTACCCTGTTGCCTCCCGAACGACCTCTGGATCGGCCCCTATCCAAAATCTCTACGCTGGTATACCGACTAAAACCCCGCGGTGGCCTTCTTCAGCGCAAATGAGACGGTACCGGGGATCTTGATGTACTCTAGATTGCTGCCGCAACCGTCTCTATGCTATGCCCCTTTGCGGCTCCTCTCTTGAGGGACTCTGTAGCCCCTCACAGTAATGACGAGATTTTCAGATTATGGGTACATATACAATTTCACTAGTCATAATAATATAAACCATATTTTTAAGGAGTTGACGATGCTGACGTTGAAAAAATTTTTTTTTTTGGTATCCTGAAAGTCACTTTCATCATTTCTGGAACTTGAGTGAAAATAAACGAATTACCTAATGAGAAATATGTGTAAAAAACACCTGAAGTATCCTTTATAATTAATGATTAAATGCGTTAAATTGCCAACAGAGCGACGTTCTTCAATTCACTGTGATGTTAGTACATCTATACATAATAATATGATTTACGTCATTGTTCAACATGGTCGGTTACATATTGCGCGTAATTGACACGTAGCATGGCTTTATCACCAATCCTTAAAAAGCACCCGACATCAACCAGAAAAACTCTTGTTATTTCTAAATAACAGATGGCTATTAGAACGATCATCTTAAATTCAATTCAAAATACCCTGTATTCTACATTCTATAAGACAAGATAAAATCGTATAAAAACAAATAATTACTTACAGTATTAAATAAGTTGAACTGCAGCCAAGAATATCTGGAAAAGAAAAAAATATTTAAAATAATAATATAAATATGAGTATTTACGACCTGTTGACATTGAAAAGGTTGTGAATGCGTATAATGGCGAGTTACAATAAGAAGACGTCTTCAATGTGTGTCGAGGTTTCCTCATTGTGCTAAAGGCTATGCAACTTAAGGTCCTGGCTTTATGATGAGCACAGGGCCAGTCCTATCATATGGCGAATGGATCGTAACGCGTACGCATTACAACTGCGCCACCGAGGCAGTCTTAATATATTTTTATATATTTATTTTTATATAAAACTATCATTGTTCTAGATAACTATCATTGTTGGTGCGTTCCGGTGGAAGGGCTAGATTGCCGTTCCAGCGCTATGACATGTCCTTCTTTAAACGAGGTTTAAAAAGAGTAATCCTTCGACGGTAGGCAGCGGCTTTGCTGTGCCCTGGCATTGCAGAAGTCTATGGGCGGCGGTGACTACTTACCATCAGGTGGCCCGTTTGCTCGTCTGCCTATTCAGACAGTAAAAAAAAAAAAAATCAGACCCAAGCTACGGGTCGCTACTATACAACCATATTTTATAAAACCTCCAAGAAGGTTTCCACAACATATTAATAATTCATCTACTTTATAAATTGCATATCAATGAACACGTTTTATGGTGATCACGAAAACTGCGCAGTGCATCTGATGACTTGTTTGCGATGGCGCAGTTACACCACGTGATGATTGGATGATCACCGTCCATTTTCCTGTAAGTGGGGAAATCCAGGTGTATTTACAGTGTAACTACTGCTACAGCCTCTGCCTGCCTCTGGTAATAATGATGATAGTAATGATCTTTGATTTAATTAATTTTGCGGCTGTTTAGGTTATGTGAATTTCTTTATAGGCTTCTCATATATTGAGTGGTAGAGCCACGCTGAAGGCAGTTTTGTCTACAGCATGAATGGGCCGGCTCGTCCGTGTTGTTATCACATTCTTACAGAAAACTAGCGTAAAATAGCAGCTTACGGTGAGTGAGATATCCGGAGGCCCAAATCCCCTCCCCTTCCCAATGCCTTAATTATCCCCTTGCTTTAAGGTCGGCACCCATAATTATTTTGGTATTGTGGACGTACATGGGCGGTGGAGATCACTTACCGTCAGGTGACCCATTAGTTCCATTGCCGGCTTATGCTATAGAAAAAAAACCTTAGACTTTGTAACAGAGTAATTAGTAGATTCGTCTAGTGTGGGGTCTGCAATATGTGTGTGACTGTTGGGTGTGTATTTATTATTACATACATACATACATACACACTCACGCCTATGTCCCATGGGGGTAGGCAGAGACTATTGAGTACCACAAGCTACGATCCTGACACACCTCTTTCGGCTCTTCCATATTATTATTATTATATTAATTTATCCCAAGTGACTATATTGGCACCAGACGCTAAGTCCGACGCTAAAGTGACTCAAATAATCATTTTCTGACCTCTTAAAAAATACTTTATACAGTTAGGTTTCAGAGTAATTTCATCGAGTTTAGAACAAATACCAATTACCCAAAAACTAACTTAACGTCCAAAATACTATCAGATCCCATCGAAAGGTTACTTATCCTAACAGTAACCCCCACAAATACACCATAAGGGCCCGTAAGTCATATTTATTAGCACTCGTTAGTGTCACATTCGGGCCAAATTGGCTGGAAACTCAGAAATATGGGCGTCTAACTGGTGTCATTACGAGTTCTGTGTACTTTTGTATTGCTGTTTAATATGTCTAATGTGATCAAGTATATATTTGATGTGGTCTTTGATTCATGATGTTTGAGTGTTTGTTTCAAGTTTTGGGGTACTAAAGAATTTTTTGTATGATAGAGATGCCTTGAAGACGAGACATCGTTTCAAAATCAAATTTCACTAGGTGGTAGGCAAAGGCGATCTGGGTTGTTACCACCGCCTAGTCTATTTCTGCCGCCAAGCAGTAGTTTATAACCACTGTTGTATTTCGGTTTGAAAGACATTGAATCCAGTGAAATCACTGGGCATTTTGATACTTAACACCTTATGTCTCGGGGTGACGAGCGCAGTCCAGTGTCATGCAGTGCTTTGTAATCAAAGTTCTGTGTGGTGTTGCTTCCGTTTATGGGCAGGTGTGGCGTTTACCATCAATTGCTGCACGTTTCGTCATTTAGACTAGTAAAAACACAATGAATCTTACAAATAAGTTTAAATGCCATTTTATGAACACCAGTGACCGCTTATCATCAGACGGGCTGCTTGCTCGTCTCCTTATCAAGACAATAAAACAACACTAATTTGTATATCGAAAATCATATTTGGAGTAGACAACATAATTTTATTAACTTTAATAATTAATTATATACTATTCCAGAGTTCGTAGAAGCGGTTATATTTATATTATTATAATAAATAATATTAGTAATAATAATAATAATACACCCAACAGTCACACACATAGTCCTGACCCCACACTAGGTAAACTTGTGTTGTGGGTATCAGGAACTACGAGGGACTTGCGGTCCCACAACACCCAGACCCGAGACCAATATTTGTGGTTCACACAAACATTTGTCTCGGTGTGGGAATCGAACCCACGGCCTCTCGCTTCACAGCCGACTACTCGCCCGCTGCACCACGGAGCTGTCTATACTTAATACTACCTTGACTGTAAGATAGATAGAATATTCTTTATTACACACCAAATAAAGTAGGTAGCTTATAAACGAGGATCCTACAGTAAGGGTTATACAATGGGCGGTCTTATCGCAAACGGCGATTTCTTCCAGACAACTTTACGGTACTGACGGACTGCCTCGGTGGCGCAGTTGTAATGCGTACGCGTTACGATTGAGGCCAACGCTGAGGTCTCGGGTTCGATCCCCGGGTTGGGTAAAGTGATATTGTGTTTTTCTATTACGAAATGCTCAGTATCAGCCCGGAGTCTGGAATTTGTGCCCGGCATTGCGATAGGCTCGCTACCTTTTACATCGTGGGACGGAGATACGCTCGGCGAACTGTGGGTGTACTGGTTACACCTCTGCCTACCCCTTCGGGGATTACAGGCGTGAGTGATTATGTAAATTTACGGTACTGGTGTATGGGAAGGTCATATTTTTCTTAAGTTCTAGCTCTACACTCTACACATAACTATCATTGAAATAACTGGAAATAACAATAAGTTAGGATATAGGAGACACTTTAAGCCAAATGGCCAATATACGTTAATATAGTAGACAATAGACCACTATCGGCTCTATTAAATGCACTACAAATAAATCTGAAGGAATTATATGTAATAGTTGCATTCGAGGAAATGGTAAAGGTATTTCGAAAATCTTTAGGATTTAGGAATGGGTCTTTTTTATAGCATAGGCCGGCAAACGAGCAAGTGGGTCACCTGATGGTAAGTGATCTCCACCGCCCATGTACGCCCACAATACCAAAATAATTATGGACGCGTTGCCATTCTTAAAGAAAAAGGGATAATTAAGGGATTGGGAATGTGAGGGGGATTTAGGCCTCCGGATATCTCACTCAAACTGCTACTTTACGCCGGTTTTCTGTGAGACAGTGGTAACGACCCGCACGTGCCGGCTCATTCATACTGTTGATAAAAGTGTCTATAGCGTGGCTCTACCACTCTAATAATATAGAGATTAGAATTTTAGATATGTTGTTAAATAGCTCTATAATACATACATACGCACTCACGCCTGTAGTGAAGGTGGTAGGCCGCTCGTATGCGAGAGGCTGTCTGAGTGGGTACCACCGCTTTGTCTGTTTCTGACACCAAGCAACAGAGTGTAAGCACTGTTGTGTTTCGGTCTGAAGGACATTGAAGCCAGTGAAATTACTGAGCATTATGAGACTTAATCTTATATCTATGTAGTTCATCGCTATGTGACGCTTTTCATCAGGCGAGCGACCTGCTCGTATCGTCACTGAAGCTAATAACAAAAAAGCAAAAAAAGAGAAAAGTGTCTTTCGGGATTTTTTATAATAGCAGATAGCGAAACTTGTGTATTATTCACAGATATATCAAAATCTAGATAACCTAGACATCAATTGAAGATATTCTCGAGAAAGGCCAGGTCAGGAGTACCCTAAACCGACGTGCATGTATAAATTTTTTATGAGAGTGAATGAGGCCAAAGAGGTATGCAAGGATCGTAGCAAGTGGAGATCGGTAGTCTCTGCCTACCCCTATAGGAAACAGGCGTGAATCTATGTACATAGATGTAGAATCAAATGTCTGCAAAATAGATATTGTAATGTTGATCGGGTCGTTGTAATCTGCGATCACGTCTATCAATTACGCTTTAATTAATCTGGATTACTGCGTTTGTGTACTCATTTATATTGTTGTCAGCAGGCGAAGATGTTTGCGTATCTATTTAGTAATTAGTATTAAGTAACATTAAATATCAATAAAAGCTGAATGGTGTGATACATACATACATACGCACTCACACCTGTAATCCCCGAAGGGGTAGGCAGAGGTGTAACCAGTACACCTACATTTCGCCGAGCGTATCTCCGTCCCACAATGTGATAGGGAGCGAGTCTATCGCCATAGCGGGCACAAATTCCAGACTCCGGGCTGATACTGAGCATTTCGTAATAGAAAAACCCATTACCACTTTACCCGACCCGGGGATCGAACCCGAGATCTCAGCGTTAGCCTCAATCGTAACGCATACGCATTACAACTGCGCCACCGAGGCAGAATGGTGTGATATTTATTAAAATTGTATAAAATAATATTACTAGCTCTGTATTATACACGTCCCACTACTAGGCATAGGCCGCCACTACTGATTTTGTTTTTTATACTAGCTCGGCAGTGACTACGCTACACCTGATGTTAAGCGCAGCACAAACCAAGAATACTGTCGACCAACGACAGACGATGTGTCTATCGTCGGCAAAATTATGCCGGCCTGCCTAATTGCTTCTTCACACTCCGTTTAAAGGACCCCATATTATAGGAAGGCACACGTGTGCCGGCACAGTATTCCACAGCTTGATGGGAATGAGAGGGGTTAGGCCTTAGTCCACTACGCGGGCCTAATGCAGTTTGGCAGACTTCAAATACCTTGGAAATAATTATGGAAAACTTCTCAGATATGCAGGTTTCGTCACAATGTTTCCTTCACCGTTAAAGCAAGTGATAATTAACAATGAATACAAACATTACTTAGAAAATTCAGTGGTTCATGCTCTTGGGGTTGGTTTCAAATCTGCGACATCTCGACAGTCCGTACCATTTCCCGCTGAGCTATGGCCTCTAATAACATTAACATTAATAATTAAATCAACATGAATAATAATTAAATCAGCCGCTTATACTGCCTCGCTGCTGGATACAGGTCTCCTCTACTGGTAATAGGAGTTATGTCTTAGGCCCACCATGCTGGCTTGATGCGGGTTGCTACAGTTTACAAACCCCCAAAATTTAAAGTTGAAATTTTGGTATACAGGTTCCCTAAACGAGCAAGTGGGTCAAGTGAGAGAGAGAATGAGAGTTTGAAAGTGGTAGAGCCACGCTGTAGACACAAGTGTCTGCAGCACGAATGGGCTGGCTCGTCCCGGTCATTACCACTGTCTCACAGAAAACCGGCGTAAAATAGCAGCAAGCTGCTGCGTTTCGTACGGTGAGTGAGATATCTGCAGGCCCACATCCCCTCTTTCCTTCCCCTTCCCAATCCCTTAATTATACCTGTCTTTTAAGGTTGGCATCGCGCCCATAATTCTTTTGGTATTGTGGGCGTACATGGGCGGTGGAGATCACTTACCATCAGGTCACTTGCTTGTTTGCCGGCCAATGCTATAAAAAAAACTAGTCTAGTTACTCATTCATACTGTAAAACTATTATAGACATAGATAGGTAGACAAAAATCATATATATATATATAGACGAAATATCTACAGCGTAGCTCTAACACTAACAATCATAAATTTTATACCATACATTCTGAACCACATACAGCGTAGTGTAATCTAAACAAAAACAACACTTAAAGTTGGTAATAGAAATAGCTTCGCATCAACATTTGCATACTTTGGATGGAACTATGGTGAACGCTTAAAATAAGCGCTCGCGACAGCACCGCTCAAATACGTTTTGCTTTTATAATATTTGCAAGGAAGTTCGCTTCGCAAATGCCTTCAGCTAGATCGCACAAGCTGTGAGATTTAGCGATGTGATGAAGGTTTTCTTAGATTATATATTAAATTTCAGACATTTCAAATTGATAGCCTAGAAGCGCGGAGTAGAATGGAAAGCCAAGACGTATGCCAAGGGGTCGATTTCAGTTCTCAACGCACACAGCTGTTACTTTTTGAAACATGACGTTTTCGAATACATTATATTACCTATATTGTATTTATGATATGGACGTCTGCGAGTTGCACAGACGGATGATCAGCTCACTTTAGTGGAAAATGAGACAGTGGTAACGACCCGAACGAGCCGGCCCATTCACGCTGTAGACAATTCTGTCTACCACTCGTAAAAAGTGTTTAAAAGTGCGTCTACATTTTTGACATTTGGACGCACCGAGGTTTTGTGATCGTTGTAGATACGCGTAAATGACACAATGGTGCCTTGTGGACGGACGGTTGTCTAATGTTACGACCTAACGTCACGAAGCGACCCGTTCCGACGTCCGACATCATTCCGACACCGTTGAAAATCATACTAATATTATAAATGAGAATGTAACTTTGTTTGTTACGCTTTCACGCGAAAACTACTTAACCGATCATCATGAAACTTTGTACACATATTCTTGGAGGTATAAGAAGTAACATGTCACGCGTGTCAAATATGTGGGACAATCACAGATGCCATATGGGATGGCTACAATAAAAATTATGTGTACAGCATGAATGGGCCGGCTCGACCGGTTCCATACTACCTCACAAAAAACCGATGTGAAGTAACATCTTTCTACTGCGTTTTGTTTGGTGAGTAAGATTTCGGGAGGCCCAAATCTCTTTCCCCTTCCAAATCCCTTTAAAGTTGGCAACGCACTTACAATTCTTTTGGCGTCGTGGGTGTCTATGGGCGGTGGAGAACCCTTACCATACGGTGACGCACTTTCTCGTTGCCAGCTTCTGCTTTAAAAACATTCTTTCGATGCATTGAAAGGTCACGAATTTGGACGCACCTTTACCGAAAATTTAAGCTATTAGATTTTTAATTTATCTACAATCAATTACTGTTGTCATGCTAATTAGTAATTCTGGTAGTTCCAAAGCTCTTATACCTTGGGCCAAACGAACAAGAATGCAAGCCACGCCGTCTTGCAATGGCGAAGCTCTGGCATTGAACGGTGCGGATATTGGCCAAATGCCAGCAAGTGGCGATCATCAATGGCATAATTGCTTTGTATTCCTTGTTCACACACAAATTGTTATGTTCGGCACGGAATTTTATGGGCCATTGTTGGGAGGGCTATTTGCGGTCTGGTGGGTAAAGAAATAAACCATTTTTTAACAATAACTTAGTTATGGGTCACAGGAATTGTCACACTTTTTCCTTGTACAATATACAAGCTTATAAGACTTTCGAGTTTAACGACATTGATAAAGATTCAGTTAATCCTTGCATGTCATGCTATTTTGTATAGTACTAGGGGCTTTGCCCATGTTTTTCCACAAAACATAAAATAAATAAAAAAGTTAAAGTCCGACGAATATGAGACATATCTTACTTTCTTCCCCACATTATTCTGCATCGATTGGTATCGGTCTCGACCCCATACCCCCAGCGGTTTCGGAGGAGATAGCGTGACAAGCTTTTGGCAGCGGCAGCAGTGGCGGCGCCAGTTACTTTTTTTAGATAAATAAACCGGCAAACGATTACGTGGGTCTTTTGATGGTAAATAACCTCTACCACACATGAACGCCCATAATTTGACAGCCTCGTGGCGCAGTGGGCGAGTAGTCGGCTGCAAAGCGACAGGTCGTGGGTTCGATTCCCGCACCGAGACAAATGTTTAAGTGATCCATAAATGTTTGTTTTGAGTCTGGATGTTGTAAGTCCAAGTTCCTCGTAGTTCCTGATGCCCACGATACAGGTTAACCTAGTGTGGGATCAGGAATATGGGTGTGACTGTTGGGTGTATTTATTTATTTATAATACTAGAATAATGTCCAGTAATTGTATTGACTTCAATGTCCTTCAAACCGAAACACAACGATGCCTTCACACATGCTTCGCGGCACAAATACACAAAGCCATTAGTTAATGTAATTTATTTCGAGTAATAAATAATATTATCTTAGTATAAAGATTAAAATGTAGGCAAACGTTGATACGAATTAAAACTCATTTCACTCTCTCAAATAAAACGAACTACAGAGAACTTCTATTTGTTTTGAAAGCCGCAATATTTCTCAAATAAGCTCACAAAAATCAGTATTTTACGTAACTCATATGCTTTTCATTCCATTAAATCACATTAACAACAAAATGCCCGTGTTAAATTCACATTTACACAAAAAATCACACAAATCGAGGGTCTATATATAAACACCCACAGGCGACACAAAACACATCCATTAATTAATTGAATTGGACGAAATAGCGTCCACACCTTTAATCACGCATCTCATATTAATCAAACTGAATCAGTAACTGCAATTGGTTGTTGATTAATGGAATGAAACATAGTGAAGAATTTGGTTGCGAAAAAAGGTTGAAGGAAAGAAAGAAAGCATTTATTGGCAGGCGTTAGGTTGTACATGCACAATAAGGTAGTTTCCTATGTTGAATTTTATACATTATTTTACAAGAAACAGAAAATGAAACGCAAAAGAAACCCTTTTATTAAAACACAATCAAAATTGGTTCAGAAATGTGCCCGCAGTTATGACTTTAAATGTTGGTATGAGGAAAAGTGGGTGCGTAGTAGGGATATCTCACTATCTCGCTTGCACGCGTGCACCATAATGAACATTTTACACAGTGACGTCAAAATTTGCGTCGTCTGTCATTTGACAATTACCCCTTCTCCAGGATTTGAATGGCTTCTAACTTATTTATTTTTGGTCCGATTTATAAAATTGTTTCTTCACTAGATTTTGAGTAACGTAACTTATTGATCTAAATAATAAAAAAATCTAGTCAAATTTAGTCTGCACCCTATTGATGCAGAAAAAATATTTTTATAAGTACTTAGATACCTACCCACTGTGGACGGTAATGTCCCATCACGACCGCGCCAAAAGGATCCAAATCAGCATATGCCAAACATTAAGTGCTTGGCGCTGGTTTTCATTTGGACCCTAGATGTTATTGCGAGGATGTTATGCTGCAGAAAATTTATTCCTAGCCTAGGTGTTATGATGCACGCACACACACACTCGGCGGATAAAAAGGTCAAACTTAAGAGGTTAAACATATAACTACTACCCCTCTTGTTACGGGGGTAAAAAAATGATCGCCGTATTCATTTTAAAACCAATTTTGATACTATTTTCATTGTGTGGTATATGCTGTAAAATAATTCAAAAATACCCATTTACATTTTTGTTATATTGACAAGGTTTTACATAGGTTTTCGAAATCGCATGAGTGGACTAGTGGCAGCGTACTAAGGCTGAGAACCGTAAGGTTGTGGCTTCAATTCCCAAGACGGTCAATTACAATTTGTGTTAGAGTTATCGATTCGAAAAATCACACAACAATTAGCCGGGATTGAAATTTGTGCCCGATAAAGCGATAGGCTCGTTACCTATCACATTATGGGACGGCAATAAGCGCATGGACGCACTAGTTAGACCTTTGCCTAGTCCTATGGGGATAAAAGCGTAATCTTATGTTATGTAAAGTTATTTGAAATGTTGCAATTGTGAACAAAATGTCCTAGTAATTACAAGCTCTCAGCTCATTTAGATAACAATGGAATCATCAAAGTCTTAATTATGTTTAGAATTTTGTATTGTTCTTGGAGGCACGAGAAAACAATTATTTTCTATAGGTCCTCATTAGTAAACTGAATGAGATGCTAGTTATCTATTCCTAACTTTATTTGAAGGACTTCCTAGAAATGTGGGGGCGCAAATGCCTCCACATCCTTACTTAGAATTACTCTTAATTAGATCCATAAAATAATGATTTGTTATGGCAGATTCCGGCACACTCCTTACATTGACAGCCTCCGTGGCGCAGTGGGCAAGTGAGGGGCCGTGGGTTCGAATTCCACACCGAGACAAATGTTTGTCTAATCCACAAACATTTATTTCGAGGCTGGGTGTTGTGGGACCGCAAGTCCCTCGTACTTCTGGATACCCACGACCAGGTTAACCTAGTGTGGGGTCCAGACTATGGGTGTGCCTGTTGTTGGGTGTTGGGTGTTAACACTAGCAAGTGGGTCATCTAATACGTTGATTAATTAAAAAAAACTTCAAACAGCAATCAGGAGGCCAATTCTCGTAATTTTAAATGTTCAAAATATAATTCCGATCTAGTCTCAGCGTCAAGAAAGTTGCAAATGGCATTCTCTTAAACCAATAATCAACTTCAAATGTGAACATAGAGCGTAATGAGATTGAATTTAGAATAAAAGTTGACTAAAGCCAGCTTAATCCCGACAGCATCGTGTCGTGTCAGACCTTCGTCATTGTAATCAGGCCGCTGTAATCTACCTGAAACTTCAAAATTACAAGCGACTGATAGGTAATTAGTCGGCAGACTTGACGCTTAACTGATTGGATTTCAACTTGAATTCGCCTATCTTGATGGCTTGACGAGTTGAGATCTTTGTAATTAGGTCATGATCTATTTTTGGTTTGAAGATTAAAAATAGTAACAAAATCTTTCAAGCCGCAAGTCTTTAAAATAGTCTCACTATCATACGCACTCACGCCTGTAATACCCGAAGGGGTAGGCAGATGTGTAACCAGTAGGTACACCCACATTTCGCCGAGCGTATCTCCGTCCCACGATGTGATAGGGGCGAGCCTATCGCACTACCGGGCACAAATTCCAGACTCCGGGCTGATACTGAGCATTTCATAATAGAAAAACCCAATACCACTTTACCCGACCCGGGGATCGAACCCGAGACCTCAGCGTTAGCCTCAATCGTAACGCGTACGCATTACAACTACGCCACCGAGGCAGTCGTAAATAGCGTAATTTAATTGGGCTGAGAGCCTCCGTGACGCAGTGGGTTGTAAAGCGGGAGGCCGCGGGTTCGTGTGATTCCAGGTCTGGGTGTTTTCTCCTCAGGTCGTAAAAACTACAAGCCAAATCTTTCTATAACATGCGATGAAAAACATATTGCACCGACCCCACTGCGAATAGGATAAGTGCAGGTGGGGGAAGAAGCCTTTAATGGGCTTAAACATGAATTTTTTTTTATAGCAGAGACCGGCAAATGAGCTTACCTGATGGTAAGTACCTTATCTCCACCGGCCACGAACATTTACAATATCAAAAGAATCATGGGTGCGTTGCCGACCTTAAAAGAAAGGGATAATTAAGGAATTGGGACGGAGCAGAGGGACTTTACGTCGGTTTTCTGTGAGGAGTGGTAACAACCCGTTCGAACCGGCTAATTTATGCTGCTGACTTGGCTCTACCGCTTGACGTTGTAATGTGTGTTGATAAAGAATAGCTTTAGAATTGGAACAAATTAATTCATTGAAATAAAACTAGTTTATATACGGATTTTATCGCGGTTTAATTATTATTTTAGTCCCGACGTTTCGAAAGCTTTTCAGCCTTCGTGGAGGAAGACCACGTCTAGACTAAAATAGAAATTAAACCGCGATAAAATCCGTATAAACCAGTTTTATTTCAATGTGTAATATTCGCGTAAACATAAGAATTAATTGATTTCGTGGTACAAAATTATGGAGCATCGAAATTATTATGATGTATAGGTGTATACAATTTGTAGATTTATTTTTGATTTTAAGAACTTTAAAAAGAAGGAAATTATATTAATTGATGGTATATATTGATTTATACGGTCATGACTTTTAAGAGTCTCATAATAAGGTCATCATTTCCGTTGCTTATTTTCATATTGATACAGGATACAGACGAGGTCTGTGTATTATATCTTATTGATCATCGTTTTGAGATAATATAATTATTTATAATAAAATGTCAAGAAACACGAGGATGCTGCCATCAATTATGTATATATATACTAGGGGCGATGCCCATGTTTTTCCACAAAACATAAAATTAAAAAAAAACTTAAAGTCCGACGAATATGAGACATATCTTACTTTCTCCCCCACATTATTCTGCATCGATTGGTATCGGTCTCGACCCCATACCCCCAGCGGTTTCGGAGGAGATAGCGTGACAAGCTTTTGGCAGCGGCGGCGGCGGCGGCAGTTATTTTTTTTGCATAGAGAGATTATACATATCGGATAAACATTACAAACATTGTTCAATAATGTCACCTAACGTGATTCGGTTTTTAAGGAAATCACAGGAGGTACGTCTATCCCAAGTTACCAGTGGATGTACCAGAGGTACGAACCCGTGGAAGGTCCAAAAAGTGCTTGCTTAACCTATTAGAGATACATGAGAGCTAATGGTCTCACTAAGACCAGGTGTACTGGAAACTTCTAATTTGGAAAATGGACTCTGGTAATAAGGGATAGCGGCGGACAGAAAAGAATCGTGCGAATACCACTTCTCACCCTTGTTCTTATATTCCATAACAACTATGTCAAAATACGATGGTAACAAATACGAAAGTATTTTATAAAGGTGTCTTCTTTGTATCGAAAAACTTTTTTCCCAGCGGAGAAAATCCCGTTAACGGATATCTTCCCGACCCCAAGAGATCTCGATTAAACTGAGCTTGCCAGCCTTCCGACCCAGTTGTCTTTATCAGATACCTGGATCGGGTCTTTAACCAAAATGCCTAGGCTGCTATACTGACTTTGACTTACTTCGGCTCAAATGGGGCGGTCCCGAGAGATCATGAGTGTACTATGGATTATTGAAAAGCCCCTGGTGAATCGAAAGAGTGTGATGTAAGTCAAACTGTCAGGGAGTAGTAGCAGGAGTATGATATGACAGTAAGTCAAATCATGTTGGGAAGGCGGACCCTGACATTAAAGTGGGATATCGCCAGGCAGAAAGAAAGTATCATTTGATTGCTCTATAGCCTATTGCGACTTTAAACTTTAAGCAACTCGTACTTAAGTTAGTCCTATCTCCCGATTTCAAGATAGGAGGAGGATTTACAATTCATCTATATTTTTTGAAATGTACTTTATGTGATGGCTCTTTCAAATGTGGCCCGATTTTGGTGATTATTTTTGTAGTGATTTCTTATGTTTACGCGAATATTACACATTGAAATAAAACTACTTTATACGGATTTTATCGCGGTTTAATTTTATTTTATTCCCGACGTTTCGAAAGCTTTTCAGCCTTCGTGGTCACGGGAGAGACTGAGGTGTAGGTCGTCTCGAAAAGTAGCTTATTAGTTTTATTTCAATTATTATTTTTGTGTTACCTCGAAGCCAGCCATATAAATTTGGTGAAGATCTGATGGCGGAGTTAGAGAAAATTGGAAACTCCTCAACGTAAAGCAACAAATTTCTCACGAACACACCCCGAGGTTTCAATCTTGTCATTATCAGATCACTTTCTCATAATACTGCAACTATACCATATCATGTGTTTTGGGATGATGTTTACATTACATTGCCCGTCGAGTGCAGTATATGGCCACTTGACCGGCGACGTTATATAAACATTTAAAGAGATCGCGTGTTTATAACAAACACGGAAATGTTTTAATTGCACTGCTGGTTTCACGCCAGTTCGGAAGGCAGTTTCTAGAGAACGGACAAGAAGCTCCATATAAAAGAAATGTTGTAGAAAGATAGTTGATATTTTTTATAGCAAAGACTGGCATGGGACAAGGGTTTACACCGCCCAAGACGATTCATAATAGCAGAAGAATCTTGAACTCGTTGCCGACCCTAAAGGAAAGGAATAATTATGGGATTGAGTGGGAAAAGGAGGGGCATTTGGATCTCCGGATATGATACTCGCCGTACACTACGCAACAGCAAGCTGCTACTTTGGTTTTTATTGAGACGGTAGAAATAACCAGGTCAAGCCGGCCCAATTTGTGGATAAAACTGTCTACAGCGTGTTTTTATTATATATAGTTAATTTTTTATTTATTTTTATAATATATCCGGAGGCCGAAATTCTCTCCCCTTCGCAAACACTTAATTATCCCTTTCCTTTAAGGTCGGCAACGCGCCCATGACTCTTTTGGTGTTGTGGGCGGTGTTGTACATGGGCAACTTGCGTGGAGATCACTTACCATCAGGTGACTCACTTGCTCATTTTCCGGACTATGCAATAAAAGTGTCTACAGCGTGGCTCTACCATTTCAGAAGTTAATTTATCTCCCTCTTATGACAGGTCAGTATGCAATGATTATTCTCGTTACGCCCCACGGCTGAATAATTCACATAATAGTTTTATCAAATAGCGCAATATAACCTTGACATTAGTTCGTGCAGGCAATCTGTGGATCGGCGGAAGCCGTCATCAGTAGACAATGGCAAATGACATCGAAAGCGGATGAATGGCCACGTGACACTAATCACACCGGTGATTACAGCTGTAATTGGCATCATTGATCATTTTTTATTTGCCTGAATTACGAGATGTGAGCAGAGGGGCTAGCACGGAAAACTATCGAAATCGTAATGTAAAGGTATCGAGGGCTCGATAGATAATTCCTTAAAAATCATTGGTCTATTCCACATATATTAGTTTATTTTACGTACGATAGAGGCGCTGTACTAAAATCTCATAGAAATTGTTGTCGATGACAGCTCGAATAACTTTTCGCAAGTTTCCGTGCTAGCCCCTCTGGTCGCTCGCTTGATGGATATAAACAATATACCATCCAGAACATTGAATATAAGCACTCACGCCTGTAATCCCCGAAGGGTTAGGCATAGGTGTAACTAGTACTCCCACATTTAGATGTGATAGGGGGGGAGCCTATCGCCATACCGGGAACAAATTCCAGACTCCGGGCCGATACTGAGCGTTTAATAGAAAAGTCCAATATCACTTTACCCGACCTGGGGATCGAGCCTAAGGCCTCAGCATAGCAGTCGTACCGCGTACGCATTACAACTGCGCCAGTCGAGGCAGTCCATGTACCATCAATGTTCTCGAATATATTGGTTTACGTGAGTTATTTATTTATTCATTTAAAGTATATCCACAGCACAATGTATATAACACTTATTTTGTGAGTTACGTCATAAAGTCTTAAACAGCTTTCTGAGGATGTCATTTTTATTATATTCAACCGTATTTTACCACAACAAGCCGCAAAGTATCAACAAATCGATCGTAAAACGTGTGTGCGCAATAAAACTAGTGTTGTCGTGTTATGACAATGAAATTCTCAATATCCGCAGCGTCGTAAACTGGCAACCCCGTGGATAAATCCGCAGGGTTGCTATCTTCCGTTTGAAAATATTGCAAGCGTGTATTTGTGTTATATTTCATCAATAGAGCTATTATTTTGGCGGAAGATAAAATAAGGTTGCATTAAAAAAAGATTATTTGTGATGAGTCACGCTTATAAAAAAAACGATGTGTGTTGAGTGTGAGCTCAGCGGGGAGTGGTACGGACTGTCGAGACGAAAGTAGCCGGTTTGAAACCAGCCCCAAGAGCATTTACCTGACTTTTCTGTTACGTGTGTATTAATTGTTAATTATCGCTTGCTATAACGGTGAAGAAAACAATCGTGAGGAAACTTGCATACCTCGAAGGTGTGTGAAGTTAGCCAACCCGCATTAGAGGGTGATAGATTAAGGCCTAACCCCTCCTCTTTAAGTACGAGGAGGCCCATGCTCAGCAGTGGGACGTTTATATTACAGGGCTAGTAAAAAAAGCGATTGTTCCAGAGTTTTCTTATTTTTATTATTTGTTAGTATATACACCATAAAAATACATAGGCTGTGAAAATTTCAACTATCTAGTACGGCTCAAGATCAAGAGAGCCATTCATTAAAGGTAGAACAGACAGACAAACAGGCGGTGCGGCGTAGGCTTAGTAATATGGCTCCATAACCCTAGAACGGCATCTTCTTCTTCTTCAAGTGCCATCTCCTATTGGAGGTCGGCGATCATACAGGCTATCTTAATTTTGGAAGCTGCTACTCGAAACAATGACCTTGTGCTCATGTTGAACCATCAGCCAAGATTTTTAAGCCACGATATCCTCCTACGACCGGGCCTCCTCCTGCCCTTTATTTTCCATTAAATAATTAGTTGAAGGAGTTCATACTAGTTATTTCTCATTATATAAATAAATATACCCAACAGTCTCACACATAGTCCTGACCCCACACTCAGTTAACCTGTATCGTGAGTATCAGGAACTACGAGGGGCTTGCGGTCCCACAACACCCGGACCCGAAACAAATATTTGTGGGTCACACAAACTTTGTCTCGGTGCGGGAATCGAACCCACGGCCTCACGCTTCGCAGCCGGCTACTCGCCCACTGCGCCACGGAGGCTGTCAAATAAAACTAGTTATTTTTTATTAGCTTGACAGCTTGAGTGACGGAACGAGCAGGTTTCTCGCCTGATAGTAAGCGCCACGCCTGCCCATAAAGAGAAGCAACTCCACACAGAACCTTGAATTACAAAGTACTGCATGCCATTGAACTGCGCCACGGAGTGTGTATGGCCAAAATATTCAAATTTCCTTATTTGAATTGACTTAGTATCTCTATCGAAATTTCCAATCGCTCCAGTAGAACGGCATAAATAATATATTTATATCGTAAATCGTCGAATATCTAATTAATATAGTTGCAGCCCTAACCAAAAGGCAAAATAATTTTAGTGTCTGTACACACTGGATGTTTATCGTCCTACACGCAGCCGCATTTATTGCCTGCCCTTCTATTGTTTTTTTCTTCTGAATCAGTGGAGACCATTGTGGTTGGACGGACTAATTCGGAACGTTAATATTGTCAGGTCTTATTGCAGTATAGTGGGGGTAAAGAGGCGAGAAAGGGGCGGGGGAAAGCTTGTTCAGTCTACCAGGTTTGGTTCTGTAATTATTTTTGAAACATAATTACTTGGTGTGCCTTGAGGTTTGCTGTCATAGTGTGCAAGATAGTGATTATATGCTTTCGGGGCGTATGGCTGACATAAATAGTCGTGCGTTCGATTTCCTTGTTGGGACAAAAAAAACATTGGTGAGAGTCTGTCACCTTATGGTACATGGTCTTCGCCGCCATCAACACCCACAATACCATAAAAATTATGGACGCGTTACCAATTTTTGAGGGAATTAGGGATAGGGAGCTAAATTTATATAGGACCACATCGCAACTAAACTGTATCTGATGTTTTTTTTTCAATAACATCGGTCCTCATTTGCCGGAGAAATCGATGTACATACATTAAATAACGTTTAACAAAACTTAGATACCGACTTCAATTTTTAGTGGTAGTTACTGCAATAGCATGTAACCAATACAATAACACAATCGCGACGAGTGTACTGTTGTCCGTTGAGGAGTTTTATTTTTTTTACTCCGTACCCCTCATCAGATCTTAACCAAATTTATATGGGACCACATCGCAGCTAAACTCTATCGAGTGAAACTTTTTACAACAAAATCGGCCCACAATTGGCGGAGAAATCGATGTACATACATAAAAAAAGTAAACGCGCCGAATTTAGAACCTCCTCCTTTTTTGAAGTCGGTTAAAAATCTCGCCAAATGGAGAACCTCGTCCGTTTTTGAAGTCGGTTATAAATATCCTATTAAACAACCAGTCAAACCGACCATCGTAGTTTCCAACAAAGTTTTGCGTGTCCCAAATCCGGGGTAATTATATTAGTACAGAACAGTAATCCGTATGCCGATAACCATCACTGCTAATGGTAATGGATCAGTTTACTCCGATCTAATGGTATTAGATGAGAAAATCATTCAATACGGTACGAATATGTTAGATAAGCTCTGCTCTAAATATATTTCTTTTGTTTCTTTATATGTGTCTGATTTTGATCTTACACTATTTGTTTGTATTTTTTGGACTTGATCTGTAAAGGTTTCTGAAATCCAACTGTGAAATATTAAGCATTGAACTTTTAATGGAAAATGTATGTGGAAATTCTTAAAGAACACACAAGGACTAAAATATTTATTTGAATGAATGTAATCATAGTATTGGATAGATATTTTGTGTTGCTCAAAGAGACTGGACAAGTTACAGACAATAGAAATACATAATATCACTTTTACCCGACCCGATATCGAACTCGAGACCTCAGCATAAGTCTCTTACCGAGGCAGTCTCAAGCAATGGCCAAGTGAAGTTGTTTTCTTTTGATATCTCCAGTTCTCACTACAGAAGGTGCTCAAGATCGGGCGAAGTGGAAGCGTTTTAGTGGGAAAGCAGATCGGGCACTAAGCCGGGATAATTCCAGGCAAAAAAGGCTACCTTTGAGATGGCAGAAGGGCAACTAGGTCTAAAATACGAGCTACCATCTGCACAGTTTGGTAGTAGTCTACATTAAATTTCACCATCAATCCGTAAGTTTAGGTGAGTTTAATACATTTTAAGTGTTAATTTTGTTTTCACCATCACTTAGGGGACACCTTTGTTTTTAAGGTGGCCCTTAACTACGTGAAAAAAAACTTAGGTAAGGGATAGATTTAAGGCGTTCCTTAGGTTAAGGGACCCTTAGTGTTTGAGGGTACGTTGGTGAAACCGGGCATATGTAATTTCCCTTAACTACGTTTCTTTAATTATTTTCTTTATTGTAGTAAACCAATTTAGACAAGGCTGGAATACTACAGTTTAATATTCTCAAAGAGATACCGCTGTTTATTCTTTCGTCTAAAGAAAAAGCAAGTGCTACCAATAATTAGTTTTTCATAGAAAGAAATAATGGCTGGTATTTATTTAGTAAGTCACGGCGGCTCTGGAACTTTCCAAAACTTTGATTAGTTTTTCTAGTTATTCTACAGGGGCGAAAGTATATACATTGTTGTGATTATATTTTTCTCGTTTCTTAGTAGTTTATCTTGAATTTCGTTTACTGAACTTTACTTTGATTGGTTGTAGCACGTGTGTAGAAAGATTGTGGTGGTTGTTCGTATAATTTTGTACAGATACTAACAGATTCTTGACGAATTTTGGAGATTGAGATACATATGCATACGCACACACGCCTGTAATCCCCGAAAAGGGGTAGGCAGAGGTAACTAATACACCCACATTTCGCCGTGCGTATCTCCGTCCCATGATGTGATAGGGGGCGAGGCTATCGCTATACCGGACACAAATTCCAGACTCTGGGCTGATACTGAGCATTTTGTAATAGAAAAACCCAGTCTAAAATTCACACTGATTGTGATTGTCCGAATTTAAATCCAGACCATCAACGTCTCCTCAACCTAATAGGGTAGTTGACTAGATTTTTTTAATTATTGAAATCAATAAGTTACGTTACTCAAAATCTATTGCAGGAAGAATTTTATAAATCGGACTTAAAATAAATAAGTTAGAAGCCATTCAAATCTTGTAGAAGGGGTAATTATCAAATGACAGACGACACAAACGTAGACGTCTAACTTGACACTTTTCTTCATACCAAACTTCAATATAGGAAACTACCCTAATAAGCTAACAATAAACCAAGAGTCTATCTAGACCTTTACAATATACATTTTGAGTTTCACCGTGAACATGTACAGTGGAGCATTGAAGCGTTTGAACGTGGTTAATGACGCACAAACCAATGTTATCGGCCGATTACGGAAATTGGCAAACTATGTTCTGCAAATGCTCTGTTTGGAGGAAATTAGACGAACATCCCTGTACAATGTACATACCTTGTATCGGGTCTGTGTAATCAAATGGATGCCTTGAACCATTTGAGCAAAGCCTCTGCGAGAAAGGATAATAATATTGGTTTGATATATATATTAAGGGTCAATTTCACAATATTCTAGTAATATGTTACCATCACTATCATCATCATCATCGGACTGCCTCGGTGGTGCTGTTGTAATGCGTACGCGTTACGACAGGCTGACGCTGAGGTCTCGGGTTTGATCCCCGGGTCGGGTAAAAAGGAAATTGGGTTTTTCTATTACGAAAATTCTCATTATCAGCCCGGAGTCTGGAATTTGTACCCGGTATGGCGATGGGTTCGCCCCCTATGACATATTGGGACGGAGATACGCTCGGCCAAATGTTGGTGTACTGGTAACATCTCTGCCTACCCCTTCGGGGATTACAGGCGTGAGGGCGTATGTATATCTTGCCATCAATTTTACTAGGTGGTAGAGGCCCTCGTATGCGAGAGGCCGTATGGGTTGGTAGCACCGCTTTATCTATTTCTGCCGCCAAGCAGTAGTGTGTAAGCACTGTTGTGTTTCAGTTTAATGGACATTAAAGCCAGTGGAATTACTAGGCATTATGAGACTTAACATCTTAGGTCTCGGCATGACGAGCGCAGTTCAGTGCAACACAGTGCTTTGTAATCTAGATTTATGTGTGACGTTGCTTCTGTTTATGGGCAGGGATGACGCTTAACATCAGCCGAGCGACCTGCTCGTCGTGTCATCCAAGCAAATAAATAAAAAATAAAGAAACTAACATATAAAACAGCTATTTTTGAAAGTACCTAGTAGTAGTAATTTGAGTGGTAGAGCCACGACAGACAGATAGACAGTTTACAAAATGAATAGTCGGCTCAACCGGGTAGTTACCACTGTCTCACACAAAACCGACGTCAACCAGCGGCTTGCTGCTGCGTGGCGTACGGTGAGTGAAATATCGGGAGGTCCAAATCCCCCCTTCCAGTTCTTTACTTATAACTTTCTTCTGGAATGCTATAAAAAGAGTTTTTTTGTTATATTCTCGTCTCTGTCGTGTGATAAACTTACACCCAAATGGGGCTTAACAACAGCTGTCAGTTGTAAGTAAAACGCTTAGTTGAACAACAACGAGTGTAATGAATTCGTAAGTGATAAAAGTTAACGTTTCGTACAGTTATTGGAGCGAGTGCCGAGTGCCGAGTGCCGAGTAAACGCGATGTTATCCAAACATTATGTTACTACTCTTTATCTCAACGAGTGGTTGTGTTTCATTATTATGTGTTTTGAAATAGTGTAGTTGACTAGATTTTTTTTTATTATTTAAATTAATAGGTTACGTTACTCAAAATCTATTGAAGAAAGAATTTTATAAATCGGACCAAAAATAAATAAGTTATTAAGAGTGAGATATCCGGAGGCCCAAATCTCCCTACGTATCCCTTTCCTTTAAGGTCGGTAACACTTCCCTGTTTCCTCAGTATTGTGATTGTTCATGGGCGGTGTGGAAGCTCACATACCATCAGGTGACCCACTTGCTCGTTTGCTGGCTTTATGCTATAAAAAAAAATAGGTGGACGTGTTTTATGATACATATATGATGTATATTTACAAGGTGGTGGGTCCCTCGTATGCGAGAGGCCGGCTGGGTTGGTACTACCGCTTTGTCTATTTCTGCCGCCAAGCAACAGTGTGTAAGCACTGTTGTGTTCCGGTTTGAATGAAATTGAAGACAGTGAAATTACTGTGCATGAGACTTAACACCTATGTCTCGGGGTGACGAGCGCAGTCCAGTGTCATGCAGTGCTTTGTTATTTAAAGTTCTGTGTGGCGTTGCTTCTGTTTATAAGCAGGCGTCGCGCTTACCATCAGGCGAGCGACCTGCTCGTCTCGTTGTTCAAGCTAATAAAAAGACATAAAAAAATATCAGAAGAAAATCCGCAGTTCATTCGGATATTGGAAGTCATATACAAGTATAATCCAGGCTAATACGAAATCCGTGTTTGTAAGTGCGTCCATTCGTCCGTGATATATTCTTTCGTTTACGTAACTAGCGTGCGGCAACCCGGCGTTACTCGTTAACCGACAAACATTGATTGATGGAGCGCTCCAAGTGAAGAACGGCAGCGGGTTGTGGAAGTGGGTATTTTTTTTTATTTAGTGTATTCATTGACTGCCTCGGTGGCGCAGTTGTAAAAGCTAAGGCGGAGGTCTCGGGTTCGATCCCCGGGTCGGGAAAAGTCATATTGTATTTTTCTATCACGAAATGCTTAGTATCAGTTCGGAGTCTGGAATTGTGCCCGGTTTGGCGATAGGTTCGCCCCTAACACATCATGGGATGGAAATAAGCTCGGTGAAATGTATGTGTACCTACTGACTACACCTCTGCCTATCTCTTCGGGGAATACTTACTGTAGAGTGCGTATTTCTCAAAAACGTAAATAAAGATTATTTCAGTACTGAGTAACAAAGCAAGCATTTTATGTACTAAGTAACGGGATATAAAACATTAACAGACATTATTTACAGTTAATAAATCACCAATTGCAATGTAATTGCAGAAAGGTAGTAAAAGCACCTACTCAAAATTGATTATTTTTATTTTTATATTATTAGTTTGTTTGAATCTGATTTATTTTTTGTTAAAAGAGAGTTAAGTTTTTTATTCCACAATGTTTAGTGAAATCAGCTGTAATGAAAGTGAAACCTACAAAACCCGCTTCCGCTCCTCCCATACACCTCAAGTATAATTAGAAGTCCGAAGAAAGTGTTCCATTCGGGTACCGGCGCGGCGGCGACCGGCGTGTCGCGCACGTGTTGCCCGCTTCCATATTCAATTGCGGACACGCTACGCGCATAAACATTTATTGGGGTGCGGTCACACTGATGGCGGGTGGCGGGTATTTCTGTTAATGGATTATGACTTGTATAGCGAGCTGACCTTTGAAGAATTTATTGGTGTTCGATTTATTTGTTTGAACATTGTTTATTATAAAATTAAAATGGTTATTTTGAAACGTCAATTTGGTAAGCAAATATTTGCTTCTCTAAAGTAGCGGTTTATGTCTTGAAAGATAATAAACGTTACACAGAATCGTTTTATACAATGTAATAATACAGCAAAAAATAAACTTCAAGAAAAACTATAGTTGTAAAAATATATGTGACTACTGCAATAATAGTTAAATTTAATAGTGAACGTTATTGAAATTGGTATTATTATTTTTTTATTACGTGGTTTTCTTTTTACGTAAGTACAATCGGCTTTCTTATGATTTGTTACCTTATCGAATCATGCAAATATTATATAACAATTGTACATATTTTTCCCCGATTTTGGTCTCACTATAGCGGTTGCCCAAGTCAGGGGGAAATGCAAGAGATTAAGTAGAAAGAAGAACTCTGGCAAAATCTCGCGATAATGCAAGGCAAAAGAAGAAGATAAGAATTATACATACTATATTTTTATCCTAGTAAATAACAAGACGAGCAGGTCACTCGCCTAAAGCTAAACGTCACACCTGCTTTAAAAAAATAAAAACACCATTCGAACTATATTAGCAGCGATAACTCAGCGGGGAGTGGCATGGACTGTCGTGACAAAAGTCTCAGGTTCGAAACCGGTCCCGAGAGCATGCACTTTTGACTTTTCTAAGTTACGTGTGTATTACTTGTTTTAACGGTGAAGAAAACGTCTTGAGAAATTCTCCATAAGAATTTCGAAGGTATGTGAAGTCTGCCAACCCGCGTTAAGACAGCGTGGTGAACTAAGGCCTAACCGCTCTCATTAAGTAGAGGAGGCCCGTGCCCAGCAGTGGGACGTATATTAAAGAAGGCTACTATTATTTACTCCAACTATGAATTACAAATTTGAACATGGCAACATTCTGCCCTTATATAATAAATAAATAATAATAATATACACAACAGTCACACACATAGTCCTGACCCCACACTAGGTTAACCTGTGTCGTGGGTGTCAGGAACTACGACGGACTTACGGTCCCACAACACCCAGACCCGAAACCGATATTTGTGGATCATACATTTATCTCGGCGCGGGATTCGAACTCGCAACCTCTCATTTCACAGCCGGTTACTCGCCCGCTACGCCACGGAGGTTGTCTATGATGTATATCTGTATATTACGTAACATTAATATCCATGCCTCGGTGGCGCACTTGTAATGCGTACGCGTTACGATTGAGGCTAACGCTGAGGTCTCGGGTTCGATCCCCGGGTCGGGTAAAGTGGTATGGGTTTTTCTATTACGAAATGCTCAGTATCAGCCCGGAGTCTGAAATGTTGTGCCCGTTATGGCGATAGGCTCGCCCCCTATCACATCGTGGGACCGAGATACGATCGGCGATATGTGGGTGTACTGGTTACACCTCTGTCTACCCCTTCGGGGATTACAAGCGTGAGTGCGTATATATGTATGTATGTTACGTAACATTAATATCCATATTGTACCAGAGACAACAAACTATTTATCATAGTCAAGGATAGTTCAAGATTACAATCATCAAGTCACATTATCCTGTTGCTTCGCATATTGAGTATGAACATAATATGGCTCAATAGGATAATTGCAATAAAACTGCTTCGCCATTATATTTTACACACATAAATAAACCTATAAAACGTCATATTACATACATAAGCACTCACGCTTGTAATCCCCAAAGGAATAGGCAGCGGTACAACCAGTGGCGGATCTAGGATTTTGGTTTGGGGGCTTGACCCAAAATTAGAATAAAATATTGGTATATTTAAAATAGAATAAGTAAGGAAAAGCAATGAAAATTATATTGTAGGTAGTATACGAGTATAGTAAGAAAGTAGTATAATATCAAGATTAATTTGAGATCTGTCAGTTGACCCAAATGCTTTTGGGAGCCTTGAGCCCCCTAGCCCCAGACCAACTGCCAGACCTCAAGACACCGTGAGCTCTTTCTGCGTAGATCGGACTAGGGTCAACTAACTTTTTAAATAATTAAAAAATAAACGTTTAATTTTAAAATGAAGGTAGTTAATGTAACATTATCTTTTCGAGACGACCTACACCTCAGGCCCTCCCGTGACCACGAAGGCTGACAAGCTTTCGAAACCTCGGGATTAAAATAAAATTAAACCGCGATAAAATCCGTATAAACTAGTTTTATTTCAATGAGTATTCGCGTAAACATAAGAAATCACGTTTCCTCGCATCTAATATCATGGTGACCGTGACAGGACCCGAACCTGCAATGTTCGCATTAGAATACAGAGAGTAAAGTCTAGGTAGCGTCTGTACGCTACTTCGTTAAAAAAAAATGATGAGTCACTACCATAAATTGTAATTTTCGTAACAAAGGTAAAAGAGTGTACACTTTTTCACAAAGTAATTTCCTCTTTTATAAAAGTGTGACGAAAATATGCGTCGTCAGATTGTATTAGCGGTGACGTTTCGGCCTCGGTTATACTGCGAGCGGGATCGCTGCGTAACTTTATTAATAGTATAGGATCCCGTCATACAACGACCTTCACCGAGATGTTTATTTGATGAAACGTATTTTATATTCAATTTAATATGTCAGTAAATATATTGCATATGGGTTGCCTAACAAATTTCAGTCCAGGATATGATTACCTAATTAATAATTTAAAAAAAATTGTATTTTAAACATTTCACCTGTTTGATTATTAGACAAATTCTAACCCAATCGAAAGTATGAAGCCCATAGAATATGCAAACGTTAGGTTGCCTATTCTTTTCCGGTCACAACTCTCGTGTAGCCAGGTAAATCGATACTAGCATTTTGCACCGATCTAATTATTGAATTAAAATTAGATGAACAAAGTTTCAATGAAATTGATCAACAATAACCTTACAGTTTTTGTTGATTCAATTCTCGTGTTAAAAGCTAATCGACTCGTCTGAACCTGACATCACTGATATTGAATGCGATTAAGTGATTTTTTATGCCAAAAGATTCGTTAAAAAGTCAAAGACACACATTAATTATACATCTTAGCTACCTTTAAACTCGAGTAATATTAAAGGCACACATTTTATTGTACTATGAAAAATACAAGTTCGAAATGTAGTTATCATAAGATTCGATACAAACTTATAAATAACTGTGATTATTTAATTTCTATGTGTCTTACAGATATCATCTTGGTTTGCAATTAGATTTCTTATGTTAATGCTTTTTCTATTGCTGCGATGCATTCACATTAATTTAATAAAACCCAATGTAATAAAATATCTTAGGAAACTCATTCGACCTTTACATGTTGTCTTTGGAATATATAAATTATATATTATTTAATGTCATCGATTTGTTGAAATAAATATTAATACTTTGCTAATAATAATTCAGATGAATGTTAGAAGTATTTATTTGGAGCAAAAAACAGTTACACGTTATGAATATTATATATTTTTTTATAAAAAAAATAAGTAAACGTATAACCCACAACATTGCTCACAGCTTAAAATGAGTGCATAGGAGCGTGACACTACAGATGTAAGCTGCAAAGTAAGTTGATATAGTTTTGACGGTAGGTAGCGGCTTTGCTGTGCCCTGGCATTGCAGAAGTCTATGGGCGGCGGTGACTACTTACCATCAGGTGGCCCGTTTGCTCGTCTGCCTATCCAGGCAGTAAAAAAAAAAAAAAATATATAAAGTCGCTAACATATGAACCATTATATACTACTAGATTTCACCCGCGTGAATAGACTTTTCCGAAATAAAACCGTCTCCAGGGTCCCACATCAAAATTCATCAAATTTTGGTTCAGTGATTTAGGCGTGAAAGCGTAACAAACAAATAGATAATTTTTTTTTTCATAAAAAAAAATCCTATGTTACTTCTTATACCTCCAGGAATATGTGTACAAAGTTTCATGATGATCGGTTAAGTAGTTTACGCGTGAAAGCGTAACAAACAAAATTACATTCACATTTATAATATTAGTAATATTAGTATGATGATGTAAGTTGGATATTAAAAAAAAACCAAATCCAGTTCGTATATTCTACTAAGTAGTAATTTAGATAGTCTGTGGATCTAGGCTATTTAGAACGACAGGTAGCCTTCGCGCAAATCTTATGGGTAATCAAGATTCCGAGGACAGTTTTCGTCAGACGATATTCGACGAAATAATTCAATTAAATCAGGGCCTTAATTCTGTATTATAAATGACTATCACAAATTGCTGCCTCGGTGGCGCAGTTGTAATGCGTACGCGTTACGATTAAGCTAACGCTGAGGTCTCGGTTTCGATCCCCGGGTCGGGTAAAGTGGTATTGGGTTTTTCAATTACGAAGTGCTCAGTATCACCCCGGAGTCTGGAATTTGTGCCCGGTATGGCGATAGGTTCGCCCCCTATCACATCGTGGGACGGAGATACGCTCGGCGAAATGTGGGTGTACTAGTTACACCTTTGCCTACCCCTTCGGGGATTACAGGCGTGAGTGCGTATGTATGTATCACAAATTAGTCTATAAAACTTAGTCTGTATCAGAGACTCCTTGTTTGTAAAATACGCGGAATCAGATACAGAATTGAGGCTTAAGGCGTTATTTTATATTATTATACAATGTTATTAGTATTTAAGTCTTCGCAAAATACAAGAAATAAATAAAGTAAATAAATAAATGTTGTAGGTTTGTATTTAAACATGGAAATAGTGTGGTTTCAAAATTACCAATGAGACATAGCGAATTAGGGTCTTGACAATTTAGCGCATTTCAAAATGCTTAACTACTGTTATTAGTCCCTCTTACTGTTTGCTAACTGAATATACTGGGTTGTAGAGGTGCGTCCATACTTCCGTGACATTTCGCCGCTCCGAGAGGTATGGTTGTAATACGTACTTGTTAATTTCTTTTATTACTTACTCTGGGAACCAGCAAGTAGGTCACATGATGGTAAGTGATCTCCATCGCCCATGTACGCTCATACCAAAAGAATAATGAGCGCGTTGCCGACCTTAAAAGAAAGGGGTGATTAAGGGATTGGCAAGGGATGTGGGATTTGGGGCTCCGGATATTTCACTCACCGTACGAAACACAGCAGCAAGCTGCTACTTTACGCCAGTTTTCTGTGAGACAGTTGTAACGACCCGGACGAGTCGGCCCATTCATGCTGTAGACAAAACTATCTACAGCATGACTCTACCACTCAAGAATATAATGAAGATATTTTGCTGTTACATGACATACCTATAAAATACATTTTTTTTGTTTTATAGTGAATAAAAGTGTTGTAACACTGTAATTATAGTTCTATTAATAAACATCCTTCTTTCTTTCTTACATGTTACGCCGAAATGTGTCTCAGAGTGAATTTCTCCGTGACATTATGTCGTGACATTTAACAATCGTCCACATTCGAGTTAGTCACAATCACGCCTCTCAGTACGGCGAAATGTCAAAAGTGGAGACGCACTTCTAAACCCCGCTAGAAGAATAACCAACGCCGAAATAATGCCACAAAGGGGTTTAAATTTACGACGTACCCTGGGATTGTTAATTAAACGGGATTATTCGAGTGTTGATAAACAAATTAACGACGATTCCTGATAGTAAACCATCCACGACCAGCTCGGGCCCGTTTAATGGCTTTAGATTACACTTTCCTAACTCCGTTTAGGTTCAAGTACTGAATATTAGTTTAAAACTGTTGAAAGCCTTCTTTAAAGGAAATAGCTGGGCAAGTCGCTATCGCTCACCGAGGGATACGTAGCACCCCCTAAAATAAATACATTTTTGGTTTTTTATTTGTTTGAGTATTCGATTAATAACGCTTACAACCCCAAGAGCATGTATCTCTGACTGGAGATTTGGCGGGATTTCTGACAGTGCGGTGGCTCTCTTGTTTTAATTATTTCCTAAACTGGTTTAAAGTTGTGTTTGTTGTATAAAAGTGGTGTGGTTTTGTGCAATAATCATTAACGCTGATGAATAGTGTATGGAGACATTGAAATGGGTGAATTTGGGTGATTTTTGACCAAGGGTATCGATCGACCTTGTGCGTTCGATCCGCTTGAAGAAAGTCGTCTAAGAAGCATTGAACTGAAAGGAATTAACACCAAAACTCCAACAAGACCTTGAAATTGGCCACACCCCCGTTTCATCGTTCTTGAGAAAACAAAATGTATGCGTCTGAAGGACTTGTATCCATGGACATGAATAAATAAATAAAAAGAAAGTATCTCTGACTTTTCTAAGTTACGTGTGTATTTATTGTTAATTATTCCTCGCTTTAACGTGAAGAAAACCTACACACCTGAGAATTCTACATGTGAATTTCGAAGGTATGTGAAGTCTGCTAGTCCATTAGGTCAGGCACATGCCCATGTGGGTCAGGATTATGTGTGTGGCTTTGTGTGACCGTTGGACGTATTTATTGTCACACTAATAATATAAATGTGAACTTTTGTGAGTTTGAGAATTTGAAAGAAAGAATTTGGTTGAAATAAAACTAGTTTATACGGATTTTATCGCGGTTTAATTTTTATTTTAGTCCCGACGTTTCTCCCGTGACCACGAAGACTGAAAAGCTTTCGAAACGGACGACGGATTTTCATGAAATTTGGCATACAGATAGCCCATGATCTGAATTAGGATACAGGATACTTTTTATCCTGGAAAAAGATATTCACGCACGTAGCCGAGAGCAAACGCTAGTTATTTTTAAAAATACTTGTGTAGGCGGAGTCGCTAGCCAAAGCTAGTACTGTTTAGGTGAATATTCATAGCCTATCTTGGATCTAAATTCACTACAAATCAATATTAATATCACTAAGGGATTATGGGTGCTTATTAACGCCGGTCCCCCTTAAAGTGATCGCATAACCCCGTTCTTAGATATCAGGTGGCGGGACCCTTTAACTCTATTGCTTATAATTTGTAAGGAACAAATGTAGCGAAAATTGCGATAACCCACGTCAGGTATGAATTTATTGTACTTACTAAAGCCAAAGGACAATCTTCTTGTAGTAATAGCAGCGTTTCACGTACCTGAAACACAAATAGTACTATAATCAATCAAATACATCTTGATTTTAACTGCCGACCTAAAAAGAGTTTTGTATCATTGATCCCTTTGTTTGGCATCGCATCGCCTAAAGTCTAAACGAATCGACTGATTTGAATGCAGCTTTTTTCATGAAAGGTTGTTTTAATTGAATAAACAAATAATTACCCCCGACAGTTACATATGTTTATAGTCCTGACCCCACACTAGGTTAACCTGTACCGTTGGTATCAGGAACTACGAAAGACCATAACATCCAGATCTGAAATCAATATTTGTGGATCAAACATACATTTGTCTCGGTGCGGGCATCGAACCCGGAGCCTCTCGTTTCACAGCTGGCTACTCGCCTACTGCGCCACGGAGGCTGTCAGGGAATAGTTCTAAGCTTTGTTTGAATAGTCATTAAAAGTTACAGATCTAATTCTAATTGATATTGGGGTTATTTTTATATTCATACAATATTCGATTGAACAACAGTTTTTCTATTATCTCTTATTTTTAGTTCACTGGGGGCGTTGCCCATGTTTTTCCACAAAACATAAAATAAAAAATAAACTTAAAGTCCGACGAATATGAGACATATCTTACTTTCTTCCTCACATTATTCTGCATCGATTGGTATCGTTCTTGACCCCATACCCCCAGCGGTTTCGGAGAAGATAGCGTGACAAGCTTTTGGCAGCGGCGGCGTTACTTTTTTAGTTAACTTAGTTACTTTTTTTAGAATAGAGAGATTTAAAAAGCCCATTCAGTATACACGAAACCGAAACGACATTTAGTAATTTATATTATACAAAAATTAAAACACATAATTTTGAGTAGTATTTCTGCTGCTGGCCCACCATCTGTTCCATTTTTATGTTAGATCTTTCTCATTAGAGATATTTCCTTATATTTGAGTATCGATTCTCACAACACAGCTCAAAGGACCAACAAGGTTTTGTTACATGTTGTATAAAAATGTGACCAATACAAAAAATACTTTATTACATACTCAACAGAAGAATCTACTCACATAGTTATCTGAGTGTTGATCAAATGTAATCCAGACTCGATGACTACACGACCAAAACATTATAATAAAATATCTGACCACTTGGTCAATTTAAATAATCATTACGAAATCAATAAAGTCATGAATGGCCGGTCATCGGCCGACGTTACTGGACCACTACCAGTTCGACGGGTATACATGATCATTGCCATCTCATAGTTTTATTGAACTCTAGTTGGGGCCACAAGCGACTATTACCGACTCGGTACCAGAAAAAATACGTTGGAATCAAATCTTTAATGTATACTACTAGACTGATTGTTTAAAATTGCGTCACATAACGATGGAGTTATACAGCTCACAAACCAGGAGCGCGATAGGGGTTCTAGTTGAGAGTAGAGATGGTAATCTTGAGTTACGGTCAATTGACCGCAACTTAGTGGTACAATTTCTATATACCGCGCAGCTTGTCTAGTAATATATATTAAAAGTCTTTGGTTGGAATACGATAATTTTGTTTTTAAAAATGGAATTCAAATGTATTTTATGACGTATAAAAAAAGAACCTACACATTTTTGGATAATTTAATAAAAAGTTACATGACAATGTTATTATTGCAAATTGCTAAACAAATAAAAATACAACCAATATAACAGAGGTTACAAAAATAAAAATGATTTTATTAAAGCGTTAAGTAAAATGTTGTAAGTGTTTTATTATTACTCCAGAGACCATTTTTTCTTTTTAAAATAATGGCAAAGAATCGTAGAACTGCCTGCCAAGCGGTCATAGACACAAACAAACATGCAGATTTTTATTTTATTATAAAAGTTAATTAACAACGTTTGTTTACATGCTCTGTGAAGAGGTCACTTTAAGGTAAATTGGATGTTTTTTTTAGCCAGACATACATTAAGCGCAGTCATCTTTTTGAGTTTTATTAAGTAAACTCATCGTGGCAGCACATTGAATTCCATAGCAGCACACTCAAGCTGTGACACCAGCAGAGTATTGATTTCAATTCCCAGGCCGGGCAATCAAATGATCAATAAAATTCATGATTTATTAAGAATAATGTTATTATTAATATTATTATTTGTAATTTATTTGGAATTATAATGGCACGCTATCACATTATGGCATGGAAATAAGCTCGGTAAAATATGGGTGTACTGGTTGCACCTCTGCCTACCTCTTAGGGATACAGGCGTGTGCCTGTGTTATATACGTTTAAGTACGTCTAACTCAAACATTACAAAGAAAACCGTGTCATTTTTTTAGCTTGAATTACGAGTCGTGCAGGTCGCTCGCCTGATGGGGAACGCCACGCCATTTTATACATTACTTTGTACACACATTGTATCCAAGTAGGAGTTTCATCGCGCTAACGTTCTTTGCAAAAATGATTAAGATAAACCATGCTTTGTAAAGACATATTTGCATGTAAACTATGTGCCGAACAAAATACATTGTACAGCTGATACGCTTGAAAAGTCAAGGAGAGTAAATTTCACAGTTACACAAGTTTGTGTAACCATAATAATATGTAAAAACCGACTTGAATTAGCAGCGTGCAGCTTTGTTGCATTATGTTGTCTTATGTTGTCCTTCCGAATTCCAAAAAAATTACGGTAGGCAGCGGCTTGGCAGGGCATTGCTGAGGTCCATGGGCGGCGGTAACCACTTAACATCAGGTTGGCCGTCTGCTCGTCTGCCTAGCTAGGCAAAAAATATCCTTGATCACCCCTTTTCTTTAATTTATGGGCGGTCTTGTCTACTAATAAGTTGTGGCAGGCCTTTGTCCACCACGCTGACCTAATGCGGGTCGGCAGACTTCACACATCTTCGATATTCTTGTGAAGAATCCTCCCACATACGAGGGACCTACCACCTTGTAGGATGCAATCTGGAATGGTGCTTTGACTGCTTAAATATTGTTTGTCTTTGACAGCAACGGGAATAAATGGCTGTGGTAAATATGGTGGAATTAATTTGCTTTTAATTACAATGTCAGTTTGTTACAAAACCCATAAGCTACTTTGGAAGATTTCTTCGCTTGGCCAACAATACCGTGCAAGTTAAATTGAGTTAGTTTTCAGGGGAGACAAAAACAGAATATATTTATGAATATGTGTTATATAACCAATGAGTTGCGTCGTGACAGAACTCTTCGAATAACGTGCTTTGTATGGTTAGTTTAAATTTTTGAGTAAATAGATTGGATACGCGTCGAAAAAATCTATCGAATGACAATATCACATGACAAATTTTCAAGATGCGCGGTATTGTTAGCTAAGCGACGATAAATAAACTAGTACTGCACGTCTCATTTCCATAAACTTGGATACTCTTTTGTGGGTTAATGTATTCGTTTTAAACAAACTTCACTGTGATATACTACCACCGTTTTGGGGGAAATTTAAACACCTGTAAAAATTTTACACAAAAGTTACAAACTTTCAGACTGTTTAGTACAAGTATTTTGGGAAACTGAATTTCGTAGAACTTTGCTGTTTAATTACATGAAATAAACGTATATTATTGCCTCGGTGGCGCAGTACGAATGCTGTGCTGAGGTCTCGAGTTCGAACCCCAGATCGGGTAAAGTGATATTGGGTTTTTCTATGATGAAGTGCTTAGTATCAGCCCGGAGCCCGGAGTCTGGAATTGTGTCCGGTATGGCATGGTCGCCCCATCACATCATGGGATGGAAATAAGCTTGGCGTAATGTTGGTGTCTTAGTTACAACTCTACCTACCCCTTCGGGGATTACAGGCGTGACTGAGTACGTATATTACAACTCAGATTAAACAATTTATTATCTTAAAAGTTTTAAATTCAATGCAAATTAGTAAAACAGCTTCGTCCTTGCTAAAAGTCACGAAATATTTCCGAGTGCACTCAAATTATACTTCAATGGTACACTAATAACGACAATTTGAATGGAAAATAATTACTGGTCCAAACACAACATTTTGCTAATACATTTTGATGGCTCAAAGTCACAATGACAAGTTGTAAACCGCAGAACTGTTTCAATGTAACCACAAAATGGCGACCGTCATCGCGTGCAAAATGGCAGACGGAATATCGAAGTGAATTTCAGTGAAATCATGAACTATTGTGACGAATGCAGGCTAATTTTCAATGTAACTCATGCAACTGTGTTTTGTGAGATATGTTAAATGAAATTTAACGTCGCGAAACGGCTCAAGGATCTCAAAATTAAATAGACTTAACTAGTGTTAAACTTGTGCTTGTTTAAAGGATCCTATGTTGTAGAAAGAAGGGAACACGTATGCCGGCAAACTATCCTACAGCTTTATGGTCCGACAGAAATAAGATTTTACGAACCTCTTAGTTCGAGCCGCGATTGAGACCACGAAGCTGTGGATTCGCAAGCGATCACGCGTGGTTCTGTTCAGGAAAGGTGAATATAATAAGGTTAAATAATTCTTCAGAGAATTAACAGTGATATAGACGATAAAAAACGCAAACGAGGCAATGCCCCTACTCAGCTGCAACGGCTCTACTTTCTTTGTAATGTCTCCATCATGGACCGATTTGGATGCAGTTGTTATCTGAAAAGTAATTTAAATAAGAATACTTTTAGCTTGGCAATCTTGACCTGATGCTGCAACCATCCATTCAACTGCCACCTTCTCGATAAATACAGCAAATACATCGTGTTTGATTCATTGAGAAGGTTTAGATGAGTAGTTGGCTTACATAAGTGATTCAGGATCTTTTTTTATAGCAAAGTCCAGCAAACGAACAAGTGGGTCATCTGATGGTAAGTGATTTCCACCGCCCATATACGCCCAAAATATCAGAAGAATCATGGACGCGTTGCGGACCGAAAGGAATAATTAAGGTATTGGGAAAGAGAAGGGGAATTGGGCCTTCGGATATCTCACTCACCGTTCGAAATGCAGCAGCAAGCCGCTTTATTACGTCGGTTTTCTGTGAGACAGTGGTCACGACCTGGTCGAGCCGGCCCATTTGTGCTGTAGACACAACTGTCTACAGCGTGGCTCTACCACTCAAGGTCTCATGACTGAGTAAGAAGATGGCTACAGGAACTCAAATTCAATCGAATTAATTTCGTGGATTTTTAACGACTAGGTTAGGTTATTATTACCAGTAAACAAGAGCCATTTTTAGTTTGTGGCCAGCAACTAAAATTGAATAAACCCAGCTTACATTATAAACCAACATTTTAAAACTAAGCTAAGGAATCTCAAACATAAATCCAAGAATAAATCCTGAACATTTTAAATTAAAGAAACAAAGAAAATTCAATGTAATATTACGTAAACTAGAAGCTGTCCGTCTGTAGATGAATTGGTTTAAATAAAGGATGAGATAATCTGTGCAGAGGCGGTGTACAATCGAGTTTATTGCGCTGGGTTGTCCATTTGAAACATGACTGTTCTGTGAGTACTGTGTAAACGTTACTAGTGGTAGATTGGTTTGAAATCTGATAACATAAATGAAGCAAGGATGTATCAATATCTTAGTCCTTGTATAATAATCGTTGGTTTTTTATAGCAAATGAGCAAAAAATAACACCGAACTTATTATATTTTACATCCAATGAATTTGAGATCTACTTATTTTAAGAGAACTAAAATAATAATAATAATAAATACACCCAACAGTCACTCACACACATAGTCCTGACCCCACACTAGGTAAACCTGTATCGTGGGTATCAAGAACTACGAGGGACTTGCGGTCCCACAATACCCAGACCCGAGACAAATATTTGTGGATCAGACAAACATTTGTCAGGGTGCGGGGATCGAACCCACGGCCTCACACTTCGCAACCGGCTACTCGCCCGCCGCGCCACGGAGGCTGTCAGAAGGTAGTTAGTTACTTACCTACGGCTAGTACACTATTTTTTGGACATTATGGTATACGCTACATAATATTTATTACACACGTCCTACTGCTGGGCATAGACCTCCGCTAATGAATAAGAGAGTTTAGGCCTTAGTCCACCACGCTGGCCTAATGCGGGTGCTTCATATGCCTTCGATATTTTTTATGGAAAACTTCTCAGGTATGCAGGTTTCCATGCGCAATAAACATTTATAATTTCATTTTTTTACTTTATAATGTTCCTCATTGGCATAAGTAGAGCTGCTCTAACTCTATTCAAAATTAATTGTATTATCGCAGTGCAAATATTGTAAATGAATTTTAAAATAGAGCAACGTTAGAGTTTCTTGTCCCTTCTTCTTTAACGAAACAGCATTCCGAACTGGCGGTAGAGTTTAAATTTGACTGAATCTAAATGATGTAAGTATAACATTTTATGGATTCAATAAATATTTTCATTTCATTTCATTTACTCACGATGTTTTCTTCACCGTTAAATTAATAATGAATACATATGTAACTTAGAAAACTCCGGAAGCTCTTGGGGTTGGTTTTGAAATGGCGACTTTCGTCTCGACAGTCGGAATACGCTTCATATTGGTATATATTTTTTTTTATTTTTTTTTTTTTTTTTTATCCTGGCTCGGGAAAGTGACTACGCTACACCTGATGGTAAGTATAGCGCAATCCATGAATACTGTCGACCAACGATAAACACTGAATCTATCGCAGATCGGCAGAATTATGCCGGCCTGCTTAGTTGCTTCTTCACACTCCGTTTAAAGGATCCCAAGTTATAGGAAGGAGGAAACATGTGCGCCGGCAAGCTATTCCACAGCTTTATGGTCCGACAGAAATACGATTTTGAGAACCTCTTGGTCCGAGCCGAGATGGAAGAGACCACGAAGCTATGGTTTCGCAAGCCAGCACGCGTGGTTCTGTTAAGGAAAGGTGAGGAAGGAATAAGGTCAAACAATTCTTCAGAGCATTCACCGTGATACAGACGATAAAAGACGGAAAGCGAGGCAATGTCCCTACGCAGCTGTAGCGGCTCTAAATTTTTTGTGACGTCTGCATCATTCACAATGCGGACAGCCCGTCGCTGCAATCCGTCCAAGGCATCGAGCAAGTACTTTGCGGAACCGTCCCATAGGTGCGAACAGTATTCTGCACCCGGCCGTGCCTGCGCTTTGTATAAGCGGTAAAGCTGGCCGGGTGCAAAAAACCTACGCACCTTGTTCAGGATTCCGACCCTGCGTGATGTGGCTGATATTACGCCCTCGATGTGGTTCCTTGGATTCAGATTGCAGCAAATATCCATGCCTAGGATACTTAGGCTATTCCGCATTGCGAGCGGGATACCCTGAAGATTGGGGAGGGGAGAGAACGGGGATTTTTTGCACGTAAACGCGCACACCTGGGTTTTCTTGGCATTGAACTCAACCAGATTCTTGGTACCCCATTCCGAAATGAGATCCAAGGTCTGGTTAAGCTCAATGACAAGATTCTCTCGCTGCCTCTCAGTGACTTCCCGGCTACCAGGAGGCTTACTGCAGTAACGCCCATGCACAGTGCTGTCATCTGCATAGCAATGAATGTTACCAAGTGGTAACATGTCATTGATATGCAGAATAAACAAGGTGGGCGAAAGCACAGAGCCTTGTGGGACCCCGGCATTAACTGACATGAGCTGCGAAGCGTGTCCTTCAACAGTGACACGCATTCTACGCTCATGCAGAAAGCCAGAGATCCACTTACACAGGTTGTCGGGAAGCCCATACGCCGGAAGCTTGGAGAGGAGGCCACGGTGCCAGACCCTATCAAAAGCCTTGGCAATGTCGAGACTTACGGCTAGAGCCTCGCCATGCCTGTCAGCCGCCTCCCCCCAGCAATGTAACAAGTACGCTAGAAGATCACCCGTTTTAAATAACTAAAACCACAGGCAATTTAACAACAAAAGGAAAGGCAATGTTGACGTGTAAGGACCAATAAAAGCAGTTTTGATATCAATTGTGCACTTTGTCGTATTGCATTGAACTCGTAGCGTCTTAGGAAATTGCTGGAATGTCCTTGACAATGTTCTCGTTTATAAAACTGGATATAACGGGCCAAAGTGCGCTCGTATTGTCTATGGAACAATAGACAACCTGTTCTAACGACGTTCTTCGATATAATTTTATAAAAGCCTTGTCTTGTTTAAGGTCATTTTAATGTTAAGCGCTTTTATCGGACGGTGATTGGTCAATATTAAATATTAACTTCATTTTCTATTTATTTTTAATGTAAATGCCATAATCTGTCTCGTATCACAGGCAGACAGCCACTTGGCGCAGTAGGCGTGTAGCCGGCTGTGAAACGGGAGGCCGCAGGTTCGATTACCAGACCAATCAACCGAAGAACCGACGTCATAACTATCGTGAGTCATCAGTCCGATATATCGGTCGTATCGGTTTATATAATAGAACATTACATGGATAGAATTTTAATAAACCCAACAATACGTTGGGAAATAATGCTCAAGATGCTGAAACTTGAGGAATTTAATTAACCATCGAGTATTTTTAATTACGTGAAATATTTCCGATGGATCAAGTCTCGGTTTTAACTTCACGAGGATCTTTCAAATAGTTTCATTGTATTTACTTTGATGTTCCTAGATTAATTGCTTAAGTGAGGTCACCGTGCTCACTGGCAGCACATAGGTTTGATTCCCAGATAGGACAACGCTTTGTGGTGCAAACAACAAATAAGATTTACCCGGCTTAAACCGTATGTTCTCGCATAACTCCGCGAAAGATGAATCGATTTGGATGATACTTTTTGTATTCGATAGGGTTTACTGCGGTGGTCATCTCATTTAAATTTGAAGAAATATTTCCACCCCTAAGGCGGTGAATTCGGGGAAGAAAAAACTTTTTATGGAATGGAATTTCATGTGGGCTAGTATTGAACATACAGGTCTACAAGGATTATAATGAACGGGAGTGACAGTTGAGGGGGGGCGCTACTGAATCCTCAGTGTGCCAAGTATTAAACAATATCCAGATTTTTGGGGAACCTTTAACATTAAAATTCATTTAAAAATATGACTAAACTACGTGTTTGGTAAATTATGATATTAAAATAAATGTGTAAATGGCGTAGTATAATACACAAGGATGTATATAAATGAAAAACAAATAGGAAAATACATGGGAGCAGCGATAGTTCTTATTGTAAACGTCAATTATGACGTTTCGCAAGATGGCGACTTTAGTTCCAATTTAGCCACGTTCATAAACCTTGTTGATCTATACGTACATTTTCCATGCCATAATTATTAAAATCTGAAATATAATTCACATGTCACCGCACGCTGTGGTTTTCGCATGGAGTTTGCTATCAAAATATCTTATAAGCCGATGATTTATGACCGCATTGGCACCGGGATGGACACTCCGTGGATTGTGGTAAATACTTTTTGTTATAAAATCGATATTTAAAATGCTTTTCATTCGTGACTTTCAATTTTTTTACAGCTTGTAAGATTATAACCCCTGACAAATAGAGGGGTGTTATAAGTGTAATCTCTAAAGGGGTAGGTAGAGATGTAACCAGTACCTACACCCAAATTTTGCCGAGATTATTTTGGTTCTATGATGTAATAGGGGGCGAGCCTATCGCCGTACCGGGCACAATTCCAGACTCAGCTTCAGTTTGATACTGAGCATTTCATAATAGAAAAACGCAATATAATTTATACCCGACCCCGGGATCGAACCCGAGACCTCAGCACAGCAGTCGTACCGCGTACCCATTACAATTGCAGTACTTATTACAATTGCGACACCGAGGCAGTCAGAGGGGATTAAAAAAGAAGGTTCTTATTATGATTATATTTAAACATTTATGTTTAACTACTAACTGGTACCTTCGTATTCAATAAGCTGTCTGGATAAGTACCACCGCTTTGTCTATTTATGCCGCGAAGGAGTTAATTTATTGACATTTGCTATTCAAATGAACAAAAGAGGTGAATCAAAGTCAATATAAAATTCTAAAATAACAATAATTAAAAACTTTGCTTTATTAAAAAATAAATTCCATTTAGTTTATAATTAATATAAAATGTAATGTAGCCCACAATTCTAGTCATTGGCAAAAAGTAATAACTTGCCGCAGGGGTTGATTTATTATTTGATTGAAACTTATAAGCTTTTAACTCTAGTTCTAACTCCTCAATTTGCCTGTAATTGTTTTTTTTTTTAGCTTAGACAATATACGACCAAGTGGGTAACTAATTTTGGGTCAATAACTATACCGGTCGAGCCAGCCCATTGTCCAAAAGTTGCATGCTTTAGTTTTTTTTATAAGCCTGATGGTAAACGCCACACCTGACTATAAACAGAAGCAACACCACACATTACTTTGAATTACAAATCATTTCATGACATTGGACTGTGCTCCCGAGATATAATAAGTTAAGTCTTATAATGCCCAGTAATTTCATAGGCTATAATGTCCTTCAACACACACACAACTGAAACACAATAGTGCTTACATACTACTGCTTGGCGGCAGTAATAGATGAAGCGATGGTACCAACCCAGACGACCTCTCGCAGCTCGCATACAAGGGACCTCCCACCTAGTCAAAGGTTCCTTTGTTATATGATCAGCCAAAGTCTAGAAGTAATTATTAAACGTCAGTGAGAATAAGTTTGTCCAAAGCTCCGGATATTTGGGTTTTTTTTCCCCCGGACACATATTTTAATATTCGTGCAATAGAAAAATTTAAGCTATAGTTGTTGTAAAATATGTCCAGGGCTTTCCCCGATTGATATTTCTTCCCAGGGAGTCTTGCAAACTAGAACAAGTCTGGGAAAACTGGGACAGATGGCAACCCTAAACGTAATCTTTGGAATTCCCTATTACTTAAAAACTAAATTGCCTGGAATCTTGGAATTAATCCTGGTTTACATACCGGCAAAGTCAAGTAACGAAATTCACATGACATTGATACTAACATCGCACTCAAATGAAACGTACCTACTTATCATATTTACAAGTTGTATACCGTAGTTCATCCCACACGTGATTCGAGTACATCTGTCTCATTCATTTCAGTGATTAGTGCCGTTAGTGTAAGTGAGAGGGCAATATTAATGACGAGGGTGTATTGAACATCGTAAAGTGACTGCAGACTGGCGCAATGAACATATCCTGTGGGACATGTTTGAAGGGGAACGGAGTAAGACGAGATACATTTGATTTACTTTACTTGGTGTCAGTCTAAGATCAAAGAAGTTATGTAATATAATTATTGAAGTTACTTATTACTTCTTTTGGGGCGTTAGGGAAAAAAATATGAGAGTGATTTCTATAATAAACTCCAATCACACACATAGTCCTGACTCCGCAATAGGTTAACGTATTTTTTTTACAAATGCACCGATGCTAGTGGAAAGGGCAATTTATAAAAAAACATGTTTTATCATACGCACTCACGCCTGTAATCCCCGAAGGGGTAGACAGAGGTGTAACCAGTACACCCTCATTTCCACATTTCTGAGATTTTATCAACCTCAGAATAGTGGTAGAAAGATGAAGCCTATTATCATCCAATATATTTATAATTGGCAGGATTGGCATATTTTATATACCTTCGAAATCCTATGGAGAACTACTTAGGTACGCAGGTCTGCTGGTTCCCTCACGATGTTTCCTTCACCGTTAAAGCAAGCGATAATTAACAATGAATACACACGTACTTTACTACTTTACGCCCCTACATTACCTCATAATTATTGATATTTTCATAGGATTGGCTGACAAATGAGCGGACGGGTCACCTGACGGTAAGTGATCTCCACCGCCCATGGACACCCACAATACCTGAGGATCATGGGTACGTTACCAACCTTACAGGAAAGTGATAATTAAGGGATTGGGAAGAGGCAGGGGGATTTCGACCTTCAGATATCTCACTCACCGTACGAAAAGTAACAACAAGTTACTACTTCACGTCGGTTTTCTGTGAGCTCATTACCACTGTGGTAATGACCCGGTCGCGCCTGCCCATTCATGCTGTGGACAAAACTGTCTACAGCGTGGCTCTACCACTCAATTACATATAGTATTGTACATGGTTGTACGCAGCAATAGGAGCAATACACAAGCATAATGGAGTTCGGAATTCGGAAAGCGTGCGTCCTTTGTGAAATGCACAAACTATACGGGTAGAAATTTATGCCATGCCAAGCCAATGCAAAATTTATCGAAAATTTCAACAAGGTATACAAAAAAAATTGGGAGTGGTATGGAATGATGAGATGAAGTTGCAGGTTCGAAACCAGCCTCAAGAGCATAAGTTACGTGTCTACTAGTTATTAGCGAGGAATCATAATAGCCAGTAGTTTCACTGGCTGCAGTGTTCTTTAAACCGAAACGCAACAGTGCTTACATACTGCTGCTTGGCGGCAGAAATAGACATAGTAGCCAGACGGCCGAAACCTACTACCTGTACCGTATTGTAAAATAAAACATTAGAAATTACACTGCCTCGGTGGCGTAGTTGTAATGCGTACGCGTTACGACCGAGGCTGACGCTGAGGTCTCTGGTTCGATCCCCGGGTCGGGTAAGAGTGATATTAGGTTTTTCTATTACGAAAAGCTCAGTATCAGCCCGGAGTCTGGAATTTGTGCCTGGTATGGCGATGGGCTGTCCCTTGTCACATCAAGGGACGGAGATAAGCTCGGCGAAATGTGGTGTACTGGTTACACCTCTGCCTACCCCTTCGGAGATTACAGGCGTGAGTGCGTATGTAGAAATTAATAATTTTATTGTTACCCAATATTCTAATTACAAATTTGGCGGGTAATATGTCATAATTTCATAATGGCGCCTCCACACAATTGTCCGACCGTCCAATTTCAAACTTGTGTTCAAGACTAAACTTGATCAAATCGAAACGTCTATTCACATATTGAGGGTTAACTCTATTAAACTTGAAGTAAATAATACTGGTCGAAGAGAATTTCGCGTCGAAGTCAATTACTGAACTATATCAAGTCATATTATCCAAGTGTGTTAATATGAACTCTCTGTTACTAGTAGTTGGTCAAGGAGCATTTATAAGACTACGTGTTTGTCTTTTACATCTAAAATTAGTACTGGCAGTTTGAAGTGGCACTAAATTTTAAATAATAGGTATAAAATATAGGTATAGGTGAAATAGTCGTTTTGAACGAAAAAAGTTTAGAGTATTTTTTTCTCATCTTTTTAATTTCTATTAATCAAAGTAATCACCCATGTTATCGATATCCTTCTTGAAGAAATCGGCTGTATGGGAGACAACAAACTCTTCAAAGGCATTTTGTACTGCCTCTCGGGAATTGTTCTTTTTCCGTCAAAAAGTTGTCCAAATTATGGAAGACGCATTAATTTATTTTTATTTAAAATAAAATCAGTTTATCAAGTAAAATTTACGTAATAAAACTGAAAATCCAAAATCAAAAGTAAAACAATTTTAAATCATTGCTATTGCAATTTAATGGTCAATTAAATAAATAAATTCACACAACATTCACACACGTAGTCCTGACCCCACACTAAGTTAACCTGTATCGTGAGTATCAGGAACTACGAGGGACTTGCGATCCCACAACACCCAGACCCGAAACAATTATTTTTGGATAACACCAACATTTGTCTGTGGGAATCGAATCCACGGTTACTCGCCCACTGCGCCACGGAGACTGTCCATAGGTGGGTATCCTAATGTCTGAAGTTAAGTATAACAAAATAATACTATAAATCTGTGTATACGCGTTAGATCATGGAAAGCGTAACTATACGCAACAGAACCAGTATTTTATCTAACACCACATTTTGCGGCAGCACTACAGTTAATTATAAATATGTTTATATAACTATCTGTATGTAGTTCTATAGAGTATTAATTACAATTTAGAATATAATAATATGTAGTTTGTAACGTAGTGATTTCTTATGTTTACGCGAATATTACACATTGAAATAAAACTAGTTTATACGGATTTTATCGCGGTTTAATATTATTTTAGTCCCGACGTTTCGAAAGCTTTTCAGTTTCGTGGTCACAGGAGAGACTGTGGTGTAGGTCGTCTCGAAAAGTTAATGATACATTGGCTACCTTCATTTTAAAATTATACATTTTTTTTATGTTTTAAAAAAGTTAGTTGACGCTAGTCCGATTTACGCAGTAGAGTGGGTTTTTGCCGGGAATTCTGACAGTGCGGTGGTCTCTTGTTTTAATTATTTCCTAAACTAGTTTAAAATTGTGTTTGTTATATAAAAGTGGTGTGGTTTTGTGCAATAATCATCTACGATAATGAATAGTTTATGGAAACATAATATAAAAATAGGGAATTTAGGTGATTTTTGGTGATCAAGGGTAGATACTTATTGATTGACCTTGTGCTTTCGATCCGCTTGAAGAAAGTTGTCTAAGAAGCATTGAACTGAAAGGAATTAACACCAAAACTCCAACAAGACCTTGAAATCGACCACACCCCCGTTTCATCGTTCTTGGAATATAAGAAAAGAATATAACTAATGACTTGGCAGCATGGTCTCTGATCTTAGCCGGTTCCTTAAGGAACAAACAAATAAAAAAAAAACAGAAAGAGAGCACGGTGTCTTGAGGTCTGGCAATTAAATATATAATTGGATCCCAGGCTTGTGCAAGCTTCCAACCATCTTCTCTATTGAAATTTGGGTGATTTTTTAATTTCAATAGCCTCGCGAATCATCCTAGGTAGGAATCGGTGTTAGTTTGTAACATTTTAGATTTTAATTTTACATGTTAGTTATCACTTGCTTTAACGGTAGAGGAAACATCGTGAGGAAACCTGCATGCCTGAGAAGTTCTCCATAAGATTTTCGATGGTATGTGAAGTCTGCCAACCCGCAATAGGCCAGCGTGGTGGACTAAGGTTAACCTAGTGTGGGGTCAGGACTATGTGTGTGACTGTTGCGTTAATTTATTATTGTTATTATAAACTGCCTTGGTGGCGCAGTTGTAATGCGTACGCGTTATGACTGAGGTTGATGCTGGGGTCTCGGGTTCGATCCCCGGGTCAGGTAAAATTGATATTGGATTTTTCTATTTTGAAATGCTCAGTCTCAGTCCGAAGTCTAGAATTTGTGCCCGGTATGGCGATAGGCTCGCCCCCTATCACATCATGGGACGGAGATACGTTCCGCGAAATGTGGGTGTACTAGTTACACCTCTGCCTACCTCTTCGGGGATTACAGGCGTAAGTGCGTATATATGTATATTATTTAAAAAAAAAAGTATTATAGAATGACAGTTCCATTATTACGCCTCTATTATTCTTCTAGCGCCATATCAATCATGATCTCGGACAAAGCAGCTATTCGGAAAATATTACTGTATTTATTTTACTAAATCTGAGAATCGAATCCAGGAAAATTCGTTTCACCGTTCACAAATACCATTAAAGCAGAAAACTGCAAATGCCAAGCAGTAATATACCCAGTTGTATCTGGGTCAATCGTTTTTGAAGACCTGATGGTTAGCAATACGGCCGTGGCCGTGGTGAATGATGGCACCAATTCCATTCGATTGTAATTTGTAAGGCATCTGTTTACATCATTCCGAATTGTACATTGTTTTTATTTATTTTGGCACCATTTTATCCTGTTATTATAGTAGGTACTTTACGTTAAAAGGATGAGTTACGTTCTGTGGTCAGCTAGTCTATATCCAGTAACTTCAGTGCGGCATAATTCTGCCGATCATCACGGGTAAAAATTAAAAAAGTACATCAAGACTTAAAAAACAATCGGTGCTGAGTTGAGAACCTTCTCGTTTTTTTGAAGTCGCATAAAAATAACACTGAAATGTCACAATAACAATTTATAGAGGTCTTTTTGGAATCGGTGCAGTATCAATTGACCGGCAGAGGCACCGACACCTACTTTTTTATTTTTTAAATTGATTTTGACTCATGGCTACTGGGAGTTTTACGTGATAGATATTTAAACGCAACTGGATAGTGACCACAGTATATATAATAATAAACCTAATTTGGTGACATCAGACTAGTTGCGTTCCTGGGTCAGCCAGTTTGAATCCAGTAACTTCAGGCCAGCGAATGTCAACGACCAAAAGTCGAAATTATATTTAGCCATTGTAGGTACTTATCATCAGGTTTAATGTAATACTTTGCCATGTTACGAAAAAAAATACTTGTTTGCGTCAAATCTGAAAAATATTTTTTCCTAATAAATAACAAGCTATGTGAGCTCCCAAAAAAATTGTTATAAGTATGTTATTTGCTGCCTCGGTGACGCAGTTGTAATGCGTACGCGTTACGATTGAGGATAGCACTGAGGTCTCCGGTTCGATCCCCGGGTCGGGTAAAGTGGTATTGGGCTTTTCTATTACGAAATGCTCAGTATCAGCCCGGAGTATGGAATTTGTGCCCGGTATGGCGATAGGCTCGCCCCCTATCACATTGTACGCTCTCACGCCTGTAATCCCAGAAGGGGTAGGCAGAGGTGCAACCAATACACACACATTTCGCCGAGCGTATCTCCGTCCCATGATGTGTTAGGGGGCAAGCCTATCGCCATACCGGGCACAATTCCAGACGCCAGGCTGACGGCTGGGCATTTCGAAATAAAAAAACCCAATATTACTGTTACCCGACTCAGGGATCGAACCCGAGACCTCAGCGTCAGCCACAGTCGTAACGCATACGGATTTCAACTGCGCCACCTTGGCAGTCACCATTAAAATCTCTGTCGCCTTACTAAATATCGAGTGAGTAATATCGCAGCTTTTTTGTATGGGCGCACAGAACTTAAATGACTTAAAAATTATCGATGGCAATGACAAGCCCACTGAGTTTGTCTAGCTGGATCTTCTCAGGCTGGGTCGTTTTGGATCCGGTGGTAGTTTTAAAACACCTGCCGTTTCGGTAATGCCTATGGTCCATATCGACCCATAAAAAAGAAGAAATAATTATAATAATACTTAACGATTCTGAACTATTCCATAATAAAAATATTGTAAAATTTATAGTTGCCCAGTGTATTTTGACGATGCTATGTATGCTATGTATACATTAGTTGATATGATTTCAATACTTACATAAGTTTCTTTATTTTGTACTGACTTGTCATACACGCTATTTTAATTGCCTACATGATTAATAAAACTATTTCATTTCATTTCATTTCATGGTAAAAAAAACCTTCATCCTCTCTCATCCGCAAGTCATAAATCCTCTGTCAAGGTCAAAGTGCACCTGTAAATTAACAATTCACACAATAAAGGGCCATCCATCACCGTGTGTGTTGCCCGTCGCTATTTGTCCTACGTATGACGTCATATATCACCCTCACGCGCCGCATTAAGGTGTGTCATCCAATATTAGGAGGGATGTCATAATGTCACCCTTTATTATCATAAGATTTCTTAGGAAAATGTTATGCTGATGTGCAGTGGTTGGGTTTATTTTGTTTTTTTTTTGTGTAATAGACTAAAGGAAAGTTTGTATACATACTCGCATTTATAGACTATGTAATAAAGTTTTAGACCATCAAGGAGCTCCTTGTATTTATGTCCACTAGGGCAACCTTTTTCGTAGTGAGTTTTTTTGAGTGGTAGACAAGTGTGTAGACGCTTTTGTCTACAGCATGAAGGGGCCGGCTCGTCCGGGTCATTAACACTGTCTCACTGAAAACCGGCGTAAAGTAGAAGCTCCCTGCTGTGAGTGAGAAATCCGGAAGCCCAAATCCCCCTCCCCTTCCCAATCCCTTAATTATCCCTTTTAAGGTCGGCAATGCGCCCAAGATTATTTTTGTATTGGGTACGTACATGTGCGGCGGAGATCACTTACCACTCGCTTACCGACCTATGATATAAAAAAAACTTTCAACTTCACCTAACAAATATGAACCCGACACACATTTCCCGATACTTATACTTTAATAAGACCTCAAACACGACCTCTGCCATCCCATTTTGTTTCCCTCGGCCGTCCGTCTGATGTCAGCATGTGTAATGGATGGCGCGACATGCCCGATATTACGGTACAAAAACAATTTTGTTACGCCTCTATATTTTCTTTATTAATACTTCATGTTCCAATAGTTTTTGGACGTTAATAAATGTTTTTTTTTTACCGAGTTATGAAAGAAAGTTCTGTATTTGAGCCGTATGATCTCCGGATTTATTTAACAGCTTTTGATATTTTTAGGATATAGTTTATTTAAACTAGATACTAAACATGTTACAACTGCCTCAGTGGCGCAGTTGTAGAGAGCATTATGAGACTTAACACCTTATGTCTCAGGGCGACTAACGTAGTTCAGTGCCATGCAGTACTTCATAATTCGAAGTTTTCGTTGGTTGATGATTCTGTTTATGGGTAGGTGTGACGCTTACCATCAGCCAAGCGACCTGTTCGTCTTGTCGTGAAAAGCTAATAAAAAAAACCAAAATTTTCTTAATTTCTCGTCTACTGGATTGATTCTAGTGCCTTAAATAAAGAGTACATAATATAAATCTTCTTTTTGCCAACTTTTTTATTTTGTTATGTTTCTCTTAAAACATGTATTAAAAATATGTCATTGACATTTAAAATTCGTCGACTTGCGATGGTTTACGATGTGAATCTAAGTTGATTTTGTTTATGGATGTTTTATTCCATCCGGTCGTTGCCGCTTCTTTTTAAGAATCTTTTACGCAACACGCAAAATAATCATATTCCTGACAAAGGCAATGAACCCGGATTTTAGATGGTAAGACCTTCGCCATACCGGGCACAATTCCAGACGCCAGGCTGACGGCTGGGCATTTCGAAATAAAAAAACCCAATATTACTGTTATCCGACTCAGGGATCGAACCCGAGACCTCAGCGTCAGCAACGTAACGCAATTACAACTGCGCCACCGAGGCAGTACATCCAGGAGTAATGTACTTTAGATACCTAAAACATTTGGTTGCGAGCAAATCCGCACAAAGAAGTAGTTAAATCCAATCATAAGATGTAGACACGTCCCCACGCCCGAGCCGGTCAGCAAGTCGAGCGTCCCAATTCAACTGGACCGAAAGGAAACGTCCCATTAATGCACGACCGCTTTACGTATCCCATGTCCTTGAAGCGTCGAATTTTAGAGTACGATTGTGGGGTCGACAGTCGGTGATTGGCACTGCGTAAAATTGTAAAGGTTTAAGTGGTAGACGCCGAGGTCTTGGTTTCGATCCCCAGGTCGGGTAAAAGTGATATTGAAAGAAAGAAAGAAAACCAATTTAATTGTCACAGACAACGACACACTTAATATACGCATGCACAGCACAGATAAAAAAAAAATTACATAACTAACTATTATGACTGCGTCGGTGGCGCAGTTGTAATGTGTACGCGTTACGATTGAGGTCAACGCTGAGGTCTCGGGTTCGATCCCCGGGTCGGGTATGGTATTGGGTTTTTCTATTACGAAATGCTCAGTATCAGCCCGGAGCCTGGAATTTGTGCCCGGTATGGCGATAGTCTCGCCCCCTATCACATAAGGGACTGGTTACAACTCTGCCTACCCTTTCGGGGATTAGAGGCGTCAGTGCGTATGTATGTTAAGTGGTAGAGCAATGCTGTAGAAAGTTTGTCTTCAGTACCAGTACCTGTAGCACTGGCCGTGCAGTATTTAATAATTGAAACTGTATGATGCTATAATTCATCAGCAGTTTTCGCTTCCCTTAGACGAGCGACTTAATCGTCTCGTTGCTCAAGCTAATGATCAAGCTAAATGCTCGAGGACCTCTGTGGTACATATAACTCTATCTACAGCATGAATAAACCAGATGAACCTAAAGGGTACCACTTTCTATTTCTAATAATTTCTTTACTTACAAGCTGGTAGGTCCCTCGTATGCGAGAGAACGTCTGGGCTGGTACCACCGCTTTATCTATTTCTGCCGCCATTGTGTAAGCACTGTTGTGTTCCGGTTTGAAGGACATTGAAGCCAATGAAATTACTGGGCATTATGAGACTTAAAACCTTATGTCTCGGGGTGACGAGCGCAGTCCAGTGTCATGCAGTGCTTTGTTATTTAAAATTCTGTGTGGCGTTGCTTCTGTTTATGAGCAGGCGTGGCGCTTACCATCACGAGCGACCTGCTCGTCTCGTCATTCAAGCTAATAAAAAAATTAAAAAAAGGCAACCACCGTGTTAATCATTCCTTCTTTTAAAGGTCAGCAACACGGTGATTGTAATTCTAAGAGATTGAACCCGCGCCCACTGCATCTCGAAGGCTATATATACATTGAACCACTTCTTATTTGTGTGCCTCTCCAATTACTGAAGGTTGGCCGTCAACTTGGCATATTCTATTTTGTGTCTCGCGGAAAAGCAGTGCTCAGATTCATTGAACTACTACACGCAGGAATCGAACCCGCATCACTCCAGTGTCTACCGAAAAAAATACGTGTTAACATCATTCAACCTTTTAGCTAAAATTCAGTAAAACAACCTAAATATTCCATGAGGTTGCGCAATTTCTAAAAACCATCTTAAGTAAAGTTTAGGCGTGAACCCTTAAGTGTTTACTCGAACCAACGTTAATACGTGACGCAGGTATTAAAGGGTTGTTTATAGGCATATTGACAGGCGGATCGACTTAATTCCTATTAAGACTATTTGCTTTTGAAAATCCACGCTGTAACTGTAATTTTATTTAAGCTCACGCCTCTATCCCAGGGTAGGCAGTATTTGGCGCAGTTTGCCTATTTTATTGTCGTCGTATGATGTAATAGAGTGTGAGCCTATCACCGTATGAGGCGTGGATCGACATTTTGATTGCCCGACCTTGGATTTGAACCCAGGAACTTACTGTCTCTCAACCTAAGTACGCTTCCAATAGACCAATGAGACGATGAGTCATCGATGTTTTCAATCATTGGCTATTAATCTGCATTTAACACCTACTCAAAATTGGTTAGGTTAGGTTGCTTGGTTAGCTTTATATTTTGTGTTTGTTTTTATCAGTATTATTTTTCATTAATCAGTTTCCTAAACAGCAACCTACAATAAAATTATATTCATTAATTCAATTACAATTTTATAAATTGTAATAAATATTCATTTCAATTATATAAATTGAAATAAATATTCATGTAAAAAGATTTTTATTATTGTTGCAATTCATGAATACATACAGCTGTAGTTCCTAGAAGAAGTTTGTTTATATTTTGGTATGCATTACAGTTTATCCACTACGATTGTTACAAGGTTAATATTTGAGAATTTACATCGTGTATTTGTATATTTGATCGTGGTATTAATAACAACAAACGCATCGCTCATGACTAATTCACGAGTCTTATTCACGACAGGATAAATGGATGCGAATTCGGCATTAAAACGTACATATTTTCTTGTAATAACCATAATCCGTGGCTTATTGGATTATAACGCTTACCCACGGACCCTTGACTTATATTCAATACAATTTAAATATACGATCCAAATACTTTAATGATACTGCCTCAGTGGCGCAGTTGTAATGCGTACGCGTTACGACTGACGCTGACGCTGAGGTTTCGGGTTCGATCCCCGGGTCGGGTAAAAGTGATGTTGGGTTTTTCTATCACAAAACTTAGCACCAACCCGGAATCTGGAAGTGTTCCCGATATGGCGATAGACTCGCCCCTATCACATTATGGGACGGAGATACGCTCGGCGGAATGTGAATGTACTAGTTACACTTCTGTCTACCCCTTCCGGGAGTACAAGCGTGAGTGCACATGTATAAAATTCGATATCCTATCTATCAAACTATCCCATTGGATTAACTGTATAATTAACGATTTGAACCCTGGCCAACTTGGTTGTGTTAATGAGTAATCAAGTCTAAGAGACCATAAATACGCATGTTATGTCATTATTTATTGTTCTAATCTACTTTAATATGACAAACTGTTGTTTAGATTATTGTTATGAATTCTATAATAATAATAATACTAGCCCTGTATTATACACGTCCCACTGCTGGGCACGGGCCTCCTCCACTGAATGAGAGGGGTTAGGCACCACGCTGGCCTAATGCGGGTTGGACTTCACGTACCTTCGAAATTCTAATGTAGAACTTCTCAGGCATGCAGGTTTCCTCACGATGTTACCTTCACCGTTAAAGCAAGCGATAATTAACAATTAATACACACATAACTTAGAAAACTCAGAGGTGTATGCTCTTGAAGCTGGTTTCGAACCTGAGACTTTAGTCTCGACAGTCCGTACCATTCGCCCCTGAGCTATCACTGCTTCTTCTATGAATTCTATACCTTTGTGATTTCTTAGGTTTACGCGAATATTACACATTGAAATAAAACTAGTTTATACGGATTTTATCGCGGTTTAATTTTTATTTTAGTCCATGTTTCAATGTTTATTATCGCTTCCTTTTATACAGTAAAGAAATATGTATTGGATATAGGCCTCCGGAAATCTCACACACCGTACGAACCTCAACAGCAAGCTGCTACCTCACGTCGGTTTTCTGCGAGACAGTGGTACTAACCCTGTTGATCTACCCTATTCGTGATATACACTAGTACAGATAAATAGTGTCTACAATGCGACTCTACCACATTTTTTTTAGCTTTAGTGACGAAACGATCGAGACAAAGCGGTGGTACCAACCCATACGGCCTCACGCATACGAGGGACCTACCACCTAAAAATTTTTGGACTCAAACACGTGTTCTCTTCCCCCTACCCTTATCCCATCCGCAGTGGGGTCGGTACAACATGCTTGTTAACACAAGATCCAGAAACTTAATTGTTATATCTGAAGAGTGAAACAAAAATCAGAACTAAAAAGGTATACAAAGAAATACCTAATATTCTGAGTAATCAATTCGTGAAAACTTTCCACGAAATACTTACAAATGAATAGGCTGTGAATAAAGTCGAATAACAAAAGATGAAAATTCTGTAATTTAAATGCCTACTACGAGTATTACGGTATCAAGTGAAAGATTACCGGGAAATCTTTTGATAAACTAGGCTTTGTTAATTTTAATTACAGCGTAGTAATATAACATTAAATATACAAAACGACTGCCTCGGTGGCGCAGTTGTAATGCGTACGCGTTACAATTGAGGCTAACTCTGAGGTCTCGGGTTCGATCCCCAGGTCGGGTAAAGTGGTATTGGGTTTTTCTATTACGAAATTCTCAGTATCAGCCCGGAGTCTGGAATTTGTGCCCGGTATGGCGATGGGCTCGCCCCCTATCACATAAAGGACGGAAATACGCTCGGCGAAATGTGGGTGTACTAGTTACACCTCTGCCTACCCCTTCGGGGGTTACAGGCGTGAGTACGTATGTATATACAGAAGTACAATTTTAGACTACATATTAAACTACCCTTGATTTGAATCCATTAATTTTTAGACCATTCAGAATATTTAAACTACTAGGGGCTTTGCCCATGTTTTTCCACAAAACATAAAATAAAAAAAAACTTAAAGTCCGACGAATATGAGACATATCTTACTTTCTTCCCCACGTTATTCTGCATCGATTGGTATCGGTCTCGACCCCATACCCCCAGCGGTTTCGGAGGATATAGCGTGACAAGCTTTTGGCAGCGGCGGCGGCGGCACCAGTTACTTTTTTTAGAATACAGAGATTGCCGTTATCGCCCCGCACGTTTTATAACTAAACAACTAAAATTTAAGGGAACAATTGCCAAATTTAAGCCGTTCATGTTCAGCTTGCGATTGTGAGTATGCGATGTTTGAACATTTAGCTTCTGTTTTTTTTATTGGCTTGTGTGACGAAACGAGCCGGTCGCTCGTCTCATGGTAAGCGTCACGCCTGCTCAAAAACAGAAGCAACACCACACAGATCTTTAAATTACAAAGCACTGACATTGGACTGCGCTCGTCACCCAGAGATATAGGATGTTCGTAATGCCTAGTAATTTTATTGGAATGAAGGTCCTTCAAATCGAAATACAACAGTGCTTGCACTTTGTTTGACGGCATGAATAAATAAAGCGGTACCAACCCAGAGGCCCTCGCATACTAGGGACCTACCTTATAAAATATGTTAATAGTTACGCTAAGGCTGCAATAATACTATTCCCTTAAGACACCGATATCTCTATCTCGCTTCTTCACTCATCTCTCCAGGCATGGAACAAAACCCCCAATCGATCATACCGTCCACAATGCCCTCCCTGATAACGTTTGAGATATGGCCAACCTATCCGGGTGAATTAAACGCCCGGATAAGACCCTCATTATGTAATGAACCACTTTTTCAGTGCAGTTTACTTTTTGACTGCCTCGATGGCGCAATTGTAATGCGTACGCGTTACGATTGAGGTCAACTCTGAGGTCTCGGGTTCGATCCCCGGGTCGGGTAAAGTGGTATTGGGTTTTTCTATTACGAAATGCTCAGTATCAGCCCGGAGTCTGGAATTTGTGCCCGGTATGGCGATAGGCTCGCCCCCTATCACATAAGGGACGGAAATACGCTCGGCGAAATGTGGGTGTACTGGTTACACCTCTGCCTACCCCTTCGGGGATTACAGGCGTGAGTGCGTACGTATGTTTACTTTTTGCTCATCAATCTATGTTTGGAAGACGTAGCTGATAATATCTTCGTTGTTTCTTTTATAAATTCTTGTAGTATTTGACTGAGTTTTTTATAGTAGAGTCCGAAAACATGCAAGTGTGTCACCAGATGCTAAGTGATCTCCATCCAGGACTATCCACCATACCAGAAGAGTAGAGAGAGAATGCGTTGCCCACCTTACAGGACAGGATGGGGGACTGGAAAAAGGAGGAGAATTCGGACCTCACTCGGAAATCTCACTCACCGGTGAAAGGCAAATGCAAGTTGCCACTTTACGCAGGTTTTCTGTGAGACCGCGGTACAGCCCCGGTTAAGCTGGAGCATTCGGACGATGAGAGAGATATCTAGAGGCCTAAATACCCCTCCTCTTTCTATTAGAAATTCGCCCTTAGGAATACCTTAAGTATCCCTTTCCTTTAAAGTCCGCAACGCGCCGATGGTTCTTCTGATATTGAGGGCGTACATGGACGGTGGAGATGACTTACCAGATGACCCACTTGCTCATTTTCAACGTATGCTATAAAAAACTGTAAATATCACGCAGTTGGGCGCTATTACAGCATACCATTAGATTGCTTCAGCATCGTCTAAAATTATGCCTTGATGTTTAATCGACCCTCAAACGAGTGTCGTTCATTGGTCAATTTTTTTCTCTTTTCGCTTCGTTTTAAATTTTTTTATAATAATTAAGAACTAATACAGCGCCAGTTATCGGTTGGCCTTTACCTTATTATGACGTCAAGGAGCAAAAAGTTTTTATTATCTGGGTCGAGCGGTTCAACGGCTCAGTTGATTAAAAGAAAAACAACTGGCTCAAGGAAGTTCATAAATTCTCGAGAAATGAAAGCGGAATTTCTTCGACTCAGTCGCTAAAATTATAGCCACTGTTCGTCAAAGATTTAACACTTTACTTCACATTTTTACAACTTAATGACGAGACGAGAAGGTCGCTCGTTTGATGGTATGTGCTGCGCCTGTCCCATAAACATAACCAACATTAAGGCCCACGCGCACGACGGTTCTAAATCGAGTTTAACCCACTAAACTACTAAAACGTTAAAACATAATAGGTATGAAAACTTGACATAAGTATATAAGTTTAATGGTAAATCTCGATTTAGGAACATCGTGCAAGTCAGTCTTATGGCCGTTCCCAATATTCTATCCATCGACAGATTTGCTTACTGGCAGTATAATTTTGACACTTTTTGTATGGAAGATCGTCAAAACAATACTGATGAGTACTACGTACTAAATATAAATGTCATAAATCTCTATTCTATAATAACAAATGAAATCATCCTGCAAAGAAAGGAATAGTCTCCAATCCGTTCAATACAGAAATTGATTAAAAAGACACCATCATTTTATCACGTCAAATAAAAAGTCTATGACCGGTGGAGCAGTCGCACGTACTGAAAGCAATTTGGCGCCAAATTGCAAAAAGGATACGAATGTTCTAGACATCTAGGATAGAATGAAAGCCGCGTATAAATCAAGCCTAAAGACTGGAGAGGACACCCATCCTCTCGAGGACAAATTAAAATGAATACGGTTTTTGCTTCGGCGTTCGTGGATGGTGCGAGTGAGGTGATTGAGCGGGAAAATTGTTATATAGATTGTTTATATTTAAATAAGGTTTCTGGAAGAAATCGCAGTTGGCGATAAGACCGCCATTTGTATAATTTTTAAGGTTCTTTTTTATTTTTCATTTTCTTGTTTAAGATGTACATACAATATAGACTTTCACTTTAGTTTTAGGCTTGATAACATTATTTATGGTAAATGGTATGACAGCTAGTTGAAAATACATATAACGTTCAACAAGACAATAATCTCTAGGGTTAGATAATATTTTGTTTTAACTTAGCTACTAATATGAGTATCATATTCAATGATACGACATTGGGAATGTTAGTGTAAGATATGAAATATGTATTATTTTTCACTGACTTTAGTTGGTTCCCGTTGCGGGTTGTGGTTGTATTGTTTAATACTCAATCCACCGTCAAATAATGATGGGAAGGCTGATCATGTAAAGCAGAAATAAGAAAAACCTAAAGAAGAGAGAAAGGGAAATAAAAGCATTTATTCGGCGTATAAATGCACACACACGCGTAAAAAAACACATTACAGTTTAAGTAAACAAGAATTATAAAAGAAATTATAAGAAAAAAAAGCAAAATAATACAAGATTATATTTTAAACAAAGTAGGTACCAAATAAGCATAGGCAGCATGTGTCTCCCGATATTGCCGAAAAGGTTCTAAGCTTAGCTTTTATATTTGACCCGTATATATGTTCGCAATTTTCTCAAAAGTAATGTAAATTATGATGATTATTGGTGATTTCTTAGGTTTACGCGAATATTACACATTGAAATAAAACTAGTTTATACGGATTTTATCGCGGTTTATGTCATTGTAACATTAACTTTTCGAGACGACCTACACCTCAGTCTCTCCCGTGACCAAGAAGGCTGAAAAGCTTACGAAACGTCGGGACTAAAATAAAAATTAAACTGCGATAAAATCCGTATCAACTAGTTTTATTTCAAGATGATTATTGGTTTAAAAATGCGAAAAATAAGACTACAATTCAATTACAGCTTACAAAGTAACTAACAATATTGTTCAAAAGTTCCTTTCACTTGCACCTTCCACGGGAGAGATGTAGGTCTCCCCGTAGCGGGATTTCCTTTAACAATACTACGTGGAGATGAAAAATGTATGTCCACTCGCAACAAGAAACTCTTATGATACCTTTCAAACAAATTCATAAATCATGGCGGACAGCTTTTGAGTGAATGTTTCTTTGTTTGGCAACAGATGAAATTACACTTATGGGTTAATATTACATATCTAGTCCTTTTTATACTCAGAGTAACTTTTGCTCGCGACTCTGCCCGCATGAATGGCCTTATTTTAGGATAAAAAGTAGCTTATTTCCTAATCCAGGTTAAGGTCTATCTGAGTGCCAAATTTCATTCAAAACGGATTATTAAGGCGTCCTTGACTACTAAACATCCAAATTCACAACCAAACCTTTACATTAATAATAGGAGTACGATAGTTAGAAGTAGGATAGTAGGATTTGTGAGGCATTAGTCAGCGTGGTAGAGCCACACTGTAGACAATTATGTCTACTGCATGAATGGGCCGGCTCGACCAGATCCATACCACTGTCTCACACAAAACTGAGTAACGCCTTGCTGTTGCGTTGCGCCAATTCGTACACATTGTCGTGACCCCACACTAGGTTAACTTGTATCGTGGGTATCAGGAAATACGATGGACTTACGGTCCCACAACACCCAGACGCGTAACCAATATTTGTAGATCACACAAAGATTTGTCTCGATGCGGGAATCGAACCCGGGGCCTCTCATTCCACAGCCGGCTACTGGCCAGTGCGCCACGAAGACTCTCTAATAATGCTCACTCAATACAATATCTCGAATCAATTATAAATGAAATAACTTCTGCCACAACATGCAACCACGTAAATATGCACAATCACGCGCCTCAGAGGGGTAAACAATACTAATAAAGTCGCGTGTGACTTATTAATCAATACTAACGCGTTGTCTGTCGTAACATTGCTCCATTTCTACGGTTGGTAATGTTAGGTGAACGTTGCTCTTGATGCTATGCTATGATTTGCTAATTAAGAATTGAAGTTTGGTTGAAATAAAACTAGTTTATACGGATTTTATCGCGGTTAATTACCGACATTTCGAAAGCTTTTCACAGGAGAAACGTCGGGACTAAAAGAAACATAGAAACATAGAATAAACTAGTTTTATTTCAATGTGTAATATTCGCGTAAACCTAAGAAATCACTATATCAAGAAATTTGTCAGTGGACCCAAATGCTTTAGGGGGGTTTGTCCATTAGCCCCGGATCCGCTACTTGATGTATGTAGAAAACATTGTTAATTTTATTAGAATGAGGTTACTTAGACACAAACAGATGTTCATGAAGACGAGTTATTATGTAGTTAAATAATAATTTGAATATTTAAGTACGCTGTTTACATTGGCCTTAAAGAGAAACTTATAACAATTACCATGTGGTGGAAAACCCGTCAGTTGACCTATTTCTACCGCCAAGCAACTATGGTAGGTCCCTCGTAGGCTGAGGTGACTAATGGCCGTTACCTAAATTGAAAATGTCTATCGTCAGATTTGCTTACTGGCAGTAACATTTTAACACCTTTTGTATGGAAGACCTGTCAAAATAGTATTGATAGTAAGCAATCTGCCGATAGACAGAATATAGGGAACGACCATAAATTGGGTCGTCTGAGGTCGCGGTGCTTCGTACTTGATGTACATTGTACCAGCTCCGGATCTACGATTGTTTTGAACCAGGGCAGAAACATTATAGCGCCGTCCCTCTCTCCATCGTTTGATATAATATACTAAAAAAAATCACAATTTATAGAACTCTTATGAACCCTTTAATACATTTGTACTTTCCACTTGTGATGTGTGCCTGTATGGCGCCTTTTTCTTACAAGTCGACGGTAAGCTAAGGCTTCCATATACTAGGCGCTTTGTGGAGCAAGTTTTTTATTTTTAATCGTATTATATTATGATTTTAGCGCCCCCTAAAACTACCGACCAGGGCGGGTGCCCCGGTTCTACTACTATTAGTTACTATTAGTACTTACAGTTTGGACGTTTATGTGTCTGTGAATTTGGATGTTTATTAGTCGATAACGCCTTAACAGGTGAACGGTTTTGGATGAAACTTGGCACACAGATAGATCATAACCTGGATTAGGATATATTTTTATCCCGGAAAAGGCTTTTCACGCGGGCGTAGCCATGGGCAACAGCTAGTGATTTCTATTTCTTTCGTATATATAGCATTCACTGGAATAATGCAACATTGGGTATCGACTGTAACTTGGCAATATTTTACGAAACATTAAACGAGACCGTGTTCACTGCGCGTTGGCAACACAGTAATTATTTCAACCTTGCGAACGTCTTTTGTCGGTCGCCTAATACGCAGAATGGGTATAATTTTCGTTTCGCGTCAGAAAAAATTAGATTCCATCTGCGCTTGTGATCTTTGCTAAATAAATTGGATGGATGGACAAAATAAGGGAGATCTTGGTTTATTTGATTCAGGATTTCCTTCTCTAGGAAATGGATTTCGGTGTGTTTATCATGCTTCAATAGATAGTATGAAACAAAACCACTGTCTGTTTGTCCACTCTTTCTGAAACTATAAAAGCAATGATAGCTCAGTGGCGAGTGGTACGGACTGTCAAGACTAAAGTTGCAGGTTCGAAACCAGCCTCAAGAGCATACACCTCTGACTTTTCTAAGTTGTATTATAGTGTGTGTATTAATTGTTAATTATCGCTTGCTGAAACGGTGAAGGTAACATCGTGAGGAAACCTGCATACCTGAGAAGTTCTTCATAAGAATTTCAAAGGTACGTGAAGTCTGCCAACCCGCATTAGGCCAGCGTGGTGGACTAATGCCTAACCCCTCTCATTTAGTAGAGGAGGCCCGTGCTCAGCAGTGGGACGTGTATAATACAGGGCTAGTATTATTATTATGCAACGAATTTAGATAACGTTTTCACTATCATTTAGAGCATTTATTCCGGAAGGTTTATGTATATATCACGCTATGATCAATGGGAGCAGGGCAGTAAACGCGAGGGGCAGCTAGTAATGTATATTTGTAACTTTATGCCTTTATCCTTTTGGGTGATATTAAACCAAAAAACAAGAAGATTTTTTTGTTACGCTGAATGCCGATAGATGTCATCGCTATTATTAAAGACTAGCATTTGCTCATGGCACGCGTGAACGGTATTTTCTGAGATAAAAGTATGTCCTAATCTAGGTAATAGTCTACCCGTACACCAAATTTCATCCAAAACCGTCCAGCCATTAAGGCGTGATTAGTCAAACATCCAAATTCATAAATTCAGTAGGACACTCCCTCACAACTCAGTAAGGGGCTACATGAGCACAAAGACTTGAATGTAAACTACTAGACAAGCTGCGCGGTAGATAGAAATTGTACCACTAAGTTGCGGTCAATTGACCGTAACTCAATATTACCATCTCGCTTACGCTCAACTAGAACCTCTATCTAAACAGCCCGTCTTGTAGTACATATTGAAGTCTGCATGCGTATGTACGCAACGATTCGAAATCTTCCTATATACTCGTAAGTATACACTATGTGCATAAGCCACTATAATTAAAAACTTGGTTCAGGCTACGCTCAAAGCAAAGTAGTTTAATTACTTACCGAGATATGTCGCTGTAATAAGGTCGTAATGCGCAAAGGGAATCAAAATTGCTTATACTTTTTTATACGAGATAACTCGAAGGTTAGCCCGAAAACAAATTTTGTACAGTTTATAATTAAATAAATAAATACATACATATAGTCCTGATCCCACATTAGGTTAACCTGTATCGTGGGTATCAGGAACTATGAGGGGCTTGCGGCCGACATACACCTGTGGGTTTCTCAAAATGTGACCAAACCACCTTTACAAGGTGAAATTACTAGGCATTATGAAACATAACAACTTATGTCTCGGGGTGACGAGCGCAGTCCAGTGCCATGCATTGCTTTGTAATTCAAAGATCTGTTTGGCGTTGCTTCTGTTTATGGGCAGGCGTTGCGCTTACTATCAGGCGAGCGACGTACTCGTCTCGTCATTGAACCTAAAAAAACAGATTCCTGGAGTTTATCCGCCACCTCACGGAAACCAAGACTGCCGCGGATGTACCATTTATTATTTAGTATGTATCATTATATGTTTTATACGACATAAGAGAGTAACGTTCTCAGAATGCTGTTTACACATGGGAAAATGCTCAGGTAAAATGTTGCAAAAACTGTTCAATATATGTGTATCGATTTACACCATAATTTGATATTAACTGAAATATGTGATTTGTGAAAATATATTTCATACATAAAGGTTGGCAACCCTTTTATTAAGCCTACGCCGTCGCACTTTTCATGTACGTTTTGAGATACGCGACCGAGACAGGAGACGGCGACGCTTAACGCGAGCTAGGCGATACAGACACATCCGCTTCGTATGAAAAAGGTCGTATACCACAAAACGTACCTATACAGTAGGCCTAGTACGAGTTACAAATACGTTCACAGTTTACGAATTCGTAAAAATTACTACCGTCAAAGTGTCAAACTAGTAATTAAAACGGTAATCAAGGAAAGAATCGCTTGAAAATTTCATATTCGACTAATATGAAATAAAATTAACAATATTATTAATTTTAATTCTTCATAGTTCTCAGTAGTGGCTATTAATACTTGACGTATGGAGAGAAAACGAAAACTATCATCGTTAATGAAAACTATAAAAACTACTACTAAAACTTGTACATACAAAACGAAAGTAGAAAAGCTGATGTCGCGTGTCGCGGTCTTCTGTCTCGGCCGCGCATCTCAAAACTTACCTATATCACAGTTTGTAATATTAAGTTTTTGGCTTCTGAAAAACAACTCCTAGGTGGACAAAATAACTAACAATGTGTAACAAAAAAATGTTAAAGAAAATTTTCTAACACATTGTGAAAATATTATAGCTATTTCCACTAAAGCCCTGTCCGTTCAAAAATATGTCTCGTTACTGGGTTGCCAGATGTCCGGCTTTAATAACACATGTTGGGATTATAGTTAGGAACTAATAAGCTAGTTTCGTGTAATATCCAGACTTGGCCACATGTCTAGGTCACAGACAAGATTTTTGTTTTCATATTGGTCTAGCCAGATGTGATGTCAGCCTACGTAAACACCACGCAGTTACTATTGTCCACAGACGGATGTCTGCATGGATATGCAGCCCATGATAATTCCAGGAGCATAGCCGCTATCTATTTTTAGATCTATTTTGAAGAAGGAAATGTCATAGCGCTGATGAATATCAAGTTTGTTAGAAAACAGGAGAAACTCTGGATTGTATTTTAAAATTAACTTACACGTATCTTTGGATGTTTCTGATTATTCGTAACATATTACAAATAAATATAGACTTACCATAGGCTAGTTGACACATTTTTAAAATAGGCTTTATTTTGTTAATGAGGCTTTTCTAGACCGTTTTTTTATTTTATCGTATTTTTCTGAGAGTTATAAAACAACAAAACTTTAATTTTTTCATGAACATACGAAAGTGCCGTCGGCCATGTTGGCCTATAGATTATCTGTGCAATGACGACACATATTAGTAAATAAACACGCGAAATAACCTATGCGGGCTAGATATCGACGGATATTCAAATTTATTTTTGCGAAGATCATTTCGATGTTAGTACTTACCTACATAATATCTTATTATTTTTGCTACAAAAGACCACAACATGCGATTTGCGAATGGCATTTAGTTGTTTACATTGTGACTGACGTCACGATCATGGTGGTAGCGTTTTCGAATATTTTAAATAAAGATAAAAAAATATATTTTGTAATTTAAATTTTAAAGACATCTTCTACTTTAGTGTATTGAAATTTATATATTTGGGTTCCATAAACCAAATACTGTAGGAAATAAACAATTATTTATTAAGTTTTGGTATAAGTCAACTAGCCTATCGATATCCCAATGTTGCATTATTCCAGTGAATGCTATAAGTACGAAATAAATAGATTAGAAATAGAAATATAAATCACTGACTTATGCTCACGGTTTCGTCCACGTGAAAGGCCTTTTCCAGGATAAAATAGAACGTCCTAACCCAGGTCATAATCTATGTAACAAGTTTTACCTAAAATCGTTCAGCTATTAAGGCGTGATAGACTAACAAACATCCAAATTCACAAACCCACAAATATCCAAACTCTCACATTTATAATAATAGTAGAAAGTAGGATATTCTGATCTCCAATGGAAACGAAATTATATTAATATCGGAAGACTATTATGCCCACCCTTCCTTAATAATACCGCCTGCCTATTGTTTGAAAGTTCCTAATAGATTCGTGCTCCCTTTGAACTATATTTGGAACTCGGCCACTTACTCACATGCAAGTGGGCAAGTGACTCGTTAAATAGGGTAGTATTAGTAGTAGTATTTTCTATATTGAATTTTATAGATTATTTAAACGCGATAGAAAATAATACGAAAAGAAACCCTAAACTACAATAAAAATTGGTTCTAAAATGAGCCCGCAATTATGATTTTAAATATTGGTATGAGCAAAAGTGGTTCTCTCCAAAGGGGTTGACGTCAGACGGCCGGTCATAAAAATTACGAGCCAAATCTTTCTTCAACGTGTGTTAAAAACATGTTGCGCCGATCCCACTGCGAGTGGGATAATGGCTGGTGGAAGGGGTATGAGTAAAAGTGGTCGCGCAGTGGAGACATCTCATTCTCACGAGTACACCGTAATGACCATTTTCCACAGGGACGTCAAAGTTTGCATCGTGTCATTTGATAAGTAACCCTTCCATCAGATTTGAATGGCTTCTAAATTACTTACGTTTGGACGTATTTATAAAATTTTCTCTGCAATAGGTTTTGGGTTTAACGTAATTTATTAAATTAAATAATAAAATGTCAACTAGGTATCCAATTCTAGTAGTAATCGCATAGCTCGAAAGCTATGTGTATTACGTGGTAATTAACTATTATGATAATTGGAATATGGTTTAAGTAATGGTTTATTGTATGACTGGCAAATAGCCAAACATCTTGAGGAAATACGCGTGCTATTGGAATAATAATTTACAATATGTCATTTGCAAGAACAAAGGACGTAAGTAGAAAGTTGATTGTATTTATTACACATTCCATAAATACAGAATAAATTACATTTTTTGTGTTTATATACTTAATACAATAAATAATTCAAAGTAAATAGCGTTTGTAGTATAATTTCAACATAAAATTGAGTTATCTCTTGTGAAGATGGCTATATCTAGTAAACCATTCCATTTTTTATTACAAAAATGTTAGTGACAAATGTTAGTACTTAATAAAGTACCTACTTACAAGTTTTAATAAATTTTATTCACATTACGAAACTGCTACGAGATGAAAATAAAATTGACCGAACTGCTTTAAAATTATTTTTGGCCTTTTCCAGTAACTAGCTTAAGTAACAGACTGATGTAAACACTGTGATATTTGAATAAACGAACCCTTTACCTGAACAATAGAACATTTAATGTGGCGAAAGGCCGTGCAGCCCGAGAGTAAATATAACTCCCTCCAAGATTATAAACTTCATTGTCTAATGTTTGACAACATTTTGTTGACTTATCCCGATTTTCACGTGTATTTGTGTTTCAATAGTGTTTATTTAGTACACTAAGATTTAGTAGGTACACAATTTTGACGGAAATTGATTGGACTTCTATTTGTATGAATATAAAGTTAAACAAAATTTTATTTATTTCTTGTAATATGTACTTATGTAATGGTGATAGTAATTTATTTATTTATTTATTTATTAGATTCACCATCGATTGTTACATTTAAAAATTACAATAGGCAACATATCTTATCTACTATCTTAAGACAAAATGAACAATCCTTACAGGTGCATACAACATTCAAGTCAGCGTTATAACAATATTATCAATAAATATACAATTAAAATTATAGAATTAAGAATAAACAGCATTATTAAGATTAACATTATAAATATAATTTTCTACATGCTAATGTCAAAAAGTTCAATTATTTTCCACTTAAATTTATCTATAGAAAGGTAGAAGATGTCAATTTCGTCCATGGTATTGCATATGTTAAAAGTACGATTTATAGGAGACGTTATTTTAGTCCGGTAAAAAGATTTCGAGAAACTCTTTTTCAAGGGATGCCTTGGGATTTTTCTAGGCACTACCAAGCCAACCTGGGCTAACAAGTTTGGCGCGTCAATATTACCATGTAATAGCTTGTGCAGAAATAACGCGTCCATCATTTTACGTCGATTTTCCAAAGACATGAGTTTAAAATGCTTCAAGCGCATAATATAATTAGCACGGTATGGACAGCGTGGTAATTATAATTTTAAAACTTCATAATCTGACATTAATCTAAATCGCGGTGGCCTTACTGGTATCCATAGCGTAGTTTGCTATTTTCCTTCGTACTTCGTTATCAGAACTTAACCAAATTGAACATAAAAAGATCATCAAAATCAATCTACGATTGGCGGAGATATCTCGTAACATACCCACATATCAAATAAAATACAGGCGAATTGACATCCTCCTCTTTTAAACGTCTGGTGAAAACTAGTAGAGTCGTAGCATAGTTTATTTCAAAATGGCGAAGAATCAAATAATATTTTTAAACTTATAAAGCATAAAAACACAGCACTAAAAGCACACACAGGTACTAGTACCTGCTGCCTACTATTATAATAATACGCACTCACGCCTATAATCCCCAAAGGGGTAGGCAGAGGTGTAACCAGTACACCCACATTTCGCCGAGCGTATTTCCATCCCTTATGTGATAGGGGGCGAGCCTATCGCCATACCGGGCACAAATTCCAGACTCCGGGCTGATACTGAGCATATCGTAATAGAAAAACCCAATACCACTTTACCCGACCCGGGGATCGAACCCGAGACCTCAGCGTTGACCTCAATCGTAACGCTTACGCATTACAACTGCGCCACCGAGGCAGTATTATCTATATTTTGTAAATGTATGTATTCCTAACTATTTATAACACACACCGGCAAATGAGGAAATGGTTTACCTGGTGACAATTTCCAACGCACATGAACACCCATATTACCAGAAGATTTGGACACTCAGATATCCCACTTACCGTACGTAACGCAAGATGCCCCTTCATATTTTTGAAATAGTGGCACTACCCCTTTCGAGCCGCCACTACAGAACCCTACCACTTTTTTATGACATACGTCGGAAACGAGCCAATGGGTTACCTGGTGGCAAGTGATCTCCACCGCTCATGTACGCCCACAATACCAAAAGAATCATGGGCGCGTTGCCGACCTTAAAGGAAAGGGATAATTAAGGGATTGGGAAGGGGAGGGTCATGTGGCTCTCCGGATATCTCACACACCATACGAAACGCGGCTTCTTTACGTCGGTTTTCTGTGAGACAGTTGTAACAGCCCGGACGAACCGACTCATTCATGCTGTAGACAAAAGTGTACACAGCGTGGATCTACCACTCAAAAAAAATTAATAATTACGTCATATACCAAGTCCCCAAACTTAGATTAGTGACCTAGCCTATGTTGTAGGCGTAGAACAAAATTAGCTCCACTAAGCTTGTGTAACAAGATCTCTGAGAGCATGGCGTGCGCCGTGTCTCCCGGCTAGACAGATTGACGCAGGGCCGCCGCCTCGATGTTTATGGCTTCATGACACGTTTATAATATTTATTTATTTATTTATTGGCTTACCAACTAAATACACAAACATTAAACAACAATCTCTAATACAATTTAAAATCTCGCATGCATCTAAATTAAAGGAAAGCACGACCGTATTATTAAGAGTACAATTTCACATAATTAGAAGATTACCAATGTAAAAGAAAGAAAAACAATAATAAAAAGAAAAAAAACAGTTGACATAAATAATATATGTATATATACAATTTAATGTATAGACAGATTTTTCTACCTTCTCGTACAAGGTGTATACAAGGTAGGCCTCTCGTATGCGAGAGGCCGGCTGGGTTGGTACCACCGCTTTGTCTATTTATGCCGCCAAGCTACTGTGTGTAAGCACTGTTGTGTTCCGGTGTGAAGGACATTGAAGCCAGTGTTATTACTGGGCATTATGAGACTTAACACCTTATGTCTCGGGGTGATGAGCGCAGTCCAGTGTCATGCAGTACTTTGTTATTTAAATTTCTGTGTGGCGTTGCTCCTGTTTATGAGCAGGCGTTGCGCTTACCATCACGAGCGACCTGCTCGTCTCGTCATTCAAGCTAATAAAAAAAACGATAGATTTGACGGTATTTGGTATTACATACATACATACATAGACTCACGCCTGTTTCCCATAGGGGTAGGCAGAGAAAACGGATTTCCACTTGCTACGATCCTTGCATACCTCTTTGGCCTCATTCACTCTCATTAAATTTTTCATACATGCACGTCGGTTTAGGGTACTCCTGACCTGGCCTTTCTCGAGAATATCTCCAACTTGATCCATGAAAGTTCGGTATTTGGTATTAAATGGGAAAACTCGCCGTCTGGCCTCCACAAACTGTAACGGGAACCAGGTTTCGCCATTGTCTCGTCCGTTAATCAGAGTGTATCACGTGCAGAGAGGTTGGCTTTGGCCCTAACATGTCGGTGGCCCACTTACACACTATGGGGAATATTCTAACAAATATTAAAAATAACACCCGGTTTCTGAAAGGCTGATCAATGTTAAATTAACTAATCAAATGTCAAATCTCATGTCAAGTCGAAATTGAGTTGCTAGAAGCGGGATTTGACACACATGTTAGCTAACATAACTTTTAAATTAATATGAAAAATCGTATGTCTAAAGAGAGATCAAATATTATATTTTTTTGTTCACTAAATAACGTTTCAGCAACTCGAATTGATTTGACAGCGATGTCAACTCAAAGTTCTGTTAGCTCAATGTTGATTTGATCAGCCTTTCAGAAACCGGGAAAGAGAATTGTAATTTAAAAGTACACGGAACCCTAGGTAGTCTGACACGCGCTTCACCGGTTTTTGCCTTCAAGGATTTACTTTGCGTGGCTGTCCTGTTTTATATCTGCACTAAAACAGCGTGACAACCCTGATGCAGACATTTAGGTTAACGAGTTAGATGCAGTGCCATCTTTTAGAGTAAGACATGTTTTTGTTAATGTCAAGAACAATGGTGTATCTGTGTGTAAGTTTTCTGTACGCTTGGAAATTATAGCTGTAGATACTTTTCTTTGCTTTGCTTTTGTAGGTGGTAGTTCCTCGTATGTGAGAAGCCGTCTGGGTTGGTACCATTGCTTTGTCTATTTCAGCCAGTGTGTAAGCGCTGTTGTGCTTGAGGCAGACAGCCTCCGTGGCGCAGCGGGCGAGTAGCCGGTTGCGAAGCGTGAGGCCGTGGGTTTGATTCCCGCACCTTGACAAATGTTTGTCTGATCCACAAATATTTGTCTCGGGTCTGGGTGTTGTGGGACCGCAAGTCCCTCGTAGTTCTTGATACCCACGATACAGGTTTACCTAGTGTGGGGTCAGGACTATGTGTGTGACTGTTGGGTGTATTTATTTTTATTTATTAGAAGGATATTGAAGCCAGTCAAATTACTGGGCATTATGAGACTTAACATCTTATGTCTAAGAGTGATGTCTTTTGTTAAAGAGACTAATTTCGTTCATCTGTTAAGAGGTGATTAACTAACAGACATCCAAATTCACAAACATCCCATCTTTCACATTTTTATAATAGTAGTAGGATTTATTTACCTACTCTAACTGCACCACTATTGCATCCTAGGTACGGATTAGTGCCAACATGAAAACGACACTCATCCCAGCTTTAACACTTGATGGCTGTTCCCATTTGATAAGCGGGAACAATGTCTTACTGTTCGCTGGATGTTTCAAGCATTACAGATAATGGCTTCATTTAAAAAGCGATTAACCATAGAACTTACGTGTATTTTGCTTTATTATTAGTCAATGTGGTAAACAAGCAAAAGATAATACAAAATTAATAAGCCCTGTATTATACACGTCCCACAGCTGGACACGGGCCTCCTGTGCTAAATGAGAGGGGTAAGGCCTTTAGTCTACCACGCTGGTGTAATGCGGACTTCAATACCTTTGAAATGTATAAGGAAACTTTTCAGATATGTAGATTTCCTTCACCGTTGCGATTGTAAAAAAATTGACCAAAGTAATTGGAGAGAAGACAGTTTAAAACTTTGGTTGCTTTGTACATCGGCATGGAATTAACCAAATGTACCAAGTAATGTTTTTTCTATTTCAACAAAAAACCGCTGTTATTGTTGTCAAGCGACTAAAGCTCGTTCAAAATGTTCTGTTAGCAGATAGATTTGCTTAATGGTAGTACATTTTTGACACATTTTATATGGAAGATATGTCATCAAGCCATTATTAATAAGCAATAAAGTGAGTGGTAGAGCCACGCTGTACACAGTCTTGTCTACAGCATGGCTAGGCCGGCTCGACCGGGTCGTTACAACTGTTTTACAGAAAACCGGCGTAAAGTAGCAGCTTGCGGCTGCGTTTCGTACGGTGACTGAGATATTCGGTGACCCAAATTGTCCTCCACTTCCCAATCCCTTAATTATCACTTTCTTTTAAGGTCGACAACGCGTCCATGAAAAATAAATATCTAAAAATCTACTAAAATTTCAAGAAGTTTCTAGAAATAATCGTCTTCAAACATAAGCATATACATCTTAATATGTATATATCAATGTTAGATTTTATTAAATACAGCATGAAGTACATGTAAAAACATATTTAATTCTTTGAGCGAGGTCGTAACGAATAACCTATTTCTAAGCAGAGATTATTCCGCTTTTCTGCATATTTAACATTGAGTCTTTGTTATTGAACCGTTTAGAGTTAAAATATGCTAAAATTGTATAGTATTTAACATAATTACTGCAGAAACGTAAGGCATGTTATGTGAGTAATTTAACGTGTTTTCAGGTTTCGATGCACGAAATACAATGTAAATTTAAATTGCAAATCATTGCGGACTTTTTAGAATTCTCTAAATATAATAAATATTGCATTCTTTCTTCAACATACTTTTTAACACATGTTACAGAAAGATTTGGCTTGTAGTATTTATGACCGGCCGCCTGCCTGACGTCTGGAGTAGACATCAGAGGTCAAAACACCCAGACCCGAAACAAATATTTGTGGATTACACAAACATTTTGCATGGACGCCTTTGCCTCTATCCCTATACAGATATCCCAGAGGTACATCTAGTGCTGCATTCACATTTCTTTGAGCTTATTTCCGTCCCATGATGTGATAGAGGGTCAGCCTGTCGCGATACCGGAAAAAAATCCATTCTCGGGCAATTCATATGTGATTATTAGGATTGAAAACTCAAACGCAAATTGTGATTGCTCGACCTGGAAATAGAACCCAGGTCCTCAAAGTTCTCATTCTTATTACTGTAGGGACTTCCTTACTTCCATATAGAAATTCATTTTACTCAAACTTTTTGGGAAAGAGCAAGAACCTCCCAACTCAGCCCTTAAAAAATTCGCGCAGTCAAAATTGATTTAAAACAAAACAAACAATAAACAATAGTTAGTTGTTCTATTGCAATGATTATACTAATATTGTTCATAGGTACTGTTTGTAAATAAGTTCGAATTCTCCGTTTGTTTATGGTGAACAATAGCATAGGTTCATTCGATATATGTTAGCAATATATATGATATGGTCGTGAAAACTTATGTTTTTAAATAGTTCTTGTTATGAATAGCTTTTACTCGCACCTCCGCCCGCGTGAATATCTTTTTCTGAGAAAACGTACCCTATTTATTTATTTTAGTAATAAGAACGGCTAAGATGCCAACTTCACTTACTACCTACATAATACCTATGTCCCTCCCCAGGATATAACCTATCTGCTTAGCAAATTTCATGAAAATCCGTTCAGTCGTTTATCCGTGAAAACGTAACAGACAGAATTACTTTTGCATTTATAATATTAGGATGGATTGTTATTTTTTTATACACTCAACAGTCGGTGAGATGACGGAGTACGGAGTTAAACTTCTCAACGGACAACAGTAAAATAGTCGCGATTGTTTTTACAAGCCACAGCTGTACTTGCCACTAAAGATTAAAAAATAAAATAAGTTTTAATAAAACTTAAACACTGACTTTTTTCATACCAGCAAACAAGTCAATCTATCTACAAATACTAAGTAGATTCAGAAATATAAAAACAAAACATTATTTTCAAAAATAGCGGGAGCTGGGGCCTTAAAAGAAGTTAATCAGAAGACGCAAAAACACGTTATAAATATTCATGTTTAGGAATGATAATATAGTTTTGGAGATAGATTTCCTTAAATGGGTATATTGACCTTACAAAAAACTTAATAGATCGGACCAACACGATCTCAATTTAAAATTATGGGATTGAATCCTTTTTAATGATTACGTTTACACACTAGTGATGACCAGTTATTTTTTAGTATCTTTGTAATTATGGTTATAAATAAAACGCAAATCTATTTTTTATAAAAAACATGAACGTAATGTAAGTAATCGCGGTAAGTACAAGATTGTTTCCTTATGGAAGACTTAACGAATATCAAGGTAAAAAGTTTATTTACTTTGCTTAATTACATACATACATACATTGGCACTCACGCCTGTAATCCTCGAATGGGTAGTCAGGATGTAACCAGTACACCCACATTTCGCCGAACGTATCACAGTCCCACGACGTGATAGGGGGCGAGGCTGTCGCCATACTGGGCACAATTCAAGACTCCGGGCTGATACTGAGGATTTTGTAATAACAAACCCAATACCACTTTACCCGACCCGGGGATCGAACCCGAGACCTGCGTCAGCCTCAGTCGTAACGCGTACGCATTACAACTGCGCCACCGAGGCAGTCAATTAAGGTAAGATAACCAACATCTTGGACCCAAAGCCAACCTCACCTGCACGTGGTACAATCTGCTGATTAACGGACGAGGCAATGACGAAACTTGGTTACCGTTGCGGGTTGTAGGGGTCGATGGCGCGTTGTACCATATAATGCAAAATACTGTCAAATATGATACGAGAAGACGGACCCTGACATTAAACGGGGAAACTCCAGGCAGAAAGAAAGAATTATGGTAACACTAGCTTTTGACTGCCTCGGTGGCGCAGTTGTAATGCGTACGCGTTACGACTGAGGTCTCGGATTCGGTCCCCGGGTCGGGTAAAAGTGTTTTTTTTATCCTAGCTCGGCAAAGTGACTACACTGATGGGTACCTGATGGTAAGTGCAGCACAATCCAAGAATACTGTCGACTAACGACAGACGATGTGTCTACCGTAGGTCGGCAAAATTATGCCGGCCTGCCTAATTTTTCTTCTTCACACTCCGTTTAAAGGACTCCATATTATAGGAAGGAACACGTGTGCCGGCAAACTATTCCACAGCTTGATGGTCCGACAGAAGTAAGATTTGGGTAACGAAATAAATAAATAAAATAAATATTGGGTTTTTCTATTATGAAATGCTGAGTATCAACCCGGAGTATGGAATCGTGCCTGGTATGGCGATAGGCTCGCCCCCTATCACATCATGGGACGGAGATACGCTCGGGGAAATTTAGGTGTACTAGGTACACCTCTGCCTACCCCTTCGGAAATTACGGGCGTGAGTGCGTATGTATGTATGTACGTATACTAGCTTTTGCTAGCGGCTCCGTGATATAGGTAAACAGTAGATATGTAGAAGTTAAAAAAATATAAAACTATTACCTACTTATTAAATTTAAATATTTCATAAAATCCAGAGTACAAAGTCATAAGGAAAATTCTCAAAGATTGAAACAAAGTAGTTATGAAGCGGGAAAAATATTGTACAATTTCTTTTGTATCAAAAGTCAGCACACGAACAAGCGGGATACCTTATGGTAAGTGATTTTCATTGCCCATGAAATACCAGAAGAATCATGGATGCATTCATGACTAGGGAAAGAAAGGAAGGGGGGATCTGAGCCTCAAAATTGTGACTTACCGCACAAAATGCAATAGTGAACGTAGTTCACTAAAACAGAGGTTACTTTTCGTCTATTTTCTGTGAGACAGTGATATTAATTTGGCTGAGCCGACCCATTCATGCTATAGACAAAAGGGTCAGCAGCGTGGCTCTACCGTATACAAAAAAATCAAAGATACTGTCAACTAACAAATATTAGACCAGCGCGGTGGTCTTATTCCTAGGCCTTTTTATTAGTAGAAAAGACCTGTGCCATTATCATTAATAGAACAATTTATAAAACCGAGCTAATAAAAAAACGACGTTCCCTTCATCTAGATAAAACTTTTGAACCAAAACCGAAATACTAATGTATACTACTAGACGGGCTGTTTAGAAGTAAAATTGCGTCACATAACGCGGGAGTTTGACAGGTCCATACAGGGAGCGCGATAGAGTTCCTAGTTGAGAGTAAGCGAGATGTTAATATTGGGTTACGGTCAATTGACCGCAACTTAATGGTACAATTTCTATGTACCGCGCAGCTTGTCTAGTAGTATACATTAAGTATTTGCCAAAACCTCTATTAATAGGAACTGCACATTTCTGTGCTCTGTGAACTGCACTGTATGACTCAGTCCGACCTTGAACCAAAGATATTTAACGACATTCACGTTAACTATTTAAGCATAAAATATTATTTAACGAGATAAATAATTGCAAATGGCTTAAAATAGCATTTTCTGAAATTGATTTTGATCCGTGAAATTTATTTTGTTTATCACAATAAAAAAAACAAACGATTTTAAAGATTATTTTTAATAGTCGATTTTTCAATCGTTTACTTAAAATGTCAGTTGACTTAAACATTAAAAATGAATTATTTTAAAGATGACATAGCTACATAAATTTTATTAGGATGTCTTACGAGGAAATAAAAAAGTAATTATTTATCTATGATTTACCTACCTACTACTTTTTTACTATAATAAGCCATGAGTCATGGGAGTGTTCAGTTTACTTATCATGTTAGCTTAATTCATTGTTACTATTGTGCCGTTCAGATAAAATACAACTCTAAAAATATATATCTACAATTACACAATTTATAATAAAGAATATTACATTTCTTTATGTATATCATTAAATAAAGATACATAAACATACAATAGTCGTAAGACCCATCAAAAAAGTTAAAAAACAATGTTTTAAATAAAATAATGTTTCAAAATTCATAACATATCGACAAGCTTGCCAATCTAAAATTCCGCCTTTGTACGAAGGTAAATAATATTTCGTCCTTACTTTTACTTGAACGGTAATTCATTGTTATCTATAACGTTCGAACAATCGACTATCGATTCTAAAATTAACAATAAAATCACCAACCTTTATGATTTGAAAAAATCCTGGCACACTGCACAGAAATTGCGAAAAATAAATAAAAACACAATTTGAGTATGGAACACTCGCGACGGTCGGCGACGCGGGTTCTGTACCAGTCGCGCCGCGCCAAGGTCTGCGCCGTTGAGCCGACAGCAGACTACTGACGGAGCGGCTAAGGTTTAGCCGTTTGGCGCATCGACACCAATCGCTTTTCCGCGCAAGATGAAAACAATTTTATTTATCATTATTACAAAGCGAATTAAACTTGCCAGCTGAGATAACTTGTGAAGAATTTTGATTTTTGATCACAATAATTATTGTAAAGTATAATTTAGGGTTAGCAGTGATAGCTCAATGAGGAGTGGTTTGAACTGTCGAGACGAAAGTCGCAGGTTTGATACCAGCCCCGAGAGCATACACCTCTGACTTTTCTAAATTACGTGTGTATTAATTGTTAATTATCACTTGCTTTAACGGTGAAGGAAACATCGAGAGATAATAGAGAGAGAGATACGTGAGAAGTTCTGCATAAGAATTTCGAAGGGATGTGAAGTCTGCCAACCCGCATTAGGCTACCGTGGTGGACTAAGGCCTAACCCCTCTCATTCAGTAGAGGAGGCCCGTGCCCAGCAGTGGGACGTATATAATACAGGGCTGGTATTATTATTATTATTGATAATTTAGGGTTACGTACCCAAACAAAACTCTCTAAAGCTTTACCACTTAAAATTTTAGATTTAAAGTAAATCATTAAAAAGATTCTATCTTCTGAACGGTAGTAGGTCAGACTGAGATTTGCATTGAACAAAAATATGCATTATTATGGCAGATATCCTAACTCCTCCTTCCAACTGCCCTTATCCCAATAGCTGTGGGATTAGCGCAACGTGCTTTTTAGCACATGCTACAGAAAGATTTCGCTTGTAGTTTTTACGACCGACTGCCAGGCCTTACGTAAACCCCTCTGAGAATATATCCTAACAAAAAATAACAAAAGCCTCCGTGGCGCAGTTAGTGATTAGCCGGCTGCGAAGCGTGAGGCCGTGGGTTCGATTCCCGCACCGAGCCAATGTTTGTGTAATCCACAAATATTTGTTCGGGTCTGGGTATTGTGGGACCAAGTCCCTCGCAGTTCCTGATACCCACGATATAGGTTAACCTAGCGTGGGGTCAGTACTATGTGTGTGACTGTACTGGGTATATTAATTTATTTAATTTAAAATAGCTAAACATTTAAGAGGGTGGTACAGAACCCTCTGTTTTTATACTTATAGTTACACTTCCAGAGTTAACCTTGACATAGGTTCTTTTATTCCGAGCATAGAACCATTAATCCTTCAGCTAATTGTTTCAATTCAGTCCGGAGAGTCTTAAACGCTCGCTCATCAGCGTTATGATGTAGAATTCATTCAGTATAACTACTAGTACAGTACGATCTAGGTTAAAAGCTTGCAATCTTCGTTTTTCTTCGGAAATTTATAGAACCATTGAGCTGTGGAACAGTTGTCCAGCTCATGTGTCTTTCTTAAAATATGGGGACATTTAAACGGAGTATGAAAAAGTAATTAGGTTAGCTTAATTCTGGCTTCTGGCCACATTAGACAGATGCATCATATGGTGATCATTTTGAGTTGTAGAGCCACGCTTTAGACAGTTTTGTCCACAGCACGAATGGGCCCGCTCGACCGGGTCGTTTCCACTGTCTAACAGAAAACCGATGTAAAGTAACGGCTTGCTTTATCTTTTACTGCCGCGAAGCAACAGTGCACCCACACTAGTTGCACTTCTGCTTATCCCTACGTGGAAAAAGGCGTGACCTTAAGTAATGTTATGTGAAGTATTATCTAATAATATCGGTGATGTTGAATAAAACATTATGATCATCTTTTTTTTTTTATTAATGTATACATGATACATCTTGTACGTGGCCTCCATTCGAGAACTTTTCTGCCCCATCGGCTATCAGTTCTGCGAGCTATGTGGCCTGCCCACTGCCACTTCAACATGCCTACAAGGTGGACCGACGACCTGACAAGGGTTGCAGGAAGCCGATAGATGCAGGCCGCTTCCAACAGGTCGGCCTGGAAGGCATTAGGGGAGGCCTATGTTCAGCAGTGGACGACTTGTGGCTGATGATGATGATGACATGATACATATTATGATTTGTATCCAAAAACATAAATCATAAAAAAATCTCAACAACCCATTTTATCAGAGTTCCTTTTTCACTGAGTTTCTTGATGCTTCTTCTCAGACCAGTAAGCATTTCCGTAGCACCGGTAGATTCTAAACTTGACGTTTAACACTGTCTTTGCTGGCCTAATTACTTAATAAAGTAAAAATTACTCTACACGGTGGTAGGTCCCGCGTATGCGAGAGGCCGGCTGGATTGGTACCACCGCTTTGTCTATTTCTGCCGCCAAGCAACAGTGTGTAAGCACTTTTGTGTTCCGGTTTATGAGACTTAACCTTATGTCTCGGGGTGACGAGCGCAGTCCAGTGTCATGCAGTGCTTTGTTATTTAAAGTTATGTGTGGCGTTGCTTCTGTTTATGAGCAGGCGTGGCGCTTACCATCAGGCGAGCGACCTGCAAGTCTCGTCATTTAAGCTAATATAAAAAATAAAAAGGATTTGTTTTGAGTTGATTACGAGGAACCTACCTAGTATACGATTTCATATGAGTGTCCAAACAATACCACAATTCGAACTCCTAAACGACAATTTGTTTGCGTAAGAACCTCCATCCTCTTATAGCCAAGGATATGGCGACATTAGCAGCGTGATTACACCTCGAACGTTCGGCCTGGTCATGACCTTCGACAGAGGTCGCAATAAGTGTCAATTTTGACGTCTTCTTATTTGTTGCAAGCAAGGTTGAATTTGCAATATTGATACTTGCGACTCGTGACGTCAAAGCATATGCAATTTTATTTTCATATAAAACGTTTAAAGCGGACAGTGGTCGAGACAAGGACGGATTGGTGTTTGAATGATTTATTTTATACAACGTGTTACAGAAAGATGTGGTCAAATTTTAACAACGTATAGAGTACGATATAAGTATTTCATCCCCCGTAGCATACCATCCGACTGCATTGCTAGACATAAATAAAGAATTTAATGCGATATTAGTGACTGACTGGTTCTAGCGATTTAAAGAGATGATTAGTGATTAATAGGCGCGCAGTGATGTTTAGATACTGTGTAGAGGTAAATACAAATAATTTATAAACGGTGTGATCGTTTTGGCATCGTTAAAACCGAATGATTAAAATAAGGGGCAAATTTTAGAATTTCTAGATTATGATAAGACCTGGCACATAAACACTTTGTCAGGTGTATGTAACGACCCTTAAATATGCCCACACCTTTCTGCAACACGTTGTATATCGTTGGTCTAGTGGCAGCGTACTAGGCCTGAGAACCGTGAGGTCCTGGGTTTAATTTCCAGGTCGGGCAATCACAATCTGTGTTCGAGTTTTCGATTCGAAAAATCACACATATTTGTCCGGGATTGGAATTTGATTTGTATGAGATATCTGGTTGCCCACATCCCCTTCCTCGTCCCAATTCCTTAATTATCCCTTTCCTTTAATGTCAGAAACTCTATAACTCTTTCTCTTTATTCTGGTATTGTGCGGTATAGGTCACTTAGCGTCAGGTGACCCACTTGCTCGTTTTCCGATCTAAGCTATAAAAAATAAGCGTACTATGAAATTCCTGGATCACTCTGCCACTCAATTCTGAATCCTACAGCAAACAAAATTAAGTGGTACAAGGTTGGGTTTCGCGCGTAATTTAAGATTAAACAGACTGACACCCGATTTCTGAAAGGCTGATCAAATCAACATACAACCGACAGAACTTTGATTTTGAAAAATATATTTTTGATGTCTCTTTAGTAGCGTTTGACATAGTAATACGATTTTTCTTATTAATTTGAAAATTATGTTAACTAACATGTGTGTTAAATCAAAGGTGTTGACAACGCTTCTAGCAACTCAATTTTGACTTGCCATGAGATATGACATTTGATTAAGTTTACATTGATCGCCCGTTCAGAAACCGGGCGTAAGTATACTATAAAACAATGTCCGTTGGTCCGTGTCCGAGATGGTACTGTCCCGATTGTACGAGCGCCCACCGTGACTGCTATCGATTTCACCGCCGTGCCATAGGAAAGTGAATTTACACGTAATTGTAGACTTAAAAAGAAAAGTCATAACGTAAAACGATACTATGATTTAAGTATACGCTTCAGCTTTCTTGATTTTGGAAATATGAACGCGTTTTATGACTTATACAACGTGTTACAGAAAGGTGTGGTCATATTTTAGGGTCATTACGTACACCTTACAGTAAGTAATTTCTAATTTAAAAACAAAATAACACCTGAAAAAGTCTGTGTGCTGAAGACGATATACCATAAGCACTTTAAAGACTTCATTCTCGGGTCTTCCATCTATGAACTTGGTTTAAAACAACCGATGAGCCTCTTGTAAGTTATTATCAGCTGCTTCAATATAAACACCAATTCATGATAGTTGCTTTTAGTTAAATACAATCCATTTCAATTTTATATTGTGGCTCATTCGGGGAACGATGATTTTGCCAGTGTGGAGGTAGGAAAAGACAAGGTGACAGTATGCGAGAGGCCGGCTGGGTTGGTACCACCGCTTTGTCAATTTCTGCCGCCAAGTGAACAACAGGAACACAACGGTGTGTAAGCACTGTTGTGTCCCGGTTTGAAGGACTTTGAAGCCAGTAAAATTACTGGGCATTATGAGACTTAACATCTTATGTCTCGGGGTGACGAGCGCAGTCATGCATCTGTTTATGAGCAGGCGAGCAACCTGCTCGTCTCGTCATTCAAGCCAATAAAAAAAAATCGGATGAAGAAATCGGATCACTTTGTGAAAACTTATGCGCACATACATACAAAAAAAAAACAAATATACACCTCGAACTGAGATCCTGCTCCGTTAAAAAACGATGATCACCAAAACGCATAATCGTAGCCGTGGTACTGTATGTAGGTGTTATTGAAGTTTAATAAAAACATATTAATAAAAATATAGATCCACGATAAGTGATAATGGCCAAACGCGACGTTCGAATTTTAAAATGCCATAGACTTTTTAAAACGCGCCAAGACTATGGACACTGCAAATTAAAATGCCATCACACATGGAAATAAGAATGGTGTTGTTACCATGCGTAGTTCTTCGGTAATAATTGCATAACAGAAACCTAGATATTTTCGCGGCACCCATTTGAATTTATTTCGTGATTCGTGCAGAATCGGAATGACAAAAACATTATGATTTTTTATGGGTGTGCATTGTTGGCCAAAAGAAGGATTTACCCAATGATCAATTTCAAACATTGACGCTGTTTTGATGATGTTCTCAGCAAGAAAATAAGATGTACAAGTATTTTTACAACCTGGCACCATGATGTGTGAGGCCAAAAAATAATAATTTAACAGCAACAGATATTTACATATAATTTAATTAATTTGTGCGTCAGGTGTTATGTGTGCATGCTGTATTTATATAGATAAAATATATGTGTGTATGTCAATATGTATGGATCTTGAGCGGCGGCTGTTGCCTCAGTAAAACACAAATCAAAATTATATATTTACAATATCACTGTTTTATCAATAGGAAATCCAACTGTTCATAATCAAAAAATTTAAATCAAAATCAAATCATTTATTCTATAAATTGGATCATAAGTATCACTTTTACATGTCAATTATGTTATAAGCTAGATTACATTATTTACGACGGCATTTCGTTGCTAGCTATGAGAAGCAATGCTGAAACAAACTCATGGTTTATGGCCTCTTTTAATGTCCAGATAATGTTTAGCAGAATTATGAGGAACCATAAGTACCTGTTGCTTATTAATTTTAAGGTCTGAAACTAAGTATTGTTGTGTTGTTTTTCTTTAGCAATCATAATAGATATTCTGCATCCATTTAATACATACATACGCACTCACGCCTGTAATCCCCGAAGGGGTAGGCAGAGGTGTAACCAGTACACCCACATTTCGCCGAGCGTATTTCCGTCCCTTATGTGATAGGGGGCGAGCCTATCGCCATACCGGGCACAAATTCCAGACTCCGAGCTGATATTGAGCATTTCATAATAGAAAAACCCAATATCACTTTACCCGACCCGGGGATTGAACCCGAGACCTCAACGTTGGCCTCAATCGTAACGCGTATGCATTACAACTGCGCCACGGAGGCAGTCATTTAATACCTCATAAATTATACAAAATATTTTTATTACCTTGAATGCCTCGGTGACTCAGTTGTAATGCGTACGAATTACGATTGAGGCTAACGCTGGAGTCTCGGGTTCGATCCCGGGTCGGGTAAAGTTTGTGCCCGGTATGGCGATAGGCTCGCCCCCTATCACATCGTGAGACGGAAATACGCTCGGCGAAATGTGGGTGTACTGGTTACACCTCTGCCTACTCCTTCGGGGATTACAGGCGTGAGTGCGTATGTATTTTTATTACCATATATTATAATACCTCAACACATGTCATCAGGTTCCTTTTTGTAAAAAATCTAATTGCCACTTAATTGATGCACAAGTTTTCCTATAACTATATATGTTAATAAAGTATGTAAATCGGTAATCTACAATCATACCATAAAAGGCCGAACAAAGCATAAATCTTAATTAATTATTCAGCTTTATAAATCAGAACTACTGTTTTGTTATATATACTATGTTATTTGACAGCCTCCGTGACGCAGTGCGCGAGTAGCCAGCTACGAAGCGAGAGGCCGTGGGTTCGATTTCCACACCGAGACAAATGTTTGTCTAATCCACAAATATTTGTTTCGGGTCTGGGTGTTGTGGGACCGTAAGGCCCTCGTAGTTCCCGATATCAACGATACAGGTTTACCTAGTGTGGGTCAGGACTATGTGTGTGACTGTTGTTGGGTGTATTGGTTTATAAGATGTTGAGGAAAATTAAAATTACACTGCACTAAGAAAAAGTGTGTTTCGGGAATCATCTTCCCTTTTACGAATTAATACTGCCTCGGTGGTGCAGTTGAAATGCGTAGGCGTTACGACTAATGTGCTGAGGTCTCGGGTTCGATACCCGGGTTGGATAAAAGTAATATTAGGTTTTTCTATTACGATACACTCAGTATCAGCTCGAATCCGGAATTGTGCCCGGTATGACGATAGGCGCGCCCGCTATTACATCACGGGACGGAAATAAGCTCGGCTAAATGGGGGGAGGGGGTACTGCATCTCTGCCTACCCCTTCGGGGATTACAGGCATTGTTCTATAGTATATCATCATTGCTCTTCATGTTTCTTAATAGTATACTAGAAACGCAAAAGGTTTCCGAAACGCATATCTTATACCAGAAATTTAATACAGTACATAGTTATGATCTTTTAAATTCTATTATACCTAGCATACCGCGGTCCCCAAATATTTTACAAACATAAACATTTTTTATCTTGTGTCCAAATCGAACTTGGGACTTGTTATTTCTCAAGCAACTATTACTAGATAAATATCGCCACAGTCAAGTATAAATTGCGTCAACAAAATATTTTAAAGACAATGAAAAGTGAGAGTTATACAGAGTCACGTACACTATAAAAATAGTCAAAAGCATGGCAATTGTGTAACCAAAAAAATCATATTGATAATTTCGAACTCTTTATTGAAATGGTAATCGCGGCTTTAAGATTAATAAATTATTAGCTTATTTTATAATGTAGCTTATTTTATAATGGGAGTTGCCCATGTTTTTCCACAAAACATAAAATAAAAAAAACTTTAAGTCCGAAGTATATGAGACATATCTTACTTTCTCCCCCACATTATTCTGCATCGATTGGTATCGGTCTCGACCCCATACCCCCAGCGGTTTTGGAGGAGATAGCGTGACAAGATTTTGGCAGCGGCGCCAGTTACTTTTTTTTGATAGAGAGATAATTAAGTTATAGTGGTAACTGACAGCTCCTTGGTGCAGCGGGCGAGTAGTCAGCTGCGAAGCGAGAGGTCGTGGGTTGGATTCCCACACCGAGACAAATGTTTGTTTGAACCACAAATATTGGTCTTGGGTCTGGGTTTTGTGGGACCGCAAGTCCCTCGTAGTTCCTGATACGCACGACACACGTTTACCTAGTGTGGTCAGGACTATGTGTCTGACTGTTGGATAAAAATATTCCCATATAAACTATCCCATCCCCTTTCTCCCCTTAGAGTTTGAAATTTAAAAATACTCTTTAATATGTGTTTCATTAATTTTGTTGTCGATAAAACGAAGTTACAAGATTTGTCAAAACATATTATTTTCCATACAAACTTTCATTCCTTTACGGATAGAAGATCAAATATACCTTTCTTAGGGGTTACTTCATAATACGTTGTCGAAATTTCAGCTTTTTGGTTTTGGCTTGGGTGTTGATGAGTGAGTCACAACAAGACATGTAATTTTATATGTATATATAACTTCTTTTATAAGAATTACTAGCTTTTGCTCGCGGCTCCGCCCGCGTGTACGGCCTGTTCCGGGAAAAAAGTGTTATTTAGCCTATAGCCTTCCTCAATAAATGGGCTATCTAACACTAAAATAATTTTTCAAATCGGACCAGTAGTTCCAGAGATTAGCGCGTTCAACCAAACAAACTCTTAAGCTTTATAATATTAGTATAAATTTGTTGCAATACAGTTTTTACTGTCCGGCAGTGTAAGTGGCAGTTTGACAGTAGTTATATCACATTTTGCGTGTATATTCAACACGCATCGTACACGGTGAGCCCGACACAGTGCCCTAGCGTTCACTTTCGACTTGCAAATCTACGCGATGAATTACTGGCCAACATTAATTGTCCGCGACACCGTACCTGTAAATAACTAAATTGATGTTTATTTTCCCTAAAAAAAGAATTTTCAAATTGACGTTCCAATTCACGATAGATAGGTATAGTTTGAACGTAGCTGCTAGAAATTATGACTTTAATGATCCAACCAACCTTCCATAGACAAGATGTTCGTCTATTGTATTAGCATTCCCATCTATAAAACGACACGTCCCTATGGACGTGTCAAGGCTTGAAAGGCAAGATAATAGACTACTAGGTCTATACCTAGTAGTCTATTATCTTGCCTTTTTATTTGTAGAATTAAAAGTTTGTTGACAAAGACAGGTCGTCTGGGTTGGTACTGCCACTTTGTTTATTTCTGCCGCCAAACAGCAGTGTGTAAGCACTGTTGTAATATTGAAGCCAGTGAAATTACTGGGCATTATGAAACTTAACATCCTATGTCTCGGGGTGATGAGCGCAGTCCAATATCATGCTGTGCTTTGCTTTGTCAAGGTTCTGTATGGTATTGTCTGTTTATGGGCAGGCATGGCGCTTACCATCAGGCTAGCGACCTGCTTGAGGGACCTATAATCAGTTGCAGACCTTTGCTATAAAGAAAAACCAAAACAAACACACGAAGAAACAATCCGCAGTCAAACATTAAACATTCTGTTACCCAATCCCGTCATAAAGCGACACAGAGTACTAACTCGAGGATATTACGTCATATGTCATAACGCGGGAAATGTATTGCACATCATATCCTGAGTATGCCTACATGAACAAGATCTTGATAACACGTTTGCAAAATTGCCTTTAACACTACAGTAATGGAGCGAATGGAAAAGTCGACAGAGATACTTCAGTTACTTCAAATATTCTGACCACATAATGAGAAATAACAAGTATGAATTCCTTTAACTAATCATTCAAGGGAAAATAAAGGGCAGGAGGAGGCCCGGTCGTAGGAGGATATCATGGATTAAAAATCTTCGCTAATGGTTCTACATGAGCACAAGATCATTGTTCCGAGCAGTAGCTTCCAAAATTAAGATAGCCTGTATGATCGCCGAGCTCCAATAGAAGTAGAAGAAGAAAATTGCCTTTACTAACTTTAGCACGCGGCTTTACTCGCGATATAATTAACCGAGAAAAAATATATTTTATACTCCTGTACATATACAAGTAGACTATTTCCTAATCACTTGGATTATTATGGTCTACCTGAGTGCCAAATTTCATTCAAATCTGTTCATTCATGGCGTTATTGACAAACAAGCATCCAAATTCAAAAACTCACATACATCCAAACTTTTATAACAATAATAATACCAGCCCTGTATACTCGTCCCACTATTGGGCACGGGCCTCCTCTACTGAATAAGAGGAGTTAGTGGGCCTTGGTACACCATGCACCCTAATGCGGGGTGGCAAACTTCACATAGCTTTGAAATTCTTCATGAAGAACATCTCAGGTATATAAACAGGTTTCCTCATGTTTCTTTCAACGTTACAACTTTAACAATTATAATATTTGTAGGATAGTAGGAAAGTAGGGACAAGAATAGTAGGAATTAGTAGGACTAGTAGGATCAAGTCCCGCATCATTGGCATCACCTGATGGTAAGTGATCTACCCTCACAATACCAGAAGAATCATTATTAGAGTATTGCGGGTGTTCCTGGGCAATGGAACTCACGTACCATCAAGTGACCCATATGTTCGTGTACCGGACTCTGCCATAAAAACCCTTATGCGAGAATATGCCAGATGCGGAACAACCTGAACCCTTCTTCTTCCACCTGCCCTTATCCCACTTGCAGTGGGGTCAGCGCGATGCTTTTAAACACGTGTTACTAAAGATTTGGCTTGTAGTTTTTACTGCCGGCTGCCTGCCTGTCAACCTCTCTGGGGAGAAAACACCCAGACGCGAAACATATATTAATTGTAGATCACACAAACCTTTTTGTCTCGGTGCGGGAATCGAACCCGCGGCCTCTCGTCCACTGCGCCACGAAGGCTGTCAACTACTACCTCAATTATTGTTAACAATACAAATATTCCTATACTGCAAATAACTAATTGTAATATAATAAGGTAATGTAATATAATTAGGTGGTAGGTCTCTCGTATGCCAGAGGCCGTCTGGGTTGGTACCACCGCTTTGTTTATTTCTGCCGTCAAACACAGTGTGTAAGCACTGTTGTTACACGTTTGAAGGACCTTAAAGCCAGTGTAATTATTGGGTATCATGAGACTTAACATCTTATCCAATGCAGTGCTTGTAGTTCAAAGTTCTGTGTGGTGTTGCTTCTGTTTATGAGCAGGCGTGGAGCTTACCATCAGCCGAGCGACCTGCTCGTTTCGTCACTCAAGCTAATATAAAAAAGGTATACAGTTACAAACCTATATTCTGTGAACGCAACAGTGTTAATTAAAAACTAATTAATTTTGTCATGCTATCGACACGTATTTTACTAATACTGTAGTTTTTGCGGCTCCGGCTCGTGAGCTTTTTGCTAGGATAAAAATATTAAATATAGGTAGGTATTGTAGCCTATATTATGTTCAATTCTGGAGTTTTTCATAAAGAATAGTGAAACAGTCATAGAAATCCGATTAGTTCTTTTTACGATCAAATTAACAGACTATTAAAACACTCAAATATTTTTGTAACATGTGTTAAAAACGTGTTGCGCCGACCCCACTGCGAGTGGGATATGGGCAGGTGGAAGAAGACTCGGGTCACTGACCTTCCGGCTGGTGCAGGTCCTCTCGGGGCACGGTTGCTTCGGGAGGTACCTGTGCCGGATAGCCGGAAGAGAGCCGACACACCAGTGTCACCACTGCAGCTGCGACGAGGACACCGCGGCGCACACTCTGGAGGAGTGCCCCGCGTGGGCAGAGCAGCGTCGCGAACTCGTCGCAGAATTAGGGGACGACCTCTCGCTACCAGCTGTGGTTAAGGCCATGGTCGAGAACGAGAGGTCGTGGAACGCGATGACCGCCTTCTGCGAAACAGTTATGTCGCGGAAGGAGGTGGCGGAGCGTGAGCGGGAAATAACATCCCAGCTCGCTATCCGCCGCCGAAGGGTCACGCGCAGGAGGATGCAGGAGGCACTCCTACCCCCCTGACAGAGGCCTGGGCGGCGGACTCGTGGAAGTCCGTCGTCCGACAGTTAAGGCCTCGAGGTGACGCGCGCGGCGTTCCCGCGCGAACCTCTCGAGCGGAGCAAAAAGGTGGGTGGATAACTCCCCCAAACACCCACCGACCGGAGAGGTCCTGTAGAAGGGCCGGCGCCGTCGGGGCCGCGGAAGAGTACAATAGCGTTCCCGCAGCCCCGACCGAACAAGCGTACCCGGAGGAACACCGTTGAGTTTTAGTCCGTGGGAGTCGGACATAACCGCCCCGACTGACCACGCGGTGGGGCGGTACCCATAAAGGGTTTCCCAACGTTAAAAAAAAAAAAAAAAAGGTGGAAGAAGACTGTTTTATTTATAATATTTGACGCAAATTACTAGTGAATCGATAATATATCCTTGACCAAAATAATCCTTGTGATCGAATAATGCGACGTAATACTTTTACAACTAAACAGAAAGTTTATACAACAAATAAAAACTATTATTTTACACCTGCCATTATTAATTATGTGGCAACATTGAAAACTTACGTGCTAAATAGTCTATTACAATTTTCTTTTTACTCTTCTCTTAAAATAGAAGCCATTGTTTTGTTTTCATGGACTAAAACTTCTGTATAATATGTAATGTATCATGCTGATTATTGAGAAAGAAAGAAAGAAAGAACCTTAATATTAGAGCAATAATTAAAGAGTAAAAAAATACACAATAACCTAAAAATACTACGCAATTATTGCGCCAACAATGGACCTCTCATTCAGCGACATGCTACTGTACTACGAGTACATAAGCAATACTGCAGCGCTGATTTATGATGAGAAGCCCAAGGCGACGTGCATGCGGACGTCAAGTCGATAGACATACAAGATTCCACTAAAAATAAAATAAGTTTACAATATGCACAGATTAACTAATACTTACTACGTAATCTGGATATAATTTCTGCGACAAAAACGAACCAAATCATTAGGAACCTTCCTAATGTTTTCCTTCCTAGGAATGTTTGTGATTATGTGTGTGTGTACGTGCTTGTTTATATTGCTAATAATACGTGTAATTTTAAACTAAGTAAACCTATAATTGGCTTGTATTTTGCTCAAAGTGAATTGTTAATTATTTGTTTGTAAATCAGCTGTTGGTTTTTTCAATAAATTAAAAAAAACGCTACTATCGTGCTGCATTTCGGTCGCGCAAAACCTCCATTCCGGTAGATTTTTGTATGTCACAAACCGTAAAGGTCATTGCTGTGGGGTACAGTCTTAATTAACGAGGCCTTGTTTTAACAAAGGTAAGACAAAGTATCCGGTATTGTTGCGGCTTAGTTAAGTACTTGTGGTGAAGTGAAAAATAGGGGTGATCCCGGATTACAGTCGGGATAATCCCGGATCACGTTATTAAGACTTTCGTTTAAAGTTGCTTCAACTCGAGAATAGCAATTTTGACCTCACGTAATTTTGGGGCAACTGTGAAATATTGCGAACAAAAGATTTGCCCTTCTAGTTTAGTTATTTATTTAAACTTTATATACATAACATGTATAAAAGCGGACTTAATGTCAAAGGCAGTCTACCAGTCTACCTGTGGGTGATGCAGAGACGAGATAAGGTGGGTGTATATAAATCGTCAAAAAGAATAAATTAACAAGAAAAAGTAAGTAGACATGATATTAATACGTAAATCTACATCTAAAGAAGACTATGATACAATATATTACTTACATAAATACATTACCTATATAAATATAGTTTTTAATATGTTTTTACATACATTTATATACTTACATCCCGTTATATTTATTTTGAATGACGAAACGAATAGGTGCCTCGGTGGCGCAGTTGTAATGCATACGCGTTACGATTGAGGCTAACGCTGAGGTCTCGGGTTCGATCCCTGGGTCGGGTAAAGTGGTATTGGGTTTTTCTATTACGAAACGCTGAGTATCAGCCCGGAATCTGAAATTTGTGTCCAGTATGGCGATAGGCTCGCTCCCTATCACATTGTGGGACGGAGATACGCTCGGCGAAATGTGGGTGTACTGGTTACACCTCTGCCTACCCCTTCGTGGATTACAGGCGTGAGTGCGTATATGAAACGAATAGGTCGCTCGCCTGATGGTAAGTGCCTTCCCAAACAGACACAACACCACACAGAAATTTGTATTACAATGCACTACATGGCCCTGGACTGCGTTCATCAACCCGAGACATATGTAACTTGTTAAGTCAAATAATGCCCAGTACTTTCACTGACTACAACGTCCTTCAAACCGAAATACAACAGTGCTTATACACAGTTGTTTGGCGGCAGAAATAGACAAAGCGGTGTTACCAAACCAGACAGCCTCTCGTAGGGAGGGTCTTGTACGAGGGACCTATCAGTTATTACAATCTTTACCCTTCTGAAGCGAAACTGCATTTCAAATTGGGTATAGAGAGTCCACAATAATATACCTATAAAGGTTTATTTGTTTGGCAGATATTTTTTATAACAATGTAAAAGGTATTTTTTTTTTATTATAGTATAGGCCGGCAAACGAGCAAATGGGTCACCTGATGGTAAGCGATCTCCACCGCCCATGTACACCCACAATACAAAAGTATTATGGGCGCGTTGCCGACCTTAAAGGAAAGGGATAATAAGGGATTGGGAAGGGGAGGGGGATTTGGGCCTTCGGTATTCGAGAACCAGGGCTCATTAAAATGCAGTCAGGGAATGCGTTGGAGTATTTTTGACATTTCAGAAAAGGAGTAGAAATGGTGGTCATTTAGCAATATTTGACGACAAAATAATAGAGAGAATAATAATATACAAAATATTTTTTTTGAGTGGTAGAACCACGCTGTAGTCACTTTTGTCTACAGCATGAATGCGCCGGCTCGCCCGGGTCGTTACCATTGTCTCACAGAAAACTGACGTAAAGTAGCAGCTTGCTGCTGCGTTTCGTACGGTGAGTGAGATATCCGGAGGCCCAAACCCCCTCCCCTTCCCAATCCCTTAATTATCACTTTCCTTTAAAGTCTGCAACACGTCCATAATTCTTTTGGTATTATGGGCGTACATGGGCGGTGAAGATCACATACCATCAGATGATCCACTTGCTCGTTTGCCAGCCTATGATATAAAAAAGTGACAGTGGCATTGGATCCCATATTATTAGGAATCCCTGTATCTCCGTAAAATGCACAAATTATACGATTTTTCCACTATGACTAAGCTCGACACCAGGTGTGCAACTCAATGTAAAGGTGCGCCTACATTTGTGAGAGTTTGACGCAAGAAGGCGAGAGGCTGTCTTTATTTATTTATTTAATTGCCTAGTTAGACAGACATTGTTTTAACCCTAAACTGCAAATCCATATCAATATTTAGGTTGTCTGGTAGAGATCGCTTTTAGCGATAAGACCGCCTTTTGTAACATAATTTAGTTGTAAGGTTCATAGTGTATAATTTTTATTTTTGGTGTACAATAAAGAGTTATCTATCTATCTATCTACAAGCGTGCGGCCCGCCTGATGGTATTGATGACCGTCGTCCATAGTTTTCAGCTAGGCCAGGTCCCAGACAAGCCGCTGCCTCCCGTGTCTCACGTACTTGGTATACGGACGAGAGTTGTGGCAAAATGTTCGATATAGTAGATTCACTCAATTCGATTTTAGTTGATCAACTAACTGACTGATTCGGTTAAGCAGTTGTAATACGTATGCGGTACGACGTGCTAAGGTCTCGGGTTCTATCCCCGGTTCAGTGTAAAAGTGATATTGGGTTTTTCTGATATGAAATGATCATTATCAGCCCGGAGTCTGGAATTGCTCCCGGTATTGTGACAGCCTCGCCTCCTAACTACGAAAATAAGCTCGGCGAAATGTTGGTATACTGATTACATCTCTGCCCAACTATTTTGGGGATTACAGGCGTGCGTATGCATGTATAACTGCTAAATCTCATGTGATTTGAACCGTCTGAGCAGACTTTCAATCGAATTGGTCGATAAAAACAAAGACTTTAATGAAGTCTGTCAAACCATTAAATTGTTAGTCATCAAGTTAGTTGACCAAATAAAATAGAATCGTGTGAATCTGCTATTTGTTATAACGAGGTGTCAAACGGATCGTATGACATTAGGTCGTAACATTTGATAACCACCCACACAATATTATGTCTTTGTTGCGCGTATTTGACACAGTATCAGTGCGTTAAAATGTCACAAATGTAGACACACTTTAATAACAACATCTCCACGAGATAAGGAGGTAATGAAGAAGGCAATTAAACACTAATTATAAACAATCTCTGTCATATATAATGCTGATTGTGTGGAAACAATAACGCGTCGTCATTTCTTATCAATTATCTTGATTTTTAAATAATGTGCACTCCCATTACAATTGATATGGCAAGATTATACACGTGAATAGATGTTTCTGGAATAATTGTGCAGATCCTTAGTTCGACGAGTATAAAATAGATATGTGTTAATTTGGGAAGTGATGTTTATAATCGATCATTGCCATAATCGATGTCCTTTCACAATTCATAATCGATTGATATAAAATTATTAAACATACATACGCACTCACGCCTGTTATCCCCGAAGTGGTAGGCAGAGGTGTAACCAGTGTACCCACTTTTCGCCGAGTGTATCTCCGTCCCTTGATGTGGTAGGGGGCGAGCCTATCACCATACCGGGCACAAATTCCAGACTCCGAGCTGATACTGAACATTTCGTAATAGAAAAACCCAATATCACTTTTACCCGACCCGGTGATCGAAATCGAGACCTCAGCGTCAGTAAACGTAACGCGTACGCTTTAAAACTGCAGCTCTGAGGCAGTATTAAATGAAATAAAATAAATAACCTGATAATCCGTGGCGCAGCGGGCGAGTAGTCGGCTGCGAAGCGAGAGGCCGTGGGTTCGATTCCCACACCGAGACAAATGTTTGTGTGAACCACAAATATTGGTCTCGGGTCTGGGTGTTGTGGGACCGCAAGTCCCTCGTAGTTCCTGATACCCACGACACAGGTTTACCTAGTGTGGGGTCAGAGCTATGTGTGTGACTGTTGGGTGTATTATTATTATTATTATAATACACATCAACACCACCTTGACCATTCACAATACCTGAAGAATCATGGATACGTTGCCGACCTTATAGGAAAGGGATAATTAAGGGATTGGAGAAGCGGAAATGGATTTGAGCCACCGTACAAACCGCGACGGCGAACTGCGACTTGACTGGTTTTCTGTGAGGCAGTAGTAACAACCCGTTTGTACTGACCCATTCATATTGTAGACAAAACTGTCTACAGCGTGGCTCTACCACTTGGCTCTACAACTTACAATGTAAACGCTACACATCCGTGACATCTATGTTGCGGAAATGAGTACAACATTACGCCCTTAAATTGTATTACATAATACCTCCTCTAGCTTGTTAATAACAGGTAAATTTACAGGATATTTGAAGACCCCAACATAACGGTCAAATTAGACTTTTTTTTATCCTGGCTCGGCAAAGTGACTACGCTACACCTGATACAGGTTAACCTAGTGTGGGTCAGGACTATGTGTGTGACTGTTGTGTATTTATTTATTATTTGTAAATGGAACATAGCGTCTGCGTTGTAGTGCTGCGCTACATTTCAACCAGAGGTCTACTCACTCAGAGACAATCGATTTAAAAATACAACAATTCTTCATTCTAAATTCAAATAACAACAAATCAGATGTTATATTACAGCTCACAAAAGCCTACGTCGAAGGCGCAATCAATTTCGATAATAAACAATGATAACAAAAAAAACATTGCTCGATACGAACCGAGGACGGCTGGTTTTTTTTCCTTACAGCCATTCGTATCGTCACGGTTAAGTTGCGTTTTAGGGCATAATGTATTTGGTCTAGTTACCAATCACCTAAATCAATAAGGTTAGATAGAAATATTAAAATATATCATTTTGTTTGTTTGTTAGTTTATCGTATTAAAACGATACATACATGTGTATACACTCACGCCTGTTATCCCCGAAAGGGTAGACAGACGTGTAACCAGTACACCCACATTTAGCTGAGTGTATCTCCGCCCTATGATGTGATAGGTGGCGAGCCTATCGCCATACCGGGCTCAATTCCAGGCTCCGGGCTGATACTGAGCTTTTTCGTAATAGAAAAACCCAATATCACTTTTACCCGACCCGGGAATCGAACCCGAAACCTCATCGTGAGTCTCAGTCGTAACGCATACACATTACAACTGCGCCACCGAGGCAGTCAAAGTACAAAAACTTAATCATTGCAAATAAACCAGCGTCAATAAGCTAGTAACTATTCGGTATTACAGTAAAACGTAATAATTTGAATCTGGTTTGGTTAATAAAAAACTGTTATACACAGCCTGTGCTGTCATTTGTACTGTAATAATTAACATGTTTCGTAATGCATTACCGTCTTCGTATGTGTTGAAATTTAGAATATATTATTAGAACTAATATTTGCTTTTTACAAAACTAAGGGCGTTGCCCATGTTTTTCCACAAAACATAAAATAAAAAAAGAAACTTAAGGTCCGACGAATATGAGACATATCTTACTGTCTTCCCCACAATATTCTGCATCGATTGGTATCGGTCTCGACCCCATACCCCCAGCGGTTTCGGAGGAGATAGCGTGACAAGCTTTTGGCAGCGGCGGCGCCAGTTACTTTTTTTAGAATAGAGAGATTAAAGCATCGCCTTGGCGCTGTGGGCGTGTAGCCGGATGCGAATTGAGAGGCCGTGGGTTCGATTACCGCACCGAGTCAATTTTTTGTGTGATCCATAAATATTTTTTCTAGTCTGAGTGTTGTGGGACAGCAAGTCCCTCGTAGTTGCCGATACCCACGAGACAGGTTAACCTAGTGTGGGGTCAGGTCTATGTGTGTGACTGTTGGACGTGTATATGTAATGTATGTGTATGTGTAACCTAACATTTAATAAAATAAAATAGAGAACCTTCTTTTTCGAAATCAGTCTAAAAATACAAAACTTATGATTTACTCTGCCAGCAATTCTTTATTTCGTTCTGCATGGTCTTATCTCGGCTTAATCTGGCAATCTGGTTTGTTTTCTCGTATCATAAATTTGATATTTTATGGAGCCATTAGCCGTCTGACCCCCACAATCCACAACAGGAACCAGGTTTCACCATTGCTCTGTCCGTTAATCAGCAAATCTCACTGCCCTTCCCTTCATTTTAGCCTACGTCATGTGTAAAATGACTTTTTTTAGTTGTCATCCACTTTTATTATCTTCTCAGAGACGTGACACAGCCAGAATTTAATGATGTAAATTATTCATTGTGTCAGAGAAGACGTTATTTTTTCAAGGTCACAGGGACGTGTCGATGAAAGTCCTAAACCACACGGAGTCTGCGACACATCGATCATCTAAATGTCTTCTAATAATGTATTGAATCAGCACTTTTTATCATCGAAGGTTGGTCACACAAGACGAAAACATGCCCAAGAAAAATATACTCTATCTTGAAAGCCATAAAATGTGATTTAGCTTAAGTTTTGATTTGTTGCAATATAGGGAAGTGGTTCGAATTTACTCATTAAATATATTAAGCTTGGATTCAAAACAAAATCGTATGCAAGGAAACTGAGACCACAGTCCAATTATAGGAAACGTCTTGGATTAATTTAAATAAGTTGTTAATTATTATATTCTAATCAAGTATTGGTATTATTGCCACTCCCCAGACCATAGACTACCTGACTCTTTGTAAACAATTAAAGATTTAAAACATATTTCACTATTTTTTATTTTTTATTTAACCTCTAACTACCACCTTTAGTTACAATAAAATTAAAAAATACATTGAATCAATATATTTAAAAAAGATAAAGCCAACTTTGCCCATGGATATTTTGCAATGTCAACAATGCCTCAAAAGGCAAAAGGTCGTACGCAGTCATTGACACAATCTAAAATAATGAATAAATATCAAATAAACAAACAATACCATTCGGAGGTGATCATTTGCCTAGATTCCAATACATATCTAAAAAGGATATACAGCTTATAGGGTAGGTAATTATTTATAACTCCAGGAATGTCGCTTGAATTTTTTTATTGGCTGGACTGACGATACGAGCAGGTCGCTCGCCTGATGGTAAGCGCCACGCCTGCCTATAAACAGAAGCAACACAACACAGAACTTTGAGTTACAAAGCACTGCATTGCAATGGACTGCGCTCGTCACTCTGAGACATAAGATGTTAAGTCTCATAATGCCCAAAAATTTCACCGGCTTCAATGTCCTTCAAACCGGAACACAACAGTGCTTACACACTGCTGCTTGGCGACAGAAATAGACAAAGCGGTGGTACCAACACAGATGGCCTCTCGCATACGAGGGGCCTACCACCTCGTAAAAGGTGGCTTGGTCTCGTTTTGAAGGAACCACAAGAGTACATCAGTCGCAAATGCCTATGTCAATTCATACCAGTCCCGTGAAACGCCCAAACATCGCTGGCTTAGCGGATTCGAAAGAGGCATGAGAGCCAAAGGTCTTTGACTACGTAAGACTCGGCGAAGTTTAAGCGGTTAAATGGAAAGGCAGAAACCTGGTAAAAGGCCGGAGTAATGCCAGACAGAAGAAGATACAGCGATAACTTATCACTCTAACCCTAAAAACACCCAACATCAAATACTTGGCTGGACAATTTTGCTTAAATATAGCTAAGAACCCACTTAAATCGCCTGTCAATTAAAAAGACAAAATTTAAATTGGTCCATTTGTTGCGACTGCATTCACTACGTTAACACATATCTTTTTAAACGACTTCAAAAAGGAGTTATTTAGTTATATCTGTTTATATTTTTATGTATGTTTTTTATAGCATAGGTGGGCAAACGAGCAAGTGGATACCTAATGGTATGTGATCTCCATCGCCCATGCTCACACACAATAGGTAGCAGAAGAAGCGTGGGTGCGTTGCGAACTTTAAAGGAGAAGGGAATTAAGAGACTAGGAAGGGGAGGAGGATTTGCGCCTTCGGAAATATCACTCACCGTTCAAAACGTAACACCTTCACGTCGGTTTTCTGTGATCTAGCGGTAATAACGCGGTCGAGCCGGCCCATTCATGCTGTAAACAACGGTCTACAGCGTGGCTCTACCACTCAACTGTTCACGCATAACTCGCGACAAATATGCACCGATTTCAACGATTCTTTTTTGTTTTTAAAATGTTTTTTTCTGTGATAATCCCACATTAGTTATGATCTCATGATGGAGTACGAGGAGAAATGGGAACTCCTTGACGGAAAAACAGCAAACGCACCACGATTCGGGTTATGAAGTAATAATGTTTTATAATTATTTGTCGGATTCAAAAGGATTCCCAAATTGAAGACTATGTAACTGTCGAAAAGAGCATTTACGACAATTGCCATCGTTAAGCTTATTTTCCTCATCTTCTTACGGATTTTCAGAAAAATATAAAGCATGTTATCTTTAATTACTTCAAAGAGGATGTATACAGTGGTACTGCCTGGTACGTCGCTTCGTGTCGCTGAGAAAAAATATCGTGACGTCACCGCTTTTGTTTTTATAACAATACAACGTAATACGCCGTCGCAAGAATAACTTCGTATCAAGTTCATGTGAATATTAATTTTTCATTTGCAAATGCGTGGTACAAAGAAATTGCGCACTAAGTTCTGTCAAAATCAAACTCAATATTACCATCTCGCTTATTCTTAATTAGAATTAGGTTACTTAACTCCTCTCTCCCGCTCCCACGTCTCAGCTGTCAAACTCCACACGTAATGTGGCGCGATTTTACTTCTAAACAGCCTTCACTTATAAATCCATGTATAAAACAGATTTTGCCGATCTACAAATTAATACCAAATTTTTTGAAAATACATTTTAGTTGACATTTCTTTTCGTTTGTGTGCGTGACGTTGCAAATAAATATATCACATTTAGCGAATTTTCAGCTTACGTTTGTAAGTATGTAATTTTGGACCTTCTGTAAGTAGTTATTCTCAGTCCATTTCATCGGATTGCAAAAATAATCATATGACGCGGCAGACAGCTATGTAAATTTAAGTATCCTGTTGTATTATCCTGGAAACTGTTTTCGTCTGGAGTTTAGACAGTTAATTTGATATAATTTGCTCCTTCATGTACACTTCAACGGTAGGCAGCGGCTTGGCTGTGCGCTGGCATTGCTGAGGTCCATGGGCGGCGGTAACTACTTACCATCAGGTGTGCCGCCCGGTCGTCTGTCTAATAAAAAAAAACATATAATTTTGTATTAAATTTTGGTTTGCATATCTTATTTGATAAATAACGTTTCTATAATTCGATATTGTGAAAATAATACTTGCCCTGTATAATACACGTCCCACTGCTAGGCATGGGCTTCTTCTACTGAATGAGAGGGGTTAGGCCTTAGACCACCACGCTGGCCTAATGCGGTTTGGCAGATTTCACATACCTTCGAAATTCTTATGAAAAACTTAAGTATGTAGGTTTCCTCACGATATTTTCTTCGCCGTTAAATCAAGCGATAATTAACAGTTAATACGTACGTAACTGAGAAAGTTATAGGTGCATGCACTTGAGGTTGGTTTCGATTCGAACCTGTAACTTCTACTCGAAAGCCCTTACCACTCTCCGCACTATCGCTGCTGATATTGTGAAACAGCTACTAAATTGAGTTACGTAACTCCGGGCTTAGACTGTGAACCGAGAGGTCTAGGTTACGTTCCCACGTTAGGCATTCATTTTTGAGTTTTTTCACACGATTTTCGCTATGGTGACTACTAGAATCACATGTTCAAGATATTTGCGAGGTTAAAATATTTACTGCCTCGGTGGTGCAGTTGTAATGCGTACGCGTTACGACTGAGGCTGAAGCTGAGATCGCAGGTTCGATCCTCGGGTTGGGTAAAAGTGATATTGGGTGTTTCTATTACGATATGCATAGTATCAGCCCGGAGTCTGGAATCGTGCCAGTTATGGCGATAGGCTCGCCTCCTATAACATCATGGGACGTAGATACGCTCGGCGAAATGTGGTTACACCTGTCCTTACCCCTTCGGGGATAACAGGCGCGAGTGCGTATGTATGTACAATATTAATTAAAAATTTTGTAAAAAAAAAAACCCGACACGTGATTCGATCTCACAACCTGAAATAAAACCGCACACCATACTCCGATTCTAAAGAATCTCAAAGTAAGTAAACAAAGGTATTTTATTAAATAATATCGTTCTTATTACTTACGCAGCAAGGTCGAAGGTTGTTAGTGTAGCTAGCACCCAGTCATCTCACTTACATAAGCCCCTGTAGTGTACTTGACTCCAACTTTGTTGATGAACCGGTACACTCGCGCACAGATAGTTAGTAACTAAACTTGACATGGTAAGTTTCATACGAAATTTAAAGACATTAATATTAAATAAGAGATAAAATATGATGAACTTGGAATTATTTTGCAATCTACACTAATATTATAAAGAGGAAAGATTTATATTTTTGTATGTAACGAATAAACTTAAAAACTACTGGACCGATTTCAAAAATTCTTTTGCTGTTAGAAAGCTACATTATCACTGAGTAAAATAGGCTTTTTTATCCCGGAAAACCCGGTCAAGTCGGCCTTTTCATGATGTACATATACAAAATAGTCTACAGCGTGGCTCTATCTCGTATAAATAGGCCCAAAACCGTAGCAAGTGGCATAATATAATGAGATCTCTATATCTATCAGTGGAATACTTTAGGCTATGGATGATGATGATCAATGATGAAAAACAAGAGAAAATAAATATAGTCTCTGGGTGAAATGAGAAGAAATTTACTGCTTATAATCTTTTTGCCGAGCGTACATCCGTCTCATGATGTGATAAGGGGCGAACCTATAGCCATACTGAGCAATTCGTAATATAAACCAATATCACTTTAACCCTACCCGGGGATCAAACCCGAGACCTCAGCGTCAGCATCAGTCGTAACGCGTACACACAACTGCGCCAGCGAGGCAGTCTTATTATAATTCTAATATATTATAATTCATAGAAAATATAATTTTGTATGAAACCAAGACTTACTTCTAAGTTCAGGGACTGACAAAACTTGCCCAAGTTATATCGAAGTTGGTATTTTATTTTCAAACTATTAAGCTGACTCGAAACTGATAAGTAAGGGAGTTTGATAGAACGCCTAAACTTAAAGGTTAACTAACTTATTATTAATAGCTCAACACAATAATGGTATTTTGGTGAAATCTTCATGATGACGTTTTGGATCCGGTGGTAGATCTAAAACACGAACCATTTCAACAAAATATTTTAAAATTAAAATTAATGTATTTAGTGTAATTGCTAAGTATATTTTGATGATTCTATGTATGATAGGTATACATTAGTTAATATGATTTCTATACTTTTTTTTAACCTATACCTACTGTCCCTCTGCTGGGCAAAGGTCTCCCTCAACTCCCTCCAACGTTCCCTATCCAAGACTGTTATCGGCCAGTCTTTGTCAAAGTGGTCAAGATCGTCGCGTCACCTCTTTCGGGGTCTGCCTCGTCGTCTTAGGTTTCTATACATAAGTTTCTTTATTTTGTACTGACTTGTCATAAGCGCTATTTTAATTGCCTACATGATTAATAAAACTATTTCAAGCTGCTTGGCCTTTAGAGATAGAAGTCACTCAGTAAGATGAGATCCGTTTATGCTTACAAAAATGGGTAAAAGAGGTCTCAAACTCAGCGTTCCGTACAAGTAAGTATCTAGTATCAATGCCTAAATACAGTATGTAACAAAAATCCTGTTTGCCCTTTCTAGGTCGTGAAGACAGACATATAGACAGCTTAATTAAAAAAATAATTAATTTCAAAAAAATATAAACAAAAGCGAGATCTTATCCTTACCCAGGTAACTTAGAAAAATGAACATATTTAAAAAAAGGTTATTTTCATCTGAAAGCTAATGAACAGCAAACTCATGTTACGTATTAACGAAACCGGGTGACACGCGGCGCGGCGCGTTTGATGCACGGAGACGCCGCAACTTGCTATCTCGCTCTGGCTCCGAGCCATCGCTCTTGCAGAGGTAATCAATCGAAATACTGTATACAAACAATAAAATAATTAGAGTATAAAAAATAAATATGCTTATTTTCATAGTCTCATTTTCGTATGCGAGTTATTTCTTTACGTTCGAATATCTATTCTGATATCGCAATTAAAAGGCCCAATAGGGTTTTTGTTACATATTGTATAATAATTATTTGTATATTAGGTAATTTTTAGATCGAGCGAAGCCTTGTTTACGTCACAACCTAAAATAAATTACTTACCCGTGAATAGACAGGAACATTGAGGCTATTATGTGCTATTTTTGTCTAGAAAATTACTTCAGAGAATTTTCTCATATTTTTATTGAGCAGATTTTTATACATGCTTGTTTTTTTATTAGTTTTAATGACGAAAAAAGCAGGTTGAGCCACCCTTTTTTTTCTTTTCTTGCCGCGGGGAAAATCCACCTTACGGATACCCCTTCTCAGGGGTGGATGGATAGTTAAGTAAGGCTCACCAGCCTTCCGACCTAGCTCACTGCTGGTGACGGCTAGATCGGGACCCTAACCAATTCCTACGCCACTCTGGTATATCGACTAAAAAGCCCGTGGTGGTCTCCTTCGGCACTAGTGGGGTGGTTCCGGCGAAGTCCTGATATACCTGTATTGCTGCCGGCACCACGCCTGCGTTCTGCCTTTGGCGTCTGTGGCAGCGCGAGGTTTTCACACTGGCGTCTATCTCGGAGTCGTATTAAGAAAATGTCCGATATACATTACATACGTATATAGGCACCTTTCCTTAACAGAACCACGCGTGCTGGCTTAAGGAACCACAGCTTCGTGGTCTCTTCCATCTCGGCTAGAACTAAAAAGTTCGCAAAATCTTACTTCTGCCGGACCATCAAGCTGTGGAATAGTTTGCCGGCACACGTGTTCCCTCCTTCCTATAATATGGGGTCCTTTAAACAGAGTGTGAAGAAGCAATTAGGCAGGCCGGCATAATTTTGCCGACCTACGATAGACACATCGTCTGTCGTTGGTCGACAGTATTCTTGGATTGCGCTGCACTTAACATCAGGTGTAGCGTAGTCACTTTGCCGAGCCAGTATAAAAAAAAAAAAGACAGACAATGTCTACAGCGTGGCTCTACGACTTCTCGGAGTTTGTTTTACTTTATCTGATGACTGAACAAAACTTAAATAAGAATTTATTAATTTCTTTCCTATATCCCCTTTTTCTTCCCTTGTCTTATTTACTAAATTTTTTTTAAGGCTAAGGCCAACAAATGAGTAATTTGGTCACCTGATGATAAGTGAGCTCCACCGCCCATGTGTCCACAATATCAAAAGAATCATGGGTGCGTTGCCGACCTTAACGGAAAGGGATAATTATGGGATTTGGAAGGGCAGAGGGATTTGGGCCTCCGGATATCTCACTCACCGTACGAAAAGCAGCAGCAAGCTGCTACTTTACGTCGGATTTCCGTGAGGCAGTGGTAACGACCCGGACGAGCCGGCCCATTCATGCTGTGTACAAAACTGTCTACAGCATGGCTCTACCACTCAAAAATATTGAGAATCCTGGGTAAAAAACTTAAAAAAACATTCATTTTAAGAATGCCCGCAAATACATACACACTCACGCCTACAATAGGGTAGTTGACTAGATTTTTTTTATTATTTAAATCAATAAGTTATGTTACTCAAAATCTATTGCAGAAAGAATTTTATAAATCGGACCAAAAATAAATAAGATAGAAGCCATTCAAATCCTGTAGAAGGGGTAATTGTCAAATGACAGACGATGCAACCTTTGACGTCACTGTGTAAAATGTTCATTATAGTGCACGCGTGCAAGCGAGATAGTGAGATATCCCTACTACGCACCCACTTTTCCTCATACCAACATTTAAAATCATAACTGCGGGCACATTTCTGAACCAATTTTGATTGTGTTTTAATAAAATCGTTTCTTTTGCGTATCATTTTCTGTTGCTTATAAAATAATGTATAAAATTCAATATAGGAAACTACCCTATCCCCGAACTCGTAGGTAGAGGTGTATCCTAGTTATAGATGTGATAGGGGGCGATCCTGTCGCCATCCATTGACAGCCTTCGTGGCGCAGCGGGCGAGTAGCCGGTTGCGAAGCGTGAGGCCGTGGGTTCGATTCCCGCATCTTGACAAATGTTTGTGTGATCCACAAATATTTGTTTCGGGTCTGGGTGTTGTGGGACCGCAAGTCCCTCGTAGTTCTTGATACCCACGATACAGGTTTAACCTAGTGTGGGGTCAGGACTATGTGTGTGACTGTTGGGTGTAAAATAAAAAAATAAATAAAAAAATACCGGGCACAATTCCAGACTCCGGGCTGATACTAAGCATGTCGTAATAGAAAAACCCAATATAACTTTTCCCCGACCCGAACGGATCGAACTCGAGACCTCAGCGTCAGCCTCAGTCGTAACGCGTACGCATTACAACTGCGCCACCGAGGCAGTCCGTATATCCGTAATATATTTAAAAAGTTATTTACACATACAATAGTTTCCACTCGCCTGTACCTACCCGCGAAGCGTGAGTGTTTGAAGGTCAGAGCAAAGTATGCAACGCAATCACGACTTATTCAACTCTTATAACAGACCAACGTAACCGCCGTCTCACTCACACCATTCCACCTTCAACCTTACCCTAAAGATATAGGGTATAAAATCGTACACATAAATATTATATACAGCATGATATTTTAGTAATATGGCGGTAATTATGCAATTAATATAGTACTTATAGCGCAGTTTTGTAGCTCGGTGCAGGTTTTATGCTCAGATTTGTAGAGGTGGGAAGTTAGGTTTATTATATTGCTTATTGCGCATCGAAATAATAATAATAATAATACACCCAACAGTCACACACATAGTCCTGACCCCACACTAGGTAAACCTGTGTCGTGGGTATAAGGAACTACGAGGGACTTGCGGTCCCACAACACAGACCCGAGACCAATATTTGTGGTTCACACAAACATTTGTCTCGGTGTGGGAATCGAACCCACGGCCTCTCGCTTCGCAGCCGACTACTCGCCCGCTGCGCCACGGAGCTGTTAAATAAGATGACAATAAATGTAACTCAAGCAAAAAAAATACTAAAACTATGTGTAAGGTGATAGCTCAGCGGGGAGTGGTATGGACTGTCGAGACGAAAGTCGCAGGTTTGAAACCAGCCCCAAGTGCATACACCTGTGACTTTTCTAAGTTATGTGTGTATCAATTGTTAATTATCACTTGCTTTAACGATAAAGGAAACATCATGAGGAAACCTGCATGCCTGAGAAGTTCTTCATAAGAATTTCGATGGTATATGAAGTCTGCCAACCCACATTAGGCCAGCGTGGTGGACCAAGGCCTTACCTCTCTGTGATGAGAGGGGCTACCTCTCATTCAGTAGAGGAGGCCCGTGCCCAGCAGTGGGACGTATACATACAGCGCTAGTATTATTATTATTATGTGTAAGGTGGCGGGGCTATAAAAGTCTGTGCAGCTCGTTCATTCATCAATTCATAAAAAAGTATTAATTTATCTCTAGTTGACACTGAATACGTCTATTTTTTTTCGCGGTGCAGAACTTCGTATCCCGATTTAGAAATTTAATATTTAGACATTAACTTTTATGAAATAAAGTAGATTTTGAACGTGCATTAATTTTTGTTGCGTGTATGAGTGTTACATGTGATTACCTTTGCATGTGTAAGTAAGTGGAGCCGTATTTTTGGCAGATTCATAACCACCACTTGTAGATCACACAAACATTTTCTCGGTGCGGGAATCGAACCCGTGATCTTTCACACCCAGCTACTCGCTGTGCCACGGAGGCTACCGATTAAAACGACGCGACGCGATGTATCTAGGTTGAGGCAACTGGTGGCAAATCTCCCCGGCAGAAACACCCTATATACAAGAATTAGGGCAAAGTTAAAATTATGGCTGAATTTTACAATGGTAACATTTTTGGAATAAAACGGTTTGCGTGTTCTAACTTTTCATAACATGTATAAAATGTTATTACAACAACAACCTTCTTGGCTGAAGTGGAAAACTATAAAAAATCTTGTTTCGTCATACGTCTACAATGTTGAAATGTTATACCTAGGATATAACTAACTTTTATGTATAGTGATTTCTTAGGTTTACGCGAATATTACACATTGAAATAAAACTAGTTTATACGGATTTTATCGCAGTTTAATTTTTATTTTAGTCCCGACGTTTCGAAAGCTTTTCAGCCTTCGTGGTCACGGGAGAGACTGAGGTGTAGGTCGTCTCGAAAAGTTAATGTTACAATGGCTACCTTCATTTTAAAATTATACATATATTTTTAATTATTTAAAAAGTTAGTTGACACTAGTCCGATCTACGCAGAAAGAGCTCACGGTATCTTGAGGTCTGGCAGTTGGTCTTTTGGGTTCCGATTTAATTAAATGTATAATTGGATCCCAGGCTTGTGCAAGCTTCCAACCATCTTCTCTATTGAAATTTGGGTGTTTCTTAATTTCAATAGCCTCGCGAATCATCCTAGGTAGGAATCGGTGTTCTTTGGCAAGGATTTGTGGTTTGTCAAATCTAAGGTAATGTTTGGAGCCTTCATCTGAATGTTCAGCAACTGCAGACTTCGTAGAGCGTCGGTGTTTAACATCAGCTATGTGTTCTTTTACGCGGGTCAGCCAGATGTTCCTCGTCACAGGCTACTGAGCTACAGCATGTCAAGTGAGTACTGCGAGACAATAAGCTCCAAATTCCACGCCGCCGTCTACAAGAACAGGGTGTATATAAAATAGATTGTGACTGTGGACTCTCCTATATTGGACAAACTAAAAGAAGCATAGGGACCCGCGTAAAAGAACACATAGCTGATGTTAAACACCGACGCTCTACGAAGTCTGCAGTTGCTGAACATTCAGATGAAGGCTCCAAACATTACCTTAGATTTGACAAACCACAAATCCTTGCCAAAGAACACCGATTCCTACCTAGGATGATTCGCGAGGCTATTGAAATTAAGAAACACCCAAATTTCAATAGAGAAGATGGTTGGAAGCTTGCACAAGCCTGGGATCCAATTATACATTTAATTAAATCGGAACCCAAAAGACCAACTGCCAGACCTCAAGATACCGTGAGCTCTTTCTGCGTAGATCGGACTAGTGTCAACTAACTTTTTAAATAATTGAAAATATATGTATAATTTTAAAATGAAGGTAGCCATTGTAACATTAACTTTTCGAACTTTTATGTATATATAACTTTTAAATAATATAATACGAAAATATTTCTATCTTGAGTATTCAGTCTCTATTAAGAGTGGTAGCCACGTTGTAGACACTTTTGTCTGCAGCATGAATTGGCCGGCTCATCCGAGTCATTACCACTGTCTCTCAGAAAACCGGCGTAAAGCCGAATTGAGAACATCCTCCTTTTTTGAAGTCGGTTAAAAACACATAGATTTCAAAATAATTGATTGTCCCTAATAATCAAAAGTCCGCAACAAAACTATACTTAATGCTCTACAGTGTGAAATTCGAAAATATTGGATGATATAAAATGAATTTTATATCGTATTAAGAGGCCCCTTTGTTAATCTAATCAATTGTTACGCGGTCAATGATCAGCGAGTAAAAAAGGAAGCAAAAACAACAATAGCACACGACTATCATTGACATTTAGAACTGTCCTTGAAGACGTTCTGACTTCCAATCTGAGGGTCTAGCACGAACAACTTGCGAAAACGTATTCAAATCGAAAAGTCAAAAATTTGTTTGACAATTCATACAAATGCGTTCTCTATTCGAATACTTATTCGTAAGTTGTTCGTGCTCGCCCCTCTGCTGGTTTCGTCATTCAAGCTAAAAAAAACCTAGCACATTAAAAATTAGCTATAGATTTGATGGATGTATACATATTCGCCTACGTACATGGCGACCACGTAGGCAACATAACTGGATATTGCCCACTTTACAAACATTTATATGTTCTAGATATGACGGACATCCCTCTATGTAGGGGATGTCTGTCAGCCGATGAAACAGCTTCACACGTCATCCTGGAATGTGAAGGTGTAGATACACAACGGGCGGAAATCCTCAACATACCGAGGTCACTCCAAGAAGCCTGTGGAGACACCAGGAGGATCCTGCGCTTCTGGTCGGAGTTATGCTGGCTAGATTCCTAACCGGCACAAACATCATGCACAATGGCCCGACATTCAACGGGCTAAGTGCGGAGAAAAGGAACGCACAAGCAAAATAAAAAAAAAATGGCGACCATTATTATTTTAGTGTATAGTCCATTTACTGAATCTTTGCAGGTCATCTTCATAAAGTATTGTGCGTGCTTTATGAATATTATGTATATTAGATGCAATTAACTGAAGATCTCGATAAAATAGGGTCAATATGTACCCGCGAAATCTACGCATTCTAGCAGTACAGTCGCCTTCAAAATGCTAACCAGGATGTATGAGGTATTTAAAAAAAACTTGTTGGCCCGTTCTAGGCCGTGACGATAGACAGCAAAATGGGTATATTAAAAAATTAATAAACAGAAGCGAGATATTATCCTCACACAGGTAATAGAAGGCGTAGAAAAATGAACAATTTTAAAAAACATATTTTCATCTGAAAAGTGTAGACAGACACAACAGTGATTTGACGTATTGACGAAGCCGGGCGCCTACGGCGGCGCGTTTGATGTACGTAGACGCCGCAACTTGCTCGCTCTAGCTCCGAGTCATCGCTCATGCAGAGGTAATCATTCGAAATACGATTTACAAACAATAAAATAATTAAAGTATAAACAATTAATATGATTATTTTTATAGTCTCATTTTCGTATGCGAGTTAATTAATTACGTTTCAATAGCGATTCTTATATCACAGTTAAAACGCCAACAGGGTTTTTTTTACATATTGTATATTACTTAAACTAGTGCAGCGATAGATCAGCGGGGAGTGGTACGGACTATCGAGACGAAAGTCGAAGGTGCGAAACCAGTCCAAAATCACCCGCAGATTTTTTATGTGTGTATTAATTGTTAATTATCGCTTGCTTTTACGGTTTTTTTTTTATTGTATAGGCCGACAAACGAACACCACCGCCCATGTAAGAAGGAAACATCATGAGAAAACCTGCATAGCTGAGATGTTCATCATAAGAATTTCGAAGATGTGAAGTCTGCCAACTCGCATTAGGTCAGCGTGGTAGACTAAGATCTAACCCCTCTCATTCAGAATAGATGGCTCGAGCCCAGCAGATGGACGTGCGTAATTACAGGGCTAGTATTATTATTTTTATTAGTGCTAGGTCCCTCTTATGCATGAGGCCGTCTGGGTAGGTTCCACCGCTTTGTCTATGTCTGCCGGCAAGCAGCAATGTGTAAGCAAGAATTATGAGACTTAAGAACATTTGTCTCGGAGTGACGACCGCACTCCAGTGCCATGCAGTGATTTGTAATTTAAATTTCTATGTTGCGATCAGGCGAGCGCTCTGCTCGTTTCTTCATTCAGGCTAGAAAAAACCAACTAGCACCTTCTTTATATTTTTATGGGACAATGGGCACTAGCCCATACATAGTGTAACGAAGTAGAACAATTGAAACACAATGTACACGACCTTCTCCATTTATTTGGGCAGAGTAACTCTTTATATTCCGTTTTGCAACCAACTGACTGCCGACAATAATTATTCCACCTTATTTATACCTTTTCACAAATAGTTCAAATTAGTAATTGTATTTATTATTGAACATGTTAGATCGTTCTAAATAACGTGTATATTATTTATAATTGAATAATTAAATAAGTCAGAGTATCTTATGGATTTAACAGACAATATAACGTCATACAATAATAGTGTGACGTCATAACCGTTGTGTTATTATTTAGTACTGCCAGCACTTATAACAATAGCTATAAAACCGACTTCAAAATAAAAATACTGAGTCAAAAGTAACGATTACTATAAGTATGTTTGGAGTCGGTGCCTATGCCGCTGCCGGTCAAATAAAATTGCACCGACTCTAAAGCGACCTATAAAAATTGTTACTTTTTAATGTTTTTATTTTGATGTCGGTTTCAAAATTTTGCTAAATCTTATTTAAATTTTAATTTTATGTGTTAGTTACAACAATAACATGTAAATTCCAATACAATAACAATTGCGACGAGTGTACTGTTGTCCGTGGAAGAGTTTAATTTTTTTACACCGTACTTCATCACCAGATCTTAACCAAATTATATGGCACAGCGTCGGAGCTAAACTCTATTAAATGAAATTATTTCCAACAAAATCGGTCCACAATAGGCAGAGAAATCGATGTACATACATAAAAATAAGCAAAAAAACGCGGCGACTTGAGATCCTCCTCCTTTTTTGAACTCGCTTAAAACCAAGAGGCTTCAGGTTCGATCCCCACACCGAAACTAATGTTTCTTCTTAATAATTTTTGTCTATGCCAGTACTCTATAAATTTAAGAACATGCAACTTAACGTGTATTTATATAGGATAGCATGATTTATCACATGCACCAATCTAATGAATAACGCCTCGACCCATGATCCGATTGATTTTTGCAAACATTTTCATGAATTATTGATATCCAAAGATGAACGTTCTATTCTCATAATAAGTTTCATGTTAGTTTTAGTATTTAAATCGATTTAAAAAAGGAGGAGGTTCTCAATTCGGCGCGTATAGGTTTTTCGAAAACTAGGAATTCGAAAACTGTGAACATATTTGTAACTCGTACTAGGCCTTCAGTTCTGAAAATAAAAATGCCTCTCTCATTTTAACACATACCCTGCACTAGAGGCTAATTACCTCTAGTGCCACGCTGTAGTCAGTTTTGTCTACAGCATAAATAGGCCGGCTCGTCTGGGTTGTTACCACTGTCTCACAGAAAACCGATTTAAAGTACCGACTTGTTTTGTGAATTATAATTATATAAAAGTAATCAAAGCCGTATAATCGCGCCGCGTATCTATATTCTCAAAGGAAAAGTCCCATATACCCCCCCCCCCTCTTTCTCAGTCCCTTAATTATCCCTTTCCTATAAGGTCGGCAACGCATCCATGATTCTTTTGGACATTGTGGGAGTACATGGGCAGTGGATGGCGGATGGTGGTTACCATACGGTGACCCACTTGCTCGTTTCCGACCCATAAGAAAAACTTCATAAGAGTAATCCCATACATTATTCTTAAAAGCCAGACGACGCACATTCAACGTAAAACTTTGATCATCTTCATATTAATTATTTTACAGGTTTCTGCAAGTCATGGCACCATCTGGCGAGGAAATGTTGACTACGCTTGTTCGTGAGTTTACAGTCCTTCCAACTGCCCTTAATCCCACTCGCAGCAAGTGACTCCGGGCTGATACTGAGCATTACGTAACAGAAAACACACTATCACTTTTCGCAAGAGAACGCGGGTTCGATCCACGAATTGTTTGCTGTAACATGTGTTAAAAAGCATTCCGACCCCACTGCGAATGGGATAAAGACAGGTGAAAGAAGATTTTAAAGCAAGCCCTAAGAGTTAGTTACGATAACAATTATGAATGTTTTTACCAATTAGTACGAATACGCAATCACTGGTATTATTACTGGACTTAATGATTTATGATTTTATTTTTAATCATAAATTAAAAGATAAAATCTAGGAGACACGACCAAGAACTGATGAATACCAAAGAATCGTGGATGCGTTGTAGACCGAATTGGGAAGGTGAGGGGATATGGGCATCCGGATATCGCACTCACTGTTCGGAACATAGCAGCAAGCCGATACTTTACATCGGTTTTCTGTGAGACAGTGGTAACAACTCGGTCGACAGCGTGCCATTCATGCTCTCTGACAAAACTGTCGAAAGCGTAACTCTGCTACTTCTAATGTTGACATATTTCAATGTTACAAGCAGTAGGCCAATTGTCGTAATTTTAAATGTTCAAAATATCATTCCGATCTAGTCTCAGCGTCAAGAAAGTTGCAAATGGCATTCTCTTAAACCAATAATCAACGTCAAATGTGAACATAGATCGTAATGAGATTGAATGTAGAATAAAAGTTGACTGAAGCCAAAACGGTATAATGCTACTGCTAATGCTAGGTGCATTTGACATTAAATCATCAAACAGACGATCATTGCAGAAGTGCACAACTTTAATCAACTCTAGGCAAATTTACCAACAAGACAATAAAGCAAAGAAACGAACACAGCCCTCTCCAATAACTACAACTAATATAATCTTCAAATCAAAATATTTGCGCGAACTTATCCCCACACTGTTTGTAAGAAAGATTTTCGCCGGAAACTTTTTTCATAAACCATTACAATCACATTATTCGCACTTTCTGACAGTTTTTTTTTATCTCGGGGGCGTTCCGGACAACATTTGATCCGGGCTTCATCCTATGGGGAAAAGCGCTGGGGACATCGGCCCCGGGGAAACTTAGCGCTTCTCAAACTTGAACGTTGGTCCGAATAAAATATTATTTAACACAAATTAGGAAAAAAAATAAAATTGCGATCGTATCGGAATTGACAGTGGCAACTGTGAAGAAAAATCTTAGATTATTCGATAAACATACACCCAATAGTCACACACATAGTCGCCCCACACTAGATTAACCTGTATCGTGAGTATCAGGAACTACGAGGGATTTGCGGTCCCACAACACTCAGACCCGAAACAAATATTTGTGGATCATGCAAGAATTTGTCTCGGTGTGAGAATCGAATCCACTGCCTCTCGCTTCGAAGCCGGCTACTCGCCGAGATTTAAGTAATATTAACAATTATTCTGGGAATTTCGGCGAGAATTCTGACAGTGCGGTTGATCTCATTATTTCTTAAACTAGTTTAAAGTTGTGTTTTTTGTATAAATGTCGAATTGGATTTGTGAAATAAACATTGATGGTGATGAACAGTGTATGAAAACACTGAAATAAATGAATATATGTGATTTTTTACGCGGGGTATTGATCGGCCTTGGTCGTTCGATCCGCTTCGAGAATATCATCTATGAAGCATCGTACTAGAAAGAATTTAGACCAAAACTCCGACAAGACTTTGAAATCGGCCACACCGATGTTTCATCGAACTTGTGAAGACTTGAAAATATATTTTATACTTGTCTTAATGCATAGTAAAGCGAAACCATAATTAACTAAAATAATATTTGTCTGGTTGCTTACTGTATTCAAAAACTTTAATCAAGTTTAATTATTCGTCAGCCAAGGCAAAGAAACAAAACGTGATTAAAACTATTCGAGCAGAATAACTTGGCCGAGATGAAGTTAATCACTTCACTCACCCTTTACGCCTCCCTTTAGTCTCAGAAAACAATAGCTATGATTTAAGCCCCATTTAACAAGAAAACGTTCATTACGTGGTCGATTATTTTTTCAATTTATACCATATAGTATACCAAAATTGTAAAGAAAAGTTCGGCTATATTAAAGAATTAAGAATTCGTGAAAATATTTTTAAAGCGATAAATTCTCCATCGGAATCAAAGACTTTAATGTATACAAATAGACGGGCTGATTAGAAGTAAAATTGCGTCACATATCGCGGGAGTTTTACAGCTCACAAACAGGGAGGGCGATAGGGGTTTTAGTTGAGAGTAAGCGAGATGGTGATATTGAGTTACGGTCAATTGACCGCAACTTGGTGGTACAATTTCTATGTACCGCGCAGCTTGTCTAGTATTATACATTAAAGTCTTTGATCGGAATAGGTCTTAATTAAGCCCGGCCAAACAATTTTTAATTAATGTACGAGCCACATAATGTTGAGAACCTCTGCCACGTCAAGTCTTTATTACGCATATAAAAGGGGACTTTTTTGGGATTTTTGTTTGTGTTCGGCTGGAGAAAATTTGCTAAGCGATTGGGCGTAGAAAGGTGGGTAAGTATGTGAAGTTTGCTTCTTTCGTTTTATGTTACTAGCTCATGTATCCCGCGGATAATTTAAAGAAAGGATAAAAACATTTATTCAACACAGTAAGCCAAAAAAATACATACATACGTAGGTACTCACGCCTGTAATGTCCAAAGGGTTAGGCAGACGTTTAACCAGTGCACCCACATTTCACCGAGTTTACTTCCGTCCCATGATGTGATAGGGGGCGAGTCTATCTCCATACGGGGCACAATTGCAGACTCCATACTGATACTAAGCACTCCATGATAGAAAATCCAATACCACTTTCACCGAACCCGGGGAACGAACCACAGAAATCAGCACAGCAGTCATATCGCGTACATACGCACTACAATAGCGCCACCGAAGCAGTAAAAAATAAACCAAGGAACTGTTAACCCAGTGTTACCAAGGTTGTTGTTGGTGTTAGTGAAGGTAGTCAGGAGAATAACTATGTAAAGCGGGTAGATAATAAGATTGAGACGGTGGAGGTGATTTCCTGAGGTATATAAAGGTGCGTTATTATTTGAGAGGACTTAGTCGTGCTTAGAACTCATCCGTGGAAACGCTGCCCAAGTGCAGTTAGAATTGTGATTAATTATACCAAGTGTAATAAATTGTGAAAAGTAATATAGTTTTGTATTGTGCAAAGACTATTAAACTTATTGAATATCCTGACGAAGTTATTTATCTGTATTGAACAAAAAGTGATGGTGAGTTTACAGTACAAAACAATAATTACATACATACATTCATAGATAGACTCACGCCTGTTTCCCATAAGGGTAGGCAAGGACAACGGATTTCCACTTGCTACGATCCTCGCATACCTCTTTGACCTCCTTCGTTCTCATACAATTTTTCATACATGCACGTCGGCTTAGGGTACTCCTGACCTGGCCTTTCTCGAGAATATATCCAACTTGATCTAATAATAATCTAGCAATAATACAACACAACTAAAAACCAGCCAAGTGTGTGTCGGAGCACCCACAGTGAAGGCTTCTGTAGTGTAACTGAAGATATTACTGATTGAAACCAATTTTCGTTGGAAGTACTTTTTAAGTTACACTACCTTGATTTTTTCAGAACTTTCCACCCCATAGTTTCAAAGTTAGAGGGGTGGGGGACATTTTCCCGACTTTGGAAACGCATATCTCACAAAGTAATGAATTATATAAAAAATTATTTAGCAACCTTTATATACCTATTCAATGATACCACACATGCCTATGTGCAATGGAAAAAGTCATTTTGACAGATGGAAAAAGTATGGAGAGCCAGCCGATTTTTTTCTTAATTTTACTACACCTTTGTGTACCGGTTCATAGAATACACCTACCATTCAAATGTCATGCATATATAGAATTAAGTCTCCGAGTAAAATAGCTGTGATATACGGACGGACAAACTGGCATTGATTTACAACTAAAACCCCGTAGTGACTCACGGATATAATCTTTCTTTCAGCCTAGCGTTGTCCCAGCTTAATGCTCTGGCCCGCCTTCCTAATAAGACATGACGGTGGATTTGGTATTATATGGGGCGACCCGCCGTCTGACCCCCACAGCCTGCAACGGGAACCAACCTCATCCATTAATTTGCAAATTTTACCACGTGCAAGTGATGTTTGCTTTGGGCCTAAGATGTTGGGCCCCCACTTACACTCAAAAGATTAAAAAAATACTATACACCAGAGTTTATAGGTGACTAGAGTTGCAGAGTTCCTAGAACAAACTGAATAGCAAAAGCACACAGCTGTGGCTTTGCGGAGCATGACTTGTTCGTGACTACCATGTACTGTCTTTGAACAAGCCAATCTACAAAACAATCTTGTTTTATAGACTAATTTAAGAAATAATGTCTCGGTCGCTTATCTAAAAACGTACTTACCTTTTCTTCTGGGGCCTGCTTTTATTCCAGTTGCAGTGGGTTCGCAACATGCTTTTTAACATATGTTGCAGACAGATTTGGCTTATAGTTTTTATGGTCAGTTGCCTGGGTTACGGTCCACCCCGTGCCCTCGGTGTTAGGGGCCTCCAAATCTTAAAGCTCACCAGCGCGGGGGCCCGAAATAAATGTACCGCCCCAGGCTCACGACGCGCGACACCACGGTCTTAGTTTATCTCTGCATCCATTTGTATAATAAGTAATCTAACTATTAAAACCTCCAACGTCTATTAGTAAACATGTAACTTTTAAACGGCTGAACAGATTCTTCAAACATATCTAAGCACAATCTCTATTAAACCAGCTGTCAAACAAAACCACCACATTAAAATCAGTCCATTCAGTATCACAGGCTATACAGACCCACAGACAGCAAAAGGGGTCAAACGTATAACACCCCTCTTTTTTGTCGGCAGTTAAAAAGGGAAGGCATGGCTGGCACGCGACAGGACAAGACATTTAAATTCCATGCAAAAAGCGCCGTCACGATGTAAGGGCGGAGGGCATATGAGCCAGTTTTTGTTGATACATTTTCCACCGAGTTTCCTCTCAAAAAAGTGACGCATTAAGGATTTACATTTAGCTTTATAATAATACGCATAGGTATATAAAACATTAGCTTAAAATATAACTAGCCTTAGCTCGCGGCTCCGCCCGCATGAACGGCCTTTTCCGAGATAAAAAGTAGCCTTTGTCCTAATCCCGGTCTTTAGGCCTGTTATAACCCTTATTTCTATGTACACAAAGCTCATTCAGCATTCTAGTACATGACGATGTTTTATTCCATTGCAAGTGATTGCAAGTCAGCACTTTTGCCATTTTACCTCAGTACATTTAAATTTTATAATTATTAAATCAGTCGGAATCAAGACCTCGCGGAGTACCGTTTAGCCGCTCAAAATTCGGGAGTCAGGGCTATAGTGTGTAATTAAGTTTTTCTTTAATAAAACTAGTGCAGTGTATTTCGTAGTTTTTTTTAAAAAGACAAACGCGGTCGGCCTCCTAACAGGCCGTTAAGGCGTGATTGACTTCACAGTTATAACACGTTTGTAACGAAGTAGAACAATTGAAACACAATGTACACGACCTTCTCCATTTATTTGGGCAGAGTAACTCTTTATATTCCGTTTTGCAACCAACTGACTGCCGACAATAATTATTCCACCTTATTTATACCTTTTCACAAATAGTTCAAATTAGTAATTGTATTTATTATTGAACATGTTAGATCGTTCTAAATAACGTGTATATTATTTATAATTGAATAATTAAATAAGTCAGAGTATCTTATGGATTAACAGACAATATAACGTTTTACAATAGTGTGACGTCATAACCGTTGTGTTAATATTTAGTACTGCCAGCACTTATAACAATAGCTATAATATGTACTGCCTCGGCGACATAGTTGTAATGAGTTATGAGAATGACGCTGAAGGCTGACGCTGAAGTCTCTGATTCGATCCCCGGGTTGGGTAAAAGTGATATTGGGTTTTGTCTATCACAAAATGCTCATTGTCAGTCCGGAATCTGGAATTTTGCCCGGTATGGCGATAGGCTCGCCCCCTATCACATCATGGGATGGAGATAAGCTCGTAAAAATTTCTGTGTACTGCTTACACCTTTGCCTATCCCTTTTTTTATGGTATAGGCCGGCAATCGAGCAAGTGGGTCACCTGATGGTAAGTGATCTCCACCGCCCATGTACGCCCACAATACCAAAAGAATCATGGGTGCGTTGCCGACCCTAAAGGAAAGGGATAATTAAGGAATTGGGAAGGGGAGGGGATTTGGGCCTCCGGATATCTCTCACCGTACGAAACGCAGCAGCAAGCTGCTACTTAACGCTGGTTTTCTGTGAGACAGTGGTAATGACCCGGACGAGCCGGCCCATACATGCTGTAGCCAAAAGTGTCTACAGCGTGGCTCTATCACTCTCAAAAATCCCTTCGAGGATTACAGGCGTGAGTGCGTATGTATATGATATATAATAGGATTATTAAGCTATGTTACTAGGTGGCAAGTCCTTCGACAGCGAGAGAGAGTCTGAGTTGGTACCACCACACAGTGTGTCAGCATGTTTAGGTTCGAAGGGCATCACCAGTAAATTACTGGGCATTATGAGAAATAACATATTGTCTCTAGTGCAGTGCAGTAACATGCAGTAGCTTGTAAAACAAAATTATGCGTGGTGTGTCTGTTATAAGAAGGCGTTGCGTTTATCATTAGGCGAGCGACCTGCTTGTTGTCATTCATGCTTATTTTTCTTTCTGCCTGGCGTTATCCCGGCTTTTAATGCCAGGGTCCGCTTTCCAACAGCATGATTTGACTGTAGATTTGGTTTTATATGGGGCGACCCGCCGTCTGACTACCGCAACTCGCAGCGGTAACCAAATTTTAACCAATGCCTCGTCCTTTAATCATCAGATTGTACCACCTGCAGATGAGACTGGCTTTGGACCTAAGATGTTTATAAAAAAAATTGTAAACTACCGTGACTGTAACAATTTCGCCACAAAATGAAAAGTATGCACTCAAAGACTTTAATGTATACTACAAGCTGCGCAGTTTATATAAATTGTACGACTAAGTTGCGGTCAATTGACCGTAATTCAATATTACCATCTCGCTTACTCTCGACTAGAACCCCTCTCGCGCTCCCTGTTTGTGAGGTGTCTAACTTCCGCGTTATGTGACGCAATTGTACTTCTTAACAGCCCGTCTAGTAGTCTTTGTATGCACTAGGCCTGAGTACTATCGGCACTGTTTGGATCAACAATGTCATATTTTTATCTACTTAACTTAATTTTACATTAATATTGACTATCTATATTGTTATTACAAAATCGGAAGTTAAATTGCTTGTTAAATGTTTCCTTTTCTGCAAGACATGTGTTAATATGTGATCACGCCACCCAGGCAATTAAATGTAACAGTATTTAAATATTTCACTGGAATGATAAGAGAAAACATCCGACAACATACGATTAATGTTCAACAGATTAGTATAATTTCTGTGGCATATAGTATCTACATAATAAAATTGTAGCAGGGTTGGGGGTCTGTACATTAAATTACAAAAAATATTCCTTAAATCCATTGTGATTATTTGCGCAACTTTTATCCGTATTTAATCGAAGGATCGGGCTGCAATATTCAAACGTAGAATTTAATTAAATTTCGCGAGCTAGTACAACACATAATAAGTATTTTTAAAATACCTAGATACCTTTTGAGTAAACACGACATATTTCGTAACTGAACCACAAAATATTATAACTTTTCATTCAACAATAAAAAATCCAAACCATAGGTTAGGTTGAGAGCATCCGTGGTACAGTGGGCCGGTCGTAAAAACTACAAGCCAAATCACTCTGTAACACGTGTTAAAAAGCATGTTGCGCCGACCCCACTGCGAGTGGGATAAGGGCAGGTAGAAGAATGGGCCGAGTCCCTGGGCGACCGATGGGCGGCGAAGCCACAGCGTTTATAAATTGGAGGAAAGTCCAGCCTGGGACGAGGAGCGCAGCGCTCTCGTTGCAGTCGTCGGAGGAGACCTCTCGCTGCCGCCAGTGGTGTCCCCCATGGTGGACAGTTGGAGGTCCTGGCGTGCGGTGGCCCACTTCTTCGAGGCCGTAATCTTGTAGAAGAAGAGTGCCGAGAGGGATAGGGAACGAGCCGATCCCTCCCGTCGGCAGAGGAGACGTAGGAGACACCAGGGTGACGACTGACCAGCGTCTCCCACCCTGTGGATTGGAAGCGTTTGGAGAATTCCGCCACGGTATCCCCTGCCTGTCGTAAGAGGCGACTAATAGGGGCCATCGGGGGTCACGGGCACGCAGCGGGGGGCTGTTGAAGCGCCCTTTATATTTAACATTCTAGTACGCGCGACCCCGGCATGGACGGCAGCACGGGTGGTTGGCCTCGTTGCTGCCGTTGACGCCGAGAGCATCCTTCGGTGGAGGGGGCTTCTGAGCCCCCATATTTGGAGACGGGCCGCAAGGCGGCACCGCACAGGGACAGTTCCGGCTGAAGCCGGGGCGCTTCTCGTTTCGGGAACCCGGGGCAGTTCCTAATGCGCCGATGATGGTTTTAGTTGGTATGCCGGTATAGAGTGTATGTGTTAGAGACTCGGCCTAGCATTCGCCTGGATATTTACCATCTCTCCCGGGCGGTTTAACGTTGGGTCGTAAGGCCGGTGAACCCAACGTAACCGTTCCGCTTCCCCCGGGGCGGGGCGGTAGCAATAAGTCGCATTTCCCCGCGACAACAAAAAAAAAGGTAGAAGACCATAGGTTAGCTTAGATACCCATAAACGAAATATTTATATTATATTTTACCTCTAAGTCTTTAACTTTTGCAATCGAAACAAATAGCGAGTAAATTCGCACGCGAGTATTTGTCGTCATAATCAGGAACTGTTTTTTTCTAATATATCACGTTACTTAGTTACATCAATTATCTCCCGCGCTAACCCCGCCTTCACGCACACACTGTGACCCCGACGAATTTCAAGATAACTAAATTATATAAAAACACGTGAAATCTCTCCTCAAAACAAAACCCAACCAGCATCCGTCGCGATCTCGACGTAACTTCAAAACATATACCATGTCTACGAAATCATTTCAAGAATTTCTTGACAACGGTCAATATTCTAAAAATGGAGTTGAAAGGTACGAATGGATATTTGGGGAAACCTTCCTATCAAGTGGAGGAATGACCATCACTCCGAAGATCCTGAGACATGCCAATCTCGTGGGCAATCCGAAGGTCTTGGACATCGGTTCAGGATTAGGAGGACATTCATTCCTGATTGCAGAAAATTTAGACGCGCAAGTCATTGGCATAGATCTATCTGCCAATATGATGGAGATCGCAGGGAAACATCTTGAGAATAGGCCTCATTTGAAAGACCAAGTCACCTTCAGGATTGAAGACTACACTAAGAGCGTTTTCCCAGAAGGTAGCTTCGACATGGTCTACTCGAGAGATTCCTTCATTCACATCGTAGATAAAGTAAGCCTTTTCAAAAATATTTATAAATGGTTGAAACCGGGTGGGTACTTCTTATTCACTGATTACGTCAGAGGAGAAGACGAGACCAAGTACACCACGGAATTCAAGGAATATCTCAAGAAACGCGAATACAATATGTCAACTATAACGGAGTATAAGAAGATTCTTAAAACTGGTGGCTTCAGTGACTTCGAAGTGAAAGACTGGAGAACAGAATGGAAGAACATTCTCCAAGTTGAAATGAACAGACTCCGAAGCAGCAGGGACCTGTTCCTGAGCAGATTCTCAGAGAAAGATTTCGCTGATTTGGAGAGCGGATGGTTGAATAAAGTTCTAAGAGTCGACGCTGGAATCCAGGGCTGGGTGCTGGCTGTGGCGAGGAAATGATACAATTTTTTATTTTTAAGTTGCATTTATACGGAGGGTTTCTCATACGACAACGAATAGGTGAGCATATAAATAAATAACGCCCAACAGTCACACACATAGCCCTGACCACACAGGGAGATACGAAGTTTTGTGTCGTGGGTATCAGGAAAAACGTGAGACTTTCGGTCTCACAACAAATATTTGTGGATCAGACCCGCGGCCTGCACAGTCAACTGCTCGCCCACTGCGCCATGGACGATCTAAAATATGACATATGAGAAGAATATGAGAGGAAACTGTCATCTACGAAGTCGCAGCTACATTGTTATTTTCAAATGGCATGACGCGACCTCTTAAAAAAACATTTATCGATTATAATATATTCCCGCCTCTGTCGTAAGATAAACTCTCTTAGTGTAAATGGGTATATATATTTTATATTGAATGATATTTTACATTACACATGTTTTATTAATTAAATTACTTTTATTAACGCAGTATGACACATCACTTATTTTGGCTTTACTTGAGACACCACCATTTCATATCCCCAAGCATTCATCTATTATATCTTGAAAATGTATGTATCTTATGAGTGGTAGAGCCAAGCTGTAGACCGTTTTGTCTACAGCATGAATGGGCCGGCTCGTCCGTGTTGTTACCACAGTCTCACAGAAAACTGGCGTAAAGTAGCAGCTAGCTGCTGCGTTTCGTACGGTGAGTGAGATATCCGGAGGCCCAAATCCTCCTCCCCTTCCCAATCCCTTAATCCCTTTGCTATATGGTTTGCACCGCGCCATGATTCTTCTAGTATTGTGGGTGTACATGAGCGGTGGCGATCACTTACCATCAGGTGACCCACTGGCTCGTTTACCGGCTTTTGCAATAAAAAATAAATAAAAAAAAATCATTTCCCGTGCGATCAAGCAAGAACTTTAACAGACTGTGTAAAGATTGTCCATTTGATCCATTCTCTGCGACCGTCCATTCAGTAAGGAAGCAGTTAACACTTAGATTTTTGAAAGCCATTAGTCCTAGAATTTACTACGATTGTATATCAAATTATGTCATTGCTTGTTCATGTCTTGTTCTATTTAAAATTAGTTTGATCAAACGTAGCATATTTTTTGTTTTTTTATCCTGGCTCGGCAAAGTGACTACGCTACACCTGATGGTAAGTATAGCGCAATCCATGAATACTGTCGACCAACGATAGACACTGAATCTATTGCAGATCGGCAGAATTATGCCGGCCTGCTTAGTTGCTTCTTCACACTCCGTTTAAAGGATCCCAAGTTATAGGAAGGAGGAAACACGTGCGCCGGTAAGCTATTCCACAGCTTTATGGTCCGACAGAAATACGATTTTGTGAACCTCTTGCATTTGTTTGTGATTAATATGTCTTGTTACCCACTATAGTATTTGTTATCAGTATTATGGACACTGTTGCTTTACTCGCTGTGTTCTACTAGTTTATAATTTCGTACATATATCCGTGAAAACCTATAAATGGCTTTCTAGTGTTACTTCAATAACATATCTACATTGTGTTACCTGTTGGTTTTCCTAATAAAAAACAAATAAATAAAAAATATACTGATACGGCGAAGAGACTACACTGGACCTGATGTTCTGTACAGTGCAGTCGAAATTCCCGTCAAGAATTGCGTCCCTCGATGGTCGACAGAATTATGTCGGCCTGAAGTTACTGGACATAACATTGGCTGAACCATTTCATGAAATGGTCGACTATTTCATGAAATGACCAATCTACGATCTTTTTTATTAGCTTGAATGACGAGACGAGCAGGTCGCTCGCTTGGTGGTAAGCGCCACGCCTGCTCATTAACAGAAGCAACGCCACACAGAACTTTAAATAACAAAGCACTGCGAGACACTAGACTGCGCTCGTCACCCCGAGACAAGGTGTTCAGACTCAAAATGCCAGTAATTTCACTGGCTTTAATGTCGTTCAAACCGGAACACAACAGTGCTTACACACTGTTGCTTGGCGGCAGAAATAGACAAAGCGGTGGTACCAACCCAGCCGGTCTCGCATACGAGGGACCTTCCACCTTGTGAACGACGGCGAAACTACTCAACCCGATGCACGCACTATACCAGGATCTGGATATTTTCCATGATAAGCCATATCATGTATACAATAAGGCAAAACTGATTGTAGAATCTTTATTGTGTTGATAGTAAGTGGATATAATTTTTTATTTTACATACATACATACGTACTCACGCCTGTATTCCCTGAAGGGGTAGGCAGAGGTGTAACCAGTACACCCACATTTCGCCGAACGTATCTCCGTCCCACAATGCGATAGGGGGCGAGCCTATCGCCATACCATGCAAAAATTCCAGACTCCGGGCTGAAACTGAGCATTTCGTAATAGAAAAACCCAATACCACTTTACCCGACCCGGGGATCGAACCCGAGACCTCAGCGTTAGCCTCAATCGTAACGCGTACGCATTACAACTGCGCCACCGAGGCAGATTTTTTAATTTTATGTTCGGTATAGTAGGTACTGAGGCTGTCAGAATAAAGTAACAATATAGGTGGTATAGGAAGTACTTGCGTCATCTACTTAAATGTATGTATGTGTGACGGATGAACACAGTGATATTATAAAGGCCGCGTTTTGTCATTATACAATCACAAAAACAAATCAAATTTAGTGATTGCTAGATAAGACTCAGCATAATAATTTATGTAATTACTTGTAATAAGTAATAATTCGAGTGGTTTAGAATTCCATGCCGTAATTGTATAAACGGAATCCTGAATTTATTATGATTTCTAATAGCGCAAGGGCGTAGAAATATTTATTTTATGAGTTGGGGCATATTTATATATATATTTTTTCACCCAACAGTGACACACATAACCCTGACCCCACACTAGGTAAACCTGTATCGTGGGTATCAGGAACTACAAGGGACTTGCGGTCCCACAACACCCAGAACCGAAACAATTTTTTGTGGATCACACAAACATTTGTCTCAGTGCGGGAATCGAACCCACGGCCTTTCGCTTCGCACCCGGCTACTCGCCCGCTGCGCCACGGAGGCTGTAATTAGATATTATATATATTTTTGGAGGTGATTTATGAAAGTTTTCAATCCGTGTGAAGATGATCGAATTGAGATCAGTAAATCAGTAATAAAGTTAAGTTTTAACTTATCCTAAGTTCAAGTAAAATGTGTGCAAGTTATAATATGACAACAATTGATTTAATTGCATGCGCAACCGATATGAATTTGACACAGAACCCTCGACTACTTTTCAACTCGAGTTTAAATTACAATTTGCTTCTTTGTAAGTAGTTAGGTACCATGTAATTGCAAATATATAATAAGTGATTACATACAACTTTATATAAAACCCTTGGAGTCCTAAATTCGCAATACGTGAACAGATTCTTGTCTCATGAATACAACTTTTAGTAAAATGTGTATTTTTTTTGTATCACGTCGTATAATACTGGGGTTTGTGCTTATAACAATGTGTGTAGGTGTAAAGGTAATTGATTTATTATTTGAATATCTTTTCGTTTACATACACTAAAATTAATAACCGTTAAATCCCCCGACATTAATCGGAGAAACATTTATTTATTAAGAAAATCCACATCTGTTAGAGATATTTATAAAAGAACAATATGCGGGTCTTACAGCCAACTAAGGAATTGAAAATTTCTAACATGCAAGAGAGACTGACGACATCGCATAATTACTTATGTATTATGTATGACTGCCTCGGTGGCGCAGTTGTAATGCCTACGCGGTACGATTGAGGCCAACACTGTGGTCTCGGGTTCGATGTAAAGGGTCGGGTAAAGTGGTATTGGGGTTTTCTATTACGAAATGCTCAGTATCAGCCCGGAGTCTGGAATTTGTGCCCGGTATGGCGATAGGCTCGACCCCTATCACATAAGGGACGGAGATACGCTCGGCGAAATGTGGGTGTACTGGTTACACCTCTGCCTACCCCTTTGGGGATTACAGGCGTGAGTGCGTATGTATGTATGTATGTATTGTTTTATTTCAGATCCGATATATAAGCACGGAACATCCAGCTATCACTTATTATAATACTAAATATGCATCGTATGCGAACTTGACTTCTCAGAGATATGGGAGAGGCGATCCATTCTATTACGTAGGATTACATGTTGACTTCATTTATCCTGTAAGCAACAACGTATCCGTAAGTAGCAACATGAAACTGTTGGGGTCATATTTTTTTAATAACTTGAATCACGAGACGAGCATATCGCTCGCCTGATGGGAAGCGCCACGCCTGCCCAGAAGCAGAAGCAACGCCGCACAGAACTTAAAATTACAAATCACTGCGTGGCACTGGACTGCGCTCGTCACCCCGAGACATAAGATGTTAAGTCTCATAATGTTAGTTATTTCACTGGCTTCAACGTCCTTAAAACAGGAACACTGGACTGTTCAGGACTGTGGGAAGTATCGCGGCATTAAGCTGACGTGCCACACCATGAAGCTCTTCGAACGTGTCCTCGAATCTAGGCTCCGCCAAGAGTGTGCTGCACGAGTCCAGTGGACCTCAACGTAAAGGCCCGTATTGGCACCGCTTGGGCTAAGTGGCGGGAGGTCATAGGCGTCACTTGCGACGGAAAGATGCCAATGAGACTTAAAGGTCTCGTATATAAGACCATCATTCGTCCTGTGCTCCTATATGGGTGGGAGACCTGCCTGGCCTGCCCTTGGGCGCCTCGTTGCGGAGATGAAGATGCAGCGGTGGATGTGCAACGTTACATGACTGTATCGTATACGTATGTATATATTTGCAGCAGCCTTGGTGTCCATGACATGGCAGACAAACTTTAGGACTGTTGTTTAATGTGTTTTGGTCACATTTAGAGGAAACCGCAGGAGTACGTCTATCAAAGATGCCCGAGCCAAATTGTGCCAGGGGTACGATCCCGTAGACGGCTCAAAAAGCGTAGGCTTGACGTGTTAAAGGGAGACATGAGAGCCTATGGTCTCACGTCTCATTCATGGTGGAGGATACTCGAAGTGGAATCCGGAAGAACGCCGCAACGCCGCATCGCCGGATCGCCACTTGTCACAACTTCAGCCACTTAAATTATTTTGGGCATATTGTAAACGGATGTACGTTAAGACTTGAACATTTAAGAGTGAACATGTTCTTCTCTTGTCTTGCAGACTCCGTATCCCCATAGGCACATAGAAAAGCATGTGTATCACTGAGATGATGCCTCATCACTTAAAGTTGCAGACCCTAAATACTTTAATTATTTGCATAAATAATCTTTACTTTTTAACAGGTACATTTCTATTTCTACGAATTCTTAAGTAACGTGTATAAACGCGGATTCGTCGAGATGCATTTCTTGTTATGTGATTTGATACACAAAGACAAATTCTTCGGCAGCGCTTTAAAACAAGACAAATTTAATCAACCGTGTCCTTTTCCTGCAGTAAGTTAATCAAGTCTTTGCCTTATAAGTTAATAGGGTTTTTAATTTATTATTTATGACCATGTAATGTCCCATGTTTGCCACTGCCTCAATGGAGCAGTTGTAATGTGTACGCGGTACGATCGGTGAGTTAATGGTCTCGGTTTCAGTCCCCGGGTCGGGTAAGTGATATTGGGTTTTCTATTACACCACGCTCAGTCTCAGCCCGGAGTCTGGAATTGTGCCCGGTATGGCGATAGGCTCGCCCCCTATCACATGTGGGGGTACTGGTTAGACTTCTCCCTACCCCTTCGGGGATTACAGTCGTGGGTGCGTATATATGTATGTAATACGTCATTCCCGCCTCGCCGGCCGCGTATGCAACACAATTTTACTTCTGAACAAACCGTCTATGGTATTAAAGTCTTTGGTAATTACTTATTAATTGTTTATGGTTCACGTAAAGTTATGAGGCTGTCGTTTTTAAATTTTCTTAAATCTTTTTAGTTACATCAGGCAAAGCAACACGTCGAGACAAAATAAACCCTTTACTACAATGCACGTTGGTACTTGGTCTATGCGTCTGTGGATATTTATGGCAATCCATGGGGTTTCTTTACTTTAGTTCATCGACCATTCACACAATTGAGGGCTAAATATTTTCTCTGATATATATACAATATGTAACAAAAACCCTGTTGGGCGTTTTATCTGTGATATCAGAATCCATATTCAAACGTAATGAAATAACTCGCATACAAAAATCAGACTATAAAAAATAGTCATATTTATTTTTTGTACTTTAATTATTTTATTGTTTGTAAACTCTATTTCCATTGATTACCTCTGCAAGAGCGATGACTCAGAGTCAGAGCGAGATAGCAAGTTGTCGCGTCTACTTACATCAAACGCGCCGCGCCGCGTTCGCGCCCGATTTCGTCAATACGTCAGTCAGCTGTTCATCACGTTTCAGATGAAAATAACATTTTTATTTAAATATGTTATTTTTTCGAAGCTATCACGCTTCTGTTTTTTTTTATTTAACTATTTTTATTATTGGTTAGTTTTTGGCGCTAAATAAAAACATACCAATTATGTACACATAAATCTCCACTTATCTAAGCGCTTACTTAACTGTGGTTTGTTAATAGGGGCCTAAATCTAAAATATAATTACTCGTACACGTTGAATTAAGAACCTCCTTCTCTTTGTCTCTTCAGTTTTAATTTTGTTAAAAAATATTTTCATTCAACATTCAGTAATAATCGTATGTTTCCAGGGCTCGTACCACTTGTACAACATGACGGTACCGATAACACAAATCCCGAGATCGTTCCCGTTTACAAAAGGAAGAATATACTGCAATCTTACTGTTACTGCTACCGAAGAACTCATGGGTTCTGGCTACATAGACATGGAAATAAAAGATGCACACGTCAAAAGGAAGAACTAATTTTTTTTATTTGTATATAACACATCTATCACTAAGTATGCGCATCGCCTATGCACATAACTTGTTTCGCCAAAGCTATATAAAACTAAAGCAGGTGAACGAGCTCATTTGCGACGTATAGCGCAATCTTATCACTTTACTCTATACTGTCATTGATATATTTGCATTTTCACATACACTATACAACGTGTACCAGAAAGGTGTGGTCATATTTAAGGGTCGTTACATACACCTACAATAAGTGTTATGTACCGGATCTTATCAAAACCCAGACATCCTAAAATATCACGCTAATTTTGGTGACCTGAAACACAGGCTTGGCTTACATCAGGCACCAGTCTCTATACAAATTATTGTTCCTACGTATTTCAATGTACTTAATTGTGATGACGAGAAAATAAAGATTTTTATTATTTATTATTTATTATTTATTTATTATTTATCATTTAATGTTTTCCAAAGTTTCAAGTCGAATATCGACATTATATTCGCTAAAAAAAGAAAATGCTTTATTTATGTCCTAGCAATGTAATCTGATTTGGTACTACGGAACTGGAGGTTGTGTGAATTACATATAGACACTATACTTTGCTTAAATATGACCACACCTTTCTGTAACACTTTATATAAAAATACAAGTCTTCAGTAAACGAATAGCAAGTAGCAGTAACTACTGCAGCAACTTTAGCTTAGCGTGGAGATATACATTTTTGCGTTTTTACCGGGATGGAGGTTACGGACTACGGAACTTTCTGGCCCCAAGATTTGTTCCAAGTGGCATGTATATTATTTCACTGTAACAATTATATTACAGCATTTCTACTAAGTGTCTAATTAAATTAAATTTAAATAACATGGATAGCGGTGTTGGTTACATTATGACTATTTTATTTCTGTATTTAATTCTAAGCTACTGCCTATATGTAACTGTTTGTTATATACTTTAATAATAATAATAATAATAAAGCCTTTATTCAGATATAGATTTTTTACATAAAGGATCTTAGTACTACCCTATAGGCTCATCGACCACTGTATCTGTTTGCCCAATGTTGGCAAAGGCCTCTCGCAACTTCTTCCACTCGTCTCTTTCTCGAGCTGTTCTTGACCATATAGGTCCTGCTATTGTTCTTATTTCGTCTTCCCCATTTCCTCTTCCTATCTCTAGGGTACCAGCTTATGATAGCTTTGCTCCACTTCTCAGATCCACGTATAACGTATGCCCTGTCCACTTCCATTTCTGTTTCCTTACAGTGTATGTGACATTCTTCATTTTTATTTTTTCTCTTATTGTTGTGTTTTTTGGCTCGGTGGCGCAGTTGTAATGCCTACGCGTTACGATTGAGGTTAACGCTGAGGTCTCGGGCTCGATCCCCGGGTCGGGTAAAGTTGTATTGGGTTTATCTATTACGAAATGCTCAATATCAGCCCGGAGCCTGGAATTTGTGCCCGGTATGGCGATAGGCTCGCCCCCTATCACATAGTGGGACGGAGATACGCTTAGCGAAATGTAGGTGTACTGGTTACACCTCTGCCTACCCCTTCGGGGATTACAGGCGTGAGTGCATATGTATGTATGTTGTGTTTTTTAAATAGAGAGATTAGTAGAAAGTTATTACAAATTTTATTTAATAAAATAATTTGCCTCGGTGGCGCAGTTGTTTTTCTATTACGAAATACTCAGTATCAGCCCGGAGACTGGAATTTGTACCCGGTATGGCAATGGGCTCGCCCCCTATCACATCATGGGACGGAGAGGCGCTCGGCGAAATGTGGGTGTACTGGTTGCACTTCTGCCTACCCCTTTGGGGATTACAGGCGTGAGTGCGTGTAAAATATTTTTTAACTAAGTATATACAAAGTACCTAGTAAGCTACGAACTATTGTTTTTTTAGAGGCATTAGCATTGAGATGTGTATCAGAATGGCTCGGCGAGTGACACGTTTTAAGCATTTTAAGGACACATTAATAACAAGGTGGTAGGTCCCTTGTATGCGAGAGGCCGTCTGGGTCGGTACCATCGCTTTGTCTATTTCTGCCGCCAAACAACAGTGTGTAAGCAATGTTGTGTTTTGGTTTGAAGGACATTGAAACTAGTGAAATGACTGGGCATTATGAGACTTAACAACGTATGTATCAGGGTGACGAGCACAGTCCAGTGTCATGCAATGCTTTGTAATTCAAATTTTTGTGTGATATTGCTTCTGTTTAAGGGCAGGCGTGGCGCTTACCATCAGGTGAGCGATGTGATCGTCTCATCATTCATGCTACTAAAATTAAATTAAATTTGTTCTATGTTTATTTTATTTTTTAACGGCAATAATTTTAGGGATATGTTTATTTATTGTGGAATTATAAAATCACTAATCGATTAAACCGGGTGAATGATTAATATCACTTAATATTATAATTTATTATCTATGGCTTAAGTCCTAACTCCCACATAATAAAGGAGGCTCGTGTCCAGCAGTGGGACATAAATATTTACGCGTTTCGTCATTCAAGCTAATAGAAAGAAATATAATAAGGTTATTATTATTAAGAAGAGCATACTATATAAATATAATATGTCTATATTATTATACAACTGTTTTCTGCCGCCAATTTTGAGCACTGTTGTGTTCCGGTGTGAAGGACATTGAAGCCAGTGTAATTACTGGGCATTATGAGACTTAAAACCTTATGTCTCGGGGTGACGAGCGCAGTCCAGTGTCATGTAGTACTTTATTTAAAGTTCTGTGTGGCGTTGCTTCTGTTTATGAGCAGGCGTGGCGCTTACCATCAGGCGAGCGACCTGCTCGTCTTGTCATTCAATCTAAAAAAAAAAAAAAAAGTACCAATTTTGATAAAAAAATAGTTTAACTTAAAATCTCGTCTATGTGTTTTTTATCGTTACGATGACGGAAGCCGGAGATATATTAATAAAACTACATTACTTCATCAATTCAACTGATCTTATGTTTTATCAAACGGCTTCTGGTGTAGATAATAATAGTTGGATACACTGGACACATATAAATAAACAAAATACATTTTCAATTTTCTCTCTTTTAACGTGTGCATCTTTTATTTCCATATCTATGTAGCCAGAACCCATGAGTTCTTCGGTAGCAGTAACAGTAAGATTGCAGTATATTCTTCCTTTTGTAAACGAGAACGATCTCGGTATTTGTGTTATCGGTACCGTCATGTTGTACAAGTGGTACGAACCCTAGAAACATACGATTATTACTGAATGTTGAATGAAAATACTTTTTAGCAAAATTAAAACTGATAAAAAATCTGAGACGCTATAAATAAAATCAACTTCCAATCTAAACAATTTTGAACCAATGTAGTTACAGTTATGACTGACACAAAAAAGGAGGAGGTTTTTAATTCATCTTGTTTGTAATTCTCTTTTAGATCTTTTTGTAAATCAATACAGTCCACTGACTGCTTATTCAGGGGAGTCACGCTTCCGAGTCAGTTAATGTATATTGTACATATAGTAACTTCAGTTCAGTTCGACGCAATTTCTCTCGACGGTCGACATTATATTTTGACTATAGTGTGTTCATCAGGTCCAGTGTAATCACTTTGGCGAGCTGAGCTCAAAACATATTATAGGGGAAACTATGTATGGGGATCGCTTTCAACAGTAAGTCGACGTACTTTCACTAGTCTATTAATTATTTGTTGTTGATACAGAAAAGAAATTTTTTTTCTTATATTAAAGGTCAGCAAACGAGCAAGTGGATCACCTGATGGTAAGTCACCGACTGTGAACACTCACAGCACCAAAATAATTATGGACGCATTGCCGACGATGCAAAAGAGATAATTATGGGATTGGCTTGGGAAGGAGGATCAGGGTCTCCGAATATCTCACTCATCATACGAAACGCAGCAGCAAGCTGTCACTTCACGTCGGTTTTCTGTGAGACAGTGGTAACGACCTGCCTATTCGGCCTATTCATGCTATAGACAAAAGTGTACAGCGTGGCTCTACGACTCAACATTTTCAATGTCGTATTTATCATAATTTCGGTGGCGCATTTTTTTTCTTGCAGTTTGTTAAAAACTATGCCATAACATTGTAGGTTTACGGATTAAAAATCAATTAGTGTATGAAACCCAACATTTCAATTTCATTTCATTTGAACTAAAACTAAAACTTTGGCGCAGCGGCCCATTCACTCGATTACCTAAACATACTCGTCTTTCAATATCACTATCATGCTTCCCATCGCTTGTAAACATACAACCAAGGTATTTTTAATTTTATTTATTTATTTAGGAAGAACAAACAGTTATACATTGTGTATAATATACAAAGGTGAATTCAATAGTTAATGAAATATAAATGAGAAAAGAGTTTGTATTCTTATAATCTGTGAAGAATGTGGTAGGTTGTACCACAAACTCTTTTACTTGTTCTACTCTTTCATTTCCTATTGCAATTTTCCACTCTGTCATTCCTTCGTCTCTTTCAAAATCCATAACTTTCGTCTTATTAACATTGACTTTCATTCTTTTCTTAATAAAACACTATCCATAATTGTAACCATCGTCTGCAACTCTCCCAACGATGATGCAAGAATGGCTTGGTCATCGGCGTAAAGGAGACATTTGAGTGAAAAATCATTCATTCTTACCCCATACTCACTCTCTTTCAAATCTTGCAGACAACGACTATGAAAAGGTTGAACAGCCAAGATACAAGAAGAAGATACACATCCCTGCCTTACACCCTTATTGATGGAAAACCAGTCCGTGTAGGGTTTTTTTTATTGCATAGGCCGACAAAACAAAACAAATACAACAAATTAACAACAAAAGTAAATAAAAAAATACCTTAGCAGTGTTGCTTATAGCCAGGTAGGTGAACAAGATAAACCATAATATGGTATGGCTCAATATGTTTTAGACATATTCGAAGAGACATGCAGCGGTAATGCAAAATGGCGTACCGACCTGAACAATGCACCAAAATAATTTAATGGTATCACAAAGGAACATTAACTTAAATTGCTCAGCATTTAAATAAACGATATAATCCTATTCGAGGTCGATGTTAAGCCACCCCATTAATATCATAGTTGGCTGACTTTTTTAACCAACTTCAAAACACAGGAAGTCCTCTATTTGACCCTGTATACACACAGTTATAAAATAATTTTCTATGAGGTATCCGGAGGTCTTAAACTCCTTCCCATTTCCAATTTCTTCATTATTATCCCTTTCCTTTAAGGTCGGCAACGCGTCCATTATTCTTTGGGTATTGTGGATGTTCATGGGTAATAGAGATCACTTACCATCAGATGACCAACTTGCTCGTTTGCCGGCTTCCTCTATTAAAAAATTGCTCAAGAATAGTTCCACCAAATTTCGACCTATTTAGATTTTACTAGGTGGTAGTTCCCACATACACGAAAGGCCATCTGCATTGGTACCACTTGTGTAACACCGCTGCTTGTACGCAGCGTTGTGTTCCAGCGAATCGACAACGGGATCACCGTCATCGATACAACCTACCGACGACGATAATCTGCACAAATGTCACCGCTTCGTACATATTGAATCTCGTAATTAAAACTAGACAGCAATATCACGTATTGCTGTAAGCGATTAGCGGACACCCCCGGAATACCTTTGTTAGGAGGGAAAATAAACATCAATGGCTTATGATATGAACAGGTATTGGTGAAATCGAACACCAAAAATGATAGCCGTCGCCTCTCTGAATTTAGCTATAATTCTAAAATATCGTCTAATAGTACTAAAACTCCCTCTATGCCATTTAATATTGTTTCCATGGTCCTTTGAAATATAGCTGGAACATTATAAGCCTGGACTGGACTGGACTGCCTCGGTGGCGCAGTACACATTACGTACGCGTTACGACTGAGGCTGCCGCTGAGGTCTCGGGTTCGATCCCAGGGTTAGGTAAAAGTGTTATTTTGATTTTCTATTACGAAATGCTCAGTATCAGCCCGGAGTCTGGAATTGTGCCCGATATGGCGATAGGCACGCCTCCTATCACATCAGGGGACGGAGATACGCTCAGCGAAATTAGGGTGTACTGGTTGCACCTCTTCTTAACCCTTCGGGGATTACAGGCGTGAGTGCATATGTATCTGTATATATTTTTTAAAATTAGCTTGTATGCCGAGACTGATAATACAAAGCACTGCATGGCCCTGGACTGCGCTTGTCACCCCGAGATATAAGTTGGTAAGTCTCATAGAGTTTAGTTGTGACATTGTCCCATATAAATTTAGTTAATATCTGATTACGGAGTACGGAGTAAAAAATTAAACTCCGCAACGGACAACAGTACACTTGTCGCGATTGTGTTATTGAATTGGAATATACATGCTATTGCTGTAACTACGACTAAAATTGAAAAAGAAAATAAGTTTTAACAGAATTTAGTAACCGACTACAAACTAAAAACACTGAAAAGTCAAAAATAACAATTTCTATAGGTCTCTTTATTTTTATTATGTTTTGAAATTGTTATTATTGACTTTTCAGTGTTTTTATTTGGAAGTCGGTTTTTAAGTTTTGTTAAAACTTATTTTATTACAGTCAGTGGGCTTTTTGGAGTCACAAATGCCTCTCCAACATCCCTATTAATTTTCTTTAAAGTTGACAACGCATCCATGATTATTTAAACACAGCAAGTGTTCACGGGCGGTGGAGATCGCTTCGTCAGTGACAATGATCCACTTATTAGTTTACTGGCCTCTGCTTGAAAAAGATAATAAATAATAACTTCTGCGTCTCTGTCAGTTGAGCGTATCTGATATGCTCTGGTGTGGCTAATATAGCCGATTTTGGCAGTAAATGTGCGCGTAAGACATATGGTATGGATAAATATGTTTTAGATATATTCGAAGAGACATGCATTATGCAAAATGGTGGACAAACATGAACATTTAGGAGAACCATTTTAGAGTGGTAAAACCACGCTGTAGACAAGTTTGTCTACAGCATGAATGGGCCGACTGGATCGGGTCGTTACTAATGTCTCACAGAAAACCGACGTAAATTAGCGGCTTGAGTGAGATAAAAAAGTAAAGTTTCGTCCGGTGAATGAAATATCCGGAAGCCCTTCCCTTCCCAATTCTTGTGGCACTGCGGGCGTACATAGACGGACGGTGGAGATCACTTAATATTAGGTGATCCACTTGCTCGTTCGCTGGGTTATTCTATATAACAAGAATAATACATTGAAATAATTTTATTTTAGTACTAAGAAATTGCTCGGCAGTAAAAAACGATGTAATTGAGATCGATTTCCAGAGGACCTTGGGTATTGGTTAAAGATAAAAAAAATCTATTATATTTTTTGGGTTCAGAACTGTATATTATCTTGTGTACAATAAACTTTGAAATATAATAAATAAATAAGCTTCCTTTAGATGAAGGGAGTTTTCGTATGATACAGACGAGAATAAAACAGAAAACCGGTGCAGCTGTCGGTCAAGTGAAATCGCACCGACTCAAAGATTCCTATAGAAATTGTTATTTTTGACTTTTCAGTGTTATTGTAGAAGTCGGGTTTCAAGTTTTGTTAAAATCTGTTTTATTTTCGACTATAATAATATCGTACAAGAAACTCTTCATATAAACGGAGCTTTAGTTACTAAATAACAATGCTTTATAGTAAGTAGATATCTCATGTCTATCCCTTGTTTCTTCTGTTGCGTAACAGTTTAATTTCCATGTCTATGTGCCCAGTAACTGCCATCTCTTTGGTAGCAGTGAATCTAATTTCGGACACTATTCGACCTTTTGTAAATGGCAACGATTTGGGAATAATTTCAACTGGCATTGTCAGGTTGTACAAATGGTAGTCACCCTAAAAACACAAAAATATTATAATATTGTGAGGAGGTTTCTCACTCTGGGGCCCTTACCGCCGATGGCTTAGGTCCTGAGCCTCGCCATCGGAGGGTTTTATATTTTTAAATATATTTATTATTACGTTTTAAATGTGATATATTTAAAAATGTAAAGGAACTCCATTTGATTTACTTACACACTTGAATACATACACATATGCACTCACGCCTATACTCCCCAAAGAGGTAGGCAGAGGTGTAACCAGTGCACTGACATTTCGCCGATCTTAAACCTAACCTAACCTAACCTAACCTGGAGATCGACCCGAGATCTTCGCATAGCAGTCATATCTTGTACGCATTACAACTGCGCCACCGTGGCAGTGTCACAAAAACCTACGTAAATTAATAGCTTGCTTTTTCCTTTCGTTCGGTGAGTATCTAGTGAGTGAGGTGTAAGGTATCTGGAGGTCCAAATCCCCCTCTCCTTCCAAACCCCTTAATTATACCTTTCCTTTAGCATCAACAACGCGTCCATGATTCTTCTGGTGTTGTCGACGTACATGGGCGAGGGAGATCGCTTACCATCGAGTGCCCACTTACTCGTTCGCCGCTTTTTGCTATACAAAAATGGAAATATAACGAATGTAAACTCACAGCAGGGTAAGGGCAGGGTTGTTTAAGCTTGCCTTGCTTTACTATCGGACCCAAGAGTGGATCTTTATGTATTAAATCGCAAAGTTTGTAGTGCATCTCAAAAAATTTACTTAGTTGCATATTGGATATATACTCGTAAAAATAATAGAAGACCTGGAATAAATAAATAAACTTATAACAAATATATGAATCTTCTTCTTCTTCTCTTCCACCTGCGCTTATCCCACTCGCAGTGGGGTCGGCGCAACATGCTTTTAGCACATATTACAGAAAGATTTGGCTTGTAGTTTCTATGACCAGCCGCCTGCCTGGCGTCAACCCCTTGTGGGGAGATAACAAATATATGAATAAAAATAATATATTGATGCGAATAGCACCACGCCTGCCCATAAACAGAAGCAACACCAGACAGAACTTTGAATTACTAGGTATTGGACTGCGCTCGTTACACCGAGACAAGAGATGTTAAGCGTTATAATGCTCAGAAATTCGACTGGTTTTAATGCCCTTAAAACAGGAACACAGCAGTGCTTACACACTGTTGCTTGGCAGCAGAAATAGACAAAGTGGTGGTACCAACACAGATGGCCTTTCGCATACGAGGGACCTACCACCTTGTGAAAGTAAAGTGGAGAGTTAACGCTTCCTGTTTTATTCCACTCAGCCTCAGCTTTACAACGGCGCGATTAGATGGTTCATTCATGGACGACGTTCATTTTTAACCGACTTCAAAAAATGAGGAGGTCCTCAATGCGACAGGTTAATTATTTTTTAATCTTATTAATTCGATTCGATTATATAGCAGTGATAGCTCAGGTGGAAGTGGTATGGACTGTCGAGACGAAAGTCGCAGGTTCGAAACCAGCCCCAAGAGCATACACCTCTAACTTTTCTAAGTTACGTGTATATTAATTGTTAATTATCACTTGCTTTAACGGTGAAGGAAACATCGTGAGGAAACCTACATACCTGAGAAGTTCTCCATAAGAATTTCGAAGGTAAGTGAAGTCTGCCAATCCGCATTAGGCCAGCGTGGTGGACTACGGCCTAACCCCTCTCATTCAGTAGAGGAGGCCCGTGCCCAGCAGTGGGACATGTATAATACAGGGCTGGTATTATTATTATAATTCGATTATTCTGAACTATTTTTTACTTTGTGTAGACGATTTATATGATGAAGCTTTCAAAATGAAAAGCCGAAGTTGACGAAAGGACTATCTTACCGCGCCTTTAGTTAACGACTTGAATAAAATACTTACCGTTACGTTATTGTTGAAGCCCATGACAGTCTCAAAGTGCATATCAACGTAGTAAAAGGGATTCTGTCGACCATATCGAGTAGTTGTGATATTTGCATAAGAGAAATATTTACTATTAATATAAGTAATTACTGGACGCTCCATACTAATATAGCGATCCTGAAACATATACCATTTTTAGCAGTATAACAATATAGCAGCGATAACTTAGCGGGGAGTGCTACGGACGTGGTCGTGGTCGACGAGATGAAAGTCGCAGGTTCGAAACTAGCCCCAAGAGCATGCACCTCTAATTTTTTTAAATTACGTGTGTATTCATTGTTAATTATCGCTTGCTTTAAAGGTGAAGGAAACATCCTGAGGAAACCTGTATACCTGATATTTTCGAAGTATGAAGATCACAGTGAAATCGGCGCAACATGCTTTTTATCATGTTACAGAAAGATTTGGCTTGTAGTTTTCACGACGGGCCGTATGCCTGACGTTAACCCCTCTGGGGAGGTATTAGCCAATCACACATCAAATATGTTAAATCCTAGTTTAAAACCCAGGTCAGGAAATATTTTATTAGATTGATTTATTTTCTTACAAAGTGGTAGAGCCACGCTGTAGACCGTTTTATCAACAGCATGAATGGGTCGGCTCGACCGGGTCTTTACCACTGTCTCACAGAAAACCGACGTCAAATAGCAGCTTGCTGCTGCGTCTCGTACGGTGAGTGAAATATCCGGAGGTCCAACGGCCTATGCTGTACAAAATAACAATTGTAAAACAAAAAATAACAGCAAAAGTAAATTAAAAAAATACCTTCGCAGTGTTGCTTATAGCCAGGTAGATGAACAAGATAAACCATATCATGTTTTTAGACATATTCGAAGAGACCTGCAGCGGTCGTGGAGCGGTAATGCAAAATGGCGTACCGAGCTCAACAATATACCAAAATAATTTAATGTTATCACTAAGAATCATTAACTTAAATTGCTCGACATTCAAAAACGATGTAATCTTATTCGAGATCGATGTTAGGCCACCCATCAATATCATAGTTGGCTGACTTTTTTAATCAACTTGAAAACACGAGGTTTATTCGACTATGTTATTTTTTTTTATAATTATCTATGGGGTATAGATAGAATAACGACAGGCAGAAAGAAAGATGTCGGAAAGATAGTCATACGATTTTAACAAAAGATAGACTACATTGACGGCTTCCGTGTCGCAGCAGGCGAGTCGCTGGCTGTGAAATAAATGGCTGCCGTTTCCATTCTCGCACCAAGATGTTGTGTTATCTGTAGTCTAGACTGTAGTCCTTCGTAGTTTCTGGTCTGGTCTTTACGAGCGGTAGAGCCACGCTGTAGACAATTTTGTCTACAGCATGAATGGGCCGGCTCGTCCGGGTCGTTACCACTGTCTCACAGAAAACCGACGTAAAGTAGCAGCTTGCTACTGCGTTTCGTACGGTGAGTGAGATATCCCGAGGCGCAAATCCCCTCCCCTTCCCAATCCCTTAATTATCCCTTTCCTTTAAGGTCGGCAGCACGCCTATGACTCTTTTGGTTTTATAATAATAATAATAATTTTATTTCCATACCATATTTCTCTTAGAAGTAGACTTAAAGTATTACATAACATGGTTTTGTGGGCGTACATGGGCGGTGGTGATTACTTACCATCAGGTGACCCACTTGCTCGTTTGTCGGCCTATGCAATAACAAAAACCCAGGACATAAGACTAGTGCCTCAGTGTGGGATCAGTATTGTGTATTTTGCAGTGTGTTTATTTATTTTCCACGTTTATCATACTTGTCAGAATGTATCATTTAACCAGCGGAACAACTGTGTAATAAATTTGGCGGAAACACAACAAATTCTCTTTGCATTATACTTCTGAAGTCTTTAGTGTCACACTAATTATATTTATTTACTTTTACACGAATACTCGAACGATGGCAGGAAGAGGCAGATTCCTTTACTATTCTAATAAAAAAAATCGTGCACGAGTTACACAATATGCAAAGTATGTACCATAATCTTTACATTAAGCCGGTTCAACAAGTAGGTTTTTATTATTATACATATTTATAGAATATAATGATTGCCTCGGTGGTGCAGTTGTAATGCGTACGCGCTACGATTGGGGCCAACGCTGAGGTCTCGGGTTCGATCCCTGGGTCGGGTAAAGTGGTATTGGGTTTTCTATTACGGAATACTCAGTATCAGCCCGGAGTCGGAATTTGTGCCCGGTATGGCGATAGGCTCGCCCCCTATCACATAAGGGACGGAGATACGCTCGACGAAATGTGGGTGTACTGGTTACACCTCTGCCCACCCCTTCGGGGATTACAGGCGTGAGTGCATATGTATATGTATGTATAGAATATTTATAGATAATTCGACGCATTGAGACTCACCCCCATTTTTTTTATCCTAGCTCGGTAAAGTGACTATGCTACACCTGATGGTAAGTGCATCGCAATCCAAAATAATGTCGACCAACGACAGACGATGTGTCTATCGTAGGTCGGCAAAATTATGTAGGCCTGCCTAATTGCTTCTTCACACTCCGTTTAAAGGACCCCATATTATAGGAGAAGGACCACATATTATAAGACCTCATATTCATAAACGTTACTATGTGACCTCATAATGGGCGCGAACACATAGAGACGATTTCGTTAAACGTCATTAGTTAGTTTTTGGCGCTAACTCAAAACAGACCAATCATATAAACAGAATAGGACTCTTAGCAACGAGCTTACTTAAGTTTCATTTGTGAATACGTCCTTAATGACCGTATCAAATAGGCATAGTGCTGCAGTGATAGCTCAAGTCGAGCCACAGACGAAGTCGTAGTAATTTTCCAAATTTTCGGCACTTTCGTCATGTCACACACCTTGTCATGTACACGAGTAGACATACGATCTGACACCTCATTGAAACTAATGCGTCACAACTCTCATCCACATTGAGCGTAGCAAGTATGTGAGACAGACTTTCGTTGCATCAAATGTCATAAATGTAGACATAGATACTTTTAGACGGATGTTGCGGATTTCAACCCAGCCTCCAGGGCCCACACCTCTGGATTTACGAAGTTATGTGTGCATTGTTAATTATCACTCGTTTTAACAGTGAAGGAAAACGTAAAGAAACCTGCATATCTTAGAACTCTTCATGAGAGTTCAAAGGTATATGAAGTTCACTTACTCTGATTATGCCAGCGTGGTAGATTAAGGCCCTACCCCGCTCGTCAGTAGAGCAGGTCCGGTCAGTAGAGTATGACACAGTATAATCTAGGGCTGATATTATTAAGATCTTTACCACATCCGGATAATTCTATGGGATGGTAACAGCTCACCTGGTTTAAATTCATAACAGACGTGTCGCCGTCAAGCGATAAATTCATAAAGTCGTGAAATAACATTTTCGTGTAGGTACATACGCCGCAGGTCGGTTGCAAAACCAGACTTATACAGCTTGTCTGGATTAAACTTTGATAGCTTGCATGATAGGCTCCAATAAATGATATCCGTGGTGCTTTACACCCCGACTTCTTCAATTCTAAAAATATCCTTACACATGAAGGATCATGAACATCCTTAGCAGTGAGTCCATTGGCTACTGTGTCTTCCTTTAATACTTAATACCAGCGCTTTTTTGGCCGTTGGCGAGATTGTATTCCTGGTATTTTTTTATTCCGGGTTATTTCCAATAATCCTGAGAAACACAACGGGACTGCAACACATAGTTTTTCTTTAAAATTTAGTTACACAATATTTCCACTCTCAGAGAACGTCATCTATAGGCCAAACAATGACTCCAGAACATTATAAATTACTTGGCGTGAAAACTCCTCATCATAATTTTCCTAGTGACTTATTTTTGAAACACCAATTTTTTTAAAGAGCCGGTTTTTAATGACCAATTAAACTTTATTATTATATGAAATAGAAGACGGCTAAATAGTAAATTATCGTACGTCAATATTAAAAGAAGAAGTATATGTCAAATTGGTACTTCCTAAATTGTCTGTCTGGTGGATACAATTTATCCGACATAAAAAAATCGGCATATACATATTATAATATTGTAATTTGTAATGGCGATTTGGGCGATCATGATTAATGAAAACCAACCGTAGTATCCGTAGTAATTAAAATTGTCGTAGCAGTTACGCCGTAGCAAAGTGGTTTCTTGTAGCTACTACAGAAGTGTAGCTAGTACTTTAACAGTCACATCAAGTTTAACAGCTCACTTGATAGGACCCACTTAATGACATCCGTGGTGCTTTACATCTGGTTTCTCCAGTTGTAAATATCCTTGTGCCTGAGGTTGAAACCTCAGTTCATTTTGTCTCCCGCTTTGCTATGGAGGGAAGTGGATAATTATTAGCTGAAACTGCTCCCTGTCTTTCTATTTGATTAATTTCGTTGCAAGATAAAGACAGTCAAAGAGCGCAACAATCTCAGAACAATTGCTGTCACCCTGCATCGCAGTATGTTGTCTCGGTCGAGCACCTCCAAACCAGGCACTTGAATAAAAAATTTAGAAATAAATAATATTGGTAAAAAATGAGCAAACCAGTCCTTAAAAAAGTCTTTAAGGGGGTAAAATATAATTTTGGATAACCAATTACAGTTTCTAATAAATAGAGATTTCAATTGTCATCAAAATGCGTTGTGGATACATTTAAAGGACCCTTGCGGCTCAAAGGGCGATCAAGGCCTCCAATTTTCTACAGAGAGCCGGCTTCCAAATAGCTCATTTCCGACGTAGTCCGTGCACTGTACAACGACTGATCCCATATTGGAGGGACAATAGGCAATTTATTGGCTGAAAGCCTGAATTTTAGTGAACGAAAACGATTTTGTATTTAGTTTGTGCAATAAAGTTACTTATTTAATTTGAGAAAAGTCTTTGACGGCCATTATTATGAAGATCATTATAATATTAGCAGCTGTATTTGACAGCCTCCGTGGCGCAGCGGGCGAGTAGCCGGCTGCGAAGCGAGAGGCCGTGGGTTCGATTCCCACACTGAGACAAATGTTTGTGTGAACCACAAATATTGGTCTCGGGTCTGGGTGTTGTGGGACCGCAAGTCCCTCGTAGTTCCTGATACCCACGATACAGGTTTACCTAGTGTGGGGTCAGGACTATGTGTGTGTGACTGTTGGGTGTATTTATTTATGATATTCGTCCCTCTGCTGATCACAAACTTTCTCTTCTTTTCTCTACTGAAAGGGATTAGACCTTAGTCCATCATATTAAAATATTAAAAAAAAAATGCTCTTAGTTCGAATTAGTGACTTTCGCAACAAAGACAGAAGCGCTTTTCGTCATTTTTCAAAATCCACCTCTTAAGGTGCGCCCACACTTCCGTGACATTTCGCCGCGCCACACCGAGACGCGTGGCTGTCATACTTACTCTAATTTACTGTAATATAGATGGATGTTGTAACATACAACTGCCTCAGTGGCGGAGCGGGCGAGTAGCCAGCTGTGAAGCGAGAGGCCATCGGTTCGATTCCCACACCCAGGCAATGTTTGTTGTGATCCACAAATAATTGTTCCGGATCTGGGTGACGTGAGGCCGGAAGTCCCTCGTAGTTCCTGATACCCACGATATAGGGAGTGCGTGGAGTGGGAGGGAGGACTGTGACTGTTAGGTGTATTTATTTATACACTGTATCATTTTGCCGTGACTTAAAACAAAACTGACACAACCTTAAATAACATGTCACGACGAAAAATCTCGAAACCGATCGCTCCGCGGCATTAAGTCGTAACATTTGACAACCGCCCACACATAAGAGTGTGCCACGTCTGTTTGTCACAGTCACGCCTCTCGATGCGGCGAAATATCACTAGTAAAGACGCACTTTAAATGGAAGAAAGGAGTAGAAAACTTCAGTATGTATTATATGTCGAGCGGAGCGCTAGAGAAAAGCTAGTTCGTAATAAAATTCAAAACGCCCGTCCCAACCAATCCTTCCAAAAAATAAATATAGGTTTACTTACTTCTGGCTAAACGAGACTGTCAGCTGATTCGGTGTAATTAACGACTGTGTGTAGTGGCCAATGGGCGGTGTGACGCGATGGCCCGTGAAATTGAGCCGCGCATCAGCCCTGTCTTAAATGGCACCTACCTAGTTCATATCCCGAATCGACTTTAGTTTACTTTTTATGTACATTAATCATGTATTAAGAACAGAAAACTGCCTAAAATGGTTGTAACCTAAAGCTTAAAAATCCTCGCAGACCATTAGAAAAAGATCTGTATTTTGTAAATGGATGAACAAATTTTCTTTAAACATAGCTAAGAACCGATTGTAGCAAGTAAAAATTCGTTGTCTCTGCCTACCCCTATAAGAAACACGTGTGAGTCTATGTACCTATGTATGAACCATCTCGATTAAATCAGCTTTCAATAAAACAACTCAAAGAAACCATGCGATAAACGATTACTTTCGGTATAATTCCAATATAGAAAATATTTTATTCTTTTTACTAATTCTCGCGGGAATAAATCTATGCAAATTTTTGCAGCGAAAATACTATAACGCCAAAATAAAACATAACCCATTCTGTCGTATTCAAAGGGGATCTATGTTAAATTTTGTTTTGAAGCCTACCGGTAAACCATCGACCTCGACCGTCGACGTGGTATGTTTTTATTTTTTCATTTATTTAGCGTTCCGCCCGGCCGCAGTGTCGATCCAGTGTGAAAATTGAAAATAAAACAAGGAGAGTTACAGTTTCAATCAACAACGCTTTACAGTTTGCTATCCATGTCTGGATTTTTACTACACGGAAGTATTTTTAATTAACATATTTTACATTGTGGTAGCGTATTATTGGTGTATTGAGGGTGTCTGAGAAAGCAACGTTGAGTACACTGAAATAATAATGGTGCGATATATCGCTATAGTTGTGGAAGGGTAGTTAAATGGTATAAAAGAGGTTGTCACCATAACTGGAGGTCTTTTGCCCGCAGTCAGTCGGTCAGCCTCCAGTTTAGTAAGATCAATGCTCAGTTGATAGTCCAAGTGTTCATTAAGCGGTAGCTATGCTGGTTTACTATTCGTTTCTAGTTGTTTGAGTTATAATTAGAGAACGGTCTATAGAGTATCCTGACATGAGGTTGTGGTCTGTAAAGCAGTAATATTGTAAATGTAACCAATAAACTATGAGTTAAAGTGATTACTGTCGTTTGGTATTAATAAAATAATACTCGTCTCACGTAACTTCTAACAATTATTAATAAAATGTATTCCTTAATCCACTCTATCTGGTACGTTGGTAGTACGTATGCCATGTAGTTAGTGTTACCGAACCTACCGATTTTTAGTAGATCTATATTTTACAAGTCTTCTGACGATATACTGAAGAGTCATCATTTTCTACCAATTTTCGCATCCATGTCCCGTTAAAACTACCAATTTTTATGAATATGACGCAAATACTCCGTGGCACAGTGGTCTGCGAAGCGAGAGGCCGAAGATTCGATTCCCACATTGAGACAAGTTTGTGTGATGCACAACTATTTGTTTCGGGTCTATAGAATCACGACATTGTCATTGACAATCATGCGGCATTATAAGCTGTACAAATAGAAATACACAAAGTAGTTATACAGTGATCCGCTAAATACAATTTTACAAAAAAAAAGAATGGAATTTGGTAGCTATATACAGGCACAGATGCTTGCAAATATTGTGGACTTCGTGATTTTCTGTGATCTCGTATTTTCCCGTATTCGAGTAGGCACTTGTTGTTTTTTTTTCAAATTAATGAGACATCAAAGAGTGGTAGAAACACGGAACCTGCAAACGATATAAACTTTTTAACAATAGTTAATTTCCGAGCATAATAAAGTCAAGGATCAAAGCGACTCGTGTTGCTAGTCAGACGTTGAGTTCATTGCACGGAGGTATAAAAATGGAAGAGCCAATAATATTTTGGAATTACTTAATGTTTATAACGATACATATTATACATATCGGATTGCCTCGGTGGCGCAATTGTAATGCGTACGCGTTACGATCGAGGTTAACTCTGAGGTCTCAGGTTCGATCCCCGGGTCGGGTAAAGTGGTATTGGGTTTTTCTATTACGAAATGCTCAGTATCAGCCCGGAGTCTGGAATTTGTGCCCGGTATGGCGATAGGCTCGCCCCTATCACATAAGGGACGAAAATACGCTCGTCGAAATGTGGGTGTACTGGTTACACCTCTGCCTACCCCTTCGGGGATTACAGGCGTGAGTGCGTATGTATATACATATCGCACCTTTAAAGACAAACCGTTACTAAACGAAAATATAAAATTAAACAACAACTAGTTTAAACACGACATTGGATTTAGCCACCAAATCCTACTTAGTTGTGTAACGGTCAAAATTAGCGCCATCTACCTCTTAAAAGTGTAATTTTTATGCAAGTATAAAATTCATCGTATAGTTTACGTAATTTTGAAAAAATGGCATTACCTATAGCTCAATTCTTGAAAATTGTCGTTTAGTAACAGTTTGTCTTTAAAGGTGCGATATACGCAATTACGTTATTGTAATTTCTGATAGCGTAGGCAGAGGTGTAACCAGTACACCCACATTTCGCCGAACTTATTTCTGTCCCTTAATGTGATTAAGGGGCGAGCCTATCGCCATACCGGGCACAAATTCCAGACTCCGGGCTGATACTGAGAATTTTCGTAATAGAAAATCCCAATACCACTTTACCCGACCCGGGGATCGAACCCGAGACCTCAGCGCTAGCCTCAATTGTATCGCGTACGCATTACAACTGCGCCACCGAGGCAGGAATTACTTAATGTTTATAAAGACACATATACATATACGCAATTACGTTGTTGTAATCTCTGATGGCGTAGGCAGAGGTGTAACCAGTACACCCACATTTCGCCTTAACTTATTTCTGTCCCTTAATGTGATAGGCGGCGAGCCTATCACCATACCGGACACAACACCAGATTCCGGGCTCATACTAAACATTTCGTGATAGAAAAATCCAATATCACTTTTACCCGACCCAGGGATCGAACCCGAGACCTCAGCAGTCGTACCGCATACGCATTACAACTGCGCCACTGAGGCAGTAGATGTAAATAACTTAAAATCAGTAGCACAGTGCAGTTCAGTGCCAGTAATTTTGTAATTTTAGTTTATATAATCCAGTGATTTACATTATGTACTATAATACAAATGTTTGCAGAAGACAAAAACTTCACAAACATTGCTCATATTGGTCTATTGCCTTTCGGTCTAAACGTAGAGTTCCGGTGGTCAGGTCAAAACGACATACACTCGCGTCAGTGAGGGAGCGTTAATTGCCACCGCATTTTTAGATGTTAACGTCACTAGTGTTGAGTAAGACAGAATTATTAAATGAGGTGACCCTTTTTTGTACTGAGGCAGTACAATAACTCCGCTCTTATTTTATGTATGTACGGGATAAATGTTTCTTTTTATTTATTTTTTATTAGCTTGAATGACGAGACGAGCAGGTCGCTCGCCTGATGGTAAATGCCACGCCTGCTCATAAATAGAAGCAACGCCACACAGAACTTTAAATAACAAAGCACTGCATGACACTGGACTGCGCTCGTCACATAAGGTCTCATTATGCCTAGTAATTTCACTGGCTTCAATGTCCTTTAAACCGGAACACAACAGTGCTTACACACTGTAGCTTGGCGGCATAAATAGACAAAGTGGTGGTACCAACCCAGCCGGCCTCTCGCATACGAGGGGCCTACCACCTTATGCCGTCTCTTGTATACTACTACGAGTACTACTAAACACTAAGCGTCACTATAACACACGGTATTACGTCATCTTATTTCGATGATTACGCCTTCAATAACTTTTAATTTATTTTGCACTAGTACAAGGAAAGTGAAACGTGTTTTGACACAAGAGTACTTCTTAACTCATGGAACATACTGATAAATATCTGTCTATGTATAAACTATTATATAAACTAACATAACGGCATAGAATAAGTGGTAACCAATATGGTCATGAATTGGTGGTGGAGGCTTGTAATTAGCTATTAGTCTAAACCATAGATGTTATTTAATAAATGTTATTAGTCTGGAAGCTTCCCTAAAATAAATAAATAAATAAACTGTTGACATAATATGATGACGTCATTAGCGGAAATCCGCATATAGCCTGTTTCTATACAAGCTAAGAAACAGCCATACTAAGAGCATAACTAATTAGCAGTCCCTTAAAATAACTTTATATCCATGATCTCACCTTTCCATGGAAACTTTTCTAATAATAATGTTTCGAAGGCCGGCGAGTTGCCTGGCTCAGCATTGGTCTTAATCGGCGATTATATTAGTGTTAGAACTATTACCCATGAGCACTTTGAATGAACTGAATGCTCCTAGGCAGCAATAAGTTCAACTGAGCCAGCGTAACTTCAAAGTAATGTCAGTACTCACAGTACTCAACACTCACAGTACTCAACACTCACAGCACTCAACACTCACAGCACTCAACACTCACAGCACTCAACACTCACAGCACTCAACACTCACAGCACTCAACACTCACAGCACTCAACACTCACAGCACTCAACACTCACAGTACTCAACACTCACAGTAATGCGTAATGCGGAAAGCCCCAAGGGCGTTTGTTAGAATCCATGTAGTAACCTACGGCCTTTCCGCTGCATCCCGACCTCTGCCGATCGTGCCGGCTTACCGGTCCATTGGGCTACAGGGGTAGGGACGAGTGAAGTGGATCTGCACCTGCGCAACCGCCTATCCACTATAAATAAGTTCACGCGCAGATGACCCTAGCCATTCTTCCCGGATCTGAGTTTTTTAAAAAGTCCTGCGGAGATGGGGCGTAGGCGGTGGGGCTGAGGTATCGATGTACCAAGGCTTTAGCTGACATCCTGCACGTAGGCGGCCAGGAGAGAGTGGTCGTCCCGGAGTCAACTGAGGCAGGGCTTTGGGTTCGGCAGCACGACTGGCGACAAAGCAGCCCTATTTAGGAACGCTCTGCTTTCCTCTGCATAGAGGAGGGGTCTAGAAAAGGTGACCCAAACATAGTCTGTCCCACCCATCAACTAGGTGCCTAACCGCGGGCGCTTGGACATCGCCAAACGCGGTCGAAAAATACAAAAAAATAAACAAAAGATACATACCAAACAACTTTGCATAGCTACCTGGAATGTGCGAACCGTACTCGACAACGTCCAAAATATATGCCCAGAGAGAAAAACTGCTCTTATAGCTAGAGAGTTGGCTCGATATAAAATCCATATAGCTGCAATTAGCGAGACCCACCTTTTTTTTTTTTTTTTTTTTTTGTCGCGGGGAAAGCGAATTATTGCTACCGCCCCGCCCCGGGGGAAGGCAGAACGGTTATGTTGGGTTCACCGGTCTTACGACCCAGCGTTAAGCCGCCCGGGAGAGATGTTAAATCCGAGCGACCGCTGGGCCGAGTCCCTAACACTATATACAACCTACACCGGCATACCAACTAAAACCCCGCGGTGGCCTTCTTCGGCGCATGTGGAGCGGCCCCGGGGTATCCTTAGCTATATCTAAGGATTGCTACCGGAACCGCCCCTGCGCGGTGCCGCCTAGCGGCCCGTCTCCTTGTCGGGGGGGCTCAGAAGCCCCCGCGCACCGAAGGACGCCCTCGGCGTCAACGGCAGACACGAGGCCGACCACCCGTGCTGCCGTCCATCCCGGGGTCGCACGTACGAGAGTACCATAATGGGCGCTACGACAGCCCCCGGCTGCGCGCCCGCGACCCCCGATGGCCCCATTAGTCGGCTCTTACGACAGGCAGGGGATACCGTGGTGGAATTCTCCAAACGCCCCCATTCCACAGGGCGGGAGACGCCGGTCAGTCGTCCACCCGGCGCCTCCTACGTCTCCTTTGGCGGCGCGCGGGATCGTTCTGCTCACAATCCCGCTCGGCGCTCTCCTTTTGCGAGATGACGCACTCGCAAAAGGAGGCTACCGCCCGCCAAGACCTCCGGCTGCCGACCATGGCAGACACCACGGCCGACAGCGACAGATCTCCTCCGACGACTGCTCTGAGAGCGCTGCGCTCGTCACTCCAGGCTGGACACTCCTCCAAGGTGTGTTGTGCCGTGTCCTCGCGGCAGTTGCCACAATGGTGGCACACGGCGGAATCCTCTTTTCCGGCTATGCGACACAGGTACGAGCCGAAACACCCGTGGCCCGTCAGCACCTGTGTCAGCCGGAATGTGGGCGCACCGTGGCGCCTGTCTAACCACTCGTCAAGAACAGGATGCACTGCCGCGACAGTCGTCACACCGGCACTTGGGCTCTCCAGCCTGGCATGCCACTCCTCCACAGCGGCTTTGCGGAATCGGGCCGCAATCTCCCTCGGAGCCAATCTTTCTCTACGTTGGGACGCCCCCTCTCGCCAAAAGAACGCAGACGAGAGGTGCTGGGCGTCCAACTCCCAAGGGAGAGTACCCGCCAACAGGCAGGCCGCCTCATGGGAGACCGTGCGGTAGCCCCTGATGATGCGCTGTGCCACTAAGCGCTGCGGCTTACGCAGTAGAGTGACACAGCGGGCGTTCAGGGACCCGGCCCAAACGGGACAACCGTATAGGGCCATGGAACGCACGACTCCCGCATACAAACTACGGCAGGAGTTGCCGGGACCTTCCAGGTTCGGCAGCAGGCTTCCAAGTGCACCTGCTGCCCGCACCAGCTTCGGCGACAACTTCTCAAAATGGGCGCGGAAATTCCACCGGCTATCAAGCACCAATCCCAGGTACTTCATGGTGGAGCCGATGGAAATCCGCAATCCCTCCACTGTGATGTGGGCCTCCATAGGTGGCCCTCTCCGAGGCCCATGGAAACAAAGGGCCTCGGTTTTGTTCAGGGCCACAGTGAGGCCCAGTCGCCGAATTCTGCCCACCACCTGCTCTGTACCGACAGAGGCGAGCAGGGCGGCATCCTGGAAGGATCTCGCCGTCGCTGTCACTAAAGTGTCGTCCGCATAGCAGACGACAGTGACGTCCCGAGGATTGGCACCACGGAGCACCCAATCGTAGCCGATGTTCCACAGAAGCGGGCCCAGAACTGAGCCCTGTGGAACACCGCAGGCCATTGCTCTCCGGTGCCACCCGTCGGCGCCGGGATACACTACGTCCCTATTGGAAAGGTACGAGTGCACCAGACGCCGTAAATACGGTGGCACCACGTGGTGCCGCAGTGCTTCGTTTATGCAGGCCCAGGGCAGCGTATTAAACGCGTTGGCGATGTCGAGTGACACCGCCACGACCACCTTGCCCCGGGCTACTGCATCCTCCGCCTGTGCCTTGACCCGCAAAATCGCGTGGATTGTGGATCGGCCATGCCGGAACCCGTACTGGCAATCTGCCAGGTCCGGGCCGACCCCTTCAAGGTGCTCGACGAGGCGAGCGTGTATAACTCTCTCGAACAATTTGCAGACCTCGTCGAGCAACACGATGGGCCGGTAGGCCGATGGCGACTCTGCGGGTCGGCCCTCCTTCTTGAGCAGGACGAGCTTCCCAGTTTTCCAGCGCGACGGGAAGACGCCCTGCTCCATACAGGCGGAGAAAAGGCCGCGGAGCCTCGGACCCAGGGACTCAAGGGCTAGCACCCAGGCTTTGCCGGGGATACCATCGAGCCCTGGGGCGGTGTTTTTGCCCCGCAGCCGAAACACTGCCGCCCGCAACTCTGCGGGTGAAACCTCGGAAACAACCCCTGCCGAACTCAACGACAATGGCGCCGATGGACCTGGCGCCATCGGTGGAGGAGTGACATCCTCGGTGTCCGGGAACAAAGCCGCGACGACCTCTTCGACTAGGTCGCTCCGGAGACTCTGCGTCAGCGGGGGCGCCCACGGGCGACACTTCCTCATCGCCACGCAGTACGGACGCCCCCACGGATCGTTGTCGAGAGTACTCCGGAACTCCCTCCGAGCCGCAGACTTTGCCCCCGCAATTGCCACATGCAGCGCTCTCTTGGCCTCTTTGTAGAGGCCGTGAAGCAGCCGCTCCTGGTCCTCGTCGCCGGGCAGACGAATCCGGCGACGACGGTGCCTGGCGAGACAACGGCGCGCGGCCACGCATGAAACACGCAGCCGCGTGAGCTCCGCCGTCCACCAGAACACCTGGCGCTTCTCAGGCCGGCGTCGGACACGGGGCATGGCTGCGTCGCAGACATGCGACATCGCCGCCCCGAACCACGCCGCCTCCTCTTCGACCCGTACCGGCCTCTCCGGTACAGGGAGCCACGCCTGGGCCAGAGCGGCCTCCTTCAGGGCCTCGACGTCGAGGCGCTTTACACCCCAACGCGGGCCGTCCGATCGCGGAGCGGTCGGTCCACCACCAGACCGGGTAATTGTGGACGAGGCGACGTCGAACCGAATGTATCGGTGATCCGACAACGTCTCCTCGTCCACCAGGACCCTCCAGTCCCGGACACGGTGGGCAAGTGCTGGGGTGGCGAACGTAATGTCCACCACCGAACCGCCATTGTGCCGCACGCACGTGTCTACCGATCCGCGATTCACGACGGCCAGGCTGGACGAGATCGCCCACTCCTCAGTGAGAAAGAGCTCGAACTCGGCCAGGGATCTGTTGGGGGAGAAATACACTCCCACAATCCAGACCCCCCCCCCAACAGAACCGCCACGATGCGAGGGCCGTTGCGATCATTTCCGGGTCAGCAGACGCGTCCAACCCGGAAACCCGCAGTTCCGCGGTCTTGAACGGGCGAGAGACACGGACGTCTCCCTCCAGTTCCGTACCGCGGAACACCTCCCTCACTTTTTCGGCAAGGGAGTCGGCCCTTGCCTCCGATTCCGGCCCGGGTACCTCGTACAAGTACCCGCCTGTGGCCATGAGTCGGGCCCGCGTGTCGGCTATGCCGAGGTCGGCGAGGCGCACATTCTTTTGCACCTCCCGGAGGATCTGGGCGTAAGTTACACCCCGTGCAAGACCCTCCGGCGTCACCGTCAAGGTGACGGCCGCCCTTCGGTGAAGCCGTATTTTAGGCTCGGGCCTGGGCTGTTTCGGCTGGGGCCGTTGCTGCGGCAGTGCGGCAGCCGCAGCTCTCGGCGCTGGCTGGGGCCGCTTCCCTTTCCTCGCCACCACAGTCCAGCCCTCCTCCATGGATGTGGGGGCCGGAGGCAGTGGGCGCGGTTCGCGGGGAGGCGGTGCCGGAGGAGCGCTTCGCCCCTTCTTCTTCCTTTTCCTCCCCGCGCGTGAAGATTGCTGGGGGGGAATCGGGGTAGCGGCGGAGGAAGCCGCAACGGCCGACGGGGCCACGACTGCGGGTGCAGGTCGGGGAGCCTCTGTTGGGGCGGGTATGGCGGAATTTCCGCTCCCGCCCTTTCCTTTCCCCTTCCCCTTCCCCTTGCCAGTGACTGGCGGACCGGCAACAAGGGGCGGGTCCCTGGAGGAACCGGCCACGGCCGCAGGTGTTGGCGGCGGCCCAACGGTGGCACGAGGCCGCGGCACTGGCAGCGGCGGCCACTCAGCCGTCTCCGGCCTGGCCCGGTCAGCGGCCAATGGAGGCCGAACTGGGCGCTCAGGAGGCAGCCGCAAATATACTGCCTCAAAGCGGGCGTCCAAAATATTGAAGAGACGACGCTGAAATTCAGCGAACGTCTCTCCAGACGCACCCTCCAATTGGGCCGCCGGTTGCGACTGTCCGAGCGACCGGACCGTCGCCAGAACCTCGTCTAGGACCCTGGCCTGCTCCGCCTGGGCAGCCTTTAGCTTGGCGATCTCGTTTGCCAAGGCCGCCTTCTCCGCCTCCAAGCGGGCTTCCTCAGCGGAGCCTGACTCTCCCGCCCTCTCCAACAACTCGTTGGCGGCGAGATTCAGCCTCCGCTGCTCTGTACCCTTCAGATTCCGGGACCTGTGTGAGACGTCCCGGATCGTCTCAGCCAGTCGCAGGCGCCAGTCCAGCTCGTCGGCTGGCGCCTCGGCTACCTCCATTTGGGCGATTTCCTCACCGGCAGGAGTAGGACTCGCAGACTGCGCGATCAACTTCTCCGCCGGCTCGCTGTCGCTATCGCTCGAGATCGAGACTACAATGCGATCCCGATCTGGGCGACCCCTCTTCGTGCCAGAGGCTGCGCCACTCGGCCCGGCCTCGGACTCGAGAACCGGGACGGGCGCCACCTCGGCAACCTCACCTTTGGGCATACGCCCCTCCTCCGTCTGTCTTGGGTTGCTAGCAACCCCCGGGACAGACAACCTCTCCACCACGACGATTGGATTTTTTAGGGTTTTGGTATTCAAAATCATAATAAATCCCACGAGAATGGGGGAAATAAACTGTCCACCCAGGCAGAGACCCCTGTACCTGGGTAAGCCTAGGCGTAATCCGCTATCGGAGTTTCGGCTGGACTCCGGCGGGGGTTCGCACTAACGATCGAACTACCCATCGGCCATGCATCCCCTCGCGGTGCGCCGCCGCTTGGGATTCGGGGTAACTTTTTATAGAGTTTTTCTACCTCGCGGCCCAGGCGGTTACGCCAAGACCCTCGGTCCGGTCAGGAGCGCGAGACATAACCACGGACCTCCGTGACCGGATTACGATCTCCGACGGTGACAGCAGTCCTGCTCGGCGGCGGGGTGAGCGCACACCGAGCCAGTCGTCACCCCCGAGACAGAACCTGGGGGCGGCCCGAAACACGAGCCCCTACAAATGACGACGGCCGCCACAACGTGCGACGACCGTCAACCACCTGTTGTCAGGATATCAGCCGTCGGTCAACTTGACCGCCGTTGCCCAGGGTGCACCACGTGGAGGTTTCCTGACTTCGCACCCCGCGAGACCCACCTGAATGATTGCGGAGAGCTTTGTAAACAACTTGGTGGCTATACGTACTATTGGAGCGGACGTCCTGCAGGTGAAAGAGCGGGTAATGGTGTAGGCTTTGCTATTCGCAATGGCTTGGCTAGAGATTTAAGCGACCTACCTAAGGGAGTCAATGACCACCTCATGACTCTGCGCCTACCCGTGGCACATAGTAAATACATCCATTTGATAAGTGCATATGCACCAACTAATCAGAGCTAATGTGTCTAATCAGAGCGAAGTTTCGTCTAGAGTCCTCGACGGGCACCTCACAAAGCTTCATCTAAGCTTAATTTCGAGATTTATTACCTCACCAGAGATAGGTAATATATTAGATTCGGAATTTGCCAATTGCGCTCCGCAGACTGAGATCACCACCACAATAGATGACGACTGGCGATTTTTTGCAGATCACCTTCATACCTGTGCTTTAAAAATTATTGTCAAAATCAAGTCTTCAGAGCATTCACCGTGATACAGACGATAAAAAATGTTAAGTGAGGCTATGTCAATACGTAATTGCAGAGGATGTGTGGAGAGCTTTTTCCCACGGCTCCGCCCCCGTGAATGCCTATCTCCAGGATTAAATTAGCCTAGTTGGCGCATCAAGCGAGTCCCGGTGAGAAACGCGCTTGATAAAAATACTAATGTCGCTATTAAAAAATAGGTGTTGTATGTATTTTTAATGCTGTATCATAAAAAAATAAAAACAAAAAAATTTGTCTAAAAAATAAAAAAAATATTTAGGAATGGACCACCCTTAACATTTAGGGTGGTGAAAAATAGATGTTGGCCGATTCTCAGGCCTACCCGATATACACACAAAATTTCATACAAATCGGTCCAGCCGTTTATTTATTTATTTATTTATTTATTTATACTTTATTTGGACAACAAAACAGATTACAATCAAGAGTAACATAAAATAAATATTCTCTACAAACATAGTACACAGTTTTATACTAGATTGCAACCCTAATTATGTTGACACATCACAATAATTTATAGTTATAAACAGCTATAAAAAACAGTTATAAATTGTAGGCATTTAGTCTACAAAGAAAGACATAAACTATGCATGAATCAAGCGCAGAAATCGCACGCTTTTAATATATAAGTAAGTTGTATTATAATACAGGCGATGTGGGAGATAAGTGTGATGTAATTATTTAAATATTTTTATGACTGAGCATTTAAAAGTACTTTGCTTCGGGGTAAATATGTCGAGATTAGGATATTTTACAGATAACTCATTATAAAGGCGGCACATCCGTGTAAGAGGATTGTAATAGGATGTATTGTTCTTACATATTTGTAAGTTAAATGTTCTCATTGGTTTTCGAGGGTTGTACTTTGTGTTGAAATTAACCAAGTTTAGTAGGTACGATGAGTCAAGTTTGTCATGGAGCAATTTGTATAAATGTAAAAGGTCCTGTTGCTTACGACGAGTTTCAAGTGGAGTTATATTAAATTTTGTTAATCTTTCCTTGTAACTACTGAGATTTCGACCGTAACCACACTTGTAGCTAAGTATCTTTAGGCACTTTTTTTGGACACTTTCAATATTTTCGGAATGGACAATGTAACACGGAGACCAAATAATACAGGCATACTCCAAAACACTTCGGACCAGGCTATAATATAAAGTAAGAAAGCTTTTTGGTGTTTTAAAACCCTTCGTACTTCTACTTATAAATCCAAGCAATTGATAACCCTTACCCACTACATACGCGTAATGATCACGAAATGTGAGTTTCTGATCAAATAATACCCCAAGATCCTTCGCTACGCATTTTGATTGGAGAATTTGGCCATCTAACTTATAGGTATGCCTAGTAATGTATCTCTTATTAGAAAAGGTGATGACAAAACACTTGCCTACATTTAGGAACATGTAATTAGCATGACACCAATCAGAGATAGTGTTAATGTCGTTTTGAAGGTTGAAGCAATCTGAGAAGTTGTCAATAGATTTGTACACTTTCAAGTCATCAGCATACAGCAAGCAAGGACACGACAGTTTACAGATTAAATCATTAATAAAAGCAATAAAGAATAGTGGACCCAAGTGTGATCCTTGTGGAACCCCTGAGGCGATGATTATAGGAGACGACGTGAAACCTTTTAATGCAACCAACTGACTTCGACTACAGAGATATGACTCAACCCAACGCAGTAGACTTCCATGGATACCATAGCCAGTCAACTTTCTGCAGAGTAAGATATGATTAACTTTATCGAAAGCTTTTTTAAAGTCCGTATATACAGAATCCACCTGACCACCTTTAGCAAAGGCTTCACACAGAAAGTATTTGTATTCCAATAAATTCGTAACAGTTGACCGGTTATTTACAAAACCATGTTGTTTACTGGAAATATATGGCTTTATTTGATTGTAAAATTGATCATAGACTGCGGACTCAAACAATTTGGCCAGTGCTGATAGAATACTGATTGGTCTATAATTTTCGCAACTTGATTTATTACCTGATTTGTGAATAGGTACAATATGTGCTATTTTCCATGTTGAGGGAAACACACCTAGTCTGAGAGACTTATTAAATAAGAAAGTCAGTGGATAGCACAGTTCGTCTGCGCATTTCAAAAGAAATTTCGCTGGAATACCATCATGGCCAGGGCCTTTTCGTGAGTTAAGGTTCTTTAGCAAACGCAAAACGGTATCCTTATTCAGCTCAATATAATTAAGATTGCTGTTAAGATCAGCATTATGTCTGAGTGCCATGTTCATATCATCTTCTGTGATAACAGAGTTCTCAAATGCAGAACTAAAGTATTTTGAGAAAAGCTCGCATACCCCTAGTGTGTCAGAAGCCGACTCATCCCTAAAGGTCATAGTTTGAGGTACACCTTTGTACCCTTTTTTGTTATTTATAAAGTTCCAAAAGGCTTTGATATTATCGGGTATTGTGTCTTCTACAAGAGATAAGTAGGACGAGTAAGCGGTATCCATGAGCTTCTTACATCTTGCACGAAGAAGCGAGAAAGTGTCATAATCTCTTGGATTATCGTACTTCTTATGAAGGCTGTGATATTTGTTTTTTTCCTTTAAGGCTTTTATCAGTGCTGGTGTGTACCATACTGGGTATTTATTTCTGTTATTTTTTATAAGTGGGGTGTGTTTGGCTATGAGGTCATTCAAAATCTTATAAAAGTTAGTAACACCTTTATCTACATCAGGTGTTGACAATAAAGAGCGCCATTCAACACATTTGAGTTCGTGTTTTAATTTGATATAATTACATTTGTCAAAATTATAGCGTGATGTTTTGGCTGGTTTTATGTTTTTGCTAATGTTAATGTTTTTAAAAACTATTTTTAAGGGGGGGTGATGCGAATCAACTCGTGTAATGGGTTCAGTAGGTATAACTTCAACATTATCAGAGTTAGATAGTACTAGATCTAAAAGCCGATTATTGGTATTGTGTATATTATTAAATTGACTCAAGTTACAAAGAGTCATTGATTCAGTGAGAAGGCACGCTTTTGTGTCAGATGATACACCCGGTGTCATATTAAAATGGTTAGTGTTATTTGACCAAACCATGTGCGATGTGTTAAAATCACCAAGAATTAAGAAGATATCATCACTTTGACAACGAAGTATATTTTGTTGTGTATTAGTGTAAAATACTATTAGATTTTCTCGTGATATGTCAGGAGGTAAGTAACATAGGCAGATATGAAGCTTAGGATGAGATGCTTTACCTGGTAAGATAGTGATCCAAAGGTCTTCTACCTTACTCTCCCAACTCGCCTGCCTTATAACATGAAAAGATTTTTTTATTGCTAGCAGAACTCCACCACCTTCTTGTTTTGGGATACAAGTAGTGTAGCGGTCCCTTCTATATACAATAAACTTAGAGTCAAATAATTCAGCGTCAAAAACACTGAGATTCAAGTTGGTTTCTGTCAAGCACACTATATCAAAATTACAATTAATAGTATTCAAATATATATCTGTAAGTTTCGTTCTAATTCTGTTAACATTTTGATAATATATATCCATAACTTAAAACAAAAGAGAAAGAAAATGTATACCTAAAACATTGTTTTATACTCTTAAGATATTAGGAATAATATATTAAATGTTCGTATATAATGAACATTTAATATAATATTAATGAAAAATATTAATGAAAATACATGAAATACCAATCAATTACTACATTGCAGTTTTTCCAAGACACTCAAGTTTTTTATATGAACAGCCTGTGAGTGATCGTCTTTCCTGACATATACTCGTCCATACTTCACCCAGACGTACTTGTATGATAGCTGTTTTGCAGCACTCCTAGCTGAGGCATGCAGCTGCTTGATATCCGGTGGTAAATGTTCACCAATGTAAATGCGTTGTTTGTCTCCAGTCAAGCCCAGGTGATCCGAGTTCAAGCAGTTAGTTCTATTTTCCTTATTGTATCTGGTGTAGGCAGAGATAATGTTATCTCGAATACGTTCAGATGGCAAAGTGATCAGTATTCCTCGAGGACGGTCATTCCCTTTGTTCATTTTTGCGACTCTTTTAATGGAATGTATGTCTGTTTCTATAAAGGGCATTTTAAGTACAGTGAACATGTTTCGAATCATGATGAGCAAGTTTTCATTATGTTTTTCTGGCACTGATTGTACCTCAATGTTACAGCTCCTTGATATTTTTTCTAGTGTAAACATCCGACGTTCTAATTGCAACATACCTGACTCCAGCTTAGCTTTTTCAGATTCTAGCTTACATATTTTCTGATTGGCCGCTTCTAAGTCATTCTTGATATCTGCTTGTTCACTAGCAAGGTAATCAGTTGTTTCGGTAAATTCCACTTTAAGTTTGGTGATGGCCGAGTTGATGTCTTCTCTAATGGCAGACCTTATGCTGGATAATTTTGTATCGAGGAGCATGCTGATTTGGTCGAGAGTCACATTATTAGAAGGCAACTGCAATGCAGAAACATGAGGATTAGAACAGCTACTAATTGTACGCACCGGGCTTGACTCACATGGCGTAATTTCCTCGTCTGTCCCGCTTGTACTGTTATTTGGAGACGCCAAAAATTGTTTGCAGACTGGAGTGTTGTCATCTTTGCGTCGAGTTATATAAGCACACGATGGGCATTTCCAGTTGCGCTTTAAATCATATACGTGTTCTTTGTAGAAAACACTTGTAATATTCACGCACTTTATATGATAATAACCCATGCAAGCCGAGCATTTCAACTGATCATTTGCTTTAGTTTTTTTGTTGCAAGCCAAACAGTTCATTTTGCAAAATTGTTAACGGATTCACGCACCTCACAAAGCTTCATCTAAGCTTAATTTCGAGATTTATTACCTCACCAGAGATAGGTAATATATTAGATTCGGAATTTGCCAATTGCGCTCCGCAGACTGAGATCACCACCACAATAGATGACGACTGGCGATTTTTTGCAGATCACCTTCATACCTGTGCTTTAAAAATTATTGTCAAAATCAAGTCTTCAGAGCATTCACCGTGATACAGACGATAAAAAATGTTAAGTGAGGCTATGTCAATACGTAATTGCAGAGGATGTGTGGAGAGCTTTTTCCCACGGCTCCGCCCCCGTGAATGCCTATCTCCAGGATTAAATTAGCCTAGTTGGCGCATCAAGCGAGTCCCGGTGAGAAACGCGCTTGATAAAAATACTAATGTCGCTATTAAAAAATAGGTGTTGTATGTATTTTTAATGCTGTATCATAAAAAAATAAAAACAAAAAAATTTGTCTAAAAAATAAAAAAAATATTTAGGAATGGACCACCCTTAACATTTAGGGTGGTGAAAAATAGATGTTGGCCGATTCTCAGGCCTACCCGATATACACACAAAATTTCATACAAATCGGTCCAGCCGTTTCGGAGGAGTATGGGAACAAACATTGGTACTCGAGAATTTTATATATTAGATAGGCTGATTACGAAGCTATGAGGACAAGCGATATCACAACTAAGTTTATCTCGTTGGAGTATTGTACTTTTTTAACCTCCGACAAAAAGAATGTTTTTATTATAACCTAGCTCTTGCTCGCGAGTCACACGTCGAACAGCTGGGCACGAGACCACTCTACTAAATGAGAGGGGTTAGGCCTTAGTCCACCACGCTGTCCTTACGCGGGTTGGCAGACTACACATACGTACCTTCGAAATTCTTGTGGAAACTTCTCAGGTATGTAGGTTTCCGCACGATGTTTCCTTCACTGTTAAAGCCAGTTATAATTAACAATTAATACACACATAACTTAGAAAAGTCAGAGCTTCATGCTCTTGGGGCTGGTTTCGAACCTGCAACTTTCGTCTCGACAGTGCGTACTATTCCCCGCTGAGCTACCGCTGCTATTTTTATAGAGACAATCGTGTCTATTCCGTTACACCAACTCTAAAAATACTTTACACCTATCAAATACTTGTAACGGAAGTACGTGACAACTAATTCTAGTTTGTTGGGATTCAACTTATACATCTGCTTCTTCCTCCTGCCCTTACCCCACTCGCAGTGGGGTCGGCGCAACATGATTTATAACACATGTTACATAAAGAATTTGACTTGTTGAATTTACTACCATTACCTTGCCTGACGTCAACCTCTCTGGGAAGAAAACACCCAGACCCGTAATAAATATTTTGGCTCGGTGTGAGAATGCAACCCGCGACTTCTCGATTCACAGCCGGCTACGCGCCCATTGCGCGTAAATTTATAATTCAGTTTGTCGTGTAAGAAGATAAACTTTGGACTAAAACTGGACTTAATTAAAAATAACATACTTATTTGTATTTACTTTAGTCGGGTTCGTCATTCAGGAGAATAAAAACACATACGGTTTATTGACATTTCCCATCTCAAGACAATGAACAAAGCTTAATTAATAAATGGAAAACGAGTAAACTAAATCGCAGAAAATAACTTGTAATAATGAAAAATGTTTAGCAGTAAAACGAATAAATAAATAATACACCCAACAGTCACATACATAGTCCTGACCCCACACTAGGTTAAACCTGTATCGTGGGTATCAGGAACTACGAGGGACTTGCGGTCCCACAACACCCAGACCCGAAAGGAATATTTGTGAATTAGACAAACATTTGTCTGCGTGTGGGAATCGAACCCACGGCCTCACGCTTCGCAGCCGGCTACTCGCCCGCTGCGCCACGGAGGCTGTCAAATAGTAATAGTTTATTATAACCGCAGACTTTTCCAAACAACAATGAAAAGTTGAAACACACGTTTGAATGCACATTATTTAAATCTCCGTCCGTTATGAACAGTTAAAATTCACAACGTGGTATAACGTGGCCCTAAAACCGTGTAATATCATTTTACATTTACATTATTGCCGCCCAAGCTGTTTACTTTAATGGGCTTGCATCGCGTATCTTTGCCGTATTTACATCGAGGGAGTGTGAATAAAAAGTGAATAAAATACTTTTGTACTCCTTTTATCAATTTGTGTGAATATTTTTATCTGCATTTATATCTTCTTCTTCCACCTGCCCTTATCCCACTCGCAGTAGGATCGGCGCAACATGATTTTTAAAACATGTTACAGAAAGATTTGGCTTTTAGTTTTACTACCAGTTGCGTGACATCAACCCCTCTGGGGGAAGTTTAATCTGTATTCATATGCTCAATTTTATTACAAACAAAAAATAGATCTACCCTTTAACTTAGTAGTAACTGACAGAGCAAAACTCATGAAGTCCTGGGTTCGAAATTCAGTCCGGTCAAACAAATGTTGTGGGAAAACACACTAGCCAAGGTTGGATGTTAGTCTTATAAGTAGGATAATTCTTTCCAATATCGTGGGCCCAAAGCCAACCTCACCAGCACGTACACTCTCTGATTAACAGACGAGGCAATGGCGAAACTTAGTTCCCTTTGCGGTTTGTGGGGGTCAGACGGCGGATCGCCCCACATAATAGGTACCAAATACACCGTCAAATCATAATGGGAAGGCGGACCCTGGCATTAAGGGTAACGCTAGGCAAAAGGAAAAAAAGATTTGTAGGAAAGTTTTTTTTTTATTGCATATGCCGACAAGTGGATCACCTGATGGTAAGTGATCACCACCGCCCATGTACGCTCACAATACCAAAAGAATTATGGGCGCCTTGCTGACCTTAAAGGAAAGGGATAATTAAGGGATTGGGAAGGGGAGGGGATTTCGGCCTCCGGATATCTCACTCAGCGTACGAAACGCAGCAGCAAGCTGCTACTTTACACCGGTTTTCTGTGAGACAGTGGTAACGACCCGGACGAGCCGCCGATTCATGTAGACAAAAGTGTCTACAGCGTGGCTCTACCACCATAAAATACCACCATAAAAGTACTATTATCTAAAATAGTCTAAAATATGTTTCACCTGTTCATTTAACCAGACTAGCATCACCTCCAAATATCATCAATGGTAACAGGGTAAAAACAATTAAAATACTTTATAAACATATATCTATTTATCTAAATTAAGTATGTGAAATTTTGCATTTTTCTATTTGCCATTTACATAATTGAGATGTGGTTTTATCAGTTACCTCAAGGTCCCTTGTATGCAAGAGGCCGTCTGGGTTGCTACCACCGCTTTAATGTCTCGGGGTGACGGCCGCAGTCCAATAGTCCAAAAGTGCTTTGTAATTCAAAGTTCAGTAAGGTGTTGCTTGTGTTTATGAGGCAGGCAGGCATTGCAAGCGTGGCGTGCAAATGAGGTAGGTACTTCCACAACCTCACAAGTAATAGACGACTTCGGAGTTACCCATCTCTAGCGTCAACTGACATTTTTTTTTAAAGGCAAGGCAAAGGCGTAATCTCTGTTACGCCGTATATATGACGTCATTTGGCATTTACGTCTGTTTAGAATAAAATATAATTTAAAGGAGAAATCATGAATGAAAACAGTCGATATCCGAAAAATGGAAAGAAATGGGTCTCTTTAATTTGGATCTAATTTAATTTAATCTAATAATAAAGGTATGTTGAAAAAATGAAATGTTGTCAATTAACATCCGGCGAGCGACCTGCTCGTTTCACCACTCAAGCTAATAAAAATTTCTTCCTTATTACAACTAGCAAAAAAAGGCAGTAAGGAGGTTCTTAATTCGACGCATATCTTTTTTTATGTATCAAATAAAATAAAGTTTAGTTTATTTCAATTGATAAAAATCGAGACGGCATCTGTGGCGCAGTGAGCGAGTAGCCGTCTGTGAAATGAGAGGCTGCGGGTTCGATTTCCGCTCCGAGACAAATGTCTGTGTGGATCAACACATATATATTTTGGGTCTGGGTTTTTTCCCCAAAGGGGTTGACAACGGACGGTCGTAGAAACTACAAGCCAAATCTTTCAATGACATGTGTTAAAAAGCATGTTGCGGCGACCCCACTGCGTGTGGGATGAAGAAGATTCGCACGCAATTCAGGGGGCAGGTGGATGATAAATAGAAATAAAAGTGAGCTATCTATTATCAAGATGATGATAAAGATTTAAATGGCACAAAAAGCATACTAAAATGGAAAACCGTATGGGAGCTACGATGCAGACTTCAACGTTTTAAAGTTATAACACCCCTCTGTTTGCGTTGGCGGATAAAAATCCGAAATAAAGAGGTGTTAAAACCGAAGACCCACTTTCCTAGGTACCAGGGAGACATAAATCCCAAGGATTTCACGTCGATATCGTATCCCTTGGCGGGGCGTCGCCGTTGCTTCAAATAAATTGTCCCCTATTGGCCCCATTATGCGCCAGCGACAACCTTTTACTGCTTGACTCGTAGACGAATACATGATGATGTGTGTAGAAAACTGTCTCGGTGGCCCAGTTGAAATGCGTACGCGTTACGCGCCTCAGGCTGACGCCGAGGTATCGAGTTCGATCCCTGGGTAAATGTGATATTGGGTGTTTCTATTACGAAATGCTCAGAATCGGCCCGGAGTTTGGAATTGTGCCTGGTATGGCAATAGGCTCGCCCCCTATCACATCATGGGACGGAGATACGCTCGGCGAAATGTGAGTGTACTGTTTACACCTCAGCCTATCCCTTTGGGGTTTATAGGCGTGAGTGCGCATGTGTGTAAATAATTTCATTGTGACGATTTATATCGAGTTTATGATTGCGAATTATTTTTTTATTATAAAAGAACAATTTGATAGTGCCTCATAGATAGTTAATTTTAGAAGACTGTCTTCATTTACATGTAAACGGTGTTATCTCAAATACGCCAGTCTAAAAATTCTAACGAGTCTGTTTCTGCGTCATGTATAAAAGAGTTGCGTTGATCCCACATGGTTTTGATCATAAATAATTATTTCGGAATATTTCATGTACTTATAAGAAAATTGTGAGACTTGGCTAAAGTTCTACAATCATTTGAAGTTTGAACAAGCACCCTCTCTGTGAGGGTTATGCAAGATCCACTAACTTGTAGAAGTTATTATCCAGCCCCAATCAACGTCTGTCGATCACAAATTTCTTGGAATCTTCCTATCTATTGTTAACCACTCCAATTACACCGACAAAGGAACGCATTTCTTATGGGAATCACGGATGCCTGTCTGACGGGCCTTTGAAATAAAATTATTTGAACAAACTTACTTTTTAGAATGAACTATTTGGGTCGAAGTAACATTCGCCGAATTTTCAATTCCATTATATTATTTAAAAGGCTTTTTTTCATTCTTATTAAAAAGCTCTGTAAAGAAGATAAAGCCGAAAAAATTCAGAGGTTCCCTACCTCCTTCGCTCCTCCTATCGTGTAAGATTGGCAACGCATCCATTATTATTCAGGTATTATGGTTGTTCATGGGCGGTGGAGATCAATTACCATCAGGTGACCCAAATGTATACAAAAACTGATTCATTTCAATGCAAATCCATTCTTCTTAACTACAACAGAACAATACAGCTACATAGTCAAAATAGCTTCTTCGGCGCATTGGGCGAGTAGCCGGCTGTGAAAAGCGGATTCGATTCCCGCATTGAGACAAAATGTATATGCGATCCATAAGTATCTGGGGATCGGATCTTACTTCTTCTTACTCTCAATAGTGTTTTAATCGTTTTTTCATACAAAATCTGTCAAAAATTTACTGCTAGCAAATCTTTGGGTATACAGAATATTGGGAATGGCCATTAGTGTACGGTGGTTGCTGGACAGTCGGGTATAAATATGGGTCAGATACCATCCTACCAGCGTCTACTATACCCATACTAATAATACATTTATTGTTTTTTTTTTCGAATGGATTTGTGCTGTTAGCTTATATTGCTTTTACAGCTTCACCTGACAATAAAGCCGGCGCTTATGGCGCTCTAGCCAGAAATATGTATAATGTACTTAGTAGCGATTAAGCACAGAGGCGCCTTTTAGAAAGCTCAGTCCTCAGCTTGAGCAATCACTGGGGAGTATAGTTTAGGGCCGTCTCTGCACATCATTGTGCCGACGGTCAGTTGTGGGAGTTCTACGGACTCGTAGGCGTGTCCAATGTCGGGGTCGCGTATTATTATTGCGATTCGGATTGGGCAGAGAAAGTGCTGCTTCGATAGCGACTGTTATGGAGTCTTTGGGATCTGCCAAAACATGTTTGGGACGACGACGGAGGAACATTTACTGGTATTTTGCTTCACATAATAGATGAAACCTGTATCATAAACCGTTCAGTAATTAATACGTGATGAGCGTTCAAATTAACTGACAGACAGCAGAGACTACTATTTTATTATATTTACAGATATTCAGTCCCAATATTAAGGCAATAAGCCACAAATTACAACAGACCACAAACACACATCTCACAAATCAAATTAGTGAATTCATCCCATCCATCACAGGTAAGAAGACGTTAATTAAATGAATTAGCATTCCGTTCCGCTATAATTAGAACCGAATGCCTACACCCCTCCCCCACTCCTCCTCACGGCCGGATATTGACTAAACGTTTTTAACTTTTGATTGAATGAGTTATTTCCTTTTTAAATTTAAATATTTGGCTTGTCTCTTCAGATTTGGAAGATAGCGGTATTGCAACCGAGAACTATTAAATAAGATACAATTATATTTAGGTGCTTAGTATTATATCGGAATAACATTAATACATACAGCCTCCGTGGCACAGCGGGTGAGTCGTGCGAGGCGTGAGGTCGTGGGTTCGATTCCCGCACCTAGACAAATGTTTGTCTGATTCACAAATATTTGTCTCGGGTGTTGTGGGACCGCAAAACCCTCGTAGTTCTTGATACCTACGATACAGGTTTACCTAGTGTGGGGTCAGAATTATGTGTGTGACTGTTGGGTGTATTTATTATTACATACTGCGATCGTCACGGAGCTATCCGATATAATTTCGCCGTGAATGAAGCTTTTGTCACTTTTTGTTTTAAATCACGGCATAAATGTCACATTGAATGTTATGACATCCATCCATACTAGCGTAAAATGTACGTGTGCGGTGTGACAGCTACGCCACTCGGTGCGGCGAAATGTCACGTACCTTTACTCGCTTGCGTCACACGACATAAAATGGTATTTTTAATTAAATACCATTCGGAAAAATGACGTTTTATGTCCCATTCAAAAGTCACCGAAATCATAAACGCAGTACTAAAGATGAATGGAAAGATATATTTTTACATCTACGAAGGCTTAGAATCATCCCTAAAAGGTCCATAAAAATGGGTAGGATGGAGATTGCAAATTTAGGTAACTTTTAACGAGTTCTGACTTTGTCCGAGAAGCAATTAGTTATTCTTTTCATGGGCGCAATTAATGTTTAATATCTCACCGACCCACAGCTAAGTTGTGGGTATTATTTAACTTAGACGTGACTTGCTTGTAACGTAGTACAGGAATTATTGTTTCTTTTCTGTTTGGTTGATTCGTTCAGTAAACTATTGTCAAAATTTACTGCCAGAAAGCAATAAGTTTTTGACAGATTTTGTACGGAAGATCTATCAAAAAACTACTGTAGAGTAAGCAAATCTATATGTAAGCAGAATATCGGGAACGGCCATAATAGTATAGCCTATATAAATAAGTTAATTGCTTGTTTAAAAAATCTAAATTTTAACTGACGGATGGTGCAATTTATACGTTACATTGGTGGTTAAGACTTACTTGAACATTGTGAAAAGGCCCTTAAAATACTGCTAACTTCTAAATACGTAGAGGTACAAGAATAAGCTGTATCGATAATTTGACTTACACAAAAAAAACTTCATACTTCAATTTAAATAATTGTTATTTTACGAAGTATCTTCCAAATACCTCTCCCGATTTCTGTGACTTTATTTCAAAAACGACAATGAACGCAGAAGCAGTCCACTGAGATGGTAAATAAAATTCAATATTTCATGATTAATATTCAATTTTCCAGTGGATTTTAATGAAGATATTTCTCATAAATTACTTAAATATTCCATGATGTCTTCCAGACATTTCTATTATGGAGTGAATTCGCCAGACATTTAATATTAACGTATCTAATAACAGCGTCGTTTCATTAATATCTTAGAAAGCCATTTATAAGAAACCTAGACAGTATCTTTCCACTCTCAAAGTAAAATTATACGAAAGATATTTTCAGCGTCAATTTGTATAGATAAGCAAATATTAATCATAAGTTATAACCCTTCTGTAGTCAGGACTAGCATTGAATATACCGAAGCCAACTAAATATTATTTTGGATTTTTTCACGAACAAACGAAGATATCGTTTGAGTTTATTTACGCACTCACGCCTGTAATCCCCGAAGGGGTAGGCAGAGGTGTAACCAGTACACCCTCATTTCGCCGAGTGTATCTCTGTCCCTTATGTGATAGGGGGCGAGCCTATCGCCATACCGGGCACAAATTTCCAGACTCCGGACTGATACTGAGTATTTCGTAATAGAAAAACCCAATACCACTTTACCCAACCTGGGGATCGAACCCTAGACCTCAGCGTTGGCCTCAATCGTAACGCGTACGCATTACAACTGCGCCACAGAGGCAGTCTATGTCGGAGTTTATGTCGGAAATATATTTGAAAAATTGAAACCACGTAACAACTTGAAAAGAAAACAGTATATATAAAAAAACGGGTTTTAATTATAAATCTTTTTGAAATTATGATGCTTCTAAACAATAATTTACACATGAATGAATTAAAATTCATATTGCTATCTAATTTTTATGAATACAATGATGAGTGGTGCGCGGGCTAACCACCGGTCTTTCAGCTTGCATAAAAAGTATAAGACTGCCTCGGTGGCGCGTACGCGTTACGACTGAAGCTAACGCTGAGGTCTCTGGTTCGATCCCCGGGTCGGGTAAAAGTGATATTGGGTTTTTCTATATCGAAATGCTCAGTATCAGCCCGGAGTCTGGAATTTGTGCCCGATATGGCGATAGGCCCTCCCCCTATCACATCATGGGACGAAGATATGCTCGACGAAATGTGGATGTACTAGTTACACCTCTGCCTACCCCTTCGGGGATTACAGGTGCGAGTGCGTATAAAAAGTAAATTGGACTATCTACTTCCACCTGCCCTTATCCCACTCGCAGTGGGGTCGGCGCAACATGCTTTTTAACACATGATACAGACAGATTTGGCTTGTAGTTTTTACGACCGACCCCCTGCCTGATGTCAAACGTTTAGGGAGAAAACACATACAGACTCGAAACAAATATGGATCACACAAACATTTATCTCGGTGCGGGAATCGAACCCTTTACAGCTGACTACTCCAGACTGATAGAATTACCAAAGCCAAATACAACAGAAACCAGATATTTTCAAATAATAATCTTCCACTCATAACAATGTATAAAAACTCTTGACATTGCCCAGAACAATGGCAAGAAAATTACAAAAAATGTGGAAGTGAAATATTTTTTATTGTTTAAGGAGAAATTATTTGTCCGCTGCCGCCTATTGTCCCCTTTAAATATGTTTAAGGGCTAAATTAAAAGCTGGTCCGTCCCGTTTTCCCTTTTAATTACTTTCTTGATGATTCATTCAGGTAACAGACGTTCGGGTGATGATTTGCTTTCGTAATAAGTTTTAAAATCACTTTGTAATACAGCGTCGTATTTTAGCTGCCGAAAATTGTAACATATAACATTTTAATCAACTGCAAAAAAAGGAATTTCTCAATTCGTCTGTATATATTTTTTTATTAATATATCACGCACTAGCTTTTGCCCGTGACTCCACCCGCGTAAACGGCATTTTCCGGGATTAAAAGTAGCCTATCCAGGTGTGTGCCAAATTACATCCAAAACCTGCTTCTGCCGTTATGGCGTGACTAACTAACAAACATCCAAATTCACAAACTCTGGTAGTGATAATAACTAAATTTATTTATCTTCTTCTTCCACATGCTCTTATCCCACTCGCAGTGGGGTCGGCGCAACATGCTTTTTTTCACATGTTACAGAAAGATTTGGCTTGTACTTATTACGACCGTCCGCTTGCCTGACGTCAACCCCTCTGGGGAGAAAACACCCAGTCCCGAAACAAATATTTGTGGATCACACAAACATTTTTCTCGGTGCGGGAATAGAACCTGTGGCATCTCGTTTCACAGCCGGCTACACACCCAAAGGGCCACGGCGGCTGTCCTAAAAAAACAATATTTACCTTAAATACGTTTAATAATACTGAAATCACCAGACCAATTAAATCCATTAAGAAACATTTAAAACAAAACAAAACAATTTATCGAAAAGTGTATCAACAAGATAACTAACTGGAACTTCGATCGCAAACAACTTGTCTTCAGAATGTACACTTAACCGTTCACCTAACTTAAAAGTTTAATGTTTTGTTGATAAACATAAAATTAACTGAGAAAAATATAGGAATTCTGTCGTACTTTTATTGGCCAAAAACCCCCAACTTGCCCATCTGCCATTTTAAACGGCTGAACATACATACGCACTCACACCTGTAATCCCCGAAAGGGTAGGCAGCGGTGTAACCAGTATACCCACATTTTTCCGAGCATATCTCCGTCCCATGTGATAGAGGGTCAGCCTATCATCATACCGGACACAATTCCAGACTCCGGGCTGATGAGCATTTCGTAATAGAAAAACCCAAAATCACTTTTACCCGACTCGAGGATCAAACCCGAGACCTCAGCGTTAGCCTCAGTCGCGTACGCATTACAACTGCACCACCAAGGCAGGAAAGGAAACCTATCGCCCAAAACTAACCCTTAATCTTTTACGAAAGCAATCCTTCTTCTGAATTTTAATAAAGTCTACATCAACCGCGTTTCCGAAACGTTAAACTCTATACAAATAGTGGCACGATGCAATAACACTTTGAGACCCTCCAGACGTTTTAAATCCCATGATATACTGTCCCGTCGCCAATTTTAATTATAATAAAAGCAAAAGGACCCGCGACGAGAAACAATATTCTTCTCTTCGCCGAGCCGGACTTGGCTAAATGTCCGAATTACTCGACAATTACGAGAACAGACGGTGCCAGGGCCGGAGTTAGAGCATTAGATAGATAGATAACAAACAGACAACAGTAAACAACATAATAAATGTACCACAAGTGGCGTGCTTATTACTAAAAGCAGGCAACCATTACTATACCATATTGATATACCAATAATCAAATATCCTTGATCTGCCATTTCACAGACATCAAAAAGAAGTATGTTCTCAATTTGTCTATATTTTTAAGTATCTTACTCGATATCTCCGCTCAAATGTGGATAGATTGTGATGAAAAATTTTCTGCTTCATAAGGATTACTTCGAGAGTTGTCCCAAATAAATTTAGTTAGGATCTGATGACGGAGTATGAGGGAAATAAGAAAATCCTGAACGGAAAACAGCAAATATTGTAGTTGTTCTAGGCAAAAACCAGTGTCAAGGATGGGACTAGCAAATAGCAATACGCTGATTAGAACCTTTTCGGCAATCATTAGGAACCACACGCTGCCTATACTTATTTGTTAGGTAAATTGTCTAAAAAATTACCTTGTTGTTACTTTACCTTTTTCTTCTTCGTTTATAATCCTTGTTTGCGCTATAGTGTTTTGTTTCTTGAATTAGTGTTGACTAAGATGTGTGTATTTGGATGCGCCGAACAAATGCTTTTCTTTCTTCTTTTTCTTTCAAATGCATTTCGAATCTGGTTTTGAAGTTTTTAATTTATAATTATCTTTCTTTCTACCATTATTCATAGTTTCTATCTGACGTTATTCCAAATTAGCGTTCTTATTTAGACGCTTTCACTTCACCTGCTCCTTCATCTGCATCCTTCGTAATGAGATCTTTGGCAATGTCTTTTTCTAACACTAATATTTTGGATCATCCGCGGGATTGTACCCCTGCTACGATCCGGCACAGGCATTCGCGAACGATATAATCTTTATTTATCTAATTAGTATTTTCTTCTTCTTCCATCTGTCCTTCATCTACTTGACTTAACTCACATGCAATATGCTTTAACTCATGTTACACAAAGATTTGGATTGTAGTTTATACGATTGGCCGCCTACCTGACGTACCTCCGCAGAGGGGACCGTCAATCCCTCTTTCTTCAGTTGGTATATTTTGTGACAAAATATTTGATGAAATATGATTAACTATTTATACTACAATTCATCACCCGACTCAGCAACCTGAATACCTCCCTGTAGAGATAGCAAAACTCAGCAGACGAGAACAATAAAACCGTTGGTTTTGCTACAATAGTACATTTTAATTTCACATTTCGCACGGAAGTCACGATCCCTGGTGACTGCAAGGGAGAAATTAAGCGTGTATAAAATATGCCTCCGGGGTGCGATGATTGTGGACAGACTGTATGATGGGACCGAGGGCATTAAGGCAGGCTTCCGATGGTTGCGTCATTGGCGTCAATATGCCGCACCTACACCCTACTATCCCGTAAATATTTGCGAGACTATTCGACGGCAGCGTGATTAGGACCTAGTGTCACCGCTTCTTGAGTTGAAATTCAGTATTCAGATAACAAACGAGAGCGTTATTCACTGAGACCAGCGTCTGATGCTTGACGCAACCATTGAAAGTCTGACTTTATGGGTCCTTACAGTTATTGCGTGGGCGGTCGTACTCAGGAACTATTAAGGGGGCAATTATGTTTGTCAATTAATAAAAAAATATTCATTATTAATATAATTTCGACCGTCAAGTGACATGGAGACTCGACGGTCGCCAGAATTACGCAGACCCCCGCATGCGGCACGGTTGATGTACGTAGACGTCGCAACTTGCTATCTCGCTCTGGCTCCAAGTCATCGCTCTTACAGAGGTACATTTGCTTGTAAGTGGAAATACGGTTTACAAACAATAAAATAATTAAAGTATAGAAAATAAATATGATTATTTTTAATGTCTCATTTTCGTATGCGAGTTATTTCATTAAGTTTGAATATAGATTCTAATATCACAGTTAAAACGCCCAACAGGGTATTTGTTACTTTTATATAAAGTCTTTTTTAGTTTTTCTAAGTGTCTAATGTACAATGAAGCATTAAAATAAATAAATTATGTTGCGCTCTTGGTGCCACAGACTGCACTCCCAAAGAATATAATGTGCAGATTGTTCGACCAGGCAGTTGGTTTTAGATCGACTTGGACTTTTTAGTAGACAGCCTCGGATCTACGATTTCTTCAAACCGGGGCAGAAACTTGATAGTAACGTTTAAGATAAATTACTTAAAAAAACTCAAAAAATATATAATGATTGGCATTTTTCGTTTATAGGTGAATACGAACCCCTATTAGATTAGTCTTTTCACATGTGGTGTGGCGCCTTATTCTTACAAGTCAACGGTGAGCCAGCCAGGCTTCCGTATGCTAGGCGCTTTGTGCAGCAAGTTTTTAATTTTAATCATATTATATTATGTTTTGGCGCCCCCTGAAACTACTGCCCGAGGTTCGTACCCTGGTTTACATCAGGTGTCCCAGTTCCATGTTTGTCGGAATCTACAATAAAAAAATGTATCAGGTATCTTTCCACCAGGAAAATTATATGAATTTATCACTTTCAAAAAGACGGTTCAACAGTACATTTTCCTAGACACCCAATCCCCATAATATCAACATGGGAAGTTCCTTTAAAAGATAATTATATTTTACGCCAGACTGCCAAAGCTGGTCATACGTTCTGGCACTATGCCAAAATGAAAGAAAGAATTCACTTTTACAATCCTATCGACGGAGCTTTCACTAGAGCTTCGTTAGCGTACCCTGGGGGTACAAAAGAATTTGGTTAATTTTCTGGCATGGGGTATTTAAAATCTGATATCGTCTGTCTTTTCATTATGGCACTTTAATGTAACCTGTACCCCTATGCTATAAAACAATACGATGCGATGAACTTCGAAAACGTAGACTTAAATATTCTAATGAACATAGAATATCCATGACAATGATAATATTTCTGGACAAAATGAAATGGTTTCCCATCTGACTTCTACATATAATACTCTTTTTAGTGACATTGATATATTTGCCTCCTCCAAGCAGATTTTTAAATATCAAATTCTAAAACAATTATCCCGTAAAATTATTATTTTTTTACTACTTTTATATATTTATATACCTACTATATTTATATTTTAGTATACACTCTTAATTATACATTGTCAATTTACCTACACACTCTCACGTTACACATAACCATTATTAAACTATTTAAATCTCACTTCCAACTTCCAAAGTATCTCTCATCGCTTCCTTTCACCACGACTGTACCTAATTTTACAATGTAAGTAGTGATATCCTGTAATTGGCGATGAAATGCAGAACATGTATACGATTTTCTTTAGTAGTAGATAAGCTGTTGGATGTCCAAATAAATAAATAAATAAATTTCTAATACATATTATAATTATTATTTAATTTCAAGAGCCAGGTGCAGAAAGCGGTGTTGGACACGGCACGCATTGTGAGGAGGTTCCCCACTCTGGGGTCCTTAACCGCCGGTGGCTTGGGTCCTAGGCCTTGCCATTGGATGTTGATGTATTTTATATTTTCAAATGTTGTAGAATTGTAATGTTTGAGTACTGAACAATATTTCTAATATAAGATACTATGACTAAAATCGTTAAAAACATGTATAAAAAGGGTTTTTTCTTATTATTGCGTGTTATGTTCAGTCAGACTCCCTCGGTGGCGCAGTTGTAATGCGTACGCGTTACGATTGAGGCCAACGCTGAGGTCTAGGGTTCGATCCCCGGGTCGGGTAAAGTGGTATTGGGTTTTTCTATTACGAAATATCAGCCTGGAGTCTGGAAATTTGTGCTCGATATGGCGATAGGCTCGCCCCCTATCACATAAGGGACGGAGATACGCTCGGCGAAATGTGGGTGTACTGGTTACACCTCTGCCTACCCCTTCAGGGATTACAGGAGTGAGTGCGTATGTATGTATGTATTTCACCAAGCTGAACTGAACATATGTTCAGTCAGTGTAAATTTAGTAACTTTTATGTTTTCATTTGCTTGAGACGAGCACGTCACTCGCCTGATTGTAAGCGCCATGCCTACTCATAAACAGAACGAGACCGACCTTGTGAAACGATATTGTCCTTCGTCGTTAAAGCGAGCGATAATTAACAATTAATCCACACGTCACTTCGATAAGTCAAAAGCTGGGTTGGGATCAAAGTTCAAACCCGCGACCTCTGTCTCAGTCAGTTCCACTCCCCGCTATACCGCCGCCCTACCATAATCTTTTAAATCCTGTCTGTTCGTAAAACAAACCCTTAAGCCTTAAAATAAAATATACAAAGAGAAAGTTAACAGTGTAGACAAATAAACTCTTAAATCTACATGAGAGTTAATGTTTTGCCGTCTAACCGCGTACTGAACTTGCACCCACTTATTGTAAACTAGCGGTTGGTTGCTCTTTTGGTTAATTAATTGTTAAATCATGGTTTAGGAAATACAGTACAATAACGATAGCTTGGTGAAATACATACATACATACGCACTCACGCCTGTAATCCCCGAAGGGGTAGGCAGAGGTGTAACTAGTACACCCACATTTCGCCGAGCGTATCTCGTATTTCGTGAAATAAGTAACGCTATTCTTAAACGCTGGATAAAACAAAATGGTAGGTCCCTCGTATGCGAGAGGCTGTTGGGTTGGTACCACCGCTTTGTCTATTTCTGCCGCCAAGCAACTATGTGTAAGCACTGTTGTATTCCGGTTTTGAAGGACAATGAAGCCAGTGAAATTACTGGGTATTATGAAACTTAACAACTTATGTCTCGGGGTGACGAGCGCAGTCCAATACCATGCAGTGCTTTGTAATTCAAAGTTCTGTGTGGTGTTGCTTCTGTTTATGGGCAGGCGTGACGTTTACCATCAGGCGAGCGACTTGCACGTCTGGTTCGACTTCAATTGCATTTGCTGTAATTCGTTGAGGGAGTTTTTATCAAGTATATACTCTTAAGGTAATTCATATCGAATACAAAAAAACACACAAAAATCTCAGAAAACCGACGTAAAGTAGCAGCTTGCTGCTGTGTTTTGTACGGTGAGTGAGATATCCTGAGGCCCAAATCCCCTCCCCTTCTCAATCCCTTAATGATCCCTTTCCTTTAAGGTCGGCAACACGTCCATGACTCTTTTGGTATTGTGGGCGTACATGGGCGTTGGTGATCACTTACCATCAGGTGACCCACTTGCTCGTATGTCGGCCGATGCAATAAAAAAAAATACAAAAAGAATCATCAAAAAAAATTAAGATACCGTGTTACGTACAAAAATACAGAAGACATAAAACTGACTGCTGTTTTAAATTCAGTAAAATAGCAGCTTCATTTTGACAAGCGTGCGCTACGACTAACCGAGCATAGTTGATCATGCGTTAATTTAAACTAGAACTGTGCGATCCGCCTTCAACGGGTTAATAAACGTAAGGTTTGGAAGTTTGCCGGCCCGAGCTCAAACAAGCAAGCAACATCCGCTTCAGTGACTGCTACTCTTACTACCCTTTACTACCTTAATTAAATCTGTCCCTGCCTATCGACTGTAATGTATCGAATTATGTACAAAACTCAGATGTAATTGGGATGCCAAGGGCACTTTTACACGCATCGAAATAAAATGACAAGATACGTAACTCAAGCTAAAAAAATACCCCACCAAAACTCTGTGCAAGGGGGCGGCGCTATAAAAGACTGCGCAGCTCGTTCATTCATAAATTCATAAAAATGGATTCATGATCTCTAGTTGACACTTAATACGTCTAACTTTTGCGCGGTGCACAACGTCGTATCTTGATCTAGAAATTTAATATTTAGACATTAACTTTTATAGCAGAGACCGGCAACGAGCAAGTGGGTCACTTGATGGTAAGTAATCTCCTTCGCTCATGAACATCCCCTATACCTGAAGAATTGGTAAGGAAAGAAAGGTTATGTTAGGTTAGGTTTCTGCCGCCAAGGAGCAGTGTGTAAGCACTGTTTTTATCCGGTGTGAAGGAAATTGAAGCCAGTAAAATTACTAGGCATTAGGAGACTTAACATCTTATGTCTTATGTCTATTATAATAATACTTTATTGCACACACAATTACAAATGAAACAAAGGTATAAATGATCAGGAACGCGTTGCCGACTTTACAGGAAAGGGATAATTAGGAGTCTGGGTCCTGATATCTCACTTTCCGTACGAAACGCAACAGCAAGCTGCTACTTCAGGTCGGTTTTCGTCGAGACAGCGGTAACAACCCAGTTAAGCCGGACCATTCGTATAGACTACACTGTCTACAGCTTGGCTCTACCACCTATGAATTAGCGGGCTCCACCGAGATCATGCCACTGTCTAATACAAAACTAAAGTGTCAGTTTGTTGTTGAAGTATCCGGAGGCCCAAATATTATTTTTCTTATGCACTATGTGTATTATTATCTAGGTAACCTTGACCTGATGCTACAACCAAGCCGTCTGCAGCTTCTCATTGACAATTATAACACATATATCATGTTTGGGTTCAACGAAAAGGTTGCGATGAGTCTCAGATTCATTATAATTCATAAGTTTTCAATAGTTATCTATATGGTATGATACATCTTACAAGAAAATCACCTCATTGGTCTAGTGGCGTACTAAGCCTGAGAAACGTAAGATCCTGTGTTTAATTGGGCAATCATAATTTATGCTCTATGCATATTTATGCTAATAAGTTTAAAATTCGAAAAATCAAACATGAATTGTCCGGGCTTGGATTTTATGCTCGGTATGACGATAGGCTCGTCTCCTTTCACATCATAAGACTAATAAGAAATAAAGGATAATAATTATAATAATAGGAAGTAACGGAGATAAAGGCGTGAGTTTATGTTATGTTATGTTATGTTGCAAGATAACTAGATATTTCTCTTTAATCAAACAATAGTTCACACTTTTACAGCTTAACCTACCAATTGCGATAAATTTCATTGATCTAAGCGATTGCATGCAAGATCCCTCGCTTACCATTTTCCGAACTTTTTTCAATAATACAATACAAACGACCTGCACCAGTCAATAAGGTGGATATCGCAAAGATGGAGGTTTAGTGGGAAAGTCGAAAATCGTCGCGTTTGTATGCAAATCGGATCCGACACAGGCACGAATTGAGGATTTCATCGTTGGGAGGCAATTTTTGTCGTATAAAGCAAGGGTGATAAGTTTATCAATAGATAAAATCTCATTTACACGGAAAGAGTGTCTCGTACAATATGCAACGACATACCACATACATATAATGATGCTTTGGATTGCACGAGCAATTCTTAGACGACTTCGTTAACGAACGTTTTCTGTTATATTCTCGTTTCTTGAGATAAACTCTCTCTACAAGAGTCTAGGCAAGAAGATGAAATATTTATTGAATTTGCAGGGAATTAAATAAAAATATATAACACCCAATTATAGTCACACACATATATAGTTAGTTTTTACCCTTGTAGACTCTGGCTCAATTAGGGGCGATTGCCCCCATTGCCTCCGTTGGATCCATACCTGATCCGACCTCAACGTCCGCAGGGAGCGATCCGAAACAATCGCTAGTACCTACTGAAAGTATTACGTCTCTTTATGTTAACGCTCAACATTTACATATCAAACGGTGGAGTCGCGTTTAGAACAAATTGACTGCATTGGAATTTGACTGGTAGATTTTACTTGAATATTTTATAAGGCTCGGGGTTGGATTACGCGCAAAATAACTTGTCCGGCTTGGTTTTTTTCACAAATAGCGGTGTGTCTATTGTTTTTTTTTTTATTATTTGGATCGCCAATTGGTGTACATATAAAACTTTTTATGTAACAAACAAATATATCAACGTACCCAATTACAGACAAACACAACTAACACAAGTAATGCACCGGATTCATTTAAACTACAATAATAAAATACAATTAAAACACAAACTTAATTTTTTATGTTTTCAAATGGTAAAGAGGGACGGGGGGGATAGAGGGGGGTTGAAGTGACTAACTTTTAGCACGGTGTATCGAAACTTCAATGTGTTATTTTATAGAGGGCAAACGAGCAAATGGGTCACCTGATGGTAATTGATCTCCACTGCCCATATACATTCACAATAATAGAATCATGGACGCACGCGAAAATTAACAGGAAGGGTAATTAAGGGATTGGGAAGTAGAGTGGGAAATTGGGACTTGGGATAACTCTTTCACCGACAAATCGCATCAAGCTGGCTGCCACTTTACGTCAGTTTCCTGTGAGATAATCTTAACGACCCGTTCGAGCTGACCCATTCATGCTGTAGACAAAACTGTCTACAACGTGGCTATACCACTTTAAAATAAGAGTTTAGCATATTAATACAGTCGTAGAATGTCCCATGGAAAATTGTACACTAGCGTTACTGTAGTAAGAACGTACTATAGCACATTTTTAATCTTATTGTTTCTCACAATTATCAATTTAAATTAAAAAACCTTCAATGGGCATCAGTTTATTTTTCATATCGTTATTATTTCTTGTAATTTTAATGCATGTTTTACTGGTGTGTTAATTAAAATAAATAAAATAATGTGTTAAAACTATAGTATTCAACGGCATCTCACAGCGCATGCCGCAAACGCATGCTGATTCAAAGGCGTGCGTCACATCGCAAGTTGATGATAGCACACGAATGAGGAACAAAGTCGTTCCGCGTCAATCCCGACGACCTTTAACAGATCATCTATCTAATAATCCGAGCAAATTCACATGTAATAAATTCTAAACGTCCCATTACACGCGTGACGCGTGTACTGACTGACGTGGTATGTTTAATATATTCAGCGGGCTAGGGCGCAGAGGGCCGTATTTCGCCGCGGGCCATTCCGAAAGACAAGTGGCCCGGACTCGCGATAAAATTGGATGTGTCCATTGGCATATTTATAGTCCAGCTATCTGTTAAAACGGTGCGGCGGCCTCTGAACGAAATATAACCCACATTAACTCAGTGGAAGTGGTAAAAATATCGCAGGTTTGATAACGATAAAGCGTACAGACGTGTGTGTATTGTTTTTATAATGTAATATATTTTATAATGCTTTTGCTTGCTTTTTCTATCACGAAATGCTTAGAATCAACACGTAGTCTGGAATTGTGTCCCGTATTGGAGATTGGCGCCCCATACCTCATCGTGGGACGGAAATAAGCTGGCCGTTGGTTGGTGTATTGATTACACCACTACATACCTCTTCGGGGATAACAGGCGTGAGTTCGTAGTATGTATCTAGTTCCAAAGTTTCCCTTAACAAACAAGCTTTACCTCTTTATAATAGTGAAGATAATTGAAACGCGTTGCACAGAGTACTACGGCATCAGTAGTCTTAAAATAGAACCATCTTTTATAAGTCAGTTAAAATACGACCACGAACGTCGTCAAGTATTACCAATCTTAAACAAAATATTTGTCTTGAAATGCCACATCCAGAAGTTGGTGTCCTTTGTAAAATTAATAAGGAAAGAGATAAGGTCGCATAGTTGCCTGCTGGGCAATACCTCCGGCTAATTAAAACTCCTCCCATGATCTCTGAGAGGGAGAGGGCACGGTACTTCCAGAACCTCTTGATATACTCATTCATTTTATTTGAAATCTATTTTATTTTGGTATATGTCTGCATTAATTCCATGTTAAGATATAACAATGTATAATCATCATCATCATCATCAGCCACAAGACGTCCACTGCTGAACATAGGCCTCCCCTAATGCCTTCCAGGCCGACCTGTTGGAAGCGACCTGCGTCCATCGGCTTCTTGCAACCCTTGTCAGGTCGTCGGTCCATCTTGTAACAATGTATGCAACATATAATATACTGAAAAAAGTCACTGAACAAAAATAATAGTTCAGAACGTACAATACGCTCCGCTTGCAGTCATGCATAGGTATCGCGCAATTAATAGACATAATCGTATACGCAGAAACTACCAGAACAATGTGTTTAGTGATAGATTGAATGACTGAGTGAATTCATATATAAAACTAGCTTTTGCTCGCGGCTCCGCCCGCGTCAACGGCCGTTTCCGGGATAAAAAATAGTTAAAAGATATATCTATAATCTAAGTCTTGTGTGCCAAATTTCATAAAAAACCGTTGTGCGCGACATGATTGATTAAAAAACGTCCAAATTAACAAACTCACAAACAACCAAACTTTCACATTTATAATAGCAGCATAGTAGAATTTAGCTAAATTAATGTTAGATTTGCTCAACAAGCATATTCTATAAACCTAAAATATCTATTAAATTCAATGGTAACAATAAAATTCATTCACAATAAAACTCATTCATGTTTGCATTCATTTGTCTATCGTTCATTTGTTCACATATCAATTAATTAATTATTTACTTTGTTATCCCCGCTTCATTACACATTTGGCAGATCAATAAAATGATTTACATATTTTATCATCGTTTTATCCGAGTATTTCGGTATTAAAGTTTGATTCGGCAGAATGTTTAAATTAATTATCACTCTTTATATTATACCATGCTATTTTAACAAGCAAATGGTAGAGCCACATTATAGATAGTTTTGTCTACAGCTGATCGACTGGAGTAGTACCACTACTCTTCTTCTCCTACCACCTGCCCTTATCCCACTCACAGTGGGGTCGGCGCAATATGCTTTTTATCACATGTTACAGAAGATTTGGCTTGTAGTTTTTGCGACCGGCCGCCTGCCTGACGTCAACCCTTCTGGGAAAAAAAACACCCACACCCGAAACAAATATTTGTGAATCACACAAAGATTTGTCGTGCGGGAATCGAACCCGGGACTCTTGCCTCACAGCCGGCTACTCGCCCACTGCGCCACGAAGGCTGTCTTATCTGTGGAGTAGTACTTACCACTATCTTAAAACCAACCTGAAGTAGAAGCTTCGTGTTGCACAGTGAATAGGATTTCCAGAGCTCCAAACGACCCCTAACTCCTGCATTTTTTGTAGTATAGGCCGGCAAACAAGCAAGTGTGTCATCTGATGGTAAGTGATCTCCACCGTCCATATACGCCCATTATACCAGAAGAATCATGGGCGCGTTGCCGACCTTAAAGGAAAGGGATAATTAAGGGATTGGGAAAGGAAAGGATTTGGGCCTCCGGATATCTCACTCACCGTACAAAACGCAGCAGCAAGCTGCTACTTTACGCGGTTTTCTGTGAGACAGTGGTAACGACCCGGTCGAGCCGGCCCATTCGTGCTGTAGACAAAACTGTCTATATCGTGTCTCTACGACTCACAAAATTCCCCCTAATCCCCCTTCTTGTCTTTGAGGTCGGCAACGTATCAATAACCATGAAGTGGGTCACTTGCTAGTTCGTACGATAAAGATATCGATGATAAATCATTTTGTTATTTATGTGAGTGAAAAGTACTTCAGTATTTTGTTATTTTATAATATTAAGAAGAAAGATCATTAGCCGTTAATGATACAGATCCAGTGTTGGTTTGAAGAGTTTGGTGCGATTCTGAACAGTACTATTTAGTTAAAAGTATGATGTTATCAGTTGAGGAGTTTAATTTTTTCCTCCGTATTCCGTCATCAGATCTTAACTAAAATTTATGTGGGACCTCCTCCTTTTTTGAAGTCGGTTATTAAAATAAAATTCCCCCACCAACAAATGTTTCTAAAGCGATACGCTAAGACCCGCTCGTCTTTTTAAAGAATTAATTAGAATGCAGTATAATTTCACTAACTATACCATAAAGCGGATTTACTTGAGCCGCTGGTTCAAGTTTTAAGTCCACATTTTTACGCGCACCTATTCCAGTGAGTTTTATTTAAAGCATCATTTAAATGCAGATGAGTAGGAGCGTGGACGGATCTAAACCGAAATAGCATTTTATAGAGGTGTTTCAAATACTTAAATCTTTTTATGAGATTTTTTCGCGCTGGCAATCTTTTTTGTGTTATGGACGTTATATTTATTGTAAATATACATCGTATTTTAAATACCTAGGTTTTTGGGATGTAAAATAAACATAGTATGTAGCTATTAATATTGTTTAGGATATAGCTTCGGTTGAATATGGCGAAGTCTTAGGTTCGATCCCGGTTCAAAGAATCTGAAAATGATGAAATGAATAATCTTATAAAGTCGCATTATATATTTATATCTATGTATTATGCCATATCATCATTTTTACATATCAGTAATGGGATTAAGTAAGTAGGTAAGTACCTAAATCATCAATCAAACTTTTGCTTAACTAACTGATTTTACTTTGAACTAAAATATTTAGTTTTTTAAGGGCATTTATTTAAAATCCGTATTTCATTAATCAGCCAACATAATTTTGAGATCCGTAACCAAAGTACCTTGAGGTACTTAACCAAATATCTTATAGTCTGCGCGATATAAGTAATCTTATAAAAATTAAAATTAAATGAAAATATTTATTGAATCCATAAAATGTTATACATCATTTAGATTCAGTCAAATTTAAACTCTACCGCCAGTTCGGAATGCTGTTTCGTTAAAGAATAACGGACAAGAAACTCCAACGTTGCTCTTTTTAAAAAATCATTTACAATATTTGCACTACGATAATACAATTAATTTTGAATAGAGTTAGAGCAGCTCAACTTATGTCAATGAGGAACATATTAAAGTAAATAATGAAATTATAATGATTATATTTTCATTATATTACGATTTTTACATTATATTATCTCGAATGAGTAAGTAATAATAATAGGTATCAGAAACTACAAGACAAGTACGGTCGCACAACACCAGACCTGAAACCAATATTTATGGATCACACAAACATTCGTCTTGGTGCGGGAAATGAACCCGCGGCCTCTCGTTTCACTACTCGCCCACTCCACTGCGCCACGGCTGATGACAGCTTGATGACCGAAATGACTGAACAAATTATTTATCCTCATGATCTAGAAAAATATAATCCAGGATCTAAACATTAAAGTGATTTGGCATGCAGAAAAGAAAAGAAAAAAAATGCGCCGGATTGAGAACCTCCTCCTTTTTTTAAGTCGGTTAATTAAAGAATAACTTTTCAACATCGTACTTTTCAAAGGTATCGGTTTTCCTCTACGACATAATACTATTACATACTTATGTCCCATGATGCGTGGTAAGGGGAGAGTCCATCGCCATATCGAGCATAAATTGCAATCCCAGGTAACTCATGTGCGATTTTTTTAATCTAAAACACATCACGTGGTCGGTCCCTCGGATGCGAGAGGCCGTCTAGGTTGGTACCACCACCTTGTCTATTTCTGCAGCAGTGTGAACGAACTGTTGAGTTTTGGTTTGAAGGACATTGAAACCAGTGAAATTACGGAGCAGTGTAGATTTAACATTTAACATTATCGGGGTGAAGGGCAGTCCAGTTCCATGCAGTACTTTATAATTCAAAGTTCTGAATTGCTCCTGTTTATGAGCAGGCGTGGTGCTTACCATCAGGCGAGTGGCCTGCTCGTGACTTCCCGACGTTAGATTAATCAATCACCGGTTTAGCTTAAATAACCTACCAAAAGTCCAATGAGGATATTTTCAAACGATTAAAACCGTTCGCAAACGTGTTCATGCCACCATATTTGAACTAAACCTAAAATCATTGTCTATCTAGTTCTTCATTCATCAAGCTCCATTCGAATTGCTCTTTTAGACTTGTTTGCACCGATGCAATATCCGTTATAGCTCAATTAAGTGTTCTTATGAATCCGGCAGCCTATCTGAGCAGGATATTACGCCTTTGACGAGAATCTAGTGTTCATTCTACATTGACTTCTGGTGCCTATATATCTTTATCTTATTTTTGTACTAACTTGTCATTAGTATTATTTTATTTGCCTACATGATCAATAAACGATTTTATTCTTGTATTCTTATCCTTTATTACTTGTCTTGCATAATAGTTAAAGAAAATGTTGGAATTATATTATCATTTTTGCCTAATAATCAACCTATGCACTTTTTCACCGACGCGACAGAAAAAATGAGAAGCACCCAATTCCTAGAAGGTAACCTCCCACAAAATCCTACCCCTATTATAAATCTGTAAGTTTGGATGTTTGTGAGTTTGTGAATTTGGAAGATTGTTATGCAATAACGCCTTAAATGATGATGATGAACGGTTTTAGATGCAATTTGGCACACTGGTAGAGCATGACCTGGATATATACATATGGATATAGGCTACTTTTTATCTCGGAAAAACCCCGTTCAAGCGGGCGGAACCGCGAGCAAAGCTTCACCCCCTTTATCTGCCTCTGTGTGATTGTGTGTGTGTGTGTTTTTTTGCATCTGTCTATGGTATCGCAACCCCAAAAGAAAATAACGATTTGACTACCGGAATGGCTCTGAGTCATATTTGAAGAAAATCTGTAACTATTTAGACACACAATCACACTCACAGATACTTTTCTAATAAATGTCGAGGATAGAACCATATTCTAGCCAGTTCTGTGTTTATCATGTCTGCTCGGGATGGTACCACTGTCTCATAGAAAATAGAAACAAGCTGTCAAGTTTTGCACAGTCAATCAGATTTCCGACAGCCATAAACTTGCTTCTTTTAAAGATCGCCAATGCACCACTTTTCTAGTATATAGTTGGCGATGGACATCAATTACAATCAGGCGACCTACTTGCATGTTTACCAACGTTCACTAACCCTTTTTTAAAGCACTCATAATAAACATTTTAAGAAATATTTTTAATTATTCATACTTTATAATTCTCAAAGGAAAATATGGTTAAATCAATATTGGTCGTGCCATTCTCGACGTATTTACATTCAGCTTTCAAGCCCACGTACTCTTTTCATTTAAAAGAACGTTAATTAAAAATCCAACTGGCGGTTAACATTATAAATATGCATAAATACAATTGACGAGTGGAAATTCAAAAATGTAATAAAATCGAGTTGATCGTGTCAATGGAATGTTTCAGTTGGATTATTGTGGGTGACTGACGTTGGACGGCATGAACTCTATACAGAGCGGTCGATCATGGGACCGTATTACATAATAAAATAGATATTAGTGTCTATTCTGTTGTCACACGACTTAACTAAAATCAGTTTACGTTATTTTTACTTTAGTCCAGTTTCAATTTATTTATTTTTTATAGCATAGGCCGGGAAACAGCAACCAGCCACCGTGGTACAGTGGGCGAGTACCCAGCCGGCTGTGAAGCGAGAGGCCGCGGGTTCAATGCGGATGGTTGTGTGATCCACATATATTTGTTTCGGGTTGGGGTATTTTCTCCCCAGAGGGGTTGACGTTATACAGCCAGTCATAAAAATTACAAGTCAAATATTTCTGTAACATGTATTAAACATGTTACTGCTGCCACTGCGTGTGGGATAAGGGCAGATGGAAGAAGAAGAGAAGAGAAGAGAAGAGTATAGGCCGGGAAACGAACAAGTGGGGCACCTGATGTAAGTTATCTCCAACACCCATATACGCTCACAATACCAGAAGAAACACAGGCGCATTGCCGACCTTAAAAGAAAAGGATAATTAAGGAATTGGGAAGGCCAGGGGGATTTGGGCCCTCTGGATATCACAATCACCGTACAAAATGCAGCAGTAAGCTGCTACTTTACGTCGGTTTTCTGTAAGACGAGTCCGCCCATTCGTGCTGTAGACAAATCTGTTCCCTTCACAATCGCTCAATTATCCCTTCCTTTTAAGGTTAGCAACACATCTGTGAGTTATCAGGAGCCTACCACCTAGTAAGCCTGTCGTAAATAATAGGACCACGAAATATATTTTATGGTATGTAGCGAATCTATCGTTTACAGAAGTAAGAAATATTAAGGCAGATTTCTGAAGGTTGCATCAAGCATCAAACGCGAGTGTCAATGACATCGTCGTCTATCAACGCCTTAAATTCACCAGTAACGCTATGCATTTGTGATGATATCGAATGGTCAGCCATAGATTTTCGAGAGCCAGAATAAGAAATTGCAGTCGCAGCGTCAATAAAGCGCGTCTCTGGCTTGACGCAACCATGCGTCTACCTTTAATCTTTATGTATGAAAAATCATTCACATCTCCTACCGCGTTATGGTAATATTGTAACATTTTCAATTTTCTTCTTCCACCCTTATCCCACTGGCAGTGGGGTTAGCGCCATGCTTTTTAACACATGTTACACATATAATTGGCTTATAGTTTTTACGACCGGCCGCATGCCTGACGTCAACACCTCTGGGGAGAAAATATTCAGACCCGAAACAAATATTTGTTTATCACACTATAATTTTTTCTCGGTGCGGGAATCAAACCCGCGGCCTCTCGCTTTACAGCCGGCTACTCGCCCACGGCACCACGGAGGCTGTCGTGTATTTTTCATTTCATTTTCATATAGACTCGATCGAATACTTATGAAACTTTTACTAAACTGCTATAGGACGGATTATAAAGCCGAGTTAGTTAACTGAATCAGATCGAGATTGAATTCGCTTAATTCAGTTACTGTGTACAGTCGACATGTACAGGTGCATGCATGGTTTGCTCACTGAAAACTACAATAGGACCCATCACGGGCACTTATTAAGTAACGCAATAGACATTTCAATTGATAAAGTTAGGACACCATTTACATACATACGCCTGTAACCTCTGAAGGGATAGGAAGAAGTGTTACCAGTACATCCAAATTTCGCCGAGCTCATTTCCGTCCCATTATGTGATAGGGCAAGCCTATCGCCATACCGGGTACAATTCCAGACTCCGAGCTGATACTGAGCATTTCGTAATAGAAAATCCCATTGTCACTTTTACCCGACCCGGGGATCGAACCCGAGACCTCAGCGGCAGCCTCAGTCGTAACGCGTATGTAATGTGTACTGCACCACCGAGGCAGTCCAACCCAGTCCAGGCTTCAAAAGACCATGGAAAATTTATTAAATGGCATAGAGGGAGTTTTAGTACTATTAGACGATATTTTAGAATTATAGCCAAATTCAGAGAGAGGCGACGGCTATCATTTTAGGTGTTCGAACATTTCACCAATACCTGTTCGGTTTATAAAGGCCTTTTGTTTTAAGAACCGATCATAAGCCCTTGATGCTTAATTTACATCCTAACAAATTCCGGGGGTGTCCGCTAATCGCTTACAGCAATACGTGATATTGCTGTCTAGTTTTAATTACGAGATTCAATATGTACGAAGCGGTGACATTTGTGCAGATTATCGTCGTCGGTAGGTTGTATCGATGACGGTGATCCCGTTGTCGATGCGCTGGAAGACAACGCTGCGTACCAGCAGCGGTGTTACACAAGTGGTACCAATGCAGACGGCCTCTCGCGTATGGGTGATCTACCACCTAGTAAAATCTAAATTGGTCGAAATTTGGTGGAGCTATTCTTGAGCAATTTTTTTATAAAAGAAGCCGGCAAACGAGCAAGTTGGTCATCTGATGGTAAGTGATCTCCAGTACCCATGAACATCCACAATACCCAAAGAATAATGGACGCGTTGCCGACCTTAAAGGAAAGGGATAATAATGAAGAAATTGGAAATGGGAAGGAGTTTTAGGCCTCCAGATACCTCATAGAAAATTATTTTATAACTGTGTGTATACAGGGTCAAATAGAGAACTTCCTGTGTTTTGAAGTTGGTTAAAAAAGTCAGCCAACTATGATATTAATGGGGTGGCTTAACATCGATCTCGAATAAGATTATATCGTTTATTAAATGCTGAGCAATTTAAGTTAATGATCCTTTGTGATAACATTAAATTATTTTGGTGCATTGTTCAGGTCTGTAGCCATTTTGCATTACCGCTGCATGTCTCTTCGAATATGTCTAAAAACATATTGAGCCATACCATATTATGGTTTATCTTGTTCATCTACCTGGCTATAAGCAACACTGCGTAGGTATTTTTTATTTACTTTTGCTGTTAATTTGTTGTTTTTCAAATCTATTTTGTTTTTTTTTTGTATAGCATAGGCCGCTAACGAGCAAGTGGGTCCACCTGATGGTAAGTGATCTCCCACAATATCAGAAGAATTATGGGCGCCTTGCCGACCTTAATGGAAAGGGATAATTCAGGAATTGGGAAGTGGATCGGGATTTGGGCCTCCGGATTCCTCCCCCCGTTTTGCCCCATTAAAATCTAAATTTCAGGAAAATTCTTTCCATGACGGGCCTCTACATTACACAAACTATCATCTGGCCAAATTTCACGATCCTAGCTTCAATAGTTTTGAGATTTCGTATTTAATCAATCATTGAGCGAGTGGTATTTCGCTTTTATTATACAACTAGCTTTTGCGACACTGCAAAGGTATTATTTTATTTTACTTTTGCTGTTAATTTTATGTTTTACATATGTTTTTTTGTATAGCATAGGCCGTTGGGCCTCCGGATATTTAATTCACCGTACGAGACGCAGCACCAAGCTGCTATTTTACGTCGGTTTTCTGTGATACATTGGTAAAGACCCGGTCGAGCCGACCCATTCATGCTGTAGAAAAATCTGTCTACAGCGTGCCTCTACCACTGGGAAAGAAAAGAAATCAATCTAAGAAAATATTTTCTGACCTGAACCTAGGATTTAACATATTTGATGTGTGATCGGCTAATAACTCTCCAGAGGGGTTCACATCAGGCAGACGGCCGGTCGTAAAAACTACAAGCCAAATCTTTCTGTAACATGATAAAAACAATGTTGCGCCGATCTCACTGCGAGTGGGATATGGACAGGTGGAAAAACATGTGTGCTCTACTGATATTCATTCAAATCGTCTGGATATCTATGAACCGTGAAACTGTATACCCATGATCCGTTAACCTAGACCATCGATATAAGATAACTAAAACGATAACTCTCATATGAATTTGCCAAAAAATACGGCTCCACTTACTTACATATGCAAAGGTAAAATCACACGTAACACTCATACACGCAACAAAAATTAATGAACGTTCAACATCAACTTTATTTAATAAAAGTTAATGTCTAAATATTAAACTTCTAGATCGAGATACGACGTTCTACACCGCACAAAAAATTATACGTATCAGGTTTCAACTAGAGATTATTATGTACAGACTTTTATAGCCCTTGCACATAGTTTTGGTGGGGCAATTTTTTTGTTCGAGTTACGTTTTTTGTCATCTTATTTCGATGGCCTAGACATGTTAATTTGTTTGTTCAGTGGATGTAGACATTACTTTCCACTAATTAAGTAGTTAACTAAACTACTAAACATCCACTAGTCACTATATAGCAAAATTTACACACTAGCGCCGCCGCTAGTGGACCCGCATCCAACCCACCAAATCTAGGGATAATTCCACTAAGTTGAGAACACTGTCTGGACTTCAAACACCTTCGAAATTCTCAGGTATGCAGGTTTCCTCACGATGTTTCCTTCACCTTTAAAGCAAGCGGTAATTAATAATGAATACACACGTAACTTAAAAAATTAGAGGTGCATGCTCTTGGGGCTGGTTTCGAACCTGCGACTTTCATCTCGTCGACGGTCCGTACCACTCCACGCTAAGTTATCGCTGCTATATTGTTATACTGCTAAAAATGGTATATGTTTCAGGATCGCTATATTAGTGTGGAGCGTCCAGTAATTACTTATATTAATAGTAAATTTCTCTCTTATGTAAATATCACAACTACTCGATATGGTCGACAGAATCCCTTTTACTACGTTGATATTCACTTTGAGACTGTCATGGGCTTCAACAATAACATGACGGTAAGTATTGTATTCAAGTCGTTAACTAAAGGCGCGGTAAGATGGTCCTTTCGTCAACTTCGGCTTTTCATTTTGACAGCTTCATCATATGAATCGTCTACACAAAGTAAAAAATAGTTTAGGATAATTGAATTAATAAGATTAAAAAATAATTAACGTGTCGCAATGAGGACCTCCTCAATTTTTGAAGTCGGTTAAAAATGAACGTCGTCCATGAATGAACCATCTAATCGCGCCCTTGTAAAGCTGAGGCTGAGTGGAATAAAACAGGAAGCGTTAACTCTCCACTTTACTTTCACAAGGTGGTAGGTCCTTCGTATGCGAAAGGCCGTCTGTGTTGGTACCAACGCTTTGTCTATTTCTGCTGCCAAGCAACAGTGTGTAAGCACTGCTGTGTTCCTGTTTTAAGGGCATTGAAGCCATTGGAATTTCTGGGCATTATAAAGCTTAACATCTCATGACTCGGTGTAACGAGCGCAGTCCAATACCATGCAGTGCTTTGTAATTCAAAGTTATTATATTTATCAATCAAAGTGTTATTATATTTATATCAATATATTATTTTTATTCATATAATTGTTATCTCCCCACAAGGGGTTGACGCCAGGCAGGCGGCGGCAGGAATGTACTACTTAATACTTGATAAATAAAATTATTTGAAGCTACTGTAGTCGGCAGTTGTTCGTATGAACAGCACCACTATGTCTATTTCTGCCGCAAAGCAACACTGTGAAAGCACTATTACGTTCCGTTGTGAAGGATGTTGAAACCAAGGAAATTACTGAATATTGTGAGACTTAACATTAAGATGTTAGGTATCTCGAGGTGATGAGTGCAGTGCAGTGCTTTGTAATTTGAAGTTCTGAGTGTTGCTTCCGTAGGCGTAGAATTTCTCATCAGTGGAAAAAGATCTGCTCGTGTCTGTATCCAACCGAATAAAGAATAAAACAATAATGTCTATCTCCACACGTATTAGGTGCCATTTCACATGAATATTTGAATAATCTCACAATAGTTCGTCGGCAATATTTTTCGTTCAATTGCACGCGCTTTAGGTTAACTATTATCTTCGAATCGATGAGTTATCATTATCTAACATTACAATGGCTTGCTCAATAAGGACAATATGACTAAACCGCTATTGTGGTCTCGAGCTTGGGTTGTGGCGCATATTCCGCTTCGATTTAAGGCTTATTTATACGTATACGTACGTACGTTTTATACCGTAACCTGTGCTTAGGCCGATTCGAGAATACGATTCGCCTGAATAAGCCACTAATGCCCGCTTAGTATGAGCACACAAGATATCTGGCGTGCGAGCGACTATTTTCTCGTTTGTACCGTATGGTACATCCCACGTTAAAGAGTTTGATAGAGATATGGGGTAAGCACAAGAAATTAAAACGACAACGTTTCTTCGTGATGTGAATGCTTCGATAGACATTTAGAGATACCAGAAAAAGGAGTCAATTTTTTCTCAAGGTCTGAGTTTGACTGGTAGAGCCACGCTGTAGACAGTTTTGTCTACAGCATGAATGGGCCGGCTCGTCTGAGTCATTACCAATATCTCGCAGGAAAGGAAAGTAGCAGCTTGCTTCTGCGTTTCGTACAGTGAAAGATACCCGGAGTCCTAAATTTCCCTCCCCTTCCTAATCCCTTAATCATCCCTTTCCTTTAAGGTCGGCAACACACCCATGATTATTTTAGTATTGGGGGCGTGCAACCGTCGTTTACCGACCTATAATAATAAAAAAAGGTTTTATGTTAAGCGCAACGGCCATAGTGACGCATGGACTAAAACATCCCATTTAGTGGAGTCACATTTCATCTTACACACGTAGAAGAAACACCATTCACTTTTTAAATGTAATAATAATACTAGCCCTGTATTATACACGACCCACTGCTGGGCACGGGCCTCCTCTACTGAATGAGAGGGGATAGGCCTTAGTCCACCACACTGGCCTAATGCGGGTTGGCAGAATTCACATACCTTCGAAGTTCTTATGAAGAACTTCTCAGGTATGCAGGTTTCCTCACGATGTTTCCTTCGCCGTTAAAGCAAGTGATAATTAACAATTAATATACACATAACTTAGAAAAGTCAGAGGTGTATGCACTTGGGGCTGGTTTTGAACCTGCGACTTTCGTATCGACAGTCCATACCAATACCCGCTGAGCTATCACTGCTACTTCTTAAATTTACTAATAAAAATCATTATTCGGTACATTCAACATAATGTGAATGTCGGAAAAATTCCTTTCAATTTTTCGCCCGGGACTGAGTCTATAAATAAAATAAGAGGTATTTAGGGGTCGGGAAGTCGTCAACCGGTCTCTATATAAATTTTCACACCGCATTACCGTGCGGTGATAAAAATTCCACGCAGCCCGTTTTGTACGATCCGTTTCTTACAGCATAGTAGACGTTCACAGAGATTTCGATTATGGACCGAAAGTAGCTAGTGTGGAAGAATTTCTATGTTACACCATGCCACATGATATTTATCTAGTGTAAACTGCCTTAGTTATATTTGGCAGCTATTTCTCAATGTAGCTGGCAATTTTCTTTTTCTACATACGCACTCACGCCTGTAATCCCCGAAGGGGTAGGCAGAGGTGTAACCAGTACACCCACATTTCGCCGAGCGTATCTCCGTCCCATCATGTGATAGGGGACGAGCCTATCGCCATACCGGGCACAAATTCCAGACTCCGGGCTGATACTGAGCTTTTCGTAATAGAAAAACCCTATATTACTTTTACCCAACCCGGGGATCGAACCCGAGACCTCAGCGACAGCCGCAATCGTAACGCGTACGCATTACAACTGCGCCACCAAGGCAGTCATTTTCATTTTTCTATCTGTTAAATATTACCACCGTAGTCAATAGGTACGGAGTACAAGATGTATGGCTAACTACCACCAATAAACAACTCAAAATTGTTAATTTATTTATTTTTAATTGTTTTGTTATTTTTCGACGTTTTTTTTTTTGGTTGTTATTATTTTACAATTTTTTGTGAAAGAATGATCAAAATCGGTGATGAAGTTTCAATCTTTCAGCCCCGATTTCACCCCCTTAGGAGTAGAATTTCTTCTTGAAATTAAAATGGAACCAACATTGAGTTATACTTTTTCGAATACTCTCTCGAATACTCTTTGTTGTTTTGATTTTCCTCTGTTTTCAGCCTACTCTGCTTGAATAGTCAATTTTATATAAATATTTTCGTTCCGGTAACCGTTTTATAGCAGCAATAAAATCAGTAAGGCATTAAGTTCTCAGGAAATTATCCTGCAGGAGTTAACCGTGTGGGCTAACACTCAAATACGTGATCGGTTTATACTTCACGGACTATTGGGCGATAGAAATGCCTTAAAAATGTGCTTACGCCCGGTTTCTGAAAGGTTGATCAAATCAACATTCAACTAACAGAACTTTGATTTTGACATCGCTGTCAAATCAATTCGAGTTGCTGAAACATCGAAATAAGATGACAGGAATCTTATTTAGTAGTAACGTATGTAGTATTGGGAGATGTAAGAAATCTCTGATGCAGTGTCTTGGCTCAAGCTGCATAGGACGCGGCCAAGATCCTTTACAAAATGTATCAAAATTACATATATACATACATACGCACTCACGCCTGTAATTCCCGACAGTACACCCACATTTCGCCAAGCGTATCTTCGTTCCACGATGTTATAGGGGGCGAGCCTATAGCCATACCGGGCACAAATTCCAGACTCCAGGCTGATACTGAACAGTTCATAATAGAAAAACCCAATACTTACCACTTTACCCGACCCGGGGATCGAACCCGAGACCTCAGCGTTAGCCTCAATCGTAACGCGGACGCATTACAACCGAGGCAGTCAAAATTGTTTATACAATATGTAATTATATGTACCTAAAATGGCTATGATGGAGCGCCATAGTCATTTGTGACAAAGCTCCGTAAATAAAGATTTTTTAAAAAACCTAATATATTTGTGAGTTTGCTTGTGAATTATGAATTTGGATGTTTATTAATAATCCATATCATGCCGTACTGATACATGTTGTACCGATTATGATGTAATTTGACACACAGGAAGATCATGATTCATGACCAAGATAGGGCATAGGCTACTTTTTATTCCGGAATAACCTAATGTTTATAATCTCTGACGTCAAATAGAAAAACATCTATAACATTGGCTAAACATTTTTTTCTAGCTAGGAACCATCGCGATTAAACAAGCTGTTAAACAAAAAAAACCGCACTCAAATCCGGCCATTCGTTTGGCCGCTACAGTGTCACAGATACACACACACAGAGACAGATAAAGGGGTCTAATATATATAACACCCCTCTTTTTATCAGGGATTAAATCTTGCGACCTGTTCAGCGTCCACCAATCAGAGGTTGACAAGATTTTTAGGCAGTTACAGTATTTTTAGAATTAGTTACCAAAATACAGAAAATATTTATTTATTTATTGTTTATGGAAAAAATGATAACAATAGACAAATGTATATTTGTTATATATTTTAATTATTTATTTGATTATATTTATGTATGCAAAATTTGAAAACATCTCAGATAGCGGCTGATGGTGGGAGGTTAAAAAAACATTCACACGGGCAGAGTTGCGAGCAAAGCTAGTACCTAATTTAATATACAAACAAGCCCGTCCCTCGTTTATATTCAAATTTAGACGTCTCACACATGAATGCATAAACTATTTTAAATTATCAAGCAGAATAAAGCCACACACACTCAAGCGTACATTGTTAAGATAATAATAATCCTTAAATTTTCATAAAGATAATATAGGCAATGAAGATTTCCCCGGAGGAGGCCCGAGCCGCTAAGAGACGTACCCAGTGTTGCCAAGTGCACTGTAATTACAGCAGATCTGCCGTATTTTCACGCCGCGCCATCTACTGGCCACCGTATTTTTATAAAGACAGTGTATGGAGACACAGTATTTTTTTACAGTCAAAATTGCGTATTATGAACGCGACATATAAAAAATATCGTGAAATTAAGCTGTCACGAACGCGAGCGACCAACACAGATTAAGGTATTTCCCGTATGTTAGTTTAGGATATAAAGTTTAAAATAAATTCATATTTTACTTAATTTAATTATTTCCTTTTTTGTACGTCATTTTATTGCACTGTAAAATACACTGTATTTTTCCCATCAGACACTGTATTTTTGTCGCAAATACTGTATGTTAATGTGGACAACACGGTATTTTCAAAAATCTAACTTGGTAACACTGGGCGTACCGCTGACTTAGCGAGCAACATCCCTGGGGATCTAATCCATGTCTCGTCCCTCCCATGCCTTGTACCCGATTCGTGCTTTATTTACATTGCTTGGAAACGTACCTTTAATAATTGCATAGTTTTTCATAGTTTTTTTTGCCTCGGTGGCGCAGTTGTAATGCGTACGCGGTACGAATGCTATGTTGAGGTCTCAGATTCGATCCCCGGGTCGGGTAATAGTGATATTGGGTTTTTCTATTTCGAAATGCTCAACCCAGAGTCTGGGTTTGTACCCGGTATGGCGATAGGCTAACCCCATATCACAGTATGGTACGGAAATAAGCTCGGCGAAATGTGGGTGTACTGGTTACATATCTGCCTACACCTTTTGATACAGGCGTTTACTTTTTATCCCGAAAATTACCACACTGCCAATCTGCAAACAAAATCTAGTAACGCTTACCGTACGAACCCAACAGCGAGCTGTAGGTACTTCACATCGGTTTTCTATGAGACAGTGGTAATAGCCCGGTCGATAAATGATGTAGACAAATATACTAATAACTTACGAATTAAAAAGGTTCTATTCCCACGGCCCATAAATGCTGTAGACAAATTATGTACTTATAACCAAAGACTTTTATGTGTACACTACTAGACAAGCTGCGCACTACATAGAAATTGTACCACTAAGTTGCGGTCAATTGACCGTAACTTAATATTACCATATCGCTTACTCTCATCTAGAACCCCTATCGCGCTCCCTGTCTGTAAGCTGTCAAACTCCCGCGTTAAGTGACGCAGTTTAACTTCCATACAGCCCGACTAGTAGTATGTAGGTATACATTAAAGTCTTTGCTTATAGCTTACGTATTAAAAAGGTTGAAATGAAATGAAATAGTTTTATTAATCATGTAGGCAATTAAAATAGCGCTTATGACAAGTCAGTACAAAATAAAGAAACTTATGTATAAAAATCATATCAACTAATGTATACATAACATACATAGCATCGTCAAATACACTAGGCAATTACACTAAATTGTTTATTTGTTGTCTTTTTATTTTACATTATTAACAGTATTTGTAATATGGAAACGTCCATTATTAATTATTAAATATTTTGAGTCGGTATGGACCACTGCATTTACCGAAACGGCACGAGTTTTAAAACTACCACCGGATCCAAAACGACCCAGCTTGAGAAGACCCGGCGAAACAAACTCAGTGGGCTCAATTTACCACTGGATTCAACGCGGCGCGACGGCGCGGTTCTAGGTTTTTCCCACATACAAAAGGTTCATTTAAAGTATTAAAATCTGTGTTATTTATAAACGGCACATAAAGAGCAGTAATGTTAAGGCAAATCTCTCGACACCCATTTTGAACCATAAATAGAATCTTAACGGTAAAAGTGAAATGGAGCCCTTTCCTGTTACATAACCACAGGTGTCTTCAGAAGGTCAAATTGTTTTAACACATGTAGGGTTAATTTAGGGTGTCCGTATAAAAAAAATATGGGAGTGAAGGAGGCCAAAGAGGTGTGCAAGGATCAATCAGGTAGCAAGTGGAAATCCGTTGTCTCTGCCTACCCCTATGGGAAACAGGCTTGAGACTATGTATGTATGTATGTATGTATGTAGGGTTATCACACACACATACTAATTTAGGGTTATGAACATAGATTTTTCTGGACGTGCCCGTTTATTTGTCAGAATTTTTCAAGTTAAGTACTGGAAAAACTAAAAAATAATTAAAAAGGTTAACAAGTATCGTGGAAATTGATTTACACGAAACGAAATCATGTTTAAATAACTTATAAACAAAACAGCAATCTTGACCCTTTATCAAATTTATAACCGACTTCAAAAAAGGAGGACGTTCTCAATTCGTCCGAAACTTTTTTTTTTATGTATGTTCCCCGATTACTCGAAGATGCCTGGACCGATTCGAGAAATTCTTTTTTGTTTAAAGGCTATATTCTTCCCAGGTGGTCCCATTGGCACCAAGTCAGGATCTGCTGATGGGATCCCAGAAAAATCTCGCAGGTCACTCCCCTGAAGGTAAACGCCACGGCTGCCCATAAATAGACACAACACCACACAGAGCATAGCCAAGCCACTGCCCACCGTTGCTATATTTCCGTCACATGATGTGATAGGGGGCGAGCCTATCGCCATACCGGGTACAATTCCAGACTCCGGACTGATACTGAATCATTTCATAATAGAATAACCCATTATCACTTTAGCCGACCCTGGGATTGAACCCGAGACCTCAGCGTCAGCCTCAGTCATAACGTGTATGTATTACAACTGCGCCACCGAGGCAGTCTGAGAGAAAATGTTGTAATTATTAGCTTATTGAACCTTCTATAAACATTTTATCTATTAACACCTGCCTCCAACGAGATATCGTTTCAGTATTCGAGCGCGTCGTGAAAATTTGCAATCACTTTGTTATTCAGATTGGATATCGCGGTATCAAAGGGCGGTTATTTGAACACAATTGTTCGCTCCGAGGCGTACTGACGCTGCGGATGTAAAAATCTCTTAGGAAATTTCGAACGATTTTTGCATCGTTTATGGACTTTTAGAAATTACTTTTGTTCAACATTTAGAGACATTTACTTTACTCCTGACAAAGGTTTATATGCTGCTATTAAGCATATTATATGCTTAATAGCAGATCCGAATCTTTTATTTATAGTTGTAAGACATTTTTGTGGAACGTAATAACCATTTTTTATTTTAATGATTATGTACGATAGTCTAGTGAAGAGTGTATGGACTGTCGGGACAGAAGTTGCAGGTACGATCCTAGCCCCTAGGGCACATAATATCTGACTTTTGGAAGTTACTGAGTTTTTGAAGAGAAAACTTCTTTAGGCGCGTTGAGCACTTTTGGGTGAACAAAAATCATGGAACTCGCGTCATCGTCACCGCACGCTTTCCATGAGCTATATGTATACTGTGTATATATGTACATAGATATAATCAAGGATTCAAGTTTAATTGGTCACTAACACTTCTTTACAAACCAAAAATAATTCAAAAATTATAATTTAATAGCTCGACGATACAATTCACATAAGTTACTTAGTTTTCACTTCTATCGGCAGTCCCCAAAGACTGCCCCGCCTGTTTTTTTAATCCTAGCACGGTTAAGCGACTACACCGTCAATAATACGAAATACTGTCAAATCTGCGGTATGATAAGGCGTACTCTGGCATTAAGCCAAGAGAGCTACAGGCAGAAAAAAAACATTTAGCAGAATGAGATTTGAATTTGATTGAATAAAATGTCCCACTTTTTGTAAGAACTTTTCAAATTGTAAAACCTTAGTTGCGAGTTGCCAGTCGTACACAATAATACAGTTTGCAGCATTTTGTTATTACTCTATGGTTTGCAGTATTTTAAATCTCCGGCGTCGGTAACCGAGCACGTTTGTTGAGTATCTATTAACGTTTGAAACGAAAATAACAATCGCTTCTATACATAGCGTCGATTACAATCGCAAAAGTATATTTTCCAAATGGTTCTTTGTTTGAAGTTATTTCAAGAATACATTATTTTTATCGGTGGATCGAATGACTCTTAATTCTTCCTTGTTAGTGTGCCAGGAACTTCTTGTTTCTCTGCATGTATCTTCTGATGCAAGTAATTTGAATAACAATGTACTGCATTGGCTACAGTGCGCTCATCACCCGAGACAGAACGTTTAAATGCGTCTACATTTTAAACATTTCGACGCATCGAGACTCCGGTGTCCGTAACAAAGAGTAGTGTGGACGATTGTCAAACACACACCGCCTTGAAACTAACGATTTTTTGAACGTATCATGAAATTAAATAATAATCTTAGTACCTAAATATTATATTGTGTATAAACATAACATAACTTTGGTCTAAACTAGTTTCCGAGCGATCTACCAGTTTATACACATAGCCAACTGATTATTTAATCCCATCGTACCATGAATCGCACCCTTCATTTATAAATTCAAATATTTGTGTATCAGACAAACATTTGTCTAGGTGCGGGAATCGAACCCACGTCCTCACTCTTTGCAACCGGCTACTCGCCCGCTGCGCCACCGAGGCAGTCCTTATATAAATATATAAAATACTAGCTTTTGCTCGCGTCTCCCCCACGTGAACGGCAATTTCCGGGATAAAAAGTAGTCTATGTCTTAATCACTTTCTAATCCAGATCACCTGTGTGCCAACTGTTCATATGTTAAGGCGTTATTGACTAACACCATCCAAATTCACAAAATCACAAACATCCAACTTTGCACATTTATATTACTTATGTACCTTCACGTCGCGTCGCGTTGACGTCGGCATCACATCACTAAGGAGTTTACATTAGTTTCCACTAACGGTTTCCTAAATGATAATGTTACAATTACAATTTATCTGCCAATCACATGCCTACGCAAACGTTATTTTAACGCGCTTACTATTCTGTCAATAATGTTAAAACACATTTTGAGAATAAACGCCTATTTCACAATATTCGAGTAAGATTTATCCACCAATTAACGTTTATGAGTTTCTTTAGTCAAGACTAAAGACGACGAGCTATTTAAAAGTAAAATTGCGCCACATACAAGGTGGTACACATTTATAAGATGGTATCACCACGTCTGAGTTGATACCACCGCTTTGTTTACGTATATAAAGATTATATAGTTAGGACACACTGTCCGTCCCTTTATACTATTTTTTTTATTTATATTTACTCTGTAAGTTTATAATATTATGTATCCTTGTATGATCTACCTTTGTCTATGTTGTGTATGCGTGCTGAATAAATGTTATCTTTCTTTTCTTTCTTTAGTTGCTGGGTCAGAAATGACTATAAGGGGTTGTTAGTGTCCACCTGGACAAGTGTCCTTAAAATTATGGACATAATCTGATCACTTCACTGCACACAGAGAAGTCAATTAGCTTTAATTCTCAAATAGTATTTTTAGAATACGGTCATTTCCACACCCAGTCATTTAATTATGTGTGCTCTGTTACTGAGTAGAGCAACTACTTAAGAAACTTACCTACCTACCTCTCTAATAGAATCCTCCTCAGAATAGGGTAATTAGGAATTAAAGTTAACTTGCGTCCAACGCTGTAAACCTTATCAAATACAAAAATAATCATCGAAATCGATCCAAAATAAAATATATTTATAGACGAATCGAGGACCTGTATTTTTTGCGTCGGTTAAAAATTTATCATTTTTGGAATTATCGTTTTCATAACAAAGTAAACAGAAAGAACTCGATACGTAATAAACAGAATACGTTTAAAAAAATGTTTATTACAGATTTAACATTGTTACATCGCGTCGGTCTGGCATTTTCCCCCACAGGCGCTCCCCACCTTATGTTGTAAAGTGCAGAGTGAAAATCCATACGTCACTTCCAACAATGAGCATGGCACTCGTATTAATTGGGAAGTATGTTTGTGTCATGTCACGTCCTACAAATATTATATCTCTAACATTTAACTCTGTTGAATTTGTCTGTGTAGCTTGTATAATGCAAGGAGAGAAGGGATTTTCAGAAGTACGCGATTTAACGAGGTTGCGATATGACGGGACAACAATATAAAACTTTGGATCCTAGGTTAAGTAAGGACTAACGTTGCAATTTTCATAGGGACAATTTCAATACTCGAATAAAATTTAATCGAATTACGACAGCCAAAAATTTAAGAATAACCAATTTAACATAGCGTATATTATGTTGACAGTGTGCGTGATAATTGTGTATTTTACCATCTTATATTTTTAAATAAACCGACCAAATAAATCGAAAGAAAGAAGGAAAGATATGTTCTTTCTTTCTAAATAAATCGTATGACTTAAAGCGAAAAGGCGAATGAAGTTCCTAAATTCAGACCAGCTAACTTGAATGGCGCGTAGCGTAACCTAATTGATGTTAGGTAAGTAAAGGGGTATAATAATATTCTCCTTCGTGAAAGACGAAAATTTTCACGAAGGGGTATTTCACCGATTATTTTTGAAAGCGACATTCTAAAGAAGTGAAGTCAAGTCTTATATATAGATATACATAAACGATCTACGAATTACGATTAGAATATTGATTACGTTATTTCAATTAAACAGCAATACAATGTCCAAAAAAATCCAGCGTACGAATTTCATAAAAACCCTCTATTGAAAATATCTATTCTACTGTCAATAGACACTATTCGCTATACCGAGTCTTTCGTATTACAAAGGTGAGAACAGCAAACATTGCTTGTTCATAATATAAATGCTTCAGCGCTTTCCGACCGCGGTGTGTGTTGAAATGAAATTAATTAACTCTCACGTGTTTGATTTATTCTAGCGTAACATTTTTATAAGCAAACGTTGTGTGGTTTATATCGTGTACATTCATTGCCATGATTAATTTTTACGCTAACGAAGGGGTGTTGTAAATAAAATGCAATGCTTAGAGTCGGCAATACCAATTATGTTATGGGGAAAGGTGCCATAGGACAGATATACCCTTGACAAATTACACTTTAAGTGGTAGAACCTCACTTCAGATAGTTTTGAGACTACAGCATAAATGGGCCGGCTCGACCGAGTTATTACCAATGTCTCACAAAAAAGCGACGTGAAGTGGTAGTTTGCTGATGCGTTTCGTATAATAAGTGAGATATCCGGAGGCCCAAATTCTAAACTCTATATGTGTCCTACATTTAAAGGACTCTATTAAAAAACCATAATAGGTAGCTAGCTGTTTTCACAGAATATCTGTTATGATGGCGGATATTCTAACAAATAATAAAAGAAACAAACTCATAATTTAAGGAGGTGGTACAGAAACCTCGATGCGCAAGTTCTCATAATAAATAAATGGTCTCTGGGCCTACTCAAACTTTATGGTTTTTGCAATTTGGGTGAATAGCCATTTGTGCCTAGACTGAGAAAACCTAAGAATAACTACTTACAGAAGGTAGATGTCAAACAACGCATACTCACAATCGTAAGCTGAAAGTTGGCTAATGGATGTTTCCAATATTCTATCTATCGACAGATTTGCTTACTGGCAGTAAAATGTTGACATATTTTGTATGGAAGATCTGTCACAACACTTTCCATAGTAAGCAAATCTGTCGATAGATAGAATATAGGGAACGGCCATAAGTGTGCGTAACGTGCAAGTAAACTAACGTAAAAGAATAGTCAGATAAAATGTATTTTCCTAAAAAAAATGTACGTTTAGATGGACAAAATGTGTTTCATACATTGATTTATAAGTGAGGATCATAAACATGGCGGGTAAAAATAGTAAAAAAGTAAAAAAATATATCAAAATAGTAAAAAATTAGTAAAAATAATAATCTAATGTTCAACAGGTCTGTATTATTACCATTAACCACGCGTTCCTATTTTCGAAATGGATTGCTCAAATGCATTACATAAAATATCTATCTCCTTCCTTACTCCTACATTTGACCTATTTAGATATTACATTTACGTATTATGTATAAATATCTTTACTATTCAAAAGTAAAGTTAAACGTATGTAAAATTCTTAACACAACTTTATTTTTACAGCATACAGTATGCGAAATGTTAAAGATGCTGTTTCAAGATAGATTTTCTTGAGAACGAAAAGAAAATTGTGAAGTAAAACCAAAGAGATGGCAGCAACTTATCATTTCCTGACGTTCGCAAATATAAATGGATATTTTTGGGGTTAATACAACCAAATCGCAAATAAAAACTCATATATTTAAATTTTTAGTTTATAGTTTCGACCGTATCTCATAAAATATGAAATGGCCTATGTTTAGCAGTAGAAAGTACATACATACGCACTCACGCCTGTAATCCTCGAAGAGGTAGGCAGAGGTGTAACCAGTACACCCACATTTCGCCGAGCGTATCTCCGTCCCATATGTGATAGGGGGCGAGCCTATCGCCATACCGGGCACAAATTCCAGACACCGGGCTGATATTGAGTATTTCGTAATAGAAAAACCCAATACCACTTTTCCCGACCCGGGGATCGAACCCGAGACCTCAGCGTTAGCCTCAATCGTAACGCGTACGCATTACAACTGCGCCACCGAGGCAGTAGAAAGTGATACGCCGATTATGACTTCAGAGTTGCTAGTATTTGTACAGTGTTTCAATTTCAACATTTATAAAAGGAGGTTCTCAATTGGACGCGTAGTTGATTGCTTTTTTATGTATATACCTCAATTTTCCAGCAATTGTCGACTGATTTTGTTGAAATGAAATTTTTGATAGTTTAGCTACGATGTGGTCTCATATAAATTTGGTTAAAACTTTGACTGCGTACGGAGTAAAAAATTCACACTTATCAAAATATGACGTCACACTCGTTGCGATTATGTTTTTGTATTGGAATTTACATGCGTTAGTTGTACCTACCACTAAAAATTTAAAATAAATTGAGTTTAACCAAAATTTTAAATTAACTTCACAAAAGTGGCACCGACTTCTATAAATTATTGTTCTTTTGATTTTTTGGTGTCAGTTTTTAAGATTCGTTGTATCAACTCTATACAAATTATGTAGATCATCTGAATATGGTAAGTAATAAATCGGTTGAAGTCGCCCAGCGCCATCTGTCTCGCTTTAAGTCTTTGTTTTGCGATATTTGTTTATGGGATATCAATAAATAACGGATACTTGCAACTTTCCTCGGAAAAACCAGCTCTGTCGAAGATTTACAACCAATAGTTAGAAACAAAGCTAACTATTATGTATTTTAGTTGTAAAACTCGATAACCACTGGAGATACAATAATTTATTTATGTAGTGTTAATATTAATGTTACTTAAGTATTAGTATTAATATTTACTAAAGTGTATTCAAACCTGATTGAAGAAACGGGTTTATGTTTTTACATAATATCTTTAGAAATGAAGAAATTTAAGGATTCGAGGGTGCTTGGCGGCAGAAATAGACAAAGCGGTGGTACCAACTCAGGCGGCCTCTCGCATACGAGGGACCTACAACCTTATAAAAATATAAATAACTAGCCTTTGCTCGCGGCTCCCCCCGCGTGAACGGCATTTTCCGGGATAAAAAGTAGCCTATGTTAATCAGTGATAATGCAGCTTTCTAACAGCAAAAAAATTTTTGAAATAGGTCCAGTAGTTATTAAGTTTATTCGTTACATACAAAAATACAAATCTTTCCTCTTTATAATATTGTAGTGTAGATAAATATAAATGATCAGGTACACTTCCACCAGCAAAAAATAATGTTATAATAAGTCTCCTTGAACTACAGAACACTTACTGAATACGTCACACTTCAACAAACTTTATAACAACAATTTCGCCCCCAAACGACACCGATTAGGTTAACCCGTTGATCCTTTGACTTGAGTCACCCAACACACTTCAAAGATAAACAAAAGTTCCACATTTCCTCACATAATATTCAAACACGGAAAGAGGTAAGTAAATAAATTATTTTTCTGTCCTTTCTCTCCCTATTTCTCTATGTAGTTATATATGACTTAGGAACCTTCAAGAAAAGAGCCTACTCTTTCCTCAAGGGCCGGCAACGCACCGACAATTCCTCTGGTATTGACGGTGTCCATGGGCGGCGGTGACCACTTACCATCAGGTGACCCGCTAGCACCGTTGCCCCATATTACATTAAAAAAATGTAGCAGAGGCTTGCATACGAGCAAGTGAGTCACCTAATGGTAAGTGATCTCTACCGCCCATCACTCACCTTACGAAACGCAACAACGAGCTGTTGCTTCACGCCAGTTTTCTGTAAGAGAGTGGTATAACCCGGTCAACCCGGCTCATCCACTCTGTGACATAAAAAGCTTGGCCCTACCACTTTTGCCCTAATAAATATTTTATAGAATAAGTCAGGATCACGCGTACAACTTCCTAAGCAATCTTAGGGCAAAGTCCATTTCGGCGCGAAAATATTACAAGTTTGTATCTAGTATATATATATATATATATACCCTATATATATCGCGATATCTACACTAATATTATAAAGAGGACAGATTTGTATTTTTGTATGTAACGAATAAACTTAAAAAGTACTGGACCGATTTCAAAAATTATTTTGCCGTTATAAAGCTACATTATCACTGAGTAACATAGGCTACTTTTTATCCCGGAAAAGGTCGTTAATGCGGCCGGAACTACGAGCAAAGGCTAGTATTATATATACAGCGATAGCTCAGTGGGGAGGTTTATGGACTGCCGAGACTAAAGTTACACGATCGAAACCACACCTCTGACTTTTCTAAGTTACGTTAATTGTGTTAATATCGCAGATATGTGAAGTCTGCCATCTCGAATTAGGTCATCGTGGTGCACTAAGGCCTAACCCCTCTCATTCAGTAGAGGAGGTCCGTGTCCAGCAGTGGGACGTGTATAATACAGTGCTAGTATGTCGAAGAAAAATCATATATTTACCTAGCATGACGTGTTCTAAATACGTATTTTATTAAAAGTCTACTAACTTCTTGTATAATTTGGGTAAGACACATTCACATCACTAGCTAGTGGTCACTATTTTCAAATTTATATAAAATAAAAATCTAAAATTATATAATAATAACGCAGGCAGTTTAACAATCAATCAATATTACTTTTTCTCTGATATGTCAGTTGTTTAAAATTTATATTATAAATTCTGTATACATTTTATAAGCTTGTGGTGTTTACTTAATATAATGGTCGTTGCAGACGATGCGCAGTAGCTTGCGCAAGTACTACTACTGTGCATAAAGTTTCATCATGTGAACATATTTTGCTTAGTAAAAGTGCGATTGCAAGTTGCTTAGTTGTACTAGCTTTGGTCCTTGCGCGAGTACTACCCGTTTTACTCCGCTACGCCTAGGCCTGCTCAACCCCGTGCAGCTCGCATTGCGCATCGTGTGAACACGACGCCGTCGGTACTGGCGCCAGTTCATTTATGATTAGTACTTGCGCAAGCTACTGCGCATCGTCTGCAACGGACATAAACTAGAGTTGGTAGGCCAAATAAATACATTATACATTAGCGTTTTATAATGGTAGGAGCCACGCTATAGGCAGTTTTACCTACAGCACGAATGGGCCGGCTCGTCCGGGCTGTTACCACTGTCTCACATAAAAGGCATGGCATAAAGCGCATAAACGCAGCTTGCTGCTGCGTTTCGTACGGTGAGTGAGATATCCGGCGGCCAAAATCCCCTCCCCTTCCCAATCCCTTAACTATTCCTTTCCTTTAAGATCGGCAACATGCCCATGATTCTTTTGGTATTGTGGGTGTACATGGGTGGTGGAAATCACTTAGCATCAGGTGACCCACTGGCTAGTTTACCAGCCTATGATATAAAAAAGATATAATAAAATGTATATATTCTTTAATAACTGCCTCGGTGGCACAGTTGTAATGCGTATGCGTTACGATTGAGGCTAACGCTGAGGTCTCGGCTTCGATCCCGGGTCGGGTAAAGTGGTATTGGGTTTTTCTATTACGAAATGCTCAGTATCAGCCCGGAGTCTGGATTTTGTGCCCGGTATGGCGATAGGCTCGCCCCCTATCACATTGTGGGACGTAGATACGCTCGGCGAAATGTGGGTGTACTGGTTGTAACCAGTACACCCACATGCCTACCCCTTCGGGGATTACAGGCGTGAGTGCGTATGTATATATTCTTTAGATATTTCCATGCTCTCACAAACAGCGGCGCGGCGGTACAATGTTGTTTTAATTCACACTCGACGAGCTTATTAGTTAGTTTGCATTAGTAGCGCACTTGTATTTGCACGACTGCGACCTTGCTTAAGATAATGTTTACACATCACACATAATTTCTACGTTAGTATGAATATGTGGCGGCCATTATGTTTGCAGGCGTATTCTACATTCACTTTGGATGTTTGTGAGCTTGTGAATTAGGATGTTTGTTAAACAATCACGCCTTAATCGACTCACTGTTTATCGGATTTAGGTAAAATTTGGCACACAAGCTACTTTTCTTGACGAAAAAACCATTCAAAAGGGCGGAGCAGCGAACAATAACTTGGGATTGAACTGGTGAAACTCGTTATTAGAAATAATAAATAAAACATTATTCATGTTATGTCTCGCCTAATGGACTGCCTCGGTGGCGCAGTTGTAATGCGTACGCGTTGCGATTGAGGCCAACGCTGAGGTCTCGGGTTGGATCCTGGGTCGGGTAAAGTGGTATTGGGTTTTTCTATTACGAAATGCTCAGTATTAGCCCGGAGTCTGGAATTTGTACCCGGTATGGCGATAGGCTCGCCCCCTATCACATAAGGGATGGAGATACGCTCGGCGAAATGTGGGTGTGCTGGTTACATCTCTGCCTACACCTTCGGGAATTACAGGCGTGAGTGCGTATGCGTATATATTATTAACCCCTCAGATATCAACATCAAATCGCTTACATAAGGAGTAAGTGCCATATCAAAAGTTATTGAAACAAATAAATAACAGTAAATATCTTTAATCTAATTTAATAAATCTCACAAATGTAAATACGCACTCAAATCTTGAAATCGTAATAAAAATTCAGCGTGTAAACCGCCGTTTTCCATAAAATAACTCAGGAAGCAAGTGTAAACATTTAAATCGACGTAGTTCGGGATCCAGCATTAAATTCGTAGAGGTAAAATAGTAGGATAAATACAGAGGTGTAACTGATACGGCGCGGCGTGGGATCAGACCCCCATGCCTTATGCTGTTTATGATCAAAGTTGTACATGTATACGTATGTACGTGACAGTCTCCGCGGCGCAGCAGACGAATAGCCGGCTGTGAAGCGAGAGGCCGCGGGTTCAATACCCGCACCGAGACAAATGTTTGTATGATCAACAAATTTGTTTTGTATTTGGGTGTTTTGGTACCGTAAGTTCCTGACACGCTACGTATATCGGGTCTGAGACTATGGCGGTAATGGGACTAAAATATTGGTGTTATACTCCATTGTTACTTTCTTTCTTCCACCTGCCCTTATCCCACTCGCAGTGAGATCGGCGCAAGTGAGGCGTCACATGCTTTTTTACATATTATGTTGCAGAAAGATTTGGCTTTAGTTTTTATGATCCGCCGCCTACCTGACGTCAACCCTCTGTATATATTGTCCAATGGTACTACCGGGACGAAATAATTTCAGTTGTCCCATCACGAGACAACACGATAAGACTAGTGGGACAGACACATATTGTCGTCCTTCAATATTCGTACTGAATACATCTTTTTCTTTCAGCCTGGTGTTATTCCAGGTGAATGCCAGGGCCTGCCCTCTTGTACCATAGATATGACGGTATTTGATATTATATGCGACGACCCGCCGTCAACCCGCAAGGGGAATCAAGTTTCGCCATGGCCTTGTACGTTAATCAGCAGTGTACCACGTGCAGGTGAGGTTGGTTCTTTCTTTCTAAGTGGAGGGAGGATTTGGGCCTTTAGGTGTCTCCCTGATCGTATGAACCGCAACAACTAGCGGTACTTTACGTGGGTTTTTTGAGAGACGGTGCTGTGGTAAAAACGCCGTCGAGCCTGCCGCGACGTCCTACTCATGTTAAAGGCATAAAACCATCTACGGGGTAGCTTTACAAATTTTAAAAGAATTATCCTTTGTGTAAAATATTATAAAGAACTATTTTCATAATTATTTTTAATTGGCATCTAAATATTCATAGACATAGACATAGCCCAGCGGATTAGCATGTTGAAGTGGCAGTGGGCAGGCCACATAGCTCGTAGAACTGATAGCCGATGGGGCAGAAAAGTTCTCGAATGGAGGCCACGTACGGGCAAGCGCAACAGAGGACGTCCACCTACAAGATGGACCGACGACCTGACAAGGGTTGCACGAAGCCGATGGATGCAGGCCGCTTCCAACAGGTCGGCCTGGAAGGCATTAGGGGAGGCCTATCTTCAGCAGTGGACGTATTGTGGCTGATGATGATGATGATGATGATCTAAATATTCCCAAATAATATAAATTTTATATAACAAAACTGTCTTGCTTTCAATTTGTCCAAGCAAGGTATAAAATAACTTCATTCCCAAAGTACTTATATTTTCTAGAAAGAATCATGATCCATCTGAAGGAACATCAAACGCTAATATAAATTTTATTGTTTCTGGATACGTGCCTGATAGTATATGTACGTAAGTAGGTAAGTGGATAGGTAAATTTTACGACGTCCGTTCCATTTGAGGCGACGTTCGGTCGGTTACATTGCGGGCACACGGGCACCATCACATAAAGTACCTTTATCAGGTACTTACATGAGTAATATACGGTTTCTAAGGGCCCAAATCTATTGATATTAATCAATTAAACAAAAAAAAACTAAGTATCTACCTACTGTAATTTATTGAACTGAGTATTGCTAAAACTTAACCTAGATAATAGACATACATAAATTTGTCGACGTATATTCCGTCCGTTGTTGATCCGCAGTGTTTATGTCTATATCTCTGAGAGGCCTTGGCATTGCAATAGGAAAACACAGACTGAATGTAACATTTATAATAAGAAAAGCTGATTTAAAGCACGTTGAACAAGTATTTATTTCATTTTGTTAAAATAATATCAGTAGGTATAGTGACAACCCTAGCACCAGGCAAAGTTGTGATTCTCACAGGCCTGAATTGGGGGGGGGGGCAAACCGGGTCACCCAGCCCGGGCGACAATTTTATAATATGATTAAAAATTAAAAAACTTGCTCCACAAAGCGCCTAACATACGGAAGCCTAGTTGGCTCACCGTCGACTTGTTAGAAAAAGGCACCACACAGGCCCTTTGTGCATCATTCTTTGCTATTCTTTTAGGTAATTTATCTCAAACGCTGGAGCGGGGGGGGGGCACTATCAAGTTTCTGCCGCGGTTCAAAAAAATTGTAGATCCGGGGCTGTTCTCACCTTTCCAAAACACTACAATATTGTCTACTTATAGATCATGTTCTTTTTCTAAAAATATCGAAACAATACGGGAAATAGACAGTAAGTTTCATAATTCTTACCCTGGGGTGTTATCTATACTGATCGACCTTGTGCGTTCGATTCACTTGGAGAAAGTCGTCTAAGAAGCATCGTACTGAAAGGAATTAACACCAAAACTCCAACAAAATCCTTGAAATCAGACACACTCATGTTACATCGTTCTTGGAAAATAAGAATTTAATTAAATAACTAATGACGAGGTTGTATGAGCTAAAACCCTTTGCCTTCCCAATAAGAGATAACATTTACAACAAAAAAAAAGAATTTTGGCGGGAATTCTGACAGTGCACTGGCTCTCTTGTTTTAATTATTTCCTAAACTAGTTTAAAGTTGTGTTTGTTGTATAAAAGTGGTGTGGTTTTGTGCAATAATCATTTACGATGATGAATAGTTTATGGAAACATTAAAATAGGGAATTTGTGCGATTTTTGATCAAGGGTATTGTCGACCTTGTGCTTTCGATTCGCTTGAAGAAAGTCGTCTAAGAAGCATTGAACTGAAAAAAATTAACTCCAACAAGACCTTGAAATCGACCACACCCTCGTTTCATCGTTCTTGGAATATAAGAAAAGAATATAACTAATGACTTGGCAGCATGGTCTCTGATCTTAGCCGGTTCCTTAAGGAACAAACAAACAAAAAAAACAGCTTTAGATTAAATAAATTATTACGTATGAGTTATAACGAGGCTGTACAGGCTAGAACCCTTTGCCTTCCCAATAAAAGGAAAAATTGAGAAAAAAAAACAGCTTTAGACGAAAGTTCCCACAACTTAAATATCTTGAACAATATAATAAACGTAGTGATTACATTCTCTTTGAATATATGTTGCTGAGCAAAAATTAAATAAACTAAATCACTTTTGATTACAATAAAAACTAAATGCGATGCGTTGGAGTGAAACGGTGACGCTAGAATTCGTAAAAAAATATCTTAAACACGAATGCCTATGGAACCCAGCACATCCATGTTACAAACTAAAATATCAACGAGAAAATGCGTACAATGACATATGTACTGAATTTAAATCATCCACGATGAAATCCCTCAATGTTCCTGAAGTTAAGATGAAGATAAAGAATCTACGTACCACATATGTTCAGCAAGTACACAAAATATTGCAGAAATCAAGTCCAGATTGTATTTACGAGCCCTCATTGGTGTGGTTTCGTGAGATGGACCAATGTTTAAAGTACATAACAAGTATTCGTCACACTACGTCTTATGTAAGTTAAGATAATAGTACATTAGCAAAGTGCCTAGATATTACTTATGTATTGTGGTGGATAAAAATGGTTCCACACTATGCTTTTTTGAGGTTATTTATTGTTATTTCTACTCATATTCTTTATGTGACTGCAGACACAACATTCAAAAGTAATTTACACTTTTCAGAACCAGGAATCATCAGATATAAATTCCAATCAAATGTGGATAAAAAATGAACTACAAAACAGTAATTCTGAGGAGACCAATGTCAATGAAACCTTGTTACTGCCAACAGATAATGAATATGACCTAACAATCCCGGTTTCCAAATTAAAATTGGAAAGACACTCGCCACTTGCAAAAAGACATCAGAAAATGTTGAAAAAAAGGAAATTAAGGCATAAAAAGATTATAAAAGACTATTCAACAGATTCTAGTATAGAAAGTGTGGTGGAGGATGAATTTGACATCTATGGCAAGTTCATAGCTGCACAGTTGAGATCAATGAACATGCAAAGAGCAATACGATTACAGCTTGAAGTTCAGAATCTTATTAGTGAAGCTAGGATAACATTTAAATAATTATAAATGGGGGTATGATCTCGTGAAAGAACTGAAAAGACTGGTGTGACATATTCAAGGGAGACATGAAATCCAATGGTCTCACCCTGAAGGATTTTCAAGATCAGACAATGTGGAAGCGTCTTAGTGGGAAGGTGCACCCTGGCAATAAGCTGGGATAACACCAAGTTTATGGAAAGGAGGAATAATTATATGTAGTTATAAATAGTGCTTTAATAATAATTGTTATTATTTCTAACATTAGATTATAATCGAATGTTAGCATTTACAAATTTAGATTTATTTTTATAAAAATTACTATACCAAAGACAAGAAAAATATGAGTACATGTGTATGTTTATGTTCAATAAACCATCTTTATAAGTATACTCTATTTTTTTCTTTTTAGAAATCTCGTAAACAAACTTTATTTTGTAAAAACCCTTAGATTAGGTTGCATCAAACTAGTAACACATTAATGACATTTCGAAGATTTCAACTTTAACACTAATAAATAGTTATTCTGTGCTAATGCACTCCAACCACACCAGCAATCTAACAGCGTCCACCAATCGGTTCTGAGGCTGTAGTGTCACCCCCCGTCTTTGGTAGGGTTCCTAAGATTTTTGCGGCTGTTACAGTAGATTTCAGATTTAGATATCTACAGATAAAAATACTGAAAATATTAGCTTTTATGGAAAAAACAATAAAGACAATAAAGGTATATTTGATAATGATTTGCTTTTACTTATTTAAGCAAGAGTCCATAATAAAATGCATAGCATCGAAAAAACACCTACGTACTATGCAGATTTTGTATCCAAATATACATTTGGCAACAAAATTCGGTAGTTCGTTCGTGCATCGCGGCAGTGGGTAAGATCGCGCGCTTCCCATACAAAATGAACTAAACCTAAAAATCGCAGATCGCGGATGGCACAAATTGCCGCGCCGCGCCGGCTTCTAGATTCCGATTCCAGACAACACACAAAATGTACTAAAAATATTTATTACGGCTGTTGGCGGAATGTTTCATGCCTTAAACCAGCACCATAAAGATAGATTTGCTGACTAACAATAGTGTTTTGACAAGGGTTGCAGGAAGCCGATGGATGCAGGCCGCTTCCAACTGGTAGGCGTGGAAGGTATTAGGGGAGGCCTATGTTCAGCAGTGGACGTCTTGTGGCTGATGATGATGATGATGAATAGTGTTTTGACAGATGTTCCATACAAAATGTGTCAAAATTTTACTGTCAGTAAGCAAATCTATCGATAGTCAGAATATTGGGAATGGCCTCGTTTAGTGTCTAATGGAAGCGTCCAAAGGCTGAGTACCGTAAGGTTTTGGGTGCAAAACCCAGACCTTGGAATAGGTCACACTTGTGTATAACCTTTCTTGGAAAATCAAGGAATAGCAAAAAAATTGGCAGCTTGACCTTGACCTTGCCCGGTTCCCTGAAGAACAAATTTAAAAAGAAGACTGTCAAAATGACATTATTTTTAAGTTGTCACTTGTCATTGGTCAAGTTGTTAGTAGGATTTGTATTCAATTGTATTAAAAAAAATGGACTGAAAGATCAAATTTAAAAACAACTCAAGTTTCAACGAAAAAGCTACAAATTATGCGAAATAACATATTTTAAACTATGCGTAAGGCTTTAAAAAATATAAGCATACTGAGTTTACTAAAAAATGAAGTGGGGCGAAGATCAGACGTATCAATTCGTAAAAATTTATTTCAAACACGAACACTTGTGGAATTCAACAGACGGAAAATACAACGCAAAAAGCTTGAAAGTGAAATCCTATCATCAAATCATAACAGAGTTTAAGAAAGCTACTGGCATAGAACTGAATATAGTTGAACTTAAAATAAAAATTAAGAATTTGAGGTCTACTTACACACAGGAGCTGGCGAAGATAAAGCGCAGGTCTAGCGCTGACTCCACGTATAGGTCCAGTTTAAAATGGTTTTCGTTGTGGCACAAACGTTTTGCTAAAACTAAGAAAGATGAAGTTGACTCTTGTGATGTAAGTTGCAACTACTGGATCTATTAGCATTCAGTTAAATGACAAACAAACTAAACATTTGCTTTACAGATTGAGCGATTATCTTTTACATATTTCAAAATTGATATTGAAATAGGACACCTCATTAACACTGGCATACCTATATGCTGTATTAATAAAAATAGTTACAGTAAAACGGTAAATTGGGATAAGCTTTGTTTAGTTATTTTACACATTTATATTATAACACTCGAATACTCAAGCATTTTAGATCATATTTAAACATATGAAGACCCTCTGTGTTAAAATTTAATGAAATAATTAAGTTGATAAGTAGCATTTCAGTATTCAGGAATAACAGTTAAAATAGTTTAAATGTATGTGTTTAAAACATGCAGGTTGAGATCACAGTTTAGTTGATACTCTATAATAATTTCAATATAACTTCTGATTTGCTCCTGAATTTTTATTCAACCTATGCATTAATATCAACTATTTCATTTTCAGCAAGAGGATCAATTAGAAGATTCATCAGAAGTATGGGTCTCTCAGACAAATAACTTGGACACAAACATAGACCCCTTCCAAGATGATGAAGACAATGATCGAATACCTACAGTTGAAAGTAAAAATTCATATAAGCATAATGTAAGTCAAGTTAAGAAGAGAAAAGTGAAACTACGGAGCTCCAGTGTTGAATTCTCAGATAGAACCTTTAGAGGGAGTATGGACTTGTCCGATTTAATGAAGGAAGATGAATTTGATATATATGGAAAGTATATTGCGTCTCAACTTAGAAAGATGGATTTGCAGAAAGCGTTGAGGTTGCAACTTGATATTCAAAACCTTATGAGTGAAGCTAGGATGTCAGAACTAGTGAACACACATTGAATTAGATAATTATATAGATTATGGATAGTATAATAGCTCACATGAATACTACAATCAGTATGTAACCAAAGGGCCAATTTTTATATTTTGGACTGATTGTGCGCTGGGGTGTTGTATAAAAAATGTTACATTACATGCATATATTACCCATGATCTATGAAATTCGTGTACTTTGAGTAAATGTAAATATTGTAAATTTTGTTGTAATATTAAAATGGTGAGGTTGGCCTAAGTTGTATTTATTCATAGCCTTTTAATTCTTATGCATGGCCAGTTTAAATAAATCACAGAGTACTATAGAGATGCTAACACATATAGGGTCAAGTGGAAATAAAAAACTAAATTTTTAGTATCTACCAATTTGATTGATACAAAGCAAAACTATATTTTCCTTTTTATTGAGTACTTTTATTATTACTATCATTCATAAAATCAATTAATTCCAACACAATTAGCATCGATATTATTATGTTTTTAGTAGATATCGTATTTCTTACTAAAGTTCGGCTTGGCTTCGGCCGAAGGTTACGGCTAGGGCTGAACAATCTGCTTCGGCTTCGGCTTTGGTCAAAATCTGACCTTCGGTCGAACACAAGGGGTAAGTCAATATGTGTAATTTTTAACGGACAGTGTTGATCGATCATGTGCACTCGATTCGTTTGGTGAAAGTCGTCTGAAAAGCCTTGAAACGAATTACCATCAAAACTCCGGCAAGACCTTGAAATCAACTACACCCGTTTCATCGTTCTTGGAATATAAAAAAAGACTTGGCAGCGTGGTCTCTGATCTTAGCCGGTTCCTTAAGTTTTTTTTTGTTTGTTTGTTCCAAGGAACCGGCTAAGATCAGAGACCATGCTGCCAAGTCATTAGTTATAATATTCTTTTCTTATATTCCAAGAACGATGAAACGGGGGTGTGGCCGATTTCAAGGTCTTGTTGGAGTTTTGGTGTTAATTCCTTTCAGTTCAATGCTTCTTAGACGACTTTCTTCAAGCGAATCGAAAGCACAAGGTCGACAATACCCTTGATCAAAAATCACCTAAATTCACTTATTTCAATGTTTCCATACACTATTCATCAGCGTTAATGATTATTGCACAAAACCACACCACTTATATACAACAAACACAACTTTAAACCAGTTTAGGAAATAATTAAAACAAGAGAGCCACCGCACTGTGAGAATTCAAAAAACCAAAACTCCCGCCAAAACTCCCCGGTTCCAAGGAACAAACAAAAAAAAAGGAAAATTAAAAATATCAAGTGTCAATTTGTCAACTGGTGTCAACCACAGACTACTTAGAAAGAACTGACGTTGTGTCAACAATGAAATAAATACAGCAAAATTCCAAATATAATAATAAAAATGAAGTGGAGCGAAGATCAGACATCTCAATTCGTTAAAATATACCTGAAACACGAACTCTTATGGAACTCAAAGCACGAAAATTACAAAGCTAGGAACTTGAGGATGAAATCGTATCGAGAAATATTATCAGAGTTTATGGAAACTACCGGCATAGAATTGAATATAGTTGAGCTTAAAATAAAAATTAAGAACCTGAGGTCCACTTACACACAGGAGTTGGTTAAGATAAAGCGCAGGTCTAGCGCTGATTGTACGTACAAGTCAAGTTTGAAATGGTTTTCGTTGTGGCACAAACGTTTTGCTAATATGGATGAGGTCGACTCTTCTTATGATGTAAGTTGCAATTTGCAGTCAAATTTGATAGGCATATGGAGAAGTTGTTGTATTTAATAAAAAAAAATTTAATTGTATAGGCCGACAAACGAGCAAGTAGGTCACCTGATGGTAAGTGAACACCACCGCCCATGTACGCCCACAATACCAAAAGAATCATGGGCGCGTTGCCGACCTTAAAGAAAAGGGATAATTAAGGAATTGGGAAGGGGAGGGGATTTGGGCCTCCGGATATCTCTGTACTCACCGTACGAAACGCAGCAGCAAGCTGCTACTTTATGTCAGTTTTCTGTGAGACAGTGGTAACGACGGACGAGCCGGCCCATACATGCTGTAGACAAAATTGTCTACAGTGTAGCTCTACCACTCGTAAAATTCACATAGTTGAATGAATTAAAAAGTCTTTGGAATTGATAGTTCAATTTCTTTCCATCAATGAATGTGAAATAAGTTCTCCTGTGCATTTAAATAACAGTTTAGTTCTATCACAATGTATTTATTAATTATATTATAAGGCTGAACAGATTAAATTTGGCATACAGATAGATCATCAACTGGATTTTGTTCATAAAATATCATAAATATCTGTGACCATGTAGTTGTCATCATAAAATAAGTTTTGTCATACAATATGGCAATGGAGGATTATGAGTGATTAGCTCCTGGACAGAATGTGCCAGTAATAGTGTAAGGGATCCCCATTACATGCATACTCCTACTACTGAAAATGTGAAGGTCGGATATTTGTAAATTTGTGAATGTGTTAATTAGCATATTTGTTAGTCAATCACGCCTTAACAGATGAATGGTTTTAGATGAAATTTGGCACACAAGTAGACTATAACCTTGACTGGGGAAAGTAGCCTATGAATGTTCACAGAGGCAGAGCTCACAAGCAAAAGCTAATATTTAATATTTATGCACTGCAGTAAAGTCTGCAGATATTTCTGATATATACATTTTGTTGGTTTCAGCAACAAGATCCAATTGAAGATTCTTCAGAAGTGTGGGTCTCTCAGACAAACAACTTGGACACAAACACAGATCCCTTCCAAGAAAACGAAGAGTACAATATTGTACTGAAAATAGAACCTGATACATACAAAAATGAAAACTCAAGTCAGTGCAAAGTTAAAAAGAAAAAAGTGAAACAACGAAGTCCCAGTGTAGAATTTTCAGACAGAACTTTTAGAGGAAGTATGGACTCGTCAGACTTGATGAAGGAAGATGAATTTGACATATACGGAAAGTATATTGCATCGCAACTTAGAAAAATGGATTTGCAGAAGGCTTTGAGAGTGCAGCTTGAGATTCAGAGCCTTGTAAGTGAAGCGAGGATATCAGAATTAACAGACAAGCATTAAATGTGCATTGTACCATATGTCTGTTAATGTTATTGTAATAAGCAATGGTTCACATTATTATAGGCTGTAATATATTTGATTTCAGTACTATCCAAATGCCAAAATCTGTAGATAATCATCATTCATCAACCATTGCTTGTTAAACGTTAATCACCAGATGGTGAAACTCACACTAAGTTAGTGTAGTATATGTGTAAATAATAGAAATAAATAACTATGTATATATTATGCTCTGTTCTAGGATTAAAATTATGAGGCTTGGTGAATGTTTTGTTTGATCAAATCAATATGTCTGATGGTCTATTTCCCTCCGGAACTAACTTTTCTTTCAGTCAACTCAATGCGATGCGACATCGCTAGGCAAAAATCCAAAAGGCGATTTTTACAGTGATTTTAATATGATCGTAGAACATGTGCATTATTTTCTGTCATTAGTGTGTGATCACTCCTCTTTATGGGCCAACAAGACTCTAGTGGCACTGCAGTTACCCTATTTGTGCATGCGGCTGTTCTCCCAAAAGGTTGGCAATGCACCAACGCGACAGTTCCTTTGATATTGTTGGTATTTATAGAAGGCATTCACTTATCTGGCTGTGGAAATAATCAACCTACTCGCTTGCTATAAAAGACGGTGGATTGCAGTCTGATTAACGCACCAATGCTGTTCAAGAGAGCCAAATAAGAGATATTTGGAGGCCAAATTGCCCTTCCCCATCCCTTACTCCTTTCAAGGTCGGCAACGCGTCCATGATTCTTCTGGTACAAGCGGCGTAGGCTTAGCTATTGTAAGCTAAGCCTACTCCAGATTCAAGAAAAATATCGTTAAGTAAAGAATGCGTTGTTTCTTGTTTTAAAGTTCTGAAAACAAATGTGATTGGGCGTGTGTGAATGGGTAGGAATTCGAAAGAAACAAAATTCAGGTCTGATTTTTATTGCTGTTACAGCATTTGTTTATAATACAAACATTATCGCTTACATTTCGCTAGTGAGAATTCAAATAGTTCTGTACCATTGTTACTACAACATCGTTTTCGTGTGCGAACGTCGAAAATATTTATCGATATTAACCAAACATCGATATCAACGTTGCTATAATTTTGACACGTTTTCATGGAAATATGCAGGTAGGTATTGCCGATTAATTCTGAGAAAAAATGCATCTAAAGCTAAATTAAGTACTTTTTGACGATCATTCTGCATATACCTTAAAAGCGGGAAGTTACACTTCGAAGGCAGTGCAGTCTGGTGTTAACAACTTATTCTAAAAACTTAGGTCATAAGTGACTTCGGTCGATTTACACCATAATTGTGATGTCTCACTCTCTTTATAATGGAGATTCGGGTCCCAAATTGCAACATTTAGAAATTTTAAATACAAAAATAAATTTTATTAAACTTATCGACAAGATATCTTAAATATTTGCTAAAAATACTCAGGTATAAACTAATAAGAGCTTGAACCTCTAATGACGTGACCTGACTAATAATGGTGGTGTAACATCGACCTCGGCCAAGACTAGAGTAAACTTGTCACAATCTCAAAAAAATAATACAAATAGTTACAACCTGATGTTTCACCCCAATGTGCGTATAGCCATCTTCATCGCTTTGGCGTATGTGGCCTAATATTTTCCACGTATGCTTGATAGACTGTACCATAAAGGATAGTAATCAAGTTTTTATTCAATGTATCTTATAGAGGTTCAATAACCATAATACTTAAAGCGTCAGTTCCTAATTCTAAACTAGTAACTTATTTCAGTTCTGATGTATTTATAATTTAACGAACATTGAAACAATAATAAATGTGTGTTAATTGACTGTCAAAAAAACGACAGTACAATCTATCAAGCATATTAGCAAACTTAAATTAACTTAATTGGCACTCAAACTGTACTTTAAATCAACTTAAACAAAGTACAACAGCGCCAAAGACCTTTTCATTATTACCCTCCATTCGAATCTTCCCGTTTAAGCCTACTTAATCTTAAAACCAATGCAATTCGCACTCGATAAACATTTTTTTACGATAAAAATGCTACTAATAACTGAAGTAAATGCAAAAACAATATGAATACAAAATAATGGAAGCTGAATATATTGTAAGGAAGTGCGTTATTTTGTGAGCATAGAATACAGTAAATATTTATCGATATCAAAGGATAAGTGTCGCATCACCAAAAATATTGGTACACAGAGACTATAGACGATTGGTTGTTAGGGTATTACGAAATGCCTGATTTTATAACCTCCACTACTGTCCTAACATATATTATAAATGCTTGCTGCACAAATAAACTAGAAGAGTAATTTTATTTATCGATATCGATAAACTAATTCATATTCACTTCAAGTCAAAAACACTAAAAGTAAATTGTTTTGTGACATTGGTTTACAAAATATAAAATTTCAAGAGCAAATGTAACCCTTCAACAAACGGGTGTTATTATAGCCGCGTTTAAATAATACATCACAATGTCATGGCTTTACAACATATGGCGTTCATTCTGTGACTCAACTATACCAATGGAATTATGTAAAAGTTTCTATAACATATTTTTTTTGCTATTTTATGTGTCGCAGGCGCAATTTATAAATTGCTCAGATTTAACAAATGTTTATTAAGTTTCTGGTCAATTTCCACACATCTGTACTCACAGAATGAAAGAACCGTTGCATGTCAAATGTACCTCTATCGCGACTCATTTAAAATTTTCAACAAGAGAAACAATGCAACGTGACGTCGCGTCGCCAGCAAACAATTGCACGTGACGCCACGCGCAAATTTTATTTTGGTCTAAAAACGTCAATAAAAACTACACTTACACGAGGAAGAAGACTCGATTCAGATCTTAATTTGTACAATTTTATCACAAATTTAAAAGAACACGTATTAATGACTGCAGCAGCGATCTACGTGAGCCGTCCGTTTTTCGACTATTTAAAATTATGCACACAGAGATCATTGGACAGCCCTAAATTTTGGATACTTAGAGAAGTCATTTGGAGAGTTAAATGTTGTATTTTATCGACATCACTTTAATCTCTCAAAATGTTGTGATGTTAATATTATTATATTGATTTAAAGTCAATAATGTATTTAAAAATTGCATCATGTTCAACAATTAAGTATATCACAATCAGTGCTGTATCACGAGATTATTTCGATATCGATAAAATTATACATGAAGTCTCCATTAGTTACGACGTTTTTCATAAATTCTCTTTCGAAATTCTTGCCGGCAAGAAATCTCGGGCCTTCGCCGTTCGTCTATCTATACTTAGGCGCACAAAGGCACGCGAATTTTCTACAAAAGATTAGGTACACTTTTAAATTCATTACTAACGAGTTTGAAGGTACCAAGTTGTGAAATTCAAAATTGTCCTTTATGAAAAAATAAACGCTCTGTATTGACGTATGTACGTACACGGTTATAAAACTAATACACTCGTTTTATTTTATTTATTCAGCATCGCCCGTTTTGTTGTTACCGATATTTGTATGGACATTCTGCGAGTGCGGACTTAGCATTATGACAATTAAAATCGAAACACCGAAAACTTATTATTATGCAATATGTCCCACGTTTACTCGCGTAAAAAATAATTTAACTAACATTTTTATTATAAGTTAACAAGAACACATTGATAGTTTCCTTTATCGATTACAAGGTACATAAGGAAAAAAAACAAATTGAGATCAGTTTTAAAACGCCCATACAAAAACCAGTACGAGGCTTGTGTCGAGAACACGATTAGTTGCCGAAGTTCAGTCACTAAGCGACTACTCGTTTTTAAAGGTTATCGAATAATACTGTTAGAAGATATCGTACAACTTTTGTTATGATACGTAACACAATACAACATTTTCAAAACAAGTATTTAGGCATATGGTTATATTTGAAAAATATCATTAATAATTGTCTTGATGAATGGATAAATGAGTGTGTAATAAAACATACCAACAAAAAATATTTTCAGATTAATCTCAGCTTGAACAATGCATAAACATACTATCACTAATAGATTTTAGTATCTTTTAAATATGTAACGTGAAGGACGATTTAAATGGATGGCAATATAGTTCACATTACACAGAATTTACGACACAATAGTTGCTCACAATTATTTTTGGAATTAATCAATCAAGTTGTTTGTACCGTAATGTTATCGATCTATCATTGCTATTTCCAGATATTATGAATAATATATCGATATTCTTATTATGCATAAAAAAAATTGATCCAAAATGTACTCGTAAACGACATATCGAGTGTCGTTTAGTGACTTACTTTTATGGATGTTTGTCGTGTTCTAACCTTGTCGGGCGGTAGTGGCTCAGGCATCAGAGCAGAGTTGTTTGGGCGTGTAGACGGACGCGTTGGGATCCAGCGGAGAGCCGTCCGCAAGGCGCAGCTTCGATACAGCCCCACTCACCGCTGTCACGAACTCAGCCGGCATTACGGCAAGCATCTGCGCCTTCAGCTCTTCGATTTCTTTCTCTTGTCGCGATATTACGCCTGAAAAAAGAGTAAATCCATATCAACTAACAATGTCTCAACTCTTAGACAGCCCTCTCTTATTCGTATTCTTATCTCCATCCTATGGTTGCCTGTAAGAGATTTCCCTGAGCGATAAGATCGCCAATTGTACTATGTTTAAAGTTTTTTGTCTTTTTTTTACTATGTGTCTGTACAATAAAGTATTATTAATAAAAAAATAAAATAAATGTCGTAGGTCACATTTCTTTCCTTAAATTGACACAGAATCGTTAATTCGAAAATAAAGTGTTTTATTACTATATCGAATAGAAAACGACAGTAGAAATGCAAAATTACCGATAACGCAGAGACTTTAAGATGTATTTTAAAAAAAGTTAAGTAACTAAAATAGTACTAGCAGCAACATGCATATTTAAAGTCGATAAAAATACGTCCCTAGCCAAACCCCGCCCCCTTTTTGTCCAGATATACAACCATAGTGGTTTTGTAATCCAGCAGATTTGTTTTGGCGAGATCCAGGATCCTGGATCCTGGATAAGAGCCATAGAGCCTAGGCCGTACCTTCCTGCAGATGCATCTTCCGCTTGGCGTCCCCGAGCGCGGACAGCAGGTCAAGCTTGACGCGCGTCTCCGCCGACAGCGAGCGCTCCAGGTGCGTGGCGCGCTCCTGCAGCGCGTGCCAGCCCGCGCCCGCGCCCGCGCCCACGCCCACTCCCGCGCCCACGCCCACACCGGCTGCGGTCGCCGTCGCCGTCGCCACACCTGGCGTGTTCGACTCTTCCTGACGAGCTTCTTGACGCGCTTCCAGTGTGCGAACCTGTACAATATATTGTAGGTTAATAAGTAAAAGTTTCGTCTGATCCCATATAGTGTACTAGCTGTTGCTCGTGGCTCCGCCCGCGCGAATAGACTTTCCGAAATAAAACGTAGCCTATAACCGACTCCAGGGTCCCATCTATCTCTACATCAAATTTCATCAAAATCGGTTCAGCGATTTCGGCGTGAAAGCGTAACAAACAAATAGATAATGTAACGCGCTCGAGTACATTTAGCGTGCTCCTTACTCGACTCCTCTACCGTACCGGCTCGCCGGCTCCCCCGCGACCGCGCCGCACGCGCGGGCAGTCGGCTCGTAGCAACACAACGAGACGGATACGCTAAGTCCGGCGTCCCGCGCCCGCTCGCTATTGTATTATAACGTAACACTATTGTACTTAACATCTTTGTATACGAGTATTAAAGTGTACTGATGAAAGGCCCGCGTTTTTATTTATATGCCACCCGAGCATTACAATAATATTTTTTTTCATAATAAGTATCCTATGTTACTTCTGTTACCTTCAAAAATATGTGTACAAAGTTGAATGATGATCGGTTAAGTAGTTTTCTCGTGAATGTTCGTGTAGTGTGTAGTGTGTAGATGGGGGTGTGTGTGGGTGTACCTGGTCTGCGGCGCGATGCAGGTCGGCGCGCAGCAGCGTGAGCGCGTCGGTGGCGCGCGCCAGGTCGCGGCGCAGCGCGGCGGCGTCGGTCTCGGCGCGCTGCACGGCGGCGCGGCACCACTCGCTCTCGCACTCGCCGCTGCAACACACGCTGCGACACACAAACACAACACGCTGCACGCTGCACGTTGCACTTACACCACAACACCACAACACCACAACACCACACTCGACAACAATTATTTATATATATTAATCACTAACCGTCTGTTAGTATGCTTTTTTTTTATATTTTAAATGACGAGACGAGCAGGTCGTAATTTTACTGGTTTCAATGTCCTTCAAACCGGAACACAACAGTGCTTACACACTGTTGTTGGACGGCAGAAGTAGACAAAGCGATGGTACCAACCCAGCCGGCCTCTCGCATACGACGGACCTACCACCTTGTAAAAAATTGTTAATTCGATCATTACGAAAAAGCCCCTAGACTGATTGTGTGTCAATTTTTGTTTTTAAAACTCATAATTAAAGAATGGTATATTTTTATCCTGGTGGCAAAGTCGAAATGTTAGATTTATTTATTTATTCCGTTGGACACAATCCTATAAGGTATTAATAAATGAGTGATTAAAATAGATGTGAAATTTTAGAATGTCCCCGTTTTGAAAAAAGCCGGTACATAAGTACTTACTGTAATTGTAATGTGTATTTAATGACCCTAAAATATGACCACACCTTTCTGTAACACGTTGTATAAAGTTTCCTTTTTAAACACCACTTTTGTTGAGATGCTGGCTGCCTGTCTATCGGTATAATTATGTTAGATTTTTATCTTCCGAGTTATTTTTTTATGTTTAAATATCAATTGTGATAACACAGTTTTATAACTGTCTTCCTTATGGAAGAACATGGTTTTTGTTAGATAAGTACACACCCATAGTCCCGATCCCACACTAGGTAAACCTGTATCGTGGGTATCAGGAATTACGAGGAACTTGCCAACCCACAACACCCAGACTAGAAACAAATATTGGTCTCGGTGCAGGAATCGAACCCACGGCCTCACGTTTCGCAGCCGGCTACTCGCCCACTGTGCACACAGGCTGTATAGTATTAGTAGGTATGTTACCTGTTGGTGCGCGGCGCTGGTCGGGCTCGCGCTAGTTCTGCAGACGGACGCGCGCCGCGCCATGATGATGCTCTGCACATTAACATATTATTGTACATACGCACCCATGCCTGTAATCCCCGAAGGGGTAGGCAGAGGTTTAATCAGTACACCCACATTTCGCCGAGCTTATATCTATCCCATGATGTGATAGGTGGCGAGCCTATCGCCATACCGGGCACAATTTCAGACTCCGGGTTGATACTGAGCATTTCGAAAATAGAAAACCCCAATATCACATTTACCCGACTCGGGGATCGAACCCGCGACCTCAGCACAGCAATTGTATCGCGCACGCATTACAAGTTACAACTGCGCCATCGAGGCAGTATATTATTGTAATTCACCTATTATCTGTACTAGTATGAATGGTTTGTATTATTTCAAGCAAAGTAATCAAAACGCTGAAATGGTTTGGGCATATGGAGGATATGACAAACTTTTCTGTGAAGTGGTAAAATAGGTACTACTTTCGAGTGCTTCGTGTGTTTGATTGCGATAGACAGTGGCGACGCGTTTCAGTTGACAGTTGTGTATGACGTTGTTAGTGTAGTGATGTAGTGCTGTAGTGTAGTAGTGTAGTAGTGTAGTAGTGTAGTAGTGTAGTAGTGTATACATACTTGTGCTGATGCTGCTGATGCCTGCGCTGTCGCTCGGCGGCGGCGAGCGCGCGGCGTGCGTCTGCCTCGGCGGAGCGCGCCGCCGTCAGCTCCGCCGTATTGTAGTGTAGTGTAGTGTAGTAGTGTATACATACTTGTGCTGATGCTGCTGATGCCTGCGCTGTCGCTCGGCGGCGGCGAGCGCGCGGCGTGCGTCTGCCTCGGCGGAGCGCGCCGCCGTCAGCTCCGCCGTATTGTAGTGTAGTGTAGTGTAGTAGTGTATACATACTTGTGCTGATGCTGCTGATGCCTGCGCTGTCGCTCGGCGGCGGCTAGCGCGCGGCGTGCATCTGCCTCGGCGGAGCGCGCCGCCGCCAGCTCCGCCGTATTGTAGTGTAGTGTAGTGTAGTAGTGTATACATACTTGTGCTGATGCTGCTGATGCCTGCGCTGTCGCTCGGCGGCGGCGAGCGCGCGGCGTGCGTCTGCCTCGGCGGAGCGCGCCGCCGCCAGCTCCGCCGTATTGTAGTGTAGTGTAGTGTAGTAGTGTATACATACTTGTGCTGATGCTGCTGATGCCTGCGCTGTCGCTCGGCGGCGGCGAGCGCGCGGCGTGCGTCTGCCTCGGCGGAGCGCGCCGCCGCCAGCTCCGCCGTATTGTAGTGTAGTGTAGTGTAGTAGTGTATACATACTTGTGCTGATGCTGCTGATGCCTGCGCTGTCGCTCGGCGGCGGCGAGCGCGCGGCGTGCGTCTGCCTCGGCGGAGCGCGCCGCCGCCAGCTCCGCCGTATTGTAGTGTAGTGTAGTGTAGTAGTGTATACATACTTGTGCTGATGCTGCTGATGCCTGCGCTGTCGCTCGGCGGCGGCGAGCGCGCGGCGTGCGTCTGCCTCGGCGGAGCGCGCCGCCGCCAGCTCCGCCGTATTGTAGTGTAGTGTAGTGTAGTAGTGTATACATACTTGTGCTGATGCTGCTGATGCCTGCGCTGTCGCTCGGCGGCGGCGAGCGCGCGGCGTGCGTCTGCCTCGGCGGAGCGCGCCGCCGCCAGCTCCGCCTTCACGCGACGCAGCTCCTCCGCGCATGAACGCATCGAACGCTACGGAACCATCATATTAAATATTATTATACAACGTGTTGCAGGAACCTGTAGGCCTAGTACGAGTAAGGCCGACTATTCCACTATCATATATGCATCATAGATATATGTAGACATATATGATCCTATGTCACCGTACCATAGAAATATGATCATAGAAAATATGAAGTTTATGTTGCTATTACACTGTCATACATTTCTCATATATCTATGAGCTATAGAAGTAGGTTTTTTTTATATGATAATGAACTAACGGCCTTACAAATACGTTCACAGTTTTCTAATTCGTATAAAATGACTATCCTCAAAGTGTCAAACTAGTAATGCAAACAGTAATAAAAGAAAGAATCGCTTTATGTTGTTAATTTTATTTCATATTCGACTAATATGAAATAGAAATAAAATTAACAACATTATTAATTTTAATTCATCATAGTTCCCACTACTGGCTACTGATACTCGACGTATGGAGAGTAATCGAAACCTTTCATCGTTTTAGAAAACTATTAAACCTTGTACTAGGCCTACCGTGCTCAAATTTAACGAAAGTATAGTGTACGATATAAGTATTTCACCTTTCGTAGTAACTAAACCGATTGCATTTTTTAAACATAAATAAAGCATTTTCTTTTTACCGTACGAGTAACATGTCGATATAGGACTTGCAACTTTGGACAACACTAAATGATAAACAGCTGATACAAAAAAGCCGTTACTAAGCGTACAAATGTAAAGAAAATAATTTATAGGGATAATAATAATACAATCCTTATAAACGAGTGATTAAAATAAGCGTAACATTTTAAGATGTCTAGATTTTGATAAAATCCGGTAAATGAACACCCACTGTCACTGTATGTAACTACTAACGACCCTGAAATATGACCACACCTTTCTGTAACATATGGTATACAACTTAGGGATGTTCGATATTCATCGATGGTTAATAAAAATCGACGTTTAGTTGAAAAACATCGATGTTTTAAGTTCGATAACATCGACACATCTCTTCGTTTTTTAAAGTCGTTTAAAAAGTTCATTTTACTTACCAATTCACGTTCTCTCTCGCGTTCCTTCTCTTTTTCTTTTTCCTTTTCTCGTTCCCTCGTTTCTCTTTCTCTCTCTCTTTCCCGCTCTTTCTCCCTCTCTCTCTCCTTTTCCTTATCTTTGTTATTATTACACTCTTTACTTTTTACATTCTCCTTTGTACTTTCTATATCTTTTTCTTTAACTATTTGTTCTTTTACTGAAACAAATAGAAAAGGAACATATTTAGAAAAATATGTAGCATGTCGGTATGTACTAAGTACATACCAATTATTAGCGCTGCCCAAATAGACTACTTCGAAAACATAATTGAGGGTGATTATTATTTATCCTGTAATGACAAAGTGATTACACTGCAATGGATGGTGAAATACAGTACCATCCAAATATTATTATAATGTAGTCCTTGGAGATTGTATTAATATAGTAAATGAAATCTGTAATCAGACCATATTCTCACTCACCATGTTCTGTACTCTTATGACTATCACTGCTTTCCTTATCTTTATCTTTGTGTCTGTTCTTCCTTTTTTCTTCTTTTAACGTGTTGGCCTCTTTCTTTTCTAACTTAGAAGATTTAGCACCACCTACAAAAATAAATTAAACATATGATAGAAACACATTCTTAGTTGTGATTTATATGCCTTTCCGCGACTGTGTGACTTACAAGAGCTTTCTAATACGGCAGTGATCATTGTATCTATACAATATGTAAAAAAAACCCTGTCCGATCCGTGAAGGTGTTATTAGGTATCAAGATAAGGTTCTATTAATGTAATCCTTTTTGCATAAATAGTAAAAAAATATTACCCCAAATAAAATTCAATAAAATTTAATACACAAGAAAGTTTACATTCCAATACAGGGGTGATGGATGGTGCGGCGCGCGACACAAAAGAAAAAACAAAAGACTATATAAAAATATATAGACTACAGAAACACGTGACGGCAACGACGGTGATGTCACACTTTAAACATTTACTAAATTTTAGGGAAATTCGAATAATTTGGGTACTAATAACGAGCATTTTGAAATACAATAACATTTTCATTTTCATGAATAATATTTTATTTTTATTTTTCCCGGTAATGTCATTGGGATACATATATGCCGTTTTCGGATCGGACAGGGTTTTTTTTACATATTGTATACTAAAGGCTAATTCAAACACATTTTACATTTGTGTAGTTTCCTTGTTTATTTTTTTACTACTTTTAGGAACTTTCGAGTCAATACTGATTATGAGAGTCCCATACAATGGTTGCTTCAGTTACATTTGGATACATGTACGTATTAATTAAAAAAATAACAAACCTTTACTGTGGTCATGTCTATGATCATCTTCATCGGCATGCGCTCCAGGCGCCGTGCCGTTACAGAGTGCGTGCGCACCCGCACTACTCGCACTACCCGCACTACCGGCACCGGTACTACCGGCACTACCCGCACTACCCAACCCACCCTGCGAGCCAGCCGCGGGCGTCGGCGGTTGCGTGTGTGCTTGTGTTTGCGTGTGATTCTGTTGAGTCTTTTCTCTATCACGCGCTGCCGTTTGCTGTGCTAAATGTTTTTCTAATTTCTCTAACTGTAAAAGAATATACAATGCTATGATTTTCCGTCAATCCTTGCGTGAATTCTGATAGAATGATTTGTAACTTAAACAGAGAGAAATTTTATTGGCCACTCCGAGATAATAATCGATTTCGACTTGTTAAAGATGTTAGTATTGGTAGATTAGGTTTAATGGAATTAAGGTAGGCTAGAAATATTTTTAGTGGCTTAAAATGTAAAATCTAGTTAGTTTGCAAGCATTGACCACAGCTCCTTCTTCTTCGTTAAAACGTGTTTTGTCGTGGCAAAACCCAGGTAAATCAAGGCAAATATTTTTTAAAAGCAAAGGAAACGAATAAGCAAGTGAGTCATCTTATAGTGACATAAAAACATGGGTACTAGAAAATATTGTATTTTACTGCCTTTTAAGAAAAATAAAGGGAGGCTGAGGAGGCAAGGGGAGCACTAATAATTTAGTGATTTCTTAAAAGCTTTCGAAACGTCGGGACTAAAATAAAAATTAAACCGCGATAAAATCCGTATAAACTAGTTTTATTTCAATGTGTAATATTCGCGTAAACCTAAGAAATCACTACTAAAATAAAAATTAAACCGCGATAAAATCAGTATAAACTAGTTTTATTTCAATGACTAATAATTTAATTGATTTTGATTGGCGTGAAGTCAGAGTTACTAATGTTAGATCAAAGAGTGAAGTGAGGCGTAAGAGCGGATGAAATTAAAGTCTTCAGACCCTCCAAGATAAAATTAACTCTATTACGCGAAAATGATCCTTGCGCCAATTAAAACGAATCATTTTTACATAACTACTCAATGTGAGTTAGGATCTTATTCGTGCAGGTTTAATTGCACGTAAGTATTGTAAGGTACAGTTATTATATGCGTACGCACCTTGATATGCAGCTGCGCGTGCTCGTGACTGCAGTGTCCGTTGAGTTCGGGCTTACAACGTCGCCGCACGGAGCCGTTCATGTGCCGGGCGTCCGTGCTCGTGCTAGTGCTAGTGCTTGTGCTCGTGCTAGTAGCCCCGCCCCCCGCCTCCGTACTACTGGCGGTGGCTGCTTCTTTACTAGGCGGCTGCTGCTGCTGATTCTGCACACAACATGAAAATGTATATACAATGTGTTACAGAAAGGTGTGGTCAAGTTTAAGCAATGTATAGTGTACGATAGAAATATTTCACCCCCTATAGTAGAGTACCCTTGAGAAGTTATCGTTGTGTGTTATCCACATCTATAAGTATAAATAATAATAAAAAATACACCCAACAGTCACACACATAGGCCTGACCCCACACTAGGTTAACCTGTATCGTGGGTATCAGATACTACGATATATATTTGTGGACCAGACAAACATTTGTCTTGGTGTGGAAATCGAACCCACGGCCTCTCGCTTCGCAGCCGGCTACTCGCCCACTGCGCCACGGAGGCTGTTTGAAATAATCAACAAAAGACACAAAATAACTTGTCCGGGCTGAATTTAGTCACTTCACCCTCCCTCAACGCCTCCCATCACCTTTTAGTCTCTGAAAATAGTAGTTGCAACGCCGCTCGCGATTAACTTCAGGCTGGCCAAGGTATTTTGCACGCATTGTGGAGTGTATAGTGTTAGTGCATACCTGTTCCAGCGCGGACTCCGGCAGCGCGTCTCGCATGAGCTGGAAGTAGAACTCGTTCTGCGCGCGCACGTGCCGCTGTGTGCGCATGCGCAGTCTGTGCCCCACGTACGACTTCACGCCGAACCCAAGCGACACGGCCGGGAACCCGACGCAGTGCGCCGCCAGCGGACGACATAGCTCAGAGCGCTCGCCCCGTAACGCACCCTCCACGTACACCACCGCGCAGCATATAGCCACCGTAGGCAGGCAGATGCCCTTTTCCGCAACTGGATATATATTTTTATTATTATAATCGAGTATCCCGTAGATGGTTACTCTGCAGGAGATGCTCAAGACCTGGCGAAGTGGAAGCTAAGTATGTATATAGGTGGGCCCTGGAAGTTGATTAAAAGACTAACCAACCATTAGGACAGAAGGCGGCAACAGACTAGCCAGGAACAGTGTTTAGGAGATGACGAGAGAAGAAGGGAGTTCAATAGTGGATTTTGCATAGTAACTAAATAATAAAAAGTTTTGTTGGTGATTCATATCACTCTCTCTCTTCTATAGGCCATGTGAAATATAAATGGCCATTTTTTCGAGTCTCTTACACAAATGCCATGATTCTTTTTTTAACCCCCTTTGGCGACGGCCATGGTAGATAATTACCAACGCTCACAAGGGGTAAAGACGCCTCCACGTGTCCATTTCTTAGTTCAGGCTTTACCTATACCAAACTATAGACAGAGACGCCATATTTTGATCTCGCTCCATACTAAAATTTATTCTAATGCGAGCACTTAGCCGTCCCATATTGGCATGGAACTCGTGAATGTCGATTTTGGGAACAAAATAGCATGATGGCAAAATTCCAGCGAAAATAGCTACTGCGCATTACACGTATTTATTCCACTACATTCCATTTCATTCCTTATTATATGCTATAAGAATTCAAGATAAGTCCTATTTTTATAGTCGTTTGGCATAATAAAACTCCATTCATAGACAGACATCGTACGTGGCAGATACGTACCGGCACAGACATAAAACCATTACTTTATACATTTTGAATGAACGTATTCACATCTAGCACATAGACACAGGCCGGCAACTAATGACAATAATTTGACTGTGCCAATGTGTGTACAACGTGTCTGTAGATATGAATGGTACTTAAGTTATTATTCGATATTTCTGTACATACAACTATGTTCAAGTTGAAGACTTCTACACATTACCAATTCATAGAAAACGACGCATCGAATTATACATGAAACGTGTATAAATAGATTCTCGTATGTAAATAAACAAATAGCTCGCGGGTGGCCAAACCAATCGTTTATTTTAGGAATGTTCGTCAAACTTTAATAATAGAGTACATTCTACAAATAATAATATTTAGTAACGTCCGCCTTCCAATAATGAACAACTGATACAATCACTGACAAACCACGTGACGTGTTTCAAGGGCGAATTACGATTCAACTTGATTCAAGTCGATCAACATGTACCTATACATCCCTGCTACGTGATGTCTTTGTCTTCTTTGTCTTTTATACACGTAGCAGCCCAAGAGGCCAATTCTCGTAATTTTAAATGTTCAAAATATCATTCCGATCCAGTCTGAGCGTCAAGAAAGTTGCAAATGGCATTCTCTTAAACCAATAAATCAACGTCAAATGCACCTAGCATAGCAGTAGCATTATACCGTTTTGACTTCAGTCAACTTTTATTCTACATTCAATCTCATTACGATCTATGTTCACATTTGTCGTTGATTATTAAGATTGGCCTTAAGGTAGTAGCAATGTTTCGACGGGCCGCTTACGGCGATCTACTATGCGAATATTTTGATAACTAGCTAGATGGAGTGATTGCAAAAAGCGTAGATAAAAATTGAACATTGCCTTAGCTGGTGTAAGACTTACATTTGCTCGCCGCTCCGCACGCGTTAAATTATTTTTCTTGTTGTAAACCCATCGGATCAATATTTCCAGATTTTACACCATACAAATAAACACACAAACTTACAAACTTTACCTCTATAATACTAGGATTTCTTTTCATATATTTTTCTATTGCTTATAAAGTAGTGTGTACCTACAAATTCAAGCAAGGATAGCTACTCTATGAAATGAAGGAATTAGATAACGAAATATTCATAAGGCGTTAAATCAATATTATTTACAAACAATATATATTTTAAATATTTAATCCTTGAAACTGCCATATTAAAAGTATAATGTTCAACAGTTATGTTTAGCTTCTAGGGCTTTCACCAGAATTATCTTCTACGATCCCAGACATTGTATCCTCTTCGTCAACATACGATTCATCATTATCGCAATAAAAATTGTCGCTAAATGTGGTCGCTTCCGCTGCTACTGTTTAGCCCAACATTAATAATTAAATACATACATAGACTCACGCCTGTTTCCCATAGGGGTAGGCAGAGACAACGGATTACCACTTGCTACGATCCTTGCATACCTCTTTGGCCTCATTCACTCTCATTAAATTTTTCATACATGCACGTCGGTTTAGGGTACTCCTGACCTGGCCTTTCTCGAGAATATCTCCAACTTGATCTATGAAAGTTAGCCGAGGCCTTCCCCTCCCAACTGTACCATTCACACTCGCCATGTATATTTGTTTCGTCAATCTTCTTTCATCCATCCTCTCTACATGCCCAAACCATCTTAATATTCCTTTCTCAATCTTCAATAATTAAATCTTCTATTTAATTTTCATTGGTCACCTCTCGTCTTCAGTACTCTTGTTCAAATCTTTTGACGTGATTCACTTCTTTCCTCCAGTCTTCTGCCGTTATCGATGCAATGGTTTCACGCGTAACTTCTCTTATTTTTTTTCTAGCTAATCTACATTTTTTTAAGCACTCCCTGATTCACTATACTTAATAGGATTTAAGTGATCATTGTATGGTAGTAATCTTAACATTCAAGGCCGTGATTAGCTGGCAACTTGTCGATGGCATAATTATTTTCTGTTCTGAGTTTTTGACTTTCCAAAAAATGTTGTTTGTCTACAATTCCTCGAAATGTATGCAGTGTTTCGCGCTACCTAATTTGAATTTCGGCCTTTAAATTGGGTACTGATGGAAGTTTATTGACATGTATGCTGTGATATGGCCCATTATACATTCCCACAATGCTGTTTGGAGAAATGTTCGGAATCAATTTTTCTTTTATGTCTTTGGTTTAATTTTGTTCATTCATTACAGTATTATAATTCATTTTTTTTAGATTTGGCCTTAAAGATCAGATCAGCGCCATCTACGAATCCATTTTTGGAGCCTGCGTGTATACATGTACCAAGCTAACTGTGAACATGTATTTGGCTAACTGTGAACTAAAGAGCGCCGTTGCCGACGATCAGTATTACCATTTTACGAATAATTATTCATTATTCAGGTGTTATCGCACAAATAATTCATATTAGGTACCTAATTCGTTTATTTTCAGCCAAACGCAAGAAATTTTAAAGTGACTTTCAGATAAAATATACCTTCAACGTCAGTATCATTTCTTTAAAAAATAATCATTTGGATATTTACGAACAGTGAAATTGTAAGTATACCCATAATGCAAAAACCTAGACATGTTAATTTGTTTGTTTTGGAGATATTCATTTCCACTAACTAAGTAGTTATCTAAACCACTAAAACATCCATTAGCTACTAGATATCAAAATTTACACATTAGCGGCGGGTTCAACCCACCAAATCTAGGGATAATTCCACTAAGTTGGGAACACTGTCCAAAAAACAGTGGTTTTTTGTTAGTACCTAAAACGTTCTAGGTATAACCGACAGCCCCCTATGTAGGGGATGTCTGTCGGCTGATGAAACAGCTTCACACATCATCCTGGAATGTGAAGGTGTAGCTACACAACGGGCGGAAATCCTCAATACACCGAGGTCACTCCGAGAAGCCTGTGGAGACACCAGGAGGATCCTGCGCTTCTGGTCGGAGTTAGGCTGGCTAGATCTCTAGCCGGCACAAACTTCACGCACAATGGCCCGACATTCAACGGGCTAAGTGCGGAGAAAAGGAGCCCACAATCAAATCAATAGTACCTAAAACATCATTGTGATGAATTCGGCGAAGATATTTCGCACCCCAAGCTTTTATACTGCTCCTTTCAAGTAAATGCATTATATCAATATGCTACTTACTAAATTGATGACCTAATGCTTTATCTCGTAGTTAAAAATAAATATTGTGAATATATGGGCATTGTGAAAGATAATATTTAATATATTGCCTCAACACACTATAATGGCCGACTGTTTACTACTACGAGCGACTTATTTATATACAATTTTGACAGATAAGCGGATCATAATTTATGTATAACACAAACTTAAATGCTTGGGTTGCATAATATATAAGTAATGCAAAATTTTGCACCGGTTCCCTTTATGTTGTATATCATCATCATATATGAAATATTACACTCTTTGTTGACCATATCACTGAATTAGAGATCTTTTGACCATATAATCCACTAAACATACGGCTATTTCATGATATGACAAACATAGTATGATACAAGGAAGGATATTTTGAAATTTGGGGTTGAAAGTTTATACATAGACATTTCGACTGGAAACATTGTAGAAACACTCCTAATAACAAATAAGCAAACACGTAGTACGCGATTTTTCGAATATCTTCCCCTTAGGGGGCGAATTGCTTTAAAGGGGCGGGGGTTGTTCCGGATAGACAATAACGCGGACGGAATTGCGAGTAAAAGCTAGTCAACAATAGAAATGTATAAAATCATACTTACATGTGTACCACACACATTGCACCCACACATATGTACTGGCTGCGAAGAATATGTACTGCAGCGGTATGAAGAAGAAACATATCATGTCTGATGTGAGTGCTATGCAAATGAAGAACATTGAGAATGCCTGCAACAAATATATTAGGTTTTAACCACAGACCGTGATAGATAGATAGATAGAATATTCTTTATTGCACACTAAATAAAGTAGGTAGAATATAAACGAGGATCATACAGTAAGGGTGATAAAATGGGCGGTCTTATCGCAAACGGCGATTTCTTCCAGACAACCTTAAATACAAATAGAATACAATAGATCTCTAGTACTACAATCTGTTTAGTAACCAAGCATTCCAATAGCTAGATAGTGATGTTGTCATCACAGTGGACATAGATTGGTTGCACATTGAATAAATGTGCGCTACTACACAAAGTTGCCAGTTTTGAGCTACAGTCATTTCAGAGCCTTGTCTGTCCAAATACAATAATATGTTAAGTACCTATTTAATTACTGTTTAGACTTCTAAAGGGTCTAGGTTTAAGTTTTTATTTTATATTAAAACTTTTAATAACCAATGTGTAAAATTAAATTTTTGGATAGTCACTATACTATTTAATATGTGCGAATTATAGTACGTGTGGCTCTAATCGTCGGGACTCGCTATAAAATCCAATATCTATTATATTATTCATGATCTGTAAGTAGAAACTGCTGGTACTGGACATTTATTTATATATACCTGGTGTAAGGGAAATGCTTCCGAAAACGAAGAAAGGTGATTACAGACACAATTGTAAAGCCAATAAAATAATCAACAAACTTCGACGCTCGGAATCATTTGCGCAGCGGAACTCGGTGCGATTTACCTGCTGAGTATTGGCGCGCGAGTTATTGACCCCGTGCTTAGCATTAGTACACTTTACATTGCGAGCTTACATGTCTAAAATGGCCAGTAAATAGCAAAAGAACAGTGTTTTCCTTAGGGAGGAGTCCCCTTTCACAGGTATAACATTAAGGAAGTCAACTCTATTGACTATTACCTATTTTTACCACATTAGATCATAAATATAAATAAATCACTCACCAGTCCTTGATATTTGAATGAATCGTAGACTGATCTGAGCATCATCCAGAAGGGCCAGAGGAACTCGAATCTGAACTCCAGCATGTAGTCAGCCATCACGACTGTCGCCCACAGCATCACAAATTTAAGGTACAGCATTGAACTGGTAAAAATAGTAATTAAAACTTAGACAATAATGCTGATGGGAATGTTGTACACAGCCTGAAAAAATCTATAGAAATGGCAACTACATTCACTCAACATTTGGTATTATATGCATTCATTAGGTGCAATTAGTCACTTTGCCAAAGCAAAAAGCTTCTTGTTTGATATTTTATGGCTCCTCTATACTATAATGGTCCATCTTCAAGGCCCACTATGATGGACCATCATATAGAGGTTGTACTGGCGTCTTTAAGATTATCGCGCACGCTAATGGCCTAAGAATGGCTTCGTCGGTTTTTGACTACATATCAAAGGATCATGGCCACCACTGCACCCGCCATTTGATGGACCATTGATATGCCATCACCTTTAAACAATTTCATTTCATAAAATTGGTTTCATCATGAAGTAGGATGCAATATAAAATACAAGCAAATGTTTTGTGCTATTTGGTGAATCTGTTTGTATTATTTACATACTCTAATTTGCATGGCCTATATATCTAGCAGTTAAAAAAAACTTACCTAACTGGAATAATATATTACTATATCAATAGATCTGTATGGACTGACAAAACAATAGTTGTAGATGCACAACTAGCCCCAAGAGCATGCACCTCTGACTTTTCTAAGTTATGTGTATATTATTGGAAATTTAATGGTTGATGAAACATCATGAGGAAATCTGCATACTTGAGAAGTTCTCCATAAGAATTTCGAAGCTATGTGTAGTCTATCAACCTGCACTAGGTCGGCATGGTGGACTAAGGCCCAACACCTCTCTTTCAGTAGAGGCCCATGCCCTGTAGTGGGACATGTATAACACAGGACTAGTATTATTATTTATTTATTTTATAGTAAAGCTCCAATTTACTTTGTATTTTTCAATTTGCTAGTGTTTGATACACTAAAAATTTACCATTGTGTAAACAAAGAATAAAAGAAAGTATTCGTGAGATAATAATTCGTATGAGAGAAGTGTTAATAAAGAAAATAGTTATAAAAAGCATGTGAAGTCGGCGGTTTTTTAACTTTCCACAATCAGTGTGATGTGACAAGCAGATGGTACCCACTACCCACATACAACTCTCATTTCACTAAATAAGCACAAGTTTCTCACATAATTACGAGCCGCACACCATTTCCTCAGCAACCATACACCTCTGCTATCACTATAAACGATTGCAACTCACTTTCCATACATTCCTTCGGTAATTTTGGTGCGCTTTATAGGCCGCCGCATCTTCCCAGGATCGGCATTTCGCCGCTTCATATTTTTACACCCACGTTTTGAATCACTATTTCAGGCGCTCTTTTCACAACATCAATTTATAAGGAAACATTTATAACAACAATGATCCTCAAAATAGTGCCTTTTGTTGTCAATCAGCCTATGTCCAATTTACGAGGGAGACGGTGGTGAAATATCTACCAGCAGCTTTTTTGCATTCACAAAAGTGTTGCCAACATATGCCTTCCACGCACTGTGCCGCGGCCGCGATCTCTGGCCACGCTAAATGTTTCTATCTAAAACATTGTCTAACGGATTTCACGCGATCTTACACACTACCGCAGTCTAGACGCTGACGATCTCAATGCGATCCGTATAATCAGCGATCTGTAATTGTTGATTGTATTACATTTTGTATCTTTATTTGTTTTCGCGGTGAAAAACTATATCTTATAAATGGGGACGCCCGCCATCAACAAAAAATTAAAAAATGTCTAATATGTTGATATTAGAGCGTCTCCAATCCTATCCCTCCGTAGTATCAACGGTAGTATCTGTAAGTATCACTTTAAAAATATCTACTTTAAAGTCTGTGGTGAATAGTGATGGAAGGAGACGGAAGGAGAGTTTTGGCTAAGGTTTTGGCGAGAATTCAGACAGTGCGACGGCTCTCTTGTTTTAATTATTTCCTAAACTAGTTTAAAAGTTGTGTTTGTTGTTTAAAAGTGGTGTGGTTTTGTGTAAACAATAACAATGATGAATAGTGTATGGAAACATTGAACTACTTTTTTACCAAGGGTATTGATCTACTTTGTGCGTTCGATCCGCTTGAAGAAAGTCGTCTAAGAAGCATCGTACTGAAAGGAATTAACACCAAAACTCCAGCAAGACCTTGAAATTGGATACACGCGTGTATGATCGTTCTTGGAAAACAATAATATAACTCATAACTTGGCAGCATGGTCTCTGGTCTTAGCCGATTCCTTATGGAACAAACAAAAAAAATGAAGTAACGTAACCGAACGTAACTTTGAGGCGGAACTTCCCTACAAAATGTATGAAACGTGCAGTCAAAATAATACCAGGTAACTCACCGTTTCGTGAAAATTTGGACGATCCGCGGTATAATAAAAAAAAATCAGTTTAATGGTTTTTTTTCTAATAATTAAATTTATTTTCTCACTGAATTCATAAAAAGTCTTTTACCTTGTTTAGTTATTAAAAAATAATGCTTGAAATTGACATTATGACAAGTGGACAAATCACTACTTGTTTGTCCAAATACCAAATATTAAACGTTTTACCTAAATGATTGATTAATTGTACATTGATTCGAAGTTAATAATTAATAATAATTTATTTAACACATAGCCATACAAAAAATACAAAAATCTAGAAATCTTAACCACTAATTCCTTAGGCACAGGTAAACAATCTAAGTCTTGTCTCTCAAACTAAGCGAAGAACTTGTTTCTTGAGAGACAAAAGTAGTAGTAGTTATAGTAGTATTTGAGACTTAAACTATAGTTTTATTTAAATTTGAATGCATATGATTTTTTTCAGGATTCTTAGCAAAATACGATGTACGATCCCCTAAAATAGAAAGTTGGCAACACTGGTCAAATGTAATCCATCTATTATCTATGCTAGGCAGCATAAAGTTCTAAGCATTCTTCATAATTTAATAAAATAAAAAAAATAAAAATAAAGCACGCCATTAAAAATAAAGCACGCCATTAAAAATAAAGCACGCCATTAAAAATAAAGCACGTTTCATACATTGAAATTCTCTATAGGAGTTTCGCCAGCCTGACATAACTTCACAGCATAACTTGCTGACAGTAAATATTATTTGAATAAGAAAAATATATTAATTCTAAATGAATGGATATATTGACTTTACAAAGTGTTTATGATTCTATAAAATATGGCTTCTCATATGATAAATGCGGTGCGGAGTTTTTTAGCATCTAATCATATGTTCGTGGAAGATGAATGGTTGTCCGGGTAAGGCGATACTTTAGTTTAGTGGTAAATTCTTAAAAAATACGATAAAAGCTTCATGAACTAATCATTATCTTACCGTAGATGTGTAGAGTATGTAATAGAAAACAGTGGTAGCAACTTAAATATAACAGAAGTGCAAAACTTGGCTAAGGAACAATGGCTTCTGAACGATCTAAAAGATATATGTCCCGGATGTTTACCGCCGAATCTCGCAGCACAGGTGAAAACTGTATTAAAAGGGCGATACATGTTGCAGATAAATGCTGCTATCGATGTAGGTAAGGTCATAATATAATCATTTTAACTTTATGTACCTATTTTATTGAATGTTCCTTAAGTTTTTTTTTAATGGTAAGTGATCTCCACCGCCCATGTACGCCCACAATACCAAAAGAATCATGGGTGCGTTGCCGACCTTAAAGGAAAGGGATAATTAAGAAATTGGGAAGGGGAGCGGGGTTTGGGCCTCTGGATATCTCACTCACGGTACGAAACGCAGCAGCAAGCTGCTACTTTACGCCGGTTTTCTGTGAGACAGTGGTAATGACCCGGACTAGCCGGCCCATACATGCTGTAGACAAAAGTGTCTACAGTGTGGCTCTACCACTCAAAGTACAAGTAACACAAATATGCAAATACATGAATATTTTTAGCATAACAGGATAAGATACAAATTCAGCTAGGAATATTCTATACTGTTTATTCAAAATTCTTAGCAATGAAAGTATGGTGTAGTCAGTATTGTACTGTCTAGACTCTAGGGCTCTAGGGTAGCCCCGGATCTAAGGGAGGAGAGGGCAAACCGAAGCACCTGTCTCAGGTAACAGTTCCAGGGGGTGCCAAAATCATAATATAATATGATTATAAATAAAAATCTTGCTCCACAAAGTAACTTGCATACGGAAGCCTGGTTGGCTCACCCTCGACATGTAAGAAAAAGGTGCCACACAGACCTACACCACAAGTGTAAAGTACAAATTTATTGAAAGGATTCTTATTGTCCCATTTACGAAAAATATCAACCATTATATTATATTTGTGAGTTTTTTTTCTCAACCGCTGGCGAGAAGGGTGCCACTATCAAGTTTCTGCACCGGTTCGAACAAATCGTAGATCCGGGGCTGCTCTAGGGTATTCATAATTATAATACTGATCCCATAGTAAGATATGAGTCTTGTTGTGGGATCAAAAACTACAAGACACTTTAGGTCTCACAACACCCAAACTGAAACAAATATTGTGGATCACCCAAACATTTATTTCGGTGTGGATATAAAACCTGCAGAATCTTATTTCAGAGCTGACTACTAATCTACTGTCCCCCTAAAGAATACAAATTGAAATGATAAATTATTTAAAAAAAAAAAAAAAAAATATTAATTTAAAAATTTATTATTATAAAATTAATAAAAAAAACAGGGCTTGGAAAAATATTCATTATAAATCCAATTTATTCATGGTTGATTAACAAAAAAATATTAATTTTAGGAACACCTGCATACCAGCAATATTTGAAACTGCAGAAAGTAAACATGGATAATGTAGAGGCTACCACAAGAAATGAAGATAAAGTGCCCAACCGTAGGTAATAATGTCATACTCAATCATCAGGCACAGTGTAAGCTAGTAGTAATGGCAATTTATGCTATTACGATTTCATTTCATTAGCATGTGAATTCTCGTGTCTTAGCATGCTAATCATTTGTGCTAATGCTATTTGATAATATGACACAATAATTCAGTGTGCGAAGGGGATAGCACGATGCCACCGTTGCTGTGCACAATTCCAGACTTTGGGCTGATGAAGCCAATATCGCTTTACCCGACCCGGGGATCGAACCCCAGTACAGCAGTCGTAACGCGTACACATTACAACTGCGCCACTGAGGCAGTCATGAAAGAACAATAGCCATAGTTCATTGTAAGAACCACACCAGTGACATACTGCTAGAACTAACATAGTATTATTTATATCGGCAGGATGATAAAATTATACTTGACTGATGGCGAGCAAGATATAACAGCTATTGAATATAAACCAATGAGGAACTTGAGCTGCGACATATCACCAGGTGCCAAAATTCTTATAAAAGGTAACTTACACTACTAAAATATTGTTATGAGTGGTAGAGCCACGCTGTAGACAAGTGTCAAGAAAACCGGCGTAAAGTAGCAGCTTGCTGCTGCGTTTCGTACGGTGAGTGAGATATCCGGAGGCCCAAACCCCTTCCCCTTCCAAATTCCTTAATTATCCCTTTCCTTTAAGATCGGCAACGCACCCATGATTCTTTTGGTATTGTGGGTGTACATAGGCGGTGGAGATCACTTACCATCAGGTGACACACCTGATCGTTTGCCGGCCTTGCCATAAAAAAATAAAATAAAAATATCTTCAAAACTAAGACAAAACAAACAGGTTTTTGTGTATGAAAGTTAGTATTTTAAATGAGGACTGTGATCTTAAATCTTCATAGACATAAAATTCATATGTTTGTATCTTAATCAGTATCATTTTTGATTCGTAATATCTACGTGACACTGGCAGAATTGTGGTAGGGCAACACCACTAAGGCCATAAAAGAAAGAAAGAAGAAGAAGCTTTGACAGCCTGAATCCTGATTGGTTTACAAAATCTGTTTAAATCAAAGATCACAGATAATGTAGTAGATATGACATAATAATCTCTATTACCAAACTTGCAATTTTCGACACATATTATTAGGTCGCAAAGGAAGTATGTGAGTTGTTGTTGTCAAATTCCAAAATAACGAGTAAAAAATTAAAGGAATAGTGGTTTCCGTTTATGTTAAGGTCGTATTTTATGGCCCTTTCAGCTTCGGAAGCGTCCCCCTTACACCCAGTATATTATCCGTAGTTAGAACCCTTGATTCGTGTTTAGTGACTTTGAATAGTTAAGTATTGCCAACACCGTTTTATTTTCTTACATTAATAAAATTATGTACAACTAGGTTCACTGCTATGTTTACAGGTCCAGTAGATTGTCGCAGAGGCGTTCTTCAGTTGACTGAGAGTTCTATCGAACTATTCGGTGGTGATGTCGCAGATATTGCCATTTCCAACTCACTTCCTGCCTTGCTTGCTACTAAATTGGGTTTACCGATGCCTCAAGGTGCCTATTCTACCATAATACCATTGAACGTCCTAAAAACAATCCATCTGTCAATCAATGTTATCTTTTTTTTTGGCACAGCAAAGTGACTAAACTAGATCTGACGTTAAGTACAGTGCAGTTCAAGTATAATTTCGACCGTCAAGAGACATTGCGTTACTCGTGGGGCAGCAGAATTATGCCGGCCTGAAGTTACTGGATATAAAATGGCTGACCCTGGATCGCGACTCGCCAGAACGAGTCACTATGAACCTTCCTGTCGAGTACAAAAATGTTCAGATATCCCTCCCACCAGCATCTCTCTTCTGATGGACGAAAGTGCCTCCATTACTCCCTTGATCTGATTATGATAGTCTGTTATTCATGCAGGATTCTTGAAAAAAAGTAATAAAATGCTCAAAATCCTAAAAAAGCAACATAAGTGTGTTTAATATAATTGCCTCTATTGCAGAAACCGATGGAAATACTACAATAAGTCATCCAAGAAATGCAGATATACCAGCACCACATACAGAAATTCCAAACTGGGCCTCCAACCAAATGTCAGAACAAACCTCAACTGTCCACAGTGTAGCAGATATAGATGATGATATCGATATAGATCAAATAAATGCTTTGGAAGCTTTATTAGTCCCTGTCCAACATACAACACCAAATAATGAAAGACTAGATCAAAACATTAAAGGCACAGAGAACCAAGATTCAGGTATTTTTAGTGACTTAGATCCAGTCAAACGTCCGTCATCTAGTGGTTATGATAAACCAGAGAAGAAATTCAAAATAGACACTATTAACAATCCAGATGACTATCCAGATGACATAGATCTGTTAATTGATGAAGACGATGAATTTTTGAAAGAAATTGATGCAAAAATGGATGTTTATGAAAGTAATGAACCTGTACACTGGGGTCCGAAAGTTGTATCATCAGAACCCTTCGTGTACTTAAAGCAAATCAAAGAATTGTCTAAAGCAGAAAAACGTGATAGTGTTTTTAAAGTGAAGGCGCAAATAATGAAACTCCTGTCTAAATTGACTGTTAGTAAGGACAGTTGGTGTTTAAAATGTACAATCGTGGACGGGACGGAGAGTTTAGACGTCGAGTTTACAAGTGAAGTGCTCTCTAAATTAGTAGGTTATACTCCACAAGAAATGAATACATTGAAAAAAGACATGGCCACGAATTCACAGTTGAAAGAAACTGTTATATCGGTAAGTTGGGATTAGATTTTATTTAGCAAAATACATATTTTCATGTAATGTCAATCACATACTCTAATCTAAGAATCTTGCAAATCTTGCCAAGGAGGAAATTCTTGTTCAATAAGGCTTGGGCAATTTTTGTCTGTTCGCCAGACAGGTAAAGCGAGAGTGCCTTTCCGTGACGTTTCAGTTTCTTTTGGTGAAGACCCGCTATTTTTTGGTGATGTGAATATGGCAATATATAATATATGCTAAATAAATCTCATATAGGCATTCTCGCTCTGCCGCTGTGTTACGGATAGTTTTTTGTACTTAAACATGTCATTTTATATCTGCCGAATACGATGTTTGCAGTGAACCTCTTTTTTACAGGCACTGAAAAAAGCAAAGGAAACTTTACAAGTGTTATATTGCATTATAGAAATAACTATACAGGATGTGGCTAGAATAACAAATTTAGTGCCTTTCGATACCATACACGTCGATTTACTTAAAAAGAGAATTGAAAAGACTGGTTTATAGATTTTATTATAAATATACTAATACTATATGCACAAGGTTTTTTTATTATAAACAAATAGTGGTGAAGAGGTTTTTCTTTATAACAAAATCTATAACTTTTGTAAGTATTACGAGTCACGCTGTAGACGGTTTTGTCCAGAACATGAATGGGCCGGCTCGTTACCACTGTCTCACAGAAAACCGACGTAAAGTAGCAGCTTGCTGCTGCGTTTCGTACGGTGAGTGAGATATCCGGAGGCCCAAACCCCCTCCCTTCCCCAATCCCTTAATTATCCCTTTTCTTTAAGGTCGGCAACGCGCCCATGACTCTTTTGGTATTGTGGGCGTACATGGGTAGTGGAAGATCACTTACCATCAGGTGACCCACTTGCTATTATGCAATAAAAAAACACTGTGCTGTAATGTACATCGCAGTGAATGTACCAAGTAGCAATATATTGATATGCAGAATAAGCAAAGTGGGTGAAAGCACCGAGCCTCGTGGGACTCCAGCATTAACTGACATCATCCGTGAAACATGTAGTTTATTCAACAAGGACATGCATATTCTACGATCATGTAAAAATATTGATCACTATGTGTAAAAGATGAATTGCTGTAGTGACACGTAGCCGGAACTATAATGTTTCGAAACTAGCGTGTTACAGCAAATTTTGTCAGTTGTCACTTGTGCCATCGTACGGCGTCACTACTGTAGCGCACATGGGCATGTCTCTTATGGCCTTTCCCTATATTCTATTTGACTACTTAAAGATAGATTTGCTTATATAATAGTATTTTGGCAGATCTTCCATACAAAGTGTTAAAATTTTACTGCCAGTAAGCAAATCTATAGATACAATATTGGGAACGGCCATTTGACGCATTGAAACCGATAACATCATCGACTCATCTACACGAGATGTAACTGCAGTGATTTGATATTAGAAGAAAAACACAGCAAGGATATTTTATGACTATTTATTTAATACACCTTCTAACGCAATAATAGTGGTTTATTATACAAAATATATCAAATAATAATGTAATGAACGCGGGCTTGCTATCGGTATAAACTAATTAGCTAAGTGTTGAAGAAACTATAAACAAACATCTCATGATACGTGGGCACCGACCCTAATATGCAACATGGTCTCGGGGAAATAATTCTAGAACGGACATTTTATTAATGACGAGAATATTGAACATTTATATACTTTGATATTACAATTTATGTTAATACAAGGAAAATATTTCCTGAGTTTGAGTTAATCATTCTGACAAATGTAAAACTCCATAAAGCCTTATTATTAAACGTAAACTTGGTTTGTAACACTTTTCATACATTTATTAGTATCTTAAGGATTGAATTAATATCGATACATCGTTTCCTCCAAGAAGATTCAATAAAGGGTACAGAAACATTGATACAAAGGTAAAATAATTATTTAGGTTTTCCACATGCTGAAAAACCCTAGTGACTCGTTCAAGCGAGTCGCATTCCGGGGTCAGCCAATGTATATACAATAGATTCAGGCCGGCATAATTCTGTCGACCATCGAGAAACGCAATGTCTTGATGATCGACATTATATTAAGACTAGACTATACTTCAAATCAAGTCAAGTGTACTTTTCCATGGGATAAAAAATGCATTCGCTTTCCAGAATTATTTCCCTGTACAAACAAAATATTTTATAACTTTAGGAAACCTTAGGACGAAGGTCATAATGCACAGCTTATATTCCTAACACTAGAAATATTCTGTTGTAATATAATAGATAGGTCAAATTATAAAACATAGCGGGTAAAATAACTAAATTGAGCACTCGCAATTAAAATATACAATACATATTCAAATATTAAAAAGCAGTCATCGAACAGCGCAGATATCCGTCTACCCTCATTCGCACGCCTCGAGGAATAGTTTAAAGAAACATATATGTACAATGAACTACATATTGTGAGATAAACATTTAAAATTACACCGTGAATGCAACAAATTCAAAGATTCCCAAATATATTATGTTTACAACAACATTGTAATGCAAAATATAGTAATATTTATATATTTCAGGTAAAATTATCCGTCCCACGCACACCATTATGTTAAACGACAGTAAAATTTTAGTCAATATCAATGGCCCATAAAGTTATAATCAATTAACATAAGAGTGTGTATAAAACTGGATAGTTGATATATCGATTATTTTAATATTTCGGCTCAGAAGCAAATAAATAATATTGTTATTTCAATGCGAGATCAATTTGAGGTCAGAGGACCACGTGTATTGAATTGACCATTTTACGAAAGAACAGTGTTCTTATCAAAACATTGGCGCTGAATTAGTGTACGTTAAAATACTTTTACATTGTGTCACTTAACAAAATAAACTCTTTCTGGGAATATTCATCAAGAATCTGAAAGTTTTTATGTGTAGAATTGATAATATTTACTCAATAGTTGATATTTAAAACCAAATGGCATTATTAAAAGTAAAGCCCTAAAGGGTAAGTAGAGGTGCAACTAATGCTGCATCCATGGTCCGTTTATTTATCCCATCATCTGATACAGGGCGAGCCTATCGCCATACCGGTCAATTTTAGGGTTAGACGACGATTTTAACACGAGATATTTTTATCGACTCAATATGACATTATAAATACGAATCCTAACTTAACGACGTAATTTTATCGAATGTTACTATACTTTTACTCGAGATAATGATTGTCGACAGTTATCTCTGTCGCACGCGCGAGATTTGTCGTGTTGCATATTTTAAGCCCCTTGGGCAACACACTTGTAATTTGTCGAATTGAAAACTCGAAACAAATTATGAGTGCCCGATCTGACATTTGAATCCAGAACCTCACGATTTCTCGGTCTACGTAGGCTCCTATATTTAGACCAACGAATCTTATTTCAAATCAATAATAATAAATTGAAGCAATGCTGTTAGGAAAAAAGTAACCGAAAATTCCTAGAAAGAGTCACATTTGCTGCCACAATCTGGACATGTAGAAAATACATAATTATGAGTTTAAGAACTATAAAAAGAAGAAAAACCGAACGTCTACAATGTACACTGACAAAACAATCATAATAAATAACTTACATTTAATTAGTTTCGTTCTAAAAGCACTCGATTGAGTAATGATGACGTGAATGTTAAATTTCACAGTATCTAAAATTGAAAAATGCTATATCGCTTGACACCTCAATGGAAGACCGTACCATTGGGACAATAACACTAGTTCGTATACACTAGCATTGCAATAGGGAATATAAAATGATTGCTAAAATAACAAAACTTTAGTTTCACAATTTCCCCACATTCTTACAGATCGTTAATAATAATCAAAATAAATTGTGTACCTTTCGCCTAATCTATATTTTTAAGGAATGCTAGTGCACACAAAACTACACAAACAAAATAGTACACACAAATACAGAAGAAATCAAGTAAAAATAATTTAAACATATCAACACATGATCCATTTATTCTTATTAGAGATGTAAATACATAATTTTAGTTTTGGTATATTAAATCGTTGCGCCTCGTCCATATTGAATAAGCATTATTTTTAACCCACAGATATAACAAGACACCACATTTGTTAATTTCATTGAATGGTGAAAGGAGCAGGTCGCTCATATAATGGTACACACACACACCACACTGCCTCGGTGGCGCAGTTGTAATGCGTACATATTACGATTGAGGCCAACACTGAGGTCTCTGGTTCGATTCCGGGGCGGGTAAAAGTGATATTGGGATTTTCTATTACGAAATACTCAGTATCAGCCCGGAGTCTGGAATTTGTGGCCGGTATGGCGATAGGCTCGCCCCCTAACACATAAGGGACGGAGATACGCTCGGCGAAATGTTATACTGGTTACACCTCTGCCTACCCCTTCGGGGATTACAGGCGTGAGTGTGTATGTATACACCACATAAGCCTAGGGCCAGACACGATTTTGATTACAAACGTGACATGAAGTTTTTTAATTCTTATCAAGTAAAACTTTATCAATGTGGCGTCTTGTAAGTTTTATCTGTGTTAAACCCTTGTTTGTCAGAATGCCTGTTTAATTTGAACTTTGTTAGAATCGAAATAATGGGAAAACTTTTACGTAATAGTCATCGAAAATTACGATACGTTAGAAAATTTTAAAAACGGCTGATTAATGATATTGTATTGCTATGCGAGCCTACAACCTAACTAAATACTGATCAGGAACACCCATCAAGCAGCAATGAGTTTCACATCATAGTTTGATTGAAACAAGCAATTTTCTAATTAACATAATCATAAATACAAAAAAGAAATTAAATGTTACATCAATTCATTGGTACACGAACTATCTTGGAAGATTAACTTTTATTAAGATTCCCCACCATTTCGACGCAAGTGGCATGTTACATTCTATTACTTAAGTCGAAGAACGGCTCCGTAATCAATTCCTTTTAACAAGCAATACGTAATAAAAACAGGTCATAATTATGTATTACGTACGTAAACATCATGTCATATAACAGTCATGCAGTCGGTTATACTAACGGTACATATTAATAAATGATCTTAATCCAAATGTCCAGAACAATCCTTGCAATAAACCCACCAAATAACCACAACGCCCACATACCGATTGTTAGTTAGTTTGATTGGTTTATTTCAGAATCGATCTGGATATTATTTAGAAGATAAGTTTATTAATATCGATTGTTACTCTCGCTTTTGTTGTCCAAATATTGCCGGTTCAATGTAATGTCAATCTGCGTCGACCGTACGAAATAAAGCCGGTAATATATCAAGCTATTTACAGCGGTTAAAACAATATGCATGCAAACTTCTATACGTATAAATCGGCCCTACAAGCTTCAGTCTTCCACTTAAATGCCAACCCAAACATTAGGCCACTCTGTAGTCAGCTGAGACTGAAGGCAAACTCCAGCGTTTTATTGCAAAAATGTGGGTGAAATGATAATCATAAAGTTTATTGTTTGAAACAACTGTCAACCGTATACTATTTTTTGTCAATGATTCTAGCACCCGACAGGCAGTCAGTCCGCAGTAAAACTTTGAATACCTTCATCCCAGCACTGAATCCGTTACTTATAGGAAACCGTTTATAAAATTCTCTCATAGAAGAGGAGATACGCTTGTGCCCTGAGCACTTTCTCCTCAGTAACTTCGGACACCATGCTGTCTGAGACGTAGTACCACTTGCCGGTAGGTGGTTCGGCGGCGGGCGTTGGCCCTTCCCCGGACTCGTAGCCCGATAGATCCGACTCGGAATCCGCGTCGCCGTCACCACTGCTGGCGTTGTTCGGCATTGTGTTAGCGCTCTTTGGCAAGAACCACCATTTGGGATCACCAGCCTTGACCGGCTGCCGGACCTTCACGTAGGCCACGTAATGGCCTCCGTGCATGCCTCCAGAGTGCTCCACGACTCCGTACAGAGAGTATAGTAGCTCATTCTGCCCACGGTTCACATTTGGCAACTTCCTCACTTTATCCATGGCACAGAACGGTGCTAAGTCAAGAACGGTCGGGAAGTCGACATGCTTCGACATTTTCCTGAACATGCATCGCGGTCCGATCTGGAACCTCTTAAGATGCAGAATCAGTATAGCGGGTGGACTGGACACTAGGAAGCGTTTGGTGGCGTTGGTGTACACAGTCTTTCCGTCTTTACCATTTATTCGCTGGGTGCAGGTCTCGCATCCTACTTTGTTATTGCCTGTGAGCAGTTCCAGGGCTGTGAATTGACTGAGACACGACTGGATGCTGCATTCGTCCTCGTCACATATGTAGCGGGGAGACAATGGGCTTTGTCGCGTGTACGGCAAGAAGTCTCTTTCCACCTCAACGTTATTGACTTTCGGTCGCGGCACAGGCGGAGGAGCTGGCGGTTCAGGGATTGTGCTCTCTGCCGCAACAGGTGATGGCAGAGTTGGTTTATTAGTCTTCGAGTCATCCATATACAACTTCAGCTTATCCAAGTGGTTATTCAAGTAGTTGAGCGTCTTACTCTCGGGTAAAGATTCGTAACTGCTCTCTCCACTATGCTCTAAAAGATTCCTGCATCCTTGCACGCTGATTCCCCGTGACACGACTTCGTTGGAGTACTCAGGTACAAAGGATATCCTGGATACCGGCCTTTCAAACTCTGTTTTAACTGGAGACAGCTTGTTATGTTGAGGACTTGATAGGTCCAAATTGATTTCACTCGATAATGAACTATGACTGCCATGCTCTTTGCCATTGGTCGGTGAATCAACATTATCCACAGTCTCTGTAGAATTATGTTTGGTTGCTTCTGGACTGGCGACTCCAGAATCGGGATTGGACAGATTCTCTAGTGGTATTAGAGGCTTGTACTCCAGCGGTATCGCTGTCGTTGAAGTTGCGAATTCAACTTTGTCTTTATCAGCATTTTCTGGGGTATTGTCGGTCTTCTCCTTATCGAGATCGACCGGACTTGTCCTTATTGAATCGGAGCTTATCACCTTCTCCGAGTTATAGCCTGACTCCATGTGGTATGCGGCGAAGTTGGCAGCGGTGTGTGCTACAGCCTGCGTGCCGACAGACACTGTATGTGTGTCTTGTTGGCGAGGCATGTCCTCAAGGTTGTCTTCGACGTCAGCATCAGATTGCTCTGAAGAAGACTTACCGTCCTCCTTGGTAGGGCCGTTGGCTTCGGTGCCGTTGTCGTCCTTACTCGTTGAGTTACCTGCAACAGAGGAATGAAGGTTAGTTTCAAGTCTATACTTATATCTGGACCCTGGAGTTGCAGTCAGAAAGTTACTTGGTCTAAGTCTATTTTCAATATATTTTAAACTAGCTGTCCCGCACGGTTTCTCCCACAACTACAGCAGCTCCACCTACCGGGTCCAATTGTTGAACTCCTCCTAAACGGTTGGACCGATTTGAATGATTGTTTTTTGTATGCGTTTGGGTGGCGCCCTGGATGGTTTAGATTCACAATTGGACCCGGTAGGTGGAGCTGCTGTAGTTGCGGGACTGCTAGTACTATATACAATTCGATGACTACGGCGCGTAAGCGTAGTACAGGGTGGGTTAACTGTAGCAGACGTAGTGCAGATGTACGTTCACCTTTAATGTCCAGTACGGTTTGAATACTGCCTCGGTGGCGCAGTTGTAATGCGTACGCGTTACGATTAAGCTAACGCTGAGGTCTCGGGTTCGATCCCCGGGTCGGGTAAAGTGGTATTGGGTTTTTCTATTCCGAAATGGTCACTATCAGCCTGGAGTCTGGAATTATGCCCGGTATGGCGATAGGCTCGCCCCCTATCACATTATGGGACGGATATACGCTCGGCGAAATGTGGGTGTACTGGTTACACCTCTGCCTACCCCTTCGGGGATTACAGGCGTGAGTGAGTGCGTATGAATATACAGACACCCTCCGTGGCGCAACGGGCGATTAGCCGGCTGCGAAGCGAGAGGCTGTGGGTTCGATTCCCGCACTGAGACAAATGATTGTGTGACCCACAAAAAGTTGTTTCGGGTCTGGGTGTTGTGGGTTGGCAAGTCCCTCGTAGTTCCTGATACCCACGATACAGGTTTACCTAGTGTGAGGTCAGGACTATGTGTGTGACTGTTGGGTGTATTTATTATTATTTATTTATGATATTATACAAATATTCTAAAGTCGTTTTCTGACTACAAAAATAGAGTTTAACAAGCTCAACATGAAACAAAGAAGCAATAAACATCTGGGACCGTGTTGTGTAGAAATAACCCAACCCACAACTGGCCCTTTGTGGGTTGGATAATTTATACCAACACGGTCCATCTCATAATTGAATACCACCTTTATTTTTGCGCGCGGCCTTCCTGGCGGCTATCCGTTCCTTCTTGAGCTGATGTTTCGAAGGTTTGTTCTCCTCTTGTGTATTGTACATATTGTCTTCTGAAAATACGGGCCATTTAGAATTCATGCACTATTTGTATTAATCACATCGATATATAAGCACGTTTTATATTGGGTATCTCATGCTAATTAATGTCCACACATAACAAAAGTTTCGATGTTTGTGAAATTTAATGTTTGTTAACTAATCAGTCTTAACGTCTGAACAGATTTGGATGAAATTTGGCACTCAGGAAGATCATGGCCTGGATAAAGAAATAGGCTACTTTTAAACTGAAAAAAGTCATTCACCCGGGCAGAGCAGTGAGGAAAAGCTAGTGTGCAATAACATTCCAAATTTTAATTAGATCACATTTAAGCTTGGGTTTCCTAGAATAGTTTCAAGTGTTTTTCAAATCGTGATACCCGAGCCGTATGCCGTGGCCTTTTACCGATTAGACGGTCAATATGTAAGCACTGCGGTAAGCGGTACTGTAGAAACGCGTTTCTACAGTTTCGTTTTTTTTATTCGGGAATTTCATTTAACAGATGCATGTGACATGCCACAAGATTTTGGTCGTTTTACGCGACTTTAACAGATCCAACTATGCAAAAAAAGTTAGGTAAAAACCAAGAGATTAAGTCCGCCTTTACATGACTTGTATGAAGTACATACATACATACACACTCACGCCTATGTCCCATAGGGGTAGGCAGAGACTATTGAGTACCACAAGCTACTATCCTGACACACCTCTTTCGCCTCTTCCACATTCATACATCTTCTCATACATTTTCGTCGGTTGAGGGTACTTTTGTATGAAGTGTATAAAAAAAATCTGTATACAGATGCTACACAAACTATTTTATATGAAACATATCAAGAGTAAACACAGTATTTGGAGGAAACAAATCATGAAACCCAGGCTATAATAAATTACACAACAGCGTCATAAAAAAACACATCAAGGCAAAGTCACACATAACATGTATATTATAAAGCTATAAAAACCTTACCATTGGGTGTTTTCCTTCTGACGATGGCGGGAGGCTGCGGTCGACTGGCGGCGACAGGTAACGACAGGTCGAGGAAATATTCCGCACGATCTGACTGATGCAAGCAATCCTGACACTCCAGGGTGGATACTAAGAAACCTCGGAACACCTGGGGATAAGGGATACGTAACATAAGCTCACTGCTGTATTCCCGCAGGAATAGGCAGAGGTACAACTAGTGCGTCCACAGTTCGCCGAGCTTATTACCGACCCTTGTTGTGATAGTGTAGCAAATATCACAATGTCCAGGTTGTTCGCAAAATATTATACCTAATATTAGATCAACGTCAGAGTATTCCATTTGTAATAGTATAACCTGACACCGAATCCCTACATTATGTTAATAATTACTATTATTTAGACTAACGTCCAGTTGCTGAAAGGCTGATGAAAGTAAAATTAACTAATCAAATTTCATATCTCATGTCAAGTCGAAATTGAGTTGCTAGAAGCGTGATCAACACCTTTTATTTGACACACATGTTAGCTAACATAAGTTTCAAATTAATATGAAAAATCGTATGTCAAACGGTACTAAAGAGACATCAAATATTATTAATTTTTACACTAATCAATGTTTCAGCAACTCGGGTTGATTTGACAGCGATGTCAAATTAAAGTTCTGCTAGTTGAATGTTGATTTGATCAGCCTTTCAGAAACCGGACGTATGTAAGTATGCGAAATTTTTAATCGTAGGATGCTAATAAGCGGCTTAATATAGTTCGCGAATGTACACCGATCGATGTATTGTGAGCTGGCGTAGTCAATACGATATTGTTTTTATTAAAAAATATAATAGTCAAGGAAATGCTGTGTTCCGGATTAAACATTGAAATTACTAGGCATCATGAGACTTAACATCTCTTGGAGTGACGAACTCAGTGGAGTGCCATACAGTGCTTTGTAATTCAACATTCTAAGTGCGATGTTTTTGTTTATAGACAGGCGTAGCGCTTACCATCAGGCGAGCGACTGAATCGTCTTGATATTCAAACTAATAAAAAAAGTCATACTCAAAATCTTCACGTCGCAGTAAATACTTCAAGGGACTTTCGGTCTCACAACACCCAGACCCGAAACAAACATTCGTGGATCATACAAACATTTGTCTCGGGTCGCGAATCGAAGTCGTGGCCTCTAGTTTCACAGCAGACTCCTCAACCACTGCGCTATGGAGACTGTTAAACAATATAATGATTGTAAACTTACTTGCTCCGGTCTAAGCATGGTATCGGAGGCCTGCTGATCATAGAATTTCACCATCTGCTTGACCTCTCCGTTGGCCTTAGCAGGGTCCGCATTCGATCTCATGCCCAGGCTGTCAAGTAAACTTACTTGTTCCGGCCTAAGCATGGTATCAGAGGCCTGCTGCCCGTAGAATTTCACCTTCTGCTTGACCTCACCGTCGACCTTAGCAGGGTCCACCTTCGAGCTCATGCCCAGGCTGTTCAGTATCACTGACTGGTAACGGCGCAGATCTTCAGACCTGAGGAGGGAATCATTTTATGTTGTAGGTGGTGGGAGTACAACAGATACATTTTGTACCCGGTTGGATAGCAACCACCGTACACATGGTCAAAAACCGGCTTGATGTTACTGGATAGTAATTTTGCCGACCGTCAAGGCATTATATTTGAACTACACTGTACTTATCATCAAGTCCAGTGACATCACTGCCCTATCAGGATAAAAAAGAACTCTTAACAGTGGTTCAAAGGTGTTATTCATAATTTTTATTCTGTTGTGACCTTATTGCAAGTACAATAAATGTGGCACGCTTGGGTTTCATACAGATTGAAGCAAGTATTTGCTTAGGCTGTTTAAAAGTTGTACCTGTGGTTATAATTGCTTTTTACGCTTCAATTACTCGTGATCCATCAATAATTTTTGTATTGTGGGCGTACATGAGAGGTGGAGATCACTTACCATCAGGTGACCCACTTGTACGTTTGCCGAATAATGCTATAAAAAAAAATGGTCATCGTCGCCTATGATCCGTCAATAATAATCTACTATTCTATCGCATAACTTATTGGTATAACAAGTCATCGTATGCGTTTACCTGACAGCTTCAAGCAAATGTCGCAGCAGCTCGTGGGCATCGTGCTGATCACCACCGCCGAACTGCGGCAACTTGTTCACTAGAGAAGACAGCAACTTGCGAGGAGTGTACACACCGCCTTCTCCTAAAACAATAGACAAAAAAACGTTTAATATGTTCGTGATAAATGGCCTAATTCATCTAGTGTAGTGGTCTTTTTTTGACATAGTCTGGCAAACGAGCAAGTGTGTCACCTGATAAGCGATATCCGCCGCCCATATATGCGCGGATACCAAATGCACAGACAAATTATGATGGAGAAAGGCGGGCGCTGGCATTAAACCGGGATAATGCCAGACTGAATTAGTAAACTACTAGCATTTGTTCGCAGTTCCATCCGCGTGAACGGCCTTTTTCGTTATAACAAGTAGCCTATGTCCTAATCCAGTTCACGGTCTACCTATGTGCCAAATTTCATCCAAAACCGTTCAGCTGTGAATGCGTGGTTGACTAACAAACAGCAACATTTTCACATCTATACAAATAAATAAAATTGAAGTGTCTGTTTGTAATATTAAAATAACCGGTTTTTATTACATGCATATGAATGTTATATCCACAAATTTTTTACTATTTTTGTCTGTTTGTTTGTTCCGGCTAATCTCTGGAACGGCTGGACCGATTTTGACGGGACTTTCACTGGCAGATAGCTGACGCAATAAGGAGTAACTTAGGCTACTTAGGTACTTTTTATCCCGGAAAATGACATTAACGCGGGCGGAGGCGCGAGCAAAAGCTAGTTTATAATAGTAGTAAGAGTAGTAGGATGACACAGTGTTTTGTCAATACAATCTGCTAAGGTACATTACAATGTATCCACGTACTAGGTACTTTGTTACATAGATTGTAATTTATAAAGAATTCGAATACGAACAACGTAATATAATAAGATGTATCATTTCTTATCGTGCAGGTATGAATCATGAATACAGATGATTTGGGCCTGTAGAAAGGATGGACGGAAGAAGATAGACGAAACAAACATCTATGGTGTCAATGGTACAGTTGGAAGGGGAAGGTCTTGGCGGTCATTCTTAGATCAAGTCGGAGATGTTCCCAAGAAATGTCAGGTTAGAAATACCTGAACCGACGAGCATGTATGAAGAAATATAATGAGAGTAAATGATGCCAATGAGGTCTGCAAGGATTGTAGCAAGGGAAAGTCCGTTGTCTTGTATTTTTTTATATCAGAGATCAGCAAACTAACATATCGATCACCTGATGATAAGTGATCGCCACCGCCCACAATACCAGAAAAAATCCATAATATTTTTTTGGATTGGATGCGTTGCCGACCTTGAAAGAGAGGAATGTAGATTGGGAAAGGGGGGAATGCCTTTGTGGGGAGGGACGCCTGCCTACTCCTATGGGAAACAGGCGTGAATCTGTATATATGAATCACGGATAATTTGTATCCAAGTACATGTAACACAATATTTATAGGACATCTTTACAGCTCGGCGAATGGGGTCACCATTTAAATATAGACACTTTCAAATGTGGGTTGTCTGAACGTCGTTTATGTAAAAATATATATACATTATGTACGCACAGCGAGATGTTGAGTCGGTCATTTTGAAAAACATCATCATTGTGCCCTTGTACTACATACGAATGAAATGAAGACAAAGAAACGTAATCTTTGAAACTTTAGAAAATCTCTGAAACGCATTGCTAAGGATGGTATAATTCGACAAATATCTTTGTCCAACGTATAATATCAGTCCTGTATTATATACGTCCCACTGCTGGACACTCGCATTTACGAACGAGGTCTTAGTCCACCCCCTGTCATAATGCGGGTTGGCAGACTTCACACCTTCGTGATTCTTATAGACCTCCCAGGTATGCAGGATTCACCATGATGTTTCCTTCACCGTTAAAGCAAGCGATGATAGCACACGTACTTTGAAAAGACAGGGGTCAAATACGTTCATCAAATATAGCACGTAGATATTTGTTGAGCGGCATAACAACTTAAGGTCTTCCTGACAATTTTATTCCACTTTACACTTATCGCTACGGTCTAGCCTAGCAGGAATTTTGCGGGTTAAATTTAGCTTTTTTTATTCAATGACAAGTCGAGTAGGTCGCTCGCCTGATGGTGTCTCGCCCGCTAATAAACCTTACGAAGTACTGTGACATTGTACTGTGCTAGTCAACCTGAGATAATAATATAAGAGATATATTGAGTGGTAGATAGTTTTGCCTACAGCATGACTAGCCCGGCTCGACCGGGTTGTTAGTAGTCTTACAGACAACCAGCGTAAAGTAGCAGGTTGTTGGTGCGTTTCGTACGGTGAGTGAGATATCCGAAGGCCCAAATCCCCCTCCCTTCCCAAGCCCTTAATTATCCTTTTCTTTAAGGGCGGCAACAATTTCATGATTCTTCTGGTATTGTGGGCATTCATGAGATCACTTACCATCAATCAGGTGATCCAATTTTACGTTGGCCAATGCAAAAAAAAAATAGATGAATGCCAAGTAATTTCAGAGTAGGTAATAAGTTGCAAGAAAATGGTATCACTACATTTGGCGAAAAAATCTTCCGCGCGTCTCCAAAGTAGTTAATTAACATACATACATACGCACTCACGCCTGTAATCCCCTAAGGGGTAGACAAAAGTGTAACCAGTACACCCACATTTCGCCAAGCGTATCTCGTCCCAAGATATGATAGGGGGCGAGCCTATCGCCATACCGGACACAAATTCTAGACTCCGGGCTGATACTGAGCATTTCGTAATAGAAAAACCCAATATCTCTCCACCCGACCCGGGGATCGAACCTGAGACCTCAGCGTCGGACTCAATCGTAACGCGTACGCATAACAACTGCGCCACCGAGGCAGTTTATTAACAGGATACTTACCTAATTGTATGTTTTCAGCATGAAAATTTTGGCATCCGCGGTCCAGATTTATACAGGAAATTCAGTGTAAATTTCCGCTAGATTTGTCCCTAGCGTATCAAAGGTCGTTGCCCTATCCGACGCGCGGTGAATGTCTCGTGTATATTGCTCATGTAAATATTTTATACTAACACTTATCGAGGATAATATTAAAATTATAATTTATGTAATGCCTAATAGATTATTAACAAATTAATAATAATAATAATAATATTTATTTACTAAAAAATTACATACGTCATTTAAATCTACGATTATTCCACGAAAATGGGAACTTAACAATAATTACAAGACGTGAATAGATTGCTTGTGGTCCTCACACTAGGCAAAGCCTGTATCGTGAGGACCCTAAGTTTTCAGATTTATCCTTAAGATAATTACCAGAGTACGTCGGGCGACACGAGCAGTAATATTATTTCACAGTAGGAAAAGGGATAAAAAAATAAAAAATAAATAATTGTGTGTGTGTGTGTGTGTGTGTGTGCGTGCGTGTGTGCGTGCGTGCGTGCGTAATTATATAATAATTATTTACGTTTACGGAATACATTACGGTAGGTCAAGTATAAAAGTTATTAATTCCCTTAGCTGGTCATTTAATTTGTCTTATGAATGTTTATCATAAACTAAAACCATTTAAATGTATTTCGTTCGGTTGGTACCTCCGCTTTGTCTATTTCTGCCGCCGCCATGCAAGTGTGTAAGCACTGTTGTGTTCCGGTTTGAAGGGCATTGAAATTAATGCGCATAATGAGACTTAACAACTTATGTCTCGGTGTGACGAGAGCAGTCCAGTGCCATGCAGTGCTTTGTAATTCAAAGTTCTGTGTGGCGTTGCTTGTTTATGCGCAGGCGTGCCGCTTACCATCAGGCGAGCGACCTGTTCGTTTCGTCACTCAAGCTAATAAAAAAGAAAATGTATCGATCTATCATATCATGGGACGGAAAGTAACTCGGCAAACCTGGGTGTACTAACAACTCTGCCTACCCCTTCGAGGATACTAGCTTGAGCTTACATAATGTAAACACAAAGCAAACATCGTGTTTACGTAAATGTAGCAGACCATTATGTTCTAAGTGACGTGTTACGATGCGGACATTTGTATCATTAACAATGCGGAAAGCACGCCGCACGATATTCTTTGTTTATCATTATCTATCACTGATACTCAATGAACAAGTCGTGGCGCAAACAAAACTCCTCTTTGTCTTATACTGAGACTACTCTGTAAAATAAATAAATCATGTGTGCAATTCACACGTAGAAGTGAAACCTTAAAAAATTTTGGCTTCAATATAATGAGACGAATGTAAAATTTCGGGAAATGTATAATGCTTCCTATCTCATTTTCTCCCACGTTAAATCTTATGAATTTATGTGTCTGTCTCTTTTTACTGCGTACACGGCACATACAAAGCACCACGGTTGTTGTGATGCCTTTTCTCAAGCTTTGTACTACGCATGCGCGCACAACTGTATAATGCTTCCTATCTCATTTTCTCCCACGTTAAATCTTATGAATTTATGTGTCTGTCTCTTTTTACTGCGTACACGGCACATACAAAGCACCACGGTTGTTGTGATGCCTTTTCTCAAGCTTTGTACTACGCATGCGCGCACAACTGTATAATGCTTCCTATCTCATTTTCTCCCACGTTAAATCTTTCAAATCACAACGATGCTAAAGAAAATTTTCACTTCAAAATAATAACAATTGAACAAAACTACTTTATACGGATTTTATCGCGTTTTAATTTTTATTTTAGTCCCGACGTTTCGAAAGCTTTGCAGCCTTAGTAGTCACGGGAGAGACTGTCAGTCAGCATAAACTAGTTTTATTTCAATATGTAATATTCGCTTAAACATAAGAAATCACAATTATAACAATGTTTATAGAGATTTATGTCTTTACTAGCAGTTGCCCGCGGCTCCGCCCACGTGAATGCCTATTTCCAGGATTAAAGTAGTCTAGTCGCATCAAGCGAGTCCCGTCATCGCGATCGGTGTGAGAAACGCGCTTGACAAAAATACTAATATCGCTATTAAAAAAAGAGGGTTGAAAATTTAGGGTTGTATGTATTTTTTAATGCTGTATCATAAAAAATAAAAACAAAAAAATTTGCCTAAAAAAAAAAGAAATTTGGGGTGGACCACCCTTAACATTTAAGGGGATGAAAAATAGATAGTAGCCGATTCTCAGACCTACTGCATATAAAATTTCATAAAAATCGGTCGAGCCGTTTCGGTGGAGTATGGGAACGAACATTGTGACAAGAATTTTATATATTAGAAGAAGAAGAAAAAAATAAACATTGATATAATTTTTACTGACTGCCTCGGCGGCGCAGTTGTAATGCGTACGCGTTACGGCTGAGGCTGAAGCTGAGCTCTCGGGTACGATCCCCGGGTCGGGTAAAAATTAATTGGGTTTTTCTATTACGAAATGCTCAGTATCAGCCCGGAGTCTGGAATTTGTGCCCGGTGAGGCGATAGGCTCGCCCCCTATCACATCAAGGGACGGAGATACACTCGGCGAAATGTGGGTGTACTGGTTACACCTCTGTCTATCCCTTCAGGGATTACAGTCGTGAGTGCGAATGTTACATACATGTATGTACATAATTTTTATTTTTTCTACAATTAAATCTTATATATAAAAATTAATTGCTGTTCGCTAGTCTCGCTAAAACATAAAAACGGCTTGACCGATTTTAATGATTTTTTGGGTGTATTTGAGTGGGCCATTCAATGGTTTATAATCACAATTGTACCTGGTAGATAGCGCTGCAATCGGGTTCTAAGTATCAATTACACGTTGCGGGGCAGCTTGTTGGTATATAAAAATAAAACCTATATAGGTATCATAGATAAAGCAATTTACAAAAATATGTACCGAATAAAGCATATAATATTATAGGAGTCGGTTTAATGACACCATCATAATTTATTATGGTCATTTATGTATTAAAATGCAAGTCAGGAGCCACACAGGATGTAGTCAATACTATTGATATAAATATTCATAAAGCTTTATGGCAAAGGACAATAATTTTAAAGTCTATTATATTTTGTGGATTCCGCAGGCATTTTGAGGAGATACTGTGTCATAACACTTGCATGTTTACAAATATTGTGTCGTTTCATACTGTACCTATATTGTAATTAAGCTTTCAGACAAATTAGCAAATTTTTTAATATCACCCTTTCAATTTAATTGAATTGCAAAAGAAATGGTGGCACCATAATACAATGTCAAATACGATAATCACTGAGAAGGATTGGCCAACTGATGATACTTGTGCTGATATAACTAATTTTAACTCCTGACAAAAATAAGGTTGTTATAAGTTTCCGCCTTTGTCTGTGGCATCATAGCATTATGAATGGACTGTTTTTTTATTATTTGTAAGCTGGTTTAATCAAGATAGGTCTTACATATGTTTCAAAATCTATTTAGCCATTTCAACATTACAGATATTTTTGTAATGGATTTCAGGATTATTTTAATACGGGGATATAGACAAAAAAATCTCAGAATTATATTGAAAATCGAACAATAATTGTCTTGTCTCTATAAGGTAAAATGGATGAACAGACATTACTATAATATATTTTTTTAGATATTTCTGATTATTAGCCAAGTTCAAAATTTAATATATAACAATATTTACACTAAACAAATTTCAAGAATGACATTATAAATATGCAATTATGCCTACCAATTATTTCACATTACAAGTTCATTAATTCCAATAGTTTTGTATTGTATTCATAAAAGTTGCATAACAAACACGGCAACATTGATACTATTCACTGATAACATATTAATTATTTGATAATATACACTCTTCAATGACATTAAAATATTCAGGGTCTTTTCACAATATCACAGTAAGATTTATTTACCAATTCACATGGAAGGCAACTATTTTTGTAAATATCTGGTAGATATCTTTCTTCTGGTATATGTGAGTGTAACCTTTGTATTTGAACATGCCATAGTTTACTTGCTAAGTAGCATTTACTATAAGATGGGGAAAACAGACATGTTAATGTCATATTTGAATAATATAGGTATCTGTTATAAACTGTATGGACACATTCATTGTTTATAAAATATTCTGCATAATATAATTGAAATATGGTTTAAAGATGTATTCTGAATAAGACAAAAGTCACCTTAATCAATAAATATGTAAGGAAAGTACTTAATAATGAAATTATCAATCAGCATAGTTGTTAGTTTACCCATTGTATATTCATTTGTATACAAATGACTTATTATTTAATTGCAATGTATGAGTATACAGCACAAAAAAACATGTAATATGACAAATACTTTCATTTGAGTGTAGATTTGTTTTTCATACATTAATAAAAAAATTATATAGACTAATATCAGCTCTATATTATTACTGTCTCACTGCTAGGGAACAGACCTCCTACACCGACGAGAGATAACATACAGTGATGTACGGAATAGGGTTCTTAACAGAACATGATATTCATTCCATAAATATCAGTCAAGAAAATAATCCATAATACAGCGTGAAGATCAAAATTCTTACCTGCTTGCAGCTCCTCCAAAGTCTCAGCAAGGGTGCGTGTGAGTGTCCCCCACTCACCCAACTGTCCCGTAATAGGGGGTAACTCGACTTCCTTCCCATCATCTCCATTATTCCTCAACTTCAGCTTGCCTCCTGGCAACGTAAACCTCTCCCCAGTTGTTGACATCTCTTGTAGAACTTGCAGTAAAAACGGAGTTTGTACCAAACACTGCATTACAGAGTTGAAGAAACATGTGTTGCCTAGATTTGACAAGCCTCTGACACGAGGAAAATGCATCATGGATTTGTCTTTTGCCTTAATTGATATGTCTTTTGTTAGAGTTTCTATTATTGGTGTGTCCTTTATCTGGTCGTATGGTAACTCAATAGGTGGGGAAGCTTTGGAGTTACCACCCGCCATGGCCTGCTTTTTTAAGTATTCAACACACTCGTGAAGTTTCTTAGCTGTTGAGGCAGTTACTTCATTGTTGCAATTGTAACAGTATATTTCCCAGGTAGTGGTGTTGGCCGTGAGGGCATGGCAGTCAGAGTGCGGCGTGTTGAAGTGATTCAGCGCGTGCTTGTTGCGCGTCCGTCCGCACAGCTGCGTCCCACAACGTAAACACATCCACAGAGACAGATCCTCCTCGAAATCGGGGTCGGAAACCTCACTTTTTGAGGATTTTTTACACTCAGTGCATTCGTTCTTGAAGCCGCCAGTTTTCAGCGACTTCTTCAGGCACGTGAGGTCGACTGCCTTCGCGACGTGAGGACATGCGGACTTGACGTTCTCCTCGCATGACTCGGTCGATTCGTCCCCGTTCTCCCCCGGGTCGCTCTGTCTCTTTTTCTTAACCATTGTGTTGTGAGTTCACAACTGTCTGTAACGAGATACATGTGGTAAGAATAACCGCTCGGGCACAAAAAGAAAAAATGACAAATCTGTGTCGATAGACATTGCACGCGTGACAACGCACATTCATCGCGAAACTATGCCCTCAAAGTACAAAATCATCGACATTTTTTGAACAATAACATTGTCTACTTACAATTACATACGCTGAAACTAAATTGAGATTAGAAGTTCACGTTTAACAATAAAACTTAATTTCCCTAAAATTTTGTCAGAAAAGTATACCACAGTCGTCCGACATCTTTCTTTACAATGTTACCAACATAACAAAATAAATTAAAAATATTAACTATAATAGAGCGGCCCTTGACATTTGACAATAATTAGAAAAGAAACATCGACTAAAAAGCAATTTAATTACTAACGTGTGTAGTTATCCTAATTCCTAATAGACAATGTAAAAAGCGCATTCTGGTGGTGAATAGGGGAATGAAAATACTGAAACGTCAACATGATCGTGATGGAATTTGTTAATCAAATTGTGAATTTCCACTGATTTGTTAATTTTGTTTTTAAAGCCGTGTATGTTAATCGAAATTAATATTCTTAAAACGCGGCATGAAGTTTGGTGGAATTCAAATATGTAGTGTTTCGTGAATTGAAGACAAAATTCCAAGTTACATACCAAAAGTTGTTGATGTTGTGTCAGGTTTAGTTAAAATTATTAAAAATGTCGCTCCCTGGGAACGGTATCTTCGTGGTGCAGGGTGAGATGTCGATGCTGGTGACCGCCATGCGGCGGAGCACACGCTGGGGCTCTCACTCTTTCCCCAACGAGGAGTACGACGTACTGATGCGAACGTTCCAAGATTTGAAGAATATTCTTAACCAAGTGGATGATTTACGCTTATTGGACCCTGCGACGTACTTGAGCCCGTTTCTAGAAGTGATCCGGAGCAAGGAGACCACAGGGCCTGTGACCAGTCTAGCTCTCTCAGCCATACACAAGTTCCTGTCATATGGGCTTATAGGTATTATTTTAATTGTATGTTTATTAAACTAGTATTCAAAGTAGACTTCTTAGGGTTAGCATACATTGATCATCGCTAACCAGACTCTTACCTCAGTAAAACAAGTAAGTGTTAAAAATATTGTAGTGTCTGGGAAAGTTGTTACAAAATGTTGTTGTTTGAGTAATCAAACAATTGATATGAAATGGTTTAATTCAAGAATAAACCGTAGCTGCTCCATGTGGTTTCTCCCACAACTACAGCAGCGCCACCTACCGGATCCATCCAGGGACCCACTCAAATATACACAAAGAAAATCAAAATCAGTCAAGCCTTTTTAAAGTTTTAGCGAGACTAATTAATAGCAATTGTCTTTTATATATAAGATAAGATATTATAAGAAGATACTTTTATTAATTTTCTTCATCTTTCTTTATTTAATTCCAAAGCACCATTAGAGACATTTTACAAAGAGCTCATTGTAGCCTAATTGCAAAATAAACAATAATAAATTGGGATGGTTACATCATATTATATTTCATTTAGAAATCATTATTATTTTCATATTGAGAAATTATATGTATTATAATATTTATCTTATAAACAGGTAATTTCTGTACTAAGTATTTCTCATTACTTTCATTAGGTAATTAATTACAAAAATAAAATATAAGCAGCAAATAAAGAACCTTCTGTAATTTTATTAGTTAAATTAATTTGCCTATTTATCTTTAATTGAATTACTATTAAGTATTGTAGGCTGTAGTTAATAATTTCCTTAAATAATAATTAAGCTTAGAAAGGCCAATTTGTTTTAAAGTTTATAGGGTTAAGAAAAACAAAAAGATGATATGTCTTGAGTATTTTTGTATTATGATATTTAGTTTAAAATATTAGTCATTAAATTAAAATAAAACAAATCTTCATAAAGTAGTAAGTAATAAATAATACCAGAATGACAAACTCCAAAGTTTTGCATAATTCTTCTTCTTCGTCGGTCCCTCAGCGCTGATGATTGTGACCACATATGTGTCACTGATTTAAATCATGAGTTCAAATCCCTGCCTAGGCAATCATAATTTCTTTGAGGTTTAATTTCGTTTTATTTTTCATAAAATCTTTCGACTGCCTCGGTGATGCATTTGTAATGTGTATGCGTTACGACTGAGGTCTCGGATTCGATTCCCGGGTCGGGTAAAGTGATATTGGGTTTCTGTCATGATATGGCGATAGGCTCGCCCCCTATCACATCATGGGACGGAGATGCGCTCGGCGAAGTGTGGGTGTACTGGTTACACCTCTGCCTAGCCCTTCGGGGATTACAGGCGTGAGTGCGAATGTATGTATTATTTTTCATAATGATTAATTTGTGTTTCAGATCCTACTCACCCGAGTGTGCCAGCGACGGTTGAAGACATAGCAGACGCGGTGACACACGCCAGATTCGTCGGCACTGATCATTCATCAGACGGAGTAGTGCTTATGAAGATTTTACAAGTATGTTTTTTGTTACACTTATTGGTAAAACTTATGTCAGTTTCTGAGGTAAATTTTATGTTTTTCCATTAATTAAGTTTGCAGTCCAGACTTGATTTGAAAAGATCCGAATAGTATGACAGAATTTGTGAAATTATAAATGTACCACATACACAGTACACTTGCATCACCCATGCAGTAGATATTTATTTAGATATGTTTAAGTGTTTGTTTATTTATAGCTTTTGCTCGCGGGCGGATTTATTATATCTTTTTCCGGGACAAATATTACCCTATGTCTTTTCCCAGGATATAACCTATCTCCTACCTAGCAAACAAACAAAATATAATCTATCTACAGTTACATACATTTTAATTGCAGGTACTTCGCACATTAATGCTGAGCCCCGAAGGCGCCATGTTGACAGATGAGAGTGTGTGTGAAACCATGCTAAGCTGTTTCCGCATCTGCTTCGAAACGAGACTCACCGGTAACTGCAATTTGTCTGATGTTTTTTTTTTGTTGAGAATTGGTCGCTTGTAATAAAAAAATAAGTGAAAAAGACTATCATAATGACATGGTCATGGGACAGCATTCTGTTAGACACAAATACAGTATCAAAATTATGTTTGTTGGTGCCTACTATTTCTTAGATACAATCATCAGCCAATGTGTGTTTGAGAGTGAATCAATATTATGTTCTACAAAGTATTAAATCATTGTAGCTTAGAAATTAGTCAAATTAATTAAGTGGATATGCAGTTACTTCAATCTGGCATATGTTTTTATATGTTTAATAGCTTTAGATGACGAGACGGGCAGGTCGCTCGTCTGATCGTCACGCCTACCCATAAACAGAAGCAACACCAATCAGAACTTCGAATTGTGAAGTACATATGTTGCCACTGAACTGCACTCGTCACCATGATACATAATACGTCAAGTCTCATAAAGGCCAGTTATTTCACTGGCTTCAATGTCCTTCAAACCGGAACACAACATTTATACACTTTTACTTGGCAACAGAAATAGGCAAACCTACCCAGACGGCTGACTTATAATTTTGCCGACTTTGAGGGACAAAAGTCTCGATGGTAGACATTATATTTTGGACTGCTGTAATTATCATCAGCAGCGTAGTCACTTCGCCATACCACCATAAAAAACCTCGAGTTTTAACAGACTTCAAAAAGGGAGGAGGTTATCAATTCGACGAGATTTTTCTTCTTTCTTATCAGAGCTCCTCCGTCGCAATGCGGAGCAGTGTCTGCGCGACATGACGCAGTTGATATTCATGCGGCTGCCGCAGTTCCCGCCGGAGGACGCCGCCGCCGCCACCTTCTCCACAGTCGGTTTATCACTCAAGAAGAGAGAGAAGACCTGCAAGAAGAAGACCTTGACTAGTGCTAACAGTGAGTACAGGCTAATTTTCCATAAGTATTCGAAATAATATGTGTAGTTTTTGTAATATGATTTTTGGTTAGTATGAGTATATGTGTCACCTGATGGTAAGTGATAATTCTTGCGCGCTTGAACACAATCTATAAGGCAGGTACCTTAAGGTACTTACAGCTAGTGTTAAGTAGGACATACAAGAGGAAATGGAAGAGTGAGAATGAGCAAGTGAGTTCCAAGGCGCATCGCCTCATTTGAAGTGGGACCTTATACTGGCTCAGTACAAAAAAGAAGCTTCTCTTACAAACTCAACACAACACGACATACACAAATACAATTATTCAATTATGCAATGGAAAATAGAACATAACTTTTATCTATTTCTCAAGATGAGGCGCCGGTACATGAGGGTAGCCAACTGCCTCGCCTTTACAAAAATTATGTGTTGGGTATGTCTTGATTACCATACCCCGCACACCGTTGCCGGCGCACGTGCCATCAAAGCGGCAAACACCCTTTTTGACCCCTTCCACTTGCTTGTGGATGTCATGAAATGTTCGTAACAAAACGCTTGCGCGATTTAATTCTGAAGGGGTGACATCTATTGGCGATATTCGGAACTATTTTTAAATTTTGCCACTGCATGAATAATTGTATCGCGTAAAAATATTTATTTATTTATAAATATGATTATTCGTTTGTTTCAGTTATTTAATTTTTGGTTTACTCAGCAAGTTACCTGACTGTATTTTATTATTTTCAATATGGTTTTAGAATTAATTTTCACTTTTCTACCATTATAGGCAGCATATTATTATACCCTGTTTCAAATGAATTTAATAGCGATTATAAATTCATTTGCGCTTCAATAAAAAGGTAAAACAACGTCGTATTACCAAGCCGGTTTTGCTGTGTCAAACTATGGGAGGTATGTTTTTGTACAGCAAATAAAGTTATATAAGTATATCGCTATAAAATTCATTTGTAAAAGTTTAAAAGCGGAAACAGAATATTTTTTACATAAAAGTAACAACAGTAAAAACAAGTAAAATTTAGTTCTCGAGGCCGTGATCCTGCCTCAACAACATGTTTGTTTATGGTCATTTGATTTGATTAAAAATGATTTTGTACAGGTCAAACGTCATTGGAGCGGAAATCGTCAATAACCGAACAGACAAACGTATCAACAGTAGATAGTGATACAAGCAAAATTGAAAATATTAAACACAAGTGAGTTCAATAGTTTTGTTTTTTTTATACATACATGCACTCACGCCTGTAATCCCCGAATGGATAGGCAGAGGTGTAACCAGTACCCCCACATTTTGCCGAGCGTATGTCCGTCCCATGATGTGATAAGGGACGAGCCTATCGCCATCCGCTATAATTCCAGACTCCGCGCTAAAACTGAGCATTTCGTAATAGAAAAACCAAATATTTTTTCCCGACCTGGGATCGAACTCGAGAACCAAGCATCAGCCTTAGTCGTAATGCGTACGCATTACAACTGCGCCACCGAGGCAGGTTTTTTTTGTAGCATATTATTATTTATTTTATATAAAACGACTTTTGTATTGCAGTGTATTGTAATACGCTGTACGGCTGTGCTGAAGTCTCGAGTTCGATCCCCGAGTAAAGTGATAGCGATAGTGGTTTTTAAAGTGAAACTTTTATTAGATCGTCTCAAAATGTTTGGCCTGTGTGTTGCATGTCGCGTGACGGTCGGCCGCGGAGTAGGGATAAAGTGAAAGGCGCTCGTCAGAGCAGCCAAGGCCAATATGGCGGCGTCTATAGTTCGCACGCTATTTTATTTGTTTTTGTTAGTGTTTAATGTAATATTATTCCAAAAAATTTTAGTTAAATGTCTATAATGTGAAAAAAAAGTTTCATTTTTACCGTGGTTTCATAAAACCACACAATCTTTTTTCTATTATGAAATGCTTAATATCAACGCGAAGTCTGGAGTTATGCCTGATATGGCGAAAGGCTCGCTCCCTATCAAATCAAGGGATGGAAATAATCTCGGCGAAATGTGGGTGTATTAGTTACACCTCTGCCTACCCCTTTCAATACAGGTGTGAGTGCGTATGTATTTATTAGTTAAGATCTCATCAACGAATTTGAGCAAACACACAGTGAAATGAGTTTTTTAAATCTTTTCACTTAAGAGTTAAAATTATTAATAAATTTATCAGTATATAAACAAATAACCATATACCATTTGTTACAGTCAAGACAAAAACCTTATAAACGAAGCGGAGATCACAATAGAGCCGGTGGACGCGGTGAAGAGTCCAAAGAAACATGGCCGCCACTCGTCCATGGACCTCGCCAACGGGAACGCGTCTATAACGCAACTGTTGGAGAAATGTGTCGGCGGCGACAGTGCAGGGGACCAGGAGAACCGACAGGAGATACAACACACACAGGAGGAAGTTAAACAGGAGAGCGGTGAGTCTACTAAAGTCTCCTTTTATCTCGCCTCTGCATTGACTATACTGTAACCTGTGTATTACGAAATATTTATAATATTGGGCCATGTAAGTTGTATCTCTTTTTTTTATGGCATAGGTCAGCAAACGAGCAAGTGGCTCACCTGATGGTAAGTGACCTCCACCGTAAAGTACGCCCACTATACTAAAAGAATCATGGGTGCGTTGCCGACCGTAAAGGAAAGAGATTATTGAGGGATTGGGAAGGGGAGGGGATTTGGACCTCCGGAAATTTCACTCGCCGTACGAAACGCAGCAGCAAGCTGCTACTTTACGCCGGTTTTCTGTTAGACAGTGGTAACGACCCGGACGAGCCGACCCATTTATGCTGTAGACAGAAGTGTCTACAGCGTGGCTTAACCACTCCGTTAATTATTCCTTTCCTTTAACGCATCCATGATTCTTTAGTTACTGTGGATGGTCATGGGCAGTGGACATCATTTACGATCAGGTGACCCGCGTGATCGTGTACCGGCCCTAGCTATAAAAAAAACTACAGTATTATGCCATTGGTATTTTATGATGCTAATTATCATAACCTCATTATGTTCCTGATATATCACATTTAAAGGCCGGCAACGCACCGACAATTCCTCTGGTATTGGCGGTGGTGATCACTTACCATCAGGTGACCCGCTTGCTCCGTTACCCGCTTTCATAAAAAAATCTTGCAAATGATATGAACTCGTACAATTTAGTTTCAGAACATCCAGAACCTGACGGCGATACAACAAGCGAGCCGAAGATAGCAACAGAAGATATTGTAGAAGCCACAGCAGACACAGAGAAAGAGAAACTAGAAGAGTATGTGAACCATAGAGGCATCAGGTTCACTCCGCAGCAGGACGGTGTCAGTTTACAACCGTACGGGCTGGCGTGTGTCAGGGAACTGTTCAGGTGGGTGTTATGTCAAATGTGTAACCAGCTACAAAAGTAACGTTGCATTGAATACATACATACATACATACGCTCTCACGCCTGATTTCACGCCTGTAGGCAGTGGTATAACCAATACACCCACATTTCGCCGAGCGTATCTCAGTCCCACAATGTGATAGGGGGCGAGCCTATCGCCATACCGGGCACAAATTCCAGACTCCGAGCCCATACTGAGCATTATCGTAATAGAAAAACCCAATATCACTTTTAACCGACCCGGGGATCGAATTCGGGATCTCAGCGTCAGTCTCAGTCGTAACGCATACGCATTACAACTGCGCCACCGAAGCATGCATGGGTTGCAATGCATTGTTTTAAATTTCCTCGGTGATGTTGCTATTACTACCATCACGCGAGGTATCTGCTCGTCTCGTCAATCAGCTGAATAGAGGCTTTATTTTATTATACAACGTGTTACAGAAAGGTGTGGTCATATTTTAGGGTCATTAATATACACCTTACAGTGAGTGTTTATATATAGATTTTTTCAAAACCGAAACATCCTAAAATTTCACGGTATTGTATTCACTCGTTATTATTATGAATGGCATACACTTTTTGTTGAACTTAAATAACCTGTACGTAATTCTATGGGCATACATAACTTATAATTTAAACACAAATTAACTCCTGAAAGAGCCTGTGTGCTGAAGAATATATAACATCTTCTAGAAACTCTTTAATACTTTATTCTTGGGTCTTCCATCTAAGAACTTGGCTTAATACAGTCGACGAACCTCTTATAAGCTATTATCAGCTGCACAGCAGTGAGTCACTCACTGCTGAACGATCTGAATGGCGCGCCACCGTTCAGAAGGGCGTAAAAATTTTTGAAATCGCTCGCTTAGTTTCCCTTGATGAGAGACGCCTGCAGACCAAAATGAAACCAAGGCGATCGTATAACTACACCTATAATAGTGCTGGTCAGCTCTACTGCTCTTCTTGTGATAGAGTTTTCAAAACTAAACTAGGTCTAGCCAGCCACATTAGGGCTCATGAAAGGGTAAGGGTTCGCCATAATCGAAAACGGTTAAGAGGACAATATATATATCAGCTGCACCAGCACAAACACCAATCCATCATACTTGTTTTTAATCAAATACAACATATTTTTATCTCGTAAACATACTTCATAAAATCAGAAATTGCCGGAATAATTGCTTCAAATAAAATATGTTCACATTTGACAATTGTTTTTTTAATTTTGAAATAATACAAAACTTAAAATGAAAGGAAAGTTCTGAAGTATCACTGTTCATCATTTAGTGTTGTCCAAAGTTGCAAGTCGATATGGACATGTTACTCTTTCGATAAATAAGATAATGCTTTATTTATGTCCTAGCAATGTAATCAGATTTGGTACTACGGGAGATGCACTATACTTTGCTTAAATATATCCACACCTTTCTATAACACGTTGTATATAGTACTCTATATCACAGTGGACTTAAATCCGAACAGTCCTCAATTTTTTAATCATCTACAAACTTTAATCTGAACACAACTTACTCCCCAGGTTTCTGATATCTTTATGCAACCCGCTGGATGCTCAGAACACTTCAGCAATGGTAAACCTTGGTTTGTCGCTAGTGGGCACTGCTCTGGAAGTAGCTGCAGACCATCTAGCTGCCTATCCTTCACTGCTGTATCTGGTCAAAGACCCGTTGTGTAGGAATTTGTTGAGTGTAAGTATGTTTATGTAAAGGCTTATTTACATTGTGTAGGCAACTGCAGGTGGACTGCATAGGTGTAAAATTTAGCATAATGGATTGGTTTAATACATACGCGCTCACGCCTGTAATCCCCGTATTGGTAGGCTGAGGTACACCTCTGCCTACCAGAGATGCCTTAATATGGGTGTACTGGTCACAACCAGTACACCCATATTACCCTGAGCTTATTTCTATCCCATGATGTGATAGGAAACCAGCCTATCGCTATATCCAACACAATTCCATACTGACGGGCTGATATTAGGCACTTAGTGATAAAAAACCCAATATCATTTTGTCCGACCCGGGGATTGAACCCGAGAGTCGAGACCTCAGCACAGCCAGTCGGTTTACTTTAAAGTGATAAATATTCATTATAAACCTTTGAAAAAATCCTATAAAATCATGATTTAATCTTCTTTTTAATACATGTTGTAACAAAGATTTGGCTTACAATTTTAACGACCGGCCGCATTCCAGATGACAACTCATCTGAGGAGAATCAATATTTAATAATGAGTTTTAATTTTGTGTATTTATTTTCAGTTACTAAGCACAGAACGCATATCGATATTCGCTCTCGATCTACAAGTGACGTTCCTACTCTTCGAAGCTCTACGTTTCCATCTAAAATTCCAAGTAGAAGCATTCTTCAAGAAGATCATAGAAATAATATCAGCAGACACGACGAAAGCCATATACGAACTAAAAGAAATACACCATCTAGCTATCGAGAGCATCATCCAGCTATTCAGAATCCCCGGTTTTTGTACCGAGTTGTATTTGAATTATGACTGTGATGTATACTGCATGAATACTTTTGAAGAAGTTACGAAATTATTGTCGAAGAATGTAGTTTCTTCGACAGCTTATAATATACATTCGTTGTCTTTAGAAGCATTACTCACTATTATAGAAGCAATCGAGATTGGTAGTCAGGTCAAGGAAGATGTGAAGAACGAGATAGAAATATCGACTGAAGAAGGGGAGAAAGAGACGAGGTATGGTTAGAGATGTAAATGACCAACATGACAAAGAGACTGAACGTCTTTACGGATCAAATTGTTTTTAAATTAGTCAACAATGGCTATTATCTGTTTCGGTAAATTGCGAGTTGACAGCTAGTGTAAGGGAACTTGATCTTTTTTGTACCCGACTGGATAGTGATTACCGTACACATGGCGAAAACCCCGCTATAGTGGCTCGTTCAGGCGAGTCGGGGTCCAGGGTCAGCCAGTGTATATACAGTAACTTCAGGCCGGCATAATCCTGTCGAACGTCGAGTGACACAATGTCTGTTGACGGTCGAGACATTGTATTTAGACGGAACTGTATTTCACATCAGGCACAGCGTAGTTAGTTTGTTTTTTAAGTTTTTTTCTTGAATTACTAGCCTACTAGTCTTGAGTAGTTTCTTAGTATTACAATTTTATTTTTACACACCAGACAATGCTTAGGACAGTCTCCATCGCGCAATAGTCGAGTATCTGGTTGTGAAACGAGAGGGTACGGGTTCGATCCCTGCACCTTGATAAATGGTTGTGTGATCCACACATATGGAGTATGTTGGGTGTATGTTATTTGTATTATGTGTAGGTACGGTAGGTGTGGCCACGTGACACTGGAGCTGGGCGGTTTGGATGACGCGTCAGTGGTGAGTGACCACGTGACCCATGACATCAGTCAGTATGTGGGGGGAGCCAGGCCGGGCAGACACAAACACTCCACCGACCTACCCACTGAGGCGGAGTTGGACAATGTCAAGAATATGAAGAAGGTGAGTGTAGTGCATTATTGTTTTAGAGGAGGCCAGCAAATGTGCAAGTGGGCTCACCTGATGGCAAGTGATCTCAACCACCCATCCAAAGTACCAGAAGAACCATAAATGCGTTGCCGACCGAAATGATTGGAAAGGGGAAAAGAACACGAAAGTTTTTTTCTTTTTCTATTGCCTAGTTCAGAGGTTTCCAAACTTTTTTCTCATAGGCCACTTTCAAAATTTAGCTGGTTCCGGTGAACCCCCTGCAGCTACATTTCTACCATATTCCCAAAACTTGACAAAAAATTTGAAGATTAGATCTAACTACGGACCCCCGTCGAGTCTCCCATGGACTCCTGGGGGTCCACCTGGACCACTTTGGGAACTAATGGTCTAAATAGACAAACGGGTAGGCGGCCCACCTGATGGTAAGTGGTTGCCGCCGTCGATGGACCTCAGCAATACCAGAGCACAGCCAAGCCGCTGCTTACCGTCAAAGTCTCCAGATATCTCCCACCATACGAAATACAAATTGATACTTTCTTCGATTTCTTTTCCTTTCCTTCGTCGAATTTCTGTGATAGTGGTGACAACCCGGTCGAGCCTGTCAATACATGCTGTAAACAACTAGATGGTAAAATTCTCATATCATAGCTAAAAACACCGCCCAAGTTAAATTGGCATAGTTTTCAGTAGAGATATCAATCTGAATTTTTTTTTGAACATGTGTGATTTAACCAAGGAATTGACATGAACGGTGACAGAACTATTTGAATATCGTGCTTTGTATACTTAATTTAAATTATTGTGTAAATTTGTTGGATACGCGGCAAAAACAATGAATGCAATGACAAAAAAAAAAACCAATGACACTATCACATGTCCAATTTTCGAGTTACGCGGTGTTGTAAGCTAAGCGACGATATGCGAAAGTCCGTCTGTGTAGGTATAACCGCTTTTGTCTATTTATACCGCCACGCAACAGTGTGCAAGCAGATGTTTCGGATTGAAAGATATTACAATGATTTTTGTTGTGCGTTATAAGACTTTGAATTAACTAACTAACGTCTTATATCTCTAGGTGACTTTTATCGACTCTTTTTACTTTTAACATGTAGAAGTCAGAATCATATTTTTTTCTAGTGGGTAACTCAAGGCACGGAGTTGTTTAACCAGAAACCAGAGAAGGGAATAGAGTTTCTACAAGAGCATGGAGTGTTGGCCACGCCATTAGACCCCCACGAAGTAGCCATCTTCCTCAGGGAAAACCCTGATTTGGACAAGAAGATGATTGGTGAGTGTTTCATTTAACTCACGACGTAAAAGGAGGTGTGTTATAAGTTTGAAATCACTGTCTGTTTGTGGCATTGTAGCTCTCAAATGAGTGAATCGAAGTTTCGGGTTCGGGTATTTTTTATTTTGAAGTCGGTTTTATTGACATGGTTTCTTATGTATACAATGTGTAAAAAAAACCCTGTCCGATCCGAAAGCGGCATATAGGTATCCCAATGAAATTACCGAGAAAAATAATAATAAAATATTCATCACAATTAAAATGTTATTGTATTTCAAAATGCACGTTATTGGTACCCAGATTATTCGATTATATATAAGTGAGTTTAGCACAAAAATTGCTTCCGAGTGGTTGTTCCATTGTTGTTTGTGTTCACCGAAATGTCATACTCTAATCAAGAGTATTTTAATATGATTATGTGTCTGTGTACCCCGTTACCATCTGAGTATGTCTGTGATCATTAAAGAGCAGTATTATTTCGTGACGACCCCATCAGAAGTACTCATTCTGTGACGCGACATCTGGGTACTAATCACGTGCAAGTGTAGAAAGTGTTAAAAGCAGATGATCAACATTATTTCATCCGATCCGTACGTAAATAGGCCCAAATTCCCCTCCCCTTCCTAATCCCTTTCCTTTAAGGTCGGCAACGCGCCCATGATTATTTTAGAATTGTGGGCGTACATAGCCGGTGGAGATCACTTTCCATCAGGTGACCCACTTGCTCGCTTGCCGGCCTATACTATAAAAATAAAATACGACTAATATGGAAAACGGTGGATTGGTAGACGTGGACCAACTTCGTGGCCAGCACAGTTTCCAGACTTCACGCAACCGAATTGGTTTGTGAAACTGAAACCGAAATGCATCTGTGGATTATAGCAGTTTTTGATTAAATCGGACACAAATGAGGTAAGAAGCGTTCTTCATGCCATCCTTGTGTGATGGTGGTGACCTGTATTACTGTTGGTGGCAGAAACATCGAACAGCAACTTCGTCACAGTCATCGCGTTTTTGATCATCAAATGATCCTACACACGATTTAAACTCGGATGACACATAAAAAGTTGCATAGGAACTATTTATAACGTCTGTAATCTAACGATCAACTGGGGTCATGACTTCATGACGTCTACCGAACAGGTGTCGCGCGCCGCACCGTCTTCCCCGTATTGCCATGTAAACTTTCTTGTGTAATTAAATTTTATTTAGGGTATTACATCAATAGAACCTTATCTCGATACGTAATAACGCCTTCACGGATCGGACAGAGTTTTTTTTCACATATTGTATATCTATGTTTTATTGGTATAGTGTTTAGTCATCTGACAAAACTAAAACCAAATTATGTATGTATTTTACTTTGGTCCTGTTTTAGTTTAAAATCAACATGTTTACGTTATGAACTTAACTAGAATTAAATCCCGTTTATTCCATTTTAGTTTAACGAAATATTTAAGTTAATTAATGTCACGAAAGTATTTTTTTGCTCAGATTAGTCATTTTGGACATTAATTGACTGTAGAAGCAATATTTATAGTTTTCATTGTTATTATTCCGTATATTCATGGATATTTATAATCGAGAAGTAATTAACAAAAAACCAAAATAATTTGAATTTCGCAAGCTAGTGCTGATCTTCCACCTTAAATATTGTCGATATAAAAAATGTTTGTACATGTAGTATATTTGTTATTTGTTATTTGTTATTTGTCTGCAGGTGAGTACATCTGCAAGCGTTCGTCCCGCGGCGGCGAGGACGAGGAGGGCAGCGGCTGCAGCATCCTGGGCGCCTTCGCGGACAGCTTCGACTACACCGGGCTGCGCATCGACCAGGCGCTCCGGCTGTATCTGGAGACGTTCCGGCTGCCCGGCGAGGCGCCGCTCATATTCCTTGTCATGGAGAGATTCGCAGAGCGGTGGCATGTAAGTACACATACATACTTAGCTGAGCATCTACAATTTTCATTTTTTTTTTTTAAGTTTAGTTTTCAGATTATAACGTTTTACAAATCTTATATGAGCCATAAAGCATGTACATTTACACTATACATTGCTTAAAATTGACCAGATTTGATCTTTACGTAACACGTTGTATATTAAAATAATAATATTTTGCTGCCTCTGCCTAACTGCCTCGGTTGCGCAGTTGTAATGCGTATGCTGAGGTTGACGCTGAGGTCTCGGGTTCGATTCCCGGCGGGTAAAAGTGATATTAGGTTTTCTATTACGAAATGCTCAGTATCAGCCCGGAGTCTGGAATTGTGCCCGGTATGGCGATAGGTTCGCCCCCTATCACATCATGGGATGCCAAATGTCGATGTACTAGTTACACCTCTGCCTACCCCTTTGGGGATTACAGGCGTGAGTGCGTATGTATGTATGTAATAATATTGACATATTAATAAAAAAAATATATTTCGAACTATTGTACACAATGTTGTCATACAGTTTACTTTTGTATTGTAATAATTAATGTAATTGGTGTAAACCGTTTTGATTTAAATAAATAAATTGACAGACGACAAACGGCGAACCGGTAGCGAACACGGACGCGGCGTTCAAGCTTGCGTACGCAGTGATAATGTTAAACATGGACCAACACAATCACAACGCGAAGAAACTGAACGTTCCCATGACCGTCGAGGACTTTGTGAAGAACCTGCGCGGATGCAACGACTCCAGAGACTTCGACAAACACATGCTCGAGCAGATATTCCATTCTATCAAGTGAGTAGTAAGAGGTGGCAGGTGGTGAATGAACAATGGATTTATTCTGGAAAGTCATCAATAAGTACAGAATATGTACAGTTTTTAAGATCGATATATGGGGGTCTTACGGTTGCCTAACACAAATCATTTGTAATAAATAATAATAATAATTTGATATCTGGGGATCCTTGCAGTGATCAAACACAGCATTCGTTATAGTTAAATACAATGATTAATTATGTTCCACATCTGTTAGGCATACCGTATTGGCTTAATATTTTTTAGGTACCAAAAGTAGTTTAAATATAGACTTACTATTACTACTACTACTTAGTTATGGATTCGTTTTTATGGGTGTATTCGTCATTTTTTATGATTCGTGAGCATGTGTATACGATTGCAGGAGTTTATAAGCCATTAAAAAAATAAAAACAAGTATTAAATCTCAATCTAGGAAAAGTACCTTTTCGTCGATTTATGAATCGGCCGTGACACAAGTCTTATAATAAACGTATTACTGATGTCCATGGGTGACGGTAACCACTTATCATCAGGTGAACAGTCGACTCGTCAGCCTTCCATCCTACTTTCTACTACTATTATAAATGTGAAAGTTTGGATGTTTGTGAGTTTGTGAATTTGGATGTTTGTTCGTCAATCACGCCTTAACAGTTGAACACAGCTAGACCATGACCTGGATTAGGACATAGGCTACTTTTATCCCGGAAAAGGCTATTCACGGGGATGACGCCGCGACCAAAAGCTAGTAGTCAATAAAGAACTCATTGTCCCGAAGGAACGAGGAGATGGTGATGCCAGCGGAGCGCGTGGGCTCCGTGCGGGACGCGTACCTGTGGCGCGTGCTGCAGCGCAGGGGAGCCGGCGCGGCAGGGATCTACAGAGCGTACACGCACACGCAACACTATCTACTCGCACGACTGTTCGCGCTGGCCTGCCCGCCTGCTGTGAGTACTTCTAATTATAATCGACTCTGTGGGTATTAAACTTGTTAGGTTCTATTATATATAAACCAATGAAAAATTATTACAGAGTCTACGTTGTTCGTCTGCCTGCCCCACCATTATAGAAGTCAATATTAGATCGATAATTTGTGACTATGGAGTACTCTACATATCGATATTAAATATCGATAATAAATAAAGTGACTGCCACTTTTTTACTATATTAGAGTATTAATTGTCTAGCGTTGCAGCAGTGCGGCGTATATACCATAGTGATTTTCGTTTTATCTCTTCAGCCATGTACTTATTTGTGTTCGTCCTTCTTGCCTCAGGATTGTTACGTTTTAAATGTACAAGAATATGTTCCGCTCAAATTCGATATTGATTTTTTTCTCATTGCGGCAATAGAAGTTTTAGTTGAATAGTGAGTTAATTTGTCAGGTGACAGCGCTGTCAGCGGCGTTCGAGCGTGCGACGCCGCCCACACCCGAGGAGGTGGAGATGACGTCCAGCAGCAGCAGCAGCAGCAGCAGCAGCAGCAGCAGCAGCAGTGCTGCGCTGCAAGCGCTGTCAGGGCTGGAGCGCTGCGCCGCGCTGCTGGCTCGCATGGCGGTGGAGGCGCTGAACATGGACACGCTGCTGCTCACGCTGTGCAAGTTCACCGGACTGCTGGCGCCCGTGCATCCCAACTATATCGCCATAGGTCACTTATTCTTCTTTAAGTGCCATCTCCTATCAGAGGTTGGCGATCATACAGGCTAATGATCTTGTGCCCATGTTGAACCATTGGCGAAGATTTTTAAGGCACGATATCCTCCTACGACCGGGCCTCCTTCTGCCCTCTATTTTCCCTTGAATGATAAATTGAAGGAGTTCATACTTGTTATTTCTCATTATGTGGCCAAAATATTCCAATTTCCTTATTTGAATTCACTTAAGTTTCTACGTCAACTTTCCCATTCGCTCTAGTACTGTAGTGTTTGTAATATGGTCTACCCAGGATATTTTAAGCATGCGTCTCGTACAACCACATCTCGAATGATTCTAACTTAGGTCTTTTTCATAGGTCACTACTCAATACTTACAGCTTACCATTTGTACCACATCAATACATCTGTGTCCTGGTCATACTTACAAAATGACGTTAAATCCGAATGCATGTCCGCATACGAGAGTGTTGTGATGTAGTAGCGAGTGTTGTTATTTGGTCGCAGGCGTGACACTCGGGCAGTCAGTAAAGGCGCAAGCAGCATTGCGGCGCGGCTGCGGTGTGTGGACTCGACATGCACATACTGCCAGGCAAGCGTGGAGACATCTACTGGAAATACTTAAAACACTCTATGTTGGACGACTACTGCCCAAGGTAATATACAGAAAACAATATCTTGTTGGTTCAATATTGTTTTTATTGCAGAAGGTAGTAATATGAGTCACCTACTCACCTTTATTTATATAAATAGCCAGTCTACTCACTAATTGGTAAACGATTAACGAATTGAGCAACCCTTGGCGCGGTCTCTCTAGGATGTAACGTACCATAGATAAAATGCTAGCACAGCCTACTGAGTAGCTCTATCAATTACAAAAATACTGTGTCAATATCGTATTAAAAATTAGCATGCTGTATGTCTGTATGTAAGTCTAATTTCGATAAGTGGTCCTTCGAGCCGGACATGAACTGATGCAAAATATAATTTCCTCTTTAATAGAAAAACCTTTAAAAAAATTACATGTTATGTATCTGTATTTTATGTACAAGAAAAAACTTTTTTTGTTCAGTGTTTAGTGGAGGCGGAAGATTACTTGTCACCCAACGGCACTGTGTCGCTGATCAGAGAAGCGGCTCGAGGATCCGAAGCTGGGTTGTTATCAAGTCTGTACTCTTACATCGCACTTGGAGAAAGTGGTATGTGCTCCCTAGCCTTATAATATTAAGCTCGTAACCCTGTTTTATTTTATACTTTCCGTGACAGCTAACAAAAGGCTAGCACTACCAAACAGTTCACTACTCTTATAAAACTGCACATTCCTGAGTGCGACAAAACACCGGTGTCATACAGTGGCTGCTAGATTTTTAAATGTTTTGTTCTGTCTTTAGTATTTTTTTCATTTCTCGTTTTTCCCTGATCAAATTATCTAGAATAAAGATTATTGATGATTAATTCAATTCGAAGGGATAGGCAGAGGTATAACTATTACATAGACGGTTCGCCGAGCATATTTCCATCCCGTGATGAGGTTAGTGTATACGATATGACGATCAGGTCTATCACATCCCTATCACATCATCATCATTGGGAAAAGTGGATGCAGCGCTAGTTGCACTTCTGCCTACCCTTTCTGGGATAAAGGCATGAACTTATGTAATTTAATTGTGATATTCAGGTATGAGAGCTCCAACGCCACATGAAAAGACACTGATCGACGCGGCGACAGAATGTGTTGCCAAATGTAACCTCCCCGGACTACTCATTACTGAGACTAAGTTCCTACCGGTTGAGAGCTTGCAGGTAACTACGTTGTGATTGCTTCTTCTGTGTCTCTCCCGTAAAAAGCTTTCGAAACGTCAGGACTAAAATAAAAATTAAACCGCGAAAATAAAAAATCCGTATAAACTAGTTTTATTTCAGTGGGCAACTACGTTTCCATTGCTGTTGATAAAACAGCTTACTTCGGTAAGAATCATCAAAAATAATAGGGTAGTTGAATCGATTTTTTCATTGAATCAATGAGGTTCGTTACCAGAAATCGATTATCTATAAAATATTATAAAACTATTCAAAAATAAATAAGATAGAAGACATTAGAATCTGACAAAGTTGTTGTATGAGTTATGACAGATGATTGATTCTTGACGTCACCGTCTACAATGGCCATTTAAGTGCGCTCGTGCGAGAGGGATAGTAAGATATCCCCACTACGTACCCACCTTTGCGCATATAAATATTTCAAATTCTATTGCGACGTGATTTTTTAGTCAACTTGGATTCTGCGTTCCTAAAAAGGTTTACTTTTGCGTATTATTTCCTAATAAATATTAAATAACGTATTGCATTTGTTTAGGAGTTGATAAGAGCGATGGTGGCAGCAGGTGACCCCCCGGATTTCGACAGTCTCCAACTGAACCCTCAGTTGGAGGATATCGTAATATTCTTCTTGGAGCTGCTCGGGCAAACACTCATACAGAACAGGTAAGATAAGATATACTTAAGCCCTTTGATTGGAACTATTTCCTTATTCGAATTCATAGTTTTTTTTAGTTCTTGTTTGGTGATTAAACGATGTTGAATTCGTTGTATACATGATGATGTATAAAACTGGTACCTATTAATACAAGTTCATACTTTAAATCGCACATTTATTGATAGTAAATCACTCTGTATAAATGGTTGTCAGATAAATATAAGTATTGGTTTGTCTATATATATAACTAAATATAAATAAATAAAAAATAAATAATAATAAATACACCCCTACAGCCATACACTTAGTCTTGACCCAACACAATGCGATTATCCCGTGTCGTGGATATCAGGAACTATGAGCGACTTTCGGTCTCACAACACTCCAAAAGAAATATTTTATGGATCACACAAATATTGTGGTGGACGCTGACTTTTATCACTTTACTAGCGACGTGTATTTTATTCCATTGGAAAAAACGTGTTTTATCGCGGTTGATCTACTTATACACACATGGTCAAATGTAATGTCTGATTGAAATACTTCCCACGTGCCTGCATCTTATTAACGTACTTTTTTCTGAATATCATCTTCTTCCACCTGCCATTGTCCCACACGCAGTGGGGTCGGCGCAAATGTTTTTGAACACATGTTACAGAAAGATTTGGCTTGAATTGTTCCGTATTTAGATATAGAGATAATTTTTTGGATATTTAGATATCCCTTTGTTCTGGATGTTGTTATCATATTTAGATAAAGCAGCACAGGGCAGACTTAGTAAAATTAGCTCTGTCATGCGGTGCGTTTACCTTATGCCACTTAGCATACGCGCAGGCGTATTGTCGGTTAATGATCAAGTATTCTCCCATCGGGCAGGGATCGTCTGGCAACAGTATGGGAGGAGGCAGGTGGTCACATGGTGCGCGTGGTGGGTTGGGCGGCGACGGCGGCGACGCGCGGCGGCGACGTGCTGACGCGAGCCGTGACCGCGCTGCTGCGGACCGCGGCGCGGCTCATGCGCTGCGACCACTGCGCCGCGCCCGTGCTGCACCACCTCACGCTGCTGTTCCGTCTGCCCTACAAACTCTTCTACCAGCAGGCAGACGTCGTGAGTATACCAACAAAACTGCAAACACTGTCATATGGTACTTACCCACTCGAGCCGGCTATGTCATCTTCTTCTAGATAAAATTCATGATGTAGAATATATTACGTATACGGTAAATACGGAACTTAGACTTGCTTGTTAAAGAGTCGATAATCTGTAAAAGTAATCTGGTAATCTGTGTGAAGTAATTCTCGTGAATTTGCCAATATATGCAAAGTATACAAAAGTCTGTCTCTATGGTACGTAAGTAGTGCGTGCTAACCCGTGAAAATCTTTAGAACATTAAAATTGCTATTTTTGTGCACAGATATCGTGCGGCGTGTACGAGCTAGTGAAGACATCAGCTCAGAATGTTCATAGTGCGGCGGAGTGGGACGTGGTGTTCGCATTACTGTGTGCCGCAGGGGCGGGGGCGTGGCCCAACCAGACGCACAACAACGCATACAACTCCGGTAAGTATCGACCAAGAGTATTGATACTAAGTACTCGTTCGGTGGACGATACTAAATTCCGTGTTATCGATACCTAAAAGCTTATGCCGCTAAAAATTACGTACGGTTGCAGTTATATCGGCAGTTGGATACGATATTTCTAAATGCATAAAAACAAGATAACTACTTTCGATGACTATGATACTTTATTGATATGTAAAAACGATATTGTTGATTAAATTTACAAAATAAATGATTTAATTTGATTCGATAGTTTCAATGCTAAGTTAGTGCAGATAGTCGTACATATTTGGGTCGGAAATCTGAAGTTAGCAACGTTTATGCATAGAAAATGTCCGGTATTAATCTAAAATATTGATACTCTCTCAATATTTACATAAAAGCAACGAGTACTCAGTATCAATAATCGATGACCTAAATATCGATTCTTAGCAAACGATACCATCGTTAGCACTGATGGATGCAACATGTTTTTATATCGACTAAGATTTGATTTCTTAGGTTTACGCGAATATTACACTTTGAAATAAAACTAGTTTATAGGGATTTTAACGCACTCTCGACTCGTCTCGACTAAATTGTCCCGACTAAAATAAAAATTAAACCGCGATAAAACCGGTATAAACTAGTTTTATTTCAATGACTAAGATTTGGTTTGCAAAGGACGTACTATAACATTGAAATATCAATCCAGGCAGTAAAAAAAAAAACTTGTGTGTCGTTATTTTATAGCAACATCAAGTCGATCGGAAGGTTCTGAGGATGAGAGCGACCGTCGACCGACGAGCGTATCGTCCGAGAGTGAACTGTCACATTCACCGCAAACACAGGGATGGATATTGGTAAGTGAAAACTATACGTTGGGTTTTTCTATTACGAAATGCTCAGTATCAGCCCGGAGTCTAAGATTTCTGCCCGGTATGGCGATAGGCTCGCCCCCTATCACATCGTGGGACGGAGATACGCTCCGCGAAATGTGGGTGTACTGGTTACACCTCAGCCTACCCCTTCGAGTTTTTTTTTATAGCATAGGTCGGTATACGAGCAAATGGGTCATCTGATGGTAAGTGATCTCCACCGCCCATGTACGCCCACAATACCAAAAGAATTATGGGCGCGTGTATTTTGAGGCTTGAGTGCGTATGTTTGTAAAACTATAGGTAAATATTTTGTAATTTTGTGTAAACATGGTTTGTGTGACGAACGTGTGTGTGAACGGTGACGGAAACATCGTGAAACCTGCAGACCTGAGAAGTTCTGCATGAGAATTTCGAAGGTATATGAAGTCTGAAGTAGTGAACTGCTGCCTAACTCCTCTCATTCAGTAGTGCCCAGCAGTGGGACGTGTATAATACAGTACGAGACTCTCCCGCCCACACACCCGCCACTGTAACTCGTGTGCAGCAGGATCGACAGTGGCACGCATTTTTGTTGACACCGAGCAGTGAAGCTCGCATAGTCTCTGGAAATGCTAAATTGTCTTGGTCCCGCAAAGAAATTAATCAAATAGGAAGTTAAGGAGGAGTTGGAAATATATAAGTGTATAATACACGGCTAGTATTATGATTTGTGTGAGATAGGTTTTGCTAATATAAAATGTTAGATGGTAAATGTTTTGTAAAAGAGAGTCCGTCTGAGTAGGTGTCATTGCTTTGCTCATTTTTACCGCCAAGTAGTAGTGTGTACAATACTCTGAAGAGTTGTTTGACCTTATCCCATCCTCACTTTTCCTTAACAGAACCACGCGTGCTGGCTTGCGTAACCACACATCATCTGTCGTTGGTCGACAGTATTCTTGGATTGCGCTACACTTACCATCAGGTGATGCGTAGTCACTTTGCCGAGCTAGGATAAAAAAAAAAAACTTGACCGGTCTGAAGTTAGTCACTTCACCCGCACTTTATGCCGCCAGTTACCCTTTGATCTCCAAAAGCAATAGCTATGACGCCGTTTTTGATAAGTTATAGGTTGAATAATGTGTATCCATCCGATCTCCTCCATCTCTTCTTCTCTCACGTGTGTACACATTCTTTCATAATACTACACCAAGCACTATGTACTATGCATGATATATAGACTTCAGTCCTACTGGAGAGACTGCTCCTAGTACTTTATAAAGTTTTCGCAGTCATCGATGTCACGTTATTTTACTGTTTTGGTTCACGATATCTATAATACTGGTATGTCTGTACTATCGTACATGCATAGCTATTAGCTACAATGTTTATATTTAGTTATCAACAAATACTATATGCCGGCCTAGGTAAATTACGCCTATTGTAAGCACTGTTTTGTTTAGGTGTATAGGACATTAAAGCCATTGATATTACTGAATAACATCGACTCTATATTTTATATCCCAAGGCGATGATAGCAGTGCAGTGTTATGTAGTACTTTGTAATTTAAAGCTCTGAATCATTCTGCTGATGTTCATTGGTAAATGTGGCACTTGACATTAGGCTAGTAATTTAATCATTTCATTGTTCAATTTTAAAAACAGTAATAATGTAATAATTGAAATAAATAGCTAATTCCGTTAGAGTAATATTTCCTATCTAAATTGTAAATGTGTATTTGATAATGTAAATGTTAGGTGAAGAGCGAGTCCGGTTCTCCGCCATCGGAGATGGAATGGTCAGGCGTGAGTCTGCGCGCCCATCGTGGATCAGCTCTAGCGCGATGTGCAGAGGCCCTGGCGCTGGTGGTGAGGGACGTGGCTCACGTCACTCCGTACAACTGCCGCGCTGCTGTCAGAGCTGTCAGGATCTTCGCCGCTGCCACTGCACATCATGGTAAGTAACAATGAAGTAAGTATATATGAACGTTCGATACACATTTATTCGTACAAATTCATACGCTCATAGACTTGTACAGATCTAGTCAACATCTTCTCCTTCCACCTGTCCTTATCTTACTCTCAGTGGGGTCGACAACATGCTTTTTAATACATGTTACATAACGATTTGGCTTGTTGTTTTTACGACCGGCCGCCTGCCTGAAGTCAACCCCTCTGGGGATAGATCTAGTCGACATATCCACACTTTTTATTAATACATGTGTATTACTTATATAAGAATAATTAGGTTTAAAGGACATTAAAATAACCTTATGACTATGTGTGCATCTTAGTATTATATATTATACACATTTGAAGTTTATTATCTTTCTGATACATATGCTTAAAATGTTAGCGTTCAAGGATATAAAACATTTTTTTATAAATATCAACAATATAAGTCACCATTAAAAAAACACTCGTATAGAGTTGTATTATCTTTGTACAGGTAAGAAACCTGGTAAAACTCGTGGAGGTCGCAAGTCTAGACCGAGCTCGGCGCGTCGACGTGGGTACGATGACTCCAGCGATGAAGAAGTCGATACTGTAGACCAATACCACATGGTCAGCATACAGGTGAGTTTATAAATCTTATACGGTAACTTATATAAATATATCTTTGACGGTAGGCAGCGGCTTTGCTGTGCCCTGGCATTGCAGAAGTCTATGGGCGGCGGTGACTACTTACCATGAGGTGGCCCGTTTGCTCGTCTGCCTATCCAGGCAGTAAAAAAAAATGTACGATATGTATCTGTAACTAAAATTATCGATTTTTTGCATATATTTTATGTATTGTGTCTATTATACTAAAATGAGTAGATTCATTTACTTATCATTTAACATTTCTTTTCTTTCGGTCCTAGTTAGTTAGTGTATTAATACGGAATGTTATTTTTATTGTAAAATCAGTGTGTGTTTTGTCTTTACAGATTAAGTTTTATTTAAATTGAGCTCGATCCTAACTATTGTTGCTATTTACTGTGGTTTTATCCATTCACGGTTACTTGTAAATTTCACCTTTTCATAAAATATGTCATGGTGTATTTTTGGTTTATGCAGCTATTAGATCTGATGCACACGCTGCACAGCCGCACCGCGCAGATCTTCAAGTGGTGGCGAGACGAGGCAGAGCAACGCACCGAGGAGTACGACCTGTGGGACGTCGCCTGGAAACCACTGCTCCAGGGCATCGCCACCTTCTGCACTGACAGGAGGAAACAGGTGATGAAATTACTACATACTGTATAAACAGTTCAGCGTATACTCTACGTCATGTATAAGAGATTTTTTTAAGACTATAAACATGTTCTACCTAACTGCTATGCTTACCATCAGTGTAAGTTAGAAAAAACAATGCTCAGCGATAGCGATGATAAAGCCAATGTGTATACTCTATAGTCTCAATTAGGTCGACTTCCAAAATAATTTCATAGCTGTTAGTTAAGTTTAAACTGCGATAGGTTTGTAAAAAGCTTAATTTTGACCTCGATATGAACTTTGAACCGCATTTTTTCTTAATAAGTTCTTGAAAAAATATTTGGTTAATTATTGTTTTAAAAACTATTTCTTTCTCACAGGTGGCCAACAGCGCCATAGCGTATCTCCAACGTGCCTTATTAGTCCCGGGACTGTCCGCGATGGGAGGAGCCGGGTGGGAGGCATGTTTCCAAAGTGTTTTATTCCCGTTATTGGAACAACTGCCCAGGAGAGCTGACTCGGCAGCGAGAGCTAATACTATAATGTGCAAGGTATGGACTAAATATATGAGGTATATTTTCTCATCGATCTTATTTGTTATCTTTTAACATATTTTTCCAGAGGTTTTTTAGATTTGATTATGATTATATTTTAGCAAAGTTCTTTCCTTAAATTATCGATACTCGGCATGAAATACGAATACATATTCTAAAACATTAAGGCATATATTTTTTAAAGGGGCCTATTCTCGAGAGATATAAAGTATTTCACCACAGGAACACCATTATTGGTAGGATTTTTGAAAGCCGTTAATTTTTGTTCATTAAGACAAGTACATTATTTATGAAGTAAGTATCCATGAAGTAGTATAAAACAAGTATTTTTTTAGTTTCTTGATATTCTGAATAAATATAATTTTTAGTGTCCATATTATCGATATTTAAGCTGGATGTATTCCTCAATATATGTGATATTTTATGTTTATATATTTAATTTCGCATTATTGATATTATTACCAAGTATCAAAACCTTAAATACCAAATATTTTTTTTTAAAGGATGTTAGAAAAGGTTAAGTCAAGTCGATATACCGATATTTCGTATAAGATGCCAAAAAAGGGCGTCCAAATAATAAGCTTATATATTGAAGTCGAGACGCTCATACAAACGCAGAGTTGCACTCACTAATTGGTAAACAATTAACAAGCAACACGTGGCGGGGTCAGTCTATGAATGGGTGACGCGTAGTGGTATTTTTATTGAGCGTCTCCATGTTTCAGATGGCACGTAAAAAGTTGTTCGTGGCTCTTTAGCCAAGTTTGGAGTTGATATCGATTTTTTTATACAACGTGTTACAGAAACGTGTGGTCATATTTTAGGGTCATTACATACTCCTTACAGTAAGTACCTATTTACCGGATCATTTAAAGACCGAGACCTCCTAAAACTTTATGTTAATTTTAATCCCTCGTTTAGTAAGATCGATAACATTTATCACATCACTATTAATTATTATAAACGACGCTCACTTTTAATAAAGTGAATAACGTGTACATAATTCTACGGAAATATTACGTCATTTCTAAATTAAACACAAAATAAAACCTGAAAGAGCCTGTGTGCTGAAGAATATATACCATTTTCTAGAAACACTTTAAAGACTTCATTCTCGGGTCTTCCATTTATAAACTTGGCTTAAAACAATCGATGAGCCCATTGTAAATGATTATCAGCTGCTCCAACATAATACCCTAATTTCTTATACTTAGATAAATATTCATAACATATTTTAAAATATACTCTTAATCATGCTTCAGAAATTACCGAACTGAGTGCGTCATATAAATGTTGACATATAAGAACTATTTTTTAATTTTAAATAATATAAAATTTAAATTAAAGGAGGTCTGAAGTATCACTGTTTATCATTTAGTGTTATCCAAAATTGCAAGTCGATATCGACATGTTACCCATTAGATAAAAAAGAAAATTCTATAATTATGTCCTAACAATGCAATCGGATTTGGCACTATGGGGGATGAAAGACTTATATCGTACACTATACATTGTTTTAAATTATACACACCTTTCTGTGGCACGTTGTATATTTATACGATTTTTATCGACTTTTGTGGTGCTTCCGACACGGCTAATATTTGTCTCGTTGTGCAGGTATTCCTGCAGCATCTCTCAGCTCTGTCAGCCCGCCCTACATTCCCTGCTGTATGGTCTCGGGTGGTGGGGGTGCAGCGCGCTCTGGTGGCGGCGCCCGCTGACGACGCGCTCACTGAAGCAGCGCTCGAGTCACTCAAGAACATGATCCTCGTCATGGACTCCGTCAGGGTGAGTGCTACAGTGCTACAGTACTATCAGCTCTGTCAGCCCGCCCTACATTCCCTGCTGTATGGTCTCGGGTGGTGGGGGTACAGTGCACGCACACACAAGCGCACCCACGCATACACGCACACACACACACACACACACACACACACACACACACACACACACACACACACACACACACACACACACACACGCCCACGTGCGCACAAACGCACACACGCACGCAATCATGCAATCATGCACGAACACATATGCGCACACTCGCATACACAAGCACGCAATCATGCAAGCATGCACGCACGCACTCAGCCACGTGCACGCATCAACGCACGCACACTCACACTCATACACACACGTGCGCACGAATATACACACATGCGCACACTCGCATACACACGTACGCAATCATGCACGCACGCACGCACTCAACCACATGCACACACCCACGCTGCATACACACGCACGCGATCCCGTCCAAAAATGAGTTCAACTATCTGTACTAACATAGATCAGCTGAGATGAGACTTAATCTTTTTCATTCGCTATCTCTGTTCCTTTTATGTGGCGCCGGGTCTCTTTACTGTTTTGCTCCAAGTCAGTTTATATTGGATTATGGACTTTGGTAATTGCGATTGCTTAAATTATAACAGATTTTATAATAAAAACTTTTTTAACAGATATTCAGCAACAACAATGGCGACGGCTACAACGATTTGTGGTACTTAACGTGGGAAAAAATAGGAGAGTTCCTACCCAACTTGAAGGAAGAACTGTTCCCTCAAGGTATCTGCACCATTCAACACGTTTATAAAGTATTGGATCGGCATAACGCCAGACACAAAGAAAGAAAAAAAGTGTATTTTATTCTCCCACTGGGGAAACATTTTTATAGGCGAAAATGTTAGGTGTACTTACTTATCGAGTAAAGCATAGACTATCTACCGTTAAGCGCAGACGGAGTTGCAGACAAAAGCTAGTACCTAAATATCTTTATAGATAAAGTTTATAATTGTGTGAAGTTTGAAAAATAGTATGACTTAACGTCTTGAGGAGTAATATTATCGCCATTTTAAGTATTTTCTTTTATTTCAGTTAACGACAACACCAAGCCGTCAACAAACCTTCCAAGCCACATGCAACCAACACTACCCTCCAACCTTCCAACCCTGGTCCCAATTGGGCCAAGCACCCCAACAATCCTGCCGCAGCCTCGTCCAATTCAGGTCCAAACCTCCCTCAGTATGACACAGTCGCCGATACTTGGTCAAATGTCGCCAGTGAACTTGAGCCAGACACCGCCAATGTCCAACACGCCAACGTTGGTCGCGCCGACGCCAGTGAGCGGGATGGTGCCTATACGGAACCCGCTGTACGATCAAACTGGTCTGACGTCATCGGTCTTACTCCAGCCTTTAAATGAGGTATTGTAGTGGGAATGTATGTTGTTGAATTTAAAATTTTATTTTATGACGAAATATTGTGTAATTGTGATTTATTAGGTGGTATACCTCATATGCGAGAGTTCGTCTGGGAAGACACCACAGTTTTATCTATTTCTGGCGCTAAATATCAGTGTGTATGAGTTCCGGTTTTGAAGGACGTTAAAGCTATTGAAATTACTGGCCATTGTGTGACTTACCATCGTGAGTCCCGGAGTGGCGATTACAGTGCCATGCAGTACTTAAACATTATGGGTAGTGTTTTATATATAGTAGAATCCCGAAAAGGAGCAAGTGGGACGGACACCTGATGGTAAGTGATCTCCACCGCCCAGGACTACCCACGATAGCAGAAGTCATGGTTGTTGTTGCTGACATTAAAGGAAAGGAACTAGAGAGGTTTGGGTCTACTGCTGTGGCTACTGTTTATGGGCAGACGTGTCGATAAATTTAAAATATACAGTTTTTAATTTGCTAAATATTTTATAGCTCTGCTGATTTTAATTAGATTATTTCTACTAGTGACACATTTTTTTAAATATTGGTAAGGTAACACATTGGTACATACTTTTAGATCTATACAACTTTATAGCTGTAGCGATAAGTGTTTTATTACTTAATACCCACAAGTGCGAGTTTTTATGAGCATTTTATTATGTTATTCAATTTACTATTGGTATTTTTATCACATCGTTTTTAATTCCTGGGTCAATTATACGCACGTATTTGAAGCCAATAAATGTATTTCAAAACGCTAGTGCTCGTAAATTTTTTATGGCATCGATAAAATGCAGAATGATCATATTTCGTATCACTTGTTCACAAATAAATACTATTTTATCATAATACAGAATTGAATAAATATTATGCAATAGTTTATGGCAAAAAGTAGGCCCGTGGGAGGATAGTTGAAATATATTTGTACCCGACTAGATAGACCAGTGTACACCCAGAAACTTTAGAATGGCAGAATTCTGCTAACCGTCAAGGAACGCTATGCCTTAAGATAGTCGATATTCTTACACTGGACTGCAGTGTACTTACCGTCACTTGCAGTGTAGTCACTTTGCTGTGCCAGCATAAAAAGACAAAGAAGCAGTGTGTCACCTGATGGCAAGTGATTACCATTGCTCATGTACACCCACAATGTCAGAGGAATCGAAGGGCCGTTGCGTTCACTGTTTTAAAAAGGCAATGGGGACTGGAGTGACTTTGAACGTGGATCTCACTTACCGTACAAAACGCATCAGCAAATCTGCCACTTTACTTCAATTTTCTGTAAGACAGTGGTAGTACTACTAAAAAAAATTGAGTTCTTATATATTTAATCGATACTAATTTCACAGATGATATCTACACCAATTGGTGTATCGCTGCAGTCACAAGTACCGATACTGTACCCCCAGGCCACGATGCCACGTCCACCGAAACCCCAAGAGCCGATCGCACCAGAGCAACATATAAAGATCGAACAACAAATATCGACATCACCCACAATCGGAAATACCGACCATCACATATCGACAATGCCGCCGACTCAAAGTATCGAGCATCAAATATCGACTTTCCCACAAACGATCGATCACCAAACATCGATATTACCACCAATGCAAAATATCGAACACCCAACAGCGAAACTACCGGCAACCCAAAATTTCGATCACCAAATATCGACTGTACTCCCAATGCAAAATATCGAGCAACAAGTATTGGCATTACCGCCATCCCACAATATCGAGCACCAAATATCGACATTACCACCAACCCAAAACTTCGAGCACCACATATCCGCATCACCACCATTGGGAACAGAACCAATATCGAGACAAAATAACATCATCATAGACACAAATATAATGTCAAACTCTCCAGAAAATGTACAACAAAGTGAATTATACGCTGACTATTTAACTAATCCGTATAATGACAATCAATTATCGGCAAAAGAGGCAACACTATATGAACCGTCAAGTCTCAAAAATCCATTACTTACAATTATCGACAAGAAATCGTACAGTGAAAATACGACTCCAATGCATAGTAATAAAACACATTTTGGATCGACAGATAATATTAGGCAGGAATCCAGTATATTCAATTTTTCGAGCTACTTCGGCTCCAGTCAAGGTATAGGAGGCTCAGAGGTTTTCGATACTTTAATGTCGACGCAAGAGGGATAGCTGAATGATTATGATATGGGGACCTGGTTGTAGATAAAGTTATAAAGAATTTTAATTTAATGTTGAATTACACCCAACAGTCGCACACATTCGGGACGTTATAAAAAATTGGTTTGGCTAGTCAAGGATTCAAAATATAGACAAATGTATGTACAATTTCTTACTGATTATTATCGATGTAACGAACATCTATTTACGATAAACTTCATATAGAAATCTGGATCAAATTATAGTAAATTTTCCTATTAAAGTTGTTGCTATTTTCGAGTAGGTACGTCATGTTTCGAAATTGATATAGACACGAAAAAAATATTAATGATCTAACTCGTCGAATTCCTCGTCATTCAGTTCTTTGAATAAAAAGTGTCATGAATTTAAAATCACGACAGATATTTTGTTAAAATATATCGTGAAATTTGTGTAAGGCATCCCGATTTGGCAGTGATGCCATCGGGAAGTATAAGTTGCGCACTTAATACCAAACTACCCTCTGTAAGCTAAAACAACGTCAACGATACGCGTCAATTTTTTTGTTGTTGTTTGAAGATTTTTCTTAAGCAGTCATAGACTAATATTACAGGATTAGTTCTAGTTATTTTTTTATTAAATGTTATAAATACGCATCATCTTTATAATGTACTAGCTCTTGCTCGCGGCTCTGCCCGCGTGAACGGCCTTTTCCGGGATAAAAGAAGCCTATGTCCTAATCCAGGTCATGTTCTATCTGTATCCCAAATTTCACCCAAAACCGTTCAGCTGTTAAGGCGTGATTGACTAACAAACATCTAAATTCACAAACATCAAAACTTTCACATTTATAATAATAGTAGGATTTGTCTATAATGTTTGATATATTTTATGAAATTATTTAAATATATGGTAAAAAAACGTTAAATATGTTTGTATTATATTGAAATGTATAGTGTAGTACGAGCCGTTTCCCGAGCTTAGTGCCAGGATCGGCCTTCCTACTTAGACCCTTCCGCTTCGCTGGAAACATCCCCGTAGTGAGATCATTGGCTCATCATGTCTCCCTCTAATACGACAAGCCAGCGCTTTTTTGGCCGTCCACAGGATCGTACAGTACGATCTGACAGCCATTTGCGACCGACGTACTCCTGCGGTGACATCAAAACGTGACCAAACCACCTTAAGTAGCATACCTGGAGTTTATTTGGCACCACCCACGTCGCGTACACCAAGGCTGCCTTGAATAATGACGGTACGAGCTATTCGATATTTTGTGGTTGGTTCATTATCCAATGATAATGACATTTCAATGACGGGACTACCTTGACAAGACTATTGGCTAATGGCGTAGCGTAATTACGAATTTTTTAACCTTTGCGTATTTAAAAACTACTATATTTAAAAGAGAAAAGGAAATCTATTTTAGTGATTTATTACAATTGATGTTAAAAAAATCGCGGATGTACAACGCCATCTCGTGAAGTTACATGTAACTAAATTATGAAAGTTGATAAAGTTTAATAGATACCGTGTTTCAATTACTAATTAGTCAAAAATATATTTAATGCTTTACTAAAACTTGGTATAATTTTGTATAGTGAATATGTTTCTTAATCACTGGACCGATTTTAATAAGGTACGTAAATTTACGTACGAAAAAATAAGTCGAAATATAACTGTAGAATAGTTATAACAAGTTACTTAGTAGACTGGTTAAACTATTGGATGTAATTTTAGTTATCGATGTATTATAGATAGATGTTGTATCTTACTACGGCTTAATTTATGATTTGCAGGGAAATTTTATAGTATTATATATTCTATTTTTCTACATAACACATTCCAGGTCTATGCTGATTTTAGTCTATGATATTTATTTTCGTATACTTTGAAATTATATATATTATTTTGTATTAATTTAGTAGGCATTAATAATAAATGTTGTATACCTCTGTAACTTCAACGGAATGACAATCACAGCCTGCTTCACATTCTAAATACAGTAAGAAATATGTCTACTAGGTACTTTCAAATAGCTGTCTAATATGTTAATTGGTGGATAAATCTTACTCGAATATTGTGAAATAGGCCCTTAGAGCCTATTTCATAATGTCTCTTTAAATTTTATCTGCCAGATAGCTCATTAAACAGTCAATTTATGAAGTACCAAAATGACATACGCTTCGCCGTATACATTGATAGCGTGATAACTTTGTATTCGGGTGTCGTATATTTTTTCTGGCGGAGAACGTTTACTTAACGAGTTGTGAAACAGGGTCTTAACTTCACAGCCTAGATAAGACACTATAGCTTAGAGCTACTCCTACCAATTAATTTTGTGTACTGTAAGATTCCAAATCGAGTGATAACGCGTATAATTTGATCTTTATAACTTCATTAACAGATGTATACAATGGTTATTACTAAAGCCTATATAGTGTGTGTCTTAGAGATATCCGATCGATATTATGCTTTTGTTTAAATTTTTTATATTCACTGTCGATCGAATATTGGTTCTCAGATATACTTGTACAAAACTCAAGAAGAGCTCAATTCTAAATCATCGAGTGTTTTACGATAGGTTGTACGATAAATAAAATTTTACGTTAAATAATTATAATAATGAAATTAGATAAAAGTAACGTTATCTATTGTAGTTATTATATATTTAATTTAGTAAATATATATTATTAAATATTACATTGCGTTCTTTATATGTTTTAGAATATACCTAATTACTTTTCATTGATTGTCAATTAATTATTAGAAGGTACAAATCCGATCCATATGTGCCAAACAAAGATCGTTTAATTTGCATGTCAAACTTTTAGATTTGAGCTCTTCAGGTTTCCTGAATGTTATGGACTTCAGGACCATGTAAATTGCGTTACTTATGTTTTGTTTGTATAGAAAGACAAAGTGTACCATAATATAATGTATCATATGTATAACATATTAATAATAAAACACATATTTAATGAAATCAAGTTTTATATTAAAAACAACAGTATATTAAAACATTTACACTATTTACAATTTGTACAGAACATCGAGAGCGCCTTCACAGAAGGCAATAGCAAGTCTTTGTGACGACGTCATACTCTAGACACATGTAAAGGTCTCTTATAATAGGGGTGGTGAGGTCGCAGCAGTGGGGGGGAACAGCACGGCGCCTTTCTAGGGGGGCACAGGGCCTTTCGCCATACTATTGCTGACTTCCTCGACCACGCCCACGAACCCGCGGCTATACCGCACGACAAACACAAGCACACTGACACTGCACTAGAACCCACCGAGTCCTCATAGTTCCCGGCCTCCACTGCCGTGAGTAACGCCAGCCCGGACTGGGCCTCACGCATCCGAGCTTCGAGCACCCTCGCTCCCGTTCCAATAGACGCTAGGATGAGATACAGCACTCCTGTAGCGGCAGCGCGCGCCGCCAGTCTCCCCACTCGCTTCGCACCGCGCGAGTCTAACGCTCGTCGCACTCGCATGATCCCTGGACAAGCTCCGATAGCGAGCGCTATTGACGTCACCAGTAAAGCGCCTCGAGGCACTCCCACTAGCGCTGCAGCCGCCGCGTCCGATATCCCGCAGGTTCCCGTCAGCTCGTCTGCGGTGACTCTCCTCAGCGCTAAAGCGGCTGCTGTCCACGCTCCGGCCCAGCCCCAGGATACAGCGTGCAGGTATGCCGCAGCTCGCTCCAGCGCTTCCGTTGACCATTCGCTAGCGGCTGTGAGGTACCAAGCGACGCATGCGTTGGCAAACCACGCATCCGCAGCCAGCGTGAAGTAGTAAGTTAGTGAGAAGAACGCCACGCAAATCGGAGATGCGAGGCCGTCGACAGCTAATGTGGTGCCGGTACAAGATACCATTTTGGCTCCCAACCAACCTCTGGTTACATGTGCAAGGGCGATAATCGCGTGACACGCCGCCATCCAGACGATCGGCCTTTCTGGATATCTGTATCTTGAAGGTTCCGCGCAGAACGTCAGCAGCGCGAACGAAGTGGACAAGAGCGAGAACCACGCGAGCGTATTCATCCAGATCTCGGCCGTCCGCTTGTCTTTCTGGCTGTACCGTGCGTTCTGTCCGCAAGCTGGCCAGCACGCGCCTGTAGGTGCTCTGGTGTGTGCTGGTGGGCAGCCATGCTCCCGTAGTTCATGCTCGTGGAAGGGCCAGCGAGATGGTGGTGGCGGCTCTGGCTCGGACTCGCTGGCGTTGGGCGGCCGCATGCATAGCTTCCTGTCCGCGCGGAGGGGGAAAGCAGAGCAGTCGAGCATCACGGTCGGGGACAGTTGCTTGATGTGTTCCTTGCAGTCGTCGGCGACGGTCTCGCACAACGCTCGGCAGGCGCTCACCGAACCAGAGACCTCCTCGGAGCAGAGCGGTGCGAACGCCGAGCACAGAAGGAAGCGCGCGTGGACCGAACAACCGCTCGATAGTATACTCGTAAATGATACCATCTGGAACAACAAAACAATCACAATTAGCAACGTAAAAAGGTCCTTCTTATCATAAATCAGTCATACAACGGGTCGGAGTTTAAATAAAGGTTTTTATTACAATATGTAACCTTGTAGGTAATAACAAACATTACGAAATAAGTCTATTACCCATTACTCAAAGTAAAATATATATGGAGGTCATGTTATCATCTCATAACATTACAGACATTAGGTTGTAAAATACTCAAGGCGTTACACAGTACAATATCTCGCGTCTGTATTTAACAGATATAAAAGTTATGACGACGTAAAATTGGCATCCTTCAGTTTTATTTACGGGAACAAAGGGCAGTGTTCCCAGGCATTGGGAGGGGAACAAAAAACTAGCGAGCGACAGGTCGAGAGACAATGGCAAGGTCGTGGCGGAGACTCGTTTTTGTCTAAACGGGACGGATGTCTCACGTGCTACCGCGGTGCCGCGCGGCGCGGTGTGAAGGACGGATTGACTGATCGCTTCTCGAACGAAAGCGGACGCAATGCACTTAGTTTCTGGTCAAACAAAATGTCCACGTAAGGACGCAATTTACTTTTTGTTTAAAGGCTTCTCAGGCATTTTTTCGAAAGAACGCCAGGCTTCGTAAGTTTATTTGGGAATTAAAATAATTGTTTTGCAAAAAAAAATTCAACTTAGCAAGTGTATATTAGGTATTGGGTACACTTAAAATTACATTCCGATAACACAAAAATATTTGTCTATTTTAATACTAGTCTTATAACAAAATCAGGTAGTGTATAGCAAGCTTACAGAAACTGTTGATTTAACAACTATCCGCATACGAGGTATTCTTCGTGGAAAAACATATGAAAAAAGCTGTTTTTGTAAAGTTACTGGCAAAATAAGCGCCATTAACACATTCAGTTGGTGAAAATGGGACACTGTCTCGCACACAGAATTTGTTTCAACATTTACTTTTAGTTCATCTAGAAATTGTTATAGATGTCGCACCTACATCCGCCAATTTGCCTCTATTTCTTATCCAAAATAGATTCGTTATTGTTTGCAAAGTGATTAACTTTTGCGGAGAAAAACTGTCCGATATCAGATAAAAACTAGATAGAATAAATGATGACATTAGCGGTACTTTAGTATATCTCTTCAACTTTAAAATAACCCAATATTGCTGTATACAATATTAGAATATTTGAAATTGAGTGTAATATCTAAAGAGATCTATATAAAAGCCAAGTGCAAGTTGGATTCCCATACCGAGGGTTCTATACCAGTCTTAAATATTTTACTTTTTGTGATTTTGTTATTTGTTAGTATTACCGCCATAATACGTGAAAATTTCAGCCAGTTACCTAATATGGTTCAGAAGATACCTACAGCCCTTTAAAGTTAGGACAGATGTCTATCTGTCCTAGACATGAGAGCTAGGCTTCTTTCGGTGTCCTTTTGGTACGGAACCTTGAATCGGTCGGTCGGTCACTGCGTTTCGTTTGGTACGAGATTTCCGGAGGCCCAAATCTCCTTCCGTACCCAATCCCTATTTCCTTCCCTTAAATTTGGTAACGCAACCATGATTGTTTTAGTGTCTTGTATATGGGCGACGGAGATCACTTACCATCAGGTGAACCACTTCCTTGCCTTAAAAAAACCAATTCGCCATATCGAAAACTCCGATAAACCCTACCGTACATTTATTTGAAATACTTTTATGATTACAAATACATGTCGGCCCTTAATGGAATTTAATTATAGGCCAGACAAAATAAAATCTTATCGAATCGATGGCTTTAATTGGTTTATCGATTGTCGATACTAACAAACTGGACCGCAATCTGATCGTTTGATAGCCGTGCCGCATTCCTTTATCTCATGAAGCATGAAAAAGTCATTTGGAAATATATATACGTAGGTAAGTTGAACGGTATGGCGCGGCATCTACAAAGCTTTGGACTAGACTTTTCTTTATTAGCTTGAATGATGAGACGAGCAGGTTGCTCGACTGATTGTGAGTGCCACCCTGCCCATAATCAGAAGCAACACCACATATAACTTTGAATTAAAAAGCACCGCATGGCTCTGGACTGCGCTAGTCACCCCGAGACATAAGTTATTAGGTCTCATAATGTCCAGTAATGGTAACGGCTTCAATGGCCGAATTGAAACACAACAGTGCTTGCACACTGTTGCATGGCCGCAGAAATAGACAAATAGACCTAGTAGATTTCGCTCGATTTGATTAGCGTGAATAACTTTATCTGAGCATCTGGTGTATAAATACTGATTTATCGGTATGTCACCTAATAAACATAATATTGTGCAATAAACAGTGTATCGCAGGTAAGGAAATCCTCATCAGTATAGTGATAGATTACTTAGGCTCAGACGAGGTCTCGGGTACGAATTCCAGGCCAGGCCATCACAAAAAATTTCGATTTTCAATTCGAAAAATCACAGTTGTTGCCCAGGGTTGAAATGCCCGGTATTTTTTTTTATAGTCATGAGCTTAAGTTATGTTATGCGGTAACAAAAAAATCTTCAGAATTAAGTAGGTACGTTACTACAAAAAATATTTTTATACCTTTCTTGCTATCGTACGTTGTTTACAAAAACACTTGTAATTTTTTTGCTCGCAAGCTTACAAGGTATAATAGCTATATCAAAACAAGATTTCGCTCCATTAACAAGCTGAATTCAATAGACATACATACCTATCTTTACTAACATTATTTGTAAAGCTTGATTTTTGTAAAACGGCTCTATTAAGGATTAAGTTACGATACTGATACACGTTACGAGTATCCCATTAGAATGGTGGATTGAAGTGAAATGTTTTTGTGTGTGTTTTTTTAAGTTTCGTTATAAGCCAACAATTGTGGACAAACTGAATTGTTTACACTGGGAAGAGGTTCGGCTGTGTCGGCAGTCGGCTCCACTTAAGATGTTAGTTAAGGCCTCACATCCAATGGAGTTATGAACTCGTTTCTCATCCTTTTTACAAAGGTTTGTCGAATAAATACAATTATGTGAAACTTGAGTTCATGTGGCTAGCCATGACTTGGGATCAAATCGGATAATATGTTGCAAGAGGATACGGGTGAGTGTAAATATTTTTTCACAGTACCAATAGGTCGTAATAATACCTTTTATCATTATATTTAGATGTTGAGAAAGATCTGCAGTCGGATATACTTAAGTAACTATATAGCAATGATAAAAACATGCAATTTGAAACATGCTATTAACACCTACACGGTGCCGATGATATTTATGTTTTCATGATTAATTGTTTTAACTACATATTCATAGAAACCAATTGCAAAATTCATTACTATTCTACCAGCGAGCATCTGACAATCGATATTACATTTTTAGTAATTTATCAATTTGGTGAAAAAATTACAAAGCAGACTTTCAACGTAAACTTGTTCCACTACCCGCTGTCCGTCAATAAACATATTAATAACCTTGAAGCAATACATTAAGAACCGAACGTACCCTTAACAAATATTTGCTCACTCAAGTGCTATCGGATATGTGGATCACACACAAACCCGTCCAGCGATATGAAAAACTCCTTTAATCTCCGACAACACTTTCCACACAATTATCAACTCTACACCATTGACATAAAGATGGTTTAAAGAGTAAGAAGGGTCAGGATATACTGGTGCTCGTGTGTATTTCATTTGTGCTGTTTACACAGTAATCCATTGAGTGGCTCAATTCTTAGAGCGGGATTATTTATTTGTTTGGGTAAACATTCGTCTTGTTAACGTGCAGATTGATTGATGACGTCAACGGGTGATGTTGTGTTACATTGATCCGACAGTATGTGAGGTTGAGGAACATTACCCGAAACCGAGATCTGACATGGATGATATGCGCAATTTATGGCGACTACTTTGCTATGAAGCATATGGAACTAAAACATCTTCAAGTTTTAGGATAAAATAAGTCATAATCTGGTCTAATGCGATTTTGTGGATTTTTACACTATTCTAGTGGCGGACATTTTAAAAGATTTTTATGTTAACCATATGTTTTCGGAATTAACCTGGGGTTAGTATCCATTAAACTCCAAAATACTATAAAAATAATGAGTCTGTACGTAAACTAGACTACAAGCAATTTTCATTGATTTATTAGTAATGTAGAGTATGACAGAAGCGCTTATCAAAACAGTTGCCAAAAAACAAACCACAAAACTTATTTCAGTCCCTTGAACTCTAATTTCCATCTCAAACATCATGTAAGCATGACAACAAAGGACGGCGGACGCGACAAAAAATTAATTACAATCTCCCGAAATAGAGTGGTAGAGACAGATCGCTTTGATGTGACGGCAGGCACAGAGGACTGCGTTTAATAGCCCATATATTCTTTACCACGCGTGACACGGCGCATGCTTGTGTATTTCAAAGAAAACATTTGTTAAAATACGTAGAAAAATTGGGGATAGTATTCTGTTTCATTGGTAAACACGCGAGCGCCTCTTTTAAACACAAATGTATCCGCCGAAACAAACTTTCATAATTCTATGTACAAATTCAATCGTGTTAACGTATTCAGTTCTAAGTAAAAGAATCTATGTTAGTAGAAGCCGAGGAGAATCCTCAGATGCAATAAGATAGGCCGTACATCGACTACATTCATTTCACTTTCTAACTTTCTTAGCTTTCGTATTCTCCCTTCTGCGATTATCTTACATTACTAAAGTAACTTAGTACGGTCGTATTTAACATTGTATAAGATCAATTAACCATTCAGGATAGTGTTTCTTCATCCAACATCTGAATATTATCATACTGAATGTGGTAATAGTTAGATTCTTTGATAGGAGTTACAGTTTCTTAAAATATTTGCAGATAATATGAGCTATTTATTTGTGCTATAGAAAGATTGTGTATAAGTTGATTTTTCTAAGTGGTATCAGTACATGTTATGGACACGGGTTATATAATATTACGAATGAATTAAAAAATCCTATTCGTTAAATAAACTAACAGCAATTTTAAACAAAAGTAATTTTTGATATAATATTTGAAAGAAATGCAGTATTTTTATATTTGAAGTCTGGTAAGGAGCAATGAATTATAGAATGTATTATATAAAAAAAACCAACCATCGAGTTCAGTTAATTAAACTTAACAAATATCTGATACGAAAGGACAAAAGACTACAATATATTAAGTCACATGAAAGTATAATAAATTCCTAAGGTTATTAAGTGTGATGCTTCATGCTGGTACATTGACGTATTTATAAAATCCGTCCTCTCTCTGAACAACACGTGACTTCAAAGGGAACCGTTTTAAACGCGTGCTATCAAAGGAGCAGTCACGTTGACGAAATCTCTGTTCAATTTGTTACATCCTTTCAAAATAAACAATACGGTCTAAGTGATTGAAGTATAACATGATTTTGTAAAATACATACTAATAATTGTATTGAATAGATTCTCATTTATAGAGAAAAATGTAGAGCAACTAAAGTTTACTCGCAACATAGTTTAAGATCTGATAAAATTTGGTTTTGAAATATATTTGGTGAGTGGAATTAACTGACTATTGAATTCATAGTTTAATAATCATTCCCTCCATAGAGCTTTAGCTAAAAGTGCATGAATAGGGCATAGCTACAGATAGACGGTAGGCAGCGGCATTGCAGAAGTCTATGGGCGGCGGTGACTACTTACCATCAGGTGGCCCGTTTGCTCGTCTGCCTATCCTGGCAGTAAAATAAAATGAAATAGGAAGCAACAGGTCTACGTTGTTACGTTGCAATCTGCAGTTTATTTATTTACAAATTGTGCTGTACTGTAATGTTCAAATCTCGAACGTGGGAAAATAAAAGCTTATTGGTTATGAATTTAAGTCTCTATGTCTATGACTTAACGTTCTCGCATGTAGAGACATCGGTTCTGTTGCTAGACGAATAAGGTCGGTGAAATCGAAAATAGACGACTGTTTTTATAGGAGAGACCGACGAATGGGTAAATGGTATCTCCACCGCCTATAAACAATAGCAGAAGAATCATAGGTGCGTTGCCGACGTTAAAGAAAAAGACGTAAGGGGAACGTGGTCAATTTTTGCCTCCGGTTATCTCGCTCATCGTAAGAATGGCAACACAAGCTGCCGCTTTACGTCAGTTTTCTATCAGATTGTGGTACTACTGCGGTCAAGCCGGCCCATTCAAAACTGTCTACATCGCGGCTCTACCACTTTTAAAACTTGTCATACTGTATTTAGTAGCGATTGAGCACAGAGGCGCATTTTAGAAGGCTCATACCTCAGCTTGAGCAATCGCTGGGGAGTATAGTTTAGGGCCGTCTCTGCACATAATTGTGCCGAGACCCAGTTGTGGGAGCTCTTCGGACTCGCAGGCGTGTCCTATGTCGGGGTCGCGTATTATTATTGCGATTCGGATTGGGCAGGGAAAGTGCTGCTTCGTTAGCGATTATGATTATGAGGGAGTCGTTGGGATCTGCCAAAACATGTCGACGGAGGAATTGTCTACATTGGCCTTTGGCTGAGAAGAATGAGTGATCACCACAAAATTGTTGTAAATATGTGAATGTGTATCTATTTGTAACGCAATGGGTGCAGCGGCTTGTTATTTATCACTTCATTAGTTGAAGCGTTCGACCCTTTGATCTGTTGCGTATCTCCAGTGTATCTAGGGCTGTCACTCGCCAATCCGATAACCGTAAGAATAGCAGATGTACGAACAATATCTTCAATCGATTTATAGCTAATTACGTTGAGCTGCGATTCTATTTAATCTATTTTTAAAGAACTCTACATATTTTTTTCTGTATGGTAATTAGTCCTATATGTTTTACTAAATTTGATGTTACGTCTATAGTCTAAACCATTTTGTTGCGATATAATCACACGCGCCATATACCTGGCATTTCCCTAATTCATCAGTAACATCATGAAACAGTATCAAATGGCATAATCGTAACTGCCAGGGTTCGGGTAACATCGTTCATTTCCGTCGCGCCGCGCCGCGTCGCGTTGGTACTCATGTTGCTATCATTAATTTGCGCGATAGGTTATCGCAGCCCTGCGCGGCACATCAAAGTGTACACCGACGTGTAAACAGAGCTGCCGCGGCCGGCTCGCTCCTTTGTACACAGTGTAGTCTAGGAGCTGGGTATTTTAGTAAATGCAAGATGTCAAAATCTCGAATCTTAGCATTCTTGTGTGCGAAAGCTTGAAGCGCATTTTACTGTAACCAATAGACAGTTAAAGTATCTAGAATGCTGAACTGTAATTTAACAACCTTACTGTTTAGTATTCCTAGATAAATCCTTGGGTCGATTAACAAAATCATGATTTTTCAGAAGATTTGTAGCCCATAATATGCCAATTAGCTCCCACGGGGCGGTAACACCCTTGGCGAAAGAATGGTTCTGCGTTGTCTCAAGCGATTAAGTTCTCAGCGACGTACCATAACATACGTTAAGTATCTATATATTTTATCCGAAATTACCGTTCATAAAGCCATCATGTGCAGCTGCGAGATATAAAAACAAGTTACGAGTACGGCACTCTGTTTATTTAGATAGGTTTTAGCTGCCGCGCCGCGCTGCTCCGTACTGCCCGTGCCCGGTGCCGATGCCGTGCGCGAATTGCGCGCAATAAACCTTATGGTAACCAAACATACTATTTATACCACTAGTCGTTCACGTGGATTTGTATACAGCGGTCGGATTTACGACCCGTTAAAACAATTTTTGGGTAAAGTATTCTTGTGTAGTCTTTCGCAAGGCGCTTTGAATTAGAAGCGAAATACCATTGACTGACAAATTATAAAATCTCAGGAAATATAAAGCTTATACACTTAAAATATGGCACGTAGGTTCTATGAAGGGTGTAGATATTCGCTAAGTTACCAAATCTATACCAAGGGGTTCATACCTTTACGAGCTAACACAGTACTATCCGTAAGTACGTTATAAGTGTTTTGAGTACGGAGCAATGACGGCATTGATGCATTTTGTATGACTAATAAACGTTTTTTTATTAGCCTGAATGATGAAACGAGCAGGTCGCTCGCCTGATGGTAAGCGCCACGCCTGCCCAGAAACAGAAGCAACACAAAGCACTAGACTGCATTCGTCAGCCCCACATAAAATGATGAGTCCCATTATGCCCAGTAATTTGACTGGCTTCATTGTCCTTCAAACCAGAACACAACAGTGCTTACATACTGCTACTTGGCGAAGAAATAGACAAAGCGGTGGTGCCAATGCAGGCTGTCGGCCTTTTGCACACGAGTGACCGTACCACCCAATAAAATGTTTGAACATAGACAATTTCCACATTCCAAATTGAAATGGACACGTTTGTAGCCATTTGAAGAATTTGCATTCATTCATTTGATATGTGTATTCCCGTGTCATATTCACCATCAACGATTACGTTCTTGATATTGTAATGACGGTTGCAACTTGATCACATGGTAAATATGTGCCTGTGTTGTATCCCACCTAAGTGTAAGTTGAACCAATCGACCAATCGAATCGAACTTAAATAAGTTATTGTAATAAGCTATGGTTGACGAAATGTACGGATGTTGACATTTTTATAGAAAACTAGCTGTTACCCGCGGCTCCGCCCGCGTTAATGCCTATTTCCAGGATTAAAGTAGCCTAGTGGGCGCCCCCGGTGAGAAACACGCTTGACAAAAATACTAAAATGACTATTAAAAAATAGAGGTTGATGGTAGAAAGGTGAAAATTTAGGGTTTTATGTATTTTTTAATGCTGTATCATAAAAAAATAAAAACATATAAAATTGTCTAATAAATAAAAAATAACATTTAGGGGGAAGAAAAATAGATGTTGGCCGATTCTCAGACCTACCCGATATGCATACAAAATTTTATACAAATCGGTCGAGCCGTTTCGGAGGAGTATGGGAACGAACATTGTGACACGAGAATTTTATATATAAGATAATAATACTAGCCCTGCACTATGACCCACTGCTGGACACGGGCCTTCTCTACTGAATGAGAGGGATTAGGCTTTAGTCACGCTGGCCTAATGCGGGTTGGCAGACTTCACATACCTTCGAAATTCTTAAAAAGAACTTCTCAGGTATGTAGGTTTCCTCACGATGTTTCCTTCGCCGTTAAAGCAAGCGATAATTTACAACTAATACACACATAATTTAGAAATGTCAGAGGTGCATGCTGTTGGGGCTGGTTTTGAACCCACGATTTCCGTCTCGACAGTCCGCACCACTCCTCGCTGAGCTAACGCTGCTATTATTTCTATAGTACTCGAAACAAATTAAGTATACAGCCTTTAAATAACGGGAACCATTGTTTGTTACAATAAAGTAGTTGGTGCGATCCAATCTTAGTGGCGAGACTCGAACAATATTTTATATTCGATATATTATGAGTAGCGCAATTAGCACATTTTGCGAATTTGGGAAGTATGTGAAGTCTCATCTCTACCAATCCGTATTAGGTTAGCGTGGTATAACAGGTAGAAGAAAAGCATAATATATTTAATTAGTAGAGAGGGCCCGTGGCGCAGTGGGCGTTTATGAAAGAGGCCGCGGATTCGATTCCCGCACCGAGACAAACGTTTGTGTTATCCACAAATATATTGGGTCTGGGTGTTTCCTCCCCTGATGTGTTGACGTTTGGAAAGAAAGAATTGTTTACGTATTGTCATCAATAGCTACGTGCCAATTTATTATATTTTTCTGAGATGAGTGGTAGAGCCACGCTGTAGACACTTGTCTACAGCATGTATGGGCCGGCTCGTCCGGGTCATTACCACTGTCTCACAGAAAACCTACGTAAAGTAGCAGCTTGCTGCTGCGTTTCGTACGGTGAGTGAGATATCCGGAGGCCCAAACAAGGGGCCTTTCCCAATCCCTTAATTATCCTTTTCCTTTAAGGTCGGCAGCGCACCCATGATTCTTTTGGTATTGTGGGCGATCACTTGCCATCAGGTGGCCCACTTGCTCGTATGCCGACCTATGTCATAAAAAAAACTATGCAAAAGCTATCCTAGCTAGCCAGCCAGTATCCGTCGGTTTACCATATACGAGTACATATATGTAACACTATTCCAATATGCTCCCGAGATCCATTCGGCCCCGTTTCGACAGCTGCGTCGTTTCCAGCCACCGTTTGATTTACGCGCCAACTCTCACATAAAACTATGGGATTGAATCGTTACGGGACAGATATGGAGTTGTGAGCAAGTTAGGGGATAAACTGAATTAGTTGCGACCGGTTTCAGAAGTGTTTTATTATTATTATATGTTTAAACCACACTAGCAGCTATTGAGCTAATGCGTGTGTGTCTTGTGATTTGGAGATATTAATCGAGTCTATTTTTAAAGCTATTCAATGTGGGTGCCATAACAACATTTTCAGGAAGTTTGTTCCACTCTACGACAACACGGTTTGTCGGTAGATATGACATTTTAAATACTGTTTCAGTATATTGTATTACTTAATTCGCGTATTTTTATTAGCTGTTATTATTGCCACTTTGAAATCTAACAGTGACTACAATAATTATGGTTTATTTAATATTCTTTAGTTCAACTGCACAAAAAAACTAATTAAAAATAATGCATAAGTTACTAAAACAATAACACCATTACAAAACATCTTATCTTGAAAACATTATTGTTATCATTGCACTAAAAGGTATTAAGTGCCACATAGCACTCAGTGGGAGGTCTTGCCCCCCTCGTGGCGCCTTAATGCGGCTCGTCGTGAAAGCGGTCAGTGTTTCCTATCTCAGATTAATTAGAGGTTTACGGAGCGCGCACCGATTTACGATTGCGCTTCTTAGTTTCATATATAGGTACATTGCTGTTTATTTCTTTTGATTCGATCCGGATTTTTAACAGACAGTCCTTGTTATACCTTAGCTTCCGTTTACAAGGCAATTCGTATGTAATTTCTCATGCCTCTGGAACTTACAAATTAATAATTTAAAATGGTTCCAATTTTCGAAAATACTAATTTTGATAACATTTATACCCAGAAATTAGGGGTTTTGGTTATAATTATTAGCAATTTGGTAACTTTATGTATCTATGAAATACCTTGATACTATTTGTTCTGTAGTGAAACTGCTTTGCGATATTTTTATAAAAGGCTATTTAAATACTAAGAAAAATACAGGAATTCCAATAAAGCGGACATCGCCACAAACCCCATCAAATCTCCCATCAGCACGGTGTATCATCAAGGAGACCGCTCGGCTACGCTTCGCTGGCCGAACCGTGGTTGATTTATAATTTTCTAACCATACTCCTATCGTACAAAAATCAACTGTAAATGACTCTGATAGAGTCAATATTCCAACAACAATACTCTTCTCAGAATGAGCCGATGGAATCAAAAGCAAAGATATTTCTGCAGTTGATATAAGTTGTATTTCAATTGATTAAGGTTTATATTCAATTGAAATTGCTTTGGTATTGCTAGAGGCGGCATCGTACAGAGACAATTGTACGGCGATTGCAGCGGTACAACCGACGAGTTAATCTTAATGATGCAAAGATAGAAAAAGTGCGATGACCTTAATGACTTTTAGAATGAACGCGGCAGAAAATAGCTATTAGCTAATACTTTATTATACAAATTGATACCTTGTAGCTTGACTAATTTGGGAAAAGTAAATAATGTTGGTCATGCACTAGAATTCTCTGTGTTATGTATAAACAAAGAGTTCTAAGTCACAGACCGTTCAATGTAATATGTTGGAAATGGCATGCACTTGTCGCAACATTTGCTAATTAAGAAATTGGAGAAGAATTATAGATGGACAAGTTCGTGCGCGAACTTGTCCATCTATAGTTTGTGTCTTATAACGATTTGAAAACAGAACAACGCATTAAGACTGCAATTTTTTTTATTAAATATTTTGTATCACAAGAACATCAACTACTACTACAACTACGGAAAATTTTAAACACTTTAAAATTCACAAACAGTACTGAGCAGTGAGCATACAGTATTCAATGAAATAGCTGTACCGCATCCGTCAACCGACGCAGTTAGCAATTTATAAATGTGTGAATTGCACTGTCAACAGCTCGTCTTGTCCGTCCGTCTGCGAGTCACATGTCTGGTTTTAACGGGAGCTGTCATGGTCAGTCTGAATAGAATATATTTTGTATCATACTTTTTTTGTAAATTAAATTGGACGTCGTTTATCGAAAAGGGTGTGGATTGGGCGCACAATGTAATTTTTGAGTAAATAAACATTAAAGTCTAAAATATTTTGTTTATAGCTAGCTTTGGATTTCACATTGATTTAATATAATAACATAATAATGTTGTTAGAATAATGAGAAATTTCATACTAGCCATCAAAATATAAAATTTAATGTTTATATTAGTTACTCAAAAGTGACTGTGTGAATTGGATCGTCAAATTGACTTATTATTATTGGATCTCAGTTTTACACGATTTTTAATGTTTGTTTTACCATTTTTGTTCGGGAATGCCAAATACGTTGCTTTCGAAGCTAAGATTTATCGAAGTTGAACTTTTAGTACTTCATTAAGGTGTAAGAATTTACAAGTCCATTTACCATTCTATAATGTGTTAGGATTAACGTCAAGTTTTAGTGGTTACTAATTGAAATCTTAAATTGAGAAACGCAGAACATATCTCGTGTACATTTTATAGGACAGTGTGAGATAATTAGTGTGGGAGTGTTAATATACCGCCATGATGCCATAGCGCTCACTTATAATGGAAATTTAGGCTCACATAACGATTTTAATTTACATTCATTCATTATAATATTAGAAGCTTGTATTTGACGATGCTTGATACTCGAGTATCGAGGCATCCCATGTTTTCCTGGTAGATAGATGAGTTGAGTATTGTTGTTTAAGCGAGATAGAGCCACGCCACACTATAGACACATGTGTCTACAGTATGAATGGGCCGGATTGCCCAGGTTATCCATTGTCTCACAGAAAACTGGCGTAAAGTAGCAGCTTGGTTGTTGCGTTTCGTACGGTGAGTGAGATATCCGGAGGCCCAAACCCCTTCCCCTTCCCAATCCCTTTCCTCTAAGGTCAGCAACGCGCCCATGATTCTTTTGGTGTTGTATTGTAAGATCACCTACCATCAGGTGACCCACTGGCTCGTTTGCCGGCCTATGATATAAAAAATATAAAACATTTTAGCCATTACTTTCTCTTTGTATTTATTTCTCTGTGTACAACCAATTCTCGGCCATAAGATGCACAAAGCAACTTAAGTAATTAACATCTGAAATTAATAAGTATATAAAACTCCTTTTTATTTTAATTAAAACTTGTCGCGAGTGAATGTGATGCTTTAAAGGGAGAGAAACGGCGCCAGCTGTTATCAAATGATAAGGTTTTAATTGGGACGAGTTGCTGTCTACAGATCTTTACAAATAAAACGTGTGAGGAATGCATGCTTGAGATTGCAAGTTATCTATGGAGAAACTGTTAAAGGATGCAAGAGCTTCAATTGTAGACTAAATGAAAAAGTAGCAATGGGTATGCAATGATTTTATAAGTAAAAATCATTTGATGTATGGGTTTGATAGTTCAGATTTTTTTAAGCATTGACATGACATAACAGTGATAGCTTAGCGGGGACTGGTATGGACTGTCGAGACGAAAGTCGCAGGTTCAAAACCAGCCCCAGGAGTAGGTATACACCTCGTGACTTTTCTATGTTACGTGTATTAATTGTTAATTATCACTTGCTTTAACGGTGAAGGAAACATCGTGAGGAAACCTGCATACCTGAGAAGTTCTCCATAACAATTTCGAAGGTAGAATTCTGCTAACCCGCATTAGGCCAGCGTGGTGGACTAAGGCCTAACCCCTCTCATTCAGTAGAGGAGGCCCGTGCCCAGCAGTGGGACGTGTATAATACACGGCTAGTATTATATTGACATGTTGTATTATTCCCGTAGGGAAGGGAAAGTATAACTATATGCACTTCTGTTCTATCATGTCATGTGTATCATAATTGGAAAATCTATTGATACATCGATTACAAATCAATTTCTGGTCAAATGAGTATGCCGTTCGAATTAAGATAGACGCACACAGTTCTTTAAAAACTCAAAAAAAATAAATAAAAAAAAGGAAATAATTGAGAAATTTTGAAGTGACTTTTAGCGCGAGTACAACATTTTTCACACCGATAACATCAATGTGCCCACTTCCTGGTAAAAGCCACTCAAATTTACTACTTCTCAGAGATTTTTACCGTTTTCACGGCGACTCTTTTCTTACATCCAAACATCGCCGATTACAAGTGACACATGTAAAATATTAAACATCAATAAATCGTCATTACATTCGGAGACATCAATAACCGCCCACTGTAGCGGCTAATGACTTTCTAATGCCGACGAATAATGACAGACTCTGCTAACGGTGATGTGGGAGCGGGTTCGAGTCCCACGTCGAATCGGGCGAGTATTCGCGTAGTTTTTGTTTCGGATAATTATGTTTTTATGGTTTATGAAGGCAGATGGGCTGGTCACTGTGGTGTGTGAACATCTGCAACGCCGGGGCATAGTCAAGTCGCGCAAATGCTTTAACTTTAAACAGTTATTTTAAATTGTGCGCCTTAAATTTATTTTGGTTATTATATTTATGTAATTTTACGATTTTGAGTACATAATACGATGTAGTTCGTAGTAATTTTAAAACAGTTTATAATTAAACATTAAGCACCTATTTCCGCTTAAAATAAATTTAAGCTCCATGTTATTTAATTGGAAATAAATTAATTAACTTAAAGTAATTAAAACAACAAAAACAAATTAATAAAAGCTTTACAATAAAATAAAACCCTTTAAAGATTTATTATCGCCGTGGGCTATCACAATTTGTTGGTAACAGCTGAGCATCGAATCAAAACCATCAATAATAAAACCGAGACCATTAATTATTACTGAGCGATGAAATTGCAAAGCCGATCACGCTGAGAAACCGTTTGTAACTTGACATTTGCACTTTAGTTTCTGTAAATGAACTAGCCAGAAAGGTGGTAGAGATCGCTCTGATTTTATATGGGCTAAACATTTTGGAGTATACAGCCATGATATTTTTTGTTTGTCGGGATCACCAGCTCTTAATAATAATTCTCATCAAAAGGAAGAAGAGATTATTCTTCGCGATCAAAGGTTTCTATGCCAAAACATATTTTGTATTAGGTACTCTGAGTACCTAGTTAATATTTTAAAAGTATCAACTACATACATTAATCTTTGCCCGGCACATATAATATGGTAAATAAAAAAATAAAAAATTGCTTTTATTTAAACAGTCTCGTCATGACATTAAATTATAGGTACTCAAAATGTTTTGAACAGTCTTATTATATACTAGCTTTTGCTCGCGGCCTGTGTCCGCGTGAACGGCCTTTTCCGGGATAAAAAGTATGTCCTATGCCTACCTGTGTGCCATATTTCACCTAAAACCGTCCTAAAAACATCCAAACTGTCACATTTATAATAGTAGTAGGATTAACAAACAAACAAGTTGCTGGCAGACTTTACGCAGCAAGAAGTATCTAGCCGATATTTTTAACTACATTTTAAAACAAAAAGTCGCAACCTGAGCGGCTACGCGTCTCCTGGATGTTATGTAATTGACAAGAAACTGTCATGAGGCAGGTCTTTGAGGCAGGTACTGCGCCGGCTGGGGCACTCACATAGGTATAGAGAATTTTTGTCGATAAATAAAAGTATCGATACATACATACATACGCACTCACGCCTGTAATCCCCGAAGGGGTAGGCAGAGGTGTAACCAGTACACCCACATTTCGCCGAGCTTATCTCCGTCCCATGATGTGATAGGGGGCGAGCCTATCGCCATACCCGGCACAAATTGCCAGACTCCGGGCTGATATTGAGCTTTTCGTAATAGAAAAACCCAATATGACTTTTACCCGACCCGGGGATCGAACCCGAGACCTCAGCGTCAGCCTCAGTCGTAACGGGCACGCATTACAACTGCGCCACTGAGGCAGGCATAAAAGTATCGATGTAGTCTTATATTAAACTTAATACTGAAACTAACGGTATCCTAAAACATTTTTTATTTAATTAATCTGTTCCCAACGGGCATTAAATCTTGAGAACGGTTTACGACTCTACGCATATACGAATACTTTGTTGTTGCTAGGACTCGATAGCCCAAAAATATATTATTATTTTTCATATTTTTTTTGACTGCCAAAATAATATTGTTATTGAGTTCCAACATAGGCTCAGACCCATCTTTATTTATTTAATGCGACAAGCCAGCAACTATTTTACAAATATCGTTCCATCGATAGTTTCCAAGCCCTACCACATACACTTAAATGGTTATTTATGCGTGCATTCGTTTGCAAGCCGCTTCGACTTGAATTAAACACGATGTACAGCGTTAATTTAGCTAACTATTTCCTGACTCGTGTTAGAAACTGTCCAGTGACTCTTATGAGACGTTTCCCGCTGTTATACGATTATGTTTTAGCATTATTTAACATTTAATGGGTTGTATTCTGCGTATAAATTGTTAGTGCAAGCTATTCTCTTTGTAAACTTGTTAATTTACTGCAGGAAGAAGCGACAATAAGCCCGGAGAGACAGGGTATTCATTACTTGCACTAACATGCTCTAGGAAAGGTTGCAAAGGGCTTTTGGAAGCACTTTGGTACCTTAGTCCTTTGTAGATGTGATTCTGCAAAATATATATTTTTTTAATAAATAAATTAAAATCGTGGCAGCGGTAGCTCAGTGGGGAGTGGTACGGACTGTCAAGACGAAAGTTGCAGGTTCGAAACCATTTTCAAAAGCATTCACCTCAGAGTTTTGTGTATATTAATTTTTAATTATAGCTTGCGTTATGGGTGAAGGAAACATAAGATTTTCGAAGGTATGTGATGTTTGCCAACACACAGTAGGTCAGTGAGGTGGACTAAGCCATGACCCCTCTCATTTAGTAGAGGAGGCCCGTATGTATAATACCGGGCTAGTTAAAAAAAACTTCATTAATGCGGGAAAGCTAACATAAGATAGTACCTAATGTTAAAGTTGGAATAAAACTTGATAAATATGATATCATCATTACTCATATTGTGAAACATGTATATTACAAAAACTCGACTCAAAAAAATACGCAACAGCAATAAAACTAAGCTTTTAGCTAACAACCTGTAGTCATTAAATAGTAATTACAAGCGAAGATCGTTAACTATGCCGCTAGATATGAGCTATAAAATAATAAAGCATCGTTCGTAGCGTGACGGATCAAGAATCGAACCCGGAATCTGTCTAATTGGGCCGCATTCCTGTCTCCTCCCACCGGACAATGGGCCTCCGTTCCCTTACTGGATGACTATGCCTTTTCGGTTTCACTATAATAGGATTTTTAGTTTACAGAAAAGAAAGGTTTTTTAGTGAAATATTGTCATTACCATCGTACACATGTGCAATTTACAACTACTAACAATTTAGTACTATAGATATATATTAAGATAACAGGTGAATATCAATTATGTGCAACTAAAACGGATGGTTTCAAAGTGGTAATTAAAAGCTAATTGCACTAACATTATTTTAACTTTATCGTTCCATCATTGAGTCTGTAATTATAACTATAAATGCGACCGCTGCGTAAATAAATTGCAAGGCTAAACACGTCAATACAATATCTTTGCATCGGGCAAAATGCATCCGAAGGGTCGACGCACGGGCCGGCGCAATAAAATGAATGCGCCCGCGCATCATGCCGTAATCGCGCTCCTTTGATCTCGCCGACACCGTTCCTCTCCTCTCCCGCCCAGCTCCGGTCCGCACCGCACCCTCCCCGCTCCACCCCGCCCGCGTTAAACTACGACTTTATTACGCGTAATTTGTGATTGTTAACGTAGTAATTATCGTGTAATTAAGGCCGACTTAATAAAGGTCCGTGTATTGAGCGTCTCGACGAACGAGATGCTTGGAATTCTTTTATGAGTTATTGAAACATACTTTGTACGACAATTGTGATACAGTCTAGATTCTAGAATGGTGACTTAAAAAAGATGTGTGGCTAAACATATAAAAAAGAAACAAACATACGCGTCGAATTGAAAACCCCTCTGTTTTTTCATCGGCTAAAAAGTTGTGTTGCATTTCGTATGTAGCTGACAACAAGTAATTTCTTTCGTTTACAACGAACTTAAGTCTGTGTACTTCTGTGTATTCTGTTATAACGTAAAAAAACATTTTTATAAAATACTCGAAGAAAAGAGTTATGATTCGGAAATTCCATGTCCATGTCATTTGACAATTCTTTGGCGCCATTTTCTTATAAATCATAACCATCAAAGCAATAATTTTAAGCGAGAATAATAAATCAAGAAATTTGGCTTGAGTTTATTAATCAAAATGATATTATAGGAAGATTAACATCCAAGGTTGCGGCACAAAAAGAGCCGCAACGAAAACAAAAAAAAAACCAATTCGGAACTAAACTCGACGCCCCTAATTACGACAGGTAGACATGTTTTTTAAACTGAAATGTGTTAAATCTAAACGAGTTATGCCACGACGCCGGCAGCTATGAAACATAAATAACAATTTTACATAATATAAAACATAAAAATGATGATTTAATGCGACATTTATGGTTTATTCCACATCTGCCATTTGTATGTCCATTCAATTGATTGTAATCTTACAATCGGTATCGTTTCACTTTGTGTTCATTGATTAAAATTGAGTATTATCCGTTTTTTATAACTAACTATATTAATGGATTGCTTCGGCATTGTAGAGAACAATTGAATAACGTTGCCGAATATTTGTCATCAGTAGGTAACTTCTAATTTAGGTTTTCATGGAGGTAAATTAACTCATAAATATTCTATCCTCGTTGGTATAAGTCAAGAAATACATAATCACGTAATCGGAGCAGCCAGCAAAACCTATAATTCCCACAGCGAAACAATGTCATATACACAAACCAATTCCAAAAACGCATTATCCAAACGCAACAAATAGAACACAAAAAAGCTACTTAAAAACGTAACATAACTCAAAAGGCGGTAGACAACAATAGCCCACTACAGATAACACCATTATGGACTTTCTTTCGTGCGTAAAACACGGCCTTTTGTACCTGGTATAATGATAGGGTATGAACTACAATGTACCGGCTCCCAAACTATACCTGAGGCCCCGACCCGGTGGAGCGTGAAGTTTTACAGAAGGGTTCCGTACTGTGCACAGAGTACTCGCTTCAATGCATATAATTGGGGTCTATACAAAACGGTAAGTTCGAAAGAATTTTTCGAGAATTATCGATTGTCATAAGCTTTCATGTTTTTTAGGAGTGAAGGTCCATTTTTTTTTTATAGTATAGGCTGGCAAGCGAGCAAGTGGGTCACCTGATGGTAAGTGATCTCCACCGCCCATGTACGCCCACAATACTAAAATAATCATGGGCGCGTTGCCGACCTTAAAGGAAAGTGATAAGTAAGGGAAGAGGAGGGGAACTTGGGCCTCCGGATATCTCACTCACCGTACGAAACGCAGCAGCAAGCTGCTACTTTACGCCGGTTTTCTGTGAGACAGTGGTAACGACCCGGACGAGCCGGCCCATTCATGCTGTAGACAAAATTGTCTACAGCGTGGCTCTACCGCCCAAAAAAATAATAATTTAGTGCCTAAAAAAATAAAATATTTTTTTTAGGCGGCTATGGAGGAAGAGTTTATGAATCTCAATGCCTATAATATATCCTTTGTGAGATAGTAGATATATATATATCTCGCGGGGAATCTCGCGTGGGATCGTAGACGTTAATATCATAAGTAGTACAAAAATCATTTAGATTGGTCGTATGCACATCAAGATAACCTAATGACGAAAACTTTTATCCGGTATATAATAATTGATAACTGATTGAATCACGAATTCTTTATCAAACATGAAAAGTGTTTTATAAGATAATCTACAAAAATAATGTCATTACCATCACTTAGTTAGAAAAGAGATAACAAACAGTTGTTACTGTCAGGGAAGTCATTGGCTTTATTAGAGGTTTTTTAATAAATTTCTCACTACCATTGCCCTATTGAGCAACACTACCGTTATAAATACTATTGTATTGAACTCAACACTTTCATGCTACATTTCGCGGCGAGTTTCAAAGGATTATTGGTGCAATAAAATAACCGTTTTTACAATTGTTTACTCAGCCCTAAAACGTCGAACTACAGGGAAATGTGTTATCAAATAGTCTACGCAAGTTTTTATCTGCGCTATGTTAAAATGTTTATTGTTTTATTATACTGAGATAGGGGGCTTGTCGAATGTATTATTACAGATAAAACCACCTGCGTAGTACACAATGTTGTGTTTTGAATTGGCTTTACACGAAACTCGGTAACATTTACAGGTTTGTATATATTGTATATACATACATACATACGCACTCACGCCTGTGATATTGTATATATCTGTACGAAATTAAAAATATCTTATCAGGCGTGTTTATTGATCTGCTTGTTTCTTTCATGCTGACTGCAAATCTAAAAAAAACACAAAGGGTAACACTAATTGTAAACCTAATTTAGAAGTCGTGCTGCTGATTTAATAATTTTAAAGCAAATTTACAAAAGTATTATGTCATTATGATTATCTATATAGGTTAATGGATAGATAAGAAATCGTTTTCGCGCTAAACGTGTGTAATTGTTTACATATTAGCAGCATCTTGTGATTCGCTTCAGAGAGTTTACGACTATAGAAATGTCTCTATTGACTATAACCTTTCAATTATTATAGTGACTTCCTTGTTGTGTAAGTTTGTTGTTATGGGACCAAAAGTCCATCGCAGTTCAACCAAGACTAGTATCTTAGTGTGGTGTCAGGTATGTATGTGTATTTTGCGGTTTATCAATCTCTAGTTTAAATAAGTTTATTTCTATTTTGTTTACTTACTGCCAAACTATTATGGCAAAGACCTCTAGCCAATTTTTGTCCACATTATGGATAAGATCGTCTGAATTCGACATTTGTTGGTCGTAAAATTTACCAAACCGGGATATGGAACCGTTCGTCTCGAGATTAAAATGGATAGCCAGAAAGACGCATATTGCCTTCTACGGAAGTGGCATTTATGTGCTAGAAACCGGTAAAAATCACAAGCGGTGTTAACCTTTAGATCGTTTATACAGATGGATGAATTACAGAACATCGTGTAACATGAATGTTTGATAAGTCATAGAGCTACTCTGTGGATAGTTTTGTCTACAGCATGAATGGGTCGGTTCTTACCACCGGGTTATTGAAAACCGATACCTATCTGCTATTATAGGAAATTATTATAGTTATTTTAAGGTAGACCGATTAACGCGTCCATAATTCTAGTATTCTGGGGGTTTATGGGCAGTGGGCGTCACCTTCTATCAGGTGATTCACTTGCACATTTGCTGGCTACCTAAAAAAAAGCAAGCTATGGAGTAACAATCAAGTCCTACAAATAATCGGCTTACGTTATAAAAATAGCGGCAACCTTTCATCTCAGCGGTCAAAGAGCATGGCTACACTAACTGACAGCGATCCCTCAGGACTGTCTCAACGCGAACGAATTAAAATAGAAAAAAACATGCTAACAAATAGCATTCGTATTTTAGACTTTATACGCTAGGAGCGGCACCAGTAGAATAAAGTTAGTACCAAACGCCCCAAATTCTTAGAACGACAGAGTTTAAGAGCATCAATATACCGTTTTACACTTTTCTACAGTTCCAACATAGTCCAGTGACTTGTTAACAAACGCTCCGAGATCTGAGGCGAAATTGCCTCATTACCACCTCGGCGAGGCTAAAAGCCGGCCATTGTGCCCCCATGCCTGCGTGGAATCAGATCAACAGTAGTAAAGTTAAGGAATTGTGTTTGCCCAAGTAAAGTTGTTTGTGTAGGGTTTTTGGGAGCTGTTAGTTACCATCGACAGGTGGGCGAGTGGTACCCAGTAAAGGCAATTAGGCTTAGCGTGAGTACATGTTTACTTTTTGTACATATATGCATTAAGCATGTTGCTCGTTTATTTTTATGGTTCTTTATATCCTTAATGATATTGGAGGTGATCCGGCATGAGTAATAATTGGCGATGGTAATGAGAATTACCTGCAATTTAGCCTCTTAAATTCGTAACTTAAATATGAAAACCATGTATGATTATTTTATTACAAGGTAGTATTATCCCTAGTAAGTATTCTCCGACCGACTCTCCACGGCCAATAAGCAGAAAATTCTCACGTTAATAACAGACTGGCCATGTATTTAATTGCCCAATGTAAGGTCCATGATGACCCGCCGAGTACCGACACATCAAACAAAACCTCGAGAATGAAACGAACCCAGATCATGCCGATATGCTACGACTGCTTTTGTCAACTCCGGAAATATTATTTATTTCTCCATTTTAAACTCAATTGTATTGCACACAGAGTTTAACTTCAAATATACTGTGCTGGCGGTAGATGGTTTTGTGATTTTAAACTCTGGCAATTCGTTTTAAGGAAAATAGGGTAAACAGTGAAACGTGACGTTCCATAAATGGGATGCGAAACACGCGTGTATCTTCGCGAGATTTTTGTTAAAGATGGCCATATTAAATGTTACGACGATCTTTATGAACCGGGGCGGTGTGGCTTTAGATATTCAAGTGATACAATTCATGCCGAGAGACATAAACTTAGCAGCTACTGGAATTGACACCGAGCACGGAGGTGCAACTTTCACGAAAACTACATTGGCCGGTGGCTCTAACTTGCCAGCCTAACTACAAACATAAGACGATTCAATGATAAGAGTATTCTTATGCTATAACCTTCTTTAGCATTTTTTTAAAAACGAGTCTGTTATCATGGCTCCTCATATAATCATAATAAATATACCCAACAGTCACACACATATTCCTGACCCCACAATAGGTAAACCTGTATCGTGGGTAACAGGAACTACGAGGGACTTGCGGTCCCACAACACCCAGACCCGAGACAAATAGTGAATCAGACAAAAATTTGTCTAGGTGCGGGAATTGAAGCCACGACTTCATGCTTCGCAACCGGCTACTCGCCCGCTGCGCCACGGAGGCTGTCAAAAACATGTTAAACATGATATTGGTCATAGATCAGTATCCCGATGATCTGAGATGATTTTGTTCACCAGTTATCAATGATAATGTTAATGGTGATCGATTACAGTAATAAAATGATACAAATGATAAAGATTATTTGTTTCAAACTATAGCCTTCATGTAATAATTCCAAGATGATCAGATAAAGAGTGTGATCTACAGTTTAGGTAAATTCGAGTCTTCTGCAAACATCTTTTTTTTTATAGTATAGGCCGGCAAACGAGCAAGTGGGTCACCTGATAGTAAGCGATCTCCACCGCCTATGTACGCTCACAATACAAAAGAATTATGGGCGCGTTGCTGACCTTAAAGGAAAGGTATAATAAGGGATTGGGAAGGGGAGGGGGATTTGGGCCTCCGGATATCTAACTCACCGTACGAAACGCAGCAGCAAGCTGCTACTTTACGCCGGTTTTCTGTGAGACAGTGGTAACGACCCCGACGAGCCGGTCCATTCATGCTGTAGACAAAAGTGTCTACAGCGTGGCTACCACTCGTAAACAAAACAAGTGAATAAATATATGTTTAATAAACATGTACCTAAATCGTGATATTATTGGCAAGTGTCATCTTTAGTAACTAATCTTGAGGCCCTTGATAGACAAACATGTTTGGGTATTTTTAATATAATAATGCCACAAATCACTTTACTGACATTATTATCGAAATATGAAATTATTAAAGTACTTACATACATACGCACTTACGCCTCTATCTAATCCCCGAAGGGGTAGGCAGAGGTGTAACCAGTACACCCACTTTTCGCCGAGCGGATCTCCGTCCCTTGATGTGATAGGCGGCGAGCCTATCGCCATACCGGGCACAAATTCCAGACTCCGGGCTGATACTGAGCATTTCGAAAATACCAACATCACTTTAACCCGACCCGGGGATTGAACCCGAAACGTCAGTGTCAGCCTTAGTCGTAACGCCTACGCATTACAACTGTGCCATCGAGGCAGTAGATTAAAGTACATATAATCGAAAATAAATTATAAAACAGGTGTGATAATAAAAAATTAAAAATTCGTTGACATGACCTTTATTGGTGAAGAAAACATAAAGACAAAGCTGCCTTCAGCTGTGTAAATAAATTTCGACATTGTGGAGGCAAAGCAATTTACAATTAAGACACGGCTAATTTCGTAACTAGAAAGGTCGATAAATGTCACTATAAACCGCTGATACAATATTTGATTGCTAATGTTTGGTTTTGGCTGTTAGCATTTACTAATAAACCTTGTAATCACGGTATAATGTTAAATTAGTAACAATACAAATTACTGTTTTCATTGTTTTGTTCTACATTGAACAAATAAGTACATCCAATTAGTAACAAATATTACCCTTTTACTGACTTGGTGGCGCAGTTGTAATGCGTACGCGTTACTATTAAGGCTCGCTGAGGTCTGGGGTTCGATCCCCGGGTTGGCTAAAAGTGATATTTGGTTTTTCTATTCCGAAATGCTCGGTATCAGCCCGGAGTCTGGCAATTGTATGTTATATATTTACATCGTTTAAGTCAGTTATAAAGTAAATAGGTTCCATAATAAAATATCTTACGCTTAAAACCTGACCAGTTCAAAAAACGCGGTAGCATTCAGTTATTATAATAACGGATATTATCTTCAATATTATACGGCGAAATTAAAAAGCTCTCGAACACATCAAACATGCCACCACGAAGTGTTCTTTCACAATCGGCTTGGTAAAATTCAATTCATATATAAATGAAGATATATCAGTCTGAAAGCGATGCCGCCGATAGCACCGCATTAAACGATACGAATCGGTACTTAAGGCAAAGATATCGATCAACAGGTACGCATTCAGATCAGCTGTAGGGGATCAAATGACGACGGTGTTGAAAAGTTATACATCACGTTGCCGCGTCGCGTAGTTGAAGCAAAGTCAGATGGAGTGTAAATTTTATCTTGTTTCATTATTATTTCATAGTCGATATTCATTCAGTAGCTATATCATATATCTAGTCAACCAGAATATTAGTGAACTTAAAAATCATATTGAAATTATACTTTTTTTATGAGTGTTGGAATACTCATAAAAGAAGTAAATAACTTAATAATAATAATAGATTTATTTATGCAAAGTGACATAGTACATATTAACAAGGCCAGTGGCTCTCAAACTAGGCAAGCCTTTACCTTGACTGTACTTACTGAAGTACTTATTATAATAACAATGCAAAAGTTCGTTTGTAAAGACCATAAACCCATTTAGTTACTAGGGGAAATATCCACAATATCTGTCACAAATCCGCACCATTCACCCATGTGATAACAGATATAAATATAAATAAATGGCAGCTCTTGCGTTATATATGAGTTGTAAATATATATACTATCTGACGCGATAGTAAACGTATAAAAACAGCGCGCACTTTATTGATTTAATGCCACCACACTGGCGGCGAATAATCCTCTGTAATTTGACAGTATAATGTACGTAGCGACGGTTCGCGCCGTCAAATGGCGGGATTAGGTTATCTCGCCGGCCGGGATCGATGGGAACTACGCTTTACTCTAATTTGGTTATATTGCGGGTTATAAGTTTGCATCGATATGAATATTAGTGATAGGGTGGGTCATGATTACCCGATATATCGACCTACAAAGTGCTAGGTCCCTGGTTTGCGAGAGGCCGGCTGGGTTGGTACCACCGCTTTGTCTATTTCTGCCGCCAAGCAACAGTGAGTAAGCACTGTTGTGTTCCGCTTTGAAGGACATTGAAGCCAGTGAAATTACTGGGCATTATGAGACTTAACACCTTATGTCTCGGGGTGACGAGCGCAGTCCAGTGTCATGCAGTGCTTTTTTATTTAAAGTTCTGTGTGGCGTTGCTTCTGTTTATGAGCAGGCGTGGCGCTTACCATCAGGCGAGCCACCTACTCGTCTCGTCATTCAAGCTAATAAAAATAAATACGTAGTGAAAAACTCTTCGTAGTAACTCCTAACTTATACAGTTATAATAAAGCATGCGGAAATTGTATGTAAACAATTTACCCAAAACATCACTAATAAACTAACATAATTCATCAAAAATCGTATTAATTCATGTGCAATTTAATTTCTTTATACTTAATTGCACATTTATCTTACAATAATTAGACTGAAAATAACCTTTTTTATTTTCTGCACGCGCAAAGATTAATTAGGAGATTGTCTCGGAAATTTAATGTGACTGTATCTATTAAAATGTATATAAGAAATCATAATGGGCATGAGCCTCCTCTACTAATAGAGGTTAGGCCTTTACCCACCACGCTCTGTATGTATAAAAGGTATTAAATAAATAATTAAACGAAGCGTCTGCATGTTCCATTGAAAACTATTCTACAATAAGGCTCTTCTTAGGCTGGTCTTAGCGCTCGTTGAGACACACCTGTTGATCATCATTTTGCACTTTTGCCATCAAGTTAGTCACAGTGATAGCGCATCATAAAATAACTAGTACGTGTGTAATATCTCGTCGATCGGCGTCTTTGATCCTTGTGATAATGTTATCAGCGTCTACAACTCGTCCGCGGCGGCCTCGGCCGTGTGTATCGTAAAACAATGTCAAATCATGTTGTTTTCTGGAAATTAGATTGTCCGTATGTAGTTGCGTATCTGTACGATATATCGATGTTAGATTGTATTGCGGTCGTTTGATCCTATAACCGATTTTACTGCATTTAACCGTATTTTTGAGTAGATTAGGGCTGTGGCCTGTTATGTATTGAATCTATTGCTGCTGATATAAGACTATAAGATAGATAGAAAAAATATTATCTTTTTATATTAGATTTTGTATTACTAATGTGGTTGCAAACCGCAAGTTATTCGTTACCCGGTCGAGAAAATTATAATTTATCAATATGGAGTAGATATACTGTAAGCGAAGTGACAATCTCTTTGTGGTACAGGCGTATCGATGGTTTAGTGTCTGACATTACTTATACCCATCGAAATAAGATGACAAGAAACGTAACTCAAGCAAAAAAATGACCCACCCAAAACTATGTGTAAGGGTTATGAAAGTTTTTTGCACAGTGCATAACGTCGTATTTCCATCTAGAAATGTAATATTTAGACATTAACTTTTATGAAATAAAGTTGATTTTGAACGTTCATTAATTCTTGTTGCGTGTATGAGTGTGATTTTACCTTTGCATTTGTTAATAAGTGGAGACGTATTTTTTGGCAGATTCATATGAGAGTAATCGTTCTAGTTATATTATTTCGATGCTTATACCCAACTGTTAACATTGAAATTATATGTTCCCATGCGAAGTCAACAAAGAAGAGATATAAAAGACACTAGTCAGTAACATGTCTGGCAACCCCTGTTTCGCAACATTACACTCCCGATAACGGCTTTACACGCCATAAAACCCATTCATCCATGTTCATAAATCTATCTTAACTGAGGGGTGGCTGTGCTTGTGCTATCCATTACAAAAGTGAATATTTTAAAAATGTTACCGAAAGAATATCGTAATTAGGAAAATAGCTATTTATTTTTCTGTTTCTTTCGTATTCCCGGGATCCCGGAAGAAATCGTTATGTGTCGAGAAATTTTCGATGTCCGAGAATATTAAAAACTTTAAATGTTAAATTAATGTTAATGTATTTAAACCCCGAATCTAAATAATATGTGGGTTACAATTTAAATAGCTAACGGATATGTGGATTAAATTACTACTGAGAAATAAAAATTCGAATACGCTTTGTTTTGGCAATAACTCTGATTTTATAATATTCTGTAATTTTAATATTTATGACCATCAACCTATAAAACTGTAAAAAATACAAATTATAATGAATGTTTTTAAACAATGTATCACATAAAGATTAAAAAAACTCATATATCATCAAAATCATTGCATCGGAAATGCCCCTGTTTGTTTTTTTTACTATTCTGTCACACTGGTATCTCGGTTTATCATTATTTAATGAAATTAGTCGTTATAAAGAGGTGTCATAGTCTTTACCGATCATTAAAAGTAATTAGTGAATTAGTGTGATATCGTGAGACGGGCTCGTTACGTGTATCGGTTGGTGACATCCAAGAGGCTTTTTGCTTTTTTATGCTAAGTGATTTCCACCGCCCATGTCGCCTGCAATACCAGAATCATACTCGCGTTAGGAAAGGGATAATTAAGAAATTGAGTAGGGGATTTGCGCCTTCGTATATCTCACTCAAATTATGAAACCCAGCAACAAGCCGCTAATTTACGTCGTTTTTCTGTGAGACAGTGGTAACGACCCGATCGAGCTGGCCCATTTATGCTGTAGATAGTCTACAGCGTAGCTTTACCACTCAATAAAAACCAACCACGAATGACGAAATTATGCTTCCAGAACAGATTTTAAATTGAGTCGACAAACGCAATTAATTTTACACTATCACAAAAAATTGTGTTTTGAATGAATTTTATTAAACAACTTACAAAGCTTTACATTAACAATAACAATAATATTGTAATGAGATTTAGATGGGGATGCATTTGGATGATTATTTTGGTTACAAAATAATTATAGTGCAGCAAACATGGTGAAAGGTCTTATACAGTACTATTTTAAAGGTGTAGTCAAAATCGGTTGTAACTATGTATGATCTACGTTCTAACGAAGAAAATTGTAGAGTCGTGATAGCCCTAGAGTTTAAAAAAATTACGGTCTCTTATCAGAGATCTCTTGATAAGATGCTCATAAGTGGCAGATAGATGTCTTTACAATCTCTCGACCCATTCATCTGCTCTTTGTAATTTTATTTGTATACCTATTCAATCATAATTTTGACGTAAATTACATGATTTTGAGAATAATTTTAATTATCTGATCATGGGCATAAAGTAGTAGTAGTTATATTGAAGAAAATAAGTATGTGCTACAATTTTTTGTTAATATCGTTGTTTTCAATCTGAATTTAGGGCTAAACATCAAGGTCAGATAAATGTTATGGTAGAGTCAATTAAATATTTTTACAGTAAATTTTGTAAAAAAAGTCTTTCTTACCGCTTCCTCGGCTTCTTTCTGGTCCTTGTGACCCATCAAGTTGGGCATAGCTGTCCAGTTGTACCCCAAGTCCTGGCATAGAGGCAGTCTGATCCTCTCACATTTACCACCTTCACTGTCCTGATCAGCCACCACCAACGCAACCAGCAGCAAAACACACAAATACTGCGCCATATTGTTTAATTCACAACAAATATCACTAATATATCAGGTCATATTCAGTCACAAATCACTGTTAATAAACATTCGAATATCGTAAACATAATTTATTTTTAGAACGGCGCACGTCTATCCTCTGCTGTGTTTCGGCGCATACTGATTGAAACAAACTTCAAACTTGGAACGCGGCGCGGCGTATTCAATTCAAAGGCAAAGGAAAGAAACCGGTCGGCCGGTGCGTTCAGAAACACGCATGTGTTCCGATAAAAGGTCTGAACGCATGAACAGGGCATTAAGATGAAAAGAAAAAAAAACGAAAAGGGCCTAATTCGTATACGGCTCACTGCAATCAGTGGGAGTAATTTTTACCATCCCACTCTTTAATATGTGACTGAGAGAGACGACAAGAACAATGAAGAACGTATAAAATTAAGTGTATCTGCCCATGAGGTTGGATTTTATTTTACGAAATTGCTGCAATAAAAGTGTTGGATAATTGAGAGGTTCAAAAATGTTGATACGCACGCCCGAGTCTATATCGGACGTCATATTTACTATGTTTAGACTTTAGTATAAACTATGCTTTCACAGAAGCCGAAGAATTTATTACCTACCATACTGCGTAAGTGTAGGTTGTAAATAGTTTTTCCTGATATACAAAAATGTTCAAGATTAATGTATACGTACTGCTTATAAAATAATTTACTTTAATGTAAATTACAATACAATAATGCTAACTTACTTATCAATTATTATCATACACTTAAATGTTTTGAATAATTATGATATTCAAATATTTTTATTTATTCTAGTTGACTAAATGTAAGAAGTTGTGATAAAGAAAGAAAAATAGTTGATTTGGCGTTACAAGTTATTTGGCATATTAACAACGCGAATATTCCACTTAAATATACCAATTTATAAAGTTCTTTGCATTTTGTCATAATGTGAAATCTTCATTCATCATCTTACAAAAATTATAAGTTAAGTAAATATAGCATGGTACTGCCTTCGTGGCGCAGTAGCAATGCGTATGCGTTACTAGTTACACCTCTGCCTACCCCTCTGGGCAGTACAGGCGTGGGTGCGTATATGTTTGTATGATATAGTTGCAAATTCGATATTTTTTAAATTTAATGGACTTATCAAATATTCAACATTCTGGATTAGATTGACGGCGCATTAACAAAACCCAAATAAAGATTTCATGTAAACCGTACGTGAAAGGTTCTAATGTTGTACCAAGATAGAACTTTATGTACAAAGTGGGCTGAAATAAGCTAACGTACTTCATATTTAATAATTAACACTTTACACTATATTTTTGTAGCAGAAGCCAACAACCGAAGAAGAGAGTCACCTGATCTCTACCGCCCATGAAGAAGGTTGAAGTATCATGGGTGCTTTGCCTATTAGGAAGGGTAGGAAAGCTTTAGGCCTCTGGATATCTCATTCACCGTACGAACAGGCCAACAGCAATTTGCCACTACTCGTTGGTTTTCTAAGACCGAGGTAATAGCCCGGTCAAGCCGACCCATTTCTGCTGTAGATAAAAATATTTCGCGAAATCAAATCGTCTACAATGTCCAATAATTATCACTGGCTAACATTTTATTGTGGATGCAGTCGTAGAGCTCTAAACTTATGGGTCCTTAGTCGTTTTAAGTAACTTATAATATAATGTTTTATTTTATTTTATAGAACATAGGTTATAAATATCCAAAATGGCTCTATAATATTAGATTTGTAGAGATCAAGTATCTCTTGGTCTGTAGTATTATGACAATTCTAAAAACTGCAATATACCATTTACACATTTCTAAAAAGGCACGAGTCCTACATCCAAAAATATACTATAAAGTACGGCTGTATGATCTTTCCGCTTCTTTTATCTTTCAGTTCGGCATCCCAAGCAGAATACACAATTAGGGTCCTTCATTACATCACTCCAATAACACCTTTGATACACGACAACAGCCACCACACAATATCGACCTTATTCCTATAACTTATGATTTAAAATTACTTACCAAGCTTAGTATCTTCCAAAGATATCTTTGCTTTTATAACTTGAGCTATATGCGTTACGGGCGATGTTTGATATTAAAAGAGGCGGAGAGGTCTTGAAGTTTTGGTAGCGTGGTATGAATAGCTGCATTGTGAGAGCAGGACGGCGCGAGGCGGCGTCAAAGAGACCGCCTGCACGTTGCGCGTACGCGGCCGGACGCCGGCGGAATGCCTAATTAACGACGCATGCGTACACTGAGGGTGCGGTTCCGGTGATAGCGAGAGCGACTTAGTGAGCGCAGCGATTTCAGAAATTTGCGATCAGAATGTGTCCTGTTGCTGACTTCTGATTATTTGCTTGGTTAAATTGATGATTCTTTTTCCATTTACTACGCATGATAAGTCGTTACACACAAGTTATTGGTAAACAATACACGAGCTATTCCTTGAAGGTCTTAGTTCAGAAACTGTAAACTCAAGTAGAGCTATACACACTTACTTACATCCTAATATCATACATTATGTTACTGACACTTGATTCTAATAATATTAGCTTTATGTCGATGTACTTAACATCAATATATCACGACTCTATAACTAGCTACTGTAACCGCAACGGACATTTCAACGTCCATGGTTTCTTTTGTAAAACATGGAGCGATCCAGGATCACTAAACGTCTAATATGGAATTTGGCTGACATACGTACGTACGCACTCACGCCTGTAACCCCCGAAGGGGTAGGCAAAGGTGTAATTAGTATACCCACATTTCACCGAGCGTATCCCCGTCCCACGATGTGATAGGGGGCGAGCCTATCGCCATACCGCGCACAAATTCCAGATTCCGGGCTGATACTGAGCATTTTGTTATAGAAAAACCCAATACCATTTTACCTAATCCGGGGATCGAACCCGAGACCTCAGAGTTAGCTTAATCGTAACGCGTACGCATTGCAACTGCGCCACCGAGGTAGTCAATCTAGCTGACTTCTTGTAATATATTTAAACTTCAAGAATACGATGTAACTTTACAAAAATAATGAAACAAATCCGCTCAACCGCTCTCAGTAGCACCGTACAGCACCCACATAAGGCCGGGCATCGTAATTAAAACGTCATATACGTCGGCCATCGCGGCTCGTTTGGCGGCACATGCAAATACCGGCCGATTGTTCCGCGCAGGAAGCCGGCCCCAACGATTGAATGTTAATATGACGGCCCGATGACATCCATTGAACGGTGAGTGGACATGAGTGACATACAAACAACCAATTACCTATAAACTTCCCATACTTGGATTCTCAGAGGGGGTATCAGATATTATGATGAAACTATGATAAACAGATTTCTTTTTCATACTCCACTTCTCATTCTATTACTAATAAAAATACAATGTTTTAACAACACAGATTATTCGTCGGTGATATAAAAGCGCTTAGAGTACATATTTACTTAAATTAATCGATCATTATGCTCTCCGACTCTACATGTCAGCTTAAGTGGTAGACTGACGTAATTTAACTATAATTACATCCAAGACACGTAAATGCTTGTATTTACTCACATACATAAAGTTTTCAACATTGTTACAACTTGCATGTCAATTCCATAAGGTCATAAAATTATTTATTACTGTTCATGGAAAAGAGTTAAACGCGTGTTCGGTCATTTCCAAAATAAAATTACTTTTTGGTCATCAATTTTATATATACCTGATATTTTGGCATGTGTATAACTTTTGTAGATCCATGTTTTTTTTAAATATTACCCTTACATTTAACATCTGAGGACTTTTGCAACTTGGTACTGTATCATATTATTAATTCACAAGCGTTTTTGAATCTATCTATAATATATTTTAGGTGCCATTAATTGGTGCTAAAGATGCTATAATATGAAATATAGCTTCTAATAATAATTAGAAGCTATATTTCTTCGGAATCACCGGTGAGTTTATTACCTTGGACGTACTCGTATGTTTACAACTTGCAAAATCGTAGTAGAGCGTTCTATCAAGGGGTTTTTTTCATCCATTTAGCTTCTAAAATTGAGAATTAGAACTTTTTTTTTAATTTATTTCTCTACAATTCAATCGCGGAATGGTGCGTGACAGGCCCTCAGAGCGACTGTGAGCATAGATTATGTGGCGGCATTCCTACAATTATGAATTTACAAGTGGCTATAACGCCGCTCTGGCCAGTATTGTCTGTGGTAGTGTCTACAGTAGCACAAATTAAATAACAGTGGCGAAAGATGAATAGAAGCTGATGTTTCTTTCTTTCTGCCTGGGCTTATCCTGACCCAATGCCGGGGTCCGCCTTCCCAGCATAATTCGACGATGCCTATTATGGGTTGGTATTATATGGGGTGACCCTGTGTCTGACCCCTAAAGCCTGCAACGGGAACCAAGTTTCACCATTACCTCATTAATTGTACCACGTCCACGTGAGGTTGGCTTTCGGCCTATGACATTTTATTAATACGTTTGACGCGCATAACAAACAAGTCTGTTAATGTCACCCACGATTCCCCAAGCATTATTGGGTGCAAGAGTGGTGGTGATTACTATCAGGTGACCTGTTTTTTAGCATAGGCCGACAAACGAGCAAGTGGGTCGACTGATGGTAAGTGATCACCACCGCCCATGTACGCCCACAATACAAAAAGAGTCATGGGCGCGTTGCCGACCTTAAAGGAAGGGGGAGAATTAAGGGATTGGGAAGGTTTGGGCCTACGGATATCTCACTCGCCGTACGAAAAGCAGCAGCAAGGTTGTACTTTACGTCGGTTTTCTGTGAGATAGTGGTAACGACCCGGACGAGCCGGCCCATTTATGCTGAAGACAAAATTGTCTTCAGCGTGGCTCTACCAGTCTCCTGCTATAAAAAAGTAAACGAATCTACAATTTCATTTCGTTTATGGTGTCGGGACGGTGGCAGGTCGGCAGAGCGACTGTGAGAGGCGGCGTACAATTACCGCGCGGTTGGCGAGTCGCGGGGTCGCAGACACAATTAAATGTATTTGCCGAGTGACAGCAAAAACGGGACCCGGCACTGGACAACTACAACCGCCATCATTTTGAAGTTATATGGGATTTTCCTGTGTCAACTTTGTTGTGCAGAAATAATTAGGTGTCTGTTGTAGTTATATTTATTTATTTATTTGTTAAAAATCAATAATGTGAACCAACGGGGGAAGACACTACTCCTGAGATACAGCTGACCCTAGTTCAGGAGCATACATTATGAGGACAAATAAATTATTTTTATTATATTTCAGATATTTTATGGATTTAAAACGCTAAAGATAAATAAATACATAAATAATAATAAATACATACACCCAACAGTCACACACATAGTCCTGACCCCACACTAGGTGAACCTGTATCGTGGGTATCAGAAACTACGAGGGACTTGCGGTCCCATAATACCCAGACCCGAAACAAATATTTGTGGATCACACAAACATTTGTCTCGCTGTGTCAATTCGAACCCACGACCTCTTGCTGTCAATAGTATTTTTTTATGCAACTATATTATCGTTAACTAATCATCGTTTGTATTTCATATTATTCTAAAGGATTTGTAGCAAAGAATTTCATGTATACTACTAGACAAGCCGCGCGGTACATAGGAATTGTACCACTAAGTTGCGGTCAATTGACCGTAACTCAATACACCCATCTCATTTACTCTCACTCACACTACTTATCGCGCTCCTTGTCTGTGAGCTGTCAAACTCCCGCGTTTAGTGACGCAATTTTACTTCTAAACAGCCCGTCTAGTAGTATACATTAGTCATTGGTTTGTAGAGTCCCATCGATTGAAGACTGTTACCCAACAATCTACGTAGCTTAGTGTAAAATACTGTTGCATATCTAATGGATCACACCACCATACACACCGTGAGAACGCCACTGGCTCTGTAGCGACGCTTAAGTAGTTTGTTTACATTAGTTATAAGAATATAGAAGGCCGAGTTACAGCTACAACCGATAAAGCAGTCACTTGTAACATATTGCCAATAACTGTCTAATGTTTTTTTCAATGTAAAATACCTGCACTCATACGCACTCAGGTCTGTAATGAAAGGGTTGGTAGAGGTGTAACCAGTACACCTACATTTCACCGAGCGTATTTCATATTTCACCGTCTCATGATGTGATAGGTGCGACCCTATCGCCATACCGGGCACAATTCCAGTCTTCAGATTACTACTGAGCAGTTCGTAAAAGAAAACCCCAATATCACTTTTACTCAACCTAGAGACCGAACCTGAGACCTCAGCACAGAGTCGTACCGCGTAAATATAACAACTGCACCACTTGCTTATTTGATATTTTATTTATTTATTTATTAGCCACATAAGATACACACAGTTGGAACACATCAGATATAAGTAACTACTAATAAATCTTAGTTAAATATTGTACAAATTTTGTTCAATAGGTTTGTTGAACACTGGTAACAAAAGTAAGATTTAACTTGTGTTTATGGGTACCAGGGATCTCGTACATTAGTGCTATGGTAAATCTTAACATGTTAGTGTATCTTGTTGTTCTGTATTCCAACAAATAATAGACACCCGAGCCCGGTCGGTATAATTTGATAGGAATGCCGCACGGTCGGCGAAGCGTCGTTAGGGCGATGCAAAAACTATGACAAACGCGCCTTGGAGCGACCCACAAAAACGTCCACCACCGGCTCGAAATTTTATAATGCCCGATGTCTAAATAATGCTGGTTTACGGTAACAGTCACCGACGATGGGCTTGTTGACTTCAGATTTTGGCAACAATCTTTACAAAGCTGTGTTCGTATTTTTTTTATATACGTAATAGGCTCGCGTTTGGCTACTATCACGCCTGATGATAAGCGATGATGTTGCCTAAGATGAAGCACGCTTGCCTAGCAAAAAACGATTCACTCGCGACTTGAAGACACCCAGATTATATTTATCGGGGAACAAAGACTCCGGCAACTTGTTCCACAACTTGGTAGTCCGTATGATGAAGGTGGAGGCAAAGCGTTTGGTGCGCGTTTTGGGAACGTCTACCATAAATGGGTGGCGTTTTGCCGTGTCTCTGGTCGTCCGATGATGGAATGGGGAGGAGGGAATCAGATTATGTATAATGCATATTTTGTGGTCGCGTTACACAGTCATAATGAACGTAATATTTATTCACGTACTATACGTTAGTTAAGTTATGACTTACTAGCTTTAGTCGCGACGCCGGCGTAGTATCTATGCGGCGTTGCTTCTATTTATGAGCTGGCGCTTACCATCAGGCGAGCGATCTGCTAGTGACGTCATTCAAACTAATAAAAAAACAAATATAACAATAAAAATACATTAAATACCCCAGTCGAGCCAGCCCATTCATGATGTAGATAAAACTGACTACAGCGTGGCTCTACCACAGATGTCAGAAGGTCAATTCTCGTATTTAACTGCCACTGTGAATGATTTTTAACCAAACTGAGATTAAATATGGAACAACCTCTGCCTACCCCTATGGGAAACAGGCGTGAGTCTATGTATGTATGTAAACTGAGATTAGATTTTGATTTGATTAAAAAATGGTATTCTGCTTCTCTTTAAGTTCAGTCCCGTGTCAATATAATCTCATCTCGATATCATTGCAATCTCGATTCAGTCACAAAACTGACGTTTAATTATGGACATGTGTTATTTAAAAATGTTGGCAGAATACCGTTTCGGCCGGTTTTGGCTTCAGTCAACTTTTATTCGACTTTCGATCTCATTACGATCTATGTTCACATTTGACGTTGATAATTGGTTAAAGAGAATACCATTTGCAACTTTCTCGACACTGAGACTAGATCGAAATGATATTTTGAACATTTTATATTAAGAGAATTGGCCTCCAGACAAAAACTTCACTTGTCTCTTACGTTGTACGTATCTTTTGGCTTTATAACCTTTTTGTATGAGTGGTAGAGCCATGCTGTAGATACTTTTGTCTACAGCATGTATGGGTCGGCTCGTCCGGGTCATTACCACTGTCTCACAGAAAACCGACGTAAAGTAGCAGCTTGCTGCTGCGTTTCGTACGGTGAGTGAGATATCCGGAGGCCCAAAGGGGAGGGCCCTTCCCAATCCCTTAATTATCCCTTTTCTTTAAGGTCGGCAACGCACCCATGACTTTTTTGGTATTGGGGCGTACATGGGCGGTGGTGATCACTTACTATCAGGTGACCCACTTGCTCGTTTTTCGGTCTATTCAATAAAAAATATGTATAAACAGCAGTACCCCAGTCGAGCCAGCCCATTCATGCTGTAGATAAAACTGACTACAGCGTGGCTCTACCACAGATGTCAGACAAAAACTTCACTGCGCCTCTTACGTTGTGCGTATCTTTTGGCTTTATGACCTTATTCAGTGGCAGTTATCCAACAGTGTTCAAACAAAAACTATCACCTGTTAATGAACTTGGGAACTTTTTCTCACAAACTTGATTGCATGCCTAACCATTTTTGGTACAATTTACAAGTAAGGAGTTTTGTGAATGCTATGTCATTATAATTCCTGTTCTGTTTTACCAAATATAGTAAGGTATTTCGCTATTTCGTCCAGTTTGGTTTCGATGATTTGATTAGGTAAAATGCTTTCTTCGAATTAACGGGACTAACTTACGGTTCGATTCCCGGGAGAGGTTAATTATAATAAACGTTATAGGTATTGTTTATTAGATAAATACATATGTATAACATCCATAATAGGGGAATGACTTATTAAATACTAGCTTTTGCTCGCGGCTTCGCTCTCATGAATGTCCTTTTCCGGCATACAAAGTCTAGGTCATGGTCTACCTGTGTGCCAAATTTCACCCAAAACCGTTAAACTGTTAAGGCGTGATCGACTAACAAACATTCAAATTTACAAACTCACCAACATTCAAACTTTCACATTTATAATAGTAGTATGATAGAGTGCATAAAACACAGGCATAAGTACCTTGAATAGGTATATTTAATATTTATACATACATACATACGCACTCACGCCTGTACTCCCCGAAGGGGTAAGCAGAGGTGTAACCGGTACACCCACATTTCGCCGAGCGTCTCTCCGTTCCACGATATGATAGTGGGCGAGCCTATCACCATACCGGGAACAAATTCTCGACTCCGGGCTAATACTGAGCATTTCATAATAGAAAGACCCAATACAACTTTACCCGACCCGGGGACCGAACCCGAGACCTCGGCGTTAGCCTCAATCGTAACGCGTACTTATTATAACTGGGCCAACGAGGCAGGCCAAATAATATATATATCTATTTTATTATTCAATTATAGAAAAAAATACGAAAAAGAGATGGCAGGGCGAACTATATATTAATAAGAACTGGCTAAAAATAGTCCAGGATTGTGACTCATGGAAGAATCTTGAGGAAACCTTTGCATAACATTGGGACAACACAGGCTAATACGATACAATACGAAATAAACAAATATTTTTCCAAATCTTCTCGTAAGTTCTTACATAACTTATCACCATGGAGCCGCGGAGGTCGCATTACAATCTTATAACTGAAATCCCATGTTTTTACTTCGAATATTGAATGAAAACACAAGTTATTGTCGTAGTAATCATAAAGCAGACAGAAAAGCCTTCATCAAGGTGCAAGGGACGCTCGCACGCTGCGCTATTAGGTGTCAAATAAACCTCCCACTGAGAGCCTCGACACTTGATTGGTGTGACTTGCATTCATTACTTGACGTATTTTAAATGGTAGAACCACGCTGCAGACTGTTTTGTCATCAGCATCAATGGGGTTGTTACCTCTGGCTTACAGAAAACGTAAAGCAGCGGCTTGCTGCTGCGTTTCGTGCGGTGAGTAAGATATCCGAAGGCCCAAATCTCTCCCAATACATTACTTACTATCTATGTCCTTTAAGGTCGGCAATTCGCTTCCATTATTTTTCTAGTATTGTGGGTTTTCATGGGCGGAGGAGATCACTTACCATAAGGTGGCCCACTTGCTCGTTGTCTGGCCATGGTATAAAATTATATTAAAGGGAAATATTAAAGTTTTGTTACGATTTATTGTGGTCGCCAAGTCCGCTACCTGATTGGGCCTGAACACCTCGGTGGTATGACCAGGTCGCGCACCCATAAAATGTTTGTAGTCATTGCGGGATCTTGGTTGCGTAACCACGGCGTACTACTGATTTAGTTCTTGAATTCAGATCAATCCTGTCTTATATATGGTGCATCAAAAACTCTTTCATCGTCAAAATTCAATGTTTTTTTTTTTTTTTTACCCAACAGTCACACACATAGTCCTGACCCCACACTAGGTTAAACCCGTATCGTGGGTATCAAGAACTACGAGGGACTTGCGGTCCCACAACACCCAGACCCGAGACAAATATTTGTGGATCAGACAAACATTTGTCAGGTGCGGGAATCGAACCCACGGCCTCACGCTTCGCAACCGGCTACTCGCCCGCTGCGCCACGGAGGCTGTCAAGGAGGCGGATTTATCCACAAAATATTTATAAAAATGTTGAGATAACGATAGTAGTTACATAAAAATGTACTCCCATTTGAGTTATTAGTCACTTAAAGTCCTAGTTAACTTAGTTGTTTCTTACCACCCTCAAGAAATAAGTAAGGGAATGTGGCTGCCAATTCATTGTTTTAATCATACGATCCGTCTGCAAAAGGAGATAAATATTATCAACATTTGTAGCTCCTTTAAATCTTCCAAACAGGTAGAATCACAGAAACTTACGGTAATTTTTAATAAATTCTTTTAGGTTGTTTCTCGGGATAGATGGCACAAATGAGCCAATCAGAACACAATGTGAAGTTCATACGTTCAAATGACTCAGTTTAATTGGTCGATTTCCAGCATCTATCCGGTGTTTTTTTTTTTTATTAGCTCGCCTGATGGTAAGCGCCACGCCTGCTCATAAACAGAAGCAACGCCACACAGAACATTATATAACAAAGCACTGCATGACACTGGACTGCGCTCGTCACCCCGAGACATAAGGTGTTAAGTCTCATAATGCCCAGTAATTACACTGGCTTCAATGTCCTTCACACCGGAACACTACAGTGCTAACACACTGTTGCTTGGCGGCAGAAATAGACCAAGCGGTGGTACCAACCCAGCCGGCCTCTCGCATACGAGGGACCTACCACCTTGTAATGATAGTCAAACTAAGATCGTTTATTGAAAATGGGCGTTAGTAAATAACAAGTAGAAGAAGAATTCATATGAGAAGCCGTGCTCCCATTTCACTGACCTTATTTTGTAATTCAAATGCGGTATTACATTATGGTAGCACAGAGACAACCTGCACACGCCTCGACACTGCATTATTCATGGACGGGAGCCTGTTGTACGCATAAACGTTCATATACTTAAACCTAGTTCCGTATTTAAGATTGGTAGCGTAGTGAGTGAAGTTCGGTCTGTTCTTAAAATCATTTCTCTATTATATTTCTTCAAAATCAACCCTGTATTATACTACCTCACTGCTGTGCACGGGTTCTTCTCTTCTTTCCATCTGCCCTTATCCCACTCACAGTGGGGTCAGCGCAACATGCTTTTCAACACATGATACAGAAAGACGGCTTGTAGTTTTATGACCTGCCGCCTGACGTCAACCCCTCTGAGGAGAAAACACCCAGACCCGATCAAATATTTGTGGAACAAACAACCATTTTATCTCGGTGCGGGAATCGAACCCGGGCCTCTCGCTTCACAGCCGGGTACTCGCCCACTGCACCACGGAGGCTGTTAGTGCCACGGGTTCTCCTCTAATAAAATGTTAATATTTGAGTGGTAGAATCACGCTGTAGATAGATTTGTCTACAGCATGAATGGGTTGGCTCGTCCGGGTCGTTACCACTGTCTCACAGAAAACCGACGTAAAGTAGCAGATTGCTGCTGCGTTTTGTACGGTGAGTGAGATATCCGGAGGCCCAAATTCCCTCCCCTTCCCATTTCCTTAATTATCCCTTTCCTTTAAGGTCAGCAACGAGCCCATGACTCTTTTGATCTTTCGGCGTACATAGGCGGTGGAGATCACTTACCATCAGATGACCTACCTGCTCGATGGCCGGCCTATGCTAAAAAAACAGGCAATGGTAACATAAAAAGTCCTGACCCCACACCAGGTAATGTAATAATGAAAGAGGTTAAGCTTTAGTCCATGCGGCTACCCTAATGGGGATTGTTAGACTTCACATTTTTCGAAATTCTTCTTGAGAATTATCAGATATGCAGGTTTTTCTGACGATGTTTTCATCCATTGTTGACGCGAGAATTTTTTTTATAGCATAGGCCGCAAATGACAGCCTCCGTGGCGCAGTCGGCGAAACACCGGCTGCAAAGCGAGAAGCCGTAGGTTCGATTCCCGCACCGAGACAAATGTTTGTGTGATCCACACATATTTGTTTCGAGTCTGGGTGTTGTGGGATCGCAAGTCCCTCTTAGTTCCTGATATCCACGATACAGGTTAACCTAGTCAGGACTATGTGAGTGACTGTTGGGTATATATGTAAATGGCTAACTGGAGCACCTGACGGTAAGTGATCTCCACTACCAATGAATGCTCACATTACCAGAAGAATCGTGGGCGCGTTGCCGACCATAATGATAAGGGATAATTTGTGGATTGGGAAGGGGAGTGTATTTGGGCATCCGGATATATCAATCACCGTACGAAACGCACCAGCAAGCCGCTACTTTACGTCGGTTTTCTGTGAGACAGTGGTAACGACCCGGACGAGACGGCCCATACATGCTGTAGACAAAACTGTCTACAGCGTGGTTCTACCACTCAATGACAATTGACAATGAATTCACACGATACTTCGAAAAGTCAGGTCTGCGTGCCTTCAGAGGGGATCGAACCAGCGACCTCTGTCTCGGCAGTCTGCTCCACTCCCCACTAAGATGTAAAAAATGTACGGTAAAACAATGATGAAGTAAACTTCTACAAATTATTATCCAACTTGGGAACAAAGGCTGATTTAAAACTCATACATGCTGCCTGTAGACCACCAAGGGTGGCAGTTTAACGTACACACTAGCTTTTGTTCGCGGCTGCCCGCATGAATGACCTTTTTCGGGATAAAAGCATATAACCTAGTCCAGGTCATAATCTACATATGTGTCAAATTTCAGACGTTAAGACGTGATTGACTAACAAATATACAAACTTTCAAATTTTATTTGTAGTAGAATAATTATAATAAATGTAAGACTCTTTTCATATAATTTGATAATACATAGTGCAGAATCACTAAAGATGTCTAATACAATTATTTTAAGATAATGTAATATCATTATTGTCGAATTTTGTAAAATCTCCGATGCTATCAAGTTTGACCTCTGTCCAGCCTCTCAGCGGAGGTGTTAGGATAAAGTAAGTTATTCACAATGTCATGCTAAATGAAACAGGTTTAAATCACAAAGCCTTTGTTATCCGACACACCGCACAATGTGGCCAAGTGTTGAATTCGACTCGCCGTACAAACTTGTCAGATTGTTAACGCGTTATGTATATTCATGGATTCAACCTAAGTTGGTGGATGGAAGTCTCCATTCATTTTTAGGTAATGTAACGTAACGCGTTACGTGAGGCTGACGCTGAGGTAAAAGTGATATTGGGTTTTCCTATTGCGAATTGCTCAGTATCAGTCTGGAGTGTGAAGTTGTGTCCGGTATGGCGATAGGCTCGACTCCTATAACATCAAGGAACGGAGATACGCTCTGAGAAATATGGGTGTACACCTCTGCCTTCCCCTTCAGGGATTACAGGCGTAAGTGTGTATTCAATGTTAAGTCAACAGTCTACGGCAGATGTTATGGAAGAATTTTATGTAGGGCAATCATATTTCTTTTTGTTTTTTTATTTATGTAGGTCAACTAATAATTTAGGAATTACTGCTACTAGGTGGTAGGTTTTACGTATGCGAGAGGCCGTCCGGGTATATACCACCGCTATGTCCATATTGCGCCATTACGATGAGGTTGACTTTGGGCCTAAGTTGTTGAAGTTGCACTTACTCCTGTAGACTATATTTATAGCTAATAATAAACAACAGTTTACAATATGATAGGGCTGTTTATAATTAAGCTACCCATAATAGAACAGTCAATTATTCCAGGGTTTTAAATTGGTCATACACTTTCAGTTTTGTTGTACTCAGAGACCACCAGCAATTCAATGCAAGCGAGCCCGCATGCCTACACAACTACATCAAAAATATCTCAAATTACAATATATTAAGAAACCTTTTAACACTCTTCTGCTATAAAGAATTACGAGTTGAAAAAGTAAATTAAAACCTGTCTCTGAGACCTCTACCACCGACACTTTGAGCTTGAATCATTCGACACAAAAAACTTTCAATAAAACTATGTGTTAATTTGGGCATAAAAACAACTTTTAAACTGTATTTAGCTGTATTAGAGTTCGAAATTGTTTGGTGGGATTAAGTGTGAGTAATAAACTTTTAACATGACAACACAAAATTAAGTGTATTAAAACAACATGTGTGAGACAATGGGCGGGCGGCTCAAAGAGTGGCGGCGCCTTTGATGCGCGCGCTCCGTTGGTTAAGTTTACACCGGGACGATGCCCACACGGACAGGCGCGGGGTAAACCCATATAACAGATTGTGGTGCACTCTTTCTTTCTCATTGTTTCTCTCCTCGTAGCGTTATATTGTTTTTACGTAGCCTTCTATTGTCCTGTTGGTGTTCTGGCCGGATGGTGGCCCTGCAGTTATATTTTTCTATATTGCTTACTTTTATCTGTTTAATTCAGTTTGGACCTGTCTCCTCTTGGAATATTAGTTCTCGTGTCATGATAGCATAATTCTAAAGATATGTGATTTCATGTAACAACATTTAGACTAAAGCACCACTGAGACAACAGGTTTACAAAGAGGCTGGCCAAGGTGGGCTTGGCTCATCCAAGAAACTTATTTGCCTATCCCAGAATCCCGCTTATCAGAAAATAAGTTATATTTTAGTAACCGAAAACAAAAATGAAATCTGACCCATCCCAGATAAACCTCATTTCCACTCCACTAACTTGTGAGATAGTTCTCCCGTGGAACATTAAAAAAATCATCCCAACCAAAAATTCATCCAAACCAAAAATTCAACTACCTCCAAACGTGCGATATTTAAGCGGAAGGAGCGATGAAAACAGAGCACCAAAAATGCAAAATAAAACCTATACTAAGTTTAATGAGTGGTAGTGCCACGCTGTAGACACTTGTCTACAGCATGTATGGGCCGGCTCGTCCAGGTCATTACCCCTGTCTCACAGAAAACCGAAGTAAAGTAGCAGCTTGCTGCTGCGTTTCGTGAGTGAGATATCCGGAGGCCCAAACCCCCTCCCCTTCCCAATCCCTTTCATTTAAGGTCGGCAACGCACCCATGATTCTTTTGGTATTGTGGGCGTACATGGGTGGTGGCGATAACCTACCATCAGGGGACCCACTTGCTCGTTTGCCGGCCTATGAAAAAATATGTGAAAATGAGTGTGATTCACGTAAAGAACGCATCTTAATCAGTCGAATGAGAGTAGAGTTAGAGGCAGGGTGATGGGTCGTCTTTATTTTGGCGGCGCTATTATCGTTTCCTGTCGACGGCCCGTGAAAATCCTTACCGTTCCGCCACTCCGAGAGTCGGCAATTCACACATTTTTATTACTCCAAAAGCTCTAGCTCGAGTTGAGATATTTCTGTTACACCTCTAATGTTCAGTTTTTTTACGTAGGGGAACAAAACGAGATCTCACGGCACTGTGATTTTTAAAGTGAGGAATTTATTGTAGCTACATGTGTCGTATATACTCGTATAACTAATTTAACCCTCGTCTCCCAAGAGGGGTTGACGTCATGCCGGCGGCCGGTCGTAAAAACTACAAAGCAAATCTTTCTGTAACATGTGTTAAAAAACATGTTGGGCCGACCCCACTGCGAGTGGGATAAGGGCAGGTGGAAGAAGAAGAAGATAAAAAGAGAGTCGTTTATCTGTCTGTGGGTGCGTGCGGGTGGGTGTCTCTTTGGCATCGTAGCGCCTTAACCAATGTACCATTTTGAGTGCTGTTTTTTTGTTTGAAAGCTGGTTTAACCGCGACGATTCGAACCCAGCGCCAAGAGCATACACCTCTGACTTTTCTAAGTTACATGTGTATTATTTGTTAATTATAATTGCTTTAACGGTGAAGGAAACCTTTATACCTAAGAAGTCCTCCATAAGAATTTCAAAAGTATGTGAAGTCTGCCAACCTGCATTAGGCCAGCGTGGTGGATTAAGGCATACTAACCATTCTCATTCAAATGGAAGCCCATGCGCAGCAGTGGGACGTATGTAATATAGGATTAGTATTATTATTTATTATTAATGTCGAATATATTTTTGTCTTTAATTTGGGTAGATGTAGTCTGAAACATAATTCAAAAGTCCTCAAAGCTCAACGTATAATTTAATTATACAATTATGTAAAAAAAAATACAAACATAGTTAGTTTATATTACGGCTGTGTAAGACTCCTACGCCATTCTCCACCCTTTCTAGAAAATTGCTTTCAAATATTTTTTTACGGTTTCAAAACAATTGAACAATAGTTGTTCAATCCTTCCATTGTTATTAAAAGTTGTAGTTAATGTATTGTTTTCAAAATTGTTATTGTTGCGTAGAAAGGTCTATTGTGTTAATTGCATCATTAAAAGTTACGGAATGGAAGGGTTTTATTAGATCTTTTTTCATGAATAAAACTGTATTTAGTTTTGTCTATGGCCTCCATACCGAAGAGTAAAGATGGAATTAAATACCCCAGTACAATTATAGCAACAGTCGAAAGTGCATGCCCCCGCCAAATTAATTTCTAAAGGCAAGTATACTTTACTTTCATTGAGAAAGTTTTCAACACTTATCTCTTCTCAAAGTTGATATTGATTGGATATCAAACGACTACCTACACAGAAATACGATTACATCGTCATTTTATAAGCTCATGCCTTTAGTGCCGAAGGGGTAGACAGAGGTGCAACTAGTGCACCCACGTTTCGCCGAGCCTATTACTATCCTATGATAGGGGCCGAGCCATACTGAATTCAAATTCCAATCCCGGGTAAGTGAGTGATTTATTGAAGCGAAAACTCAAATTGTGATTGGCCAAACGGTGAATCGAACCCAGGGCCAGGTTATCAGCCTTGCCATTGGACCGATGAGGCGATAACATCGTTGCCATATAATATACATACTACCCAAAGTTCTTGATGTTCTTGCTCCGGTTCATCAGGCGAGCGATCTGTTTAATTTGCTTGTCTCGTCATTCAAGCAAATTAAAATAAAAAAATAGTGATAATGAATTTGACAACCTCCGTGGCGTTGTGGATGAGTAACCGTAAAACTAGTGGCTGCGACTTCGATCCCCGTAACGAGATCCAAAGTGTATGTTATCCGCAAATATTTGTTTTGGGTCTGGGTGTTACGGGACCGTAAGTCCCTCGTCGTTGCTTTTTTTATTTTATGGCATAGGCCGGCAAACGAGCAAGAGGGTCACCTGATGGTAAGTGATCTCCACCGCCCATGTACACTCTCAATACCAAAAGAATCAGTGCGATGCCGACCTTAAAGGAAAGGGATAATTAAGGGATTGGGAAGGGGAGGGGGTTTGAGCCTCCGGATATATACATTCACCGTACGAAACGCAGCAGCAAGCTGCTACTTTACGCCGGTTTTCTCTGAGACAGTGGTAACGACCCGGACGAGCGGGCTATTTATTCATGCTGTAGATAAAAGTGTCTACAGCGTGGCTCTACCACTCATAAATATTCACGACAGACGCTCAAATAAGAGTATGTGTGTGACTGTTGGGTGTATTTATTTTATTTATTCTAGTACCTGTTCTTTTACGGAACCCAAGAATTAGATGGAGACCCATTCTTGATTAGAAATGACACTGTATTTCGGCATTAATCTTAATATACATTTTACAAATTTGCAATGGCGGTACTTCAAAGAACCTTAATATCCATTTATCTCGGTTTCAATTAACAGGCATAATTACCCATCCCCCTTCTCCCCTCCACAGCGTTCGTGCGCCAGCGCATCTCGCTGCGTGACAAATTGCGCTGCACGGTAAAAACAATTGTTTAATGATAGCTTAATTGCGATTAATTGTGGAGTACGACCAGCTCCGGTGGATCAGTTCCTCGTCCTGACCCCTCCCCCCATGCGGAGACATAATTATAGTTAATTATTGTGGATTGTGAGTTATGTTTTTAGCATGGGTTTTGTATGTTAAAATTTTAATTGCATTTTTTGTTAAAGTTTCTGTTAAAGCCTCTGGTAATTCCTGTAGGTGAAATGTAGAGGTGTTCTTGTTTTCTTACGTAATAATATGTATGTACCGTAATAAAAAAAATACCTACCACTAAATGTGACGGTAAGATCATTACAGTCCGCGGATACCAGCAAGAAGCGTAGTCCCTTAACAAAAGGGTAATTCTAATGGTTTAAAATTTCAAATTGCCTTGTTGACTTATAAAAACAATATGAGATCCATTAGGAAAAGATCTGTAAGTTCTAAATGGCCGAACAGATTTTCTTCAAACACAGAGCTAAAAACCATCGCGATTAAACCAGCTTTCTAACAAAAAAATGCATTTAAATCTATCTATTCATTTAGGCGTTTCGGTGCTACGGAAAATACACACAAAGTGATCAAACTTATTCGAACATAAAAAATCTGGTATTTTTCCAACGTAAATGGTTCCAACATTGCCATTATCTGACGGAACCCCAAAAAGAGTTAAATAGTAATTAATACCAGCGGTCTGCACGGTTCGGCAGTCGACGACATATTCAGAATGTTATTTGCGAAGGAGACGATACGCAGTTGTATGCGACGCGCCGCAAATTGCATCAAAGTTACGTTTTTGTACTATTATCGGATGTTTCAAACGCCATTAGTAGAACTTAATAAGCGTATCTTAATAAGCGTATCTTAATAAGCGTATCTTACTTATATGAGTACTAGCTTTTGCTTACGGCTACGCCGTCGTGAATACATTTTTCCGGGATATAAAAGTAGCATATATCCTAAATCAGGAATTGCTCTACTTTTATGCCAAATTTAATTCAAATCCGTTTAGCTGTTAAGGCGTAATTGATTAACAAACATAAAAAAGTAACAAACGCACAAACTCACATACATAAATCTAAGCTTTCAAATTCATAATATTGATAATATGAGCAGGAGTAGGGGTACATCCGCGGCACCCTTGTGTCTGCGACATGGTACATAAACTTCAGGAAAGTCGCATAAGATGAGGTCACGTTTTGAGGAAACCACGGAAGTACATCAGTCGCAAATAATTGTGACAGTTTGTACCCGGAGTAAGATCCCGTAGACGACCTAAAAAGAGCCAATGGTGTCACTATGAAGGATGCTCAAGATCGGGCGAAGTGGAGGCGTCTTAGTAGGAAGCCGCACCCTGGCACTACCCGGGATAATGCCAGGTAGAGAGAAAAACGTAGGAATAGGATACGAAACTACACGGCTACACATCCACCACTGTAACTCCTGTAAGCCAGGATCGACAGTGGTACGCATATTTTGACAACCCAATATAATATGAAATAAAATTCTTCGTGCGATCATAAGATGTGGAATTGAGGAAGTTATTGGCGCCAAAAATCGAAGTAGTGAGTACCTACCACCCGCCGTAAACTAAAAATTGAAATTTGGTTATGAGCATCTGATGAAATCAATATGATAACAGAACTATATCACACGTAACGAAACACAAATTAGTTTTGATGGAGTAAAGTTAATTTCATTGGAGGCTAGTGAGTTTCCGTGATTCGTAACGGGTCGTAAGGCTGCAGCAATTAAATGGGCAGCGTGGGACGGCCAGCTAATGGTGGCCGCAGATAAAACCAAGTAATTAACGAATTAATTCGATTATGGACCCACTCTTTGTACCGACCGCTTAGGCCGACAGCTGCGGTACGCCGCGGTACGCCTTTTGCTACAAAATATTGAATTAAAAAGCTGATAACTAATAATTTGTACCAAGTATATTATTTAAAGGGCAACCAGAGAAAGTAACTGTCATATTACTACTAGGTATATGTAGTATATGTATATGTGCTTCAGTGATAAGACTTCAGTGAAGAACTTATTTTGCGAAGTCTAGATCGCATTTTAATAACTTCGCGAATATTGCGTTTTGAACAATAAGCAAATGCACATTTACTGTGTATAAATAAGTAATCATTCGTTTTCACAAGATGCTTCACTGCAAACTTATTGTCACCGCGAAGGCATGCAATCATTTATTTATAATCTCAGGTAAAAGTTCTGCATTCTTAAAATATATCTGGTCTTCAAAAACAACATATTTTATAAATAGTATATACTAATTACATGTTAATAGTCTATAATTAATGTAATATCAATACGAAAAATCATCTAAAAGTCCATACAAAAGATCTTAATTACTTATGTCGAAACGGTACAATTATTCTGCGTTTAAAAATGAATAACAATGCAATGACTATCGGTAATTACAATCATTACGATCGTGTGTTTAAAAAAACAAATGATACCGTAACCCCTCTTATTCAGTAGAGGAGGTCCGTGCCTAGCAGTGGGACGTGTATAATACAGGGCTAGTATTATTAAAACAGGCACAAAAAGTGTTGTTTGGTAAAATAAGTATTTACCTAATAATAAAAATTAAGATTGTTCCAAGGATATATTATGAAAATATCGTGAATTGAATATAATGTTAGAAACTCATTATGTGTTATTGTAGATACTCAACCTCCTGATTTTTGTAAGAAACAAACTCACATAATGCCCTACTTAGGATTCAAACCCAGGATCGCGGTACACAGCCGACGCAACCTATCTTAAAACACCTGTCTACCGGAATTACACGCTTAATGGTATATTTATGAACAATGAAAATGCCCACTCGGTTACTCGAATCTATAAATCGCCTCACATTACCGATTTTGATTTCAGATTCGCTGTAACATTTCATAATAACGGGTTCACACGACACGGTTAAATTTTACGTGATCAGCTGGTTTGAATCTATAAAAGCTGTATGGTTTTGTTGATCAATTCAAATGAAAGTCTGTTTAATTGAGACGGTTCGATTCTTATGCGATTTAGCAGTCGATCAACTAAAATTGAACCTTGTGAACCCACTATTAACCCTAACTAACCCACTAGACGCCTAAAAATTGTCCTCTTCTCCCAACCCCTATTATGATCCCTCTTCTTAAAGCTTGACGACACATTGATTCCTCTAGTATTATGGAGCATTATGGTGGTGATCGCTGGTTATTACTAGAGGTGATCCATGTGCTCATTATAGTTATTAGCCCCCATCAACACATAGATAAAACAAAGTCACTATCTTTGTCTCACTGTCTGTCGTCCACTTATATCTCCTAAATTATGCAGCGGGTTTAGGTGCCGTTTTAATTATAATTTAGACTATTATTCCGTAAGGTTTATATGTATATCACGGTATGACCTATAAGAGCATGACTATAACATGCCTGCGGTGAAACCGCGAGAGACATATAACTACCGTATTCACAAACGTTACTATCAGACCTCATAGTAACGTTTGTGAATACGCATAGTGACGATTTCTCTAAACCTTTTGGTCAGTTTTTGGCGCTAAATAAAAACAGACCAATCATACACACAGAAATATACGCTTATCAAAGAGCTCACTTCAGGTTCATTGGTCAGTTTTTGGCGCTAAAGAAATACAGACCAATCATACACACAGAAATCCGAGCTTATCAAAGAGCTAACTATAGGGTTGTTTCTGAATACGTGACTTTAGTCTTTTATAAACTTGTTGACGCTACAGGAATGTGTGGCTCCTAGACAACAACGCGCTTGAACATTCAGTACAAATCTTTTTATTGTGGAATCGTCGTAAAAGTTTAATTCTGAGCTTGGACATCTAAAAGCTAATGCATGCGGACGCAGATCGCGTCGAGACGTTGCTTTTCTTTAATTTGCACTTTATTTAAGTTATAAATTATTTGAGATAAGACTAAGTTCTAAGAATGCACCTGGGCTTTGCAGATGTTTCGATTTTATCAATTTTGTTTTCGACTTTTTTACATGTTATTTGTAGTCTTGTGTTTGGGTTTTTGGTATTTCCCAATAATACTAATTAAGTAAATTCAGTGTGGGCTAGGATAACCACTACGTGCGACCCTAAGACGGCGCAAAGGCGTCGAGGTAGACCGAAAAGGACATGGCGAGACGAACTTGATAAATTCAACAATAGGCTAACGATAGCACAAGATTCATAGCGCTTCATGAAAGGATCTTGGGAGGTGTTTGGAGGCACAACATTGGGACTGCAGAGAATAATACGATACGAAATTTGGTGTAAAAAATTGTTTTAATCAAAAAGTTACTGTAACAGAGACCATTGTTTGTCGAGAAGAATCTGCAGATGCAGTATTTAGGCACTATATATTTCATATCAGATTTGCACTAAGATTCATTCTAAAATTCTAAATCTATGTTTTTTAAAGAAACTTCTAGTAGAAGAGATGTGCCTGATGATATTATTAATATCGACAAAGAGCGTACTTGCCCTCCGGGAATAGAGATGGAAAATCTCTTTACAGTAATTATTTCTTAATGCAACTATGATACATATTTTCTCTACACCCATTAATTTATAATTAATGATTTCTTATGTTGAAACAAAAACTAATTTATACGGATTTTATCGCGGTTTAATTTTATTTATAATATATAATTAATTATAGAAAAATAAACAGCTCTTTTTAGTAAATGATCTCACACAATGAATGCTCCATATATAGTTTATTTAATTTTTATTTAATTAGGTAATTTGCCTGATGCCAAGGTCATGTCAGGGGTATTGGCAGTCTTTGTCAACGTTGTAAGGCTAATTTCTAATTTTGCAAGCATTTGCAACCCCAGAAAAAAGTGACTGTAATCAGATTCTCCCACATAAAACGATACGATAACATGTAAAAACACACACTAGAAAAGTCACTTTAGTATGTCTCATTAAATAAAAAAAACTATACCTAGGTAGGTAGAGTATAGAGTTCTGTCTTCGTATGCAGTGATATCACACTCTACGACAACAATATCTCTTTTTAGCCAAAAGTACGTTCTCTACAGTTTTATCCCGACAATGGTAATTCGCAAACACAACCTCGCAACATCAACCCGGAGAGTCGCAACATCATCTTTTCTGTCACGACTCTTTGTAACCTGCACATCACTAAATTTTCGGGAGAGACACGTTGAAACACTCAAAGTGTATTATCAAGCAGCTATTAAACATACATTAGCAGAGAGAGATCCCCTCGCCTTCGCCTCTCTAACGAAATATTGTAATTACATTCTATTAGATAGCAGAACACCTTATTGTTAAAGATATATGAAAATCTGTACGGTTTATAATAAGGTCTATCGGAAATCCCAAAGCTAAAACTTTCTTAAATTTTAATAATTTGACAAATCACAGGAACACTAACACAAAATAATTGACAAATAGAAATCTGAATTAAAAATAATACAAAAAAAAAACGATTACATATCGCAACTTTCACCATGTTACGTTTAATGAACAATAAAATCAAGCAACTGGTTGCTAGAGGAAGCAATCGTCGCAATTCGTCGCTATCTGAAGTTAATTAATGGTAAAACATGCGGTTTACGGACTATGATGAGAAACATGCTATCTGAACATTCTCTTCCGTATGTTAAATATAAAAGGCGCCATAAAACCATAAAAGCTATTCAAATGCGTGTTTTTTTATTTCGGTTCTTTGGTATTACAACAGAATGTAAGTGGGCCACCAACATCGCCAACGTCACCTGCACGTGGTACACTCTGCTGATAAATGGACGAGGCAATGACGAAACTTGGTTCCCACCATGGGGTATTCGGTATAACAGCATAGAGATTTTTTAGTTAGGGAATCGACCCAGTGGTCGTTCAGATAACTGTGTCGGAAGGTTGGTGAGTCCGGCATAACCATCTCCCCTTCAACCGGGGCTTGGATGGTATCCGTAAACAGGATTTTCCTCGCGGGGAAAAAATAGTAATCTCTTTTAGTAACTGTGTCATTTACGTTAACATTTTAGTATCACTATATTATTATTTTCTCCACTAATGCAACCACCATATGGCTACAGAAGTTTTTTCTGTTCTCTGATTTTAAGACCATAATTACAAGATAATTTACATAATAACATTTTTAATGTCTTGATCAACTTACCCACGATTAAATCAATGATTTTGAAACATCGCCGCATTAGAATTAAGATAAGACCACGCCAGACCATTTCCTTTGTTTATGTTAATTAAATTACTGTAAAAAATAAATTTGTTATTTTTTTCTTATATTACCTCCATTAGTAGACCAGTAGCTTTTGAATTGTATTATTTATTAATGCCAAATGTGAATTGAATGTTAAATTTATGGATTTTATATTAAAATTGAACATTATGCTAAAAAGTTTTGACAATTAAGTTATCTGATAAAGTTGTTTATGAGACAGCTAGAATAGCTTGATCATGTGCCGTTTAAAGAATTACATAATATTAGCATACATTTTTAATTTTAAATGTGATCGGCGCTTTATCTTTAAATTATTTGAATCCGTGGCCTCTTTTTAGAATATCCGAATTTTGTATCGTTTAGGCACAAACTATTCTTATCCGTACTAGTTATAGATGCTGCTCTATTTTTTAGTTTTCATTCTGCCCTAAAAATATTATCAATGGAAATCATTAGCATGTAGTATGACACGAGCAAGACGTTTAATAAAGTCACCAACTTATAGTTGTAGTTATAGTTATAGTTGTTTATATTAGGGTTGTAAAAATATATTCATTGATCAATAATTTGAGAATAGAGCGAAATGAAGCTAAAATGAATGAACAGTGGGTTGATTCTAATTTGCATTTCTAGATTATTGAGGAACATCACTTTACAAAGGTACCAAATAGCTAGCAAGTAGCATAGATATAATAACTTGGTATACTCAAATTTTAAGATCACGCAGTATGGTTCTGCTTTTTCTTTTACACTTTTCAGCTTGCTGATCGAGTAAGTTACCAACATGGCGAATGTGTTACAAGTATATCCTTGTGCGAACGACGTCCAATTTACTTTATGCAAATTGTATTCTAATGTAAGTGACTGTAGTCTTTTTTGAGAATAAATTTCTTTAAACGTTAAACATTAGATTTGCTAAATGTGGTTTGATATCTTTGCTGACAGTGTCTTTCTCATAAACAGAATCGTTTAGCAGCCAGTCTTTTAGCACATCATAAGACACACGATTTAAAACCATTCTGTGTACTTAAATCAATTTTACCAAAGTTGTGGGTTGGGTTACTGCCTCGGTGGCGCAGTTATTTGTAATGCATATGCCGTACAACTGCTGTACTGAGGTATTTGGTTCAATCTCCGGATCGGGTAAAGTGATATTGGGTTTTTCTATCATGAAATGCTTAGTATCAATCAGGAGTCTGGGATTGTGCCCACCCCCTATCACATGATGGGACGGAAATAAGCTCGGCGAAATGTGGGTGTACTATAACACCTCTGCCTATCCCTTCGAGCAGTACAGGCGTGAGTGCGTATGTATATTGTGGGTTAGGACCGTTTTGCATAACTAAGTGCCAATTAACATTTTACCACGACGAACTTTAGGGTTAAATTGAGTTTCCCAATAAAACGTTGAGTTTTTGATTCTAAAGAATGCTATACTATCAAAATGTAGAACAACTTCCTAATATAATAATGACTCTACACTTCATAAAATTCAACTAAATGTTTCGTTATTCTTTTATGAATACGTTTCTAACATGATTTGATATTTCTCATTCACTATAGGAATAAACACGGTACCCGAGGCCATACCTGAAGTTTTTTCGTTGCGCATCCGAGAACGCAATTTGTTCTGCGCAGCGGCGTGTGTCGAATCAATCCGCGCGCGGCCGAGCGCCGCCCGGTTCGATTCCCGGACCGGTCACTATTATGATCGTAATAAAGATAGATGTTATTTTGGCTTTTTTCATCTCCGAGCAGATGTAATAAAATGTGTACCGTGTGGTTACATAATTGGGTTGGAAAAAATGAGAAATATTGGCGGAGTTTTGTGGTATCGTTTTTTTTAAATAGTCACCTTGAAGTTTGTATGGGGTTGTTGCAAAGGCGAAATTGAGTCAGGAACAAAACATTCCTAAAGTATAGATGGCAACAATATTTTGATGATTTTTGGGAGAGCAGTCACTTCAAATCTGACAAAATCTTATTGAGTGGTAGAGCCACGCTGTAGCCAGTTTTGTCTACAGCATGAATGGGCCGGCTCGTCCGGGTCGTTACCACTGTCTCACAGAAAACCGGTGTAAAGTAGCAGCCTGCTGTTACGTTTCGCACAGTGAGTGAGATATCAGAAAGCCCAAATCCCCCTCCCATTCTCTATCTTTTTATTATGCCATTTCTTTAAGGTCGGCAACGCATTCATCAAGCAGACATAGAAGCCAGTGAAATTACTGAGCATTATGAGACTTTATATCTTATGTCGCGGGCTGATGAGTGCAATACATTGGCACGCAGTGCTTTGTAGTCCAAAGTTCTATGTGGTGTGGTTTCTGTTACGCACAGGCGGTGGTACTTACCATCAGGCGGGCGACCAGCTGCTCGTTTCATGATCAAAGCAAATAAAAAAAAGGATAGACAGCGTAGATTTAGTAATGGGGTGCTATTGACACCCTTTGGATACGAAACTCTAATAAAAAAAGTTTTATTAAAATTTATTTTATTTTTAAGTTTTTAGTGGTAGTAACAGCAATAGCATGTAATCTCCAATAAAATAACACAATTTTGACGAGTATATCGATGTCCGTCGAAATTTTTTATTTTTTTACTCCGTACTCCGTCATCAAATCTTAACCAAATTTATATGAGACCACATTAAAGCTAAACTCTATCGAATTTTTTTTCCAACAAAATCGGGCCACAGTAGGTGGAGAAGTCGATGAACATACATTAAAAAAGACAAAAAACCGCCGACCTCCTCCTTTTTTGAAGTCGGTTAAAAGAACAAATTTTAAGATTATGACTCCCCTCTACCCTTACAGCGATATCACATGGTCGGAAGATGCTATCCCTAATGTCACATCCCATAAAACAAGTTTCAAAGTTATCGCTTGAATCGGTCACAGTGAGCCCGGAGCCGACTGCGCGGCCGCGGCCTGTCGATTAACCACGGACAGTATAAAAAGAAATTACAACTGCGAACTTTTTGTGCTCGTAAATGAGCCATAAAACCTTTTTCTGGGTTAATTAAAAACACCGACGTCAAATATGTGAATTAAAAGTTATGATAACGCAGTTTTAACATTTATAAGTATTGGAATTTGGTTTTAATTGGTCCCGTCGAGATACCGTGGACGTTGGAAATGAATTTTATTAAAATCCGTGTTCTGAAATGATTTCATTTGTTTTAAATGTCTCGACAGTATTTATTTTTCGTATATTTTGAGGTTACATGTGAATCGCCAATTCTAATAGATTAGACTCTAGTAACGTCATAATGATGCGAAATCGGTGTGGTTCTGGGTTAAGAACTCAGTTTTTATTTCCGTTTTTATAATCCGAATTTAAGTTTTCAATATGAAAAGAGATGAATTTTAGCTAACTTTTACTTTTCACGTCACACAGTGTCTACATTCTACATCAGTAGTCATATTTTTTTTTTGTCATAGGCGAATAGAGACAAGTTAGGTTGACACCTCGGGTTGCAACCAGTACGTCAGTTTTGCCCACTTCCCCAGTTCTAAAAAACACACACACTTTGGTTAGCGTAAATACTAAATCGACGATTGATTGATTTGAGACACTAAATTGAACCAGGCTCGGCTCACTCCCCTGTTTAGGTCCAAAAATGCAAATCCATACTAATGTTAGTTAAATAGTTCTGCGACTCAGAGGATCGCGGACCGCACAAGTCCTCGATACGGCCGCAGTTTGATGACAGTAGGTATACCTAAATGGCTCTAGACTTACTCTGCTTACTAGTTACTACCACTTCCAAAAACTTCATCGCGGGCGTAATGCTACTTCCTACTAATAACATATACCTTTGGGAAAGTTTGAATGTTTATGGGTTTGAGAATTTGAATGTTTGTTAGTCAATGACGCCTTAACGGCTGAACGTTAAGATGATATTTGCCACACAGGTAGACCACACCTGTATTAGAACATAGACTACTTTTTATCCTGAAAAATTTAATCATGCGGCCGGTACCGCGAGTAAAACTTAGTAACCTAGTAAGTAAATGCATCATATACAATATCAGAAAAAATATACCAGCAAAGCCCGAAAATCTGTACACTAAGAAAACTAATTCAGCATTCTAATTCCAGAAATATTTTAATTCTAGAAGAATAATGAATAATCATTACAACTTAGCAATACAACAGATTACAAACATAATCGATCTAAATTAGAAAAAGAGACTTTAAACCAGTCCTCAATAGAAGTGGGCACTTCACAAGATGCCCCAAGCACGGGCTATATCACATGGCTCTAAAGCCAATCAAATAGTATAATTAACACGATACAATAGTCCGTTTGAATAGATGGAATAAAAGGCGAGATGTGAATAATTAGACCATTTTTAAAACAAAACTAGTAATGATAGAGCTTGAGCTCGCCGCCCACCGCCGCGCCCGCGCCGCCGCGCCTGCGCCGCCGCGCCTGCGCTTGCATCGACGACTAATGAATATACCCGATTTTTACTTTTTGTATCCGTCTGCGTAGATTTGAAAAGACTGGATTAGTGTCCCTGTATTCAATAGAGTGTTTTATACAATCGAATTTTGGTGTTTTATTATTTAATGTATATAATAGATTTACATTTCTCACGTCAAATAATATTTTATATCGTAAAAGCTATATAAATGATGTTGGATTAAGTTATACTTTCGTCCCAAAAGAGCCCTTCAAAGTTTACTAATTGTTTGTGAGTTATGAGAGCAGAGGAAATGAGCAAAATGTGTCGTACGAAATTATAATTAACATTACATAAACTTCTAGACTAAGTAGTCCCATGCCGCATGCGTGAGATTATTAATGCTAAAATTATGACACTTTGTGAAATTTATATTCACAATGGATAATATAAAAATATGGTCATGAAATTTTTTTACATCCCAAAGCCCACCATTTCTGTGCCATAATATCGGTTTTTTTTACCCTTTAGTGTCCCACTGTTGGGCAAAGGACTCCCCCATTACCTTCCACTGTTCCCTGCCGTGAACTTTTACTTGCCACGTGGTATCGTAGGCGTCTAGATCGTCACGCCATCTCTTTCTAGGCCTGCCACGCTGCCGCCGGCCATCAAAAGGCACCCATTCAGTAGCTATTTTCGCCCATCTGTCCGGATGTATACGAACCACATGTCCTGCCCAGTTCCATTTTAGTTTGGCCGTCTCTTTTCCCACATCCGCAATACCTGTTATGGCGCGCAAATCAGTATTACGTACGCGATCTATTCTTTTCACTCCAAGAACGCTGCGTTCTAAGGCTCTTTGGCAAATCTTGAGCTTGGATTTCTGTGACTCGGTCAGCGACCAGGTTTGAGCACCACAGGTCAGGATAGGCAGGATACACGTATCGATGAGACGTCTCTTTAATGATAGAGGAAGGTCTCCCTTCATAAACTCCTTCATGGACCAGTAGCTCTTCCAGGCGTTATTGACTCGACGTTTGATTTCTTTGTCTTGCCTGTTTTCGAAGAAAACTAACTGGCCTAAGTAAATGTACTCATCGACATAATGTATCTCCCGCCCATCCACTTCAACCCTGCGTTTGCTATTGTTGGTCATTAATTGTGTTTTCGACCGATTCATCATTAATCCAAACCCAAGACTTGCTGTGCTTAGTTCCTGTAGCATCTGTTGTAATTCGAACGCAGTTGGGGTAAAAAGAACGATATCATCCGCGAAACGAAGATTTGTTAAATATTTTTCGCTGATTTTGATGCCTTTGTTTGCCATGAGACGGCCAAGTTTTGAAAAATTCCTTGTAGCCCGCACGTAAATAACTTAGGCGACAATGGATCGCCTTGCTTTACCCCTTTAGTTGTTGTGAATGCTGGACCAGATGAATTTAATTTTATTGACGCTGTACTATTATTGTATACTACCTTTAGGATGTCTATGCTTACATAGACATCTATGCCTTGATTTTCTAACCGTGTAAAAATGGATGAATGCTTAACAGAATCGAATGCCTTCGTGTAGTCCACGAAGGCTAAGTAAAGGGGTTTATTAAACTCAGTGTGCTTTTCTAGAATTTGGTTTAGGGTGTGTAGATGATCGGTGGTGGAATAGTTAGGGCGGAAATCAGCTTGTTCTGGTGGTTGGTGGCTATCAAGTTTGAATTCTATACGACTTTTTAAAATGTTTATGAATATTTTGTATACATGTGATATTAGGCTTATTGGTATATAGTTGTCAATACTGATTTTATCTCCTTTTTTATGTAACAGTATAATATTTGAGTGGCACATTCCTACTGGTAGTCGGCCTGTTTCGAGTATGGAGTTATATAAATTGGTTAAATAGGGAAGTAGCGTACATAGACCAATTTTGAGAGCTTCTGTTGTAATACCGTCCTCTCCTGGGCTTTTGCCATACTTCTGACTCTTTAATGCTGTATATACTTCAGAGCTAGTTATAGAAGGGGTTGTATCAGAAACTACATAATCAATGTTTGTATCTACTTTTGTTTCGTCTGAGTACAGTGTCTTGTAAAATTGTGTGCAGATCTCTAATAGTTTATTTCTGTTACGGTGTTTTATTCCATTTTCATCTTGTAGGTTGTTGATCCAATATTTTCCTCTGATAACTCCCTCCTTAGCCACTCTAAGGGATGTCTGTTTTTCAAGAGCTGTTGTGACTAAGTAATAATTGGATTTCCTAATATCTTTTCTGATTGAACGTTTTACTTCTTTGTCTATTTGCCTAAAATTTTGACTATTGATTTCTAAGAGGGATCGTTTTTCTATGAGTTTAATAGTATATTCAGAAAAAATATTTTTTATTTATCTTGTCTCTTTTTATTTTCTTGCTAGCCTTACGTATACCTGTCACAATACTGTTATATTGTTGCTCCACATCTTCCACTCCATCTACCATAAGACTTGAAAAATGGTTGGAGAGCTCTAAGTTTAATTGATCTGCATTTTTAATGAGTGTATGTTTTACATGCCTCTTTCTATCTGCTTGGAAAAAAGTTTTGCACGATGAATTTTAAAATTAAATTTAATGTTTAATCTAATGGGCCTATGGTCGGAACTGAATTTTATTTTATTTATTACTTGAACGTCCTTAATAAAAGCTTTGATAGACGTAAGTGCAAAATCTATTTCGTTTTTTATACTTCCAGCCGGTGATATCCAGGTCCACCGTCTTTGGGGCTTTTTGGTAAAAAAGGTATTGGCCACTTGCAAATTCTCCAAAAGCAAATTGGATCAAACGTGCACCTCGTTCATTACGCGTTCCCAAGCCTAAAGGTCTTAAAATATTGGTATTATCTGCTCTTTGTCTTTCCCCGATTTTTGCGTTGAAGTCACCGAGGACTACGTTCCAAGTGCATTTATTTTCTTCGCAGGCTTGGTTCAAGGTGTCGTAAAAGTCCTCCACTTCTTCATCTGAATGTGTAGACGTTGGCGCATATATTTGAATTACCTTCAATGTTTTGTTTGATGTGACCTGGAATTGAAGTACAGCAATTCGCTCAGAATAGCCTTTGAATCCGATTATATTGTGTTTCCATTTTTTTGCGACTAGAAACCCTACGCCATGATGACCATTTGTTTCACCATAGTGATATAACACACAACTATCGCGCTCCACTGTTTGTTCTCCAAATCTTCTTACTTCTGAAAGGCCTACAATATCCCACTTGACTTCTTCTAATGCTTTCTCTAATTCAAGTAGGCGCTCGTCTTTCATTAATGTTCTGACATTAAAAGTGAGAATTTTGAAATTATCGGTGTCCTTTATAACTTTAGCTATATTCGTTTGACGGTTGGTTCCCGCCCGGAGATTCTTAGCACCCCTTAATCCAGTTTCGGGCTGTCGTCTGTCATCGTCAGACCGACAACTGGACTTGCCGGGCACTTGAGGCCGTGATATTATTTCAGTGTTCATAAAATGGGGGGTTTGGACCATAACTTGGATTCCGAGGATATTGGTAGAACCCCGTACACACCAATACAATATCGGTTTAATTACGGAAAAAATGTAGTTACCAGCAAAGAGAATAAAACTATAGTTACCAGTAAATACATTTAATTACAAATGTAAGTCCAATCCAGCCCGACAAAGTCTAATAAATTTCGTGGTGAACACGATGACGCGGGCACATTTTTTGTGGATGATAAAAAACATCTCTCAGTGAGTTTAATGTCGATATCGGCTTAAATAATTTGAGGTTATGGAAGCTGTTTTTGCCACGATGGGAAACTAATCGACTTTGTACAAAAGGCAACGTTTTATCAAATGTATTGTACGATGAAAAGTAATGCCCATTGTGTTTATTATTTTATTGCATTTGGACGTGGCAATAGCGAAAAATAGTTCCCGTTGTGGGTTGTGAGGTCAGATGGTGGGTCACCCCACAAATCCACCGCTAAATCATGATAGAGGAAAGCGGGCCCTGGCACTAAGCCGGTATAACGCCAGGCAGAAAAAATCAAACACATAGTCCTGACCCCATACTAAGTTAACCTGTATCGTGGGAATTAGGAACTAAGAGGGACTTGCGGCCCCACAACACCCAGACCCGAAACAATTATTTGATGATAACACCAACACTTGTCTCTGTGTGGGAATCGAACCCACGGCCTCACGCTTCGCAGCCGGCTACTTGCCGACTGAGACTGTCAAACACGGAGACTGTCAAGTTAATAAGAGAGTGTCAGAGCCACGCATGTAGATAATTTTGTCTACAGCATGAATGCTCGTCCGGGTCGTTACCACTGTCTCACAGAAAACCGACGTAAAGTAGCAACTTGCTGCTGCGTTTCGTACGGTGAATGAATGTGGCATAGACTAGATCGAATTTAATCTTAAATAAAAAAATGAACATGAAAGAACATCCCAATGTACCCTGTATAATAAAGCTCATATTATTCGACGTAATATTTTCAATATCATATTCAACAATAGCCGGCGGAAGATTTAAATTATAAAAAAACGAATCGCGTGAATCCATAGCGTGAAACATGATGAAATTCAACTAATACACTTTAATACTGGGGGCAGACGGGCCGGCACAATCAACCGCACACCGTAATCAAACGTGGCCACAAAAAATATTGAAATCATCGTCGGACAGCAAAGGCGAGCGCGGCGCGGGAGACTAGGGGCGGGCCGCTGCGTTCCATTTCACGCAACTTCTTAGAAAATTAGTTTTATTCAAAAAACATATATTTTTAATCAACTTTCGAAAATTATTTTGATATACACCCAAAGTTATTATTATGTGATTTGATTAGCCAAATGCGAAATGTAATAGAGTTTTTAATGATATGAGTTGTATTGTAAATTAAATTCATTGACAATTTATTAAATACAAAATTGGACTATGATTAGTTTATTATCAGTAATAATTGATTGCTGTTGTCGATCTAACAAGGAACATGAATTACAGAAAGTCTCAACAGATTTTTAAGCCTATACCTACGCAAGTGCTACTTAGTCTAGTGGAAAATAATGGGCGCCCCAAAAACATTATCAACTAGGTATTCATAAATAGTTAAAAAATTGCCTCGGTGGCACGTGCTAACGCGTGAACGAAGTCGAGACCTCGTTCGATTCCCGGGTCGGGTAAAGTGATTGTATTGGGTTTATCTATCATGAAATATATGGAGATATTCTCGAGAAAGGCCAGGTCAGGAGTACCCTAAACCGACGTGCATGTATGAAAAATTTAATGAGGGTGAATGAAGTGAAAGAGGTATGCAAGGATCGTAGCAAGTGGAAATCCGTTGTCTCTGCCTACCCCTATGGGAAACAGGCGTGAGTCTATGTATGTATGTATTATGAAATACTTAGTATCAGGCCGGAGTCTGGCATTATGCCCGATATGGCTCGCCCCTTGGCACATCATGGGAAATAAGCTCGGTGAATTGTGGGTGTACTAGTTACACCTCTGCTTACCCCTTCGGGGAGTACAGGCGTGAATGTGTATGTATGTAAGTAGTTAAAAAAAAAACAAAATTACCCAGGTGAAAGATAATATACAAAGAACTGTTAAGTAAACTCCGTCACATTCACGCTGTATTAAACACAAAAACATCATCAAACTCACAAAAAACATTTCACACATTACGAAATGAAAAACTTTGTTCGCTCAATCGGAACGCAGAACGCTTCAACATCGCCATTGAACGAAAAAAAAAAAACAAAATGGAGGCATCGGTCTTTGTGGCGGACCGCCATTACGGCGTCCATTATTGGCAGCGTAATTACGAGTCATTAGAGACGACTGGGCCCGCTCCCGTGAGGAGTCCAGTATTAAAGTTACCCGCAAACTATACAAATGTTCCACAACTTGTTGGGATTTAAAATTTATGAAATGGAGTTTGTGTGTGGTTATTTATTGATTTGTCGTAAAGGCTCAGTTTACTGACATTTTGAATTCGATAGTAACAATCAATAATTAATCAAACATAATACTTTGGAATATTCAATCCTTCCTTCCTTCCACTTGTCTTTATTCCACTCGTGGGGTCGGCGCAACATGCTGTCAACATATATTACAGAAAGATTTGGCTTGTAGTTTTTAGGTACGACCGCCTGCCTGACGCCAACCCCTCTGGGGATTAATCAATCAATGAAAATTAATTGAATCGTCTAGTATTTCCTATTGAATTCATTCTTAGTAGATACGAAATGCGAGACACTGAGTTCTCTCTTATTTTCGTACACGGCTAGAATGTTTTGAGCTGCTAGTCCATCGGTAAGTTTTACTATTTATTTTAGAACAAAATGGTTTTGGATAAATTACACGTTTTGTTAATTATAACTACGAAGAAGAAGAATTAGATCTATAAAATTGGGACCAACTGTCAACATGTATTCATGTATTATGTATGTATCTCAAGACAGGCCAGGTCAGGAGTACCCTAAACCGACGAACATGTACAAAAAAATTTATGAGAGTGAAGGAGCAAGTGGAAATCTGCTGTCTCTGCCTACCCCTATGAGAAACAGGCGTAAGTCTATGTATGTATGTCAACATGTTATAGAGTATGCTGTCGAACATGTTGGTTGGTTGTGAGCCGCTCGCTCAAGAAATATTGCCTTTTAATATCCCCAACATTGGCATTCTAGCGTGCCCCGACGACTCCACTTGCGACGCACCATCGCTGTATTTGACACATGTTATGCCCTCCGCCGGAATTCCAGATCCTAACTCCAGATAAACGTTTCTTATAAAAACAAAAATATCGGAGAAATAGACATTTTAAATATTTTTTTGCGGTTAATTTTGTATAGCTTAGGCCAGCAATCGAGTAAGTGGGTCACCTGATGATAAGTGATCTCTACTGTCCATGAATGCTTACAGTACCAAAAGAATCAGGGACGCGTTGCCGACTTCAAAGGAAAGGGATAAAGACTAAGGGATTGGGAAGGCGAAGGGATTTGATCCTCCGGATATTTCCTGTGGGAAACGCAGCAGTTAGTTGCTACTTTACGTCGGTTTGCTATGAGACGGTGATAACAACCCGATCAAGCCCATTCATGCATGATGTAGACAAATTGTCTACATCGTAGCTATACCGCTCATAAATTAATAATTATATTTAAGTTTACAATATCCTGCGATTATCTTGGTTGTAGCGGAAGACCGTAAGTTTGGTATATTGTTCCACCTTCAATGCCACAGGAGGCAGAATTCATTCTATTTTGTATTTCTTTGTAACAGGGTACGATGGGGTTGACATATCCTTTTAATAAATGATGATATAAACTCCTAATTAAATAAAGAATTATAAAAAAATGCCACAGGAACCGTGGTTATGCTGGCAACCCTTATGAAAAAGAATGTTGGGAAAGACAAGGGCAAATTTTTAGACCTTCGGCAAACTCACTACCCTTATGAATCAACACAAAGCTGTAATTTCACGTTGATTTCCTATATGACTTTCGAGCTAGCCCCTTCAATCACAGATACTCTTGTCTAAAACGCGTCTATAGATCTTGCTATAATTTTTGCATAAAACCACTTCGTTGAAGCGAAATATTAAGTGATTTTGAACCTATATGGACAGATATCACGTTTAGTAGGTAAAAGGTCGAGTTACGTCTGGTCTAGGGGACCGCAATAAGCCATCGAAGGATATTCAGAAATTTCCATTCATTAGAACCAACATTAGACTATCATGAACGATTTCGGTCTGAATTGGTTCGAATAACTCTTCACTAAAATAATAATATTACGACAACGAGGCAAAATTAAGCTACAATTACGACGATTAATCTTCAAAACCTAATAGTTTTTTTTTCTGTGGTTGCAATCGTTGTAGCAAAATCCAAGGTAACTGATTCTACACTGACTTTCGTTATAAATATGAGTTAAAATTTTTACCTTTACCAAATTATAAAGGCGCACTATCGACTTTTGCCAGTATTTCTTTATAAACTTGCGAGATTAAAAACGCAAATATTTCAATTTTAGTTTTTTATTTATCGGTACATACCAAAATTATCTGTATATGAAGCTATACATCAAACGAGTAATAAGCCAGCGGTGTTTATCTTGTAAGAAAATGTCCCACGCGGCGACAGGATGCATTTTATGGCTATTATGTGTCATCAAAACAAGCCAAACTTTGGCGGTAATAAAAAAATAATTAGCCCTGATTCGCCGACTTGATAGTTGTTTACATGTGACGACACGATCACGTAATTGCGTGCGTTTCTTCACTTTAAGATGGTACTTGGTAGCAGATACGCACTCACGCCTGTGATCCCCGAAGGGGTAGGTAGAGGTGTAACTAGTACACCCACATTTCGCCGAGCTTTTATCCCATGATGTGATGGGGCGAGCCTATCGCCATACCGGGCACAATTCTAGATTTCGGGCTGATACTAAGCATTTCGTAATAGAAAAACTCAAAATCACTTTTACTCAACCCGGGGATCGAACCCGAGCGAGACGCAGTTGTACGCGTACGCATTACAACTGCGCCACCGAGGCAGTAGAGTAAAAGAAAAAGTAAATATTATTATTTTACTTAAGTTTGCCCGATATTTTCATTATTTGTATATGTATTAATATTTGTATATTATATACTTGAGTACTGTTACAGAAAAAATACTATATATATTTCAGTTAAATTCAATTCAAAGCATTATATATAAAAAAAAACATCATTATTTGGAAGAATGAATAGTCTAGACTTATTTAAAATTTAGTTTTAAATATGAAAAGTTGAATTAACTAAAATGTTGTAATATTAATTAATCCCGCATCTGAATCGTGTCGTAAACGTTACGTATCGTCCAAAATATTTGCCGAGGGTAATTTGATGCGGTCGAGGCCGCCAGTTTTTGTCTCAAACATCGTCATTCCGAAGGCTGAGTTCCAGTTAAATAGGCGTTCAAAATGCTTTTTGTTTATAGACGACCGACGACATTTCCGAAGGGCCGTAATGACCCGTTGATAACTCTAAAACATTCAAATCGTGCCTCCGAAATGTGCGGCCAGAGTAAATTATCGCTAATGACATTTGGAATGATCCTTAAATATTATAATCTTTTTGTTTTCAAAGAATCTATCTAATTGTGTTTGCGAGTCGTTCTTATAAAAATTCTTGATATAAAATTCATGTAATGGCTACCTAGTTAGCTATACCTATAAGCTGTCTCAGAAAACATTTGTTAGGAATAAAGAACAAATTCAAACACATTGCAAATAATTGATTGACTTCCCTAGCCACATGAAACATCTTTTTTAATCCCTCTTTATAACATACGTCTCAAAAGGAGCTCTTAAATGATACAAAAGAGTCGTAACACTTGAATGTCATCACGAATAATAGCCGATGCATGTATAGGAAGTTAATCCATATCGGGGGCTCCGGAGTCCGGAGGCCTTTGTGTTCTTTTCTGGCGAGTCCATTCACCGCAGGGTTGTCAGAGCGATTGTTACGCCGTAGGCACATGGATCGACGCAACACGATGCAGACGGGTTGGACGGGATTTAAGTGAATTAGGGTTATCAGATTTAATTAATTAAAAAAAAGGTTTTGTTTTATTCATTTTATTTTTTAATTTCAAATCGATGTATAAAACATGATAATACATTGGGTATATTTTAATGTTTCAACGTCTGCCCTGTTGCACAGTGGTCTAGTAGTTACAAAAGTATTAGGTTTGTATCCCTTTTCAGCACACATTTTCCGTAATTAAAATTTAACGATTCCTCCATGGAACCATTTTTTTTTTCTAATTCTGACTCTGACGATACAGCTTCAATAAAATTGATTGCTTTGAAGCTTTAAACAGAAAATCGCAAAATTTATTATAATTACGGTTCGCTCGAAAGTATAATTAACGTAATAAACCTTATTTATTTGACTGCATATATACCTTATTATTAAAAAACCTGAAAACTTCATTAAATGCGCACATATAAAATAAATCACGGAAGAAAATTAAAGCTTGCAAGACTCATTACATTACAGTCGGAACTTATTCGAAAAGATCGTAAACATACAATATTGCCAAACATAAAGACGAGAATATTCATCCATAACTAAGCCGCGAAATAATCGGTGCGCGCTCAAACCAGTTTGTACTGTTAAATTTTATGAATCAATTAAAAATACAAGTAATTGGCCGTAAAACGCGAACTAAAAGTATTCGATGTGTTAATTAACGCTCAGTTTCAAAGCTCAGTTGATGGTCATACAATTATTGCGCTCCGTTGGCTTGGACGGCTCCATCCTCTGTGCATATACTGTTCATGATTACAGGAAAATGTCTATGTTCAAAGAAGACCGCTTTGTTATTAACGTTTTGATATATCTAGTTCTGGAAAACGGGCTTAATGAAATCTGATAAGCATATCTGTTAAATGCAAGCTTACTTTTAAAGTTATAGGTATATACTAACAATAATTGCCGCATTCAGAGATTCAATTAACTTGAATTGTTCTTAAATAAATCATTTTTAGAATTCGATTATTGGTAAGAGACACCATTATTTCTGTGTCCAATAATGAAATAATGGAATTCTAAGTAACGACTCTAAGTGCGGCAGTCTGACTGATATCTAACTTTTCTTTCTATGGGGCATTATCCCGGCCCAATGCCAGGGTACGCCTTTCCATAATGATTTGACGGTAAATTTGGTATTATATGGGGCGACCCGCCGCGCCGTCTGACCCCCACAACCCGCAAGTGGAATCAAGTTTCGCCATTGCCTCGTCCGTTAATCAGCACAGTGTACCACGTGCAGGTCAAGTCAACCTCACAACTCACAAAAAGAAAACTTTGGACCTAATATGTTGGAGCCCCATTTACTCCACCAAAGTCAGTTTGATATCTATAAGTCCGCAAATATCTAGCTTGAGTGGCGAATACAGCCAAAAATATTTAGTTACATAATATTATAGAATCTTTGACACAGTATCACTATAAACAGTAAATGCAAACATTTCTATACAGTAAAAGCTCTCTATTCGCGGGGTATACGTTCCATAAATATGCCGCGAATACAGAAACCGTGAATATGGAACGGTAATTTATATGGATTATAGGGGATACGTTCCTAGATGCCAAAATAAAAAAAGTAAGTATATAAAAAATGAATTTAATTAAAGTTTTTGTCCATATTGATTAATTATTATCTTCAGGCTTAGGTAATGGTTTGAAGAATTTGGTTTTTTTTTCTTGCTTGGAAGTTTTTAAAAGCTTCTTCAAGCATTTCTATTTTCATTTTAAACGGTAACACAGATATTTTCACGTCAAAACTCGTATTTCATTTTTAGTCGACATTATAAATTAGGAAGACAGCGGTAGAGACGTGTTACTCGATCACAATTATTGTAACGAATGGAGAGATGAAACAATAAAACACGCAAAGCGGCTCTTACCAAAGGACGGAACGTCTAATGTGGCCGTATTTAAAAATATACTTTATGAATTGAGTAATAAGGTTGATTTCATTCTGTTTGTTTACATTCTCAAAAAGGCGAAGGCGGCTTGTGTCAAAGGCGGAACCAATACAGCGGCGATATCATTTAACAACATATACATAGGTACTTTAGGCATAGTTGTAATAAGGTCTATTTTACTTTTTTATTAGTCTATTTGACGACGCGTTTACAAAGGATATTCAACCGAATATCCGTAATACCCTTATTAGGTATCCAACCTACCTACATATTAGAATCCTTATGGATTAGATCCGCGAATAAAGAAATCTTTAGCCGCGAATATAGGAATTGAGTCGCAATTTTTTTATCCGCGAATAGTGAAAACGCGAATAAGGAGCTTTTACTGTAATAATATAGGCTATACAGAACTACTTTGCAGAAACGCGGTAAAAGAGCAAATATAATTGAGTGAATTTATTGACGATGGACATTCCTTTAAACGAAGAAACGCGGCACGGGTGTGCACGTCTACAAGTCAACATGTATCTCAACTCGCTCTGTTTATTCGATGCAATTTACTGATTATAAAGCGATGAATTTCCATACCTATACATTTTGTTGTGATTGAAAGTTTTATTTCACAGCGGAGGCCGGCAAACAATAATGTGGGTCACCTAATGTTAAGTGACGTCAGTGCCCACCCACACTAGGTTAACCTGTATCGTGGGTATCAGCAACTACGGGGGACTTGCCAACCTACTACACACAGACCACAGACCCGGTGAATTCGGTGTGGGAATCGAACCCACGGCGTCACGCTTCGCAGCCGGCTACTCGCCCACTGCGCCACGGAGGCTGCGCCCCTGTTATTATGAACAACACTCACTTTTTATGTAACTTGAATAAGATGTACGTAATTCTACGGACATACGTACGTAACTTTTAGGTAATTTAAACACAAATTAACACCTGAAAGAGATTGTGTGCTGAAGACAATATAGGCACCATCCTCTAGAAACATTTTAAAGACTTCATTCTCGGGTCTTCCATCTATGAATTTAGCTTAATACAGTCGACGATCCTCTTAAAAGCTGTTATCAGTTACACCAACACAATATACCAATACATAATACTTGTTTTTAGTCAAATACAACATATTTTTTGAACTACGAAATCATACTTCATAAAATCAGAAATTGCGGAACTGACTGCGTCAAATAAATATTGACATTTGACAACTGTTTAATGTTTTTTTTTATTATAAAATAATTAAATGAAAGGAGGTCTATAGTATCATTGTTTATCATTTAGTGTTGTCCAAAGTTGAAAATCGATATCGACATGTTACTTATTCGATAAAAAACAAAATTCTATAATTATTGTCCTAGCAATGCAATCGGATTTGGTACTATGGGAGATAAAATACTAATACCCTACACTATACATTGCTTAAATTTGCCCGCCCCTTTCTATAACACGTTGTATATTTCCTAATAGCAACTTCAGTCTAGCAATAGAACATACTTAGTTAATATAATAAAATTCATTTGATGATTAATTATCTATCATTAAATGAAGTTTACATTAGATTTTCTCGTGTTTACCGCACTAAATATTCCTCATTAGAATGTGTTAATGTAGATATAATGGAGGACGTTGCAAAAACCACACATAAATCTAATACATAAAGTGTGCTGCTTGGTTCACAATTAAATAACGATAAATGTCAGACAGATAAAAGCTGGTATTTAATTGCATCAACGAGGTTTTGCGGCGCTCGCCGCCCATTCGGTTGACTCCTTTCGTGAAATTTAAAACGTTGTTGTGGACTAAAGTTTATTTCAATAAATAAATCCAATTAATTTCTATGTTTAATTTAGTTTAATTTAAACCGTGATAAGTAGATATGTACCGTTTGTTTTTCGATTGTACTTACGTAAAGGTTATAAATGTGCACTAAAGTCAGTACCTAATTACATAGAAAAAAAGTGAGTATACATTTTTCATTCGGTCAAATAACCCATTATGGATTCTCAAGTTATTAATGGTTATTAAAACTAGGAAAAAAACGGCGCCTTGAAGTTTCGTCATGCGCATCACTATCAACTTTTTTAATTTATAATATAATGAAATTACTTATTCAATCTATAAAAAGTTACTCGTATACATTTTTAGAATCAGTTTTTTATCTATGTTTTAGTTCAAAAACATTTTCCTCTACAGAAGAAAAGGAACTCGGTGTCGGAAATGTTGATTCTTTTCGAAGTATATTTACAACTATAATAGTGACGAACTACTATAATATTTTGAATTCAACTTGCCAGGGTGTACCTCCGTACTCAATCATTCTATTTCACCTAGTCTACAGCATCCTGCTGCGGCTGCATGCAAATGTGAATCTACCCCGTGGCTTTCGATATTTATGAGGGAGATAACGGAACTTTGCGAGGTTTTGTTCGGTAGGATAGTCAAACCAGTGAGACATGACATCCCTGCAAACCCGACACCGGCCAGATCTGTAAACTGATTTTTCCATGTTAAAAACAACCTACAGCATCCTCAAGTGTAAGAACATTGGCTCTACCTTGCTCTATAACGTCAGTAGCAGTGGTTTTGCGACGTCGGCCATTATTTAAATTCTGTAGAATAATTTGTAAAATTAAATTGTAATTTAATACGTCGAAAGTCTTTGCCTGACTTCAATTATTATAAAGCTCAAATTCGGTAAAAAGTTGGCTGATGAAAAGTCTACAAATAATATTTGTCAGTCTGATTACTTCACAATTAATTAAATGCTGAACAATCATAGTATACCTTTACACGCGTATTGTCACATTTAATCTTGAATTAAATTCTTTATGGTTCCTCAAGTATTGTGAATGTTTATGAGCGTTGGAGATCACATTCCTACAGGTGACCCACTTGCACGTTTGCCGGCCTATGCTATAAAAAGATACTATCATGTGAACAACTTGCTAGTATGTCGGACTGTACTATAAAAAAAACTTTAATTATAACACTACATTCTAGGAAAAGTTATCACTATGATAGTGTACCGTGTTTTATAGCTGGACAGACGCGACGCTCGACGACGGCCGCTTCCGCCGGCGGTTCTTTGAGCAAGAACTGGGTAATGACCGTCAAGTAAATACCAAATTAACGCGTTCAGTACTCGCCGCTACGTAAATAAACCATTCGTACTTCTTGCAAAAAGTTTACACCGACGAAATATCAAAGGGTACGTGCCGCGCGACTGATTCAATATATTTATTTAATAGCAATACCTACAGGTATTGATGACGTTGATTATTGGTTTAAGAGAATGCCATTTGCAACTTTCTTGACGCTGAGACTAGATCGGAATGATATTTTGAACATTTAAAATTACGAGAATTGTTCTCCTGATATATCATAGAATGCAAACCAGTTACCAGGGGCTTAGCATATGCCACACGACATATCTCGCGCACGAAGGAGATACATAATGACGACAGATATCTCGCGTAAAACTGTCAATATTCGATAAAATTACGTACGGGTACATAGACAAAATACCACAGCGAGGTTGAAAGTACCATTTTCTCTACGTTATCTCTAACTTTGACATAACGAGTCGAGTAGTTTTAACAACCACGTTAGCGCCGATAGACAATGAAATGAAATAGTTTTATCATGTAGGCAATTAAAAAGGCCCACAGATGATCACAGCTGTTTATGCCACTATCTATGACTTCATACGTACTAATGTAACAACGTTAAATATTATTTATTTATGCTTTTAAATTTATGTATGTATACAGAAGTTAGCTCTATTTTTTGCACAATTATCATTATGTGGAGTATTTACATAAAACAGGTGACCTTTTCTAATGGTGTTGCGACTCGCGATCGATAGCAGACGCCGTCAGTCGGTAATTGCACAAACCGATATTAATACGCTGCAAACGTCTTGCGTCTGCCAATTGACGATTCTTCTACAATTGGCTCGAGCATTAGGAACTAGGGTTGGCGATGTTTATTTTCGGCGTAAAGTAGCAGCTTGCTGATGCATTTTGTCCGGTGGGTGAGATATCCGAAGGCTCAAACCCCCTACCCTTCCCAATCCCTTAATTATCCCTTTCCTTTAAGGTCGTCAACGCATCAATGATTCTTTTGGTATTGTGGGTGACATGGGCGGTAGATATCACTTATTATCAGGTGAATCACTTGCTCGTTTGCCGGCCTATGCCATAAAAAAACCAGCAAACGAACAAGTGGTTCACCTATAGATTCAGTGTCTATCGTTGGTCGACAGTATTCATGGATTGCGCTATACTTACCATCAGGTGTAGCGTAGTCACTTTGCCGAGCCAGGATAAAAAAAAAGCTGATGGTAAGTGATCTATTCCGCCCATAAACATTCTCAATATCTTAAGAATCATGAACGCGTTAGCATCCTTAAAGGAAAGGGATGATTAAGGGATTTGGGCCTCAGGATATCTCACTCACCATACGGAATGCAGCAGCAAGCTGCTACTTTACGTCGGTTTTCTGTGAGACAGTGGTAACGACCCGGACGAGCCGGCGCATTCATGCTGTATACAAAAGTGTCTACAACGTGGCTCTACCACTCTAAAGTAAAATGAGTTTCTAGTTAAACAAGGAGCAGCCCTACAGTGAGACAGTTAGGATAATCTTCCTCAATTACCGTCTAGTCGGAGCGCGGCGTCGTAATGGTCTCATAGTATGTGCACACTTGTCTAATGCGCTATTTGTTACAGGCTTTAGGCTACAATTGACCTAGGCAACGTGCGGCACGGCCGTTAGTTAAGAACTATTGTTCTGCTAAATTATGTGTTTTATAAATACTTGCTTTTGTTGGCAGCCCCAGCCGTGCGGAAGTCTTTACTGTCATTTAAAGGAACGTTAAAATTATCACATGGGATTGGTATTGCTAAGATAAAAAGTATGATCCAGGTCATGGTCTACCTGTAGGCCAAATTTCAACCAAACCCGTCCGGCCATTAATGCGTGATTGATTAAGAAACATACAAACTTTCACATTTATAATATTAATGGGACTAGGGTCTGAGGACCTCGTAGATTAGTTGGTAATATTAAACTTATGATTACTGCACTGTCTAGTGCAGTGACCTCACTAGAGTGAATATAAAACTCTACAAGAGAAATCTTGGAAGTGGTTCAGCCACACTGTAGATAGAATTATCTTCGTCACAAATTGGCCGCTCCGACTGGAGTGGTATACTATACAGTGATTTTTTTCTTTTTTTTATCGCTCGAATTACGAGACGTGCAAGTCGCTGATGATTGTCACGTCTGCCAATAAACAGAAGCAACGTCGCACAGAACTCTCGATTACAGAACACTGCATGGCACTGAACTACGCTCGTCATACCGTGACATAAAGATGTCAAGTCTCATAATGCCCATTAATTTCACTGGCTTCAATGTCCTTCAAAGCGAAACAACAGTGCTTTTCGTAGTTTAAAACTCATACTCAAGACTTCCCATGCCACAGTCTATATTATGCTACTGCGAGACCAAGGAAGCGTTTTGTAAACATCAAATTCCTGTGAAACCAGACTGCCACAAATATCTATCCGAGATATAATGTCAGTTTCTAGAACACTTGCAATACAAAATAAAACGCACATCCTTCACTGTAGTAGAAGTTACTAGAATTGAATAATGCGTTTTATGTTTAACATGTGGGAGATATGACTTTTGAGAATATTCAATAGAAACTATCGCATTTGCTAGATCTCTACTTTTCAGTAGAGCGTTTACTTTCTGCCTGACTGGCTTTTTTTTTATTTTTGTTTGGTATTCCACCTTAGTGCCAGGGTGTGTGCCTTCGTCCAATATAGTTTTAAGGTGGATTTGATATTATGTGGGACGACCCACCGTCTGGCCCCCACAACCCGTAATGCTTTGATTTCTCAATAATTAAACAATATATTTTTGGTCTTAGTCACTTTATACATTTAACTAATCAACAGTGAAAATTATTTAAACGCTGTGCTGAAAAGTAGACTTATGAAAATTTAATTTTTTCAAAAACTAGCTTTCACGCGTGGTTTTACCCGCAACATATAATTGATAGGGTTCAAATATTGAAGGGGCGCGGGCGAGGGTGATATGCGAGAAATCTTAAAAAAAAACCACCTAAAACCTGATTGCAGCGCCACCTATTGGGTCCAATTGTCAATTTAAACCATCAAGGGGCCCAATAATGCTTGTAAATGCAAACATATGTATTAAAAAAATATTGATTAAGTAGATTACATTGTAAATATAAGTGCCAGATTAGCTGTATCCAGTTGTCTTACTATTTCACCGTTACGGGTGGCTGCTAGCACAAAGAACAGTGTGTTTCTATTAAGTAATAACTACCTAAGTCATCATCATCATCAGCCACAAGACGTCCACTGCTGAACTTAGGCCTCCCCTAATGCCTTCCAGGCCGACCTGTTGGAAGCGGCCTGCATCCATCGGCTTCCTGTAACCCTTGTCAGGTCGTCGGTCCATCTTGTAGATGGACGTCCTCTGTTGCACTTACCCGTACGTGGCCTCCATTCGAGAACTTTTCTGCCCCATCGGCTATCAGTTCTGCGAGCTATGTGGCCTGCCCATTGCTGCTTCAACATGTTAATCCGCTGGGCTATGTCGTACTACCTAAGTACTTTAATAAATTTCGCCAGATACAGAAGTCTAATTGCCTGTAGGCATGGAATAGGACGTTAAAGCGGGTGTGGACCATCGCGTCGTGACGTAACTAGCGATGTACCCGATAGATACCGCTTGCTAATTGCCTCCAGCATATTCCATCGTCCATATATCAATTATACGTTAGCTAATACTATGTTATACAACTATTACTTTCAATTTAGGCAACGCGTGGTGTAACGTCTACTGTTTGGTATGTTGGTGCTTTGCATTCAGAGTCTAATTGAAAATTGATTAATTGTATAACTTTCAATATTTTTTTTAGATTGTGTAACACCAATATTTCATCATGGGTTCCCATAATATAGGTAGTGGTATCAGCAATGGCTCTGACCCATGCAAATTGTATTTATTCCAGTTGCACTGAACTTTTACCTTTTTAATCAAAATATGACTAATTCATAAAAGCACCATATCAGATTGTCAACATTGTTTACAATTTTATTAAAGTAGGTACTTTATCAACTACTAATACTAGGATTACTAGGCCTATACAAACCCATACAGTGCGTCGATTTTTATTGTATCTGACGTTATCTCAGCTTATGTCAAGTACTGCCATCTTCAATTTTCTTCAATCCAGTTCTTTAGGATCTTAGGAAATTAGACGATGCAGTGTACAGTTTGCAAGACTATTTTTATTGGCCTTCATATAATTTAAAATCAAATCAAAATCGTTTTGTAATGGTACATTATACAATTTTGCACAAATTTAATGTCCTTTGTCATCTTCTTCGGTCGGTCCCTTAGGGTGGGAGTGCTGAGGATCGGACCACATATATGTCTCCAAGCTAAGCGGTCATAAGATATCTGGACCGCTTGGTATATGCTGCCGCCAATAGCCTTTTTCACGGCATTTGCCCATCTAGATGGCGCTCTTCTCCTGGGGTGCTTCCCTTCTATTTGACCCAATACTAAAACTTTTTCCAGATTATGCCGGAGAGATCTTTGACCTTTGTCTTACTAATATTTTTGTCATAACTCCTATATTTTTTATTTTTTCACACGATTTGAGACTCACGGGCACACGTGTTGTACCTTTAAATGTAAATATAAGTTTATTCGTCTTGTCTCTACTATACTAGTTCCAGGATTTGTCGTCTTCTCACTGTATTACTTCCCCTACTTCAAAAACGGTGCTGGTGTCATTATATTACACATGTAACAATAAAAGTACAGTGATATTGAGTTTTTCTATGACGAAATGCTCAGTATCAGTCCGGTGTGTAACCCCCGTATTAATAAACGTTACTATGAGACCTCACAGTGAGCGCGAACGCACAGTGACGATTTCTCTCAACGTCATTGGTTAGTTGTTGGTGCTAAATATAAACAGACCAATAATGTACACATAATTGGACACTTGTGTTGTTTGTGAATACGGGCCTAAAATTGTACCCGGTATGGCGGTAGGCTCGCCCCTATCACATCATAGGATGGAAATAAACTTCGCGAAATGTGAGTGTACCTATTGGTTACACCTCTGCTTACCCTTTCGGGGAATATAGACGTGAGTACGTATGTAAGTAACCATAGTAACGTGGTATATTAGCAATCATCCCAGGGACGGCTGCTTATTGTTCAACTGCATGATATTGCGACCACACCTACCTTTTGTAATAATCACCGACATTTTTTCTAAGAGTTCTCTTAGTGATATTACACCAGAATATCTCGATCAAAAAACACGAGTTGGTTCCACTTCCTGCAACAGTGTTGTCTCTTTCTCGCCTGTGTTAAAATCTATGACTATCTGCATGAAATAGATTCCTTTAGGCCACACAGGAGTTGAATGAGTGAGCGAATTCCGAAACCTTTGAAAAATATGTTTTTTTAGTGGTATTGTCAGACCTAATAAATATGTTTCGTAATTGGCAACCTATTTCTTGGAAAAAATTAGCCCTTTAATAATAATTATTGTTGCAAAAGATTTGATATATTTATCTACATCAAGTCGTGTGGTAAAGTTTTATATCTACATGGGTATTATAAATAGGTAGATATTGTATTTATGTTTAAGAGAACTAGTGCTCCGATTATAAAAATTGTTTATAGTTCTTACTGCTTTTATCCCTGAGCGCTATAGACAAGCTTTATATAGCATAAAATATACTTTTTAACATAGAAAACGACTTTCACGGAGGCGGAGTCACTAGCCAAATCTAGTATTGTATATTAATAGAGGAACTTTCTAGATTAAAGCCTAGTTTGACATACTGAAATTTCTTCACATGAAACCCTATAATTGAAAGTTCACTGTACTGCACTCGTAAACATATAGCTCAGATAGAACTAATAAACAGGCAGGCAAAGATGTCATCCGTGATAAGTTGTGAGCATTTCTTGACGTTTGCCATAATTATACCAGCCTTCTTGATTGTTACTACACGCTTCGTCGTAAATACACCCAATAGTCACACACAAAGCCCTGACCGCACATAAGTAAGTATCAGGAACTATTAGGGACTTGTGGTCGCACAACACTCAGAAGTCGGAACAGTAACAAGTATTTGTGCATCTCACAATTATTTGTCTCAGCGCGGGAGTCGAACTGCAGGCATCTCGTTTCACGAGATACGACGTTCTGCACCGCGCAAAAAAAATGACGCATAATGAGATCATGAATCAATTTTTATGAATAAGCGAGCTGCACAGACTTTTATAGCCCCGCCCCCTTGCACAGAGTTTTGGTGGGGTCGTTTTTTTGCTTGAGTTACGGTTCTTGACATCTGATTTCGATGTCATGAATGGAATTACCGGACTAATAATACACTATCGTACACAAATTATTGTTAAACTACATACAAACTGGACATAGAATTATGTACAATATAATATTGACAAATGGCGTGTAGCACAAGTTTTATAAAACAATTATGTATTGTGCCGGGAGCGACAGTCGCTGCGATGTGGCGCGGCGCGGCGTGGCGTTTCATGCCGCCAGCCGCGCAATCTACAGCTTTTCGACGAACAATAATAATAATCGACGCGAATACACTGAATGGGAAATAAATTACACACGACACGATGGGGATGTGTGGCGTATTTTTCGAAACTTGATATATTTGATTTATTTAAGTTTTCACGCTGTTGAATGACAGCACTCCAACTATGAACTAGCTTTCATAAAGCGCTAAATACATACATACAGGATAAGTATCTGATTGAAATATAGGTATATTATAAATCATAGCAAACATATCATTCTTTGGATTAACTATGCCGTAAACAGGAATATCATCATATATCATAGCAGCTTTATACATAATACAATTTAAATGATTAATAATTTAAACGTAATGTTGGACCAACCGTAGTGGTTAGTCATATCTGTAGGCCTAGTACAAGTTTTAATAGTTTTCCTAAACGATGAAAGTTTTTGTTTTCTCTCCATACGTCTAATTTTAGTAGCCACTAATCGGAACTATGATGAATTAAAATTAATCATAGGCATGGTTAATTTTATTTCATATTAGTCGAATATGAAATTTGCTTTTCAGCGGTTCTTTCCTTTATTACCCTTTGATTTGATAGTTTGACATTTCGGCGGTAGAATTCGAAAGCTGTGAACGTATTTGTAACTCGTACTAAGCCTGGGTCTAGTTTCATTCCTAATCAAGTTGTTCTCTATTTCGCGACTCTAGACTCCCTTGCATTCAATTGTGTATATTTAATTCAATGAATTATAAATACGCGTATCGACTATCGATAAAATGAAGTCAAGTCACGTCCCGTTTACCGCCCGGGGCCCTGCGCGTACGCATCGAACATCGCAATTTCGCCCGTTTGCCGCGCGCCCGCCGGTCGCTTATTAAATCCTTCCGCCCCGCCTTAATACCCCCCATTACAGGTAATATAATAAAACGTACGCGCCCATCACTAATGTCGATGCACTTGTCATTATAGTGACATTAATTTTATTTATTTTATTATTGTGTGAATGTTTGATTCGCTCGGTTGCATGTTTAAGTTGATTTAAGATGATATTCTTACGTATTTGGAATTGCATTAGCATTTGTATACATAGGATTAGAGACGGAATACGATATCAATAGATAGTGATATTAGAACTCAGGCACTATTATGAACTAGAAATGATTATAGATTAGTAGATAATAAGTTTAAAGTCTAAAAACGTAGAATTACATGACAACGCGACGTCACTCAAATACCGGCTGCTATCTCTGGCCACACAAAATTACTATAAATTCATTTTTCTTTAATATTATCTAGCTTTAGATGATGAGACGAGCAAGTCCCTCGCTTGATGGTCATCAGTCCATAAACAGAAGCAACATTAATCAGAACTTCGAATTATGTAGCACTGCATGGCACTGAACTGCGCTCGTCACCCTGAGACATAAGGTCTCATAATGCCCAGTAATTTCACTGTCTTCAATTTCCTTTAACACAACAGTGTTTACACACTGCTGCTTGGCGGCAGAAATAGACTAAGCGGTAGTACCAACCCGGCCAGCCTCTCGCATACAAGGGACCTACCACCTATTGCATAAATACGTCTTATGATCAACTTGACACTTAACCCCCGGTTTCTCAAAGGCTGATCACATAAATATTTAACTAACAGAACTTTGAGTTGACATCACTGTCAAATCAATTCGAGTTGCTGAAACGTTATTTAGTGAATAAAAATGTTAGCTAACATAGGTATTGTGTGTCAAATCAAAAGTGTTGATCACGCTTCTAGCAACTCAATTTCGACTTGACATGAGATTTGACATTTTATTAGTTAATTTAACATTGATCAGCCTTTCAGAAACCGGACGAGAGACTATAAAGTACCTACCAAACGCTTCGAACGTGACAAATCTCTTTCACTCCTTCCACATTCATACATCTTCCCATACATTCCCTCGCGAGTCCTCTTCTAACTCCTCCATTCATATTTTCACAATAAATACGTTTCGTAAGTCGTCTTTCATCCAACCTCTCCATAAGTCCAAACCGTTTCAGCATACCTTTTTCTATCTTAGTCACCACACCATTCTTCAACTTACAGCGGAGTGAAAACACCACATAAAAAATTCGAGGCACAGGAACCAAAGACATTCAGCTTCATATTTATCTAAAATATAAGTCTCCTGTGTTCGTTAAAACGACACAGTTGCTTTAGACAGCCTACGCAACTTTAATATAGCTGCAACGTCGAAGGTAATAAGTATTTATATATGAAAACACATGACTATGATGCGATGTTTATGGTCCAGTATGAAGACGTTGGAATGGAGTTATGGGGTCTATGCTCACTAAGCTTTTATGGCTTGCGGCACGGCTTTGTGCTAAAGGGGAGGATGTAGTGATAAGAATATGACCTGAATAACAATATTTAATATGTTTATATCACGCCTTTATTTCTGATTTTTATTAGATCGCACTTTATACAATTTTTGCGATCTATTAAGTAGTCTTACGCATAATAATATGTTTCTAGGTTTAAAAGCAAAATTAATAGACTCTACACTACTCTACATAATAAAATTACATAGGTACAATCCAAGATATACTATAGATTGTCGTAAATCCCATTTAAAATTCTTGCGATATAATTCCTTTATTACTCGTCGTATATAACGAGGTTATTTGTACTTAACTAAGGTTATTTGTAAACAAATACAAAATATAATTAGTGAGCTAATTAATATCCTAGTCTGCGCCTAAACACACGGCAACGGCAATTTCACGTGGAAGCTATCAAAAAATTGCATACTGATTACTGCTTAAGTTAGTATACCAGCAGAATATTTAACAGAGTGACTAACGTATGTATTTTTTATTATTTTATTGAATGACGAGACGAGCAGGTCGCTCGCCTGATGTTAAGCATGGGTAACGTCATGGGTTGAAAGCCCAAGCATGGTATTACAACTTGTTTTTCGATACGATAAATCACATAGGAGTTACCCGTGTTTTTTTTTAGCTCGAATGACGAAACAGGCAACGCCACACAGAACTCTGGATTACAGAACACTGCATGGCACTGAACTGCGCTCGTCATCCCGAGACATAAGATGTTACGTCTCATAATGCCCAGTTATTTCACTGGCTTCAATATCCTTCAAACCGAAATACAACAGTGCTTACAAACTACTGCTTTGTGACACAAGTCACATTTTTGTTTCTTCTTGAACCTTTCTAAACTCTCTTATGTAACTAGTTAGCGAGAAATTGGCATAAATATGAATCATAAATTAAATCATGTTCCCCAAGGAGAGCTTCCTCATCGGTTCCTAAACAAATCGATTATCGCGATCTGTATTAAACAAATTTGATAGCTGGTGCTACCCATGTACCAAGTAAATTAATTTACCGAAGGTCCAGAAATCCCAGACGCCTACTCCTTTTATTTTCTTCAATGGCAACACACCTATGATTCCTTCGGTATTATAGGCATTTACGGGTTACCTGCGGGGTGATCACATACTAGAAAAAAAAACATGACTGACTTTCATATAAATACGTGTGCACGCTCCTATTTAGGTGATTTTTGACCAAGGGTATCGATCGACCTTGTGCGTTCGATCCGCTTGATGAAAGTCGTCTAAGAAGCATCAAACTGAAAGGAATTAACACTAAAACTCCAGCAAGACCTTGAAATCGGACACACCCCCGTTTCATGGTTCTTAGAAAATAAGAAAAGAATATAACTAATGACTTGGCAGTTTCGTCTCTGATCTTAGCCGGTTCCTTATGGAACAAGCAAACAAAAACAAAAAGTGTGCCCGCTCCGCTCATCAGAAAGTCTCCGTCGCGTCGCCGCAAAGAGTATCACAGAGATGAGATATTGCCATTCTGCACACGCGCGTGATCTCTGTATATTCACGGCCGACGTTTTGTAATGACCCGCCCTTGCTTTGAATAACAAATTATCATAATTTTTGCTCGTGTTCCGTACTTTGTTCCACTTTTGTCTAAATATGTCATGTATGTATCAGTACTCTACAGATATTATCATGGAGAGTGTACCGAGGAATAGTTTTGAATTTGGATTAATACAGTCGCCGAATTCCAAGACCGCACAACACGCAATAAGTTAGATTTTCTTAACCTCCTGGACGGATGGCGCTTCACGGAAATTGCTACCCCGTTTAACGTCCTTGTGGAACCAGCTTTCGATACGTCTTAGGCGTTTCTAAGATGTATCGATCTGAAATCGTTATCTGGATCGTTCCAGAAAAGTGTATATTCTGTTTTAAAAGGCCGGCAACACACTGACGATTCCTCTGGTATGGTGGGTGTGCATGAATAGCAGCGATCAGTGATCACTGATATTCATTGCACTTGCTCGCTTGTAGGGGCCTTATAACCATATAAAGTTTGTTTCATAAAAAATATGCTACATAAAAATGGCAAGATATATACAAAAACAGACTTTCTTTAAACATAGCTAAGAACCATCTCGAGTAAATAAACAAAAACCGCATTCAAATTTGCCCATTCGTTACATGCTATACGATGCTATAGATAAATAAACAAACCTATCCACAGACAAGCTAAGACAAAGGGGTCATAACACCGGACACCCCTCCTTTTATACGGGGTTAATGAAAACTAGAGCTTTCCAGAAGAGATTTTGGTTGATTATGAAATTCCCTGTGACATGTACCTACATAATATATCCGCGGGTTGGTGTTATAGCCCAAGGATCACCCCCGCCGCCGCATTATAACTCTGCTGTTTAGCGCTTTAGAACTAAATCGGCTTATGCCATTATGCATTTTATACATACATACGCACTCACGCCTGTAATCCCCGAAGGGGTAGGCAGAGTTGTAACCAGTACACCCGCATTTCGCCGAGCCTATCTCCGTCCCATGGTGTGATAGGGGGAGAGGCTATCGCCATACCGGGAACAATTTCAGACTTCGGGCTGGTACTGAGCATTTCATAATAGAAAAACCCAATATCACTTTTACCCGACCCGGGATCAAACCGAGACCTCAGCGTCAGCCTCAGTCGAACGCGTACGCATTACAACCTCAGCGTCTTCCGCAGTTATAACGCCATACGCGTTACAAGTTACAACTGCGCTACCTTGGCAGTCTAGCCGAATTCAGCCCTTTCATATATAGTTTAATAATACTGTTAATATTCTGGACAGTTTTTGTGTAGCGACGATCCCTAAAACACCTATAACGTTGCAATATTTTACGACAATAATAATATGTTTTAATATACATTAAACAGCTTCATACATAAATATCAAAACATACAGATACGCGTTTTAAATGTGTGTTATATGTGTCGCCTATTATAAATTCGATCAACGCACATCTAAGGCCCTATTAGAATGTATAATCACTTGCAACTTCTGCGTGAGAGAATAGCTAAAAGCTTAAGAGTTAAAAGGTATGTTTGCAAATATATATTATACCATAGGCCGGTAAAGGAGCAAGTGGGTCACCTGATGGTAAGTGATCTCAATCTCACAATACCAAAAGGATCATGGGCGCGTTGCCTACCTTAAAGGAAAGGGATAAATAAGGGATTGGGAAGGCGAGGGGGATTTGGGCATCCGGATATCTCACTCTGCGTACGAAACACAGCAGCAAGCTGCTACTTTACGCCGCTTTTCTGTGAGACAGTGGTAACGATCCGGACGAGCTGGCCCATTCATGCTGTAGACAAAACTGTCTACATCGTGGCTCTACCAAATAAATAATGATGGTTTTAGTCACCATAAAAAGTTAGTTTACATTGCTATAGAATGTTAGTTAAACAGTGGAAAGGAAAGGTGCGTAGGGAAAATAAAACAGTAGTCATATGAATACATTTATTCAAATAAATATTGAAATAAATATTACACAATTTCATATTCATATAGGTAAAGTACAGTCGCAGAACAGAAAAAAAATCGGACAAAAACACGTCGCCACTTGTCTGTGCACTTGATCTGACAATGTTTGTGACTTTTGACAGTATGCACATAGGTAAATAAACGAATTTCATTCTGTTCAGACAGTATGCACATAGGTAAATAAACGAATTCAATTCAGCGACCTTACTTTACTTACTTAGAGCCCGTTGTACTACGACAGAATAGAACAGACACCACCGATTCCATCTAATACCGGGTTCACATAATTCGATTTTAGTTGATCCACTGACTTGAATCAACAAAAGCTGTATGGTTTTTCAGGAGGTATTCATGCTGTAGACAGTTTCGTCTTGTTTTGTCCCTTTCCTTTAAGGTCGGCAACGCGCCCATAACTCTTTTGGTATTGCGTACATGGGGGGTGGAGATCACTTACCATCAGGTGACCCATTTGATCGTTTGCCGGACTATGCTATAAAATCAAACTGGTTGACACTTGATACGTCTAATTTTTGGCGCGCTGCAGAACGTCGTATCTCGATCTAGAAATTTAATATTTAGACATTAACTTATGAGAGTTATCGTTATAGTTATCATATTTCGATGATTTTTACATAATATTTATATAACAGGGAAAAATATGCGTTCACTAAAATATGAAACTACTTATCGGATATTTATCAGATAATTGTGATAATTTTAAACCCTGATTTTAATACAATGTTATATAGTCTGCTTTGCAGTTTTGTTCCTTTTTACATTGGAACATTTTTGTCTTTAAACACAACCCTGCCTAAAGTCGGCTTATCGGAAGTGCAAAAACGTATCGATATATCGTGTTGATATTTAAAAAAAGTATCATGATCGATTTTGATATATCGATAAAAATCGATATATTGGCTTGACATTTAGACTATTCTTTATCATCATAAACATTTATTCAAATGAAGAATGTAGTTACATAGTAATTGTAAATGGTCGTGTTACATTTTACCATAGGGTCTGGCTCATGAGAATGTCACAAAAAGGGTATTAAAAAATAAACACTTTACTGTACTTTGAATATTTACATAGGTCTTACATTTTTTCCAATCTGGTGCAGTTACACTTTAAAAAACGCTCTGACAAATAACTGATTTGTGCACGATCAAGCACTTTGCACACTTACTTTATTTCTAAAACCTTCCTAAGTTTGTTCAGTATCTGCGTAACTTATGCCTCCTAGAACCAAATAAGCATAGTTTATGTGAGACAAAATTAATACCTATTATTTTAAATTACCGAATAACACTGAAAAGGTATCAACATAGTTGTTAAGGATGGTTTTAAAAAAAATACATATACTAACACTATTGCTACCATATACTCAATTAAAAAAAAAATTGCAATGTCTCACAAGCCAGACTCTAACAATGGTGCGTGAATATTACAAACTTATTTATATTACGTATGCCTTATAGGTATATCTAGTTTATATGATTTCGATACTTAATAAAAATACCAAAACATCAATATATCGAAATAAAATGTATCGTTTAAAAACATCGATGTATCGAAGAGCTTTCAGCATCCTTAGCCTAAAGCCTAACCACTATTTTAAGTTAGGAAGCCCGTGCCCAGCAGTAGGATATTGCATACAGTCATTTAATGTAGCATTAAACACTTCAGCAATCTTCATTTATCATAATAATACGAACGCGTTATGATATAAAACAGACCTGTTCCAACATTAGATTAAAGCGGGGTCTCCTGAAGATATTTTTCTCTACACACTACACAAAAACATCTACACAAAACAATTTTGTCATATTATATAAATGTTGTCTCCAGCTCAGATTTTTATTTGATGTTTCATAAAACATATATTGTCAAAAATGGCTTCAGTGGGTAAAAGACGTACTTGTGTTCCATGAGACTTGACGCGTTTGACAAACGACGGTTAGTCCGCTCCCTTCCACCCGCGCAGAGACGAAATGTAGATGTTTTCCATCAGGCATGAAAAGCAAAAACATTGTTCCATCTCCACAAAACAAAGTTTCCGGTCCTGGCCTGTGGCAGGATATTATTCTATGGTAGATTCTCTAAACGTCAGTAATATTTTTATGGCATAATAGCTCTTATTAATAATACATTTAAGTCCCAAATTTGGAGGGCAGGTTGAGTGTCAATAAGGTTGAATTCTGCTTGTCAATGTCGTTTACCAGTAAACTACCCGGGCAGAGCGATGGCCGTTCCCTATATTCTGTCTATCGACAGATTTGCTTACTATCAGTATTGTTTTGACAGATCTTCCATACAAAATATGTCTAAAATTTACTGCCAGTAAGCAAATCTGTCGATAGATAGAATATTGGGAACGGCCATAAAACAATAATGTGGAGCGAAGTAATGTTTGGTGTGTAAGTAATGTTTAAGGAAAAACATGAGCAGCAGACCCAGCTTAAGTGCTAAATTTCTCTTGTGTGACTGCCCACGCTCAGATGGACAGAAATAACATATTCGTACAAATACGGAACAAAACGAAAATTGCCGTAGCGGATAACTACAATCGTAATAATGATATATATCGTTTCCATATGACAAAATTAAAACCAAATTAAATATTTTAGCTAACTCTCGTTTTAGTTTAACAACATTTTACATTTTAAATTCAACATTTTACGGTAGAATTAAGTTCAATAAGTATAATTTTAAACTTAACTAAAATCGGTTAGGTCTATTTGTCACTACCTCCTTCTGCGATCACGTCATATCGCGTCAAGAGCGTCGAACGGGGTCGGAAACGACCTGTTCCCACTCACCGTCAAATAGGGAGGACGTTTTGAGGTGTGACCAGGGCTTCTTGACCTATGTACTGGGTGGTTTTGTAGAATATCTCCAAGATATACCCTGCCGCCGACTAACCAAGGGTCGCGATGTGCAGCCGTCGTACGTTATGTACATTTGACAGTGCGACCGCGAGATGGACGGCAGTACAATGTTTTCGCGCCGAAATGCGTTGTTATTGTGAGAGACTTCAGAGTCCCTAAGAGACGAGCCACATAGCGCAGGGGCGATTCCAACAGCAATCCACATTACACTCATTACACCTGGATCGTCTCAATTGTGCCGAACATGGCCACCGCGGGATTTTAAGCGGTATAGCACCACAGGTATTTTGGTTAAGAAACCCGATCCAGCGGTTATTTGGATAGACAACTGGGTCGAAAGGCTGGTGAGTCCGGCATAACTATCTAACTAACCTGAGATTGAGAAGGTACCCGATAATAGGATTTCCCCACGGGAAAAAATGTCCACTTGACAACCTATTGGATAAGATCAAACTATTTTACTTAAGTTTAGTTGGTAAAAATAGAATATGCACAACTTCATTATGTAAAATTAAATATTTAGAATAAGGTAGTTTCCTATATTTAATTTTATACATTATTTTATAAGCAACAGAAAACGATACGCAAAAGAAACCCTTTTATTAAAACACAATCGAAATTGGTTCAGAAATGTGCCCGCAGTTATGACTTTAAATGTTGGTATGAGGAAAAGTGGGTGCGTAGTAGGGATATCTCACTATCTCGCTTGCACGCGTGCACCATAATGAACATTTTACACAGTGACGTCAAAGTTTGCGTCGTCTGTCATTTGACAATTACTCCTTCTACAGGAGTTGAATAGCTTCTAACTTATTTATTTTTGGTCCGATTTGTAAAATTATTTCTGCAATAGATTTTGACTAACGTAAATTATTAATTTAAATAATAAAAAAAATCTAGTCAACTACCTATGTTCAGAGCTGTATTTTAATTGAAATTTGAAAAGAGCAACGCTGGAGTTTCTTGCTCGTTCTTCTCGAGCGAAACAGCATTCCGAACTAGCGGTTGAATTTTGACGGAATCTAAATAATGTATAACATTTTATGGATTCAATAAATATTTTGAATTTTGAATTTGAATAACTACAAGGCTACAGTTGAATAATTTAATATAAGTATTTGTCAGCTATATTGATGGATCAGATTCCTTTTGATCCCCTGGGTGGATCTGTTTGGTTATGAAGGCATCATGCCCTGACTCCTCTTCCACTGCGCTCCTTGTCTCCTGTTGTGATTGCCTCTTGAGGATTTGTGCTTCTCCTTACGATCTCTATTCGCCAAGACCTCTTTCTCTTGTCCCTGCCCTTTAGGCTTGCCAATGACATCAACGTTTCTGTAAAAATCGAGTTGTTATATTATTTTATAAAGAGCAAACGCTATATACATACATGCACACTCACGCCTGTAATCCCCGAAGGGGTAGGCAGAGGTGTAACCAGTACACCCACATTTTGCCGAGCGTATCTCCGTCCCATGATGTGATAGGGGGCGAGCCTATCGCCATACCAAGCACAAATTCCAGACTCCAGGCTGATACTCAGCTTTTCGTAATAGAAAAACCCAATATCACTTTTACCCGACCCGGGGATCGAACCCGAGACCTCAGCGTCAGCCTCAATCGTAACGCGTACGCATTACAACTGCGCCACGGAGCCAGTCTACCGGTGACCGTTACCGTTATGTTGGCCATTGATGCTAAGTAATTACTGACTTCTGTTTTTATAAGTATAGACAGTACTGTCAATAAAACTGGCCACCCTGATAGTGCTGTCAGTAAATTTGGAATCACGGCCTAAATTAACTGATTTGAAATTAAATTGTAAGATGATTGATGTTTGTTAAGTGTGAATGGTACAGTTGGGAGGGGAAGGCCTCGATGAACTTACACAGATCAAGTTGGAGATATTCTCGAGAAAGGTCAGGTCAGGAGTACCCTAAACCGACGTGCATGTATGAAAAATTTAATGTGAGTGAAGGCCAGACAGGTGTGCAAGGATCGTAGCAAGTGGAAATCAGTTCTCTGCCTACCCCTATGGGAAACAGGTGTGAGTCTATGTATGTATGTAAGATTTGACTTACACATGTGAAGTTAAAAAAAGTTTGTATAAATGTAATACGTACTTAGCAGGTGGTGTAGGTCTGTGCCCCTTGCCCCTCCGAGCTTGAAAGCTAGCCTCTCTCCTGGCGCGGATCTCCTCAGGGTTCAGGCAAAAGTCCATCCTGTTCCTGCTGCTCGATGATGATGCTTCTTCAGGAGGCGGTTCCTCTTCTGACTCCTCCTGGAATTCAGTACGATTTTATTGGTTGTATATTTTCTTGTATATCTTTTTTTTATCACATTTTATCCATGATAACAGATGATCATGGATCATGGAGACAGCCTCCGTGGCGCAGCGGGCGAGTAGCCGGTTGCGAAGCGTGAGGTCGTGGGTTCGATTCCCGCACCTAGACAAGTGTTTGTCTGATTCACAAATATTCGTCTCGAGTCTGGGTGTTGTGGGACCGTAAGTCCCTCGTAGTTTTTGATACCCACGATACAGGTTTACCTAGTGTGGCGTGAGTGAGTGAGACATGATCTGATAGGATATTATAAATGTTTAGATATTTGTGATTTTGGATGTTTGTCAATCAACCAAGTCTTAACGGCTATCGATGAAATTTGGTACACCAGATGTCTGGATATCGTCACAGGCTACTTTTTATCTTAGATAAGGACGGATGTCCTTTATAGCTAATAAATATAAGCTAATAGCTTAATAGCTAGCCATTAACATGTTGACTACAGCAACGATTTCTAAACTTTTAAAGTCATTTGAACTTATTATGGAATTGTTTAACATTAATTGAATCTAAATCAATCACATTAGACGGTCGGTATTATATTTAGACTGCACTGTAGCACTGTATTTAACACTAGCCTTTGCTCGCGGCTCCGCTCGCGTGAACGGCCTTTTCCGGGATCAAAAGTAGCATATACTCAGTGACAATGTAGCTTTCTAACGGCAAAAGAATTTTTGAAATCGGCCCAGTAGTTTTTAAGTTTATTCGTTACATACAAAAATATAAATCTTTCCTTTTTATAATATTATCGTATATTAAGTCCAGTGTAGCTGTGTCAGAAAAAAAAATACGTTGATGCTTCTGAGAACCCACTTTAGGAATCGCTGGTGTACAGTACTGAGTACTGAAGGGCTAGCACGGAAACTTGCGAAAAGTTATTCGAGCTGTCATCGACAACAATTTCTATGAGATTTTAGTACAGCGCCTCTATCGTACGTAAAAGAAACTAATTTATATGGAATATAGACCAATGATATTTAAGGAATTATCTATCGAGCCCTCGATACTTTTACATTACGACTTTGATAGTTTTCCGTGCTAGCCCCTCTGTTAGCCTGACATTTAGAAAATCGGATATTACTCAATTGAGTACTAGTTAATTTTTGTCACCCCTTTAGAGGGTTCGTTAGAAACATTCAATTGTCGTTCAGCCACAAAGCGGATACATCGAAATAAGAGGAGCTCTGGTGAATAAATAAAGTGGTTATAAGACTTGAGTTTCAATACTAGAAATTTACAACAGTACTGACCTCATCATTAGCGTGGTGTGTCTGTAAGGCTCGTGGCGTGACGAACGGTCGCCTCGTCTCGTCTCGCTCGTCAGCACGCGGCAACACTTCCTCCAAGTCATATGTGTCGTCATACTCGTCCGAGTACATCGCTTCTTCGTCACATACCAAACTAAAAAATAACCAATCATTCAGTAAAAGAAAACCTCTCTAAAATAGATTTTCGCGTCAAAACTGTCTGCATTTATACAAATTTTAAAAACCGGTCAAGTGCGAGTCGGCTTCGCCAGACAAGAGTTCCATACACACACCGTGAAATTTTCGCCTAATGTAATTTTTATCATAACACATACATACATACGCAGTCACGCCTGTAATCCCCGAAGGGGTAGGCAGAGGTGTAACCATTACACCCACATTTCTACGAGCGTATCTCCGTCCCATAATGTGATAGGGGGCGAGCATATCGTCATACCGGGCACAAATTCCAGACTCTGGGCTGATACTGAGCATTTCGTAATAGAAAATCCCAATACCACTTTACCCGACCCGGCGATCGAAGTCGAGACATTATATCATAATACTCGTATGTTATAAAATCCCCAATAATAAAACAAACTATGTATGTGAAAATTTCAGCCAGTTACATATTCTTCTTCCAACTGCCCTTATCCCACTCGTAGTGGGGTCGGCGCAACATGATTTTTAACAGAAGTTACAGAAAGATTTGGCTTGCAGTTATTAAGACCAATCGCTTGCCTGACGGCAACCCCTCTGGGGAGAAAACACCCAGACCCGAAACAAATATTCGTGTATCACACAAACATTTTATCTTAGTGCGGGCATCGAAACCGCGGCCTCTCGCTTCACAGCCGGCTACTCGCCAACTGCGCTACAGAGGCTGTCAGCCAGTTACATATTATGGTCAAAAAATAGAGCCCTTTAAAGATATGACAAACAGACAAGACAGTCAGCATTGATTCAGTAATAGAGTTCCGTTTTGGTACGGAAAAGGCCCGAGCCTGGGGCGGTACCGGCTAATTCGCCAAACTTCGGATTTATGCAAATCGATGTTCGATTAGAGAACCAATGATTCTGTCGTACCGCCGAATTTCCGTCTAATGGCCAAAACGATGAACAACGATTTATGACGTTACATGAAATAAAAAAAAACCGGTGCCGGCTATTCGCCGAACTTCATCAACTCTGCCGGCGTTCAAGTCCATTCAGATTAATCGTCCGCGGGCGGCATTAATTAATTCAAATAAATTGGTTTCATTGAAGTTCATGTGTCGTCATAAATCGTTGTTCATCGTTTTGGCCATTAGACGGTCGTTCGGCGGTAAGACAGAATCATTGGTTCTCTAATCGAACATCGATTTGCATAAATCCGAAGTTTGGCGAATTAGCCGGTACCGCCCCAGGCTACAAAAAAAAAATAGATAAGCCAAATTTTCCATAGAGCATACTCACTTATATTTGCTGTAAATATCACTCAGTTGCTTCACATCGGACTTATCATCCAACATATGCTTTAAATCTCTATATTTAGACTTCTTCTTGCCAACATGTATTCGAGATAAGTCGACATCATCTCTAGTCATAATATCGAACTCATCGCCATCGAAAACGTTCAGTCTTTCTATACCTGTCTCTAGGAACTTATTATCGAGGATATCCTCTGGGATTATTGGCAAGGATTGGTCTATACCTGGAATTTGAATATTGATTTTATTTTATTTTAATATATTCGGAAAACTTACAGCTAGCATACATTTGTACATTAACATGAATATAAGAAGGCCATTTAAAAGATTCCACAGATAGAAACAGATTTTTTAATGAAAGATAGGGCAATCGGTCACGTGGGTCACCTAATGATAAGTGATCACCGCCGACCATGGGCACGAGGAATACCAGAGAAACCAGTGGTACAAAAATATAATAGGGATCTCCCATCAGCCACATACGTCAATATCGATGCTCGTGAACATGAGTCGATAAATTAATACTTTATATTCAGTATAGAACTGAGGGTTCTATTATTAACTGGCTGTCCCGCGCAGTTTCACCCGCAACATCTATCGATTGCAGCGCCACCTACCGGGTCCAATTGTGAATATAAACCATCCAGGGACCCGCTCAAATACATACAAAAACAAATCATCGAAATCGGTCCGATCGTTTAGGAGTTTTTGCGAGACTAACGAACAGCAATTGATATTGATTTTTATATATAAGAAGAAGATAAAATATTAAGTTAGAAATAGCTTGATTTGTTTTAGAAAGTGACATATTGGGGCTTCAAATTATTTCACGGTAGGCAAGCTAGCAGGCAAGCATAGGCATGTCTCTGCCAATGGTATTGCTGATGTCCGTGAACGACGGTAACCACTTACCATCATGTGAACAGAAAGCTCGTCTGCCTTCGAAGTGACGTCATTACTTTAAAATAGATATTAAAATTCCAGATTTACTATTTAACTTAACTCCCTATCTATCTCCTTTTTAGTTATTACTATTTTAATATTCGACATTGGCGAAATCATCGAATATCAATGGGGCCATATACATACCTACATACATACGCACTCACGCCTGTAATACCCGAAGGGGTAGGCAGAGGTGTAACCAGTACACCCACATTTCGCCGAGCGTATCTCCGTCCCACGATGTGATAGGGAGCGAGCCTATCGCCATACCGGGCACAAATTCCAGACTCCGGGCTGATACTGAGTATTTCATAATAGAAAAACCACCACCACTTTACCCGACCCGGGGATCAAACCCGAGACCTCAGCGTTGAACTCAATCGTAACGCGTACGCATTACAACTGCGCCACCGAGGCAGTCAAGGCAATGGGGCCATAATTTAAAAATAAAATAGAATATAACTTACCTCTCAGCGGCTCTGCCAAATTATTCTCAAATATGCTATTAATAACTCTCTCAGTACTAAAACCATAGTGTTGCAAGCATTTTAAAATAAATCCATCGCCTAAATGTGGCAATATGTCTTTCACTTCAGTAATCAGAGACATTTCCTTGACACTGTCTGGAATTTCACTGTCTATGGGCGGCGTTGGAGTATTGTCTATGGGCTGCGTTGGAGCATTGTCTGTGGATTCAATATGGCCGTTTGTTATTGTCTCAATGTGGTTTATCTCTGGTATTGGCTCGTCTAAATTCGAATATATTGCTTGCAGTATGAAATCTGTTTTCACTGGATCACTGATTTTTCGTTCAGGAATTTTCTTACAAGAATATTATATACTTCAATTAGAGCCGCGAGCCGTTGCCACGGGTCTTGACAGTTCAAGCTAAATTCAACCTTATTGACATTCACCAAGGTCGAATTTTGCTTGACCCGCCAAGTTCCTCTGGCAACGGCCCCAGCCTGCTAAGTCGATATAACCAAACTCAAAATAACAGCAACAGCAATAGGGTTATGCATGAACTTGAATTCGAACATTAATATATATGCAATATCAAATAATACAGAAAATAAAGTCTATTATGACAAAATAATCAAATTATTAAAAATAGACCACAATGAATATTTCAAATATTAAAACGTGTGTGAAATAAAATGAAGGAGTATAGGGACAATCTCGCTATCTCCCTCGCACGCGGTCGCCGCTAAAATCGAATAGGTTGACGTCATCGTATATGGCTTGCATCTTTTTATTGTCATTCGCCACCAGATTTAAATAGTCTATAACGTAAAAAAATCTAATATGAATGATGGCCAATGGCTACTGATTAAAATCATTGAAAAAAACATTCATCAAATCTATTCTGTTTATGAGCAATCATGACGCGTGCCATAAGGCGAACGACCTGCTCGTCACGTCATTAACGGAAATAAAAAAAAAACACCAGAGTATGTACATCGCCCAGAGTGATATCCAGCTAAATAGCTACCAACCAATTCCAGCTATAATTGTGATTTTGTTAAAAGTGAATAATAATATAAAGGATACATGTCAGGGTATGCTTGTCGCAACATCTCCATATCCTCATGTACAGGGTAACATGAGTGGTAGTCTTTGATGAGCAGCCTCTCCGAGAGGCCGTCCATCATCACTGATAGGAACTCTTCCACGTGAGACGCGACGCTGCCTCTATGGAGGTAAAAGTATATGAAGTAATATGGTTGGTGTGTATCGCTCAATAGGTCTAGTGGCACAGTATTTCGGCTGAGAAACCGGTGAAGCCTTGGGTTCAAAACCCAGGTCAGGCAAACACGATTTTTGTTTGAGTTTTCAAAAAATTACACATGAGTGGCTCGGCATTTAAATCTGTGGCCAATATGGTGACAGGCTCGCCACAATTTATATAGCATGGTCCGGCAAACGAGCAAGTGGTTCACTGATGGTAAGTGAACTCCACCGCCCATGTATGCCCACAATACCAGAAGAATCATGGGCATGTTTTCGGCTTCGGAATCTGTATTCATAATGATATGTGTACCTTCATAGCGATTAAGCGCAACATTCAGCACAACGCGCACTATACAGTATGTATCAAAAACCCTGCTGGCCCTTTTTGGGTTGTGTAGCCATATAAAGCTTAATAAAAATAGTTAAATTAAAATAATAATAAACGGAAGGGACATATTATCCTTACAGAGGTAACTTAAAAGAATATATTTAAAATTGTATTAACGGCTGGGGGCGCGGTACGTTTGATGTACATGGACAGCAACATGCTATCTCGCTCTAGCTCACAAGTCATAGCTCTTGCAGAGGTAATCAATCGAAAAACAGTATAAATAAATATAGTTATTTGTAGTCTCATTTTCGTATGCGAGTTATTTTATTACGTTTGGATATCGATTCTGATATCACAGTTAAAACGCCCAACAGAGTTTTTGTTACATATTGTATAAATATAAACTATGCGCACCGTGATGAAAACGTCAGTCTACTGAGTAAAAATTGGCACGCTTGGTTTCTATACAGATCGAAGTATATGGCATATCTACTATATTATCTGTGGATGGGAATCATGGGATGCAAAAGTAATGCCCGGTTGCTGAAAAGCTGATCAATGTTAAATTAACTAATCAAATGTCAAATCTCATGTCAAGTCGAAATTGAGTTGCTAGAAGCGTGATCAACACCTTTGATTAGACACACATGTTAGTTAAGATAACATTCAAATTACTATGAAAAATCGTATGTCAAACGGTACTAAAGAGAGATCAAATAATATTTTTTTTTTTTCACTAATTAACGTTTCAGAAACTCGAATTGATTTGACAGCGATGTCAACTCAAAGTTCTGTTAGTTGAATGTTGATTTGATCTGCTTTTCAGAAACCGGGTGTAAGAGGGGCAATCTTATTGTTAAATTAGCAAACTATTGTTATAAGTGCTGCCAGTACTAAATAATAGCACAACGGTTATGACGTCACACTATTATTGTATAACTTTATACTGTGTTAATCCATAAGATACTCTATGACTTATTTAATTCTAAATAATATACACGTTATTTAGAACGATCCAACATGTTCAATAATAAATACAATTACTAATGTGAACTATTTATAAAAAGGTATAAATAAGGTGGAATAATTATTTTCGGTTGTCAGTTGGCTGATAAACGGAACATAAAGTGTTACTCTGCCCAAATAAATGGAGAAGATCGTCTACATTGTGTTACAATTGTTCTACTTCGTTACACTATACTCACTCGCCACTAAGTATATCGTTCTTGTAATACGCGAGTATTTCCTTGAATATGTCGATGAGTTCAGCTCTGGCTGCGTCTATGTACGCCTGCACTTCAATGTACTGCACACTCGTCTCGTCTCCAATCTCCTCGAGCTTCTCGTACAACAGCGGTATACCGTACTCGTACAGTTGCACTATACTGAAATATAACAACTGTATTGTGTTCATTTAATGGTGTGTCAAATGTTTTCCATAATATAGGGTGAATAAGAATGCATTTATAGCTCAGCTTGAATGACGAGACGAGCAGGTCGCTCGCCTGATGGTAAGCGCCACGCATGCTTATAAACAGAAGCAACGCCTCACAGAACTTTAAATAACAAAGCACTGCATGCCACTGGACTGCGCTCGTCACCCCGAGACATAAGTCTCATAATGCACAGTAATTTCCCTGGCTTCAATGTCCTTCAAACCGGAACACAACAGTACCCACACACTGTTGCTTGGCGGCAGAAATAGATAAAGCGGTGGTACTAACCCAGCCGGCCTCTCGCATACAAGGGACCTACCACCTTGTTGATGGTGGAGTGGTATGGACTGTAGACACGAAAGTCACCGGTTCGAAACTAGCCTCAAGAGCATACACCTGTGACTTTTCTAAGTTACGTGTGTATTAATTGTTAATTATCACTTGCTTTAACGGTGAAGGAAACATCGTGAGGAAACCTGCATACCTGAGAAGTTCTTCATAAGAATTTCGAAGGTATGTGAAGTCTGCCAACCCGCATTAGGCCAGCGTGGTGACTAAGGCCTGACCCCTCTCATTCAGTAGAGGAGGCCCGTGCCCAGCAGTGGGACGTGTATATTACAGGGCTAGTATTATTATTATAAGAATGTCGGAATGAATAGGGACGACAGTTTTTATAGGCCTTCGAAGGCAGTCGAATTGACGGCTCATCTGATGGTAAGTGGTTACCGTCGCCCATGGGCATCAGCAACGCCAGGACAGCCAAGCCACTGGTTACCGGGAACATATTGATTATTATACAAACAAATGCACTAAACTGTTATCTCACACTTCATTTTATACAAAATAAATGTGTGTCTATGTGTGTGTTGAGTGTTATTTATTTATTACTAGCTTTTGCTCGCGGCTCCGTCCGCGTGAATAGACTTTTCTAAAATAAAACGTAGCCTATAACCGTCTCCAGGGTCCGATTTTGATGAATTTTTCTATCTCTATATAAAAATTCATCAAAATCGGTTCAGTGATTTAGGCGTGAAAGCGTTACAAAGAAATAGTTTTTTTTTCATAAAATGTCCTATGTTACTTCTTATACCTCCAAGAATATGTGTACCAAGTTTCATGATGATTGGTTAAGTAGTTTTCGCGTGAAAGCGTAACAAACAAACTTACATTCACATTTATAATATTAGTACGATTGTAAATAAATAAGTCGTGCAATAATAACAAACGACTTACAATTGAGCATCTTTTTAAAGATGTCTACGCTTTGATCTTTATTTTTGGACATTGCTATTTTAATACTTGACATTGGCGAAATCATCGAATATGGATGGGGCCATAATCTAAAAATAGAATAGAACAAACCTAACCTAATAATAAAATTAGTTTTCCTAAATATTGTGACACTTTTAGGATAGACTTCGACAAATATCCTGAGCGTCATGGCAGTGTCCAGCATGTGTATAATCAGGTCCCGTAATACTTCAAACGTTAGCTTGTCTTGTTTGGCGGCAGCCGGCCGTCGGATCTCACTGAATCCTCTGAATGTTTCTGGAAGGTTCGGCGGCTCATCGCTGTCGTAGTCTTTGTTTACTTGCAGGATTATGAATTTGAAAGCCTGTGGACAATAAACGTTTGAAGATAAGCTAAAATCGGGATCTTTGTGGTTTAAATATTATCATAACTTTTGTAATGTATCCTATACAAAATGAATTTCGGAATGGAAAACCTCCTTATGAAGGGCCAACTTCGATGGTGTGGACACCTCGTTCGCATGAATGACGACCGTTTGCCTAAGTCCGTCTTTTACTCGGAAATCTCTACAGGTAAACGGAAATCAGGTGGCCAGTACTTGCGGTATAAGGATGTTCTGAAGCGGCTCTTAACAGCATCTAACATAAAACCAAACACCTGGGAAGAGCTTGCACGCATAAGAGCTGAATGGCGGAAGGCTGTCCTAGCAGGTACGGATGCCTTTGAAACTGCCCGACTCAAAGACCTTGATGCTAAGCGCGAACATCGTAAGACTCGTCCTAAGGCCATCTACAATTACACGTATGATCGCGCCGGACAATTATATTGTGCCACGTGTAACCGGACCTTTAAAACAAAATTCGGATTTTCGAGCCATATACGAAGAGAGTAAGAGTCGCCGTCGACGGATACGTCGTGGAGGACATCATCATATTTTGTTTTCGCGTATTATACTAAAATATATGTTAAGTTAGTTAGTTTACTAGCTTTTGATCGCGGCTCCGCCCGTGTGAACGGCCTTGTCCGGGATAAAAACAGCCTATAGTGTAGTAAATTTTACCCAAAACATATTATTATAGTATTATTTTCTGAGTGGTAGAGCCACACTATAGACACTTTTGTCTACAGCATGTATGGGTCGGCTCGTCCGGGTCTTTACCACTGTCTCACAGAAAACCGGCGTTCGTACGGCTAGTGAGATATCCGGAGGCCCAAACCCCCTCCCCTTCCCAATTCCTTAATTATCCCTTTCCTTTAAGGTCGGCAACGCACCCATGATTCTTTTGGTACATGGGCGGTGGAGATCACTTACCATCAGGTGACACACTTGCTCGTTTGCCGGCCTATGCCATAAAAAAAATATAATTCATACAACATATTATCTAAGATTAAGAATTATGGAACATCCATCTAGAAGATTTTCAAACCCTTCTACTCTCCTGCTGACAACCAAAAAACATAAGTGTTTATTTTTTAATTATTTAAAAAATAAACAATTACCTTTCATATACTTAATGAGTACTATGCGAAACAAACCTTACCTCTTTAACAAACGCGACTGCAGCGACGGCATCGCGTTCATACTGGGGTTTGAGTGTGAACACGCTTTCTAACACTCTGGCTATGTGCCGACTGTTGTCCACGCCGTATGTCAAACATATATCCCATATTATAGGCATCGTGAGTATGAAGTTATTATATAACAGATCTCCCATGAACTCTTTGGTCATCCATTGGGACTAAAAAAATATGAATTTGTATATTAAAAAGTATGTCACCATCATAAATGAATGGTCAATAAAACTGTATGGAGCGAATCCGATCCGAGACTTGCTCGCAAGTCTGATCAGTCAGTTGGAAGTAAATACAGACGTATATTCATGGCCTTAGAGTGACAAACAATATATTGTAAATTTATATATTGTACAATAAAAAAAATCAGGAGACAAAACAAAAAATTTGCATTAACTGTCATATTCACAAAAATATACTTCTTAGTTCGTACCTTACTTTCTTTATTAGTAACAATTCTGCTGAACACAACGAGTATTAGTCTTCTAATATCTTCATATAGATTCCGCACATCTCTAATGTCATGTGGGGGTAGGTAGGGAGGGTCGGCCTCCTGCAGGAATGACACTAACATGTCCATGCACTCAGGGTGGTGCAGTATTGTGCTCCAAAATCTACAATATTACATACATACGCACTCACGCCTGTAATCCCCGAAGGGGTAGGCAGAGGTGTAACCAGTACACCCACATTTCGCCGAGCGTATCTCCGTCCCATGATGTGATAGGGGGCGAACCTATCGCCATATCGGGCACAATTCCAGACTCCGGGTTGATACTAAGCATTTCATGATAGAAAAACCCAATATCACTTTACCCGACCCGGGAATCGAACCTGAGACCTCAGCGTCAGCCTCACCGGTAACGCATACGCATTACAACTGTACCACCAAGGCAGTCTACAATATTATGATATATAATAAACCCAATAATAATAAATAAATACACCCAAACTGTAAGTGTTAGTCTACATACTCCTGACCCCACAGTAGTATCCTGTATCATGGGTATCAAGAACTACGAGGGACTTGCGGTCCCACAACACCCAGACCTGAGACAAATATTTGTGAATCAGACAAACATTTGACTAGTGTGCGGGAATCGAACGCACGCCCTCACACATCGCAACCGGCTACTCGCCCGCTGCGCCACGGTGGCTGTCAGTGGAGAAAGCTTTTATCGTGAAATAATTCAGTTCTACTCCATTGGTATATCATAAGTTGAAATTAAAAACATCGGGCAGGTAGTTAAAGCTGTGAGCCAATTTATGTAAAGTTTATTATTTTATTATGCTAAGAATGGCCCAAGCAACATTCAATGAATTAAAAGACTTATCTTCACCAGAAACTGTTTTCTACATGCAAAGTGACATTTATTAGATATAGTTAATAATTAATTTTTGTACAATATTTTAAGTTGCAATTGTACATAAGTAAATAATTTGCTGCCAACTTTTCTTGACAGTTTCAATCTTGTAATTTTGCACATAGACTGTCCTTGCACCCAAGGTGCTATTATACAAATATTCTAAAATATAATTAACAATCTGCGATATTTGTATTGCCAATTTATGATAACATCTCATTTAACTGCATCATCAAGCTTATCTACTCACCTAGATACTTATCTATAATAGTGGATCAGTTGATAAATATGCAACAGTTGCTGTTCATAACTATTTACTGCAGTTCAATTACATAAAATAATTATATTCATTAAAATTATTTGTAATGGCTACAATCTAGTTTAACTAGTTTGAATACAATATCTCTGATGTAAATTATGGAAATTCTGTTCACAGAATATTGCATGTTTAAAAACCTTAAGCAGACATAAAATTGAAATAAATTGCCTTTAATGTTATTGGCAGAATATTATATTATATATATAATGTATAATAGATAGATAGATAATATTCTCATCCACTAGAAAGATACATAAAGTAGTACATACACACAAAATAACTTGGCCAGACTGAAATTTATCATTTTACCCACACTCAACACCACCTGCCACTATTTTATCCCTGAAAACAATATCCAGGATGGCACTTGTGAACACCTGATTGGCTAAGTATATTTTGTGGATATTGTACTGTACCTAAATCTACACTAATATTATAAAGAGGAAAGATGTGTATTTTTGTATGAACCGCATAAACTTAAAAACGACTGGACCCATAATAAAAAATATTTTGCTGTTTTAGAAAGCTACATTATCACTGAGTAACATAGGCTACTTTTTATCCTGGAAAAGGCTGTTCAAGCGGGCGGATCAGCGGTGCAAAGGTTTGTCTGTACCTAAATCTATAACAATAAACAATGCTTACCTATGATACTGTAAACTTAGTAACCACTTGAGATCCTCTACATAAACTTTCATTTTAATCTTCCATGCATCCACCGCACCCAGCACCAGGGCACTCCCTGATGGGGGCCTCTCATATAATGTCAGCTTCCTTTTATCCACCCAATAAGGATCCTAGATAAATAGATTTAAAGTACATGATAAATGGTGACTAGATTACATGTAACATGGGTAATTTCTGGATACCAATCAAGATCATCATATTTTAAAGACTCTCTGTCTCAAATTCGTAAAAGAGCTTTCTATCTCAAATTCTTAATATAACATAATTCATAAATAACGAAGTTCTAAGATTTTTTTATCATTTAATAATAATAAATACACCCAACAGTCACACACATAGTCCTGACCCCACACTAGGTAAGCCTGTATCATGAGAATCAGGAACTACGAGGGACTTGCGGTCCCACAACACCCAGACCCGAGACAAATATTTGTGAATCAGACAAACATTTGTGTAGGTGCGGGAATCGAACCCACATCCTCACACTTCGCAACCGGCAACTCGCCCCCTGCGCCACGGAGGCTGTCAAAATTATAAATTTGTGATCTTCATTGTTGTTGTATTGTGTTTCGTCTTTGTGATATTTCTAAAAGCCATAAAAAAGGAAAAAGTCTGATCTACCAAAATTTTAACAAATTAAGAATATATTTAAGAATGATTCCAAAGCATTTGAATATTTAATTGAATGATTGTAATAGGGTAGTTTCCTGTATTGAATTTTATACATTATTTTATAAGCAACAGAAAATGATACGCAAAAGAAACCCTTTTATTAAAACAAAATCAAAATTGGTTCAGAAATGTGCCCGCAGTTATGACTTTAAATGTTGGTATGAGGAAAAGTGGGTGCATAGTAGGGATATCTCACTATCTCGCTTGCATGCGTGCACCATAATGAACATTTTACACACTGACGTCAAAGTTTGCGTCGTCTGTCATTTGACAATAGGGTAGTTGACTAGATTTTTTTATTATTTACATCAATAAGGTACGTTACTCAAAATATATTGCAGAAAGAATTTTATAAATCGGACCAAAAATAAATAAGATAGAAGCCATTCAAATCCTGTAGAAGGGGTAATTGTCAAATGACAGACGATGCAACCTTTGACGTCAACGTGTAAAATGTTCATAATGGTGCTCGAGTGCAAGCGAGATAGTGAGATATCCCTACTACATCCCCACTTCTCCTCATACCAACATTTAAAGTCATAACTGCAGGCACATTTCTGAACCAATTTTGATTGTGTTTTAATAAAAGGGTTTCTTTTGTGTATCATTTTCTGTTACTTATAAAATAATGTATAAAATTCAATATAGGAAACTACCCTATTACCCCTTCTACAGGATTTGAATGGCTACTAACTTATTTATTTTTGGTCTGATTTATAAAATTCTTTCTGCAATCGATTTTGAGTAACGTAACTTATTGATTTAAATAATAAAAAAATCTAGTCAACTACCCTATTGTTGCACAATATATATTAATGTTTATGTTTACATGTTTATTTGTTATCAATGGCAATGTCCCCCAGAGCCTTTTACAAGGCTTAGTTATTGAGTTCCATTCAGCTTGAATTAAATTTTGACACATAAATGAAATGATATATTTCAAAATACATTGAACATCTTATTCAAAGAGTTCTTTACAATACACAAAAACACAATGTGAAATCATATACTCGTCGATTTTTAAACAATAAATATAATAAACGCAAATTGCTGCTGTTTGGATCTCCATAGATACTGTCTACTAGGTTAACGACAACTATTTAGTAGTAAATAGAAACTGAACTTTTAGTTACTATAAATTGTTTGTATGTTCTCACCAAGGCCTTGATTTTCTGAACAACTCCCGCATTATTTACAGATATTGTTAAATGCTCCACAGGAAGGTTATCAGGATTCTGAAAAAATCATTAATTACAAATCAATTGCTGAGTTTAAAAGAAATGTTAATACTCATTTGTAATGTTCAACACTTACGGAGAATTCGATATTTTTTTCAGACATATCACAGATTGCAAATTTATTAAACGGATTAGAATCAATATTACACAGTTCACAAGTATAAAAACTTAGTGCTTATTTTATATTGCTAAATACTGATCTAAAATTACTCGTGTGGTCGAAATAGCTTACGAATTCAATTTCGTTCAAAAATCTACTCTTCAGATTCCGGTCTGTGTTCCCAACATTAATTTTCCAAAACCTCCGAAAGTAGTTCTGTAAACCAACAGAAAACTCTAGATCAAAGCCTAATTTAAGAATCAATAAAAAAAAAAAAAAAAAAAAAAATATAATTATCTAATCTCAATTCTCTTACAAATACATTGGTATAATTTAAGTAAATAAATAATGGCACAAGGAGCTTACAATCTTCTTGGTTTCACTAGTAGATTTTTAGTGAAGTCCCAGAAAATAGAAATGAAGTAATTGTACTTTCTAAAGACCAACAAGAGAATTTCGAATGCATGGCATAATTATTAGTGGTGTAATGTAGTGTCCGACCGAAACTAGTTTTACGGCCGAAACCGAAACCGAAACTTCCATATAAGGGCATGTCTTCGTGAAAAAAATAGCCAATCTTAATCAGAGCGGTTGACGTCAGGCACCTGCCTGACACCGATCGTAAAAACTACAAGCGAAATCTATTTGTAACATGTGTTGTGCTGACCCCACTGCGAGTGGGTTAAAGGCAGGTGGAAGAAGATTAACTATCATGAACTCACTTCTATAGAAGAAATAAAACTTAACTGTTTCGAAATAACAATCACTCGAAATACGTACTCGTACACTAGTGTAATGTTTTGTATGAGCCTATTTCAATATTTTTTTCATTAGCGTGTATGACGAAACGAGCAGGCAGTTTGTCTGATGGTAAGCGCCACGCCTGCCCATAAGAAACGACATCACACAGAACTTTGAATTACATAGTACTGGCTAATATTGGACTGCGTTCATCCACGTCACCCCAAGACAAGATGTTGTCTTATAATGCCCAGTAATTTCATTGGATTTAAGGTCCTTCAGACCGAAATAGAACAGTGCTTACACTGTCCATATATATAAAGTACTCTGTGGCTTACACGCGGTACACGTTAGTGGCAGAAATACACAAAGTGGTGGTACCAACCCAGATGACCTACCTAGCACCTAGTAAAGATTAATACTTAATTCCAAACCATCCGCGACCCTGTACAGTGATCCTTATCCAAACACGTGGACAAAAAAATCACTGTGTAGTTTAGTGATTGTTTGAGGACCCTTTCCTGAAGTCAATCGAGCCCCCTATTAGACACCTCCAGCCAGTACGTTCAAACTACCAAATCTAGTGGTAATTCTACTAAGTTGACAACACTACTTCAGATTCAGTTACAGCTGACTTTGACGTTGACAATAATGTCAATTTAGTTCGGAAATCAATTTTTTATAATACTCTTTGTCAATGGCTCTCCATGCCTTTGTATGTGTCTATGTCCAGAGTAAATTTTTATTATGGAATTCCCTTTACTTAATCTACTAGCTTTTGCCCGCGGCTCCGCCCACTTAGCAGTCTGGGTTAAAACTTAACAAGACGCAAAACGTTATTTTATTTTAAGTCCGATTGACTTCAAATTCGATATGGAAGTCGGAAATAATATTATTATCGGTTATTGTCGGTATTTGTGGTCGTCCAACTCTCTGAGACTATGGATTTTCCTTGTAATAATATTTTTTTGTAGCAATTTGATTCTAGGTGCTCGTCGACAAATCTTTCGTTTCGGATATAACTTCAATTGTTTTTATTATTTATAATTTTTGATTAACTAAGTATGGCAACTTTGTTTTTCTGTCAACAACAACATGGATAACCGCCTAACGGTGTCAAAAAAGTAAACAAAGTAGTTTTTGTATACACCACAGACTACTTAGAGATACTACGTATCAGACTGCCAACTGTAGAACAAAAAATTCATTAGTGAGTTTTGGTGTCATTTGACGTTTCTTTTTTTTCTGTCGAATACATAATCCACAGACTACATAAAATATGCTTACTCTGTGGCTTATTAAATGCAAATGGCAAAGGAACTAGTAACGTACAGCTCAAAACGCTAGGCTGATACACCAGTATAATTTACTGTTTTATCTCATTTATTTAAGTAGAGGAAAATTAAATAAAAGTACACATTATTTATAAAAAGATTTATTTTTTAATTTATTTTATAATTTTCAAAAGCCTTTTTTTGCATCGCATTTTCCTTGCTGAACTTTAGAGCTTTTTTGGCTCTACGGTAAAAGTCAGTTTGTTGTTTTGCCTTTGTATATTCATTGTAGATTAATGGGCATGTTGGTGTCAAATCTGCCACTTTCTTAATTAACCGCTTCCTGGAAGCTTTCACACTTCGGGGTTTATCCAAACCTAGAAAATAATAAAGTAGTTAGTCCCAACTCAAAGCTGATTAGTTAATTCCATCATAAATGATGTGAAAGTCTAGTATATATTGCTTAAATAAAGTTATATATAATTTAATGTTGATTGTATTCCTGAGTAACTAATAAAGGTAACTGAGAAATTGCCCAGCACATCATACCTCTAGTGCACCAAATTCACATCATAGCATCTACTGCTTTTCCACATATTAAATCCTATGTATAATATTATAAATTTTGTGAGGATGTATGGATGTTTATTATTCAAATACACATACACTGATAGCCCATGTTCTGTAATATACATACAAAACAATACCCTTTATTTGGATACATTAAGTAGTTGCCTAGGATTTGAGTTAAGCCACATGGGCAAGAGATAATCTAAGATAATACAGATTCACTAACCTGTAAAATGTGACCGGCGCTTGACATCTAATTGTCCAGACGTAATTATCTCTGGGTTAACAGAGTTTGCTAGAAAAGTAAAAATTATTGTAAAGTTCTTGTTCGGAAAGATATTAAATAAACAAATAATATGTCACAAGATAAATAAGAAATAAAAAGGTAAAACTTTATTACCTAAATCCAGACTGGTTAATGGATTTCCTGGTAAATTCTGGAAGTCACTTGAGCCAGATGCAATAATTTCTGAAAAATACACCAATAACTCATTTATATTTTTTTTAATTAGGGATGTGTTTTACGAACATTTAGAAGCACAATGTCTGATCGCCTCATAAATTATCAACTATTGGTCTAGTAGAAGCATTCTTAGGCCGGGAAAATTACAATTTGTGTTTGAATTTTCAATTTCAAAAAAACATACATGAGAGTTGTCCAGGGTTGAAATAGCAGTAGGAATAGGATCATGAGACACAGAAGTAAGGTCAGCAAACTGTGGGTGTACTAGTTGCATCTCTGCATACTCAGGCGTGATCTCATATTAAATTATTATTGCAATTTATGTATATACAAAAGTTAGACATTAAAAATATTATATTTACCAACCTGTCAATGGTTCCAGTCTGACACAATATGTGTGGTCAATGTGTCTTTTACGTGAGTAGCTATGATCAGTATTAGGATCCATATTTTCTGAAATTGATAAAAAAATAACAATACTTTAGTATCTAGGAAATCTATTGTAATCTCAAGTGTCATTATGTTACTATTGAGAGTTTTGCATCACTTGATGGGTTAAAAAATACTTTGGCAAGGCAAAGCTATAATAAGAAAGTAAAAATAACTGCATTAGGATATCACTATTCCAAAAACAGTGAATTGTTTTTATTAAAAGTAATAATATGTATGTTAGTGTAAGTGGGCCATCAACATCTTACATTTAAAACCAACCTTATCTTTTTGTGGTACACTCTGCTGATTAACAGCCGAGGCAATGGTGAAATGTGGTTCCCGTTGCGGATTGTGGGACATCAAATCCCCACAGAATACCAAATCCACCGTCAAATCATAATGGGAAGGCGGAACCTACCATAACTCATATTAGTATACGGCATAGTGCAGCAATATACTACTGGCCAAACTATACACAGAAAATAGAATAATAGACTTACCAGCGTAATCCTGAGATAGTATTCCACTAGAAATCTCTTCTTCAGTAAACAAAGAAGGATATGCTTTGCCTATGAGACGTGATTTGCAGGTAATGAACTTCTTTTCGAAATGTTTTTGACAAACAAAAAGCTTCGAAAGTATAATAGTGTTCTATAATGTCCAAAAACGCCGGTCAATGTCACTTGTCAATCAACTGTCAAATAAATCCGTCCGGCATTCGCTTACACGTCAGCCAATCACGGCCAAGAATGAAAACCCTAAATGTCATACAACATTAAAACAATATGGCGCTTTGTCGAGCGTTTCGTTGTACGTAGATTAACAGCCGTGGTATACACTACCTGCCTATTTCACAATTGACAGAAATTTTTGTTACTGCCTATCTTTATTTTACATTAATCAGCTATGAAAAGGTCTGGTGCCGATCCTAAAGTCAAAAAATCTTTGGTCAGAAATTATGAACATCGGGTAAAATCTGCAAGTAAAAATGTAATACACGATGTTGGAATTTCTTCAAAGGTAACAATTAAAAAATGCACACAAAAAGAAAATGTATTGAGTCAGCCGTCATTATGTTCTAGCGAAGTTTTAGCCAATTATTTATCTGATGCACGAACGTCTGCACCACCTTCTGCTTTGGTAGAAGAAATAAACATAGATAAAAGTCAGGTTAGTGTTTACAAGACTAAAGCTTAACACTAAATAAAATATGTAAATATTTTAAATTTTGTACACATCTCGTGGCAGACAAAGCCGGCACCGATTTGCGAAGTAACTATAATTTACGAGTTGTAATGACATGCAAGTCGCAGTCATGAGTATGTACCTAAAGTGGCTGATGGGAGAAACCTTTTGAAAATATAATTCAGGGTATTTACTTTCCAGAGATTCTTATCTTCGCGATTTTATGAGTCAAAATGTTATCATACTGGGAAAAACCTTTTTCATCAAAAAGTTGAAGTTCAGATTAGTCTTAAAACTATTTTTTTTACAGTTCAATACATAATATTCTATAAATCTATTTTTTATATCCAACACATAAGAGAAATGTTATAAGCTTGATACTTTTGTTTTTCTGTGACACTATAAATACTTAACAAATTGACAGATTAGATAAACAAACAAACTGGCTTGCTTAGGTTCTTACCTATGGTTTTATAATTAATGTCAAGGGTTTTTAAGTTATCGCTTAGTGGCCATGTACAATAAACTGCTTGATTATCTGTATAGATCTTAGAAATCAACCAATGGAACTAAGTAATTAGTATGTATGACCTTCAAACTGTATTCTGATTAGTTCATTTGTGCAATCAATCTGGTGAATTAAACTAAGGTAGTTTATTGAAAATTACCATAAACAGACTGCAAATCTTACATACTTTTAATATTTAGAATACATTATGTGGACTCTTTTTAGTCTTTGATCATCTATCTTTTACCTAACAATATTAAGTAGCACCTAATAGTAATAAAGTATTCTGTGGTTCTTTCCTTGAAAATCTTTAAATTTAATACTTTGGAAAATCTGTAATTAAATGTGTTTATTATGTTCTTTTATCTTTTAGGTAACCAAGAAGCTAAACTTCCATTTTAATGACAGAATCTATAAGAACTTGATTGAGTTAAATGCAAATGTTGAATTAAAAAGTAAAAAGGACAAAAGGCCTTCTAGTTCTAATATAAAAAGAGATCTAGAACCCAATATAGAAGATTTTTACTGTGATGAAAAAGAGACTGACTCCCCTCCAGATGTTCCTGTTCTGAGACCAAAATTTAAACCAGTAAAAAAAGTTGAAAGTGGACAATTGCATAAGCTAGTTGCTAAGTTTGATAGTTTATGAAGAATAAATTTTTATCACATTTAAATTATTGTGATTAATTTTAGCTTTTTGTACTAAGCTCCAAAGTTCCTGGAAGATAACCGCTTTATATTTTTTTAATGTGGATTGATAATAAATATTTTCATATCTTAATAGCTGTTTTGTAATAAATCTTGACTCAATGTCATCTTGTGGCCAATTATGTATATGAATTACTTTTGTACATTGGAATCCCTATTAGCATTGAATATGTCTTATTACTCTATGCCTAATATATTAGATTCAAGAAAATATGTAAGTAATTTAAACAAAAAATACCCTTTGCCTTTTTGAGTGGGTTCATAATATTGGAGACTTCTCTCAAGACAATAAATATTTTTTCTTTGGTCCTACCCAAACTGCATTTTGTAATTAATTTTATCACAACATCCTAAAATATATAATCTAAAAAAAAACTACAATGCTAAAAATAAAATAACCCATACCACTGAGCACTTTTTTTTATTTTCCTTTTAGAGAAAATGAATCCAGATAAAAATGAAGTTTTAGTATTTCATCTCTGCAACCTTTAAAGTGCATGATACAAAAATAAAAAAGCAAGTTCAAATACCTACACTTACTTAATTAAATTCAATCAATATATAAAATATTAATGCAACAGAATTAATTCAGTTATTGAAATAATTTGTAATAGTAAGGATGGCAATACATAATCTTTTAAATAAATTATAGAAGCGCCATTTTACTATTCGGTTCAATCCCGGTTTGTACGGTTTGTGCTTCCGAACGTATAGCGCGCCGGCTCGCTCGCTCTGATAGAAAGAGATGTTGATACTGCCATCTCTTCTTTCGCCCGTATTTTGCCAATAATTTCATTTCATTCAGTCTTCACTCTTCTCACTTCAGTCAACTTCCGACTTCTGTCGTTCGTAGTTGTGTATTCAAGCAGCTCTCGGTGGATTTTAAATCCAACAAATCATTAATTTTGCGTTACAAAAATAACAATAACAAAACCTAGCCATGGCTGAAACGGAGATGATATCTAGTAGTGAAAATAATGAGCAATTTTTTGAAGGTGTCGAAAAGCTTATAGAAATATGGTTTACGCCTGCTAAAAATGCGGATTTAAGAAAAATTACACGGTGAGTACATATTTTTCCATAATTTTATTGCATATGTACGTTTGAGAAAATATAAACATGAAGCGTATAGGTTACCGGCATTATGCAAATATTTTACGGATTACTCGCTTGTTGTTCAGTTATTGGTAATCCGTCGTTAATTGACTATTTTTCCTAGAAGCGATAGGTTTCTTGGAAACTGCATGAGATATTTGCAATGAAAAAATGTTTTGTTGGTGTCTCGTGGTTGTTGCTAATAGAAGGTTCTGGAGTCAGCTGTTTGACTATTTTCGTGACGGCGGCCAGTGGTTGGCCTATGGCCACCGTTGGACCCGCTACACGCCGCTGGCGCGGGATTTAAAATTCATATTTATTATAACAAATTTACAAATCATTTAATATTTGCTTTAGCATGTCTTCTGAAGACACAAAGATACAAAATTTTCTGACATTATGAAAACATTTTTTCTTTTATTCAACTCTGTACAAAGAGTCATTCCTTGTTGGCAATTAATAGGAAAGGTATAAGGTATTGCATGTTGTGGGTTAAATAAACCTTGAAACAAACTATGTAAATTAATCTAACTTTGATTGGGTAAATGTTATGAAATCCCAAACATTTTAGCCTAAGATTTTAACTGTTTAACTTGTGAGATTTGAATCACATCTTATAGCTTAGCAAATATTACTTTTCATTCTTATAACTACATATTTGTTCTAAAATGACTGAGTGACAAATGAATGACTAACACCCAAATACTGAAACACTACTTATTTTCATACTATTTTGACAACTAAGAGGACCTCAACATGTTTTAAACGATCTTTAATGGTGCTTTCTGGGAAATTTAGTCTATTTTTAACAACCAATGGACCATTTCATGCCTCATTGGTACTATGTTGTACTGTCTGGGTAGGTAACAGGTAGCACTACTTTGGTTGTTTCCACCACCAAGCAGATGTGTGTACGCACTGTTGTACCATTTCAAAGACAATATAACTGTTGTGTATTAATGTGAGTACAATAAGATACTTGTTTGACATTTCTGAATAAAAAGAAGTACAATATTAAATGGGTAGATTGTAATTACACACTGTGTCGGCTACCTAGCCATTATATACATTTACCAGTACATCTATGTGTTTCCTTAAACATAATAGTGGCGATGGTGCATAAAAGTGATTGAAATGGAGGCTAAAGCAGTGAAATTACAAGAGTTTAATCCACAAGTTGATAATTGGGACAGTTACATTGATAAACTCAAGTACTGTTTCGAAGCTAATGGTATCATGTCAGACACCGCCAAATGGCCGAATTTCTGCACAATATACAGTACACAAGTATTTGGGATGCTGTTGGCATTACTAACGCCCAAAAAATCAAGTAAAGTGACTTTTTGTGGCATTGAAACAAGTAAGTATCTTATTGTACCCACATTAATACACAACAATAATGAGACATTATTGCTGCAGTTGTAATGCATACATGTTAGACTGAGACTGAGGCTGACGCTGAGGTGTCTGGTTTGATGATTCCCGAGTGAAATGCTCAATATCAGCCAGGAGTCTGGAATTGTGCTTGATGCGGTGATAGTCTCACCCCTATCACATCATGGAACAGAGATATGCTTGGCGAAATGTGGGTGTACTGGTAACATCTTTTGTCTTGGAATGATGAGTGCATTACAGTGCCATGCAGTGCTTTTTAATTCAAAGTGTTACTATTGTTTAAGGGCAGGCTTGATGCTTACCATCAGGCGAGGGACTTGCTCTTCTCACTAATGAGTTATGAGTTGTATAACAAAACTATTATATTGATAGCTTATCAAATTATTGTAAAAAACGTGTTACATAATAAAATTTATCTGCTAGTTTTTATGGTAACTAAACCAGATGTCCTTGATCACTTATGCTTATGTAATATTTAAACAGTGCTATATGTTTCCTTCATCTGAATATTGATTGATAAACATTTTAAGTATGTATTTGTTGAAGAAAACACACAAGTGTAGAACCATTATGTAGAAATAGTGAGATTTACGGCCTGTTTCACAATATCCAAATAAAACTTATTTAGGAAAGTAATAGATATGTTATAAAGCAGCAAAAAACATGCTGTTGATAGAATATATAGAGGTTTTAAATTTTCAGTCAGACTTTATAGATAAATTAAAAAATATGTTTTTAATGTACCTACCCAGAAACTTTTACAAGCATCACTGTAAATAAATTATTATGCTATAATTTTTAAATAAATAAATATATAGGAAGTCTTTTTCAAGTTTTTATACTGAGATTTAGTTATCCAAATATAATTAAACACATAGGAATAAAAATGTTACATGACATATTTTTAATTTTATGTATTGGGTTTTGCCAAAGACTTTAATGTATACTACTAGACAAGCTGCGCGGTACATAGAAATTGTACCAATAAGTTGTTGCATTATATACGTCCCAATGCTGGGCACGAGCCTCCTCTACTGAATGAGAGGGGATAGGCCTTGGACCACCACGCTGGCCTAATGCGGGTTGGCAGACTTCACATACCTTCGAAATTCTTATGAAGAACTTCTCAGGTTTCCTCACGATGTTTCCTTCACCGTTAAAGCAATGTGATAATTAACAATTAATACACACATAACTTAGAAAAGTCAGCGGTGTGTATGCACTTGGGGCTGGTTTGGAACCTGCGATTTTCGTCTCGGCAGTTCATACCACTCCCCGCTGAGCTATCACTGCTTTTTATGTTTTAATAAAAAAGTGTTTAATTGTTAATGTGGTTTTTGCAGTCAACAATGGGAGAGTGTTCTCAAGATTGTGCGGTGTGAGATCATCTCTTTCACCCAGAGCGACCAAGTCGACGCATACGTACTCAGGTAAGTTGTTCTGTTAAACAATAAATACTTATCTGTGGACCTCGGTAAATTAAATACACACAACAGTCCTGACCCCACACTGGGTTCATATCGTGGATATCAGGAACTACGAGGGAATTGCGGTCCCCCAACACCCAGTATCGAAAAAATCGTGGATAACGCACGGTCTCTCGCTTCGCAGCCGGTTACTCGCATACTCCGCCACGGAGGCTGTCATAAAATGCGCACAACTTAGTCTGTCACTATTACACTTACTCTGTTTCGCGTATTAGAAGTGTTTCCGTCGCACACCCCATCATCTGACAGGCATATATTATATATTTCTGACAGAAGGTATATATATAATTTTTGTGAAATCTAGAAAATCCGCAGGAAATTGCAATTCCAACAATACTTTCGCATATCAGGCAAGCCGTTTTTAAAAATAAGTCCAATAATTCGTAGTGGGTTACGGGGTCTTGTAATAAGAAATGCTGCACTGACCCGTAAATTAATTGTTTGGTCAGTGGTCTAGTAACCCGACTTTGGCATAAGCCAGGACGACTGTACAAGTATTTATTTATCTCTGTGGAAAATGGGTAGAGGTACATCATCTGTGATATATTTCCTAAACATGAGTATCTGAAGTCAAAAAATCGTATCACTTATTGTACATTCACGGCTATAAAGCATGGTACAAACTCGCGATTGAAGTTCAAGAGCGGTTGACAGTCTGCCGCGTCGCCTGACTCACGGTCACCCTTATTAGCATCGATAAAATTTACATAACATTATCGCATTAGTTGTCTGCTCAACGGTTTTTTTAATCCATGTCACCGTGTCCTCACTCCTCTGACACTGGATTGTGACGTCATTACCCGCCCTCTTCGCCTCCCTTAAACAGCGTGGTGATTTCGTTATATAATAATATTTGATTTAATACGTAATGTTTACTTGGACAATGTGAAACAACCACTTATGCCGGGTTCACACGATTCCAATTCAGATAAAATGACAAATCGCATGCGATTCATACCGTCTAAACTGACTTTCAATCGCATTGATCAAGAAAAGCAGTACGGCTTTTGATGATTAAATTCAGTTCAACTAAAATTGAATCGTTTGAACCCGTTAGTAAAACGTTTCACACGGTAATTTATTTGTCAGCCGGGCAGTTGATCTTCAGTTGTCGCGTGCTATTGAGATGATTTACGATCCCGACCCCTCGACAGCTCAATCTTGATCTTGTTCTTGTGCAATATATCGTAATGACAGCCCACATTTTGGACGATTATATTCTCTTGCTGGGCACGGCATCTTAGTTGAAGGATTTGAGAACGATTTCCAGAGCAATAGAAAGGCTGAAAGGAACGAGAATAAGCATAAGCATTAGAAAAAAGATGTGAATTCGACATAAGTACCTAAGCGAATTGTAATTCATTAATTTACTGCAGATACTACAGATTATCAACAAAAACAAATCGAGTACATCTTTCTGTTTTCATGTGTTTTAAAAATGCTTTTTAAAACTTATTGTGGTTATTGTATCGTAGAATGTTATTGTTTATTTAGTAAGTAAACATCATTCCCTATATCAAAATCATTTGAGTCATCAGCTTTCATTATAAATGATGGTTCATGTTCTGGTATTAAATCAACTTGTGCTTTCGTAGATATTATATAAGAAAACAATAGCAAAAAAACCAAAAACATCGTAGTGAATAAAAACATCAACTGGGGATATCCATGTCAAAGACGGTCTTGCAGTGATCTTTTAAAAGTCTTTTGTCTTATTTGTGCTTGTTTTAACTTCTTGTGTTACTTGTCTACTACTGAAAAGCCACTATTGTGTTATTATTTCCTAGAGTCCTCATAATAATCATATAGAATACACCTTGCTTAAGTAACGTGGCTTTGGAAATCCGCTAACAAAGAATCCTTACTAAAAACTAGTAGGCAAGATGCCTTCCCTATTAGTTAATTAGCTATATGGGCAAAACTGGCTAGGAAAGCGAATGAATCAAAAGTAAAAAGCACCTGAGTGGATACTTATTCCAAACGAAAATACGCTAAACTCATTGCTCTCATCAATGATGCGTGACGTGTCCTTGTGACGCAACGCGAAGAGTTATCATCGAAGGTTATCGAAATCTTAAACCAAGTTGCGAGGGTTATCCGAACTACCAACCTCGTTATAAGTTAAGTATAGTAAACTACGTTAAAATAAGACGAACGGTTGCTATGTCGATTGATAAAACATACTCGTGATTTTTGTGGTACATACATGATAAATGCAATATTTCTAGAACCTAACAAGTTCAGTGTTGATTCGTGTTTGATGATTTGTGACCTTTTGACCATGTGATATCATTAGCGATATATTTCTTGGAATTTCAGTGTATTTAGTGTGACGAGTTCGTTTACTGATAACTTTTTGGCCATTTATCTGGCTTGAGCGATGTTTTGTCTTATCTGTAAAATAGAAGCGTGTATCATTGAGTTCAGATGGAATGGTTACACTATAAATTGTATCTGAAGACAAAGTAATGACTGCAGATATCTAACAAGGAGATACCACATAACCATACATGCTTAGAGTTATAACAATACAACAGAATATATTGACGGTAATATTACACACCGTGAAATATTAATTTGGTAGCCCCCATCTCGTAAAAACATTTTACAACTAATCAGTGTGTTTTTACTTGCTTTGTAACTTTGCAACGGAAAACATCAAGCTCATCGCTATTGAGGTTTTGGGGTTTTTAACTTTAAGTAACCTTCATTTTTGCTGTTGCTATTACAGCAAACTACAATAAAAATAAATGTTGCCTGAATACATATCACATCACACGAAAACGCAGCGTAAAACAATTTTGTAACATCTGATCTCCCACGTCGCGTCGTCCAAATATTTCGGGAGACCCGCAACGACGCCGATGCGGCTGTTATCGCTGCGATGCAATTAGAATCTGGATTTATAAAACATAAACACACACGATTACAGATTTACCGTCATGTAACCACGGTATTGAATTAAAATTTCTTCTTTCAGTCTGGCTTTATCACTGCATAGTAAAACTTCCATTATGAAGTTCCATAACTTAGACGCTTCCATTTCGCTCGGTCACGAGCATCTTCTGTATTGAGATTGGGACCATTGTCCTCCACTAAAACTTCATGTCAGCATTTGCTTTATTGGATGAACGTTTATTTTAGGGATACTGTTATTAACTTGGAAGTTTTACTATTATTTCTATAAACAACGGAATCCAAGCTTTCTACGAAACTAATATTAAGAATTTGATTACTGTGTCCAGACGCTTTTGTATTCAGCTAAATAAATATTGTCGCCTATGTTAGTGGTCTTGGATGTTGGGGGACTTTACTCTTTCGCAATATTTGGTACTTACAATACAATCATAATTCATATACAGAAATGAGATCAGAACAACCAATACGACTATGCATGTATTTATTCAGTTACATAACATTACGTATCTTCAACCACATCAAACCTGCAATACCGGAACAACTGAAGTTGTATCACAATCCACAATACAAAATATACATACACGCGCCAATGCTCGTCACATCTGTATACAATTACGTATATCAACGTCCATCATACGTGTACAACGGACGTTTTTTGCGTGTCTATTACGTAGACTGCTTGGCACGTCGCCAAACTACCCGCCTCAGCCATTCGCGCTGACATAGTGAAAGCTGACGTCGAAAATGCTACTACTGATTCTAGATGGGGCTTGTCTATGATTGACTCGAAGGAGTTGGTAGAAATCTTTGACTAATGTTCAAAATTCACATATCCTTCTATATAGACAAGTCAAATAGGTTGATAACATTAAAGAAAATAGACACGGGTGATCGTGATGTTGATAAAAACAATTAGAAGAAAACAGCAAGAGATGGAGATGGTTGACCTAATCGAAAGGTAGCTTATATTAAATCAACAACTCAACAATGGGTAGACATACTTTGCACATGATAATTATTCAAAATTTACTTGATAATAGAGTTCAACTTACCAAAAGCTAGACAATTCTGATGTGGTATATTTAATATCATGTTTACGTGGTACGGTTGAAACGTCTAACTACATTGATGTTCACGGTGCCTGTAAAATTTGTAGTAAAACATCTGTGTTACTAACATTCTGTTTATGTTTGTAAACATAACGCACTCAATCACTTGTAACAACCATATTTATCTCTTAACAATCATCGTAAATCTACACGACATAGTAATATGTATATTCTGTCTACCTTTCAAGTGATCTGTAAAATTACAAAGCAACATATATCTGCTGTATAATGAATATCCTTAAATTACATATTAACTTTCAGCTTGTTTAAATGGTCATTAATATTAATAGTCTTAATTTCCACGTGATTAAGAATCAGTCTAGTGTCAGAGTTTAGAAAATTAAACTGTTTAGTATTGTTCTGACAGCCTACGTAGCGCGGTGGGCGAGTAGCCGGCTGCGAAGCGAGAGACAGTGGGTTCGATTCCCACACCGGGACAAATGTTTGTGTGAACCACAAATATTGGTCTCGGGTCTGGGTGTTGTGGGACCGCAAGTCCCTCGTAGTTCCTGATACCCGCGATACAGGTTTACCTAGTGTGGGGTCAGGACTATGTGTGTGACTGTTGGGTCTATTTATTTATTTATTTATAACGTAAAATTGGTGTAGCTTTTTGAAATGTGAAGAAGTAGATATTCATAAATATCAACTAAAGCATAATATGGAGTACGAAACTAAATTATGTGTACTTAATAATTAAACATAGATAAATAGTATCTCGTGGTTTCATAAATCGCTAAACTGGCGATAGAAAAAAATTGGCGCTTACTCAAATGTCGCCAAAATAACAGTCTAGGGAGACGTGATAAATTATTTTCGCAATTTATTCGCAACACACTTGACGTAAGAGGCCCTGTGTAACATCTGGCTAATTTTATATTCTTTACTTCTTATTTACAGAATTTTGGTTGAAAAGTACAAACCAATGATAAAAACTGTGAGCAATTTCCGAATATAGGATTATCTAATCAATCTACAGATGTTTGCTCATGCTTTCCAAAGAATCGACAATTCATAATATTTTTTTTCATTTCTCCGTAAGGGATAATCTGTAAATCAATATAATCCAGTTTGATTGGTAAGGCAGACCGTTGAAACGCTAACTAGAAATAGAACGTTGAATGGAAGATAATATGAATAATGTTATTAATCCATGACTCAAGATAATACGATTTGTGGTTTCTTTATAATCTTATCTCGAGACTTGTACTCATATAACTGAATAAGTCAAATCATAGCCACATTTGCGCCGACGAATCGTTCCAGAAGGTATTGCGTCGCCATTTGCATCCGCTGGAAAGATTTTGATTTCCTCTCTGCACAGTCAATAATATAAAAATAAATGTGATTCTATTGGAACTTGCTGATTTGTTTATCTGATGCTATCACGATCACTAGGTTTTTATTGCGTTTGCTAGTGTGGAATATTATATCATGTATAAGTATCCAAAAACTGAAATGTTTTTTTTTTGAAGTAGGGCTTTTTACACATCAATACAATAAGTTATTAAAATTAAATTATAAAGGCTCTGACGATGCTTCGGAAATGCCACTAGCTTGAGAAGAAGCACCCAGAAAGTCTGCCGTATGAACATTTTTGAACGCAACTGGGTAGCGGCCACCATTCACTTGATGAAAAGTCAGCCATCCATCATTATCGCCATCAACCAGTTTATATATTTATATCTCTCTCTCTCTTTCTCGTCTCTTGACAGTCGAGGTTATATTTGGACTGCATTGTACTTAACATCAGGTCCAGTGTATCACTTTGCCATGTCAGAATAAAGAAGTGATTTTTTTATAACGCATAAACGTATCATATAAAGAAATACTGCAGTTTCTTCTATCAAACCTCGCATAACAGTTTTGGTTTTTTTTATTTAGACATCTAGAACGTGTAACTTTACCGTCAATTCATAAGACGCAGATGGTAATACACGTGCTGTCGGTTTTTATTGGCGCAAATTTATCGTCACAATAATTTTCGATAGCTATCAGCTCGCGACAATTGCCGCAATATCATTGATTTATTTGGATCGCGGTTGATTGACATCACTTAACGTTTATTACACGATGGTGTCTCCCGCGAATCGCGATAGCTTTATAACATCGTGTTTGTCTACGCGTTGACACTTGCAGTCCTTTTTTTTGTGATGGTTGACCCTTTTGCCATGCAGTGTTGGTTGAATATATTAATGTTAACTATCGTTTATGAGAATAATTTGTTTCATAGGTTTTGCTCTCGGCACCGCCCGTACGAATGTCTTTTCCGGGATAAAAAGTAGCTTATGTCTTAATCAAGGGCATGCTCTACCTGTGAAATTTGATCTAAATCTGTTTAGCCGTAACACGTAACGTGTACAAACATCTAAACTTTCACAATTCAAATATTAGTAGAATATGCCATATATGTTTCACTTGCATTGGAATGGAAACTCTAAATAGTACTCGTACCATTGAAGTCTGAAGTTCCCTTTTCTTAACAAATTCCTATTTATTTTCAATTCCATTTTCATTTTACTTCTTTCTATTCAATTTCCTGCAGGTCAACAATAAAGAATTCCTGACCTGCTTCGGGTGTAAGTGCCCAGATGGAATGTATTCAGTTACTTCGTTGTGATTGAGTAGCTAACTAATACAGCGTCTACTTATACTTCTATTATTCAGGTTAAACACTTTTCACTTTGCTCGGCTTAGCATAGAATGAGCCATAGAAAACGTTGTACTAATATGTAAATTACTGGACGGCTGGTACGCGTGACCAATGTTTCATTGCAGAAACGCATGCGAACATAATTCTTAATAATAAAACGGATATAAATGTCGTTTTCAACTCGCAAGTTTTTATGTATAGAGAATTGTATTATAACAATGGTGAAAAATACGGCCTCGTTCTATTTACGTGCAGTAAATACAATCAATTTAAGCCTATTACACACGAAATCACTGCTTTTAATTTTGTCACCTTTAGAGTAGTTAAGAAAACTTGTAGGTACATACAAACCGTCTTTGCTAGTCAACGTAGCGATGTATTCAGATAGGCAGTTATAATATGACTATAGTGCAGATGATTTTGAAATGGTTGTTATAAAACAATGTCCATGACCTTTGTAGATTAGTTGCATAATCATATTAACGCTATCAAGTAATAACTGTTTGTGAATTATTAACAGTTATAATGACTATCGCAGCTTATAATTATTTGGCCATATCCTATAGCAGATTGTCGTTTCAGTTGTCTATCTGGTATACTTCCGGTCGGGATCAGTCTAACTGATTAATATTCCCAACTTCGCGTAAAATTAAAAAAAATAGTTTGAATAATAATAGTTTATTTTTAATGAATATGAATAGTTTAGTATGAATTCATAAATATACCAAATCGTCATTTTCGCCTGTCACGGCAGCGTAGTTGTAATGCGTAAGCGGTATGAGTGCTGTGCTGAGGTCTCAGGGTCGATTCGGATGGGGTAAAAGTGATATTGGGTGTTTATATTACGAAATGCTCTATCAACCCGGTGTCTGGAATTGTGTCCGATCATGGGACGGAAATAAGCTCGGCGAAATGTAATGATTACACCTCTGTCTAGCCCTTCGGGGATTACAGACGTGAGTGCGTATGTATGTATGTTATTATCGTAAGGCATTTGTAATTCCTAAAGACGAAAAATCTCCTCAAACCCACTCTTATCCCATTAAAAGGTGGATTGCACCATCCGTCAGTTACAAGTTATTGTAACAAGCCGTTGTTGACGACGCCAGTCTACAGATTTCGAAAAATTCATAGTACATACTCAAATCTAATGATACAGCCTTCAAATAACGTGCAACATTGACTGTTAGGTACAATAACGTTTACTTTAACCGGCGGTTTATGCAATTCACACTAAACACTATATTCGCTAGTCTGATGGAACAATACATCTCAGATGTATATTCATGCATTTTGGCATTCAATATAATAGACTATTTTCTATTAAGAAACTTAAAATAACATTTGTAAAGATTGTAAAGGCAGATATAGACACGGATGCAAATGAGAGCTATCTATATGCGAGATGGATCGCACCGTAAATATAACTATAATGTACCTATGGTTTAATCTGGGTCGCGCTACGACGCAAATGTGAGGTGGAAAATTCTTTTCAAAAATCTCTCGAGCTTTCTAATATAAAAAATGAATTGAATGGTATCGCCGGGTTATCTGCTGACTAACGTGATCATTTGATAACATATTGATAACTGGAATAAGCGATATTTCCTAATCCATCATTACGTAAAGAAACTGTTAAATGCAAATAGACTATACAAATTAAAATACTGTTTACAAAATTTGTATTACATCAACCAATAAACTCGATGTTAGCAAACAAAACGAGAATCTAAAAACAAGCATCTCGGCAATGTACACTGTAGCGGAAAATAAAACCGTTCAGCCAGACAATTTGACCAATTCTACAGCAAACAAGTTGGTCGAGAGAATCCAAACGTCCTTGTACTCGTCTGCACCATCGATTTGTTTGTACGGTGAAAACGGAACGCATCGAACAGGTAGGCGTGTTGCGTCTAATTTTGGAACCTCGTAAATTTCTCCCGAGTACACTCGTAGTGGCGAATTATTTTCGTTGTCATATCAAAGTTTTTATGTGTCGCAAAACTGCATTTTACTGCCTTTTGATAGGTTTTGTCGGGGATTAATGACTCTTGAAGTGTGCGGTCCAATGCGGGCAAATTTAATTTGGACGATTGAAGCTAATAATATTTTTATTGCATTTATTAATAAGATCATAATTCATAAGATATGTCTTATGAGTTATGCTTAAATTATTCATAATACATATTTAATGGATTATATCTTTTTAAGAGAGCTTCATCAATGGCCCTTAGAACAGCTTTTAACCTACTCGTAGTTGCAGTCATGTATGATTATAGGGTTTTATAAAACAGTATTTCAGATGAAACAAGCTAAAGGACAAAATATTTCTAAAGCGAAACATTGTAAACGTAACACTTTAGTATTACATAACTTTTCAAAGCATCTTTTTCAGCTACATTGCCTTCATTATAGACTTTGTTCTGCAAAACTTTGTAGCTCCACCCCTTGGTATGAGTTTTACATATGAGACTACCTCGTAACTGGTATCATGAGATATAATGCACATTGTACGGATACTTTACTGTGTTATTGCGAAATCAACAGCAAGTACAACGAAGATTTTCACACCGACGCGACGCGACGTTCCTCGACTATTGATACGTATTAAATGCGCTGACTGGACTTTACGAAATGAAAAGAAAACACTGGGAAATTATTGAATTTTTTTAAAAGTGTTTAAACTTACAAATTCCTTTCTGGTAGTATTGAAAATCATATCTATTAAAATATTTATCAAGATTCGTTTAAGCTATTTCATTTATTGGGACTGTTTGACTTGTTGATTGTCAATGCTCCTAGTGACTATTGATTCATCAAATATAGGTATTATAGAATTATATTAATGCTATTACAAAAATATCTCTTTATAAATAACTTTGTATTTTAATACTTTACTATTAATTTGCTTTTCATTTTTATGGAAGAGGCGGCAAACCAGCAAGTGGGTCTTCTGATGGTAAGGGATCACCGTAGTCCATGAACGCATAACCATAGTCGTTGGTGCGGTGCCGGCTCTCCAAGAAAGGCCTTTCTTTTTTGGTAGCTCCTAGTCCTATTTCAAAAAACTGCAAGCGAAAGTTGGTGCTGCAATCTACAAGGATTTTGCATAATAAACGTTAAAAAGTGACATATTTTATCTTTGTATTCCAATATTTGCTGCATTGATGCGTTCAGTCAGTGTCAGTGCATTAGGATGCTAGAGTCGCGCGGTCTGCAGCGCTGTGAGGGGCGGCGGGTTGAGGGTTGGGTACGGGTAAGGTCAAGGTGAGCACAGACGCGCGTGCGCCGTGCACTTCAACAGCTGAATGCTGATGATGCAGCGACTTAACACCACGGTTTGTTCCTTTACATTTTGCGCTTCTTAAAGCGGCAGCTTAAGCATCCAGAGTGACTATGTGATAAGTATTTTTAAATATAGCATTAACAATAATTCAGTAGGTTATAGTTTGGTTTCATATATACCTTTTTCAGTTGTCGAGACTGGCAATATAATGATCAGAGGGAATTAATATTGTTTAATTTATAATAAGCAAATAAAATATGGAATAATAACAAAAGTGATAGTTGTAACCTTTTGCAATATGAAAATCATTGAAATGATATTTGCATAAAAGATATATATCAAGGATATTGTAAGAATATTATTAAGTGAGTATCTAAAATTTAGTACTCCCACCACAATTACATATTTTCCAAATTCTCAAGGATTGATAAGTTAACAAATTTAAATGTGTCTACACGTGAAGCACCAGCTTTCAAATAAAAAAAGAATTATCCAAATCGGTTCACCCAGTCCAAAGTTCTGAGGTAACAAACATTAAAAAAAACAGTCGAATTGAGAACCTCCTCCTTTTTTTTGAAGTCGTTTAAAAAGCGGACTAGCAATTACAATTCAATCTAAGATTTAAATATTATTGAACCCCTTAAACGGCAAATGTATAACGTTCACAGATGATATCAGCCACGGTTCATTGACCAAAATTGTTTGACAAAAAGCTATGACAAAAACATCTTTGTTGTTTGTGTAGCAATATTGTATTTCGGCCTCGGACGAACAAATGATCTTCAAGGCCAAAACTGTGTCTAGATTTATAGGTATTATGCGTGTAGTTACTTATGTGTATTCAAAATGGACTTCGCGAATGTTCGATTTGAGTTTTGTATTTGTTCGCATAGCGATTTTGATTGATTACGATATGTTTACTTAATTATGTAAAAACCAACTCTTTATTATTTTTTGACAATTATTACTACTTACATCTTTTTATATGAGTTTTTCACTTATATACGGATGTTTCAAAACTTACTGCCGCTCTCAGGTACTTACGTCAATTAACATTAATTGACAGTAATACATTTATTAGAATTCGAATATTTCCATGCTTTATGCTACGTAACTAAGTACAAAAATGCTTTATGTTCCGATACCTACCGATTATAAAAGTGATCTTAATAAAATTGACATTTACAACCCTTTACAAAACGGTGTGGTCAAATTAAAACAACGTATAGTGTCTTACCCTCCGTAATACCAAATCCAATTGCATTGCTATGAGATAAATAAAGCATTTTCTTTTTTATCGAATGTGTAGTCTATATTCGACTTGCATCTTTCGACGACTGCCTCGGTGGCGCAGTTGTAATGCGTACGCGTTAAGATTGGGGCCAACGCTGAGGTCTCGGGTTCGATCCCGGGCCGGGTAAAGTGGTATTGAGTTTTTCTATTACAGAATGCTCAGTATCAGCCCGGAGTCTGGAATTTGTGCCCGGTATGGCGATAGGCTCGCCCCCTATCACATAAGGGACGGAAATACGCTCGGCGAAATGTGGGTGTACTGGTTACACCTCTGCCTACCCCTTCGGGGATTACAGGCGTGAGTGCGTATAAAAATCTTTGGACAACACTAAATGATAAACAGCTGAGCTTTTGTTTCACTCCAGCATTGTTACTCTCGCTCACGCACTTCAGTTAATTTATAGGGATGTGATCGTAATAACGAGTGATTAAAATTAGCATAGACTTTCAAGATTTTGATTAGATCCGGAACATAAGCACTCACTATCAAGTGTATGCAACGACCCTTAAAAATTCACCTTTCTGTAACACATTGTTTAAGAAATATTTCGAAATCTAAGAAATGATAATTGACAATTAAAGTCAATTGAAGTCTCTGAGTGCGGGTAGTAAGTGTCTAACTACAGAGTTTATAGCTATTTACTTTCATATTTCCTATTGTTTGACTAATATCTATGTAAATGTTTAAAATGCTGGTGTATGCAAATATATTTCACATTGTAATAGTAATGCTAACGTATTCAAAATAAGTAGCGTTCATAAAACATGTAACGAACTAAAACATTTTTGAAGGTGCATAAAAATGCATCAACAGGGTACGTTTTACGTACGTTTCGTACATTATGAAATGTTTTGAATTGTCTTGTAATATTTATTTTTAAACCAACGCACATAGTTACCAACGTTTCGAGGTTCGTTCCGAAATCTCGTTTATCACACATCGTAATAAATCCACTATCCAGTTCACCTTGGACTGAGGTCACTTTTCGAATTCAACCATTGTTTTATGCAAGTTGTAACGTAATATAAAGCCTTCTATAAACAGCAGCGATCCTGTGTTTTGCGATCGCTACACACAGCCGCGATCTATTCAGCGTCCACCAATCAGAGGCTGTCACTCCCGTTAGTCGTAGTAGATAGGATAGGATAGCTAAGGTTTTTTTTGGCTGTTACATTATTTATTTGGTTTAGATACAAAAATACAGAACATGTTTTTTATGGAAAAAATAATAATGGCAAAGGTACATTTGTTATTAATTTGCTTTTATTTACATATGCAAGATGTTCCCATACAAAATGTACTAAAAATAGCCAGTGAAATTACTGGGCAAACGAGACTTATCGTCTCATGTCTCGGGGTGATGAACGCAGTCTAGTGTCATGCAGTACTTTGTAATTCAAAGTTCTGTGTGGTGTTGCTTCTGTTTATGGGCAGGCGTGGCGCTTACCATCAGACGAGCGACCTGCTCGTTTCGTTACTCATGCTATTAAAAAAAAACAAAAATCGCAAACGTTTATCGCGGCCAGATCGCGGCTATTGGTTTCCACCAACCGGCTTTAGACAGTCAACAAGAAAAGCCAGTAGCGTATATCGACATTGAGCTTCTGGGAAGATAAAAGTATGTTATTTTTTAAGGTCATTTTAGGTATCATAATTCACAATACGAACGTTTTATAAAAATAGGTATATCTTTTCAAACGACTTGAAAAGGAGATTTGCAATTTGATTGTATTTTTATATTGTACCCGATATATCCCGCAAATATGGAGAGTGGTCCCATATTTTCGTTAAGATCTGATGACAGAGTACGAGAAAAAAATTGGGAACTCGTCAACGAATACATCATATCTATTTAAGTTTTATTTATTTTTATTTTTGCGGTATGATTTCATTACATTACATAGGTTCACGCCTTTATCAAGTAGGCAAATGTGCAACTAGTGCTGTACCCACGTTTCGCCGAGCTTATTTCCGTCCCATGACGCGATAGAAGACGAGACTATCGCCATACCGGGCACAAATGCCAATCCCGGGCAATTCATGTGTTTTTAGAATTGGAAACTTGAACACAAGTTGTGATTGCTCGACCTGGGAACGGCACCCAGGACTTTACGATTGTCAGCCCTATGTATATTACGCTGGCAGTAAATCAATGAGGCGATATTGAAGTATCATTATCCAGAATAATTTAACTTATTTTCAATTGCTTTGGTTTTTAGACTATATTGAAACAAGGTACCGCTGTCCCTAAACTCACGCTTCATCACGTGCAATACGCTCTTCATCGCATCCTTTGCTCCTTATTCTGCGGTACCTAGTTCCACAGACTTCCCAAATCAAATAGCAATGTTTACCGCACCCGTCTAAGAGTTGATCTGGACACCTGTTTTTCACCATTACCACGTGAATTATATGTTTTATTTTTGTCGCACCATACGTAAACAACGGGTGGACTAGCGTGAGATTTTCATATATCTTTAGATTTTTGGGTCACTAATCTCATAAATTGTTAAATTATCTAAAATAAGACACATTTGCGACGAGTTATTAATACACTCATCTGCTGATAGCGTAAATGTCACAGGAATTATGTTTTCAAAGCACCACCTCTGACTTCATTTCTTTTTTGTATGCATAACAGAGGCCAGAAATTTACCTGCAAGTTTACTTCTACCTCGGATTTAGATATTTCTAACATAATAGCTCATATCTTTATATTTTAACATAACACCTGTATCCGCGAAGGGTTAGGCAGAGTTGATTCCAATTTCAGGCAACTCGTGTTATTTTTTCGAGTCGAAATCTCAATTACAAATTGTGATTGCCCAAATTAGAATTTAAACCGAATTTCCCACTATACCAATCAGGGTATTGATATTCAAGTTAATATTTTATCCAGTATAATGAACCAATAAAATTGTAATGTCGCTGAAAATAGCCGGGTAATACCGTTAAGGTATTAATTAGTTCCACTTTATGACCACAATAGTGTGTTATTAATTCATGGAAACAACTCGGTGTCAACCATTACCACCCTCAACGGAGAACTTGTTTACATAGATACACTGTTGATAAGGAAACTCTTTTTACCATGGAAATCTTTCTTTCCTTATCTATTATGGGGCGATACAGTAATAAAGTTTTGGTAGTTTTGAATTCGACAATTTTTAACTCTCTACAAAAATAGGGGTGTTGTAAGTTTGACCTCTTTGTGTATCAGTATGTTGCATCGTAGGGCCTAAACGAGTGGATGGATTTGAATGTTTTTTTAATCTGTTCTCATCTATGTTTGAGACGTTCCGTTAAAAAGTTACAGATCTTTTTCTAATTGATTGATGTCGAAGGTGTTTAACGGGTGTGCATATTATTTGTCCACTACCATAGCCATTTATAATATTCATATGGTCGTTGAAGTGAAACATTTTTATTCCCGCACGAAAAATCGCGATTACGGATATCTTCCTAGCCCCGGGGAGAAGGGATAGTTATGCTGGACTACCAGCCTTTTGACCCAGTTGCTTTACCAATCTTGGTCAGTAGTCTGGACATCTCTGAAAATGATATCCATTACAAATTTGAGTTAAGTCAGAGGCCGTGTCCATCCATCCGCAACATTGGTCTGCAGACCGTTCCACTCCTCTAGCCTATTACAACCACCATGAAGGTCTTTACTATATACTATAACTGGAAGTGGGTTATTTTCAATAAGTTGTGGGAATTTACTGCTTTTATAAAGTTTTAACTATGGTTACTGACAAGTGGCAACGCCGACGGTTAGTAATGTGATATGTGAGGAATAACTTTGGAAGTTTCATATTATAATTCCCAACCCTCCTGTCATCGAATATTCTAGCTAACATGTAAGCTACATGTAATAGGTGCATGCGGTGTGACCGGTTAGACCGCGGCAGTGGCGGGAGTCGGGACAGAGCTGAGTGGCGCGTATTGATTCGCACCTGCGCACCGTGCCATGTTCAACAGGCTAGATGAAGCTGTGACGCACTAACTAAAACGTTTACAGCCACTTACAATACCTGGATCTAGATTATGGTATTACGGGAGGTGAAATACTTATATCGTACATTATACGTTGCTTAAATTTAACCGCACCTTTTTGTAACACGTTGTATATGACAGACGTTAAAGACTACTTTGCAATAGACTGCTGTTTTGCTTTACGATTATGAAGCGGAGTGAAGCTATTTATGTCTATTCTATTTTTAATATTGTAAATAAAGATATGGTAAAGATGTTTATATATTGACATGGATGTACAGTTTTGTTTTGTATGCGTGTTTAAATAGATTTCTTGTTTTAATGAGTTTAATGACTATAGTATTGTAGGGTTACAACTTACAGTGACCGTCATCATAGGGCCCGTTACGGGCTGAGCGTTTCTGAAACATAACTGCTTCAGCCCGTTAGTGCAGTAATTTGAATAGCGATCACTACACTGATAAATAGCCGCCAAGTACGATCACGTTTCTAATTCTCCACTATTGCTTCAGTTGTTTACTATTCTGGCATGATAGTTGCGTCTCAACTAGTTGTATTTGGTAATGGACTGCCCTGAAACTCGGATGTACGCATTTTGTCGGATATTATAGATCCTCGGCTGGATTATGTCCAGTTCTTGAAATTGGTCAAATAGCCAATTAAAAATTTGCATAGCTACGTCATAATTTTAGATCTTGTTTCGTTACACGTGCTTGCAAAATGTTATTTTGGCAAACTTTTCACTTCATTCATACATAAAAAAAATGCAGTATTATTCTTTATGCGGGTAATAAATTTTATCCTGCATCATGCTGGACATTTAACCCATTGAGCTCTGGGCGACACTCTTTGTACCCACTGTAACTTTCTTTTGATTATGAATTTATTTCAAAGTCTGTATTTATTATATGTATATAATTTAAAGCTACTTGTAAGCCCCGTGATAATATTTCTTGGTGTATTTCGTGATAGGTTTTCTTGTAAATATGTATGTCTATATCTCAGTAAATTAAAAACTAGACCATTTCATGAGATGATGATGAGACTTAGACACAGAGTTAAATAAATTTGCATGCAATTGTGTGTTCATATGGGTTTTGAGTCAGACACTCAAGAATGGAGATACTAAATTTTGTTAGATCTGCTCGATTTTCATTTTAGTTTCGATTGTGTCATATTCATAAATATTGTGTCAAATATACAATAACATTATTCTGGACACCAATGGACGCCTCCACCTTATGATTCACTTACGAACAGTGTCGTTTTTAAATGCATACTAGTTGGTATACATTTTCATGTGATATCATCAGTTTTTGCAAACATAATGGTATACAAAAGTAGATACTGATTGCATAATTTATAATTCTGTAACAAAGACTCATTGTTTTTCTATTTTGGTAACGTAAATTATATGACAAATTGCTGACTGGATGGTGTTAAAGAAACGTAGAAAATTATTTATTTATTGCATTAAGTTTAAGCACGTTGCGAGCTGATGATTAGTGAGGATAATTACCCAAAAGGATGTCCGTAATAGAGGCCGAGGAATACTGGATCACTGAAAATCTCATGAAAGACTGCCTTGGTGGCGCAGTTGTAATGCGTACGCGTTACGATTGAGGCTGACGCTGAGGTCTCGGGTTGGATCCCCGGGTCGGGTACAAGTGGTATTGGGTTTTTCGATTACGAAATGCTCAGTATCAGCCCGGAGGCTGGAATTTGTGCCCGATATGGCGATAGGCTCGCCCCTATCACGTCGTGGGACGGAGATACGCTCGGCGAAATGTGGGTGTATTGGTTACACCTCTGCCTACCCCCTTCGGGGATTGCGGGCGTGAGTGCGTCTGTATGTATGTATGAAAATCTCATGTGTCGCCCCTACCGATAATTATTGTTCTGTCAATCGCACAAACTTATCAATAAACAGCTCTCCTATAGTCATTATAGTTTTGTAAAAGTTGGATATAAATAAAATCCTCCATTCAGTTTCTGTACTTACACCTGTATTTAACAGCCATCAACTATATAAACTTCCATAAAATACGACAAAATATAAATAACTCCGTATTTATACGTGCATTAGTCAGTGCGTGGCGCTTGCGGTGTTGTGGCCAAGTTTTGGCAAGGTCGCCACACGTGGACTCCACGCGGGAGAGCGTGCTGCGAGACTCTGCGAGACTCTGCGGGACTTGGCGGGTTTTACGACGCTTTTACGAGTTCGCAACGACGTGGTCGCGTAACATAAACATTGCAGTGTGGCCGCGAAGTGTTGCCTCATGATTTATTGCATAGACTTATAGGGCGGGTATCACTTGATTTCTGGCATCTATCCTGCCTTGCTGACTGAAGAAGAAGTACTTGAATGGTTTGTAGTTCCGAGACTTTTCTTGAGTGTCAAAGCGAAAGATTTCTTAAGCTTTGTAGTTCGCCTGTCCGATCCGGTTAATTCCCATATTCCTTTGGATGAATTATTTGTTAGTAAGTACCCCAGCTTTATTCATAATATACACCTTGTACACAGGCTGTACTTACACTTTTTCTGCTGTTTATAATATTGAATGCATTATATCTTCCTTGAATATCCTTTTTCTGGCGGTTCCAATCTCCTATAGATTGTTTTTGCGTGTTTAAATTAAAGCGTAATAAAAATACGTGTGTACTGTATGTTTGTTTTAGATGATGATTACGTCTCGCTTCAGTTTTAGGTCAAGTACTTCCTGAAATAGTGTCCTTGATACAATTTTATCTCGGATACACACTATCCTGTTATATTTTGTTTCGCGCCAAGTGAAGTTTTAAAGTTCGCGCCAAGTTGTGGACCGTAAAAAGGAAGAAATTCAAAATTAAATGTTGTCTTGTGTCTCTTAGAAACCTGTAACCTTACCTACCTAATTTATAGAATTATTATACATATACGCACTCATGCTTGTAATCCCCGAAGGGGTAGGCAGATGTGTAACCAGTACAACCACATTTCGCCGAGCGTATCTCCGTCCCACGATGTGATAGGGGGCGAGCATATCGCCATACCGGGCACAAATTCCAAACTCCGGGCTGATACTGAGCATGTCATAATAGTAAAACCCAATACCACTTTACCCGACCCGGGGATCGAACCCGAGACCTCAGCGTTATTCTCAATCGTAACGCGTACGCATTACAACTGTGCCACCGAGGCAGTCGGTTTTGTATTTACCTACATAATTTATAGAATTATTATATTAATATAAATGCAAATAACTAGTATTCTTTGTATACTAAAGTATACGACACATACCCATACATCGAAATAAAGATGTGATATATGGAGCATTATAAAAGGTCAGACAACCATTAAAACCACTATAATTTACAAAAAAACATGCTTGGAACTTAGAATAGTAGCGCATAATCCTGGCTTGGATCGATTCCATTTTTGAAGTTGGTTTAAAGTCTAGTCAACAGAAACTTTTGCGAGATTATGATGCGAACTGGCTATACTCTTGACTTTGGAAATGAATTAAAATTTAATTCGGATCTAATAAAAATAATACTAACAGCTATTTCGGATCGACATTACTCGTATTCAGATTGGATGCAGTGCAGTGCGTAAACTCATGAAATAAGGATAGGTAATAAGAGCAGAGTGGTATTGAGTGGGCCGGCTCGTCCTGGTCGTTACCACTATCCCACAGAAAACCGACGTAAAGTAGCAGCTTGCTGCTGCGTTTCGTACGGTGAATGAGATATTCGGCCCCTGCCCTTCCCAATCCCTTAATTATTCCTTTCCTTTAAGGTCGGCAATGCGGCCATTTCTTCTTTTGGTATTACGGGCGTACATGAGCGGTGGAGATCACTGACCATCAGGTGACCCACTTGTTAGTTTTCGACCTATAACATAAAAAAACAGTATTATTAGCGACCGATAGCAACTTAATCAATTCACCGTTTTAATTTTACGTACTATGTTACCAAGGAAGAGAGAAATATATGAAGATGTAAAAAACTTTCCAGACTCGACGTCACCGCGAACCGCCACTGATGATAACACTGATAACGTTATCAGTTAAAATCACTGTGTCGATGTACATCGTGTGGTAACTCTGACATTGATTTAGATTTTCATATCTATATTGTTAAAGATAGTTAAGGATTATTGCAAATTACTTAATAATTCAAAGGTTATTAAAACATTATTAGGTATTTCCCCAATTGAAATATCCTGAGTTTCGCACACCATCAGGGTTCTGTTATATTCTAGATGCAATCGATTTTCGAATTTACGAGTTGATTGACGATTTAGAAATGTAACATGAATTTATTATGATGACTGCCTCGGTGGCGCAGTTGTAATGCTTATGCGTTACGACTGAGACTGACGCTGAGGTCGTGGGTCCGTTCCCCGGGTCGGATAAAAATTATATTGGGTTTTTCTATTACGAAAAAGCTTAGTATCAACCTGGAGTTTGGGATTTGTGCCCGGTTACATTGTAGATGCAATCGATTTTCGAATTTACGATAGGAATGTAACATGAATTTATTTGTATTATTTCTTATATGGCTTTGGCTTGAGGCTCCGAGTGCGTGAGCTGAGTCGTTCTCTTATTGAAAACTTACTTTTATCACAATGAAAATAGCCTTATCATTCGAGGATAATGTTGCTTCTTATTGATGAAAGAACATTCAGAAGATCAGTAGTTCCAGATATAACTCCCTATAGACAAACTTAAGTCACATACTTTCCTGTTTATCAGTATAGATAACTGGTTTTCATTTGCTAACTCTACACCTACTTGATATTTGTGATTTCAAATCAGATTAATTTATGCAATAATTAGTAATTAGTGTACAATAAAAAATTAGACATAAAACATTAAAAATACTTTATTGGTCCGATTAATTCAAAGTAAACAATCATACACCCATGTCACAGTATTTTAAACCCAGTGTACGTACAAAATATGCTGATAAGTTCATCTTATCAGTATACACATAATTGTATTAATGTACAACCGTATAAAAAAACTACATACTCCTCACTGTTTTACTTACTGATGTCTAATGTTTATGCGAATATTACACATTGAAATAAAACAAGTTTATACGGATTCTATCGCGGTTTAATTTTTATTTGTTTCTCCCGTGACCACGAAGGCTGACTAAAATAAAAATTAAACCGCGATAAAATCCGTATAAACTAGTTTTATTTTAGTACATACTCCTCAATAACTACGTAGTATTTTGTGGAAGTATTAAATTTTTGTGAGAGTAAGGAAAGTTTTATCTTTTTCACGAGCTAGAAAATATTGTTTGATGTTATTGCACGCGTGGATCACAACCACAACAGCGTGTTTACATATATGTTTTCTCTGAACCGTATCATATACTATGCTTACTATTATAATACAGCAATACAAGTAACTAATCAATTAGACTCGTATGGCATCACAACAAAAGCGTTATGGAATATTTTGTCCCCTAATATGTGTAGTCAGACTACGTCGGAATATTGATTACCAAATTAGCACAGAAGTAGCATAGTTTTTCCTTAAATGACTCGATGAAGTTCTATTTCTAGTCAAACCAAATAAATATTAGCTTCACGGTGGTTGTTTATTAAGTTAATTTAAAAAGATGTCTACGTTTTGATCTTTATTTTTAGGTATTGCTATTTTAATACTTGACATTGGCTAAATCATCGAATATCGATGGGGCCATAATCTAAAAATATAATAGAATAAATAGATAAATTTGAGTTGTAGAGCCACACTGTACTTTAACTACAACTTAACTTTGTCTACAGCAGGAATGGGTTGGCTTGACCGGGTCGTTACCACTGTCTCACAGAAAACCGACGTAAAGTGGCTTGCTGCTGGATTTCGTACGGTGAGTGAGATATCTGGAGGCCCAAATCCCCCTCCCCTTCCCAATCTCTTAATTATCCCTTCTCATTAAGGTCGGCAACGCGCCCATGATTCTTCGGGTATTATGGATGCATATGGGCGTTGGAGATCACTTACCATCAGGTGACCCACTTGCTCGTTTGCCTGCTTTATATCGCCTAAACATATTATGTATTCTATTTACACTGAATGTTTTATATTAGCATTATATTTTTTGTATAAAATTAAATCATGACTCATGAATATGGATATTAGGTGTCACGAATTAGGATATTGTACACAAATAGTATATTTGTAAGCACTATGATAATTATTATGGAAATTACATATTATATCGTGTTATTGAAAATATCACATAATACAGTTGTCAATATCTTAAAGAACGGTGTTTTTATTCACAAGACTGACAGATCTACGTTCGATTTCTAAAAACTGCATTCGAATTCTTTATTATGATCGATAAGATTCATCACACCCCTATAAATTATGTAAAAATGCGTGAGCGAACATAGACAAAAGCCCATTTTGTTTATTGTTTATCATTTAGTGTTGTCCAAAGTGGCATGTCGAATATTTATATGTTACTTTATTCGATGAAAAAGGAAATGCTTTATTTACGTTGTAGTAGTACAATCGGATTTGGTACTTACTGAAATACTTATATAGGTTGCTTAAATTGGACCACACCTTTCTGTAACACGGTGTATATTAAAGAGATGATAGAGTAAAATCTTTGCTTTATTTTACAATGTTACCGCCAAAATGGCAGGGAACCGGCCAAACAAACCGTGTAAGCATGTTCCCAAATAAGAAAACGTAATTACTCGGGAAAGTTGATTGTCTGCTCCGTCGGACTGGATTTTTGGTAGGTACCACTCTCATCGTCGCCTCCTTCGAAATCTTGTATCACATGGGCTTTAATTTGTGCTCATAAAAAGAGGTCGGAGTTGGCCGGAATTTGTAAACCGTCTTTTGAGTGCCAATGTTTTGAAAGGTGTTCATAAAACCTAAAAACGGCCTTAAAACCAGAAACGCGATGCGCTTGCCTTTATCAGTTGAATACAGACTTTAAAACTACTAGACAAGCTGCGTGGTCCATAAAAAATGTACTTACCATTAAGTTGCGGTCAATTGACCTTAACTTAATATTACCATCTCGCTTACTCTCAACTAGAATCCCTATCGCGCTCCCTGTTTCTGAGCTGTCAAAGTCCCGCGATAAATGACACAATTTTACACCTAAACAGCCCGTCTAGTAGTATAGATTAAAGTCTTTGGTTGAATAGCATAATATTATTTTGCCTGCATCCTCGTTGTAGGTTCATGACAACTTATATGAGACCATTCACAAGGTAAACCTTATCCAATACAAAAACTATTTCAAAAATGTATCTACATTGGGTGAAGATTTCACTTGACATACATAAAAGTTGTTTAAAGTACTTAGATTAATATCAAGTGAATTAAGAAGATCATCAGTGGAGAATCTAGTCATTAGCGAGAGTTATCAGCTAGTAAAAGTAATGTTATTTTACTACGCTCGAGCACACTCGTCTCTTATCGGTCCTACAAGTATGTAACGTGTATTGAAAACATCGCTCTATGACATAAGAATTTAAGGCTAACGCAAGTCTAAAGAAGGAAAACTTACATCATCAAAACAAGTCGCAGAATGTAAATGTCCAACGGCCAAGTGCAAACTTACTTAGTAGAATTATGTGTACTATCCTCATGGCGCGGCGCAGGGGTTCGATTGCAGTACCGAGAAATTAATAGTCAGTATTGTTTTATTTTATTTTAATATGTTCGGAAAACTTACAGCTAGCATACATGCATTGTTACATTAACATGAATATAAGAAGGTCATTTAAAAGTGTCCACAGATAGAACAATATGCATTTATACTAAATCTATAAGCAATAGGAGTGTCTGAAGCAATTCAATCACATCGCCCTGACCGAAAGGACTGAACGGATCGTGTATGTATATTTGTGCTAACTACAAATATTTGTTTCTATTCTGTCACGGAAGGTCTTCCCGCAGTTCCAAGATACTCATTTTACTATGTGCGTGACTATCGGGTATTTTTTTTTAAAGTATAAAACCACTCAATTAAAATACAGCAGTATCTCAATTAAAAGTCTAGACTTAGTTTACCCTCGTTAGTATAAGAAATGATTACGGCCGGAGTGGATTATGTAATCGTGTTGCAGCCAAAATCGATTGAGCTGGAAGCCCGCACACGCATCAATGGGCCAGCTCCACCAAGCCTTAAGACATACATTAGAAGTTTTACCTTCAGTTTTGTCCGATTTAATATATATCCGTACCGGTATGGATATTACGGACTCAAGATAACGGTAGGCAGCGGCCTGGCTGTGCTCTGGCATTGCTCAGGTCCATGGGCGACGGTAACCACTTACGAGTACCATCCGGTGGGCCGCCCGCTCGTCGGTCTACCTAAGGCAATAAAAAATAATATAAAAAAAGAATTAGGCGATTCGGCGCCCGGAGTGTCTGAAGCAATTCAATCACATCGCCTTGACCGAAAGGACTGAACGGATCGTGTATGATTTATTGGTTCAGTCGACATCTAAGCAACGGTCGTCTGGATGTACCGATGTGTAATTAATAATCATATTAATATCTCGTCGTGGCCTATAGATGTAATTACAATAAATTGAATTGTTTAAAACAGTACATTGTATTTTATGAAATCCAAAGATCCTTTGGGTAAAGTTTTAGTTCTTTTAAAAGTTTTATGCGGGAAATAGTAATCCCTTTGTCGAAGCCAGTTTTAACCCAGTGTTCTTTTTTATTTTTTGTTGAGTGTATTTTTGCTTAGACAGCATAACATAATGATTCACTTTCGTCCATAATTCACGACCACTAGCAGTTGCGAACCGGAATGACCTGATGATAATGGTTCCGTGTATGTATACACATTCGGTCAGGCTGAACTCACGCATGTTGGTTTATTCAGCTTGGCCTTGTAATGTATGGTACCTTTACATCGAGACAGCTAACTAGAAATCCATCAATCCATTATCATTTATGCACTGGGCAATCTCGCGCTAATCACCTCCATGAATTGTGAAGGTTGAATGTTACCCTGCCCATATTAATGCAACAGATTTTATTATAATTTGCTTTTAAAGTGTTGCAGTGTGATTACCAACGGTAGCCTCAAAAAATGGGCGACATTATTCAATTACTATTATAAATGTACGAGTTTGGATGTTTGTTAGAAAACACGCCTTAACGGTTTTGGATGAAATTTGGCGCACAGGTAGACCATGACTTGGATTAGGACATAGGCTATTTTTATCCCGGAAAAAGCCGTTTCGTGTAAAAGCTAGTATGATATATTATGTATAATTAGAATACGACGCGTTTAGACGGAATACGACAGTTTGTTGGTTCGTATTGAAAAAAATAGACGATATCGCTTAAACGACGCGATAAAATGTTTCCCTTTTGAATCTTTGCATTCTAAGGGGGCTCACCCGATACAAATATTTCTGGAACACAAATGTTTGTCTCAATGCGGAGATTGAACCCGCAGCCACTCTTTTCACAGCCGGCTACTCGCCCAATGTGCCACGGAGACTTAATTTTAATTAATAATAATTATTATTATCCATTACACTTAATATTCTAAGAAACTACTTACTGACAATGTTTCCTTATGACAAGCCTATGCATAGATAACAAAATAATCGCGTCTTTTATACGTATTATCAGCCGGGCGCGGACGGTAACTCGGTGACCCCTTCGTCTCGCTGATAATGGATCTCAAAATATAAATTGTAACATTCAACTTTCCATTTCGCAAATTTCCCGTTATTAACTTTTTTTCATGATTATAGGAATAAATAGGCATTATATAGAAGTTTACCAGTAGGCCTAGTACAAATTTTGATAGTTTTATAAAACGATGTCAGTTTTCGTTTTCTCTCCACACATTAAGAAACAGTAGCCACTTGTGGGAATTATGAAGAATTAAAATTGATAATACAGTTAATTTTATTTTACATTAATCGAATACGCAATCTATTTTCGGGTGGTTTCCTTTTTTACAGTATGAATTACTAATTTGACACTTCGGAATAGATTATATTGTTTGTAACTTATAAACGAATATTTTAAATGGTTTTAATATTAGGCAGTTATTTTATTTTGTCAAAATGAAATGGCTCATTAAACCTAGTTACGTAGAAGCTGATTATATTATTATCTTTTAAATAAGTATATTCTAGAAAATCCATATCACAAAAGTTTCATATATACAAAATTTTGACCTCAGTTGTAATCATAAGTTTTATCTATTTTTTTATTAGATGATTACAGATGCGTAGATTTCATTACGTAAATATTTTATTATAGTTAAAATTATAATTCTGTTATATGTAATTGTTATTAAATATTTAATATTAGCTTGTGAACATGTAAAATGATCTAAGATTCAAACAAATCATAAGGCACCATATTATTATACATCTGCATTCAAAGGCTTGTTTGATAGACAAATTAAAAGACCTTGAATTCTAAACTGGTCAATTGGATTCAATCAAATATTTGTCAATTTTATCTGACGACGAAACTGGGCTAACGTCCATTGTTTATAATCCAAAACTAAATTAATCTGAAACAAACCGGCTTTAACAAATTAAATATGTATGGTTATTAAAATAATGTCATTAATACTGTCCTAAATTTGCTTTTAAATGGGTTCACTAGCTGATTATTAACTGTATACCAAAACGATGTCTGCACGGCGCGTACGCTTGTCTATGCTCGAGTTGGCTGAAGATACGCCCACTACAAAAGATTGGCAGGATCCAGAGGCAGATAAACCCACCGGAATTACTAGTCACATGTCTGATATTCCGGCTTCGATAGCCAATGTATTTTAATGGAAAAAAAGAGCAATCGAACATTTTTTATACTGGCACGGCAAAGTGACTACACTGGACTTGATATTAAGTACATTATATAATGTCAACCGTCAAGAGACATATTACGCGTCCCTCGCCGGTCGGCAGAATTATGCCGGCCTGAAGATATTGGATATACCTACACTGACTGACCTCGCCTGAAGAAGCCACTATGGCGGGTTTTTCACCATGTGTACGGTGGTCGCTATCTACTCGCGTACAAAATTATTAAGTACCCTCCCATTCGCAAAACATTCGATTCCATGTAAGGTGATAATTGTAAACACTCATAATTCCAATAAAATCTGTTGTCGCTACGAAACATAGGGGAAGAGATTTCGCCTAAACAGTTACACCACAAAAAATACAGAACATTACCACAAAAGCTGTTTCTTCCATGTCGATTTTCTGCTGGTCGAGCCGACTCATCATGTAGAATAAATTGCGACTACTACTAAGTTCTTGGTTAACAGAATCTCATCCCTGTATAACATCCCTATGTATGGTTTTGAGTGGCAGAGCCACGCTGTAAACAGTTTTGGCTACAGCATGAATGGGCCGACTCGTCCAGGTCGTTACCACTGTTTCACAGGAAACCGACGTAAAATAGCAGCATGCTGCTGCGTTTTGTACAGTGATTTCACTTCCCAAACCCTTAATTATACCTTTCCGTTAAGGTCGCCAATACACCCATGATTCTTCTGGTATTGTGGGCGTATATGTTCAGTGGAGACAAATTACCATCAGGTGACCCACTTGCTCGTTTGCCGGCTTATATGCTATAAAACATATATGCTATAACAGTAATGGAATCTACTTTTCGTCTATTACAGCGAGAGCAGCATGTTTGTATCGCGCCGCCGCTGGATCCTGAAGACATGTGGCACGACGACGCCGCTGCGTTGTGTCCGAGCGGTGCTGTCGCTGGCGCGCGACGTGGCCGGCCACGCACGCGTACACAACGTGTTCTACTCACGGCGGGAGTTCGCACGTCCCGCCGCACAGTTGCAACCGCACGACAATTTTGATTCAGAGGTCAGTTTAAGAGGTACATTCATAATGGTGGTGGTCTCCCAAATTTCAAAAACAATTTAGAATGGTTAATGGCAGATATTCTTTCTTTGATCGCAATTATTTTTTGGCCTACATACTAATACAATTGAAGACGAAAACATTAGAAATCTTCTCAAACGCGTTGGGGCGGTTAGCAAGCAATAAATAAATACTTACAAAATCCAGAGTCTACGGATTACGGAGTAAGTGTGAAGATGTTCCTGGGTTTCTGATCTTCGGGATCTCTCCATATGCGCTGAAGGTTTTAAGCTAATGCTCTAAGGTTGAATTGCTTAGGGCTCCGATATAGCACTCACTTGGATGCAAACTACATCGGAACGCCAATAAGTCCCTCTACCCCCGGGATTGGGAAGCTATCCGTAATATACAGTTTCTTTGCTCTATCGAAGCGCTTGTTATACGTTGTTTCTAGCCATGTACCAATATTTTGAATTTTGTTTACATATTCACAGAGAATGTATGTGCCCATCAGTACAATAAACTTTTATCGTTAAAAAACTTTTGTCTAATATCGTCTCGTCTCGTTGAACTGTGCCAAAGCGATAACTTTACACATAAAACTTGTGATAGTGAAACTGCACAACTCCACTCACTTATTTAGCATCGGATAACCTAAGGTCTACTGTTATCGCATTACACAGAATTCGCGAGGGCTTCAGTCTGAATCATCTCGAATTTCTGTGAACGTTTAATTTTATCGTGGCTTGATAGATAATCATGTAGTAATTTAGTATGTACTTAATAAATTACATCGATATCTTACGTCATGGTGAACGTGGCGGGCGCATGTGCTGCGGTTTTCCGCAAACGCACCGCATATTGTCGCATCAGGACTTAGGAAATAGGAGCTGTATGCATTCAGACAGGGATCAGTAGAAACTAGCTAGTGTCACGCGGTCTTAGTCACAAAGTATAAAAAAAATATATGCTGTGTTACCGTCTATATTTAGCTTGATACGCCTCACCTCATTTGAAGTGGTACCTGGCTCAGTACAAAAAAGAGGAATACACTTGGAAACTGATTTAAAATTTGTGTCTTACTCAACACTAGCTGTCTCTATGTATTGTGTTTTATACATATGCCTATTACTAAATGCTTTTGAGTAGAGGTTTCCCCAAATGTAGTACTGCTAATGTTGTGATATTCCCATGGTATTTTTTTTAGGTCAAATTACTGATAGCATTTGTTAATTTAATAACTGGGATCAAGAGTCCAAGTTTATGATCACATATTGTAGATCTATGATAGTTACAGTCCTATTATTCAAATTATGGCAGATTTGGCAATATTCGGATATTTCGAAAATACGGACATGTGATGATGTAATAAAAAAATCTTTCTTTCTTATCTTTCCACCTGCCCTGCTTTTTAACACATGTCACAGAAAGATACTTGTAGTTTTTACGAACGGCCGCCTGCCTGACATCAACCCCTCTGGGGAACCCCCCATTCTTTTCCTTTCTTTCTTCTTTCATATTCGTATTAAGTCGTACAAACAGAACATTGCCGGGGAACATAATTTATGTCGTCGCATCGTATGAAATTAAATTAAATCGTTTATTGATCATGCAGGCAATTAAAATAGCACTCATGACAAGCCGGTACAAAAATAAAAGGAAGATAAGTGTTTAGCAGAAATCATATCAACTTATGTATAGGTACAAATGTACATACATAGCATCATCAACAATACGCTAAGCAATATAATAGGGTAGTTTCCTATATTGAATAAGCAACAGAAAATGATACGCAATAGAAACCCTTTTATTAAAACACAATCAAAATTGGTTCATAAATGTGCCCGCAGTTATGATTTTAAATGTTGGTATGAGGGAAAAGTGGGTGCGTAGTAGGGATATCTCACTATCTCGCTTGCACCATAATGAACATTTTACACGGTGACGTCAAATTTGCGACGTCTGTCATTTGACAATTACCCCTTCTACAGGATTTGAATGGATTCTAACTTATTTATTTTTGGTTCGATTTATAAAATTCTTTCTGCAATAGATTTTGAGTAAGTTTTTTTTGAGTAATTTATTGATTTAATTATTAATTAAAAATCTAGTCAACTACCCGATTACAGTTAATTCACTTTATTTTTATACAAATACAATATCTTTATTAATGAAAAGTAACATTGTAATATATCTGTTCTATTTATTGAATACGCACATTTGGTTGTTGTAGGTAAAACTTCTGGATTCGTTCTTCGGCGACGGTCGTGCTTACATTATGGGACCGGAGAAGGACTGCTGGTATCTGTACACACTGCTGCCGCTGGAAGGTAAACTAATGAACAATAAATAATAATCTTTTTTTTTTTATTGCAAAAGCCGGCAAACGAGCAAGTGGGTCACCAGATGGTAAGTGTTCTCCACAGCCCATGTACACCGATAATACCAAAAAAAAATATGGGTGCGTTGCCGACCCTAAGGGAAAGGGATAATTAAGGGATTGGGAAGGGGAGGAGGTTTGGGCCTCTTGATATCTCACTCACCGTACGAAACGCAGCAGCAAGCTGCTACTTTACGCCGGTTTTGTGTGAGACAGTGGTAGCGAGCCGGCCCATTAATGCTGTAGCCAAAGTGTCTACAGCGTGGCTCTACCACTCAAAAATGTGCAAGTTTTGATGTTCGAACCCGAGACCTCAGCGTCAGCCTCGGTCGTAACACGTACACACTACAACTGCACCACCGAGGCAGTCAAATGCTATTTTGAACCTTCATTTGTTCGTTTCAGGCACAGTGGACGCCCTTGAGAAGGAACAGCGCGAGGTGGGTATCGGGTGTGGTGCATCTGAGCCTGACCAGACCATCGAGATCCTGATGTCGGACCTGGACCCCGCCGTTATGGACATATTCACCAGAGCCTACTCGGCTGACGCTGCACAGGCAACACGAGTAAGTGTCTGTTGTAAACACACTTTTTTATTAAGTTTTTTTTTTTAATACTTTTGTATTGTGGGCGTACATGGGCGGTGGAGATCGCTTACCATCAGATGACCCACTTGCTCGTTTGCCGGCTTATACTATAAAAAAAAACAAACAAAAAAAAAACTGCCGCTAGTCTCTACTCACAAACAACAATTTAAATGGCATTTATTAATTGTTAGAATTCGTTTTTTTCCACACCCAGAGCCAGTTAACGTAAGACTTTAATGATTACAGAAATAATCTTATTTGAAAGCGCTGAAAAAAAAAATCTAATTAAACGACTGCTGTAAGACATATCAAATACACAGTGTACGTGCTGTACTATAATAGGTTTTTTCCGGCTTTTTCGTATTCCCGTGACTCTGGAAAAAATATCACCCGTTCCAGACTTCCCGAGGTTTCATTTCAACTTTTATGCGCCCACTGCTGGGCATAAACCTTCTCCGTTTTACGCCATTCCTCTCAGTTGAGCTAAATCTATTCCGTGTACACTTGCAAACTTTTTCATGTTATTGACCCACCTAGAATAGCTATTTACCGTCACTCAGTTCCTGAGACGAGATTCTAATTTTTTTCGGGGTTTCCCGGGGGATGGCAACCTGAGTAAATACCCTAGTATATAGGTACCCCCGAAGGGGTATGTAAAGGGGCATCTAGTGCACCCACAGTTCGCTGAGCTAATACTATCTAATGATTATAATAATATCTAATAAATTCTAAAGAACCCTAATTATTAAAAGCCTTATCCGCTAATAACGCATTAAACAGCAAGTTTTGGGTATTTGATAAATAATATTTAAGCCCTAAATTTAATCTGTCTAATCTATCTGCCTGGCGCCATCCCCGATATAAAACTACTTAAAATATCATATTATTTTATTTTCAGGAGTCCGGCATAGACAAGATAATCCCAGGAATGGTCATAGACGATTTCCTGTTCGACCCATGCGGCTACTCTATGAATGGGGTCGCTAAAGATGTGAGTACATTCAATATTATTTATAGAAATGTATTATTCATTATCCTACTCCTATTATATATTTGTATTCCTAAATAGGCTGTTAACGCGGGCGGAGCCGCGAGCAAAAGCTAGTTACACAATATAAAAGTTGTTGATTCAGACTAAAGTCATATTAATTACAGTAGGCTTTAATTTGACCAGAAATAAAAAACCGAAAACTGAAACTGGTGGTAGTGCTGGTGATTGCCGCAATGGTACCACTAAAAAAAAATGCGAAATTTCTATCTAAATATCACGGCCACGCGCATGCGCCGCTCATGCATGACTAACGGCTGTTAACCCCGAGCGTCAGCAGATTTTATTACTAGCATTCTTCTACTTCCACCTGCCCTTATCCCACGCGCAGTGGGGTCGGCGCAACATGCAACATTGTACAGAGAGATTTGGCTTGTAGTTTTAACGACCGGCCGCCTGCCTGACGTCACCCTCTCTGGTGTGAAAACACCCAGACCCGAAACTAATATTTGTGGATCACATAAATAAATATTATGTCTCTATGTGGGAATCGGACCCAAGGGTACAAATTAATAATTTCTATAATTATTTCCATAAACAATTTTTTTTGTTTTATGCTGCCAAAGGGAGAGCCGGATTTGCCATCTGTGAGTCTGTTTATCCCACAAAGTTACGACGATCGAATAATAAATAAATAAAACTATAAAATGTATTTTTAATAAGTAAGACTGAATGTTACTTTTTTAAGCATGCCCTTAAACTGTAGGTATTTGAATTAAAGATATATGTCGAAATAACATAAATCAAATTAATGTGATAAAAAATTGTTGAATGTATTTTTTAAACTATAAAATTTTACTAAACCGAGTTTTTGTTAACTATGTAGATATATTGTCATTCTAGTTCATTTGATGTTACTATAAGTTAATTTTTATGTTATTGGGCTAGTTTACATAGTACGGGCTTGATTTACACGGATTTTCTGTGTTCAAAAAATAGTCTTGTATAGACAATTGCTTTATTATTTTCATAATTAAAATCACCGACATTAGCCTCTGCTATCATTGAAAATATTAATTTGTGTCCCTGTTTCGTGTCCTTTGGTTTTTTCTTCAGCTTAAAGACGTCCACATATCGCGGCGCTGTGCCGTTTGCAACTAACGGTCTCTTGCGACCTCTAACAGGTCAATTAGTCCGTCAAAGGGAAGCGCCGCCCTACATTTTATTGGCTTATTAAATATATATTTTTTATAAATTTTGGGTACTGGTCCTTTAGAGTCTCATTGTTCCTAAGTTAGGACATAAAAAATAAGGATGTCACAATTCCCACCAAAATTCCAGTCCATTTGCATTTTTGTTTTGTTGCCATCTACAATGTTTTTATCTGTGGTGTATTATGTTTGTGTCATGCGTGTAAAGTTGTGTGATGTGTGCAGGGCTGCTACATGACCATCCACATAACTCCGGAGCGTTCGTGCTCGTACGTATCGTTCGAGTCCAACGTGCCGGTGTCCAGTTATGATGAAGTGATCGCACGCGTGCTCGAGGCATTCCGCCCGGCCAAATTCGTGCTCACCGTCTTCGCCACACCGGTAAGTCATCCCGGCTTTAATGACATGGTGCGCCTTCCTATCATGATTTGATATTATGTGGTGTGACCGCCATCTGATCGCCACCACCCGTCATCTGATCCCCACAACCCGCCATCTGATCCCCAAAACCCGCCATCAGATCGGCTCAACGAGAACTAAACCTTTTTGAGTGGTAGAGCCAAGCTGCAGACAGTTCTGTCTACAGCATGAATGGGCTCGTCCAGGTCGTTACCACTGTCTTACAGAAAACCAGCGTAAAGTAGCAGCTTGCTGTTATGTTTTGTACGGTTAGTGAGATATCCGCAGACCCAACTACCCCTCCCCTTCCCAATCACTGTCCTTTAAGGTCGGCAACGCGCCCATGATCTTTTTGGTATTGTGGGTGTTCATGAGCGGTGCAGATCACTTGCCATCAGGTGTCCCACATGCTCGTTTACCGTTCTATGAAATAAAAAAATATGGAGTATATTTGATAAGATTGTCAATATTTTATTGGTGGATCCGGTTAGTGATGAAACAGGCTTAATAGGCATCCCTTGACATTATCAATATACAACGTGTTACAGAAGGGTGTGACCAAATTTAAGCAAAGTATAGCGTATGATATCGGTATTTCACCTCTTACATTGCTGGGACATAAATAAAGCCTTTTTTTAATGAGTACCATATCGATATTCGACCAGCCACTTTGGACAACAGTAAATGATAAACAGACGAGCTTTTGTTTCACTTCAGCATTGTTATTCTCGCTCACGCACTTCACTTAATGTATAGGGATGTGATCAATTTTATCGATCGTAAGAAACTCGATGTAGTCTAGATTTTGACGAAATCCGGTACATACACACTCACTGTTACGAGTATGTAAGGACCCTTAAAATATATGACTACACCTTTCTGTAAAGCGTTATATCGTATTTGTGTCATTTTTGTATTTTTTTTTAGTTAAGTACCTACTCCTACTTAATCCTTAATGTTTTTAGGTGTTAATTTTCTTCTTTATAATGTAATTCAATCAAAATGATAATGCCTCGAAGCATCTATAACTAGTTTTAATTTGTGAAAAGTTCTGCTAGAGGTAGTTAGTCTAGTCTTATGCTATCTCGTTTATGTTCGTTATATCTCGCCATTTATTAGTCTTAAAGTTGCGTGCTGGGATGTGGAAATAGGTATTTAAAACGTGGCGTTTCGGGTACGCATAAGAGATTCCATTTTAGGTTCATATTATTTATTGTTGTTATGCGGTACATATAATGTCAATTGTGTAGTTAATGTAACGTCGTATGATGTTCAGGACTCGCCGGCGGCGGAGACCCCGCGTCAGTTGAAGAAGTTCTCGTCATTGGGCGCGTACGAGCAGAAGGACGCTCAGTACTGTCGGTTCTCCGGGTACGAGCTGCACTACGCTCTGTACGCAAAGTTCCCGAGCTGAGAGCGCGGTCGGGCCCACGCCGGCCCCCGCTCCCCCGCGCGTGCGCGATCCATCCCATCACCACACACGACTCACACGCCTGCGCGCGACCTTGACCAGATCTTATCGCGGGGCCTGTGGCGGGCGTGGGGGGCGTGGGACACGTGGGACTCGCGAGGCACGAGGGGCTCCAGGCTGTCCCGCACGGCGTGCCTCGGCGCGCTGCTCGCCTGCGTGTGTCCCCCGGCGCCCTGCCCCGCGTGACCCGCGTGACCCACCACCCCCCGAGGCGACCCCCGCGCTCTATAAACTATATTACGTGTCCGGCCGCGTACGCGCACGTACACGCACACGCGCACGCACACGCACACCGGACTAATGTGCAAATTATATACTTAAACCGTTACTGTAACGAACGAATTAGACCAGGGTGCCGCGAATTGTGATGTAACTGTTCCATTCCATTATGAGTGTGATCCTTGATGATATTGTATAGTTTAATGATACCTTAGGTGATATAGACTATTCGTCGTGTTGTAATTGACAAAACAAAAAATAAAATATTTCCAATGAACTTACGAGGACACAAGTTATCTATCGTACCTTCTAGAAGCCTATGTGATGAAATGTAGGCGTCTATTTATGAGATGAACTTAGTGCACGAATGTATAGAGCAAACTATCCATTGTGTATAATAGTGAGTAGCGCGTGTAGTGAGATCTAGTCAGGCGGAGGGAGACGGCTATGTACCGGCGTGATGGCTGACCCATCGACAAGGGCATGTTATGATTGTCAGAGATTATAAAAATCAAATAAAGATTTTGTCTCATTCGTTTGTGTTTCATTGACTTTATTATACAATATGCTTTATAGCCTTGCAAAGAACTAATTATGGATAGGTGCTGATAATATAAATTATGATGCTGATATAAAAGTGTCGCATATATTGGAATCTGTCTGCATTTTTGGAATAAGACAATGTTTTAAGTTCTTGATGTAAATTACAGCGGAACGAAGATGCTAAACTATGTAGCGATACATCTATGGGGCGACAGACTTACGCTTTGTCGTATTCAGTTGCCATAAGACACCATGTTCAGAATAATTCATCGAAATTTGGCATTTCGTGACTTTGATAGGTTTATAGGTTAGGTTTTTCATAGGTTCATATCGATATATTGTTTCAATCGGAAATGACTTTATAGTGTATCGATAAGTATTGCGCTATGTCATTGAAACATGTATTATTTTAGAATAATAACAATTGCAAGGAATGTAGAAGAAGATAAATACTATAAATTATCTTCGAATGCATCAATTGTCTCGTCATTCGCTGTGCATGCCCGCTGACATTTGGGTCGCGTATTACTTACAGATGCTTCACTTTCTACATAGGCAGAAAGCTTTCTACATTGTAGGTCTATACATTATGGGTATAGACCTACAATGTGCATAATAGAATAGGCGTTATTGCTGAACTACCGCACGCACCAATATTTACGCAGTAACGCCAAACGCGATAAGTTTTCTGCCTTATGTTACTAGTAATGTAAAAAGCATTGCACTGCGTATACGTACACGCCAAACTCCAGTCAAATAATCTCTGTAGGTGTTTCGCTACACTTCTCAAGCAGTATGCAAGGACTACTACTGTCAACGTAGATATGGTGTGTTTAAGTACCGAATCTTATCAAAAACTAGACATCTTAACATTCCAAGTTAATTTTAATCCTCACGCGTTTATTAGAATCGATATGATTGATCACATCACTATAAATTAAGAGAAGCGCGTGAGTGCGAATAAAAATCTGGGAGTGAGACAAAAGCTCAACTCTTTAACATTTAGTGTTGTCCAAAGTTGCAAGTCGAATATCGTCAGTTTTTTATGTTATAGTCCGGTAAACGAGCAAGTGGGTCACCTGATGACGTGATATCCATCGCCTATGAACGCACACAATACCAAAATAATTATGGGCGCGTTGCCGACCTTAAAGGAAAGGGATAATTAAGAGATTGGGAAGGGGAGTGGGATTTGGGGCTCCGGATATCTCACTTACCGTACGAAACGCAGCAGCAAGCTGCTACTTTACGACGGTTTTCAGTGAGACATTGGTAACGACTCCGGCGTGCCTGCCCATTTATGCTGTAGATAAAAGTATCTACAGCGTGGTTCTACCACTCAACATGTCACTCGTTCGATAAAAAACTAAAAGCAAATACTTTATTTATGTTCAAGCAATGCAATTTGGTACTACGGGTGTGAAATACTCGTACTATACGTTGCTTAAACTTGACCACACCTATATGTAACACGTTGTATAAACCACTATGAGTTTATTTCTGAACATGGACAAAGTATTGTCCATGGACTCCACATTTATTTAATTTATCAAGTTCCAACTTGCATACTTATATGGCAAGTTATTGGTAATTTTATACATACATACACACTCACGCCTATGTCCCATAGGGGTAGGCAGAGACTATTGAGTACCACAAGCTACGATCCTGACACACCTCTTTCGCCTCTTCCACATTCATACATCTCATACATTTTCGTCGGTTGCGGGTACTGGTGACGTGCCCTTTTCGGAGAATATCATTTATTCAGCATTCAGTGGGTTTGGCAGAAGAAGCATGAAAGTAGAATAAATGCGGTGGAAATGCGTTCCCTACGTAGTATGTGTGGAGTCACCCTTGCTGACCGGATGAGGAATAGAGTGGTAAAGGATCGCTGTAAGTAGAAGTATGATGTGGTGACTAGGATAGAAAAGGGTATGCAATGGTTTGGGCATATGGAGAGGATGGATGAAAGACGACTTACGAAAGGTATTTATTGTGCGAATGTGAATGGGAGGGTTGGAAGAGGGCGCCCGAGAACATATGGTAATTTTATACATTACACATAAATCAACCAATTCTCATGACCGGGCGAAATAAAAGCGTCTGAAGACGGACCCTGGCAAAAGGTCAGGATATCGCCAAGCAGAAGAAGAATTAACATGAATAAAAAAAAACCGTGGCACAGTAGGTCGAGTAGCCGGCTGCGAAGCTAGGGGACATGTGTTCGATTTCCACACCGAGACCAATGTTCGTGTGAGTCACAAATATTTATAATTGTTTCCGGTCTGGGTATTGTGGGACCGCAAATTCCTTGTAATTCATGATACCCACGATATAGGTTCACCTACTGTGGGGTCATTATGTATGTATGTTGGGTGTATTTATTTATATCAAAACGACTAATCGTACCTTGTCAAAATTTAATAAAAGTTTAAGCATAGTTAAACTTCTATGTGTGTCTAGTATTCATTTTGTAAACAGAGCCAATCAATACCTTGTAACAATTCCTCATATCTCTTTCTTAAAATAGTCAACAATCATGACGTAAATGTAGTGATATGTAGGTATATTTTGTCTACATTGTAATTGACGTGTGCAATTACAAAACACGTGCGTGGTGCACTGTTGATCTGTGTTAATATATCTCTTTTTAATGTAGTCAATATACTTATACCCTTAGATTATATATTGACTTTCAGCTTTTATTAATTGTCATTGTTATTAATAGTATTGTAAATATTTATAAATAGGAAGTAATTATCGCAATTTAAATATTGGGTCAATAAGGAATGTTTGTTATACGTTTCAACCTTTGTTTTCTGTGTACCGCGTAAACGAATAGACAGATTTAAATAAAGAAGAAGAAGAAAAATGGTCTAATCGAAGTGGGACTTGCTTAAATCTTCTTCCACCTGCCCTTATCCCACTCGCAGTAGGGTCGGTGCATCATGCTTTTGGTTGCCTGACGTCAACACACATACATAACATTTCAAAATAACTTTGCAAAGGCTTGGTACCACAATATTTCACGGCGAAACGTTAGGCTTTATAAAATTAAATCACAAATAAAAATTACGACAGACTAGTCTATTTACCTAAATCACGTAAAACTTGAGTAAATCCACTCTGCAACGTGCACGTTTCAACATTACACAAAATTTCACCCAATTTCCACTAGAATGACACCTTCGCGTTAATTTTCAGTGTATAACAAAGTACTCTGTGGCGTTAATTAATTTTTACCCACGAAGTAAGATCGCACAATTCCCGCCAAAAAATCCATTATTATTTTTATGCCTAGTGGCTACAACTGGCATAGGAATCATGATTCATACAGCCCTTTTTTTTTTTTTTTTTTTTGTACCGCCCCACCGCGTGGTCAGTCGGGGCGGTTATGTCCGACTCCCACGGACTAAAACTCAACGGTGTTCCTCCGGGTACGCTTGTTCGGTCGGGGCTGCGGGAACGCTATTGTACTCTTCCGCGGCCCCGACGGCGCCGGCCCTTGTACAGGACCTCTCCGGTCGGTGGGTGTTTGGGGGAGTTATCCACCCACCTTTTTGCTCCGCTCGAGAGGTTCGCGCGGGAACGCCGCGCGCGTCACCTCGAGGCCTTAACTGTCGGACGACGGACTTCCACGAGTCCGCCGCCCAGGCCTCTGTCAGGGGGGTAGGAGTGCCTCCCGCATCCTCCTGCGCGTGACCCTTCGGCGGCGGATAGCGAGCTGGGATGTTATTTCCCGCTCACGCTCCGCCACCTCCTTCCGCGAATTCATACAGCCCTCACTTACAATTAAACAAAAATATGTTTATTTTTTCTGTTAAAAGGATATAAATAGTAATGCGAGATTTATTTGGGTTCTTTGGGCTTTGTGAAATTGTGTACAAGATGTATCTCAGGAACTTTCTTGTTCGAATCCTATACCAGGGATGTATGGGCTATGGCGAGAAATAATACAATCAAAAATTGTAATTAAAAAAATATTTTATTGAAGGCACCTTCACCCATTCAAAACTTAACCTTCAAAAATATTAAGAAATAAATAACAATGAATAACTTGTTTATCACATCACAGCATTTTTCTTTTTATATTTATATATAAGATACTTTTATTTTTTCTTAAAATACTTTCATAAAAAGAAATATGTAAACAAAAGAGTTAATTAGGCAAGATTAAGTACATTATTTTAGTGTTATCAATTTGTTGAATTAATTCAACAACAACAATAATAATACAAAACATAACCCTTCCTTGGCAGCCGAGTAAAACACTTTTACAATTAATTTTAAGGAATATCTCACTCTATAAAATAGGTTTAAACAAATTCTCCATAGACATTCCTACAATTTTGTTTACATACACAGATATCTTAAGATGCTTACAAAAAAATCAAATCACATTTTTTATTTAGAAAAATATCTAAAGAATTTATATCTATACTTATGGCCTGATTCACAATTTCCAAGTAGGTAAACATATTTCAGATAAAATATAAAACATACGAAATTGTCACGCGGTCAACATACAGAGAAGTGTGTCAAATTATTACTTCCAAAATTAGTTGTTCCGCTCTTTGACAAATAAAATTTAAACAGACTGTGTGAATCAAGCTCTCGATATTATAAATGCAAAAGTTTCTTTATTTATTTTCCATTTACGCAGCAAGGGATCGAAATAATTTGTTGCATAGAGATATTTTATTTTTATAGCGGGAGAGTTTATGAAATGATACTTTTATACTGGCAACACCACAGGAATGACCTCCACGTGCTGCGTTCGCTGGAACCATAAGATGCTAAATCTATTAATACCCAATACCTTCAATGGCTTCAATGCCCTTATACACTGCTGTTTGGCGACAGAAATGGGCAAAACGGTAGTGCATACCCAGAAAGCCTTACAAAGCCGTATACAAAGGACCCACCACCTTATTAAAATAAAAATAAATAAATACACCCAACAGTCGCACACATAGTCCTGACCCCACACTAGGTTAACCTGTACGTGGGTATCAGGAACTACGAGGGACTTGCGGTCCCACAACATTATACGAAACTAATATTTGTGGACCACACAAACATTTGTCTCGGTGTGGGAATCGAACCCACGGCCTCTCGCTTCGCAGCCGGTTACACGCCCACTGCGCCACGGAGCTGTCTAATACATAGATATTTAATCCAAGACCCTACAGGGTGGTACAAAGCCACCAAATGCTTTGCCCAAATATTCCGCCACAGTGAGACACAGAGCTTCATTCTTCGGGGCCGCTACTACTTGTATTCCTAGAGGAAGGCCTTCCCTGTTCAGGCCTAAAGGTACCTGAAAATAATATGAATAATAAAATAATAACACTAGCCCTGTATTATACACGTCCCACTGCTGGGCACAGGCCTGCTCTACTGAATGAGAGGGGTTAGGCCTTAGTCACCACGCTGGCCTAATGCGGGTTGGCAAACTTCACATACCTTCGACATTCTTATGAAGAACTTCTCAGGTATGCAGGTGTTTCCTTCACCGTTAAAGCAAGTGATGATTAATAATCAAAGATTTCAATGTATAGGTACAACTAGACGGGCTGTTTAGTAATATTGCGTCACATAACGCGGGAGTTTGACAGCTCACAGACAGCGCGAAAGGGGTGAGTACTGGTTAAGACCCCATATAGTCCGGTTTTTTTTTTACAAAAGAGTACCTTGTAATCCGACAAATTACAGATCCAATGATGAGATTCTACATGTTATACTCTGAAGTACAAATCATACTTCATTATGTATGTCGAATATAAAAAAAAGTAACTGGCGCCGCCGCCGCCGCCGCTGCCAAAAGCTTGTCACGCTATCTCCTCCGAAACCGCTGGGGGTCGAGACAGAATAATGTGGGGAAGGAAGTAAGATATCATGTCTCATATTCGTCGGACTTTTTTAAGTTTTTTTTTAATTTTATGTTTTGTGGAAAAACATGGGCAACACCCCTAGTTTAGTTAATTAAACAATACAATAGAGACAACACAAAACAATACCTACGCGTCGAGTACAATAGTAATGGCGCGTACAAGTTGTAACCTGTCCAATCATGCATTACCTACATTAGCGAAGATTGTTAAAAAAATATTCAATAATAATAGACATGCCGCATTACAAGGGGTGCCGGATTAGCGGGGGGCCACGTACCTGTAGAGCGGGACAGCGCAGTACATTGAAGATGGCCCAGTAGGAGAAGTTGAACGGGCGCAGGTACAGCGAGTGATGGTAGGGCGCGGGCGCGGGCGCGCTCGGGCACAGCAGCACGCCGCCACTGCCCAGCGCACGCTGCCAACAGATATACCATGTCATTAACATACGCACTCACGCCTGTAATCGCCGAAAGGATAGACAGAGGTATAACCAATACACCCTCATTTCGCCGAGCCTATTTCCGTCCCATGATGTGATAGGGAGCGAGCCTATCGCCATACCGGGCACAAATTCCAGACTCCGGGCTGATACTGAGCATTTCGTAATAGAAAAACCCAATACAGAAAGAAGAAAGAAAGAAAGAAAGAAGGAAGTTTATTGTAAGAGCAATAATTACAGAGTATATAGAAATAAACACAAACAAAATATACACAAAAACTTAATAATACTCCGCAATTATTGCGCCAACAATGGGCCTCTCATTCAGCGACATGCTGCAGTACTACGAGTACATAAGCAATACTGCAGCGCTGGTTTTCGATGAGATTCATTCATGAGATGAGATTCATGGCCCAAGGCGACGTATGTACGGACGGAAAAAGGTAGGAATGTGTGAAGTGTGTGATTTTGTGTGTGTACGTGCCTGTTTGTTTATGTTTGTGTCAGCAAATGTCTATTACTGTTATCTAAAGAAATGCATTTTTTGACAGAACATTCCCTACACTATATTATATCTCCCTCGCACGGTAAGCACAACAGCGCCCATCTCCGAGATGGCATCTCACCATATCACTCTCGCTGCCAGTACTCAGTAGTGAACCGCGCGGAGATTATATACCACTTTACCCGACACGGGGATCGAACCAGAGACCTCACATCGACCTCAATCGTAACGCGTACGCATTACAACTGCGCCACCGAGGCAGTCATATATTTAACCGAGATAAAAAGAAGTTCTGTATTCGACCTGTACTTATGTGGATTTTTTTGTCACGGCAGACCCTTTTTTTTATTGCATAGACCGACAAACGAGCAAACGGGTCACCTGATGGTAAGTGATTACCACAGCCCAGGTACACCCACAATACCAAAAGAGTCATGGGCGCGTTGCCGACATTAAAGGAAAGGGATTATTGAGGGATTGGGAAGGGGATAGTATTTGGGCCTCCAGATATCTCACTCACCGTACGAAACGCAACAGCAAGCTGTTACTTTACGTCGGTTTTGTGTGAGACAGTAGTAACGACCCGGGCGAGCCGGCCCATTCGTGTTGGTAAGCGTCACGTGTTTCCATAAATAGAAGCAACATCAATTATTAGAAATTCGAGTTATGAAGTACTCTGCATGACATAACTGGATTGCGCTTGTTACCCCGAGACATAAATGATAATGATAATTTCATAATGCCTAGTAGTTTGTATTCACTGGCTTTAATGTTCTTCAAATCGGAACACAACAGTGCTTACACACTACTGCTTGGGGGTAAAAATAGCCAAAGCGGTGGTATCGATCATCGAATCGATTTTTAAATTCGTTCCATCCACAGTGTTGCCGTTAAAGACATCGATAATCTGACAACCTCAGTGGAGCAGCAGACGAATAGTTTGTTGTCAAACGAAAAGCCGCGGGTGAGATCTCCGCACCGGGCAAAATGTTTGTGATCCACAAATAATTATTTCGGGTATGGGAGTTATGACACCGAAAGTGTCTCGTAGTTTCTGATATTCACGACACAAGTCTCGTATCTTAGTGTGGGGTTAGGACTATGAGTGTGACTAAGATTATATCGATGTCGACATTATAGGTAAGATAATTTGTCTTATTACTTTAACATTATAATATCGATATTTAACTTACCAAGAGGTCATCCTTTAGCTCTTTAGTCAGTTCCTTAGCCCATTCCTCATTGACCTTCGGCAACACTTGATCGTCGAACAGCTTCAATATCGCCGCGAACGTGTAGTTACTCATGCCAACCAACTAAACAATATTATTATTATTTATTTTATAATTTACATCGGACTTAGGTCCATATCATAATTTTTGTTAGTTACAGTGACTTAAAACCTATGTTAGTATTGTATATGTTATTATGTAGGATAGACTTACGCCTATTATATGTAATACTAATCATTAATTATTATTATTTTATTAATTAAGTGGCACTAAGCCTGGATAATGCCAGGCAGAGAGAAAGTAAAGCTATACTTAATTTTAAAAAAAACAGAGTTCTTTAATTATGCACTCACGCCTATAATCCCCGAAGGGGTAGGCAGAGGGTGAAAACAGTACACCCACATTTACCATTTACACCCAGACAGGCTCCGTGGCACAGTGGGCGAGTAGCTGGTTGCTCCTTCGTAGTTCTCGATATCCTCGACAAAGGTTTACCTAGTGTGGGGTCAGGACTATGTGTGTGACTGTTGGGTGTACTTGTTTTGTTTGATTTGTTTATTGGGTTTTTCTATTACGAAATGCTCAGTATCAGCCCGGAGTCTGGAATTTGTGCCCGGTATGGGGATAGGCTCGCCCCCTATCACATCGTGGGACGGATATACGCTCGGCGAAATATGAGTGTACTGGTTACAGCTCTGACTACCCCTTCGGGGATTACAGGCGTGAGTGCGTATGTATATGTAAATACCTTCTTAGCTAATTCAACGAAAGCGTTAGCTTCGCCCGTGTTATTAGTAAGCATCCTAGCGAACATTTCTGTCTCTCTCGTCATCCAGTACCGCCACAGCGCGAACATATGGTTGAATCCCTTGTGGTAGTACGGTTTCGGTGCATTGTCGCTGGATGTCACCTCTTCTGATAACTTTGTTATTACTCTGAAAATGTTGTTGGTTGAATTCCATGTTTACAAAAGTGTAAAAAACTAAAACTGAGCTAAACTGGACTAAGATCAAATGGGCTATCAAATATCAAACTTTCACACTTAGGGTTCCGTATAGCCACATACTTTTTTAGAGTGGTAGAACCATGCTGAAGACACTTTTGTCTACAACATGTATGGGCGGGCTCGTCCGGTTCGTTAACACTGTCTCACAGAAAACCGACGTAAAGTAGCAGCTTGCTGCTGCGTTTCGTACGGTGAGTGAGATATCCGGAGGCCCAAATCCCCCTCCCTTTCACAATTCCTTAATTATGCCTTTCCTTTAAGCTCGGGAACGCACCCATGAGCCTTTTGGTATTGTGGGCGTACATGGGGGTTGGTGATCACTTACCATCAGGTGACCCACTTGCTCGTTTGTCGGCCTATGCAATAATAAAAATAAGCTAAGCTAGACTAAAATCAAGTGGGCTAAGTGCAAATATCAAACTTTCCCACTTAGGGTTCCATATAGCCACATCCTTAAATTAATTAAAAAAAAATAAGCTTACATCCAGATGGATAGCACAAATGAGCCAATCAGAACACCGTTTGAAAGTCAAATTACTTAGTTTCATTGGTTGATTTTTGTGATCTATCCCGATAAACAAATTAAGAACGTTGGTCGCTTTGTACATTTCTGCCGCCAAGTAACAATGTGTAAGCACTGTTGTGTTCCAGTTTGAAGGACATTGAAGCCAGTGAAATTACTGGGCATTATGAGACTTAACATCTTATGTATCGGGGTGACGAGCGCAGTCAAATGCCATGCTATGCTTTGTAATTCAAAGTTCTGTGTGGCGTTGCTTCTGTTTATGAGCAGGCGTGGCGCTTACCATCAGGCGAGCGACCAGCTCGTCTCGTCATTAAAGCAATTTTTTTTTAATTGAAAATGGCCGTTATTCTACATGTAGATAAAAGAAAATATCCTACTTATTCATAGCTTCCTTCAAATCCGGGCAGATTGGACTCACGCGCAAGTCTTGTGCTGTCTCCACGTAATAATATTTGATGTCCTGAAAATTATGTTATAATAATAAATAAATAAATACACCCAACAGTCACACACATAGTCCTGACCCCACACTAGGTAAACCTGTGTCGTGGGTATCAGGAACTACGAGGGACTTGCCAACCCACAACACCCAGACCCGAGACAAATATTTGTGGATCAGACAAACATTTGTCATGTGCGGGAATCGAACCCACGGCCTCACGCTTCGCAACCGGCTACTCGCCCGCTGCGCCACGGAGGCTGTCAATCATCATAATACCAAACTTATACTGTCCTACTGCTTAATATTGAGTAGAACACAATTTATAAATGAGTTTGTAAAAGTAGGAGTGTGAAGAAGCAACTAAGCATGCCGGCACAATTCTGACGATCTACGATAGATTCAGTGTCTATCGTTAGTCGACAGTGTACATGGATTGCGCTACACTTGGTGTACTCAGGTGTAGGGTAGTCACTTTGCCGAGCCAGGATAAAAAGTAGCCTCTTTTTTATACTGAACCAGTACAAGTTACAGTGTTTGAGTGGTAGACAGTTTTGTCTACAGCATGAATGGGCCGGCTCGTCCGGGTCTACCACTGTCTCACAGAAAACCAGCTGCTTTTCGTACGGTAAGTGAGATACCCGGAGGCCCGCTTTCTCTACGAACGAGATTACAACGATCAATATACAATACGTAACAAAAACTCTGTTGGACGTTTTAACCGCGATATCAGAATTGATATTCAAACGTAATGAAATAACTCGCATACGAAAATGAGACTATCGTATATTATTTATATATTTTATTGTTTGTGAACCGTATTTGGATTAATTACCACTGTAAGATTGAGCGATGACTCGGAGCCAGAGCGAGATAGCAAGTAGCGGCCTCTACGTACACCAAACGCGCCCTGCCGCTGTCATATCTCGTTTCTGTATATTATTTTTTTATGCTATCTAATGTCTATATGTCTATCTTCACGACCCAAAAAGGGCCAACAGGTTTTTGTTACATACTGTATGAGTTCAATCACAACCCTATAAATTAAGTGAAGTGCGTGAGAGAGATTAACAATGTTTACCTTAAGGTCGACAACTCTATCAATGTTTAGTTCATCGTTCTTCTCCCCGACTAGAACCTTGGTAAGAGGTCCTAGATCCGAACAGTGTCTGCTCACGAAACCTATTGATGCCATCGTGTCATCTTTACCACTACGTAGTACTGATCCTGAAATAAAGTTAAAGGGGATTTATATAATAATAGTACTAGATTTTGCCCACAGATCTATTAGGATTAAAGGTACTCTATGGGACTTTGTAATTTTTTTACAGCTTAGGCCGGCAAATGAGCTAGTGGGTCACCTGATGGTAAGTGATCTCCACCGTCCATGTACACCCCAAAAAATGTAATGAGCGCATTGCCGCCCTTAAAGGAAAAGAATAATTAAGAGATTGGGAAGAGGAGGGGAATTTGGGCTTCCGGATATCACTCACCGTACGAAACGTAGCAAGCAGCAAGCTACTACTTTACGTCGGTTTTCTGTGAGACAGTGGTAACGACCCGGACGAGCCGGCCTATTCTATTCCGGCTCTTATTGTACACTAATATTATAAATGTGATAGTAATTCTGTCTATCTGTTAAGTTTTCACTGCTCAACCATCAGATTTTGATGTTTTTTTACGAAGAAAACTTCAATCCTACTACTTTTGTCTTAAGAATGCTGACTAGAAAGTAAAACTAGAACCAGGATTAAAATTGTTATGGAGCGGCTAACTACTTTGAATTCAATTTTTTTGTCTCTCATGCAGCTGTGAAATAACTTCAGCCTTTCATATTACCAATATAAACATTCATAATTAGACGAGATAAAAATTTTAACTTAGTAAAAGTGTTCCAATGTCACCCATTGTATAAGGAAGAATTGACTTAAAAATCTAGGTTAGTTGAAATTTATAATTATAAGATTTTAATATAATACCTTTTAAACTGGTGTACCCAGCTGTTGGGTTGAGTCCGAAAAGTCCGCAGTAAAATGCCGGCATACGAGTCGACCCACCGATGTCTGAACCTGTTGTAAAAATATACACAAATGTTGCAGAACATCAGTATTATAATAGCTGCTAGTAATGGCAATAGGGTAGTTGACTAGAATTTTTTTATTATGTAAGTCAATAAGTTACGTTACTCAAAATCTATTGCAGAAAGAATTTTATAAATCGGACCAATAATAAATAAGTTAGAAGCCATTCAAATCCTGTAGAAGGGGTAATTGTCAAATGACAGACGACGCAAACTTTAACGTCACTGTGTAAAATGTTCATTATGGTGCACGCGTGCAAGAGAGATAGTGAGATATCCCTAGTACGCACCCACTTTTCCTCATACCAACATTTAAAGTCATAACTGCGGGCACATTTCTGAACCAATTTTGATTGTGTTTTAATAAAAGGGTTTCTTTTGCGTATCATTTTCTGTTGCTTGTAAAATAATGTATAATATTAAATATAGGAAACAACTCTATTAATGCTATTACTATTAATTTTGTTAGCATGTGAATTCTCGTGTCTTAGCACGCTAATCATTCGTGCTAATGCTATTTGCTAATATGAGACAATAATTTAGTGTTCTCGCGGGTGCGAAGGGGATAGCACGTTGCCACCGTTGCTGCGACGCGCTAATACACGAATTACAAAGCGACCAATGAATAGGGTAGTTTCCGATATTGAATTTTGTACATTATTTTATAAGCAACAGAAAAAGTGGGTGCGTAGTAGGGATATCTCACTATCTCGCTTGCACGCGTGCACCATAATTAACATTTTACACGGTGACGTCAAAGTTTGCGTTGTCTGACATTTTTTAGTTTTGGTCCGATTTATAAAATTCTTTCTGCAATAGATTTTGAGTAAAGTAACTTATTGATTTAAATAATTAAAAAAATCTAGTCAACTACTACTATTCATACTTCACATAATTTCGCAACTGTGTTTAATTAGCGAAATGCTAAATGAAATTTTGCATGCTAAAAATTAACACGAAGCTAATCAATCCAATACTAGTAGCGGCACCATAAGAAGTCATTTGTGACTAGTGTTACCATATAGAGGCTTATCACTTCCGTGACATTTCTGGGGTTACGAAAGAAAATACTAGTTTTACTGACGGACTACGGTTCTGTGCGCCTGTTCCTATACCTGTGTCTAATTATTTTAAGATTTTTATGATATAATAATATGATTTTTTAAATGTATAAGTATAATAATTACTCATATCCTAAACTGTGACTGTATTGATACTGGACACGCTACTAGACGCAAATTCCGGGATTTCCCGGCCATCTGGCAACTCTACTTGGGACACTTGGGAGGAATGGACGCTTATAAAGTTCCATAATTATTGACAACTACGTGCGCAAAAACAATTAACATACTCCATTGTTGTAGGTACTGTAATACTGCTGGAGTTATAATATGTATATCGAAACTACAATGTCGCAAGTGACATCCTACGGTACAGTACCCATATCTATACTAATATTACAAAACTGAAGAGTTTGTTTGTTTGTTTGGTTGAACGCGCTAATCTCAGGAACTACAGGTCCCATTTGAAAAATTCTTTCAGTGTTAGATAGCCCATTTATTGAGGAAGGCTATAGGCTATATAACATGACGCGCGGGCGGAGCCCCGAGCAAAAGTTAGTTGATTATAAAATTTATTGGTAATTGAAGAAGTTGGTTTCTTTGTAGGATATATAATGTACTGTGTATATAGTACATACAGAGTGATATAGGCGAGGCGATGGCGGCCGCCAGCGCCGCCTCTCCCCCACTAGAGCCGCCCGCGGTGCGTCCGCTGTGGTACGGGTTGTTGGTCTGCCCGAACAACATGTTGCGAGTCTCCGCCCTGCGAACATATCTTATCTTTATACATATAACTAGGGGCGTTGCCCATGTTTTTCCACAAAACATAAAACAAAAAAAAACTTAAAGTCCGACGAATATGAGACATATGTTACTTTCTCCCCCACATTATTCTGCATCGATTGGTATCGGTCTCGACCCCATACCCCCAGCGGTTTCGGAGGAGATAGCGTGACAAGCTTTTGGCAGCGACGGCGCCAGTTACTTTTTTTTAGAATAGAGAGATGTTACTGTACATGTGTATGTCACTGTGAACTCCTCCTAAACGGTTGGACCGATTTGAATGATTTTTTTTGTATGCGTTTGGGTGGCGCCCTGGATGGTTGAGATTCACAATTGGACCCGGTAGGTGGAGCTGCTGTAGTTGCGGGAGAAACCGCGCGGGATAACTTAACGAGTGGTAGAGCCACGCTGTAGACAATTTTGTCTACAGCATGAATGGGCCGGCTCGTTACCACTGTCTCACAGAAAACCGGCGTAAAGTAGCAGCTTGCTGCTGCGTTTCGTACGGTGAGTGAGATATCCGGAGGCCCAAATCCCCCTCCCCTTCCCAATCCCTTATTATCCCTTTCCTTTAAGGTCGGCAACGCGCCCATAATTCTTTTGTATTGTGGGCGTACATGGGCGGTGGAGATCGCTTACCATCAGGTGACCCACTTGCTCGTTTGCCGGCCTATACCATAAAAAAAAAAAAACTTGTTATTATACAAACATTTATTAGGTCGTATGGGTTATTAATATTCAATGATATCAAAAAAAAGGTTCCCAATTTGATGCGTATTTTTAAGCATGTTATGTGATGTCATCGCAGTATGTGAACTGATTATGATGTGTTTTGGAGTAGATAGGGTTTACCACAAGGATAGTCCCATATTATTATAAGCCTCGTTTAAATCTGGTATCTGAGTATGAGGGAATAAAAAGAATTAAATAGACAGATGACATACATACATACGCACTCACGCCTGTAATCCCCGAGGGGGTAGGCAGAGGTGTAACCAGTACACCCACATTTCGCCGACCGTATCTCCGTCCCTTATGTGATAGGGGGCGAGCCTATCGCCATACCGGGCACAAATCCCAGACTCCGGGCTGATACTGAGCATTTCGTAATAGAAAAACCCAATACCACATTACCCGACCCGGGGATCGAACCCGAGACCTCAGCGTTGGACTCAATCGTAACGCGTACACATTACAACTGCGCCACCGAGGCAGTCAGATAGACAGATGATTGTAATGAATGTAATAATGATATAGCGGAATAGCTAGTTATGAAATGAGAGACCGCAGGTTCTATACTTGCACCAAGACCCAATGTTTGTGTGATCCACAATTTTCTTTTTCAGGTTGAGTGCTGTGTTCTTTCGTAGTAACTGGTACCCACGACGCGAGAGACTTAATATCTTTTATTTTTTTTATTTATTTATTTATTTGTATTTGTATCGCCAACGCAACGTACATTAATTGAGTACAATATTAGGTATCTTACAATAGTAGTCTTAAGCTAAATGTCGTTACAATGTGAGGCGAACACGGCATGCATATTAACAAGAACAAAAGAACTTATAGAAATAGGATATAGTAAAAACATATCAATAATAATGAAAAGTTAGTTATCTTAGTGTGGGGTTAGGAATATGTGTGTGACTGTTGGGTGTATTTATTGCATTCCGTTAATTTAATTGAAAATGTCTCACCATTTATTTATCTCCGGTACATTAGTGACGGCGATAGGAATAGCCCCCGCCCGTCTCATTAGCCGCACGCACTCCGCGTCCTCGTGTGCGTGCACGTGTGCGCGCGCCTTTATACCTAATGTCTGCAACATGCCTTTTACTGCATGACACTCTTTAGCCGTGAATGGGACGCCTGTAATAGATTTTATAGTGTTTACATACATATCGTGGCGCAGCGGGCGAGTAGTCGGCTGCGAAGCGAGAGGCCGTGGGTTCGATTCCTACACCGAGACAAATGTTTGTGTGTACCACAAATATTGGTCTCGGGTCTGGGTGTTGTGGGACCGCAAGTTCCTCGTAGTTCCTGATACCCACGACACAGGTTTACCTAGTGTGGGGTCAGGACTATGTGTGTGACTGTTGGGTGTATTATTATTATTATTATATAATTTTTTTAAGTATATTTTTTTAATATGTTTTACCCGACTGCCAAGGAAGGGTTATTGAATGTTGCTGCTATGTTTTGCTAGCAATGTTTAATTGAAAAGGTGTGTTTATCCGTAATTGGCGCATGTATTGGAATTTGGCTTTTGTAGTGGTAATGTATGAGTGTTGTATACATTGTGATGTGGATATACCTTAAATAAATAAATAAACATAAAGGAATTCCGTTGCTGTTAACTTGACATTTTGGAAATTTTATATTTCGTAAACCCGCAATGTAAAGCGTACTAAATTCAGGGGGTCTAAAACGGCCACTTTGCGCAATTCACAATAAGATCATAATATGATTCAGTTTTGAAATGGTAAAATGGCCACATATCGTGAATTCATATTAGGAATTGCGTATGATTCATATTACGCAATTCATCCGTTTGACAGTTTTCTATGGATATTCGTAAAATGGCCCACCAAAGGAGAATTGCTTTAGCGTCAATTGGATGAATCGTTAGAAGTTACTCAAGAGCAACTTTTTACAATTCATACGGGAGATTTATCATAAAAATAAAAGTATTATGGCAGATTTAGGGCTATACGAAAACTTTTTAGAACACGCTCGTGTATTAGATACTCTTAATTATAATCGGCGAAATCTTCGAAATATGGAGTTAGCATTCGAAATGCCGGACTCGGAGTTTGTCGGCTTGTATAGGCTAAATAAAAGTTTGTGCCGTGAACTTATTCAGGAGCTGGAGCCCTATTTACCCAACAGCCGAAGTGGAATAAGTTCAGTTTGTAAGGTATGTGAAATATTTACTCGGTCTTGCACACCCATGCGTCGGACATTGAAGAAAGTGAAATTACTGGGCAATAAGAATTTGTGGTAGAGCCAGGCTGTAGACACTTTTGTCTGCAGCATGAATGGGCCGGCTCGTCAGGGTTGTTGCCACTGTCTCGGAGAATACCGGCGTAAAGTAGCAGATTGCTGCTGCATTTCGTGCGGCGAGATGTCCGGAGGCCCAAACCCCCTCCTCTTCCCAATCCCTTAATTATCCCCTGTCATTAAGAAAAATCGCGTGTCACTAAGTGCCCATCTTTCTTCCTCACTAACATCTTCATTGCTTGTAGATAATTGTTTGTTCAACAACCAGCATAAAACATAATTAATACCTCATTATTTTTTTTAGGTTTTAAGTGCTCTTAGCGTTTATGCCTCTGGTTCTTACCAAAGGTATATAGGAACAAGTGCACACCATAAGATGCACCAGGTGAGCGTGTCAAACTGTGTAAGGGCTGTAACACAGGCGCTCAACAATCAGCACTTTAGAACAAAATATATTGCCTTTCCACAAACTCGGGAAGAACGTAACAAAATAAAATATGAGTAAGTACTTGTTATGAAAAACAGCTAAAGCAGTGTATGGAATAGATTATAGAAAATGAATTATTAAAATTTTATTTTTAGATTTTACCAGAAGTTTGGTATGCCTGGTGTATTAGGTTGTATTGATGGGACACACATCGCAATTGTCAGGCCTGCTGAATATGAAGAAAGATTTTTTAACCGGAAACGGTATCACTCTTTAAACGCTCAAATAGTAAGTACCTGGGATACCAAATGTATCCTTCACCTTTGTTACTGAATGATTTGTAAATTATAGGTAAAAATGTATGTGTATGTGTTTTCATCCCAGAGGGTTTGACGTCAGGCAGGCGGCCCGGTCGTAAAAACTACAAGCCAAATCATTCTGTAACATGTGTTCAAAATCTTTTTGCGCCGACCCCACTGTGAGTAGGATAAGGGCAGATGGAAGAAGGAGTTTAGGAAGAACACAATAAAATAAGTTAAAACTATTTAAATAATACTAAATATTTCATTGTTTATTATCTTTTAAAATAAAATGATGCAATTTTTTTTACATTGAAATTAACAATTTATATAGCTACACTATAATATAAAAATAAACAGCTATTAGGAAAAACCATATTTAAACTTAAATTACTAGTCTTTCTCTCATTTTCCGTAAATGTCTTCCGTCCTTGTAAAGCCAAAAATAGGTTGAATCGTTTAGTTGTGAAAACAACAAGACACAGTCACAAACAGGCAGTCAGGATTAAATTTTTCACATTTTTTATATTAATATGTACAATGGAAGAAATTACAATAAAATTGCTTAAATAGTTTTTGTTTTTACATAGGTATGTGACGCAGGCCTGAATATATTGAGTATTGATGCAAGTCACGGTGGAGCCAACCACGACTCCTTTGTGTGGAACCAACATCCGCTCAAGACCCACCTCGAACAACTTCACGAGTCTGAAAATGAAACAGTCTGGTTTTTAGGTTCATATCAAAACTTTATTGTCTAAATTACTTATTTCGATTACGAGTTTATCTTACATATAACTAAATCAATTTCAGGTGATTCAGGATATCCCCTTAGAGCCATATTATTGACGCCCATTGTGGATGCTGAGCCCGACTCTCCGCAAAGGTACTACACCAACCTGCATTGTCAGGTCCGCAATACAGTTGAGCGTTGTATTGGGGTGCTCAAGTCTCGGTGGCGATGTTTGTTAGTGGATAGAAAACTGCACTATCATCCCACAATGGCTGGCTTCATTGCAAATGCTTGTGTAGTGTTACACAATATTGCAAATGCAGCTAGGTTACCCGTAATGCCACTAACACCACAAGAGCAGCAAAATGAAGCCAACATGCAGGTTAATAGATAAAATTATGTATACAATTATATTTTATAACAGGATTAAAAACATCTACTTATTATACATTTTTTTTCAGATAATACAAAGGGAACCAGAAACTGCATCCAGACGGAATGACAGTTTAGCTGCTGGAGAAGCAGCAAGAACTGCCCTTATAAATAGGCTTTGGTCGGCACGACGATGAAATGAAAATGATGAAAAATACGATACATTAGTATATTAATAAAATCTTACAACTCTATATTAGTTTTATTATACGAGTTTATATTCCACATCCCTTATTGAAGCCAATGAAATTACTGGGCATTATGAGACTTAACACCTTATGTCTCGGGGTGATGAGCGCAGTTCAGTGTCATGCAGTGCTTTGTTATTTAAAGTTCTGCTGCTCGTCTTGACATTCAAGCTAATCAATAATAAATAAAAAAATCCCTTAATTATTCCTTTCCTTTAACTTCGGCAATGCGCCCATTATTCTTCTGTTATTGTGGATGTTCATGGGCGGTGGAGATCACTTACCATCATACAATTTTATTGCATCAATGACATCACAAGTGAGAGAAGTGAAAGTGAAATGACAAAATAAATATTTACCTTTATTGAGGTCCACAACAATGGTTTAAATATCTTTCTGCTACATCTGCAAGCCGCCCCAGATTCTGGCCGATCAATTCTAGGGCATGTGCCTTAGCAGTGTCTGCAGCAGCCCGTTTCATCTCAATTTCAGACAAAATCCTCCGAGCTTCATCAAGTGGTGCTAGAGGACGACCTGAAATCATATATATTTTTATCTCTATACTGTAATTTAGCCATATTGCAATAATTAAATTTAAATAATAGCCAATATCAGTAGATTCAGTAATTTTATCATCAACTATAAAACAACTTACTGCGGTATCTATTTTGTCGTTTTCTTCGTGGCAGAGGTGGGGCTGCAGCACTAGCCGGTGATATGGGTGGTGGTGATATTGCAACATCTCCAGCTATACCAAGTGGCGATGCTGCAATATCATCTTGGGCATTTGCAGACCTTTCTGTGGGTTCCATATGAACCTCTGCTAATCTGCATAAAAAAACAACATAATTTTGGTAGGTACCTATCTAAATTAGGACATTACACTATTTAAATATTACATTTAAGTAGTGAACATCATTAAACAATATTAAATACACTAGAAGTCATTAAATATGTACCCTTTTAAATACTGCTATACTTGGTATCTTGTGTCGGTCGTAATCATAATCAAAATAATCATATGTTTCTACCACAGCAATGTTGCTAAGTTTCATAAACCATGGTTCAGCTATTTCAATGTGAGAAGGTAGACTGACAGTTACTACCAAGATAATATTTCTCATATAGGTATTACCATTAAGATTATTATAGTATATATGAATAAAGCATGAAAGTTATTGTACTCACATCACATCATCTTCCTGTATTATTGAAGGACTCTTTATAATCTGCCTTAAAGCAGTTGGCTGTTGTAAGTCCTGAAAAAAATGTATTTATAAAATTCTATATGTTAAACAAAACACCACAAAAATAAATTTAATAACTTAAGAACTTACCAAAACAGGAAAGGGATCAACACGCACTCGAGGCGCTGTCTGGCCAAATCCCGGTCCCAAAATTGCTAAGAACCTGGTATTATGGTCTGAGACTAAGCTACCCCGAGGAGGTCCCCCACCTGTGCCACTGGTGTCAGCATTGTTGTCAGCAACTATCTTCTTTAATTTACTTTTATAGTTGCTGACATACTGAGAACAATAAAGATCAAAGTGTTAGTTAATAATCCGCTAACCCATGGGGTATTAGCAAATAATAATTACTTATATAAAAAGTACTTACAACCGACCATTCCTTGGATGTCTTGATTGTACCCAATCCCTGGGAATTAAGTACACCAGCCACCTCCTGCCAAAGACGTGAGGTCTCTCTTCGTCCCTGCGAGCTGTTATTATAGCCCCGAGCCAGGCTGGGGTTACGCTCCAAAAATTCCAGCAGCACATTCCATTGGGCTTCGGAGACTCGTAATGAACGCCTTTCCATTCCTACAAAATACGTGAACTTTGATTATCTGCACCACAATAATTGTTGACTAATCAATTGTATTGATTAGAAATCTAAGATGAAAATGTACCACTTTTATACCTACTTTTAATTGATCCCGACGACGTCTCAATACAATATCACGAACACCAATGAATAAAACGTTCAAATGCACGTCCTCCACGACCAAAACACATTCTTTTCAGTTAAAATATACCACTTAGCAAGGGACATAAAGTGTTTCCAATCCATTTGAAGGAACAACTACAAAACTCAACTTATGTAAACTGAAAACTCATTTCTTATCACACTATTCCGTTTTACGTTATTTGGAGGACTTATAAGTATTATGTTACAAGTGTTCATTTGTTTTTCAAGTGTTTTAGCAATTAATATAATTTATCGTTTTAGGTTATGTTTTTGTTGATATACAGTTCAATACAGTTTGTTGCCAGAATAAAGACCAATCGGTAAAATAAATTATGTTCAACTTGCTATTTTAGCACATAAACCATAATATATTTTGCAATTGTAGTCTTAAAATATATAAAACATTTATATTCAACACAATCTTGAAAAATATAGCCTTTGAACACTAAAAATAATGAAAAGAAAAACATACCGGAAAGTTACGATTTTGTTTATATCGTCTGGCAATGTTCACACATTAAATCTCCTAATCTGAATCTGATTAGGAGATGAATTGAATATGATTCACTAAATTAATTGACCATTTTACCAAAATAAACAGAATTGCTAATGATCTGCCATGAATTCATAGAATGAATTGCTTTTTAGTGAATTGCGCTAAGTGGCCGTTTTAGACCTGCAGGGCCAATGAGCTCGCAAATCCTCGGCACTATTCAGTATGTAGGTAATAGCGAGCGTCAACTGAAATCTTATTAGCTTTACGTTACGTTACGGCTTATCATGATTAGTAACAAAACCACTCAAAACTTTTTCCAAAGTAATGCATAGCAATGCACTTGCTTGTCATCTAACATATCTTCTTCCACCTGCCCTTATCCCAATTGCAGTGGGGTCGGAGCAACATGCTATTTTAGCACATGTTACTGAAAGAATTGGCTTGTATTTTTCGACCGGTCGCCAGCTCATCATCCAACATAAGATGTTCATTCCACCTTCTTCATAACGAATCTCAGGTGTTGACCGTGCGCCAACTATACATACAAAATGTAGTCGTACAGTTCAACAAAATCTTCAAGAATTCCTTCTCATTTACTGAATCCCAACAGAGACGACGTCTTAAAATAAATATACCCCGTGTGAATACTTCCTTTGCTAAGCGGTTCAGTCACTATTCGATCCCCTACTTGTACAATAAAATAAGTCGTTTGTGCCCTATCAGTTCTTTAAACAACCATGAAGCAAATTGCAAACTGAAAAAATATCTTCTCTCCCTAAATTATGCTGATACTGAGCTTCTCCTAACTACTCCCAAATAACTGTCACCAGAAAAAGAAAAGAAAAAAAAAACCATCAACTCATCGTATATGTTTATATTATATATATATATGTATGTATGTATGTGTCTATTAATATTTAGGTATATATATTATACGTTATAATAATATTAAATATATTTTGTGTAAAATGCTACCATAAATATATATATGTATATTGATTTAATGTGTAATGTTAATCAGTATTTTGTATAGCCCACTCGCTCATTTTGTAAAACAATTGTGAAAACTATTTGGTCTCCCGCGATACAGGTTCGCCTAGTGCGGGGTCCGTTGTGTACTTAAATAACATTGTCTTTTTATTTTTGGATAATAAAAATTATTATTATTATATTATTATCATTCTCATAATGCTAAAAATTTCACTTATCACAGACAGGCTTGGCGACCGAAACAGACAAAGCAATGATTGGTACTTAACCTAACCTAAAGGACCTTGTAAAGGTATATTACAAAACCATTTGTTCATGTATGTTAAAATAAGGCATTATAAAATAAATGTTGTCTACTTTGTTACATTAATATTTTATGTTAGTCAAATCACAACTTACAATACGCGCAAAATAACTTGTTAGTTTGACTGAAGTCACTTCACCCGCTATTCAGAAGTTACCTATATAGATAGTTGTTATAATTTGATTTTGGCAATAAACAACTGTATTATTCTGAATAAATTACAGATATTTTCCTAATTGACGTCGAGGCTTTTAAATTCCATTTCTAGTGGTGACAAACTAAAACTTCGACATTTATATATTGATTTTATGACACTTAATAAAATAGTACTTATGTACGAGCCGATAATGCTCATACAGCAAATTTATATAACTTATAAGTAATCAATTATATTCAGTCGTATCAAAACCATACTCGCGCACTAACGTGTCGATACTTACTAACTATATAAGGAAAGAGCGGCTCAGACAACTAAACATAAACCTTTACAACAATAAACTCTTTAACATAATAGTGGTTTGGCGTGATATATTCTACCTATAACAACACAACAACTACCGGGGTACCGTCAACGGCGAGAACCCCAACATCTTTTGGTCCTTCGAGTCTATTATATCGGCGGAGTGCTTAGAGTGGTATTTCCCGGTTACGTTAGCAAATCGGTGCTGTTGGCCTCCCAGAAGCGGGTCTCCCCAGCAGTATTGAGACGTTGCACATAGCGTAAAGGAGGGAAGGCTACACTGAGCGCCAGCCATCAACCAGTCAGCGGAGATTACGTCTACTGCTTCATAAGAACAAAACATAATCAACGGGGATAACGTCCACTGTGATTACAACTACGCGCAGTATCAATTTAGCAGAGATAACGTCTACTGTTACTTATATACCTGCGTGAGTATACAACATTTACGAGCCAACCACTTAGCGACTATTCAAAATGTCAAAAGAAGACTACTTGGAATTCGCGGAACTTATCAACAAGCAACAGAGCAGCTATGAGAGAATCAAAACTCTTCAGACTAACTATAAAAAGGATTCTGTGAGTAGAAAATCCATAGATTACCTTAACAAGAGAATCGAAGCTCTAGAATCTCATTGGGATGAATTTCTATCAAATCACGAGATTATGAAGAAATATGAGTCAACCAAAAGAGACCATGACTACTTTAAGCAAAATATTTTTGATAGAACAAGAAACATTTTTGACGAAACTATGCAAGCCATGACTCAACTACGCAGCGAATTAATGACCGAAACTGAGTGGCCGACGAGTCACAGAACTGGATTTCACGAACAAACTGGGGATGATACGGACAAGCGTTTATCATCGCTGTTACGTAATCAATTCTGTAACTTCAATGCCTTGGAGCGAGCGGTCTCGAAAACTAATAGAGATCATATACATGAGAAGTGGCAACTTCAAGATCACCTAAAAATATTAGAAACTAAATGGGAATCCATCGACAAAATTCACTGGGAAATTAACTATTTACAACAAGGAAACGATAAGGAATATGAAGCAAAATACGAACATTGGGAGCAAATCTACGACAGCCTTAAAGAAAATTTAAATAGAAAGATCTTTGAAACATCTCATTATGAAAAAACAACCCCGCGAATGGAATTGCCGGAGTTCAGCGGAGAGTTTAACAACTGGATCTCTTTTCGAGACTTATTCATAGAGATGATTCATAACAATCCAACCATTAACAAAACGCAGAAAATGAAATTTTTGAAATCTAAACTGAGAGGTGAAGCTGAAAAGTTAGTTAAACACCTTCCCGTAAGTGCTGAGAATTATGACTCATGCCTGGGCATTATCCAGCATCGCTACGACAACAAACGATTACTTTTTATCTCATACATAGAAACACTTCTCAACCAATCATCTATCGACAAGCCAAATTCAACAAATTTAAAAGGGCTACACGACACGACGACAGAGTGTCTAAATGGTCTAGAGAACATCGGCATTGATATTCATGTATGGGGTCCACTCATTGTGTACTTACTGTCTTTGAAACTGGATGACGTCACTAACTGTGACTATAGGAAACACATGAAGCACTCGAGAGAACTTCCAGACTTAGACGAGTTTATGGAATTCCTAGAATCGCAGTTCCTAGCGTTAGAGACATCTCAAAGCAAAAAGGGTGGTGCTAAATCGAATCATTCAACGAATAACCAACATAAAAATTATTATAATAACAAGTCATCGAACTTTAAAAACACAGAAAAGTGGACAAAGGCCTTTCATGCGTCGTTGCGAAAATGCCCGCTATGCAAAAACGATCACACGCTGAGGCAGTGCTCTAATTTTTTGAGCATGGATGTCGCAACGCGAATCCAAACAACAAACAAATTGAATTTATGCAAAAATTGTTTGTTTAGTCACGGTAGAAATAAATGCACCTCAACTAAAAGGTGTCACATTTGCAATTATAAACATCATTCCCTTCTGCATGATGATAATCTCAAAGGGAAGTCATTAAGGCCATCTACGACGGCAGCTGAACGATCATCTAATCACATTAACGGTGAACAAGAGATACTCTTAACTACTCTTCAACTCAAGATTAAGAACAAAGAAGGAGATCATATTACCCTACGGGCTTTACTAGATCAAGGATCTCAAGTAACGTTGATTACAGAAAACGCTGCTCAACGATTGAATCTACCTCGAAACAAAATGAACGCCGCTGTCACTGGCGTCGGCACCATAATGGGCACAAGTAAAGGAATGATTAAACTCGAATGTAAATCTATCCATTCAGATTATACATTCCACGCCGAAGCATTAGTCATGCGTAAACTTATCAATAATTTACCTAACTCAAGTATCAACACAAAACACTGGACACATCTCGAAAACATCAAATTAGCTGATCCAGACTTTAACATCTCTGGACCCATTGATTTACTTCTGGGGGCAGATATTTATTCCGACGTAATCTTAGGAGGAATAATCAAACATAACAATAACTCACCAGTAGCGCAACAGACTAAATTAGGCTGGATACTATGCGGCGCTACAAAGCAATTCAACTGTTTAGTTACTCTCACTGAGCTGGATGACATAGCAAAATTTTGGGAGACAGAAGACATACCTTCAGAGTCCGAAACTACAACAAAGGACGAATACTGTAATAAACACTTCATAGAAACAACAGAGCGATTAAGCAATGGGCAATATGTAGTGAAGATGCCAATGAAAACTAACTATGAGCAAAACGTTGGCAAGTCGAAGCCTCAAGCCATAGCACAATTTCTTCATTTAGAAAAGAAAATGGCGAAACAAGAACACTTTGCTAAGTTATATAAACAGTTCATCCAAGACTACATTGAACTAGGTCATATGAAACCAGTGACAGAATCCGAGAGTCCAGTACAAGTCTACTTACCACACCATGGTGTATTAAGAGAAGGCTCAACGACAACCAGATTACGAGCTGTTTTCAATGCATCAATGAAGACAGACTCTGGCTACAGCCTAAACGACTTGATGGAAAAAGGGCCTAATCTTCAAAAGGACATCTTATCCCTGATCATTAAATGGCGGAGTTATAGATATGTTCTAACGGCGGATATTGCAAAAATGTACCGTCAAATCCTTATTCATCAAGATCAGCAAATTCTTCAAAAAATAATTTGGAGGGACTCCGTGAGAGAACCACTTAGAGAGATGCAACTATGTACCCTAACTTACGGTACCAAAGCCGCACCATTCCTCGCGATGCGTACTCTCCAACAATTGGCCAAAGACGACGGCAACGCCTATCCTCTAGCCCAAAAGGCGCTCCAAAATGAATTTTATATGGATGACGTCATCACGGGACACCATACCATCGAATCAACAAAGATTCTACAAAGGGAGCTTTACGAGTTACTACAAAAGGGTGGTTTTATTTTACGGAAATGGTCCACGAATGAACCATCTATTCTGAAAGAGCTCAATCCTGAACTACAGAAAAGTCACCCTGGAGATTTTAATTTTAACCAAGAAGAGTTTAGCAAAACACTCGGGTTAGCATGGAATGACGCAAGTGACACATTCCATTTTATATGCGAAGCGCCTCATTATAACAAAAAGGCACCATACACTAAACGCAGACTATTGTCGGAAATAAGCAAGATATACGATCCCCTCGGTTGGTTGGCTCCAATGACCATCTTAGCAAAACTGATTTTTCAAAAAATGTGGAGTGAAGACTGTCAAAATATTGGCTGGGATGAAACTGTACCTTACACCATAGAACAAGAATGGATTAAAATTAAAACCGATCTACCAAACATAAACATAATCACTTTACCAAGATGGATAAAAAATGAAAACAATACAACGATCGAATTGCAAGGCTTCTGTGACGCGAGCGAGCAAGCGTACGCATGCGTCATCTACAGCCGAACTACGTCACCTACCGGCGCTTACGAGACTACTTTACTCGGAGCGAAAACTAAGGTAGCACCTGTCAAACGCAAAACTACGATACCGAGGTTGGAATTATGCGCCGCAGTTTTGCTAGCGAAACTCCTAGAAAGGATAATGAAGACTCTTGTAGACTACAATATAAGGATATCCTGCTGGACTGACTCTAAAGTGGTCTTAGCATGGCTTCAAGGATGTCAAAATAAATACGAAACATATATAACAAACAGAACAGCACAAATAATTAATATTGTGCCGGCGATAAACTGGGGTTACGTAAAGACTAACGAAAACCCTGCCGACTGTGCAACGAGAGGACTTCCGCCATCAAAACTGGCTAAATTTTCCTTGTGGTGGGAAGGACCTCAATGGCTTAAGGAGCAACAAAGAGAAGTCCTTATCTCAAATGAACCTTATACAACGAATGAAGGCTCTCAAACAAATCGTTACACAATGAAAACTACGGAACCCGTATCGATCAAAAATAAATTAACAAATTCATTACTTGAGCGATATAGCAGCATAGATCGTATTACAAGAATATTCAGCTGGGTACTTCGTTTTGCTGATGCATTACAAAACAAAAGGAGGTCAAATGAGTGCACTGAACTGGGTTTGAATGAAGTAAACAACGCATTATGTATAATTATCAAATCAGTACAAGAAAGTTATTTCGATAATGAAATCAAATATCTCAATAAGGGTGGTAAACTTCCCAACCGGAGCACCATTTTGAAACTCAACCCATTTTTAGACTCTAATGGAGTGTTACGCGTCGGAGGACGTCTAAAAAACACAAACTGGCCTGAAGAAACTAAACACCCCATCCTGTTACCACGAGAGGGAAGACTGACCGAACTTATAATTGAAAAAGCACACAAAAGAACATTACACGGTGGAGCAAGATTAACACTAGCTTTCACTAGGAATAAATATTGGATTATCAGCGGTAATCGTACAGTCAAGAAGACATTGCGACAATGCATCCGATGCCGTCGATACGCTACCATTCGAACTGAACAATTGATGGGCAACCTTCCTAAAGAAAGAATCACTCCATCAAGGCCGTTTTCACATACTGGCGTGGACTTTACAGGTCATGTGGATGTAAAGATAAACAAAGGGCGTGGTATAAAAACCTGCAAAGGCTATATAGCCATATTCATATGTATGTGCACAAAAGCAGTACATATTGAACTTGTTTCAGATCTATCAACGCAAACATTCATCGCAGCATTGAAAAGAATGTGTGCCAGAAGAGGCACTCCAAAACATATGTATTCTGATAATGGAACCAATTTCGTTGGAGCAGCAAAATTATTAAATGAAGAGTTCCAACTATACAAAACAATGTTATCGTCGGAGTTCTTCAAAGAGATCAACGAACTTCAAATCCAGTGGCATTTCAACGCTCCAGCCTGGCCATCGGCAGGCGGCCTATGGGAAGCCGCTGTGCGTTCCATGAAGGCACACCTAAAACGTGTAATCGGACAACAGAAGCTAACCTACGAACAGCTGGAAACGCTTCTTACTCAAATCGAAGCGTGTATGAACAGCAGGCCACTGTGGCCGTTATCCGAGGATGTGGAGGATTTGGAGTATCTGACTCCAGGTCATTTTCTCACAGGGAGCCCGACGCTCAATCTACCACTCAATGAACCTGAAGAATTAAAATCTATAGACATCAGAAACAACTGGAAACTTATTGAACTCATGCGCCGACACTACTGGGATCGCTGGTCAAAGGAATACCTGCATTTATTACAAAATCGCAACAAATGGCAACATTCTAAAGAAAATGTGAAAAAGGGACAACTAGTTCTCGTCAAGGAGAATAATCTACCCCCATGCAAATGGGCTATGGGCCGCATAGTGGAAATGCACCCTGGCAGCGACCACTTAGTTCGAGTAGTAACGCTCAAGACACAAAATGGATTACTAAAAAGACCCATAACTAAACTAGCTCCGCTACCTATAAACGAGGCATGCGAGGGTACTGACTCACAGAAAAGTCCGAGTCCTGAGACTGAGCACTACAAGAATAGTAAAGGAACTCCTATTAAAACCCAGAAAAAGGTCAATAGCTTGCTTATGGTGTTGCTACTAGTAATGTTTACATGCGGACATGCAACACCCCTTCAACATTTTAAAATAACGCCATTGACCGACAATCAACCAATTTACTTTGACTCTATTGGAAATATTCAACTTATACATGATGAATGGAAACTTCTGGTATACTATAACTTATCAACATTCTGGCAAAGTACAAAAAAGGTCGATCAATTCGTTAGTGGTCTTCAACAACTATGTGACACAATTCCCAACGAACCATGTCACCCGACAACAGAACACCTTCGGTTCGAAATGAATCAATTGGACGAATATAACATGTTGCTGTTATCACAGCATAAACAACGAAAACGCCGCGGCTACGTCAACGGAGTAGGAAATCTTGCCCGAACTCTGTTTGGTGTACTTGATAGCGAATTCGCCGAAAAATACGCTCAGGACATACAAAAAATCAAGTCAAACGAACAACATTTAACACAGCTGATAAGAAATCAAACACTCATTATCGAGGCAGAAAACAACATTATAAAAATAAATGAAGACTTTGTAAAAGAGCAGCTAGGCGCAATTCAGCAATTTATGAACGAAACGAAATATAATACCGCGGTAATAGAAAATCGATTTCAAATTATGAAAACAATGAATGACGTTAACGCTGGAGCGTTAACTGCCAGTTTGCTAATTTCAGTGTTGAGAAGAAACCAACAAATGCTCCTGGATGCATTGACAGATATCTACAATGGAAATCTAGACATGAAACTATTCACACCGGAACAACTATCGGAACAATTGAATTACATTGCTGGTCTTATATCGAAAAGATTAACGTTACCTATTAAAGACTACAGTAGAGCAAGCATTCAGAATATATACAAACTTATTTATGTTAAAGCCCGTCTCACTAAACAATACCTACTTTTCGAGCTACATATCCCGTTACTTAGCGATGACGAGTATACATTATATCGCAATATACCGATGCCGAGACAGCTCACTACCAACCGATGCCAGGTGATGGCGATAACAACAAAGTATATTGGAGTGAACTTCGTCAAGAATACTTATATACAAATGGAAGAGGTTGATTTGCATCATTGTACTATGATGATAGCGGACAACTACATATGCCACGCCTACACACCAATAAATACCTTACATGGAGCCACCGCATCTTGCGAAGCAAAAATGCTAAGTCAAAATGTAAACAATATCACATGTGATTGGATACCACAACCATGCTTGGCCCAATGGATAAAATTACAAAAACCAAACATATGGTTATATAACTGCATCAAGGAGTGTTCGACTCGCATCGTATGCGAGAATCAAATTACATCAACAATTATTACAAAGGCGGGACTTCTTGCCCTAGGTCAGGAGTGTGTAATACAACACGACGATGTTACAATATACTCACATAACGTTTTTAGTAGCAAAACTAATATTGAGATGACTTTGGAAGTGCCTACTATTGACTCACCGAATGATATGTGGAGCACGTTGAAAAATACAAAGATTGTACTACCCAGCCTAAACTTAGCTGAGGAACACAGATCATTAGATAGCAAAATAAATGTACAAAAGGAACGGGAGAACTTACCTAACGATTTAAGTATTCACGACATCGGCAACTATACGATAAGCACTTTGCTGGTGGGAGGAATTATCGTCTCTCTCATAGTTTGGCAAGTAAGAAAATATATTCCCGCGTGTAAGAAGAGTAACACGCCCACGACAAACAATACTCCGGAAATATCAGAACAGATAGAACTAGAGAATATTGCGACCTACTCTGAAATAAGAGATGGACAACGGAAAAGCAAGCTTCATCCTCAGCCAGCAACTAGGACAGGATTTCAACTATGATTATTTATTATTTTATGAAACTTTATTTTGTGCTTATTGTTATTATTGCTTTGATATTTTGTAACATGTTTAATTATTTGACTTGTAACGCAAGTTTGGTGATCTGAGTTTGTATATCTTTCCCTCGGGAGCATGTACGAGCCGATAATGCTCATACAGCAAATTTATATAACTTATAAGTAATCAATTATATTCAGTCGTATCAAAACCATACTCGCGCACTAACGTGTCGATACTTACTAACTATATAAGGAAAGAGCGGCTCAGACAACTAAACATAAACCTTTACAACAATAAACTCTTTAACATAATAGTGGTTTGGCGTGATATATTCTACCTATAACAACACAACAACTACCGGGGTACCGTCAACGGCGAGAACCCCAACAACTTATGTACTTAGTGATTTCTTAGGTTTACGCGAATATTACACATTGAAATAAAACTAGTTTATACGGATTTTATCGCGGTTTAATTTTTATTTTAGTCCCGACGTTTCGAAAGCTTTTCAGCCTTCGTGGTCACGGGAGAGACTCTCTCCGCGATAAAATCCGTATAAACTAGTTTTATTTCAACTTATGTACTTTACGTAAGTAAAAAACTAGAAATTTAAACAGTTTTGAGTCAGCGCTCTTAGCATTGTGAGTCACTTTATAGAAATTTTAAGCTTTTAGTTTTTTGTGAGTTATATTTTCTGTTAAAACGTTTTAACAGTTAGGTTATCTATTATTATCTACGTACCTAAAAACGGTTTATTCTTAAACTCCTCATCAGATAGTCCATCGGCAATCATTTTATCAACATCCTTAGCTTCTTTCCGAGCGTCTTCAAATCGTTCGTCAGTTACTGCGTTTATAATAGGGTTCACCTACAACATTCTACATTTCAACACAATTTCAAGTCCAGTTAGAGTGAAGTGGTTACTTTCACCACTTCAAATAGGAAAAGTGTTTAAATATGGTTATTAGAAACCAAGAATTATAATGAAATCATATAGCTTTCGTTGTGACTAATTCAAAATAAATTCTGTTTCATTTGTGTCATACTTGTGTATTTTATTTTATCTTCAACTTGCATCTTCCTTTGACACATGTTTATTTATTTATTTAAAACTTCATATATAGAATATGTATAAAGGCGGACTTAATGCCAAAGGCATTATCTACCAGTCTACCTGAGTGTTTGTGAGTGTTACCTGTAACGTAGCGTTCCTCAATCGAAATATTGCATTTATTTTAAATTTCTCAATAGATCCACTTACTACAAAAACTCATTCAAAAGAATAAATAAAATATATTGATAATTTTTTATACATATACAAATTAGTATAAACTAAAATCATACTAAATAATATAAGTATACAAACGGACAAACGTATTGTACGAGGAACGCTTTACTATGGATACGATGCCGCGCTGCCCGGCGCAACAAAAACCGGTTTGGGTCAGCTGGCCGGCCGCTCCGATTCACGGGCACTCTCGCTCAGCTGTTCGAAACAATAGACGACGTATTTCTATTATTCTAACGGTCCGAACAGTTAGCACTATTTGAAATTAATTAAGTTGAGTCTGCTTGAAGATATTTCTGAAGTGAGTTACGTTGTGTTCCCATTCTTGGGTAAGTTGTGCAATTATCTTTTATTAAGCTAATGTAGTGCATTGTAAAATTATAAATGCTTGTTTAAAGAGTTTTAACGGTTCGTGGTTGCTGTGCAGTAGGTAACTACCGACACTACATTTGGATGTTAAAACTCTTCCTCTCTTTTAGGTGAACTTCGTATTTAATGTAATCACATTATACCTAATGTAATACTTTATACTAGGCTTAGGCTGTTTGTAATTTTATAACAATTGTCTGTTACATTTATATGTGGGCCTCATACTTATTATTTTGCTATTATTGCTTTGCAAGGATTTTCCGTAGTCTGGCTTGAGTCATCGACGTCACCTAGTTAGCTTCTTCACTTTGGGACAAAACTAGATGTATCCTAGAATTGTCACCTACCCCAAAGTTCCGCCGTTCGCTAGTTTACCCGCCTAATCGAGCTGTGACCACGATTCCAGGAACACCGTACGGGTTATTCGTAGCCCCATCACACACACTGCCCCTTGATCTACCCTACGGCTGAGACGCGTACTGATCTGCGTCTCGGGCGATAAGAAAACCAACCGCATCGACAAGAGCGTAGGAAGGAAGACCGGGTCGCGGACGAAGGTGGAACCTGCGGAACCTGAGGGGAGTGGTGCTATCCTTCTGGGACGAGTAAGGAGTGTGAGGCCAATAGAGGAAAAACCGAATCCCACTTATACTCCCAAATAATAAAGAAGTGTTTTAAAAATAAAATATTTTTTTTGATCTCGCTTCCTAAGCGTGACATACCGTGAGTTTGATGCATGTGCTGTGAGTAACGATTTCCGAAGCTACAAAAAATACTCGCCGACATATATTAAGCACTTTGGCAATACTCGTTTTATCCGATTAAGTACGAATATACAACGAATGCCCACCAGAATGGCTATCCTATTCCGGTCAGCTACTCTAAAGAAAAATAAGTCCATAACATATTGATATATAACTAGTTTATACGGATTTTATCGCGGTTTGTTTGTTTTTTTTTTTTATTCGAACGTAAAAGAACACATAGCTGATGTTAAACACCGACGCTCTACGAAGTCTGCAGTTGTTGAACATTCAGACGAAGGCTCCAAACATTACCTTAGATTTGACAAACCACAAATCCTTGCCAAAGAACACCGATTCCTACCTAGGATGATTCGCGAGGCTATTGAAATTAAGAAACACCCAAATTTCAATAGAGAAGATGGTTGGAAGCTTGCACAAGCCTGGGATACAGTTATACATTTAATTAAATCGGAACCCAAAAGACCAACTGCCAGACCTCAAGACACCGTGAGCTCTTTCTGCGTAGATCGGACTAGTGTCTAACATTATTAAATAATTAAAAAATAAATGTATAACTTTAAAATGAATGTAGCCAATGTAACATTAACTTTTCGAGACGACCTACACCTCAGTCTCTCCCGTGACCACGAAGGCTGAAAAGCTTTCGAAACGTCGGGAATAAAAAATAAAAAAATATATAAATAAATAAAAAAAACAAACCGCGATAAAATCCGTATAAACTAGTTTTATTTTAATGTGTAATATTCGCGTAAACCTAAGAAATCTCCATTAACATATTTAAAAAATGTTATTTTCATCTGAAAAGTGATGAACAACTGACTGATGTGACGTATTGAAGACGCCGGGCGCGCACGCGGCGCATTTAATGTACGTAGACGCCGCAACTTGCTATCTTGCTCTGGCTCCGACTCATTGCCCTTGCAGAGTTAATCAATCCAAAAACAGTTTACAACCAATAAAATAATTAAGGAACAAAAAAGAAATATGATTATTTTTATAGTCTCATTCTCGTACACGAGTTATTTCATTCCAAACGTAATTAACATTTGAATATTGATTCTATCACAGTTAAAACGCCAAACAGGGTTTTCGTTACATATTGTATAAATAACTTACAAAATACTTACAGACTGTATTCTTTCAATACATGCATTAACAAGGTCTTCAGATTTCAACTCTTTATTCCTGATCTTTGCAGCGAGTGTTACAGCACTCTCCATTAATATCGAGTGCCGTTTCTCCAGATCCGGTATCGCCTTCCTCTTTCCCTCGAAGAAGAATGAGTAGACCAGGTCTATTAACATATCTAGATATGTCCTGAAGATGAAGAATATGTGCCGGGCCATGGTGGAGACGACTCCTCGAATTATCTTAGTTGTTTTGCTACCAGGCTAGAAAAGATAAATTTAATGACAAGCAGTGTTAGCCTAATGGGGAGTTCAGTACAAACTGCCGGAAGTCTCGATTCAGAAAACAGCTCATAAATCTGGGATCTGGATCTGCAATGGCAGTATATTCAACTTCGCAGTAGGCTATTGGAACTATAGTACTACGATAGGGTGAAATGGTTCAACTTAAGTGAGCTGATTACCTGTCTGTGCTACTCGCAGGCGTCCCCACCATAAATACAAATAGTACTAAGGTTTAAAGAGTGCACTTAAACATTATTCATGTACCATAGTAATAGTAAAATTAAGTCTTATTATATTTGTTAGTCTTTCACCTGCTCTTTAATGGTTTTAAGGTTCAAATAAGCTTGGCACTCCATGTGAACCTCCATCTCATTCAATTAGCAAACATGTTGCCACAAGGACATTCACTTGACACACGGTACATAGAAATTGTACCACTAAGTTGCGGTCAATTGACCGTAACTCAATATGTATTACCATCTAGCTTACTCTCAACTAGAACCCTTCTCGCGCTCCCTGTCAGCTGTCAAACTCCCGCGTTATGTGATGCAATTTTACTTATAAACAGCCTGTCTAGTAATATACATTTAAAGTCTTTGCCTGTACCCTTCCAATTATGCAAAATAAACATTAACATATTGTGCACTTCGGTCAATTGATTCCAAATGATTTATTATTCAGTATGTATTACCTACTGCGTAGTGATATGCCTTTTGGCTGTTTTAAGTTTATGAAAGAAAAATTGATATTATTTTATGGAAATTGATTTGTAAGGTTTAGGCTGGTTTCTGCTTTTGACATTCAATATGCTGCTCTCGACTGATGTATTCTGTATTTTGAAAAAAGAACTGTCATTTTTCAACGTAACATTTAAATTGTTATTTCAAATTGCACCTGTATGATTTTTCTTTGGTCAGTATCCAGTTTGTATGCAAATAGAAAAAAATATAAGTGTGATTTTAAGATTTAGGTTTGTTATATTAAGGTTATACTATAGTTACATATTTACTCACCTCAGTATTATTAGATTTTTTTATATCAGCCGATGTGCACATAGCACTTAAAATATCGTACTAGAATCAAAGAAAATGTAACCACCATGTATGTTAAACAAGTATAATCTGTTTTAAAAAATTATTTCAAAATTCGAACGGTATCCGCGACCGATAGAGACAAATGACGGACGCACAAGAAAGCACTAGGCGGCGCGAATTTATGTGAAAGCGACCGTTATAATATAAAACTTTCTAATATCTCTTCTGTACCTAAACTAAAGGTATAACATGCTATATACATCTTCATAATACATTACACGACTCAGGTGTAGCCGATTTAATAATATTTTGTTAATATGCGATATTGTTATCTACTGAAAGGCGATATACAATTGGTAAATAAATCAAAACTGCTTACATCGTACTGCGTTCACGTACTACGTATCTTTAAGCAATTAATTGATAACCAGAGTTCAACAAAGCTTCCTTTTTTAATTTGAAATACCTTTAAAATAAGTGCAACAATTATTATGTTGCTAAAAATGTTTGTATTTTGATATATCTAAACTTATCTTAAGTTCACCGAATTTATTTTGACAGTGATTTTGACAATTGACATTATTGATATCTTGCACAGAAACTTTTAAGAAGTGTGGGGAGTTTTGGCGGGAATTCTGACAGTACGGTGGCTGATGGCTCTCTTGTTATAATTATTTCATAGAGTAGTTTGAAGTTGTGTTTGTTGTATAAAAGTGGTGGTTTCGTGCAATAATCATTTACGATAATGAATAGCTTAAGGAAACATTTAAAATAGGGAATTTAGGTGATTTTTTATCAATTGTATTGATTGACCTTGTGCTTTCGATCCGCTAGAAAAAGTCGTCTGAGAAGCATTGAACTGAAAGGAATTAATATACTTATATCCTCTTTGGGAATTAACACCAAAACTCCAACAAGACCTTGAAATCGGCCACACCCCCGTTTCATCGTTCTTGGAATATAAGAAAAGAATATAACTAATGACTTGGCAGCATGGTCTCTGTTCTTAGTCGGTTCGTTAAGGAACAAACGTGGGCGTACATGGGCGGTGGAGATCGCTTACCATCAGGTGACCCACTTGCTCGTTTGCCGGCCAATACTATAAAAAAAAAATATTTAGAGATCATGATTCATGATTGAGGGTAAACGGGAAATGCGGTAGATAGGGGAATTTTGAATTTTCTGAGGTAATATACCTTGATTTTATTCTGTGACATAATGTCTTTGATGCTTTAAGTTACAGATATATAAAATATCAGCTCTGAAAATTATCCTGCACAAATTAAGACGTGCTGGTTTTAAACTTGTTGAGGGGAATTTGAATACGAAAAGGGGAATTTTACGACATAATGCTGGGAATTTCCAAACTTAGCTCTGGCAAAACTGGTTAATGCACATTGCACAAATTGATTGTATTTGTAAACAGATTACTTCTATTTAGAGGTGGGCGTTATAACGAAAAGCAATTATTAAGCTCTGCTTATTATAACAAGCATATAAGTACGTTTGTAAGTTTAAGCTGTTGACGTTATAACGGAACACAGTTGCGTCATGCGTGGTTGCATCACCGGCCGCCGCTTAGCGTTGATCGTTGCCCGTTGGCACTAGCGCTGTCGTGAAAGCGATCGAAAATACACTTTAAAAAAAAAGACATAAAGTCGAAAGTTAAACGATGTTATCATAACGATTATGCTACTAAATTAAATTTCGTTTGATTGCATAATATTTAATATTGTTTATAAGTAAATTATTTTTGGTCGCTTATATTTTGTTGTGTTAATTTTTAACATTGACCGTTGTTCTCGTTGTCTGTTAATGTTTATGTTTAAAATTACTACTTAGTATCACAGACTACTTAGAGATACTACGTATCAGACTGCCAACTGTAGAACAAAAAATTCATTAGTGAGTTTTAGTGTCATTTGACGTTTCTTTTTTTTCTGTCGAATACATAATCCACAGACTACATAAAATATACTTACTCTATGGCTTATTAAATGCAAATGGCAAAGGAACTAGTAACGTACAGCTCAAAACGCTAGGCTTATACACCAATATAATTTACTGTTTTATCTCATTTATTTAAGTAGAGGAAAATTAAATAAAAGTACACATTATTTATTAAAAGATTTATTTTTTAATTTATTTTTATAATTTTCAAAAGCCTTTTTTTGCATCGCATTTTCCTTGCTGAACTTTAGAGCTTTTTTGGCTCTACGATTAAAGTCAGTTTGTTGTTTTGCCTTTGTATATTAATTATAGATTAATGGGCATGTTGGTGTCAAATCTGCCACTTTCTTAATTAACCGCTTCCTGGAAGCTTTCACACTTCGGGGTTTATCCAAACCTAGAAAATAATAAAGTAGTTAGTCCCAACTCAAAGCTGATTAGTTAATTCCACCATAAATGATGTGAAAGTCTAGTATATATTGCTTAAATAAAGTTATATATAATTTAATATTGATTGTATTCCTGAGTAACTAATAAAGGTAACTGAGACAGCACATCATACCTCTAGTGCACCAAATTCACATCATAGCATCTACTGCTTTTCCACATATTAAATCCTATGTATAATATTATAAATTTTGTGAGGATGTATGGATGTTTATTATTCAAACACACATACACTGATAGCCCATGTTCTGTAATATACATACAAAACAATACCCTTTCTTTGGGTACATTAAGTAGTTGCCTAGGATTTGAGTAAAGCCACATGGGCAAGAGCTAATCCAAAATATTACAGATTCACTAATCTGTAAAATGTGACCGGCACTTGACATCTAATTGTCCAGGCGTAATTATCTCTGGGTTAACAGAGTTTGCTAGAAAAGTGAAAATTATTGTAAAGTTCTTGTTCGGAAAGATATTAAATGAACAAATAATATGTCACAAGATAAATAAGAAATAAAAAGGTAACACTTTATTACCTAAATCCAGACTGGTTAATGGATTTCCTGGTAAATTCTGGAAGTCACTTGAGCCAGAAGCAATAATTTCTGAAAAATACACCAATAACTTATTTATATTTTTTTTTAATTAGGGATGTGTTTTACGAACATTTAGAAGCACAATGTTTGATCGCCTCATCAATTATCAACTATTGGTCTAGTAGAAGCATTCTTAGGCCGGGAAAATTACAATTTGTGTTTGAGTTTTTAATTTGAAAAAAACATACATGAGTTGTCCAGGGTTGAAATAGGAGTAGGAGTAGGATCATGAGACAGAGAAGTAAGGTCAGCAAACTGTGGGTGTACTAGTTGCATCTCTCTATACTCTTTCAGAGATACAGGCGTGATCTTATATTAAATTATTATTGCAATTTGTGTATATACAAAAGGTAGACATTAAAAATATTATATTTACCAACCTGTCAATGGTTCCAGTCTGACACAATATGTGTGGTCAATGTGTCTTTGACGTGAGTAGCTATGATCAGTATTAGGATCCATATTTTCTGAAATTGATAAAAAAATAACAATACTTTAGTATCTAAGAAATCTATTGTAATCTCAAGTGTCATTATGATACAATTGAGAGTTTTGCATCGCTTGATGGGTTAAAAAATACTTTGGCAAGGCAAAGCTATAATAAGAAAGTAAAAATAACTGCATTAGGATATCACTATTCCAAAAACAGTGAATTGTTTTTATTAAAAGTAATAACATGTATGTTAGTGTAAGTGGGCCATCAACATCTTACATTCAAAACCAACCTCATCTTTTTGTGGTACACTCTGCTGATTAACAGCCGAGGCAATGGTGAAATGTGGTTCCCGTTGCGGATTGTGGGACACCAAATCGCCCCACAGAATACCAAATCCACCGTCAAATCATAATGGGAAGGCGGAACCTACCATAACTCATATTAGTATACGGCATAGTGCAGCAATATACTACTGGCCAAACTATACACAGAAAATAGAATAATAGACTTACCAGCGTAATCCTGAGATAGTATTCCACTAGAAATCTCTTCTTCAGTAAACAAAGAAGGATATGCTTTGCCTATGAGACGTGATTTGCAGGTAATGAACTTCTTTTCGAAAAGTTTTTGACAAACAAAAAGCTTCGAAAGTATAATAGTGTTCTATAATGTCCAAAAACGCCGGTCAATGTCACTTGTCAATCAACTGTCAAATAAATCCGTCCGGCATTCGCTTACACGTCAGCCAATCACGGCCAAGAATGAAATCACTGATATTTTGGTGGAGCCATCTGAAATTTAAAAGAAGAAGAAGAAAACCCTAAATGTCATACAACATTAAAACAATATGGCGCTATGTCGAGCGTTTCGTTGTACGTAGATTAACAGCTGTGCTTAGTATGTTTCGCTGTCGGGAACGAAGCATGTGTTTATGTTTGATACATCTCGAGTTCGTTCGTAAGTGAGTTCGGTGTTTTTAATTAAGTAAATAGTTCAGAGGATTATAGTGTGTTTATTGTAAATAAAATATAGTGTAGATAGGTATGTTATGTGTAAATATATAATAGAGAATGTACATTTAATAATAAAATTGACAATGTCGAGAAGGGTCAATGCGTTGATTTGGAACTATTGTACAAAAATTGATGGCGATAAATGTTTTGAAGTTTTTTTGAAGTCTGTTAAAAAGCGTTCTAAGTGATAAGCTTTTTTATAAGCTAGCTTAAAAAAATAAGCACAACGTTTAATATCGTTGAGAAAATTAAGCCGTTTGTCCCACTACTACTTCTATTATCTATACTTATTATCTCTATAAAAGTAGTCTGTGCATATTCTTTGCAAATTACAAAAATTGATGAGAGTTATCGTTCTATCTTAGTTATTATCTTATTTCGGGGCACTGGATGCACTAAAGTGCACTGTTGTACACTTTTGTAGTAGTGAAGGTGAGATAATTCTGTGAAAATGTCGGAGCCCAAAGTTGTATCTTCATTTTTTCCGGAAAATATTGGTGAAGCCAATTCACAAGATTTAAGTGATGATTTTCTATATTTGGTGGATAAATTGAACAGGAAGCTAGATGAATTCAAATATCCACCTTGCATACATTGTGTGTACAATCCCACAATATATGCGAGGCACACGTTCGAAATGTATATTCGTAAATACTGTAGCACAAGGAAACCGATAATGTACTTCGGCATGAACCCAGGACCGTTTGGAATGTCACAAACTGGAGTAAGAGATGATTGGCACTGTTACTCTTTATGTGGTATTATTGCTTGAATATTTACAAATACCTTTTGGTTCATCTTATGTATGCTTTTGTGATAGGTAAATATTTATTATTTTTTGTAGATTCGTTTTTAAATGTATTGTATATTTTAACATTATGAATAATACTATAATTCAGTAGTACCTATTCACAAATTAGTAAAAATAATAGTAGATACCTAAGGTATGGAACACATGAGATGCAATAATAAGTATGTTGTTAAAACAAAATGTAATTTCCAATAATGTCACATGGTGGTGATTTTAGTTGCCTCTGGTATTTTATTTAAAATGGAATATTAATTTATGAGATTGTTTTATACATATTTATTATTAAAATATTTACTTTTGATACATCCAGTAAAGTTCTTGTAAGCTATTATCTATGATAAATACAAATGTAGTTAGATATATATCAAATCAATATATGTTCTTTTTCTAGTTTATTATTTATCTAAAATATAAAACCCAACTAAAGTGTACCACAATTACTTCATATTTTTAGGTTCCTTTTGGTGAAATAACATCTGTCAGAGATTGGCTCGGTATTCAGGGGCTAGTTCAAAACCCACCTAATGAAATTGCTACCCGACCTGTTAAAGGATTTGATTGTACCAGAAGTGAGGTAATTTTAAAGATAAGTCTAAAAACAGAATGGGAAATCTTAAAGTAGTTCTCTCTTTTTTGTTATTAGCTTGAATGACAAGACAAGCAGCTTGCTCATAAATAGAAGCAACCACACAAAACTTTGAATTACAAAGCACTGCCTGGCATTGAATTGTGCTTGTTACCCCGAGACATAAGATGTTAAGTCTCATAATGCCCAGTAATTTTGACTGGCTTCAATGTCCTTCAAAATGAAATACAACAGTGCTTTCACTGTTGCTTGGCAGCAGAAATGACAAAGTGGTGGCACCAACCCAGACGGCCTCTCGCACACCTATGACGAAAGACCTACCACCTTGTAATGCTTGCAATGCCTGCAAGTTCTATTGACAATAAACAGTAAGTAGTAAAAGTATCTTGTTAACTTAATACAATTTTTACAGCCAAGTGGAAAGCGATTTTGGGGATATTTCAAAAACCTGTGTGGCACACCAGATAATTTTTTTAAAACCAGTTTTGTGTACAACTATTTGCCACAGCAGTGGATGAAGGAAAAGGGGACTAATCTGACTCCAGAGGATTTAAAAGTATGTGTCAATATCTTTATTTGATGTATGTGTACTTTTATGAGAGTGTATCCGAGTCGGGCGAGTTGCCGGCTGCGAAATGAGTGGCTGTGGGTTCAATTTCCACACCGAGGCAAAATGTTTGTGTGATCCACAATATTTGTTTCGGGACTGGGTGTTGTGGTACCGAAATTCCCTCGTAGTTCCTGATACACATGATACAGGTTAACCTAGTGTGGGGCCAGGACTATGTGTGTGACTGTTGGGTGTATTTATTAAGTATTTGTCTATTTATCACCCTGACAGTGTTAATTAACCTGACTGCCAAAAATATTATGTTGCATTGTTGAATTTTAACATTATGTTAGACTTTAAGTATTTACATTCGTAACTTTTAATGACGTAAGCAGTGGATAGTGGGGTAAGTTTCTTACTATAAATGGCATTAAATGACATAGATCCTAATTATTATCTTCTTCTTCTAACCATACTCCTCCGAAATGGCTGGATCGATTTGTATGAAATTTTGTGTGCATATCGGGTAGGTCTGAGAATCGGCCAACATCTATTTTTCATCCCCCTAAATGTTAAGGGTGGTGCACTTCTAATTTTATTTTTTTATTTTTTAGACGAAATTATTTGTTTTTATTTTTTTATGATACAGCATAAAAAAATACATACAACCCTAAATTTTCAACCCTCTACGATCAACCCCTATTTTTTAAATAGCGACATTAGAATTTTTGTCAAGCGCGTTTCTCACCGGGGGCGCCCACTAGGCTACTTTAATCCTGGAAATAGGCATTCACCCGGGCGGAGCCGCGGGCAACAGCTAGTAATATTATAAATGCGAAAGTGAGTTTGTTTGTTACGTTTTCACTCCTAAACTCGCTAAAGGATTTATTTAAAGAAATAAATATATTGACTGTCGCCTCTCAGTATATATATGAGAACCTGATGTATGTAAAAAAGAATATTAATTCTTTTACAACAAACAGCGACATTCATATGATAAATACTAGAAATAAGAATAAACTGATATTGCCCATGACCAGACTTCAAAAAATTAGTAACTCTTTCAAGTGTCAAAGTATACGTTTCTACAACAAAATTCCAAGCCATATTCAACTATTAAGCCTTAATAAATTTAAATTATGTATTAAACTTAGGCTTTGCCAAAAAGGTTATTATAGTGTGAAAGATTACTTGGAAGACAAAACAGCTTGGAATTGAGCCGCTCACTCCTTACAAAATTGGGTGTACCTAGGTCTCTTCTTTTATATAATATATTGTTTAATATTGACTGCTCTATTGGCGCAATATTAGTATTTAAGGCAATACTGACATGTTGATTTTTTAAATTTTTATAACATATATTAAATATTTTGTTGTTTTTTTTTGTGAGTGCGAGTGCCAAGTATGTCTGGTATACTCTTGGCCATTTCTTCAAAAGGCCAATCCAGGAATTTCTTTACATTACACTCGCATAATTCTGTAAAACAATGTCTGGACATTAAAAGAGGCCGTAACCCATGAGTTTGTTTCGGCATATCTTCTCATGGCTAGCCCCGAAATGCCGTCTTAAATATAATGTAGCATAAAAAATGATTGACATGTAAAAGTGATATTTATGATCCAATTTACAGAATAAATGATTTGAATTTGAATTTGAATTTGAATTTAAATTGCTGAACCGATTTTGATGTATTTTGGTACAGAAATAGATGGAACCCTGGGGATGGGTATAGGCTACTTTTTATCCCGGAAAAGGCTGTTCACGCCAGCGGAGCCGCGAGCAAAAGCTAGTACACCATATATCAAACCTGAAATTCGTCCAGAAGTAAACGTATAAGTGAAACAAGTGTCTCATGCAAGTGCATAAATATAATGCATGTACACAACAAAATCAGCATAAAAAAGTAAAAATAACATACTATTTTGTAAAAATGATCCATTTCCTTTCATTCAATAATAAATTCCTTTACAAAAATATGTATGAGTAAATATATAATTTTTGATTTCTTATAAATTGAACTTGATCATGACTCCTTAGATCACTTTTCTCTATTTCTCACATTTTCGGATTTGTTTTCCATTTGATTTTTATACAATCCCATCTCAAAAATTCAAACAGTATAAATGATATATATATATTTTTTTACAGGCTGATGAAGTACAACAACTTTACAGCGTTATTGACCCAATTTTCAGTGAAATACTTGAACTTTATGATGTGAAAATTATTGTGGCAATCGGAAAATTTTGCGAAAAACGAGCTCAGAAGACTGTTCAAAGATATATGCCTGGAAGCTCAATAAAAGTATATTTTTCTAAGAATATTCTAATAGTCATTGATATTTTCCAGCACCTTCTTTCCTAAGTTTTTACTGATGGACGGGTGGCTAAACAGATGGATGAAATTTGGCATCCTGGTAAACCTTGACCTGGACTAATTAAGACATAGATACTTTGTATCCCGGAAAAAGACATTTACGCGGTCAGAGCCGCGAGCAAAAGCTAGTATGTACTAGGCATAGTAACACTCCAAATGATTCTTCCTAGGTACTACTACTACCATCAGGTAATCAGGTGACCCACTTGCTCATTTGCCGGCCTATGCTATTAAAAAAACTGTACATATTAAAAAAATCTTTTCAGATAGTATACATGCCACACCCCAGTCCAAGGTCGGGAAGCGAAAATAAATGGTACCAACAAGTTCAAAAGTGTTTGGAAGATAATAATCTTATACAGTATTATTAAAGAGAAGACTAGAATATAATTTTATATATTCAAGGACTTTATACTAAAATGGTTGATTTTATGAAAAGAGCACTTGAACTTGCTTCAGAGGCGTTAAGTGCCCAAGAAGTGCCAGTGGGATGTGTTTTTGTAGTCAATGGGAATATTGTAGCGGAGTCCAGAAATTGTGTCAACGCAACACGCAACCCAACTAGACATGCAGAAATAAATTGTATTGACACTGTCATAGATCACTGTAAATCGAACAATATTGATTATAAATCGTACTTTGAAAATGTACATGTCTATGTCACTGTGGAGCCGTGTATAATGTGTGCAGCTGCCCTTAGTAATTTGAATGTCAAGGAAGTGACATATGGATGTGCCAATGATAGATTTGGCGGGAAAACTGTGTTAGATATAAGTAAATTTTATGAAAATAGTTACGTATTAAATGGGGATTTAATGGCGGACGAGGCTATGGCCCTTCTCAAACAATTTTATAAGGGTGTCAACCCTAATGCGCCTGAATCAAAGGTGAAGGATAAAAAATTATAAATATTTTTTTATGTCAGAAATGTTCATTTTATGATTGTTTATTTTTTTTATTCTATGTGTGTAATTGTTTAGTATTTTTTGATAAATATTTTGGTTACTTTAAACTGGTTTTTTATTAAACTATGCTATTTTTATTGAGGACAAAGAGAATTGAAGATTTATTGATTCATCTGTATGGGATGCATGCCCCTTGACCAATGAGGTAAGGAATAATAATATGAACATAGTTGATATAACTACTACTTATATTTTTCGCCTTTTTTATTTTGATCAATCATTCAATTGGGATCAATTTGGGCAATTTCGATTATTGAAATTTTCGATTTCAATGCTATGATGAATAAGTATTAAAGGTCCGGGGCTGGAATTTGTGCGAGATATTGTGATAGGGTTGCCAGTCTCCACAAATTACATCATACGGCCGCGTACGGTATAAGGCATAAGCTCGGTGGCTGAGTTTCAGAGCCCGGCCATGCAGTAAAAAAATATCGGCCTCGCGTCGAGTCTGACACGCGCACCAGTTACTGCATGCCAAACTTAAATACCATTACCACTCACAAGGTGGTAGGTCCCTCGTATGCGAGAGGCCGTCTGGGTTGGTACCACAGCTTTGTCTATTTCCGCCGCCAAGCAGCCGTGTGTAAACACTATTTTGTTACGGATTGAAGGACATTCAAGCTATTAAAATTACTGGGCATTAACAGACAACATCTTATGTCTCGGGGTGATGAGCACAGTCCAATGCCATGCTGACGCAGTACTTTAATTCAAAGTTTTGTGTGGTGTTGATTCTGTTTATGGGCAGGCGTAACGTTTATCCTCAGGCGAGCGACCTGCTCGTTTCGTCAATCATGCCAAAAAAAACCATTTTTATTTGTTTTTCATTACGTATTAGTTAGGATATCCGCCATAATAACATATATACATACATACGCACTCACGCCTGTAATCCCCGAAGGGGTAGGCAAAGGTGTAACTAGCACACCCACATTTCGCCGAGCGTATCTTCAGCCCATGATGTGATAGGGGGCGAGCCTATCGCCATACCGGGCACAAATTCCATACTCCGGGCAGATACTGAGCATTTCGTAATAGAAAAACCCAATACCACTTACCCGAACCGGGGATCGAACCCGAGACTTCAGCGTTGGCCTCAATCGTAACGTGCGCCACCGAGGCAGTCATAATAATAATATCAGCTCTATTTTATATCTATGCGGCCTCTCGTTTCACAGCCGGCTACTCGCCCGTTTCGTCACAAATCGACCTCATTTTATGCGTCGACTAAAAATTCCCCTAAAGTCTGGAAACTCCATGGCTCCTGCATGTGCTAAGACTGCCTTGATTATAGATGCACCAAATAGAATTTCGATCACTGCTTAATAAATATTTTTGAAATATCCATGTTACATATTAGTTAATAATCTCGTCATTCGAACGAATAAAAAAATCTCCGGTTGCGTAAATACTACATAACATGGTATACTGAAGGTCATGTTGCAATATTAATTTCGACTCGGAGACCGGTTTTAAGATGATTGTTGACCGTCGTACGTAAATATGTCTACATGTATGCATTTAAAAGTAGTTCATAATATTAAAAGGCCTAGTCTCTGGTCTACTACCTACTCTGGACTTTCGTCTCGACAGTCCGTAGTACTCCCCACTGAGCTATCGCTGCTTATATTTAATTATACACTTATTATATGAGCGATGTGACGTCAGCCCGTCGCAGTGTTTTGATTTGTGTTAGCCGTTAGGAATTAACTATAGTTAAGCAATGGTCGGTGAAAACCTTCGATATAAATTTTTAGACAATGTGCGTAATTTAGAACGCGAAATACAATACAGTTGATTAAGATATGCAACGGTGCATCGAACTAGTAAATGCATAGGCGCGCGGTACATTGTCTGGTAAGGTGGTTTATGCAACAATTCTAACCGGCCGCGGCCGGCTGGCGAAGCTCTCATTCGGCCGTATACCGAGGCAGTACCTACGTGCCGCGTGCCGCGTGCCGACGGCCGACGCTTCGACTAAAAAACGCGTGTGATAAAACAAATTGTGTGTTCAGCAGACCAAATTGCTTACAGGTAAGATATGTCCACTTAACTTAAAGATAAAGAATTAGTACCTACCTACTTACTTTACATATTAGACTAATTCTGGCACTGCAAATGCCAAATTTGGCTGCATGGTCCCTGTTAGGTATATCTTTTGTATGTACTTACACTCATTTCTTTTATAAAACTTATATGGAAAATCCTGCCAATATTTTATTTATGTTTGACTTCGATCATAGGTATTTCGCCGAATTTGATGAGTGGGTAAATAAAAAATATACAGAGGCAAAGCGACATAATTGTATTTTTTTATTGATTTTTCGTATCTGTATCTAACTTTTTAAATTAGGTATCTAGCCGCAGTGTCGTAACAGTAGGTAGCCTGTACATTATTATCATAGACTTCAAACAGATAGAGGTCTTCTTTATTTTCGCCGATATAAACAATTCATGGCTACCCCCTCATCCCGGGGTGAGACGGGACAGTTATCATGTCGGGCTCACCGGTCTTAGGATTCAAAGCTGCCCGAGAGAGATGGAAAACATCCGGGCGACCACAGGGCTGAGTTCCTACGTACCTACATATACTGTTAATTTCAACCAAAAACCCAGAAGCCCCAGCCAGCACACCGAAGGATGCCTCGGCGTTAATGGCATAGCAGCTGCGAGGTAGACCACTCCTGCTACTGCCTATATCGAGTTCGTAGGATGTTAAAAATATGATGTACAAAATGTACAGAAGGCACTACAGCTTACCGCTGCGCGCCGGCGACACCCTGTGCCCGGGCATAAGCCAAGCTACAGGACCGGGGTCTCGTAGGTTTGTGCAAGGAACAGTATGATCTTCCCTGCATACCTCAACCAAAACAAGTTTATTGCATTTATCTCTACTGGCTGGAGATTTAGATAGATTTAGACGGGTAATTTTTCAAAGGGTATACCTACTTACATTATAGGTACCTACCTAATATCTTTGCATGATAAATATTAATGAGAACCAAGGTCGACGTCTTTGACCTTCAATAAGTATAATTTAACTGAGATTTTTCGGTTATAATATACGTTTAAATGATGACCTTCGTGGCTCAGCTGAGCGATAAAATACAATAACAAAGTGTAGAGTAAGAATGAGTTGTTTCTGGGGTGGGCAGACACGGTTTCAAGAAAGATGAAATTGCATCAAGTAAAAACAAATAAGTTCTGTCGGAAATCGAACAGGCATTGCCTTAACGCACAGATAATCTGCCTGCGGGTTAGGCATATTATATTAATGTTCGTTAATTAAATCACGTAGGCACCTACATAGAGGGAATTTCGGTCGGGATATTTTAATTCTAAATATATCTTCGTGACGTTTCTCAAAAATTATGAAAACGTTCTTTACTTGTCTTACAAACCAAAATGAATATTCACAAATTCCAGAATAGAACTAAGGATTTATATTCTTCATCAACGTACACGTCAATTAGGCGGTAAAAACTAGTCATACAAGTACATAAACACAACAGTTTGTAAAGAATGTACATCAGACCGAAATGCACAAAAAACTGCAAAGAAAATGGTGTGTGTGTTACTTCTTCGAATTGTAAGCCATGTCTAATAAAAATAATTTGTCTCCACAGTCACGACGTTATTCTACTTTATTTTAAAGTCAATGCTCTCAGTTATGAAGACAGAATACCAGGGAAATGAACGGACATTGAAAAAGTGTTTAACAAAAGAAAACTAGTCGTGTATTTTTTAGCAGAGGAGGCAAGCGTGCAAGGTTACCCTGATCATAAGTGATCTCCACCGCCCATGAAAATGGTCATTAAGGTCAAGTACTTTAATATTATTGGGAAGAGAAGGGGGTCTTAGGAAATCTCACTCACCGTACGAATCGTGAGTGCTTTGCCCCCTCTGTATTAACAAAAGAAAACTAGTCGTGTATTTTTTAGCAGAGGAGGCAAGCGTGCAAGGTTACCCTGATCATAAGTGATCTCCACCGCCCATGAAAATGGTCATTAAGGTCAAGTACTTTAATATTATTGGGAAGAGAAGGGGGTCTTAGGAAATCTCACTCACCGTACGAACCGTGAGTGCTTTGCCCCCTCTGTATGAAAATTGATGTCGCTCCGATAAAACATCTTCGTCATTCATGTATCAGAAACTACAAATCTATATCAATGCAAATATTTACCTGCCATTAAGAATCGAACTCGCAACTCGTTTTGCCGACGATTTCTCTGTTTACCAATGGACATGCTCGTATTTGTCGACTGTCATATTATTAAAAAGCGATAACACTGGCCTCGTCACCGTTACCTGTAAACTTGTGTTACTCAAGCACGCATAATTGGTCAGCAATCATCAAAAGCGACGGTTGGATCTCCTGTGGACATAAGACATCTTAATTTTAAATTAGGGTATTTTTTTTCCATTTTTGTCACGACTGCCTCAGTGGCGCAGTTGTAATACGTACGCGTTACGATTGAGGTCAACGCTGAGGTCTCGGGTTCGATCCCCGGGTCGGGTAAAGTGGTATTGGGTTTTTCTATTACGAAATGCTCAGTATCAGCCCGGAGTCTGGAATTTGTGTCCGGTGTGGCGATAGGCTCGCCCCCTATCACATAAGGGACGGAAATACGCTCGGCGAAATGTGAGTGTACTGGTTACACCTCTGCCTACCCCTTCGAGGATTACAGGCGTGAGTGCGTATGTATGTATTTTTGTCACGAGGATATTTATTTACTGATGCTTCCCAAGTCCAATCTAAAACATGGTACAGACGTACATATTATATCAGGCACACCTAAATCATAAGCTTAGTTCCAGCTTGCCCTCGATAAGAATAAGTCAAGAGACCGTTCTAGGCCGTATCCGGGTGTCAAATCAAAATTTTCATGAGTTCTGTTTTGCCATATCCACGCTGTAGACTGTATCTGCGACCTAAGTAATCAATAGGTTGGCTCGAATAGTGTGGTCTGCGTCTCAGAGAAAACAGGTATATACATAGAGTAAGTAATGTACAGGAATCTTTGTATGATTATTCGTACCAAAGCTAAAGAAAAAAAATAACAGTATCAATGGGCAATAGTTGAAATCATAGGCATAACAACTGGCTGGGTTTAGTGAGGTGAACCCTAGAATCGTGTAGGCCCACCCCACAATCCCGTTAACTTTCTCTTAAATGTCTCTTTATGTACCTCTATTTTTTGTAGCCAAGAGCAGTAATTAATTGCATATCGAGCCCATCATATAAAAGCCTAACTTAACCGAACCTTATTCCTATGCTCTTGAAGGGCTGTGTTTGAAATGTTTTTTCTTTGAATGCTAAAAAACTCTGAAAATATTTATTCGGAGTAGAACTTCAAATGTTCTAATTCCATTTTTTATTCGCTCAAATAGTACTTAAATAGTATTATTAAGTTACTTTGTAAAAAGTAGGACCTAGTGATATATTTAAGGAGTTCTAATATTCGATTTATTATCAAGTCGTTAGATAATCGAAAACTGAATGCCGATTAATGTTTCGTGTTATGAAGTAATTGCGATGTGTGAATAATAAACGGAACGATAGTTTATTCACCTGTTACAAAATAATGTGAGACGTGCACGTGCGTGCAATGCGTGACTATTTCCTAGTTGCAATAACCGCATATGATGTATGCATTCAAACAATTGGGGGTATTTGGGCCGCTGGCAATTTTACTTACACGAATCACAATGGGCGTCTGAAGAATTTGTATAAATGGACACGAATAAATAAAAAAAATAATCACAATGGCAATGTTGTTCCTTCACGCCGGATTTTTTTAAAACGAAGGTACCGTCTCCTCGAGCCGCCCATCCTTGCTGTAGACAAAACAGATAACAGTAGTCTACCACTTCCATTTGCGATTTCTGATTATGGGCCATAATCTACATATTTATTTATTGATTCCCGTTTTGATAAAGTAATAATATATAAATATATAACTCCAGTAGCTGTCAAATTGCTTTGCAGACATTTCCGTCTTTATCCAAAGACTTTAATGTATACTACTAGACAAGCTGCGCGGTACATAGAAATTGCGCCACAAAGTTACGGTCAATTGACCGTAACTCAATATTACCATCTCGCTTACTCGCAACTAGAACCCCTCTCGCGCTCGCAGTCTATGAGTTGTCAAACTCCCGCGTTATGCGACGTTGTTTTACTTCTATACAGCCCGTATACTTTAAAGCCAAAGTCTTTCATTTCTTTCTGCTTGGCGCTATTCCGTGCCTTCCTAGGCTCCTACTTACACTCTTCTATTTTACCCGATCTTGAGCATGCTCTGTAGTGAGACCAAGTCTCATGTCTCTATTACGTCAAAGCCAGCGGTTTTTGGGCTGTCAGCGGGACCGTACTTTCTGGTACAGATCGGCAATTCCGGCTTTATAAGCACTCAAACACCATAAAATAAACACAGGAGGCAAATGTTTCTTCAAATATATAATACATAGTCAAATCGGGCGACGGCTCGAGGAGCTTTTTAAAAGACTGTTCAGGATGAAGATCTTTATTAGACTTAATTTTTCATGTACAATTTCCCTATTTATAATGTGGAGCGATGTAAACAACACGCATTACTTATTCTAGAATGTTCGACATGTTGACAATGAAAGTGCTGAGGTAGCGTCTGGAGCACACCTATGATGTCTCAAATTACATAAAAACAACATGTACTTGTTCTAAGAAGTGTTGACAATGAAAGTGCTGAGGTAGCGTCTAGAGCACACCTGTGATGTCTCAAATTACATAAAAACAACATGTACTTGTTCTAAGAACTGTTTACTGTTTTACAAAATGTGCTTAGCTTGCGTCTGTGGTACGTCCTGTGATGCGACACCATCAGATCGTACACATACTCTAGGATACGTAACTACATTGTTTAACTATTTACTCGTGCTAAAACATTTTGCGACTTTGTAGGCACAAGTTTGCATATTTTTACGCACATTAGGTTTAAATCTGAGAAACGGCAAAAAGTGGTCAAAGTTTTGAAAGATGTTACAAATAATGCTCACAAATTAATAATTACAATCAAATAGGGTAGTTTCCTATATTGAATTTTATACATTATTTTATAAGCAACAGAAAATGATACGCAAAAGAAACGATTTTATTAAAACACAATCAAAATTGGTTCAGTAATGTGCCCGCAGTTATGATTTTAAATGTAGGTATGAGGAAAAGTGGGTGCGTAGTAGGGATATCTCACTATCTCGCTTGCACGCGTGCACTATAATGAACATTTTACACAGTGACGTCAAAGGTTGCATCGTCTGTCATTTGACAATTACCCCTTCTACAGGATTTGAATGGCTTCTATCTTATTTATTTTTGGTCCGATTTATAAAATTCTTTCTGCAATAGATTTTGAGTAACATAACTTATTGATTTAAATAATAAAAAAAATCTAGTTAACTACCCTATTAAATAAACTTGTATCTTTGTTTCAGAAAATGGGTAAAAAACTAGGTATTTTTATTTTATACGTAAAATTAATTGTGGATTTGGCGATAGATTTCTTCTACTCGTTGTATTGGGATAAGAGGAAAAAACCGATACCAGAACTTGATCAGAAGCATGAGATCCTTACTGAAAGTGCCACTGCATTGGCTAGGAAGATCAAGAACAAAGAATTGAAATCCGAAGACTTAGTCCGGGCCGTTATAGAAAGGATTAAACAAGTAAGTTATTTGCTTTGAGCGTCCTGAAACATATATTTCTGGATCACACCAACATTTGTCTTGGTGCGGGAATCGAATCCACGGCATCTCGCTTCACAGCTGGATACGCGCCCCTCTTCGGCACGGAGGTGTTGTATCCGAAGTAATATTTACATACTAGTACAATAAAAAAAAACAATTATCTGTATCATTCCTAATATGTTCCTAAAACAATTTGTGGTGTTTCACGACGCGCGACTTCTTAGGCCAGCGTCAATAAAAAACTATTATTTTTGAATAAAAAATATTAAACATAAAATTAAGTTGAAATATACGTAGTGTAGTTTAACTTGTAAATTATTTTATAAATTAACTTATTTTAATTATAAACGGCTCGTTATTTTCAAGGTGAACCCAATCATAAATGCTATAGCAGCGGAAAGGTACGACGCAGCGTTGACAGAAGCTAAACAAGTGGATGCTCTCATTGAAAATGGACTTTCTGATGAGGAAGCGCAGAAGAAACCATACCTAGGTGTGTGACTGCCTTCTATTAAACAATTGGACCATACCATAAAACTTATACCTATGCGAAAACACAATCAAAATCGGTTAAATCCGCTAATATTTTGTTTCGGATCAGAGAGTTGTTGTGAGACCGAAGGACTCATATTTCCTGATACCCACTTCTTTCAAATCACTTTATGAATTGATTCAGCAAGCCCATTGACAATAAAATATGATATATCGAGTGTATAAGATATAAATGTCGATCATGCTTTATATAATATTCTGTGGTAGGTGTACCGTTAACCGCAAAAGAAAGTCAAGCGATCAAGGGCATGCCCCTGACGATGGGGCTCTGGTCTCGTCGCAAGGAGGTCGCCCAGGAAGACAGCGAGGCCATTGTCAGGATGAAGAACGCTGGAGCCATTGTACTCGCCGCTACTAACCTGCCTGAATTACTTGTTTGGTGAGTTAAATGCCTTAACTTTCAAGGCAACAAAATACTTTACTTAATATGTCTCTTAAATTTTTTATTTTATCGAAATCAATTGTTTAGGTAAGTATAATTAATGTGGAGCTATGAAACATTAGATGCGTTTACAATAACTATACTTAGGGATATTAAAGTAAGGTTGCTCGAGAATTCTACTAATTCCATCATATATCAATGATGTATGAGATAAACTTGGGATAACACGTGTGTGAAAAATCCTTATGTAGATTCAAAAATCACACTTGTATTGCCTTGGATTGAAATTTGTGCCAAGTATGGCGATAGGTTCGTCTCTTATCACATCATGGGACGGACATAAGCTCGGTAAATCATGGGTGCAGCACTAGTTACACCTCTGCCAACCCCTCCGGTGATAAAAGCGTCAGCTTATGTATTTCCTCCAGGCAAGAGACCCGTAACCCGGTGTATGGTACGACGCGGAACCCTCATCACACGGGCAGGTCTCCGGGAGGTTCCAGTGGTGCTGAAGCGTCGCTGACGGCTACATATGCAACCACCATCAGCTTATGTAAGAATTATAAAGTCTTTCCAATTTCCCAACCTATCTAAACACCGACTTTAAATCCTGACTCGCGGTGCGTTTGCCGTATCCGTTGAGTTTTTTCTAAATTCGCTCGTACTTCGTGATCACCCACTTTAACTTCGAGTGCACCCCTCGAAGTTAACCCTTATAAGTGTAAAAAAATCATCAGATTCGGTTCACGGAGATATTGCATCGCATAGAAATACATGACTGCCTCGGTGGCGCAGTAGTAATGCGTACGCGTTACGATTGAGGCTAACGCTGAGGTCGCCGGTTTGATCCCCGGGTCGGGTAATGCGGTATTGGGTTTTTCTATTATGAAATGCTCAGTATCAGCCCGTAGTCTGGAATTTGTGCCCGGTATGGCGATAGGCTCGCCCCCTATCACATCGTGGGACGGAGATACGCTTGGCGAAATGTGGGTGTACTGGTTACACCTCTGGCTACCCCTTCGGGGATTACAGGCGTGAGTGCATATGTATGTATAGAAATACAGTTGGTGTGAGGTACCTGATGATTTTTGTACCTAACTGGATAGCGAAGGATGTACGGCACTTGGTGAAAAATCTGCCATAGTGAATCGTTCCTTCGAGGCGTCCTTCCGAGTTGGTGGAGGAGGTCAGTGTATACCCCGTAACTATGACGTCATAATTCTTCCGACCGTTGAAGGACCAAATGTCTCTTGACGGTCGACATTATATTTGGACAGCACTGTATTTAACATCAAGTCCGGTATAGTCACTTTGCCGTGACAGGACAAAAAGGAATACAGACGAATTTAGTCCATTTTAGAAGTCGGTTAAAATTGATAGTGCAATGGGTCTTATTCATTGAAATAAAACTAGTTTATTCCGATTTTATCGCGGCTTAATTTTAATTTTAGTCCCGACGTTTCGAAAGCTTTTCACCCTTCGTGGTCACGGGAGAGACTGAGGTGTAGGTCGTCTCGAAAAGTTAATGTTACATTGCCTACCTTCATTTTAAATTAAACATATTTTTTTTATTAATTAAAAAGTTAGTTGACACTAGTCCGATCTACGCAGAAAGAGCTCACGGTGTCTTGAGGTCTGGCAGTTGGTCTTTTGGGTTCCGATTTAATTAGATAAAAACCGTATAAACTAGTTTTATTTCAATGTGTAATATTCGCGTAAACATAAGGAGTCTTATTTATATAAATGATTTTTCTGTAACTCCAGGTTCTGATATCGGAGGCTCGACTCGGATGCCAGCATTTTATTGCGGCGTGTTCGGACATCATCCCACTGCTGGTACCACTAACCTCAAAGGTAGGCATTTTTTTAATCATCTAGTCCTAAATGATAAGACGAGCAATGGCTCGCTTGATGATAAGCGCCATGTCTGACCGTAAAAATAGCAACCTCACTCAGGACTTTGAATTACATCGCACTGCCCTCATACATTGGATGAGTGAGAGCGTATGTACGTATGTATATATTGGATGTTAAGTCTCATAATGCCCAATAATTTAATATCCATGTTCTTCAAGCCGCAACACCACAGTGCTTACATACTGGTGTTTGGCGGCAGAAATGACTAAGCGTTGGTACTTAGCTACACAGATGCCCTCATGTGTACAATGGCCTTACCACCTAATAAAATATGAAATAGGACAGACAGACACGACAGTCAGCATAAGCTCTATAAGGGATCCGTTGGCCCCTTTGGGTAACCTAAAAATCACATTGCTATAATCACAGATCCTCATTTTAGATTTCTGTATTTTTTAGGTTTTAACAAAGACTTTAATGTATACTACTAGACAAGCTGGGCGGTACATACTAATTGTACCACTAAGTTGCGGTCAATTGACCGTAACTCAATATTACCATCTCGCTTACTCTCAACTAGAACCTCTATCGCGCTTCCTGTTTGTGAGCTGTCAAACTCCCCCCTAATGTGACGCAAGTTTACTTCTAAACAAGTAGTATACGTTAGTCTTTGGGTGTTAAACCTAATTACATACATACATACATACATACATACATAGACTCACGCCTGTTTCCCATAGGGGTAGGCAGAGACAACGGATTTCCACTTGCTACGATCCTTGCATACCTCTTTGGCCTCATTCACTCTCATTAAATTTTTCATACATGCACGTCGGTTTACGGTACTCCTGACCTGGCCTTTCTCGAGAATATCTCCAACTTGATCTATGAAAGTTCGCCGAGCCCTTCCCATCCCAACTGTAACATTCACACTCGCCATGTATATTTGTTTCGTCAATTTTCTTTCATCCATCCTCTCTCAAACCTAATTATCTAACCTCATTTCATTGTAATCCTATTCCCAGGAGTGTTCTTCCGCAAAGGTGACGAAGAGTCGATGTTTGCCCTCGGCTTCATATCAAAACACACAGAAGACTTAATTCCATTAACCAAAATAATAGCTGGTGATAAAGCACATCTTCTAAAACTTGATCGAAGCGTAGATATGAAGGACATCAAGTTTTACTATCTAGAATCTAGTAAGGATGTCATGGTCAGCTCTGTCAGGTCGGATTTGAAGAATGCTATGAAGAGGTACGTTTATAAAAAGATTATGGTAGAGAGAGAAATATTTATTTATAATTATTGAGTGGTAGAGCCACGCTGTAGAAACTATTGTCATACAGCATGAATGGGCCGGCTCGTCTGGGTTGTTACTACTGTAACAGAAAACCGACGTAAAGTAGCAGCTTGCGTTTCGTACGGTAAGTGAGATATCCGGAGGCCTAAATCCCCCTCGCCTTCCCAATCCCTTAATTATCCCCTTCCTTTAAGGTCGGCAACGCGCCCATAAAACTTTTGGTATTGTGGGCGTACATGGGCGGTGGAGATCACTTACCATCAGGTGACCCACTTGCTCCTTTGCTGGCCTATACGATAAAAACAAAAAACAAAAGTTAGTGGGTCATCTGATGTGTGATCAACGCTTCCGAGAGCCACCAACCTATTAGTCATAGGGGGGTAACGTAGGACGATCAAGGTGACGGACGAAACGTTCTGGGGATGATTCATACAACCGGAGCAACTCATTGTTTTCTTTACGGGACTGGGAAATGAAAGCATATGACAACTTTTCTGGTGTCTTTTAGGCATGGAAGGGAAATCTAATATATTGCTCCATCTTGGCGATGCCTACGCCGTCACTTATGAACTCACAACTCCAAAAGATCGTTGTTATGTTGCTCACCTTTAACGGCAGACTTCCGATCATCGCGTGAAGCGACAGACGCGCATCAGTATAGCACAAGTGACCCGCGTTATGATGACTCTTTTACTAAGGAGATTACAGACGTCGACGTTTTAACACGCGCGTCACTTGCTTGACGTAATGCTTGATACCATGATCGCATGACATGATTTTCTCAGACATGAAATATTACTAAACTATTCATCACTTATAATGGAGTATAATAAGTGACCGCTAACAGTTTAGGTTCAAAGCCAACCTCACTTGCACCTGGTACACCCTGCTGATTTAACAGATGAGGCAATAGCGAAACTTGGTTCCCGTTGCGGGTTATGAGCGGTCAGACACAGGGGCGCTCCATATAATATACCATACGCATTCACGCCTGTAATCCCCGAAGGGGTAGGCAGAGGAGTAACCAGTACTACACCCACATTTCGTCCTTTATGTGATAGGGGGCGAGCCTATAATACCAAATCGTCAAATCTATGGTAAGAGAAGGCGGACCCTGGCATTAAGCCGTGATAACGCCAGGCAGTAAGGGCTGATCACTTCATGATTATATTTTTTCACGTTACAATCAGGGTGATATCAAAAATAACAGAAGACGTAAGTTCGAGTAGTAACGTGCCGCAGCCGTACTACCACGAAGGTTTCAACCACATGTACCTGCTGTGGAAGCACTGGATGACCAAGGAACCTGACAACACTGCTCAACTCTTCACCAATAACAATGGGGAGGCCAATGGCATTGTCGAGCTTGCTAAGAAGGTTTGTGTTTTTAGGATTTACAGGCCCGTCTTAGGCTATGCTGAGCCCCAGTGGCGGATCCAGGATTTTGGTTTGGGGGCTTGACCCAAAATTAAAATAAAAAATTGAGACTATACTATACCTACTTAAAATGGAATAAGTAAGGATAAATAACGAAAATGATATTGTAGGTAGTACTAAGAAAGTAAGATAATATCAAGATTTTTTGGAGATTTATCAGTGAACCCAAATGGTTTGGGGGCTTGAGCCCCTTAGATCCCCCGCCCTCCCCTGGATCCACTAGTGCTGAGAACCCCTGGGCACACAGTTTTTTTTAAGTTAAATGCAGTATGTACTTACTTTTGTTTTTCGGTATTACGAGTATAATACTGAAAAAGAAAATGTATGATATATCATTGAAATTACTATAAAATAATGTTAAGCGAATCGGCTTTATCGGAACCTTGTCTAGCTGTCCCAACTTTAAAAGATCTACATTTTAATTAAAAAAACCACAGAATAAGTACATATATACGCACTCACGCCAGTAATCCCCGAAGGGGTAGGCAGAGGTGTAACCAGTATGTACACCCACATTTCGCCGAGCGTATTTCCGTCCCTTATGTGATAGGGGGCGAGCCTATCGCCATACCAGGCACAAATTCCAAACTCCGGGCTGATACTGAGGATATCGTAATAGAAAAACCCAATACCACTTTACCCGACCCGGGGATCGAACCCGAGACCTCATCGTTGACCTCAATCTTAACGCGTACGCATTACAACTGCGCCACCGAGGCAGTCACATACTTATTCTGTGGTCACTGCCTCGGTGACCACAGAATAAGTATTTGTTATTATGGGGGGTATTTAATGAAATAATAGTAATAAAATAATAAGTAAAAATATATGGGGTTCGTCCGTCGTACGGAACACTGTGCGGGAGTAGGACTCTGATGTCTTACGTTAAGCGATTGATGCATGCGTCAGTGACGTTCTTATCATCAACGCCATACCTAATATAAGCGCTAAGGACGCACACGTTAGTGACGCCACAGTCGAATGCAGGGCCGCGCCGACGAGCCGCTCACACACTACTGCTTGGCGGCAGAAATAGACAAAGCGGTGGTACCAACCCAGAGGCCCCTCTCATACGAGGGACCTACCGCCTTGTTTACGCTTGACTCGACGACTATCCTAACCATGTTGTTTCTAGGTGTGTGGACTCAGCAAACACTACATGTTCAGCATCTTCCGGCTGATCGAAGAACAGTACTTACCAAAAGTAGACCCCACGTGGGCTGACAACTTGACGGCAGATTTCAAACAAGACTTATTTGTAAGTACCTGCCCTTATCCCACTTGCAACATGCTTTTAACATATGTTACAGAAAGATTTGGTTTGTAGTTTTTACAACCGGCCGCCTGCCTGACATAAACCCCTCTGGGGAGACTAGTTAAATACCTATTTAATAATAATACCATACCTACCCCTGCTGGGCACAGGCCGCCTCTATTTAACGAGAGGGTCAGGCCCGAGTCCACGAAGCTGGTCTAATGCGTTTCGCAGACTTCACATTCCTTCGAGATTCTAATGGAGAAATAAAAGCCAAAGTAAAGTAGCAAAAACCAATTTGTTTTTTTTTATATCAAAGGTCGGCAAACGAGCAAGGGGGTCGCCTAATTGTGAGTGATCTCTACCGCCTATATACACCCACAATACCAAAAGAATTATGGGCACGTTGCCGACTTTAAAGGAAAGGGGTAATTAAGGGATTGCGAAGAGGAGGGGGATTTGGGTATCCGGATATCTAACTCACCGTATGAAACGCAGCAGCAAGCTGCTACTTTACGTCGGTTTTCTGTAAGACAGTGGTAACGACCCGGGCGAGCCGGCCCATTCATGCTGTAGACAAAAGTGTCTACAGCGTGGCTCCACCACTCAAACTTTGTAACTAATTTCAGAGTAAACTCGGCGACAACGGCGTGCTATTACTGCCGAGCGCGCCACAAGTATCTCCCTACCATTACACATGTCTACTGCGGCCATTCAACTTCTCGTACTTCGCTATTGTCAATGCATTGAAGTGCCCCGCTACACAGGTAAACTTACATTTCGACATACTATAAAATACGATACTATACCATTAATGTTCTGTTTTTATTATGTATCCTTTGCACCTACTTCATTAATCTCTGTATCACCTAACGGTCGGCAGGTAGAGAACGCTTCAGACATTATGTCCACCTTTATACGAAATTGTATAGAAGTATAAATAAATAAATACCATAAAACAGTGGGTGCAGTAACTACACCTCTGCCTGCCCCTTTTGGTAATACAGATGTGAAGATATGTATGAAAACGCTGACAAAATAACGTAGAGTTCCCGATTTTATATTTTTTTGCCAAATCACCAAAGTAGTCCGGAGCAAGTGAACAAACAAAACAATCCACTTCATGTCTTCATCGCCTCAGAATTATATTGATCTGGGTTCCCCTTCTTATTTTTAATGCTACGTCTACACGTTTGTCCAAACCGATTGCTAACACAAACGAACAGAAATCAGACAAGCGGCAAGCGCTGCAAGTTTGACACAAATTGCGCTTGCAAGCGAAACGCCCGATCCGCATGTTGAATTTGTGATTGCCAAGCCAAAAGCGTGTAGATAATCCGATCGATTCTATAGATAGATCTGAAAAGTATGGATTTCATATGAGTTTATTTAATCGCCAGGTACCGTTAGGCAAGAACAGCGAAGGACTGCCCTTGGGGATACAAGTTTTGGCCGCCCCCTACAACGACGCGCTCTGTCTCACCGTCGCCAAATATTTGGAAAAACACTTCGGCGGATCTGTTATGGCTTGCAAAGTCAAAAAATAATACACAAATGTAACGTAAAATTATTAGTAGATATATTTTTACTTGTTTTGATACATAGTATTTTTATAAGTCTATAATTTTAATAAATATAATATTCAGACTTTATTGTCTTTTACTCAATATGCGAATCATTTTCACACAACTGGCTAAACCAAATGATGTCGGAAAAGTTCCGGTAAACTGGCCGAATAGTCAGGCAACCATATTTTGTGCAAGCCATGTGCAGCTATGTGCTTGTATTATTGTAAATGTGAGTAGACCTTTATTTTAAAAATGTACAATATAATGTAATCTGTGCCTCGATATTTTCTAGGGTCTTTTTAATATGGAATGAAACTTATAAAATAGATCTTTACGTATGAAATTACTGTTCTGTACAAACAAAGTTCTATAAAGTATTTTTACATCTTTTTTATTTCTGTTATTCATAGTAACACCTATCCTATCAATACATCTTTGCCAGTGCAGTGGCAATTTATCGATGCTCTTCTTGAAGACATGGGTGTGGTTACTCTAATTAAATATAGAAATAAATAAGATGGAAAAAAATATTTTATTTTTTCGTACAGTACGGCAATTTCATAAATAAAGACTTATGAAGTAAATGTAAAAAAGATATTTATTTTTTAACAATTATTATTAATTCTATACTATAGTTTCCGAACGCGTGTGTATTGACATTTTCGACCTTCGTTGACTTTGCTATTGACATTTACGCCTGACAGCTGATCGGAGCTCGGACGAATCCATTGACCTTAGAACACAGATAAATGGCACTAATTGTATAAAACAACTGGCTACGATAACTTGTACACACTGCTAGAACCTTCGTCCATTTATAATAATGTCCAGTGCAGTCACAGTGAATACTACGCCCTATGAGGGCCAAAAGCCGGGTACCAGTGGCTTGCGTAAAAAAGTTAAGGTCTTTCTTCAAGAAAACTATACAGAAAACTTTATCCAGTGTATATTAGACGCTAATAAGGGTAGCGTGGAGGGGTCTACGTTGGTCGTCGGCGGAGATGGCAGATACCTCGTGAAAGAAGTTGTTGACAAAATCATTAAAATCTCCGCTGCTAATGGAGTAAGTTATTCTTTTTGTAAGTTTAAATTCATTATCATGGTCATAATTATGGTGTTATTTATTACCCATATATCATTATAACTAATGTAAGTAACAAATCAATTATGACTGATTTCCTCATTGTTTCCGTGAAGAAAGTAATTTATGATTATAATACATTATAATCATAAATTATATTATTAGATCTGAATTATACTGTCCCACTGCTAGGAATAGATCTCTGCGAATGAGAGGGATTTCCCCTCTGGTCTAATGCGGGTTGGCAGACTTCATATACCTTTGAAATTCATATAAAGAATTCTCATGTCAATATGCAGGTTTCATAATATATAATATTCTATAATATGTTATAGATAGGTGTGGTCAAATTAAAGCAACAAAGAGTGTATGTACACATAAATATTACACCCCAGTAGTACCAAATCCAATTGTATTGCTAGGACATAAATAAAGCATTTTTATTGCATAAGTAATATGTTGATTCTAGACTTGCAACTTTGGTTCTCACTGAAAGATAAACAGTTGACCTTATGTCTTACTCAAGCAGTTATTCTCACTCATACACTTCACATAATTTAAAGGGATGTGATCAATATTATCAATTGTAATAAACTAGTTGTGTGAGTATTAAATAATAAGTGTGAGTGTGTGTGTGAGAGAGTGTGTGTGTGTGTGTGTGTGTGTGTATCTGAAATATTGTGTGAGTATAAAAAAATAAAAAAATAAGTGTGAGGATTTAACCCATGGCCTCTCATTTCACAGTGGATGACCACAGAAGCTGTCAATAATTTTGCCATAATCCTTATGTTTATAAAGAAGTAGATAATTTTATAGTTAAATATATTTTATCTTTAAATGCAGGTTGCAAAATTGCTTGTGGGACAAAATGGCATACTTTCTACACCAGCTGTCTCTTGCATTATCAGGAAATATAAAACACTTGGTAAGTGTATTGTTGATTCTAAATTCAGATGTTGGGTGCTGGATTTCACAATTTCATACAAAAGTTAGTAAACTATTTTGATGCAGCATCTATAAAAAAATATTTTTTAGACTACTCAAACAAAACCTATTATTATCATAATATCAGCCCTGTGTTATATACCCTCCTAATTTTGAGTATTTGTCTCCTGTATTAACAAGGAGTAAAGTATACCATCATCATCCATCCATCTTATTATGATGGAGAAGTCTACGAGTTGTACAGACAGGTGATCAGCTCACTTTATTGGAACCATTTCAGTCTTAATCTCATATAATCATCCATCATTGATCCATCAGCCTATGTATGTCCACTGTTGGACATAGGCTTTTCCAAGATCACACAACCCTTGACGGTCCTCCACCATGCTGTCTTGATGCAGGTTGGTAGACTTCATATATCTTCGAAATACGTTTTGGAAATCTCAGGTTTTTTCACGATTTTTTTTTTATTTTTTTTATAGCATAGGCCGGCTAACGAGCAAGTGGGTCACCTGATGTTAGTGATCTCCACCACCCATGTACGCTCACAATACCAAAATAATTATCGTTCTCGGTAGTTCATTCCACTCCTCGCGATCGCCGCATTTTTCCACGAGTGTAATCTTAGAATTATATTTGATAAATTATAAATCCCTGTATCATGGTGACTGTGAATAACATATCTCATATCAACAATTAACATGAGCATTGATAATATTTAACCACTCAACATGCATAAATAATAATAATAATTTGTTAAGTCTGTCGTTGGATTAGTAGTATCTGCCTGTAAGTGGTTGTGCAATTAGATGAATAAGTCAAGAAATTGTATTTTGTTGTGAGTAATATTGTGACAATCTTAGGTAGAGTTTATTGGTATATCAACTGCATCGACCGGGCATCTCGCGTCTGAGTGGTTTTACTTTTCAATTCTTGTCGTATATGTGCCTCACTTTTTGTTGGCGGAATTGTCCATAGGATCAGAGCCATAATCTTAAAAATATATATATTTTTTTAATTATTGTATATCTTGCAATCAGTTGTGTCGACTATAAGCAGATGAGACGTGGTGATAGCCGCAGGTTGGGCGTTACTCCTAATGGAACAAACCCTTCATTTTGTGTAGTCAGGCTAAAAGCTAATAACTATCATAGTCAAAGATGTCACGCCTCTTTTTCAGACGGCGTATAGGTAGAGTTTACAACATACGCACTCACGCCTGTAATCCCCGAAGGGGTAGGCAGAGGTGTAACCAGTACACCCACATTTCGCCGAACGTATTTGCGTCCCTTATGTGATAGGGGTATAGGTAGAGTTTATTAATAATAAAATAAAAAAATCTCGCATCTGTCCCCAGGCGGCATTGTCCTAACAGCATCCCACAACCCAGGCGGTATAAACAACGACTTCGGCATAAAGTTCAACTGCAGCAACGGCGGTCCTGCCCCCGACGGTACTACCAACGACATTTACAAGCTAACTACCTCCATCACACAGTACAAGATCGTGCCGGACCTTGTGTGTCCCATTGATAACATTGGCGTCTTTAATTTCACGGTAAATTAGCTTTAATTTAACGTAAGCTATGTACGGTCTCCTGTGCTAAATTAAACTTATAAGCATGTTTTTCGAAAAAAATACCTACCGCATTTTTTTTTTATTAGCTTGAATGACGAGACGAGCACGTCGCTCCCCTGATGGTAAGCGCCACGCCTGCTCATAAACAGAAGCAACGCCACACAGAACTTTAAATAACAAAGCACTGCATGACACTGGACTGCGCTCGACACCTCGAGACATAAGGTGTTAAGTCTCATAATGCCCAGTAATTTCACTGGCTTCAATGTCCTTCAAACCGGAACACAACAGTGCTTACACACTGTTTCTTGGCGGCAGAAATAGACAAAGCGTTGGTACCAACCCAGCCGGCCTCTCGCATACGAGGGACCTACCTACCACCTTGTAAAATTCAATCATCTATTGAGTAGCGTGATACATTAACTTATACCTGACTGGATTGCGTCCACTGTACACATAGTGAAAACACATACGCACTCACGCCTGTAATCCCCAAAGGGGTAGGCAGTTGTGTAACCTGTCCACCCGTATTACGCCAAGCTTATCTCCGTCCCATAATGTGATAGGGGGCGAGCCCACCGCCATACCGGGCACTATTCCATACTCCGGGCTCATACTGAGCATTTCGTAATAGAAAAACCAAATATCACTTTTATCCGACGAAGAAAAAAATTCGACAACCTCCGTGGCGCAGCGGGCGAGTAGCCGGCTGTAAAGCGAAAGGTCGTGGGTTAGATTTCCGCACTGAGACAACATTTTTACGTGATCAACAAATATTTATTTCGGGTCTGGCAGTCGGCCGTTCGTAAAAACAAGCCAAATCTCTTGTGTTAAAAAGCATTTTGCGCCAACCCTACTGCGAGTCTGATATGGGAGGTGGAAGAACAAGAAGTGAAAAAATATATGTCCCAACTTTTTGATATCCATAATACATATAAGCAGTTGAACATACATACGCACTCACGCCTGTAATCCCGGAAGGGGTAGGCAGAGGTGTAACCAGTACACCCACATTTCGCCGAGCGTATCTCCGTCCCTTATGTGATAGGGGGCGAGCCTATCGCCATACCGGGCACAAATTCCAGACTCCGGGCTGAGCATTTCGCAATAGAAAAACCCAATACCACTTTACCCGACCCGGGGATCGAACCCGAGACCTCAGTGTTGACCTCAATCGTAACGCGTACGCATTACAACTAACCGAGGCAGTAAGCAGTTGAAGGTTGGCGATACCCCACCAAAGCTTAATTTTCGTAAAATACAATTAAATCAAGCCTGAATAATATTAAACTATGAAAACATTTATTTTTTAAGGTCGAAGGTCATCCATTCACAGTGGAGGTGATCGATTCAGTAAACGACTATGTAGCAAACATGAAGGAAATATTCGACTTTGCAAAGATCAAGCAGCTGATCCAAGGATCTGAAGGCAGGAAACCCTTCAATGTTCTCATCGATGCCATGAATGGAGGTATGTATAGCAACCGACATGATTCGTGAGCACAGGTGGGCAGTGTATACACACTGCTGTTTAGCGGCAGAAATAGACAAAGCGGTGTTACCTAGACGGCCGCGACCTCGCATACGAGAGACCTTGTATGTACTTATGCCTGAGTCCGCCTGGATAGGTACAACCATTTTCACTATTTCTATCGGCAAGCAGGGATTTTTTACCTTACAGTTTAAAGGTCATTAAAGCCAGTAAAATTGCTGGGCATTATGCAACTTAACATTGTATATCTCAAAATGACGAATCTATACCGTAGTATATTGATAATTCAAAGTTCTTCTAAACAGGAGAAGCACCACCCAGGACCGGTAACGGCTAATTCGTCGAACGTCGCATTTTTTTAATGCAAGTCGATGTTCGATTAGAGAGCCAATGATTCTGTCTTACCGCCGAACGACCGTCTGATGGCCAAAACGATGAACATCAATTCATGACGTCACATGAACTTCAATAAAACCGATTGATTTGAATTAATTAATGCAGCCCGCGGGCGATTAATCTGAATGGACTTGAACGCCGACAGAGTTCGGCGAATTAGCCGAGGCGAGGTACCGCCCCTCGGTGGTGTTTCTCCTGTTTAGCCGCTTACCAAAAAGCGAGCGACCTACTCTCAATATTCAGTGATAATAAAATAAAATAAAATGAAAATATGTGACTGCCTCGGTGGCGCAGTTGTAATGCGTACGCGTTACGACTTAAGCTGACGATGAGTTCTCGGATTGGATCCCCGGGTCGGGGAAAAGTGATATTGGGTTTTTCTATTACGAATTGCTCAGTATCAGCCCGGAGTCTGAAATTGTGCCCGGTATGGCGACAGGCTCGCCCCCAATCACATCATGGGACGGAGATACGCTCGACATAAAAAAAATAAAAAAAGTAATGTGGGTGTACCACAGGTGTAACCACACCTTTGCCTACTCCTTCGGGGATTACAGGCGTGAGTGCGCATTTTTTTATTGAAAATATGTATAGTCATGGTAATTTGATCAAAGTGTTACCTTATCAGATAATACAATACATCCACAGATATTTCCGACCTTAATATTAACTGTAATGATAGACACTTTTGTCTACAGCATGTATGGGCCGGCTCGTCCGGGTCATTACCACTGTCTCACAGAAAACCGGCGTAAAATAGCAGCTTTCTGCTGCGTTTTGTACGGTGAGTAAGATGTCCGGAGGCCCAACTCCCCCTCCCCTTCCCAATTCCTTAATTATCCCTTTCCTTTAAGGTCGGCAACGCACCCATGATTCACTTGCTATTGTAGGCGTACATGGGCGGTGATCACTTACCATCAGGTGACCCACTTGCTAGTTTGTCGGCCTATGCCATAAAAAAAATAAAATTCTTCTACCATCAGTCACCGGTCCATACGTGAAGCGCATATTCCTAGAAGAGTTGGGTGCTTCGGAGGACAATGTTCGTCGGATCATTCCTCTGGAGGACTTCGGAGGGGCACATCCTGACCCCAACCTTACGTATGCAGCAGATCTGGTTAATGCAGTCAAAGGAGGAGACTACGACTTCGGCGCTGCTTTTGATGGAGATGGTAAGTGTTGAATAATATAACGTTTAACAAAACTTAGAAACCGACTTCAGCAATAGCATTTAAATTCCAACACAATAACATAATCGCGACGTGTGTACTGTTGTCCGTTGAGGAGTTTTATTTTCTTTGTCCGTACTCCGTCATCAGATCTTAATCAAATTTATATGGGACCACATCGCAGCTAAACTCTAGCGAGTGATTTTTTCCTACAAAATCGGTCCACAATTGGCGGAGAAATCGATGTAGGTACATACATAAAAAAAAACAAAAAACGCGCCGAATTGAGAACCTCCTCCTTTTTTGAAATCGGTTAAAAAGAACTAAAAATATACCTTTTCAATTTTACACATTGATCCCTTGTTTCTCGACTCGCTAGAAGTTTTTTTTATAGCATAAGTTGGCAAACGAGCGAGTGGGTCACCCGATGGAAAGTGATCTCAACCTCCCATGTAAGGCCACAACACAACAAGAATCATGGACGCGTTACCGACTTTTTAAGGAAAGGAATAATTAAGGGATTGAGAAGGGGAGGGGCCTCCGGATATCTCACTCACCGTACGAAACGCAGCAGCAAGCCGCTACTTTGCGTCGGTTTTCTGTGGGACAGTGGTAACGACCCGGTCCAGCCGGCCCATTCGTGCTGTAGACAACACTATCTACAGCGTGGCTCTACCATCCACTCAAACGTTTGAGGAGCACATTCTTACCTCGTTAGTACAATCGATTCACCGTCAAAACTTAATGTGATTCGATTGGAAAAAATTACAAAAGACAAGATTTTTTCAGTGGTAAAGCCACAATCCCAATGCCACAGGCCCAAATCCCCCTCTCCTTTCCAACCCTTTAAATCCAAAGGGATAAAATCCTTTCCTTTATGGTCGGTAACACGTCCATGATTCGTCTGAGCGTTCATAGGCGGTGATCACTTACTATCAGGCGACCCACTTACGCGTTTGCTGGCCAACGGTATGTAAAAAAAACAAAACGTTCCCTGTTGCTTCTTTGCAGACGAGTGGTCATTTCCAATAATAGGTATAGAAATAATAATGTATAAAAGTGTTTAGCAATTCATGTGCTAAATAGACAATTAGAATACATAAAATTTTCATTTGCATCATGCGGTTAGAACATTGATTATTTATTTATAGTAACTGTATCTAATAATTTGCTATATATCTCGGTTACATATGTATTGTTGTGGTGCAGGCGACCGCAACATGATAATAGGCCGCGGCGCTTTCTTCGTGACCCCTTCTGATTCTCTGGCTGTGCTGGCCAACAATCTGCAACATATTCCGTACTTCGCAAGTGGTGGTGTGCGAGGGTTTGCCAGGAGTATGCCGACTGCTGCTGCTGTGGACAGAGTAGCTACTGCTACCGGGAAGGAGATGTTCGAAGTGCCTACTGGTGAGTTATACAGTATGTAACAAAAACCCTGTTGGCCCTTTTTGGGTCGTGAAGATCGTCATATAGACAGCTTAATAAAAATATTTAAATAAAAATAATAATAAACAGAGCGAGATATTATCCTTACATAGGTAACTTAAAAAATTAACATATTTAAAAAATGTTTTTTGCATCTGAATTTCTGTGTGTATTGATGAAGCCGGGGGTGCGGCACGTTTGATGTACTACGTGGATGCCGCAACATGCTATCTCGCTCTTGCTCCATGTCAGCGCCCTTGCAGAGGTAATCAATCGAAATACGGTTTACAACCAATATATTAATTCAAGTTTAAAAAATAGTCCAATTTTTGTATGCGAGTTTTTTCATTGCGTTTGAATATCGATTCTGATATCACAGTTAAAACGCCCAACAGGGTTTTTGTTACTTATTGTGTTATTTTGACTGACTTATACCACAAGGTTTTTAGAGATCTTTCTTATGTTATATTTATAGGTTTATATTTTCTTCCACATAGGTAAAGTTCAGTGTGTAATTTTAATACAATACAAGCGGTGATTTAGCAATGAAGAAGAACGAAATACATAAACAAATGGGATAGAATTCCTTTAGATTGATTTGAAATAAAAAATATCTTTATACTTTTTAGATGTTTCTTTATACTCGATATGGCGATAATTTTTCACTTTATAACATACATACTGAAATAATAAGTTTCCGACGTTCCTTCCTATAGCTCGTCGAATATGATGCGCTTCATCAATCTTCGAGTGAATTTTGTGAATTGTAATATTTTAAATCGAGAAATGCGCGAAATCTGAGAATACGCAAATCTCTACTTATTATCGATTACGCTAATTATCGTCGATTTTTCTTAAATCGATTATCTCTTTCACCCCGTAGGTTGGAAATACTTCGGCAACCTGATGGACGCGGGCCGCCTATCTCTTTGTGGCGAAGAATCCTTCGGCACAGGATCAGACCACGTGCGAGAGAAGGACGGCATGTGGGCCGCACTGGCGTGGCTGTCTGTACTCGCTGCTACAGGACAATCTGTAGAGGAGATACTGAAGGCTCATTGGGCGAAGTTCGGCAGGAACTACTTCACCAGGTAAGTAAATGATGCCGTTCAGATGGTGATGTTTGTGATCATTTTGATTTTTTGCTGATTAGAGGGATTTATGAGAGACACGAACAGTCTCACTACGACGAATGCTCAAGAAGGCGGACCTTGGCACTAAGCAAGAATAACACCAGCCAAAAACTAAAAGAATCACAAAATCCTGTTACATGTTTCTAAATATATTCCATACCCAGATACGACTACGAAGAATGCGCCAGTGATCCATGTAATGAGATGATAGCTGACCTCGAGCGCACCATCACAGCACCAGGGTTCGTGGGGTCCAGCCACTCCAGCGGCGGGAAGACGTACGTCGTCAAGTTGGCTGACAACTTCTCCTACATCGACCCCATCGATCAGAGCGTCGCCATGAAGCAGGTAAGATGATGTCATACCATCACAGCACCAGGGTTCGTGGGGTCCAGCCACTCCAGCGGCGGGAAGACGTACGTCGTCAAGTTGGCTGACAACTTCTCCTACATCGACCCCATCGATCAGAGCGTCGCCATGAAGCAGGTAAGATGATGTCATACCATCACAGCACCAGGGTTCGTGGGGTCCAGCCACTCCAGCGGCGGGAAGACGTACGTCGTCAAGTTGGCTGACAACTTCTCCTACATCGACCCCATCGATCAGAGCGTCGCCATGAAGCAGGTAAGATGATGTCATACCATCACAGCACCAGGGTTCGTGGGGTCCAGCCACTCCAGCGGCGGGAAGACGTACGTCGTCAAGTTGGCTGACAACTTCTCCTACATCGACCCCATCGATCAGAGCGTCGCCATGAAGCAGGTAAGATGATGTCATACCATCACAGCACCAGGGTTCGTGGGGTCCAGCCACTCCAGCGGCGGGAAGACGTACGTCGTCAAGTTGGCTGACAACTTCTCCTACATCGACCCCATCGATCAGAGCGTCGCCATGAAGCAGGTAAGATGATGTCATACCATCACAGCACCAGGGTTCGTGGGGTCCAGCCACTCCAGCGGCGGGAAGACGTACGTCGTCAAGTTGGCTGACAACTTCTCCTACATCGACCCCATCGATCAGAGCGTCGCTATGAAGCAGGTAAGATGATGTCATACCATCACAGCACCAGGGTTCGTGGGGTCCAGCCACTCCAGCGGCGGGAAGACGTACGTCGTCAAGTTGGCTGACAACTTCTCCTACATCGACCCCATCGATCAGAGCGTCGCCATGAAGCAGGTAAGATGATGTCATACCATCACAGCACCAGGGTTCGTGGGGTCCAGCCACTCCAGCGGCGGGAAGACGTACGTCGTCAAGTTGGCTGACAACTTCTCCTACATCGACCCCATCGATCAGAGCGTCGCCATGAAGCAGGTAAGATGATGTCATACCATCACAGCACCAGGGTTCGTGGGGTCCAGCCACTCCAGCGGCGGGAAGACGTACGTCGTCAAGTTGGCTGACAACTTCTCCTACATCGACCCCATCGATCAGAGCGTCGCCATGAAGCAGGTAAGATGATGTCATACCATCACAGCACCAGGGTTCGTGGGGTCCAGCCACTCCAGCGGCGGGAAGACGTACGTCGTCAAGTTGGCTGACAACTTCTCCTACATCGACCCCATCGATCAGAGCGTCGCCATGAAGCAGGTAAGATGATGTCATACCATCACAGCACCAGGGTTCGTGGGGTCCAGCCACTCCAGCGGCGGGAAGACGTACGTCGTCAAGTTGGCTGACAACTTCTCCTACATCGACCCCATCGATCAGAGCGTCGCCATGAAGCAGGTAAGATGATGTCATACCATCACAGCACCAGGGTTCGTGGGGTCCAGCCACTCCAGCGGCGGGAAGACGTACGTCGTCAAGTTGGCTGACAACTTCTCCTACATCGACCCCATCGATCAGAGCGTCGCCATGAAGCAGGTAAGATGATGTCATACCATCACAGCACCAGGGTTCGTGGGGTCCAGCCACTCCAGCGGCGGGAAGACGTACGTTGTTCACAAATAAGGGGGTAACTGTTTAGATAGCAAACACAATCATATCGGCCATTTAATTTTTCAAAAAATCATTCTCTATACACATATTCAAAATTCTGCATAACCTGTAAGATCCAAATAATATATTTTATGTTACTTCAGGGTCTGCGCATAATTTTCGAGGACGGATCTCGTATCGTGCTGCGTTTGAGTGGCACCGGCAGTTCAGGTGCTACTGTCAGGTTAGTATACCGTGTCTTATTTTATTTTTTTTATGTCATAGACCGGCAAACGAGCAAGTGGGTTACCTGATAGTAAGTGATCTCCACCGCCCATGTACGCCCATAATACCAAAAGAATTATTTAAAAAATTAGACTTATCAAGTGTCAACTAGAGATTATTATGCACAGACTTTTATAGCCCCACCCTCTTGCACAGTGTTTTGATGGGGTCATTTTTTTACTTGAGTTTCGTTTCTTGTCATCTTATTTCGATGGTCGAATCAAACCGAAATTACCTATGTCAGCTAAAATGGTGACATCCTATTTCCTACCTACTACTATTATAAATGAGAAAGTTCGGATGTTTGTGAATTTGGATGTGATTGATTGTGATTAGTCAATCACGCCTTAACGGCTCAACGGTTTTGGATGAAATTTGGCACACATATACACTTACAAGGTGGTAGGTCTCTCGTACACGAGAGGCCATCTAGGTCGGTACCACCACTTGTCTATTCTGCTGTTTGAAAGACATTGAAGCCAGTGAAATTACTGGGCATTATGAGACTTAACAACTTATGTCTCGGGGTGACGAGCGTAGTTCAGTACCTTGTGATCTCAGCTAGATATACAATTTGAATTATATTTTCTATTATAGATTGTATATAGACTCGTATGAAGCCACTGACGTGTTAGGTGACGCTCAAGTGATGCTCAAGCCGTTGGTTGATGTTGCGCTACAGATTTCCAAACTCAAGCAATATACCGGCCGTGATGCACCCACTGTTATCACATAAGTGTATCAAACAAATTTAACTACACTATCACAGATATTGGCCTAAATAGACACCGTATACGTACTTATTTCGCATGCGACTCGCATTTACATTTAGATCTACGCTATTGATATTTCCGCAGTGATATGCAGAAAAATATAGCACGCGTGGTTTCCATACTTACGGTGTATATTTTAGATCTTTAGTCTGTGTATGTAATAATAGCTAAATGATGCTACATACCAGCTGATTCTTATAAATTACAAATAAAATTATGTTTTCCTACAAACAAGCCATAATATGAGATATTCTGTGAAACGGTATGTATTTGGAAATTTTATTGAATCATGTATTATTACTCAATATGTTTTACTGTCGCTCTCGAAAACGTCAATCTATGTACTGCCGTAACTTGGTCGTTCCACACTCAGAACCTTAGAGCGTTTAACCTCAGTTTATGTTGTACTTCTCCATCGCTGAGTACAGTAAATGCTTTGCTCAGTTACTGAGTACAGGAAAGATATTAATCTACGTCTTTGAGAAATGTTCGAGTTCTAGGAAATGCCCAATAATAATTACTTTGATCTGATTCACGTCTCCGAGTGCGGCGGTTAGCGACAAAATCCTATTTTTTTATGTTTATTAAGGGGAAAGAATAAATAAAAAACTTTCTATCACTAATAGTGTTGCCTATATTATGGTTTAAGAAAAGATAAATAAAAATAAATACTGATAAATAATAAAATTAAAAATGGACATAAATACTGTATTTTTTTAATATTTTTAAGTGTTTGAATATTTATTGTAATATAGCGAACAATTTGATTCAAATTTCATGTTATGCAAGGAATGTTTATAAATAAGTAACAATTCATATTTTTATACTCATTACCTAAAACTATTTTTATCATCAATAAGCCTTCAGTAGGCCTAGTACGAGTTACAAATACGTTCACAGTTTTCGAATTCGTGTAAAATTACTACCATCAAAGTGTCAAACTAGTAAATTCATACGGTAATAAAGAAAATAATCGCTTGAAAACTAATTTCATATTCGACTAATATGATACAAAATTAACCATATTATTAATTCATCATAGTTCCTACTTGTGGCTACTAATATTTGACGTATGGAGAGAAAACGAAAACTTTCATCTTTTTACAAAACTATTAAAACTTGTACTAGGCCTACAGAACCAAAACATATGTGTCACTGTTTTAAATCCCAAGATCCCTGAATCCCAAGTTATCGCATAAAAGAAAAAAATATGAGTGTTAATGTTGTTTTTTATCATGGTACAGCAAAATGACTGTTCTGGACCTGATGTTAAGTACTTACAGTGCAGTTTAAAATATATAATGTCGACCATTGGTTTTTGATTTCTCACTAGGGAACCCTAAAAAAATATGTAAAATAGGCTTATTGCGCGGAAAATAAGTTGCTGAAGTTCCTGTTACTAAATAACTTATGTATTAGAAATATAAGTACATATTTTAAGTAAATATGCATTCGTAATTGAAGAATTTATTGTATTTATATGAAAGGGTTATTGTCCAAAGACGTTATTTGTAAGTTATTACAAGGATTTTTTTTTATCTGTATAAATTATTTTAAATGAAAATATAATATTTAATAAAAACATATGTTTTATTTTTTCTATAGAATTCGAGACAGAGTTGATTTATTTATATAATAAAATTACAAATACCCTGTATCAATATTAACTCTATTTTACAAACAGTACAGTTTAAATTCGTTTATCACTTTTAACACACCCTTCTCGTTCCACCTGACCTTATCCCACTCACAATGGGGTCAGCGCAACATGCTTTTTATCACAATATGTTGCCTGACGTCAACCCCTCTGGGGAACATACTATTATTCTTAAACTATTTATGACTAGACAATAAATTTACTTAAAAATATTTTACAGGAATAGATAAACTGAGTATTATTAGACAATTTATATTTTGCCAGACCTGGGAATCAACCCGTGGTCTTACGAATCACAGCCGACTTACGAAGAAGGCAATATAAATTAAGGAAGTCACTCCCGACTCCCGAGGATACCAATATCCGTTTTCACCAACTTTTTTGTTTACTTTTAGACCTAATATCGAATACAGGTTAAAGCGCGATGCGACATTGCTCTATGGTCGTTGACTGTACATTTAGATTTCTTTTAGCACAGCAAACGAGCAAATGGTTCACATGATGGTAAGTGATCTCCATCATCCATGAGCATCCACAACACCAGGAGTGTAATGGGTCCGTTGTCTATCTTCAAGGAATGGGGAATGGGATGGATTGGGTGTACGGAAAGCTCGCTTTTTGTTCAAAACGCCAGAGCAAGCTGTCTCGATTTTCTTCTCGTTGGCTTCCAAGGAGACCGTCTCACAGAAACAGGCCCATGTTTACTGTAGACAAAATAGTCGACAGCGTTGAGCATGGATGTACGGGTTATCTCCTATTTTTTTGTAGCAGAGGTCGGTACCAGCACGTGGGTCACCTGATGGTAAGTGATCTTCATCGCCCATGAACATTCACAATACCTGAATAGAAAAGGATTGGGAAGGGGAAGGGATTTGGGCGTCAGGATATCTTCCAGTATGAAACGCAACAGCAAGCTGACACTTCACGTCGGTTTTCTGTAAGACTATTAACAACCTGGTGGAGCTAAAGATAGTTTTTTTTTAGCTTGAATGACGAGACGAGCAGGTCGTCCGCCTAATGGTAAGCGCCACGCCTGCTCATAAACAGAAGCAACGCCACACATAACTTTAAATAACAAAGCACTGCATGACACTGGTCTGCGCTTGTCACCCCGAGACATAAGGTGTTAAGTCTCATAATGCCCAGTAATTTCACTGGCTTCAATGTCCTTCAAACCGAAACACAACAGTGCTTATACATTGTTGCTTGGCAACGAAAACGAGGGACCTACCACCTTGTAAAAGTTGGTGAAAACGTGAAGTAAGGTTATGAACTATAAATAAATGCAGGCCTGGTATTAAGTAAAGCGTGCAGATTTACTCTGTAATAAAGAACTGCATCAATAAATTGATAGTCCCAAAGACTACTATTAGGAAATAGAAGGCACTCTTCCACCACGTCAGCTTCCCGCGAAGTTGAAGAGAACGAACTTGTAATAATGATGGAAGTGCAAACACATGCACTAGACCGCTTATAGCACCAGTGTATCTGAAAACAAATGCTTATTAATTTATAACTAAATAATATTAGGTATACCTTTTTAGTAGTACGTATAAGCCCCGTATTATTTGACTGCCTCGATGGCGTACGCCTTACGACTGAGGCTGACCCTGAGGTCTTGGGTTTGATCCCCGGGTCGGGTAATAGTGATATTGGGTTTTTCTTTTACGAAACGCTCAGTAACAGACCGGAGTCTGGAATTGTGCCCGGCATGGCGATAGGATCTCCGCCTATCACATCATGGGACGGAGATACGCTCGGCGAAATGTGGGTATAGGTACTGGTTGCACCTCTGCCTACCCCGTCGGAGATTACAGGTGTGAGTGCGTATGTATGTATTATTTTGTCCTGCTGTTGAGCACGTGCCTCCTTTACTAATAAATAAATAAAATAAATACACCCAACAATCACACACATAGTCCTGACTCCACACTAGGTTATCTTGTACCGGGGATATCAGGAACTACGAGGGACTTGCGGTCCCACAACAGGTGGAATAGTATATTTACAATTTTTTTATTTCTAATTTTGGGCCAACCCTCCCCCAAACCAAAATCTTGGATCCGCTATTGAACGTGGCTCTACCTATGCGCGAGATTTCACCCAACTTCGTCCAGTATTAGCATGATTAGCAATCCACATTTACAAACTCACAATCACATTTATAACATTAGTAAGAGTTACCTGATAATAGTCCCAACGTTGGGACAGAAGCAGGCGACCAGCACGCACATGATCACAATAACGACGTTGACACTGATGGTGTAGCAGTGTGTCTCCCGCAGTGACAGCAGTAGCAAGGTTTCTGTACGTAACATGTACGCCACTAGTGGATACACAGTCACCACCTAAAACACAGGCAGCATCACACAAGCTGTCGCCGGTTTCAGTGATACACTAGTACCCAGCCCCAGATCTACGATTTTTTCGAACCGGGGCAGAAAATTAATAGAGGCGCCCCTCTCCAGAGTTTGAGATAAATGACTTAAAAAAACTAAAAGAAAATAAAAAAATATGCCCAGGATTTCCTATGCTAGGCGTTTCGTGAAGAAGTTTTTTTTTAATCATATTATATTATATTATGATTTTGGCGCCCCCTGAAACTGCCGCCCTGAGCGGCTGCCCCGTTTTGCCCCCCCCCCCTAGATCTGCTAGTACCGTCCCGGTACAGCTGAGTCAATCATGCTGTAAAATTGACGGCCCCTACTAAAATGTATATTAAATAGCAATTAAATAAACAATGGGTAACTTACTTGAAATAATAACAACACTCTTGCAACGGCGGTCATCACGTCGTGCATCTCGAAATTGTTTAGAATGTTCTGGAATTGAGCAAAATGTTATAAATATTGTCATTTTATTAAATATTCATTCAATGTTATAAAAACACATGCAACTTACATCTTCAATACAAGATTTGGCGAGTGGGAAGCAGATGTAGAACACAGCTCCGACCATCGTATATGTTATAGTGACTAATAGAAATGCTATCGTGAGGTCTCTGCCCTGAAAATGAAAAACAAACCTAACATCACTTTTTTGAACTTCTTGAGGTATTTTCTGACTATTTTGAACACTATCAGTTGCTACCGTAGACTGAAATTTATAACCAGATAAACACAAAAATATTCTACTCCTACTAATATTATAAATAAATAATAAATAGGTACACACAACACACAAACATTTTGTCTCGGTGCGGGGATCGAACCCGCGGCCTCCCGTTTTACAATCGGCACCTGCTATGCGGGCTGTGCCACGGAGGCTGTCAAAATAAATAAATAAATGTGAAATTTTGGATGTTTGTTATTCCATCACGCCAATGGCTGAAAGGATTTGGAGGAAAATTGGCACACAGAAAGACATTTATCTCAGATAAGAAAATTCACGTGAGCGAAGCCACGAGCAAAAGTTAGTTGTAGATATAAAAAATACTTACATTTTTATCCTGCCGTGCATTATTGCTCATAATATCAATAATGATATTATGTATATAGAAGGATAAAGCCAACATTCCGCTGAGTACGGCTGCGTTCTTAAATGCCCGTGCTTCAGTCCACGCACTGCCGACGTTGATGCCCCACGCATACCCCTTTACTGTCACGAAGAATAACAGGTACAGGACGGACAGTGTGCCTAGAATAAAAACACCATATATACGCACTCACGCCTATATTCCCCGAAGGTATAGCCAGTAGGTCAACCCCTGTGGGGTATTCCCCTGGGAAGCAATGTTTTGTCTACAACTAGTGTCGATAATATAATAAATAAAAGCCTTGTACCGTATACTATGCCACAGCTGAGCCTAGCCCCCCCCCCCCTTTAAAAGGACGGTTAAGTTCGGTTAGTTAAATATTTAGTGGTTCACACAATTTGTCTCGGTATGGGGATCGAACCTGCGGCCTCTCATTTTACAGCTGGCTCCTACTACGCCACAGAGACTGTAGACTTAAACTTATTATCACAGAGGACCGGCCATTCTAAAATTGGTCACAGAACGGCACTGTTGTCAGAGCAGATTTTATAACTTTTAAATGTTACTGGCATAAACGTTTTTCATACTCGTACCCAATGAGTTAAACTTGGTGAAAAACGAGACATTCTTAAAGTTAAGCAGCGGGAAGACGATGATCGCGACGTATAGCGGCGCGGTGGTGTGCAGCCCCCAGTACGGAGACTCCTGCTTCATCGCCTGCGGGATCAGCAGGGACTCGTTCAATGACTGCTTCGGACAGAGGACTGTAGAATTGTACTCTGTCCCGTTTGATGACTGCAGATCTGTGGAAACGATATCAGTTTAGGAAAAGTTAAAATATAAACGTTTGTATTAAAATTATGCAGAATGAAATTATGCAGTTGTTTATGTCAATCAAATTCTTTTACCTACATTTTTTTTTGTCATCGACGAATTGAAAGGATGAGCAGCTCAACTAAAGAACTATTTTTTTATAAAAAAATATATGAGGAGGATGGTATTTTAAGATACTAAAATAAAAATATCTGATTCGAGGTCCACCAAAATCATTGAAAAAACCTCTTCAACAGAACTAATTACCCACCGATGAAATAGTTGACCGTGAAGTACAGAAAGTTGGTGATGAGTATCCAATAGACGATATTAGCTCCGAGCAACACCAGAAGACTGAACGCGTGCGCCAACACCTCCGCCCACCCGCCCAATAGCGACCGGCATAAATCAGGGACTGAACATGTGTCACTGCCTGCATCATATTAAAGGTATTCTAGATGTTTCAAATGACGGAGGGTTACTGTTGCTGTAGGTACAAAGCTAGGACATTGAAAAACATTTAGGTAAGTATTCGTATTTAGATGTAAATGTAGAAGAAATAAGTTTTTACTCTATAAATATTTTATGCTAAATGACTAGACGAGCAGGTAGCTCGCCCGACGGAAAGCGCTCTATATTCTATATTTATAGTAGTCTATATTTAGGTATACAGTAACAACACCACCCAGAAATTTGAAAGTTGCACTGGGCTATCGTGACTTAAGATTGTATCTCCATAGTGCCCAGTAACAACTCTTAAATCTCCCGCAACATATTATAGGCTGAGTTAGTTTTAAAATATCTCTAGATATTTTCTTTTAAGTATTTGTGGCATTAATAGAAACACAATGAGTAGGACTAGGTCCTAATTGCTGTCATAGTAGAGAAGACATGTGTCGAGCAGTAAGCTAGAAGGTGGGAATGATATTATTATTATTAAATTGAAGAGAATGTTTCGAAATTCAAAACTTACCATGATGCGCGTTAACTCTCAGGAGAACATAGGCAGTGTAGAGGCACAGAGCCGCCATGAAGGCCACTAACACGAGGGCTGCCGGGAGACCAGCTCTCTCCACGCCCCACGCCATGGTCAGTAGAGACGAGCCCATTATTGTGTTCCATACTGAGAAACTGAAGGTGAATTCATGAGTCAAAATATTTAACAAGTTTTTTAAAATTTTCATATTTCGAGTATGCCTTTTGACGAAAATACCAATTTAGGTACGTTAGTACCTAGTACCATATCTAGTATTATTTTAGTCATGAAAAACAAAATGAGTAGTGTAGAAAACGACTTCCAAATTGAATATAATGATAAATCATACAAGTGTCTAGGGATATGTGTGTACCAGAGGATGATATTAAACAGTTGTCTAAAATGCGACCTTCACAAGTAATAAAGTGAAGAAGATCAGTAAAACAGGGGAGACCAGCGTAGATGTTGTCCCAATTGGGACAGTTACCAAGGTATAAGAATGTGTGAATCTTGTAATATACGAGGAGTGAGAATTATTCAGTGATAGCAAACATACAGACAAAGGCAGTAAAGACAGGGTTTACAAATCAAGAGACGATTCATAAAGTGTCAGTAATAACAATAAGCTTACTTTAAAATGATAATGAACAAAAGACAATATATCTTCAACCTCCCTTTATTCCACGTGAGGTCGGCGCTTATTGTTTTTATAGATAGGTGCTAGACTCTAGGAAGTCTTTTGTTTTCGAATGGCCTGATACTTGGAGTGTTTGTTTATGGTAGGTTTTTATTTATTTTATATGGCACGTACCCTAGGATATCATAGCATTGATCGAGAACTACACGATACAATGTTCTTAATTGGTGTATCTATACTTACATGGTAATTAACGAGTTCTGCGTCTTCTTTTCTACTGTGACGGACTTTTCAAATCTTCTATTGTATGTAGCCAGTATGGCACTCGCTGATAGGTCCGCTGGACCCTGAAATTAATAATGACCAAGATATAATAATAAGATAATAAGTTATTATTACGCAAATGAAGATGCTGCGGTGGAAATGCAACGTTACACGACCAGAAGGCCAATTCTCGTAATTTTAAATGTTCAAAATATCATTCCGATATAGTCTCAGCGTCAAGAAAGTTGCAAATGGCATTCTCTTAAACCAATAATCAACGTCAAATGCACCTAGCATTATACCGTTTTGGCTTCAGTCAACTTATATTCTACATTTAATCTCATTACGATCTATGTTCACATTTGACGTTGATTATTGGTTTAAGAGAATGCCATTTGCAACTTTCTTGACGCTGAGATTAGATCGGAATGATATTTTGAACATTTAAAATTACGAGAATTGGCCTCCAGATCATATACATTACGAGTACATCCGTGGCTGCCTTGGTATCCGCAACGTGGGAGATAAGCTTTAGGAAATTCTCTTATGAAGGTTGGTCATATTTTGAGGAAACCACAGGAGTACGTCGCAAATGCCTGTGCCAGATCGTACAATCATATCTACAGGGTCTCGGCGTTCGCTTCGTGTCAATTAGTTAGCTAGTTTTGTGCGCTCAAGTTAGCTATGCTTTTGTAAAAAAAATGCCACTGGGCTACGTTCTTGTATGGAGAAAATCGTTCGACTCGTACCGTTTCATAGATTAGAATTAGTAAAACTAACTGGCTACTAATTTTAAGTTAAAATTACATAACATCAACATACGGTCCAATCCCATACATTTATCATTCTATTCTAGTCTACAAGCCACTTTTCTAGGCCCTCTGGGGGTTTTTTCTCTGCCATGGTGGGAGAGGGCGACACGACCCAAAAAACTTTGGCTTGACGTATTAGAGGTAGATAAGAGAGTCAATAGTCTTACTACAGAAGACGCTCAAGATCGGGCGAAGTGGAGGCGTCTTAGTACGAAGGCGAAACCTGGCACTAGCCGGGATAACCCTAGGTAGAAATAAAAGATTACATACATACATACGCATCACGCCTGTAATCCCCAAAGGTGTAATCAGTACCTACATCCACATTTGGCCGAGCGTATTTTCGTCCCACGATGTGATAGGGGGCGAGCCTATCGCCTTAGCGGGCACAGATTCCTGACCCCGGGCTGATACTGAGCATTTCGTAATAGAAAAACCCAATATCACTTTACCCGACCCGGGGATCGAACCCGAGACCTCAGCGTTAGCCTCAATCGTAACGCGTACGCATTACAACTGCGCCACCTAGGCAGTCAAAAAAAAGATTACCCTACTAATAATGTCCACTGCTTGGCTCAGACTTCCCCTTACACCACAGGATGGGTTCAAGCAGAGGAGCTAGCACGGAAAACTATCCAAATCGTAATGTAAAGGTATCGAGGGCTCGATAGATAATTCCTTAAATATCATTGGTCTATATTCCACATAAATTAGTTTCTTTTACGTACGATAGAGGCGCTGTACTAAAATCTCATAGAAATTGTTGTCGATGACAGCTCGAATAACTTTTCGCAAGTTTCCGTGCTAGCCCCTCTGTTTACCACACTTGGACAATGAACGTTCGTGGTCGGATGAATTAATTTAAATAAATAAATTGATAGAAGTGAATTTTCAGCAGCAACATAAAATACTGATAGGCGCCGCAATTAATGCTAAAAAACGAATTATATAATTATCTTGTAACAAATTGTACAAGAGATTAATGGTGTCAGAAGTCAATTCGTCGGAACCGTTATAATTATGATGTTTAGATAAATCGCTGGCAACAGTTTCATGACGAAAAACGATAATAACCTTCGCCTAGTATACAACTTTTTGACTTGTTCTTTTTTATGTCTTTGGAGTATTTTTGCGTATGTGGATACATACATTGTATCATACTCACTCACTCCGTACTCCCTGAAAGGGTAGGCAGAGGTGTAACTTGTACACCCACATTTCGCTTAGCTTATTTCCGTCCTAGAGATGCGAGCCTATCGCCATACCGGGCACAATTTCACAATTTAAATGTCTACCACCGCTTTGTCTATTTCCGTCGACAAGCAACAGTGTATAAGCACTGTTGTGTTTAGGTTTGAAGGACATTGCAGCCACTGAAATTACTGGGCTTTATGAGACTTCACACATGTCTCAGGGTGACGAGCGCAATCCAGTGCCATGCAGTGCTTTGTAGTTCAAAGTTCTGTGTGGCGTTGCTTATGTTTACCACCAGGCAAGCGACTTGCTTGTCTCGTCATTCAAGCTAAAAAAAACTTGGTGGTAATTACAGTGCAGCCCAAATAGGATGTTAACTATCGAGACATTGCGTCTCTCGACGAAAAAAACACAAAGAAATTGTGGATGCGTTGAATACCTTTATGCTAAAAAAGGACATCCAGGATCCAGAAAAGTGCAACGTGAGAAATTTGCCTCTCCCTCCTAATGAGTGTAGTAAATCTCAAGTTAGTAAGATACATAGGTATCTAAAATGGTCTTACATTGTAGATACCTAAATAGAAAAGGAATTGTTCAATTGTATCGGGTAAGCGTACCAATGTATCTGCTGAAGAAGTTCCTATGGTTCTGTACAGCTTCGGGGCTGGAGCACCCAACAATGGCGCCGCTTCTACCCGACTCATGGCGCTACCGTAGCTGTGGCTTGTGCTGTTGCTTGACGACTGGTATCTATCATAAACATGTGCTAATTAAAGGAAATAACATACATAGGCTTGAGCTCACATTACAATTTACTAGAGTTTTTGTTTCCACAACACCCAGACCCGAATCAAATATTTGTGGATCACACAAACTTTTATCTAGGTGCGGGATCTAATCCGCGTCCTTTCTTTTCACAAACAGTTACTCGCCCATTATGCTACCAACTACGGAGGCTGTCATGGAACGAAGTAATCAAGTTTTATAATGAAGTCTGTCTACTACTTACGTACTAGGTACTAGTAGTAAGTCTACTTTTCATTTTCTAGGGCGAAAGCCCACGATAGTAGCAACACAAGCGAGCCTACCCATTTAACCCAATGCCCATTCCTGTTTAGAACACAGTAATGTTCTAAACCAAAAACCACGCTTTCAAAAATTATATTACTGTTATAACTACAGTAGCTGCACCGTATGTCAAAGACTTTACATTAAAGTCTTTGCCGTATGATGCCACTTGAAACTACATGTGAAAATTCGATAGACTAGGCTATGCATTATTGTAGGTTTTTTTTTTGTTTTTTATAGCATAGGCCGGCAAACGAGCAAGTGTGTCACCTGATGGTAAGTAATCTCCACCGCCCATGTACGCCCACAATACCAAAAGAATCATGGGTGCGTTGCCGACCTTAAAGGAAAGATAATCAAGGGACTGGGAAGGGGAGGGTTTTGGTCACTTTTAACAAAACACAAAACTAAATTACAAATGTACACTCACATGTGGTTGCTGTACAGCCTTCTTCTTTCATCACAGTACTCGCAATCAGATAGGTCCGAGCACGCACTACCGAATATTCTGTAATGACAGTATTCTGTAATCAACAGACAGATGTAACGTGTGCCACGACTTGTCTCCAAGTGAGATGATTATCACAAAACACCCAGCGATTTATAAACATTCATGTAGGTATACATACAATTCACGTCTTATTTGCATTATTCCGTCAATAATTATCTGTGTAGGTACTTATGACTGCCTCGGTGGCGCAGTTGTAATGCGTACGCGTTACGATTGAGGTCTCGGGTTCGATCCCCGGGTCGGGTAAAGTGGTATTAGGTTTTTCTATTACGAAATGCTCAGTATCAGCCTGGAGTCTGGAATTTGTGCCCGGTATGGCGATAAGCTCGCCCCGTTTAACATTAGGGACGGAGATACGCTCGGCGAAATGTGGGTGTACTGGTTACACCTATGCCTACCCCTTCGGGGATTACAGGCGTGAGTGCGTATGTACTTATGCCTATCTTTTTTGTTTTACATAGTTGCTATCGAGTCGGAAGTTTAAATTGTAGTAAATATTATATTCATTTAATGGTATTAAAAGCATTTTTTCTGATAAGTGGTATATATAACTAAACATAGCGCTTATACAGTAGCAACACCAATTTGAACCATGAATGACAAAGTACAGCAGGCACTGCGTTCATCACCTCGAGATATTAGATCATAAGTTTCGGAAAGCGCAGTATTTCACTGGAAACTGAAACACGACCATGATTACACAGTACACACTGCTGAAAATGCCAGCAGAAATAGGCAAAGCGGTGGTACCTACTCGCATACGAGAGACCTGCCACCTAAACAAGCTACATAGTAGAACTTGCAAAAGTAGTCTATAACCGGGATAGAAAGTAGCCTATAACTGTCACGGGTCCCATTTATCTCAGTACCAAAATCGGTTCAGCGGTTTAGGCGTAAAAGCGTAATAAACAAACTCACTTTTGCATTTATATTATTAGTTAGGATGTGAAAGGTTGGATGTTTGTGATTTGTGGATTTGGATGTCTGTTAGTCAATCACGCCTTTTGATGTTGGCACACAGGTAGAAAACTTTTTATCCCGGAAAAGTTTGTTCATGCGGTCGGAGCAGCGAGCAAAAGTTAGTACATAACAAAATATACCTATATTCAGACGAATTGGGAATCTCCTTTTGTTTGAAGTCGGTTAATAAGAACTTGATTAAAATATAGTTTGTTTACATTGTTTGCAAGTAGGATGACATACTATATTACATTAAAGTGACTAATTCAGATCATTAATCAAATTATCTTGACGGCATGTAATGCTTCCTAGGTCATATTTTAAAATCCCAAGGCTTTCGGTGTTCTCATCAAATAGCTGACTATAAATACAGAACTAGCAAGGCGGTAAGCCTCTGAATGCAGTTTGCGAGTAACCGACTGTGGAGGGAGAGGTTGCACGTTTGATTCCAACATCGAGATAATGTTGGTGTGGTCTGTAAATACTTGTTTTCGTGTCTGAGTTTCGTGGAACTGTAAATCACTCGTAGTTCATAATAGGTATAACTGAGTTCTTAATTTATTGATATATTAAACCATAGGTATATTATATAATAGAAGCAGCGATAGCTCAGTGGGGAGTGGTACGGACTGTCGTGAGTCGAGACTAAAGTCGCAGGTTCGAAACCAGCCCCAAGATCATGCACTTGGCAAACGAGCAAGTAGGCCCCTTGGTGGTAATGTGATCTCCACCGCCCATGTACGCCCACAATACCAAAAGAATCATGGGTGCGTTGCCGACCTTAAAGGAAAGGGTTAATTGAGGGACTGGGATGATTTGGGCCTCCGGACATCACACTCACCATACGAAACGCAGCAGATTCTTTACACTTGTTTTCTTTGAGACAGTGATAACGACCCGTTCGAGCCGGCCATTCATGCTATGGAAAAAATTGTCTACAGCATGGCTCGTTTACTCAAAGTTGCCAATGTTGCATTAAAATCGAAAGTCTGTTCCCTGATAAGCAGGATGTTGTACTGATAACCACTGTCAACGCACTACACTTTCCCTTGATCTCACGCACCGAGATAATTCCAGTAATATCAGACTGTGCGACTTTTGAACCCCATTAAAAGAAATAAAGGAAGGCATCTTTAAAAGTCGTTATTTATATTTAACTAGCTGTCCCGCGCGGTTTCTCCCGCAACGACAGCAGCTCCACCTACCAGGTCCAATTGGGAATCTAAACCAACCAGGGGGCTACCCAAACGCATACAAAAAAAACCGTTTAGGAGTTCAGTGACAAACACACGTACAGTTGAATTATATATATATAGATAGGTCTCGTATGTAATTTGACATTGACTGTATTTTTTTCGTACTACGCAATTATTCGATCACGATACATTGAAGGCGAAGGGAGACCTTTGGCCATCAGTTGTATGAAGTAGGTTAGATAAAATGTGATTATTCTAAATTTAGACATTGTGTATCTATTATTATTTCCTGTGTGTATAGTTACCACACAACGAGTATTGTTATCTTAGCTTCATCAGCAATTATAAAAGATGATAAAATATCAAATAAAAAAAAATGCAAGTAAGTACTTGGCCACAAAGGGCTCTTTCACACGTCAATAATAAAACATGTTTAGTACATTGAAACATCTACCGGTGCTTCGGAAATGTCCACAGGCCTGAGAAGAAGCACCAAGAAACTCAGCCGTAGGTCTAGGGTACGGTCGTCAATCGTGTTACAACAAATTGTCAAGTTTATGTGAAAAAAGGTCACCGGAGGCCCCAGATACATTTGCCGCCCTGGGCCATCATTAGACTTGTCGCCCCGTGACCCCGACGGGCCTAGTCCACCGCTGCTATCTGCTAAAGGGTGACTGGATGCGTCGAGGGACGATAATTTTATACGGGATAAATTTCAGAGCGGCTAAAAAGATTAACGAGACTCAGCGCCGTAGTTTGTGCCTGACAACAGGGTCACAACCCCCAAGTTGCAACTAGCAAAATAATTTTTATTCTTTAGAATCTTTTCCATATACCAAGCGAGTCAAAGATCTCACTACAGCAGAAGATAGGTACACTCAAGATCGGGCGAAGTGGAAGCGTTGAAGGCGGACCCTGGCACTAAGGCTGGATAACGCCAGGCCGAAGAAGAAGAGGAGAATCTTTTCGACATTCATAGGACGCAATATCTGACCTGGGGCTTAGCATATCCAACACGAGATGATATTTTCGACTCATTTTGTCGTGAAAAACCAGTTCTATCTGGTTATGTCTATATTTTTATCGAAACTAACATGATTGCACAGAATACTCGACTCGTTATGTGATAGGTAAGTAGACATCATGTAGAGAAAATAGTACTTTCAATACCTATATCTGTAGTATTTTGTCTGCGAACCCTAACATGACGACGTAATTTTATCGAATGTCGACACTTTTACCTGTAATTGTAATATTTGTCGTGGACAGTCAAATTCTCTCGAGATATGCCGTTTTGCATATAGGTACTAAGCCCCTAGTGGGCTTAGGATTATTTCTCTACTTTATGACCAATTTTGACATAACGAGTCGAGTATTCTATGCAACCAAGTTAGCTTCGATAGCGATGTTCGATAGAAATTAAGAAATAACCAGATAAAACTGGTTTTTCAGGACAAAACGAGTCAACAAATTCATCTCATGTTGCATAGACAGCCTCCGTGGCGCAGTGGGCGAGTAGCCGACTGTGAAATGTGTGGCCGCGGGTTCGATCTCCGCACCGAGATAAATAATTGTCTAATCCACAAATATTTCTCACGGGTCTGGGTGTGGTGAGACCGAAAGTCTCTCGTATCAGGCACACCCACGAGTCATGACACAAGATTCGTATCTGACTATGGGGTTCATATATTTATATATTTTTTATATGTTTTTAATATAGAAGCTTCTTGTATACAAGTTCACCGAATTATTTTAACTAATAATTAATATCTTACGTATTGTTACTATAAATAGTTATTTTAATTATTTACTATTTGAATTGATTTATATTAGTGATAAATGGATGATGAAACACTTATCGATATTTCGTCATGTTAATTATTATACCTATTAATTTCATTATGTACTTTTATGAGTGCATGTATTTCACGAACCATAGAATCCCATAATGCTTTGTAAAATTTTCAGTTTTAAATTACCGATGTCCTATATGCTTAGCACCTATTGGTTACTCTAAGAAATACCTAGAAAAAGTATAAAATACTTAACTCTCCTGCAACGTGTGTCAAAACATGTGTAAATTATATCAAGTGAAATGAGAGAAAGAATACAGATTTTTAAATATTTTTTATCACAGATACCAAGATGGCATGGTTACAACTTGCGGAACAAAGTTAATTAATCCACGCGTTATAGTAGCGAAATAGAAGGCAAAAGACCAAGAGAAAGGAGCCCGAAAAGTTGATCTAACCAGGTGTCGGAACAGCTGAAGACACCTGTCAACGTCGCCATCCATCCAGCCGAAGACCGGAACAAAATAACACTAATAGAATCCTTGCACGGAGTCATGATCCTCAACAATGAGGGAATAGGAGGATACGTTTTTATTAATGATACATACGAGTTAAGACCGAGTAATCATTGAGGGATGTGTGGTTAGTTTATGATTGCAAGTACAATTCCTTCAGTAGGAAAATAGATAGTGTGATTCGTTAATCGGTTAATATTTGTTGAGTAAAGTCTTGTGTCATAATATATGGAAAAACGAGGGACTTTCTGTCTCAGCATCCAGACTCCAGATCCAGTTTGTATTTATAGTCATACGGTTTCTGCGGTTATCAATGCTACAAAATCGTTTATTTTATTAACCGATATAATACATACATTAGCTCACGTCTTTATCCCTGAAGGGATAGGCAAAGGTGCTCAACGCACGTTTCGCCAAGCTTATTTCCGTCCTATGATGTAAAAGGGGCGAGCCTATCGCCATACCGAGCACAAATTCCAATCCCGGGCAATTTAAGTACTTATGCTTTTTCGAATCGAAAACTCGAACACAAATTGTGATTGCCCGACCTGAGAATTGAACCCAGGACCTCACAGTTATCAGCCTTAGCACGCTGCAACTAGACTAGTGAGGCGATAGTGTATGATGAAGACATCCGTTATCTATGATGCTATAGAACATCAAAATTGGACGCTATACAATTAAAGTCCTAATGTCTGTCGTGAAGGTATGGAGATCATTTCTCTAAGATGAGGATTAAATAGAATTAGGTGAGACAATGCCGTGAAGGCTCAAAGTACCATCGGCCAATCATAATTTGTATTTCGAGTTTTTCGTTTTTCGATTGGAAAAGTTAGACATGAATTGCCCGGTGTTATGCCCGAGTATGGCGATGAGCTTGCCCCTATCACATTATGGGACGTAACTAAGGTCGGCGAACCGTAGATGTACTAGTCGCATCCCCGCTTATCACTTCGGGGATACATGGGTTCGACAATCAGTGATGGTACAAGACATTTTATTTAAGTTGGCTAAAATAAAATATTTTACTTACTCGTAACTGTCGACGGATTGCACAGAGCTCGGAGCGGAGAGGTCGTCGTAATTTCTTCGAGATAAACTTTTCCCCAAGCGCATGATTACGAAATTAACATTTGCCAAATGCTTTACACACACCCATCAAAGCCACGACTCAAGACTCATTTGATAGATAACGAATTAAATTTAATTATAAACCATACATAATAATATGTTCTTATTATCATGTAAGTTTGTGTCTAAGATAAAGTGCGTCATAGAGAGACATAAGACAAAGTTTATTTACCTATATTTATGCACAGTACTATGAATTGCGATTAAAGTTACGCGCCTCGTATATAAAAAAATAATAAATAGACCCAACAGTCACATAGTCTTGACCCCACAATAGGTGAAACCTGTATCGTGGGTATCAGGAACTAAGTACGAAGGACTTGCGGTCAATCAATATTACAAAGTTCTGTGTCATATGGAAGCTCACAATGACAAGATTAAATGGTCTACAATACACGCAAAATAGTTTGGCCGGCTTTAAGTGGGAGAATTCCTGGTCATTTTTGTACCTGACTGGGTAGCGATCTCCGATCACGAGGTAAAAACCCGCCATCGTGGCTCCTTCAGGCGAGTCCCGTTCTGGGCTTAGCCAGTTCACGTCCCGTAACTTCAGGCAGGCGGCTATGCCGGCCGGATATATTGGTTATGTATGGTTGTTTTTGATGGCACAGCAGTGACTACATTGACTGATGTTAGAGTAAATGATGAAATAGAGTGCAGTCCATGTACAATGTCCACCGTTAACACCAGACTTTAATGTAAGTATACTACTTACTAGACGGGCTGTTTAGAACTTAAATTACGTCATATATCGAGTGAGTTTGACAGCTCACAAACAGGGAGCGCGATAGGGGTACTAGTTGAGAGTAAGCGAAATGGTAATATTGAGTTACGGTCAATTGACCGCAACTTAGTGGTACAATTTCTATGTACCGCGCAGCTCGCCTAGTAGTATACATTAAAGTCTTTGGTCTTGACGGTCGACATTGTATATGGACTGCACTCTATTTCATCATTCCATCAAAAACAGAAGTGTCACAAGAGGCGTCGCATCGCGGTTGGCTAAAATAGTTTTCAGACAGAAGGGTGAATTGTGCCCGATGTGGCGGTAGGCTCGCCCCCTGTCACATCATGGGACAGTGAATCGCTCGGAGAAATGTGAGTGTACTCGTTACACCTTTGCCTACCCCTTCTGGGATTAAAGGCGTGAGTGCGTGCGTAGAGAATTTACAAATGCTTGTGATGTACAAAAACAGTATCTTCTACTTGTAATAGAAATTAAAGTCTGGGATAAACATAATAACATTTATTTACAATTAAATCTAACATCCTTGATGAATCATGGAAACAAACAGATCTGCATTGATAAAATCACATCCAACTACTTTGTTACAATTAAATACTGATTTATACTGGACTATTTCACTAATTTCGTTCAAAACAAGTATCAAGTTCTTTGGCGAATAAATAAATTAATACTAAAAGCATGATTATTTCCAGAATCATGTAATATCACTGATGTAAATCACTTAAAATTTCAAAATTTGTCTACATTCATCATCTATCTGCTGTTATTTCACCCTAATGGGATATCAGCGCCACAGTTTTTTCATATGTTGCAGAAAGCAGTTGACTTTTTTGACTGCATCCTGACTAGTGTTAATCTCCTGAAGTATCCCATCTCAGACAAAATGTCAATTGTGTAAAAAAAATGTCCTGGCAGGTAAAACCGCAGCCAATAAATATGTGCTTCACTAGAGACTGTCTCTGTCTGCCAGAGGGAATCATCCAAATCTGTCTTTGTTATTAAATAATATTTGAAATTTCTATCTTTAAGTTAGTTTAGTGGCAAAATTAAAATTATATTTTATGTATTCAAAACAATATGACAATGATATTTTAAATAAGCACATTGAAACTAAAAGTGACACTAACCAATAAACATGTTATCTATTAAATAATTATTTTAAGTTCTAACTTTTATTTAGACTTTGATATGGCCTAGGTTTTGATGTCGATTTGTTTTCAGGTTATGAAAAAAAAGACTCAATAGTTAAACTCCCTCAATAGTTGTGTAAAACTACGTTTTTGGATAGCGACATTTTAGTTTTCATTGAGTTTATATTTTCAATAACAGTATACCATTCATACCAAACATAATTTTCTGAAATATTAAAGGTTTAGTGTCAAATACAACTCGTCTTAACATTTCGACAGAACATTCTAAAATAAATAGTGAATTTGTTCCATACTCCCTCCTATACTAAATTGGTAAATGTCTGTCAATGTTTAGAGCATGAATCCCAATTTCCTCATGCATTCTTTGTGTTGTTCAATCAGGGGGCCACAGTTCTCTTCGCCATTTTCAATTATACTGTAAATAAAGTTAATATTTAATAAACAAGTGTTTTACTGACAGCCTCCGTGGCGCAGTGGGCGAGTAGTTAGCTATGAAGCAAGAGGCCACCGGTTCGATTCCCGCACCGAGACGAAATATTTGTGTTCACAAATATTTGTTTCGGGTCTGGGTGTTTTCTCCCCAGAGGGGTTGACGTCAGGCAGGCGCCCAGTCATAAAACTGCAAGGCAAATCTTTCTGTAACATGTGTTAAAAATACGTTGCTCCAACCCCACTGCAAGTGGGATAAGGACTGGTAGAAGAAGCCAAGTGTTTTACTTTTTTACCCAACTAAATGACAAGAGTAACACAAGCAGGTTGTTCCTCTGATTATAAGCACCATGACAAACTATAAACAGTAGCAACTTCAATCAGAATGTTTGCCAAGTTCCACACTACATTACACTGAATGCTTAACTTTGTCACATGAAATGTTAAGTCTCATAATGCCCAGTAATTTCACTAGCTAGTTAGTGGCTTGTTCTTTTTATATGGAACAGTGCTTTCACAATGCTTGGCACTAGAAGTAGACAAAGCAGAGGCAACCACCCAGGTGGAGTCCCGATTCAAGACATCTATCGCCAAGACTTTTATAAGATGATAAATTAAACTAGCAACTAGTGAGTGTCTGCAATGTTCTTCAAACTGGAACACTGCACTTATACACTGATGCCTGGTGGCAGAAAACGCAAATCACATAGTAAAACTTCAATATTCAGTGCATATTACATTTTATTTAAAAAAACTAATCATTAATAAAATAATCATGTATTTTATTATATCATTTGCATACATGATTGTAACCTGTTTTGTGTTTAATAAATAAATTGAATTATTTTTATTAATTGAAATAAAACTAGTTCATACAGATTTTATTGCGGTTTCAATGTGTAATATTCGCGTAAACCTAAGAAATCACTATTTTTATTAAATTCCTAAACCTATAACTATTGATGTGTAAACTGGGATAGTAATATGAATTCTATGGGCTTATTTTATCTGAAACTATGGAAATTTTTGAAAACCACTTGTTAAAGATATATAATAAATAATTTTCCATAATTGTATGATAATTTTACCGCCGACAAATAAAATTTATTACAGACCGACATATGATTGCATTACATACATATTGGCTAAGTCTTCGTAAACAGAAACTCAACAATATTTAAGAAAAAACATCCTACAGATTTACTATAATTTACTACATAGCTACACTAATTATAATAATATTTTGAACATAGCATTAGCTTTAATACCACATAAGATTCATAGGAAATTATTGCGTAATATCAAAGTTAAGGATAAAAAATATAACCTTACCATGCGTCCCGTGCTCTTTTCGTCTCAGGGCACGCGCAGCAAGGCTTTAGCTTCGGTTTTTCTGTATTAACCGGTGCCTGCGGTTCAGGGGGTTTTATTTCTACAGTTTTTGCGTTAGCGTTGCCCATTTCTTGGTCTTTCGGTTAAAAACGATGCAATAATACACTAATGAACTGATAATGAATTATCGCCAAAACACGAAAATTATAGGGAAGGCGGAACCACGGCGTTTTCCATGACAGGTCGGGATGTAGAAAGTATCGATTAGCAATATAACAATATCTTAATCGATGTTTTTTGAAAATATTACACCCTAGTTATAGATACCCTGAGTAAGCAAAAGTATGCTTTTTAAAGTGAAACTTTTATTAGATCGTCTCAAAATTTTTGGCCTGTGTGTTGCATGTGACTGCCTCGGTGGCGTAGTTGTAATGCGTATGCGTTTCGACTGAGACTGATGCTGAGGACTCGGGTTCGATCCTCGGGTCCGGTTAAGTTGTTTTGAGTTTTTCTATTACAAAATGCTTAGTATCAGCTCGGAGTCTGGAATTTGTGCCCGGTATGGCGATAGGTTCGCCCCCTATCACATCGTGGGATGGAGATACGCTCGGAGAAATGTGGGTGTACTAGTTACACCTCTGCCTACCCCTTCGGGGATTACAGGCGTGAGTGCGTATGTGCGTATGTATGTGTTGCATGTCGCGTGACGGTCGGCCGCGGAGTAGGGATAAAGTGAAAGGCGCTCGCCACAGCAGCCAAGGCCAATATGGCGGCGTCTATAGTTCGCACGCCATTTTGTTTGTTTGTTTAGTGTTTAATGTAATATTATTACATTTTTTTATAGTTAAATGTCTATAATGAGAAAAAAAGTCACTTTTACCGTGGTTTCATAAAACCACACAATCTTTTTTAATAGCAGAGGCTGGCATACCAGCAAGTGGGTCACCTGATGGTAAGTGATTTCTACCGCCCATGAACATCCACAATACATGAAGAAACATGGACGCGAGACTGAACTTTTCGTTTTATAGTGAATATATAAAATATACTATTTGTCGCTAATATTCGCTAATAGTCGGATAGAAATATCGGAATTTTATATTGTTATCCGATATTTATAGGAGCAGTTTTAGTTAAATAGATATATGTATCGATTTTTTTGGCACTTCCAACATCTCTATGGACACTAATGACAGCTCATAAAAATTGATGACCTTCAGATGACACAACTTGAACAAATCGTTTGAGTGTCGTTTACGAAGTTAGATTACAATAATTTTCGATAACAATTTACCATATTGTAATAATATTTTCAATAGATGAAATATAAAGTAGTTGGTTTTTGGTTGCAAATTCTAATTTAGTATAATTAGTACACTAATAAAAATTTAAAAATATTAGAAGCACGGTTTTTACGACGGATAGACCCGCTCTCGGAATTTAAAAAATGTCATGATTTTAGTTTTCTTTTAAAATAGCTCATTGACTTCAAATTTGACATCGGTGTCGTAATTGTTAATCTAGATCAGATGTTAGAATTTGCTCAAACTGATTTACAGAAACATGTTCATTTCAGCGGTTTTCCATAAATATTTCTACCAGGAGCTGGATCACCTAAATATCTGCTATACCTATAGTCCTATTTTCTGGGAGATTTTCATAGTGTATAGTGTATGTAGGATATATAAGGGAGCCACAGGCAAAAACTACATTTCAATAAAGAAATAAAACACGGATGAAATATTGAAACTTTAATCGGACAAGCAAAAGAAAAACATTCGTGCAAAAACTTCCTTACTCTTGAATATAATTAAAAACGAAAACTGGTACTTAATGCATGAATTACCTAACTCACTAACATACTTTACTTATCATTTAAATAATTCCTTAACAATACATTTCATAATCTAAAACAGAAAGTCCTAAAAATCATAATCACGCTTTAAAAAGATTTCCAAATCACAAGTTCATGATTAAAACGATATAATTGTATTTAATATCTTAAAAGGTGCCACTAGTCAATGAATTGATACACAACTTCTTGGTAGGTTTTGATGTTTAAACACTGGCAACACTGCGGTTAACTATTGATAGATAAAATAAAAAAAATCATAAGTTAAAATTTCGGTGGTTAAACCACGCCCGAAAATCAACTAGACAGTAGAAATAGGAGCAAAAGTATGAAAATGTAATTATATACCAATGATGCCAGTTTCCTAAAATATGTCCCTTAAAAAATCTGTACCAAGACATTACTAGGGCATACAAAATAGCTTACTCTAAACACGTATAGGCATTCACACAAAATTAGCATGTTAATATGGTTAAAAAATCAAAAATGCACTATTCTTAAATTTATAATCACAAACATTACGATTCGAGAGATAGATAAAAATATGTTAAATGATTAAAATATTGCCAGCTTTTATGTATTTTTAGTCATTCGTATACGCTAAACAAAGGTGTTGATGGCGCTATGAAATGTCGAATTTAAAAAATCAAGTCAATATTACAACTGTCCGTATTTTTTGATGTATTGATTGTTTTGGAAAATGATCTACAGTGTGACCAATTGAAAAAATCCACTTTCTACTCAAGAAACATTACTACATAGTCTGATATATTATGAAACATTGATAAAAACAAGTTTAGAATTTAAAAACCAAAGTCCATTTTTTCAATTGTCAGTAACGGTTCGCAATAGTATCCTTAGAAATCATATTCTTAAGAATATGACATTGAAAGGTACAATAATTACCACGATTACATTTCCCATACATAAGATAATCAAATATTAAAAAACTAATATCCATGATAATCATAATTTGTCTGTATACATGGCGATAAAAATGCTTGTGCTAAAATCAAAAAAATAAAACATGCTCTCCCTTATAAAACTATGATTTAAATTCTTTCAAAACAAAACACTTACACTAATCATACGGCACTAGGCCAGTTTACTTCAACAATTGTCTATGACAGAGATCAATTCGTCGTTACGCTTTAAGCTATCATAAAACAATATAATATAAAAAAAAACTTATAACTATATTAAATTAAAATTTGATAAAAATCAACGCAATAGACATTGTAGCAAGCTCATTCTGAAATGTATGTCATTTCATTAAATCTTTGTCTATGCCCAAAAGGTGTTAAACTCTCAGTCGATCATCCCCTTTACAATAAATCTGGTTTAATTAAACCATTATCACATCTCTTTAAGAGAGGTAGATCAAATTAATGATTTCATGTTAAAATTACCTCCAGGTAAAGGGGTTAATGTCTAGACTCTATTAAACTTTATATCTTTCTGTACAAAATCATTTATAACAAGTACTCGTAATATTTCTAAATGTACTTTAAAGACGTATTAATCAGTCTCATGAGCTTGATATGGTATCGATCAGTCTTATTTGAGCAAGGTAGATAGAATTGCCAACCTAATATAAACGACCATCATAAAATAAAATTTCTACCAAAATAAATACATTTTTTAAACTGGCAACCCAAAAGTAGAATGCTAGTTTGGATTGAGATAACGATTTAGTACTAGTTGTGGTAGTTCGAGTTATTTTAGTACTAAATTTAAGATTTATAGAAATCTACCCTGCTTTTGATATTATATTTTTACCACTTGTCCTGCGTTAGAGCAGCTGTATTGTAATGCGGAGGCGAGTTGACGAGCTTTCTCTCCGGACCGGGCGTGCCTGTATTCTTGAAGACGCTCGCTTGTTTTTGTAGCTCTGGTAGAGAAAAAATAAAACATAGTTGTAGCGCACTTCGCAAACGGCCACTAAGAATATTTGCAACTTAGGCTGGGATCTATAGTCCCGACTTGAACATAAACTTGTAATCGGCATAATCAAATAAAGAAAGTCAGCTTAAAAATGATCTTCCATCTTATTACAATGTTGTGATGCTATAACCTATGAAATTGCCGTTATGTACGAAAAAGTCAAAGTACCTAAGCTTATTTTTCCTCTTATTTTTGAAGAAAATACAGAACGGCAATGTCATAGGTAACAACCTATTGTCTCCGTGGCGCAGCGGGCGAATAGCTGGTTGCGAAGCGTGAGGTCGTGGGTTCGATTCCCGCACCTAGACAAATGGTTGTCTTATTCACAAATGGTTGTCTCGGGTCTGGGTGTTGTGGGATCGCAAGTCCCTCGTAGTTCCTGAATACATAAGTTCTCTTATGGGAAGGGGAGGGTATTATATCCGGATATCTCACTCACCGTACGAAACTCAGCAGCAAGCTACTTTAAAATAGGTTTTCTGTGAGACAGTGGTAACGACCCGGACGAGTCGGCCCATTCATGCTGTAGAAAAACTGTCTAGATCTTATAATCGGTGCACTGTAACTTCAGACTGAGCATACAGTTTGACGAAGTGTCTACCTGCGATGATGAGCAGCATCTTCCTGCGAGCGCCGAATGCTGTCACCCCAAGCTCGGTGAGGTCCGCCTCGTTCAGTGACGCAAACGTGCACATGTCCACTTCGTGCTTCTTGAATAGATCTGAATCATACATTAGGTATAAGATAATAATGTGGCCAAACTTGAATAATATAAGAATAGTGGTTGTGTTGCCAACGTATGAGAAAATAATGGGCTATTTTCTTGGGTGTCTCTATTTTCCATTGCTGTAAAGATACCACAGGTGATGGATTTTTTAAAAATATAATTTCTCAAATCATGTAATATGTAACTCCAGAGGAGTTGACGTCAGGCAGGCGGCCGATCATTAAATTTACAAGCCAAATCTTCCTGTAACATGTGTTGCATATTGGTTGACCGAAATTAGAATTAAAAAAATTTAGAATATACTGTACACCTACTTAAAATGGAATAAGAATAATCGGGGGGCTTGAGCCCCTTAGAAGCCCTCCCCCCCTGGGATTCGCTAGGGTCACTCATCGTACGAAACGCAGCAGTAAGTTGCTATTTTATGCTAGTTTTCTGTGAGACAGTGGTAACAACCCGGACGAGTCGGCGCATTTATGCTGTAGACAAAACTGTCTATAACGTGGTTCTACAACTTTAAAAACTTACCATCAGGTGACCTAATTGCCCGTTTGCCAGCTTATGCTATTAACACACATAGAGCTCGTCGGTTAGCGTGCTCCTTACCGATATACTTGTGCAGTCCAATATCCCTGAGCAGTTCGTACAGTTGTCTGTAGCGGCACGGTCTGGCGGCGGGCGAGGCTGCTGGTGCGGGTGACGTCACACCCGGCGGGGAACACAACGACTCCACGATGTTCGGACGGACCAGCTCTGAACGGTTCCATGCTTTCTCGGGCTGTTGGTGAAAAAATAATTTAATTATAATATTATTCTTTTTTAATAACCAACCTGACGCTGAGTTCTCGGTATTGATCCCCGGTTCGGATAAAGGGATATTAGGTTTATATTTTAGGGTTTTTTAAATACTGGCATAGTAAAATGACTACACCGGATCTGATTTTAAATAAAATGCTTTTTTATATCATAGGCTGGCAAACGAGCAAGTGGGTCACCTGATGGTAAGTGATCTCCACCGCCCATGTACGCCCATAATACCAAAATAATCATGGGTGCGTTGCCGACCTTAAAGGAAAGGGATAATTAAAGGATTGGGAAAGGGAGGAGGTTTGGGCCTCCGGATATCTCACTCACCGTACGAAATGCAGCAGCAAGCTGCTACTTTACGCCGGTTTTCTGTGAGAGAGTGGTAATGACCCGGACGAGCCGGCCTATACATGCTGTAGACAAGTGTCTACAGCGTGGCTCTACCACTCTCAAATGACTACACCGGATCTGATTTTAAATAAAATGTTGTCCAAATATAATGCCGACCGGCACAATTATACCGGCTTGAAGTTACTGGATATAGGTACAATGGTTGACACATGAACACGACTCGCCTGAAAGAGCCATTATGACAGGTTTTTCACCATGTGTACGGTGGTCTATCCCCTCGGGTATGCGTTACGACTGCTGTGCTGAGGCCTCTGGTTTGATCCCAGGATCGGGTAATTAAGGTGATATCAGCCCGGAGTCTGGAATTGTATGGCGATAGGCCCCTATTACATTAGAGACGGAGATACGCTCGACAAAATGTGGGTATGCTGGTTACATCTCTGCCTTACCGTAGTGGTGACGCCATCGGTGGTATCGTTCAGGTTGATAGGTCCCGGTGAAGTATGGCTGAAGTAGTATCCAGCCCAGCGCTGCGTCGGGACTCGGTACCCGCCGCCTACACTCTCGCGCATCGCCTGTGGTACCATGGTAGTAAACTCATTAGTATGGGGAATATTGTCACCATGCTCATCTATTGACTTTGGTATGGTCAGAGACAATTGGTCACCTCATTGTGGTATTGGTAGAGTGCTCAATTTGTCATCATATTTATTAATTTATGCGGGTAAATTATGTTGTGTAACTCTCGTACACCGCTTTTGATACCATGGTCGTTAATAGGAACATTGATTACAAGGTCTTAAATATTTTTGGTTTGGTGAGATGTGATTGGTTACGTCATTGCGAGTTTGGTAGAATACCTATTCAATTTGTCATTTATATTATTAATGACGTCAGTGAGCACTATGAAGAGATTTTGGACCATTGATCCCACTTGAACCTAAAGCTAAAGGGGTAAAATAGGGGATGAACAATATATAATCAATATGGGTGTCATTTTCGGGGTTTCTTGGCGTGCTGATTAGGAAAACGACATCCATTTTCAAATCCAACATGGCGGACATTTTTTTCAACAAATATCATTTGTCACCTCCGGATATCTCACTCACCGTACGAAACGCAGCAGCAAGCTGCTACTTTACGCCGGTTTTCTGTGAGCCAGTGGTAACGACCCGGGCGAGCCGGCCCATACATGCTGTAGACAAAAGTGTCTACAGCGTGGCTCTACCACTCATAAAAAGTATGTATATTTGAAGGAACTATTCTCTTCTTGGAGAAAAATCGTCAAAAATAATAATCAACCCAATAGACAATCCATACGATAGAAACGCGTGAGCACTTGCGGCAAAAGTCATGACTATTATTTTTTGCATCTGGTAACCCTAGTTAGATAGTTAGACAATAACTTTTTTTTTTTATTAGCTTGAACTCTATAATGTAGACACACAACAACAACAACAAAAAAACAGCAACAGTAAACAGCATAGTAATAAATGTGCCACAAGTGGCGGCCTTATCATAAAGTGACCTCTTCCAGGCAACCCTAGTTGTATTAGTAAATATTTCATAATCCTTACCTTGCTAGCCTCTGCCTTGAGTTTCCTATATTCTGAGAGCGGCGATAGCTTGTTGAGTGTTTCTAATGTCTTCTTCTCGCAGCCGACGGCTCGCCGCTCAGACAGAGGCAAGTCTGATATTATACTCGCTAGATCTGGGAAATTATGGTTTTTTTAAATTTATTTTCTACTTAGTCGCTTAGCGACCATATCGCCTAAGAAAAACAAAAAGATACATTCAGTGTCGGTATAACAAAATCAAAGGTACATCTCTCTATTCTAAAAAAAAAGTAACTGGCGCCGCCGCCGCCGCCGCTGGCAAAAGCTTGTACGCTATCTCCTCCGAAACCGCTGGGGGTATGGGGTCGAGACCGATACCAATCGATGCAGAATAATGTGGGGGAGAAAGATATGTCTCATATTCGTCGGACTTTAAGTTTTTTTGTGGAAAAACATGGGCAACGCCCCTATAGTATGAAATAAATTACTTTACTAATCCTAATTCCGCTAAACTATAAATCATCCGAGCCTGCTCAGACAGAGGACAGGCTAAAATACAATTACAGAAACCAATATTAAAGATTTTTTTTAACCAAAACATAATGTCCTATAATTCTCGTTTCGCACACATTCCATCAAAATATGTTGTGTAAAGTCCCACATTCAGAACAATTGGGAGACGGAACTTGTTTTATCAAGGAAATTATGATAAACAATAGATTCAAAGCTTTTAAAGCTTCCATTTAGTAAATAAATCAATAAAATAAATTTCAATTAAACTAGTTATCTCCTCGACTCGACTTATGCCTCGGTGGCGCAGTTGTAATGCGTACGCGTTACGACTGAGGCTAACGCTGAGGTCTCGAGTTTTATCCCCGGGTCGGGTAAAAGTGATATTGGGTTTTTCTATTACGAAATGCCCAGTATTACTCCGGTGTCTGGAATTTGTGTACCGTATGGCGATAGGGTCGTCCCCTATCACGTCATGGGACGGAGATACGCTCATCGAAATGTGGGTGTACTGGTTACACGTCTGCCTACCCCTTCGGGAATTACAGGCGTGAGTACGTATGTAGGTATCTCCAAAGATTGTCTTTAATACTTCGGGGTATCTCAAAAGACTTCAATGATGTATACTAACTAGACGGGCTATCTAATTATTATTGTAGTATAATTATGTCACATGACGCGGAAGTCTGACAACTGACAGACAGGGAGCGAGAGAAGGGTACTAGATAAGAGTAAGCGAGATAGTAATATTGAGTTACGGTCAAGTGACCGTAACTTAGTTGTGTAATTTTTATGTACTAAGTTTGTCTAGCAGTATACGTTACAGTGTTTGTTTATTAGTTTATATATTACCTTGCGATCGTTCAGTATCTGTGGGATGCACGGGGCTGTGGGTCTTGCTGATGGGCGACACCGACGGCGAGCCCACGTTACTGCCGTCGCCACCTACACAGTACAAACACGCATGTCATTACTCACCTACTGACTACTGTAGAATGTACACCACAACATAATAAATAATAATAAATTTGACAGCCTCCGTGGCGCAGTAGGCGAGTAGCCGGCTGTGAAACGAGAGGCACGGGTTCGATCCCTGGCATCAAGACGAAAATGTTTGTGTAACATATTGTTTCGGGTCTGGGTGTTGTTGGGGCCAAGTCTCTCGTAGTTTTTGATACCCATGATACTGGTTAACCTAGTGTGGGGTCAGGACTATGTGCGTGACTGTTGGGTGTATTTATTTATAATAGTTTTGCTCGAATTGTAGGTACCTCTCTTACATGATACACTAAGATATATTTATCAGTCTGTATTCTATTATTCTGTATTCGGAGACGGCATATCGTCGCTTAGCTAACAACACCGCGTAACTTGAAAATTCCCCATGTGATATTGTCATTGTTTTTGGCGCGTATTTTTTATTATTTATTAGATCGAATGACGACACGAGCAGGTCGCTCGCCTGATGGTAAGCGCCACGCCTGCTCATAAACAGAAGCAACACCACACAGAACTTTGAATAACAAAGCACTGTATGACACTGGATTGCGCTCGTCACGCGAGACATAAGGTGCTAAGTCTCATAATGCCCAGTAATTACACTGGCTTCAATGTCCTTCACACCGGAACACAACAGTGCTTACACACTGTTGCTTGACGGCAGAAATAGACAAAGCGGTGGTACCAACCCAGCCGGTCTCTCGCAAACGAGGGACCTACCACCTTGTAAATCTAGCGTATCCAATAAATATACACAAAAAATTTAAGTGACCATACAAAGCACGTTAATTCAATAGTTCTGTCACCGCGCAATTCATTAGTTACATCACACATGTTCATAAAAGATATTCAGTTTTATACCTCTCCTGAAAAGTAAGCCAATTTAACTAGCGCGGTGTTGTTAGCTAAGCGACGATATGTCGTTTCCCGGACCGTCAGACGCGGGCGTCAGTGTCGTTTTCATTTGTCGCAGGCCGTAGCGTCAGTGACGTCGTGCGTTAGCGACTCTACCATCGAGAAGTCTTATAGATCTATGTATTGAAGTAGTACTGATGCAGGCTTCAGCGACCGTGTTAATAGATAATAATACTAGCCCTGCACTACACACACGTCCCACTGCTGGGCACAGGCATGACATTGAACTGCGTTCGTCCCCCCGAGACTAAGTTGTTAAGTCTCATAATACCCAATAACTTCAATGGCTTCAATGAGCTCGGTAATATTCTTGCCACTACCGTGCAATAAACTCGTACATAATAAACACATAAGACGGCTATTATTAAACACAGTAGACATATTTCTGTCGGTATGTATGTCAGAATGTGATTTTTGTCTTTGAACGTGACATATTTTATTTATTGAAATAAAACTAGTTTATACGGATTTTATCGCGGTTTAATTTTTATTTCAGTCTCTCCCGTGACCACGAAGGCTGAAAAGCTTTCGAAACGTCGGGACTAAAATAAAAATTAAACCGCGATAAAATCCGTATAAACTAGTTTTATTTCAATGTGTAATATTCGCGTAAACCTAAGAAATCACTATATTTTATTTAGTAATAGTAAGTAGATACTTAGTTAATAAGAAATATGAGTGGTAGAGCTATGCTGTAGACAAGTGTATGTGCGTATGGGCCGGCTCGTCCGGGTCATTACCACTGTCTCACAGAAAACCGGTGTAAAGTAGCAGCTTGTTGCTGCGTCTCGTACGGTGAGTAAGATATCCGGAGGCCCAAATCTCCTTCCCCTTCCCAATTCCTTAACGATCCCTTTCATTTAAGGTCGGCAACGCACCCATGATTCTTTTGGTACTTTACCCACCGTGACCCACTTGCTCGTTTTTATACAATAAAAAATAAATAAAAAAATACCCATGTTTTAATATCCTAACTCTACATCCAAACTGTGTATATGACACGGATTAGTTATCTCGTTTGTTTGCGTAATAAATCACATTATCTTTAATAGAAGCAGTGATAGCTCAGTGAGGAGTGGTATGGGCTGTCGAGACGAAAGTCGCAGGTCTGAAACCAGCCCCGAGTGCATACACCTCTGACTTTTCTAAGTTACGTGTGTATTAATTGTTAATTATCACTTGCTTTAACGGTGAAGGAAACATCGTGAGGAAACCGGCATACCTGAGAAGTTCTGCATCAGAATTTCAAAGGTATGTGAAGTCTGCCAACCTGCATTCAGCTCAGCTCTCATTCAGTAGAGCAGGCCCGTGCCCAGCAGTAGGACGTGTATAATACAGGGCTAGTGTTATTATTTAGTGTTTAATGAACAGAAATTCTTTGAAGACTGCCTCGGTGGCGCAGTTGTAATGCGTACGCGTAACGGTTGAGGCTCACGCTGAGGTTTCTGGTTCGATCCCCGGGTCGGATAAAGTGGTATTGGGTTTTTCTATTACGAAATGCACATTATCAGCCCGGAGTCTGGAATTTGTGCCCGGTATGGCGATAGACTCGCCACATATCACATCATGGGACGGAGATACGCTCAGCGAAATGTGGGTGTACTGGTTACACCTCTGCCTACCCCTTCGGGGATTACAGGCGTGAGTGCGTATGTTTAAGTATGTTAATTGTTTGATGAAGTATGAAGTATGAAGTATGAAGTATGAAGTAGATGATGTAGTTACCGGATATGTTCTGTGTGTCTAGTGACACGCAGCTGCCGGTGAAGTTGCTCTGGTATCCGCTGCTCGCCTGAGAGCTTGAGTTCAGCAACTGGCTCAGCGTCGCCTGTATGTGTACAAACACTACATCTATTATTCGGTACATATTGATTGATGGGGAGCCCTTAATGAGTGAGAACTTAAATAACCAACCTTCTAAAATGTGACAATGGATCGCCTGGTACAAACACTACATATATTACTTGGTACATATTGATTGAAGGGGAGCCCTTAATGAGTGAGAACTTAAATAACCAACCTTCTAAAATGTGACAATGGATCGCCTGGTACAAACACTACATATATTACTTGGTACATATTGATTGAAGGGGAGCCCTTAATGAGTGAGAACTTAAATAACCAACCTTCTAAAATGAGACAATGGATCGTCTGGTACAAACACTACATATATTACTTGGTACATATTGATTGATGGGGAGCCCTTAATGAGTGAGAACTTAAATAACCAACCTTCTAAAATGAGACAATGGATCGTCTGGTACAAACACTACATATATTACTTGGTACATATTGATTGATGGGGAGCCCTTAATGAGTGAGAACTTAAATAACCAACCTTCTAAAATGTGACAATGGTTTTGCATATACGGTTCATATACTCAGCGAGCCGCCTATGTGTGATAACTGACATTAATGTTAATATAAGTTATAACCATGCATTAGCCTTTGCTGTTATGGTGTTATAACTAAGATTAATCATCTGACGGTCTCCATGACGCATTAGGGGGGTTTGATTCCCGCACAGAAACAAAATGTGATCCACAAATATTTATTTCGGGTCTCGGTGTTTTCTCCACAGGCAGGCGGAGATCGTAAAAACTGCAAGTTAAATATTTCTGTTACATGTGTAAAAAGCATGTTACGCCGATCCCACTGCAGGTGGGATAAGGACAGGTGGAAGAAGAATCTTTTGACAGTGACAGAGTCCTTCTCATCACACATAACTCATATTTTAAGATGGGGAGTTGGCTGAAAGGGCATACAATCGAGTAATGCCCATTTTGAATATTACAAATTGCTTCACATACCCATTCGATCGGCTCAATCAGGTTTTATGCGTGATGGCGTCTAATTTCTTGTACGAAATACTTTTCAGCTTTATGACTCCGTTTTTTCGTCTTTCCTCATGGTGATTGGACGGCGTGTGATATTGACAAACGACTATTGAATTGTTATGCTCAAATTGAGATGAATTATCGAATGCCATTATAATTTTTTAATATAAAAGTATGTACGGTCTGAACCAAAGCCCCGCGTGTAATGAACTGAGCATTCCGTCGCAACTCGCAACCCACTAAATATAATCGCATGTGCCAACGCGAAGGATTATTTTAAGCACATAGCTTCGGTTAGAAATGTCACACGTTTTACTTTATTTTAACCCGACAGTTCAGAAACCTTCTAAATGTTCTAGACTTGTTTAAATATATTAAATTCCAACAATACATATTTAATACTAGATATGGCTTCAATAGTTAGTCAGTTTGTTTGGATTTTGTGACGTTTTTGCACATGTTACCTATTTCATGAAACACGTGTTGCGCACATTTATATTTTACTAGCTTTTGCTCGCGCCTCTGCCCGCGTGCGAAGAAGTTTCCCGCGTAGGAAGTGTTCAGAGCTTAAAAAATAAGTAAGTAAGTTGATAATATCAAGACCTTTAAAGACAAACCGTTACTAAACGAAAATATAAAATTAAACAACAACTAGTATAAACACGATATTGCATTTAGCCAGCAAATATTATTAAGTTTTGTAACGGTAAAAATTAGCGCCATCTACCTCTAAAAGTGGATTTTTTATGAAAGTGTCAAATTCATCGTATAGTTTACGTAATTTTGAAAAAATGGCATTAGTAACGCAATTCTTGAAAAGTTTCGTTTAGTAACGGTTTGTCTTTAAAGGTGCGAATCTGTAAGTACTTACCGGCCTGCCATCCGCTACTTGCTGGTATGTCTGCATCATCATAGGCTGTGGCATCACGCCTATGTCCGCGCCGTTTGACAACGCTGTTCAACAAATATAATAAATACACCCAACAGTCACACACATACTCCTCACCCCACAGTAGTATCCTGTATCATGGGTATCAAGAACTACGAGGGACTTGCCAGCCCACAACACCCAGACGCGAAACAAATATTTGTGAATCAGACAAACATTTGTCTCGGTGTGGGAATCGAACCCACGGCCTCACGCTTCGCAGACGGCTACTCGCCCACTGCGCCACGGAGGCTGTCAATTAATATAATAATAATGTTGAAGGTTATTAAACAAATCTTTATTTTGTAAAACATTTACATTTTATTTATTTATAACTGAAAATATGTTGTGGGCAAATTCTTCATCAGGTCATAAATATATTGGCTATTACTTATCTTAGGCGTATTATTAAACAAATATCAAATATTATCTTAGTAGAACATTACATATTAAGGATAACAGATACAATTAAAACAGAGCAGATAAAATTCTGATGTTTCCCTATTTTCACATTTTATGCCTACAACAATTGGTTATATTATTATTAGCTCTCCCCAAGGGGTTGACGGTAAGGCAGGCGGCCGGTCGTAAAAACTTCAAGCCACATCTTTTTGTAACATTTGTTATAAAGCATGTAGCGCCGACTCCACTGCTACTGGCATAAGGACAGGTATAAGAAGATTATTACCTATAAGCATCAAGACTTCTATGCGTAATTATTAAAACTCCAGATATCAACTAGGAAAAAAATAAATTTCGAAATGACCGATCAAGTATTCTTCAAACATAGCTAAGAATTATTTCGATTAAACTACATTTCAAATAAAAATCCGCATTTAAATAGGTGCATTCATTTAGACGCGCTGCCATGCTACATCTCTATAGTAGTCTGTGGATGCCACAGACAGATAAGGAGTTAAACTTAAGCTGGGTCTCCTGCACATTTTTTCTTTACACACTACACAAAAACATCTACAAACTACACACAATCATCTTCACAGTACAAAAAAACATCTACACACTACACAAAAACATCTACACACTACACAAAAACATCTACAAACTACACAAAAACATCTACACAATACACAAAAACATCTACACACTACACAAAAACATCTACACACTACACAAAAACATCTACACACTACACAAAAACATCTACAAACTACACAAAAACATCTACACAATACACAAAAACATCTACACACTACACAAAAACATCTACACACTACACAAAAACATCTACACACTACACAAAAACATCTACAAACTACACAAAACATCTACACAATACACAAAAACATCTACACACTACACAAAAACATCTACACACTACAGAAAAACATCTACACACTACACAAAAACATCTACACACTACACAAAAACATCTACACACTACACAAAAACATCTACACACTACACAAAAACATCTACACACTACACAAAAACATCTACACACTACACAAAAACATCTACAAACTACACAAAAACATCTACACAATACACAAAAACATCTACACACTACACAAAAACATCTACACACTACACAAAAACATCTACACAATACACAAAAACATCTACACACTACACAAAAACATCTACACACTACAGAAAAACATCTACACACTACACAAAAACATCTACACACTACACAAAAACATCTACACACTACACAAAAACATCTACACACTACACAAAAACATCTACAAACTACACAAAATCATCTACACAATACACAAAAACATCTACACACAACACAAAAACATCTACACACTACACAAAAACATCTACACACTACACAAAAACATCTACAAACTACACAAAAACATCTACAAACTACACAAAAACATCTACACAATACACAAAAACATCTACACACTACACAAAAACATCTACACACTACACAAAAACATCTACACACTACACAAAAACATCTACACACTACACAAAAACATCTACACACTACACAAAAACATCTACAAACTACACAAAAACATCTACACAATACAAAAAAACATCTACACACTACACAAAAACATCTACAAACTACACAAAAACATCAACACAATACACAAAAACATCTACACACTACACAAAAACATCTACACACTACACAAAAACATCTACACAATACACAAAAACATCTACACACTGCACAAAAACATCTACACACTACACAAAAACATCTACACAATACACAAAAACATCTACACACTACACAAAAACATCTACACATTACACAAAAACATCTACACAATACACAAAAACATCTACACAATACACAAAAACATCTACACAATACACAAAAACATCTACACACTACACAAAAACATCTACACAATACACAAAAACATCTACACACTACACAAAAACATCTACACACTACACACTACACACTACACAATACACAAAAACATCTATACACTACACAAAAACATCTACACACTACACAAAAACATCTACACAATACACAAAAACATCTACACAATACACAAAAACATCTACACAATACACAAAAACATCTACACACTACACAAAAACATCTACACAATACACAATCATCTAGACAAAACAAATTTTGTTTATATACACTCGGTGTCCCCTGTTCAGGGATTTTATTTGATGTTTCATAAAACATCTGCTATCAAAAATGGCTTCAGTCGTTAAAGACGTACTTGTGTTTCGTGGGACTTGATGCCTTTATAATTTACTCCACTGCCTTCTACCCGCGCAGAGGCGACATGTGTAGATGTTTTCTATCTGGCATGGAAAGCGAAAAATCGTTTCCTTTTACACAAAACAAAGTTTTGTGAACAAAAATTTGTAGCGAAACAGTGTTTGTGTAGATATTTTCGTGTAGTGTGTAGAGAACAATATGTGCAGGAGACCCAGCTTTATAATTTCCTTTTGATAAATACATCATGTCTTTTTTACGAAATACTCACGGTTCCAGGACTGGTTCTTATAGACAACAGAGTTAGGGACGTTCAGCGTCGGGTAGTGGAACTGTCCCGGCCTGGGCTGCGGACTGACGAGCCACGCGCCGGGGAACACCGGAGACAGCGGCGCCGGCGACAGCGGACTGTACTCCGGGAACGACGCCTGCGACGGCGAGAACGGGTTGAACGAACCGAACGCAGGCATCGAGCTGCCCGACATCGCCGGGATGTTGTATGACTCCGGGATCTCCGCGGTGATGGCGGCCTCCTTACCGCCCAGTAGCGAGCGACGGGCTTCGTATATGTCTCCTGTTTGGATGGTAGTTACATGTTTAATTTTATTTTACGAGTGGTAGAGCCACGCTGTAGACAATTTTGTCTACAGCATGAATGGGCCGGCTCGTCCGGGTCGTTACCACTGTCTCACAGAAAACCGGCGAAAAGTAGCAGTTTGCTGCTGCGTTTCGTACGGTGAGTGAGATATCCGGAGGCCCAAATCCCCCTCCCCTTCGCAATCCCTTAATTATCCCTTTCCTTTAAGGTGAGCAACGCGCCCATAATTATTTTGGTATTGTGAGAGTATATGGGCGGTGATGATCACTTACCATCAGGTGACCCACTTGCTCGTTTTACGGCCTACGCAATAAAAATAAATAATAATTTCTTACCCAATCATGCTTATTGTTTTTTTTTTTTTTTTTTTCACGCATATCTTATCAAAAAATAAATCGATTTTGACAAAAACATTCAATATTACCTATACGGTAAATTTTGATAATTTTACTTACAGTCAACTCGTTAGACTGTAAGTACAGCTATGAAATAATATATTGTACTAACCAGCACATCTCTCAATTCCCTTGATGACGACGGACGCGATTCCCTGCTTTGGTTTCCGTCTCACGTTGATGTATACATTGTGTTTCTGCATTAACTTAGTGGCTGAATCGTTTTCGATGCGGCACGCTTCTTCTGATACGTCGAATATCACTACCAGGGGAAGACTGCCCTGTAAATAAAATAAAGATTAGGGACTAATTTCACAATGTTTGAGTAAGATGTTATACAGCTATTTCAGAGAATTCTTACTAGACATTTTCCGATGTATATTTCGTGAGTGGTAGAGCCACGCTGTATAGCTATGTCTACAGCACGAATGGGCTCGATCGAGTCGTTAACGCTGTTTCACAGAAAACCGACGTCAAGTAGCGGGAAACTGCTGCGTTTCATACGGAGTAAGAGATATGCGGAGACCCAAATCCCCTCCCCTTCCCTTAATTATTCCACGCACCCATGATAATTCTAGTATTGTGGGCGCACAAGGGCGGTGGATCCAATTGCTCGTTTGCTGGCTTATGCTATAAAAAGTACATTTAGACTTCACTGTATTTAACACCAGATTCAGTGTAGTCACTTTGCCAGAATAAAAAAAAGATAAAATATTATAAATAAAACATGTTTTCCGAGGCCGCGTCATACAGTTTGAAAAAGGAATCGTATGAAGCAACTTCGTAAAAACAGTTCCCTGTCATATTCTCACCACGAGCTGCTGCCTCGCTGCATATACATCCTTGATCTGTCCCGTGATGGTGACGCAACTCTTCTTGATGACCGGGATGTTGGGATCATCAGCGTCGGGGAACATGATCTGTGTCCCGGTGCCCTTCATTATGATCTTCAGTTGTTCCGCGCCACGTCCCACCACTACGTTGTGGTGCATGGGGGATATCTCCAGTGACATTTGCACTTGGGTTTGGCTCTAGAAAACAGTAATATATAGTTCGCGCGTAAGTGCTAGTCACCTCCTTTGATATTTTTCTAGCAGAGGCTTCTTTTTATTAGCTTGAATGACGGGACGAGCAGGTCGGTCGCCTGATGATAAGCGTCGCGCCTGCCCATAAACAGGAGCAACTCAGCCCGTAACCCCGAGACATAAATTGTTAAGATCCTAGATCCGGGGCTGCAACCCGGACGAGCCGGCTTATTTATGCTGTAGACAACACTGTCTACAGCGTGGCTTTACCACTCTAGCAGAATGGTAAATTAGAGTTTTGTTTGTCGGTTTGACCATAATATACTCGTAAGTCGTATTTTTTTCTTATTTATTGTTTAGACGCAATGTGCAACATGCTTAAAATTTAGCACCATTATTAACGTATTTAATATGATCAATTCGTAACGGGAATTTTGTGTCAAACCCTCTTACACAAAAACTGAATACCATTCTAGGCCGACTCTCCATTAGTCCTACCGCCCACGTTACGTACACAAGCTCCTATTACCGCCATTGTAACATTTTTACTGTATCGTATTGCGTCGTAGGCAAGGTCGTGGGTAGTTCTGTTTAACTTAGCAGTAAGAACTCGCATACTGAAGATTATCTAGGTATGTACCTACTTTATATGGATACAGCAAACACTTTAAATGACTACTAGACGGGCTGACGTGAAGTAAAATTGCGTCACATAACGCGGGAGTTAGACAACTCACAGACAGGGAGCGCGAGAGGGGTTCTAGTTGAGAGTAAGTGAGATGGTAATATTGAGTTACGGTCAATTGACCGCAAGTTAGTGGTATAATTTTTATGTACCGCGCAGCTTGTCGAGTAGTATACATTAAAGTCTTTGAGATACAGGTTATAATTCTTTTTCATTTACTCTTGAAGTTTGTTACAGATGTGTTGGGCGGCTATGTTGCGTGCGTTATTGCGTGTTTGTTCGTGCGTGTGTATTCATGTGTAAGTGCGTGCGTGTGTGTGTGTGTGGCACCGTAGGGCCTAAACTAAAACGAATGGACCGATATGAATGCGTTTTTTTATTTCAAACGTAAACAATTAACTATGTTTTAAGATAATTTGTTCAGCCGTTTAAAATCTACAGATGCTTTTCTGATTGACGTGGGGGGTTTTTAAAGGTTTCTTTCACTATGTGTATTGTGCACGGTGGACGCTATCCAGACGAACGTACAAAGATGTAACTTTCCACCAGCTATCCGAATTAGTGTTCTTGCGCCATCTTCTGATCATCGAATTTTGGGCTCGCGCAGTTCTTAACCGTAAAAGCTCTTTATTCGCGGGTGAATATGCCGCGTTCCGTAAATATGCCGCGAATACAGAAACCGTGAATATGGAATGGTAATTTGTATGGGATTATAGGGGATACGTTCTTAGGTGACAAAATAAAAAACAAATTAATGTATAAAAAAATATTTGATTTTGACCGTATTGATTAATTATTCAGGCTGTTGATCTGGTTGTCGGCTTTTGTCAAAGGCGAAACCAATACAGCGGCGATATCATTTAACAATACACTTTAGGCATAGTTGTAATAAGGTCTATTTTACTTTTTATTAGTCCATTTGACGACGCGTTTACAAAGGATATTCGGTTGGATACCTACATATTGGAATCCTTTTTATCAATGAGTATGTACCGATGTACCGGATAGATCCGCGAATAAAGAAATATTTGGCCGCGAATATAGGAATTGGGTCGCATTTTTTTAATCGCCGAACAGTGAAGACCCGAATGAACAAAGCGCGAATAAGGAGTTTTTACTGTATTGTAAGTAAGGAGCAATATTAATACTCACAGCAAGCGGTCCGCACATGTAGTTCATAAGTAGTCCAGTTGCTTCCATGGTGGCCTGCACCTCCCATTGTACACCCTTCACTACGAGCAGGTTCGCGTGAAGCTTCGGACGGTTACGCAGCATTACCTTAACAATTTTATACTATACAGTACATACGCACTCACGCCTGTTATCCCCGAAGGGGTAGGCAGAGGTGTAACCAGTACACCCACTTTTCGCCGAGCGAATCTCCGTCCCTTGATGTGATAGGGGGCCAGCCTATCGCCAAACCGGGCACAAATTCCAGACTTCGGGCTAATACTGAGCATTTCGTAATAGAAAACCCAATATCACTTTTACCCGACCCGGGGATCGAACCCAAGACCTCAGCGTCAGCCTCAGTCGTAACGCGTATTACAACTGAGCCACCAACACAGTCTATACAGTATGTAACAAAAACCCTGATGGCCCTTTCTAGGTCGTGAAGACAGATATATAGACAGCTCAATAAAAATAGTTAGATTACAATAATAATAAACAGAAGCGAGATATCGAGCGAGATTATATATTATTATATTTTATATTTTTTTATTTTCATCTGAAAAGTAATGAACAGCTGTCTCATGTGACGTACTGACGTAGACGGGCGCGCACGCGGCGCGGCGCATTTGATGTACGTAGACGCCGCAACTATCTCGCTCTGGCTCAACAATAAAATATATGAATTATAAAAAAAGAGTATTTTTTATAGTCTCATTTTCGTATTCGAGTTATTTCATTACGTTTGAATATCGATTCTGATATCACAGTTAAAACGCCCGACAGGGTTTTTGTTACATATTGTATACATATATTTTCTACGTCAGTAAATTTTTTCTCAATCTCCAAGTGAAGATATAATATAGGCAAAATAAACTGTACATAATGGGCCTTAATTATAAACATTAATTAAGCATTGATAAGTTAAACCGTAGTTATATGGGACGATCCGTCGTCTGACCCCCATAACTCGCAACGGTACCCAAGTTTCTGCATTGCCTGGTCCGTTAATCAGCAGAGTGTACCACGTGCAAGTGAGGTTGGCTTTGTGCCTAAGTTTTTGATCATCATCATCATCATCAGCCACAAGACGTCCACTGCTGAACATAGGCCTCCCCTAATGCCTTCAGGCCTCGCTGTTGGAAGCGGCCTGCATCCATGGGCTTCCTGCAACCCTTGTCAGCTCGTCGGTCCATCTTGTAGGTGGACGTCCTCTGTTGCGTTTGCCCGTACGTGGCCTCCATCCGAGAACTTTTCAGCCCCATCGGCTATCAGTTTTTGATGGCCTACTTAAAAGTTTAGTAACACATAGAATACATTATTACCTGTACATTATACTGTTCTTGTATCTGACGCACGTACGGTGAGTTGATATCTGGCAATGGTTGTGAAGGCGACACGATGGGCAACTCGAAACTAAACACCAGCGGTGTAAGAGCCTGCAAGCATTTATTTATTTTATTAGAAGTTACCCCGGCCGCGTAAATGTCATTTTCCGGGATAAAAAAGTACCTCAGTTACTCCTTATTACATCAGCTATCTGCCAGTGAAAGTCCCGTCAAAATCGGTCCACCCGTTTCAGAGATAAGCCGGAACAAACAGACAGAGGGACAAAAGGTCGGCAGCGCGCCCATAATTATTTTGGTATTATGGGCGGTGGAGATCACTTACCATCAGATAACCCACTTGCTCGTTTGCCGGCCTATGAAAATCGACTGTTTTTACCCGAACGCCTTATAGAAACGTAGTAGCAAATCATTGTATACTCGTAGCTTTATTTCAGTGAATTCAATAGGTGTAGGAATTAAGTACAAAGAAATATACTGGCATAAAATATTACCAATATCCTCTGTACTTGAGGTACGATTAAATTTCGAAGAAATAGAAATAGCGCCATGTGTTTATGGGCATAACTAGTTTGTTTTTTTTCTCCATGGCACAGTGCCTTTTGAGTCTCTAATTGTTTGTTTCATTCCTTTCATTCCTATTTACCCCCTGACAAAAAAGAGGAGTGTTATAGATATAAATGTGTGTGTGAATGCGGATTTTTTGGTTCATAACTATCTTTGAAGATTTGATTGAGCAGCTGTTTGAAAGATATGTTGATACATACATAGGTACATACTACACTCTCACGCTTTTAATCCGCGAAGAGGTAGACAGAAGTGTAACCAGTACACTCACATTTCTTCGAGCTTAGCTCCGTCCCATGATGTGATACGGGGCGAGTCTATCGCCATATCGGGCAGAATTCCAGACTCCAGGCTGTCCATTTCGTAACAGAAAATCCAATATCACTTTTACCCTACTCGAGGGTCGATTCAGAGACCTCAGCGCAGCAGTCGTACCTCATCCGCGCACGCATTACAACTGCGCCACCGAGGCAGTAACTTAAGTACATGTTTTAACTGTCTTCAAAAAAGGAGGAGGTTCTCAATTCGTTTTTTTAACGATTACGTATGTAATATTTTTGTGTTATCTATCTTCCTACTTTGGTACCTACACTGGTAGAGAATTCCTTTGGCAGTAAGTCTTTATACATTACTATACTAATATTATAAAGAGGAAAGATTTGATTGTTTGTTTGCATTGAATAGGCTCCAAACCTACTAAACCGATTTGAAAAAATCTTTGCTACCCTTTCCCTGGTAACATAGGCTACTTTTGATCCCAGAAATGGCAAAGTGTGAATAAATAAAAAATTACGTGACAATAAATCATGATTCGATGATCATAATTTACGTACCCTGACACGCGCCCTGGCCCTTTCCACGCACTCCATGTCTCCAGCGATGGACACCTGGTTGCTCTTCTCCACGGTGCTGGTGCGGTTCGAGTCCGGGAAGTGTATGTGGCACCTGGTGTCCTCCATCACTTGTTTTATTGTTAATCCCCCCTGGGGTAAATGATGTTACGTAAATAGTTTCAGTATAATGTTTATTAAGCCATTCCTTTACCTAGTCGCGTCAAGCGTCAGACACTAGCGTTAGACGCCAACACTGTACTGAATGCGTCAGCGCCAGTGACGCCGTGCGGTTACATTATCGGCATTCTACCAAGATTCCCACTGCTGCCGCAGCCGAACTTATTATTAAGGTTGTGGGTATATATGGTGTTTAATTTAATGAAAAATTACACTTATGTTAAAAGAAGTGTTTATTTTACCAAACGCCGATAATCTAGCCGCACGATACGTGTCATTAACGCCGAATACTGAAACGCACTCAAGCATTAAACATGTTACGACCCTCCTACCTATCAAAATTGTATGACAAATAAGTTGCCTTTAGGCAGTCGGACGTTGAGTGGCGTTTCAGTTTTCGGTCGTAAGTCTCCCATAGGCTTATGTAGCTAATGACCAGTCTGCGTCACTGACGCGCGTGTCTTATTGACGCGACCATCAAAATTTTGCCAGTCTCACCTTTCCGATGATGTGGGAATGATCTGTATAACTGACGTCGATCTTCATTGTGACGCGGTTACTCTGTCAACAATACAAACGGTTATACATACATACGCACTCACGCCTATAATCCCCGAAGGGGTAGGCAGAGCTGTAAACAGTACACCCACATTTCGCTGAGCGTATCTCCGTTCCACGATGTGATAGGGGGCGAGCCTATCCCCATACCGGGCACAAATTCCAGACTCCAGGCTGATACCGAGCATTTCGTAATAGCAAAACCCAATACCACCCGTGACTCGACCTGGGGATCGGATTAGGTTTATAAGGCCTCTTTAAATGAACTTAAAGAGTAACCAATATTTTTTTTAATTGTCGAGATATAGGTACATGCGAGCGTGCGGCCTACCTAATGGTTAGTGGTTACCGCCGCCCATTGACTTCAGCAATGCCAGAGCACAGCCAAGCCACTGCCTACCGTTGAAGGAAAACTGCCTCACTTCAAGAAGGACAGGGCATAACGCTCGAGAAATCTTAAGATGGCACGGCGGTATATTGCGCCTGATGGTAAAGACGATGCAATATTGACAAACTATTACTATTAGTGTGCAAGATATTCGATCGATCCAAAGATGAAAGTGAATTTTTTTTTATTTCATAACTCATTACACATAATAAACTGAATTTGAAGTCCTTTTAAGTATATAATATACCTGTGTTAGGAGACCCCACTAAGAAGATAGTAGATTAGAGTTATTTTTAAGTATAACACGGCTGGCAAACGACCAAAACGGTAATCTAATGGTAAGTGATTACCACGGACCATGTATGTACACCCTCAATACCAGAAGAATTATTAGCGTGTTGCCGACGTTAAAAGAAAGGGATTAGGAAGGGGAGGAGGATTTGGGCCTCCGGATATCTCACTCACCGTTCGAAACGCAACAGCAAACTGTTATTAGGTATACGTCGTTTTCGGAGAAGCAATGGTAACGACCCGGTCGAGCCGGCCCATTCATGCTGTAGACAAAAGTGTTTACAGAGCGGTTCTACCACCATAAAAAGTAAAGAACTTATACAAAACTAAGATTTGGGTTGACTTACCCTAGTGTCCAGTAACTGCTTGACCTTCTCCCGAGCCAGTTTCACATCTTCAGGTCGTCCAGCGACTCTTACATGAGGATCTAAACACAACATAACACTTGTCAAACATTTTACTAATCACTTTGCTATGACTTCAAAAATAACACTCACCGAAAAGCTTAAAAAAATCTCGAAATTTATTGTTTTTTATGTCTTTTAGAACATCGTACACTTCATCGTGATAGTTCTCATCAAAAATCATTTTTACAGACACATAAGTGGTTTATGTAATTAAACAATTAGTAATTATTGTATTTAGCAACGGACGCGCGTAATTAAATACGAATTTTGGATTGACCGCCAGACTGGCGCCTGCATCGCGCCAGACTTCTTGGCGCCGACGCCTGCGATTAGCCGATTACCCGCCAAAATGCGCAGGTGTTCCGTTTTATTTAAATTTTAAAATTTTATTTACCTTTCAATGTCAACGGGTTGCATTTTTTATTATTATTGTAAGATTACCTTAAATTATTACCTTTTTTCGATCGAGCACCTATTTTGAGACGCGCAGGCCAGTTAATTAATGTATTCGTCTCGTTCATTACCTGTAAATATTTATTCTGTTCAATAATATTACGCCAGTATTGAAACGAAATTTAATTTTATTGGAACAAAATAAAAACTTACCCGATGAAAAAAAGCTTGGGCTGTCTGCGATTCTTCGAGGTTTTCTAAAAAGCAAAAAGGTTTCAAAATAATTTATTGTAACATTTAAAAAAAAACCCGCGCATTGAATGTCTACTAACGCCATCTGTGCTAAAATACCTGAACTGAAAATGTCCCGCGATACTGTCTATTTATTTATCGACCAATATGAAATTTCCCCCGTAGGTGTCGCGACTAGTATTTTATTTTTAAATTCAAAAAAATATTATTAAAAAAATAACTTTGTATTTCTTAAAGACGATGAGAAAAACAAAGTTATTTTTGCGGTTACTAAACTAAAATATTTTGTGACCGAAAACATTTCTAAAAACCTTGAGAAAAGCTAAACTATTTCAAATTTTCTGAGAGCCACTCAAATTTTATTTATTTGTTGACATTGTATTTATATTAACATTACCGGCGAGCATTGCTTCCAAACGACGTCTGTCAACGCGAAATCTTTCTTGATACACATCTTCAGCACTGTTCAGCCCAAGGATCACGGCTAATTTTTGCAAGTCTTCTGATGACGTCACCGAATTACTTGTCCCACTTTCAGAGGCCTTCAAGTAATATTTTAAAATAAATATCTTTTAAGGCTACAATATAACCATTCAAAAGTTTTATCAGTCTTATAATGCCGATTAAAAACATTCTGCCTTCTGAATACCTTTTCGTTCTTTCTGAGATAAAAAATAACGTATTTTTTTACAGAGAACCTTTTTTATAGATTTAAAACATAAACAACAAAATGGCGGAGCTTTTTCCATACGACGACAAATCAAATTTAATTGTTATAGTTTATTTTAATTTATTTTAAACACTCACCTCACTTAATGTATCTTTGTCTGAATGGCCTTTAAATTCTGATAAATGCGTTTTCACTGTTAAATAGTTTGTTGATGCCATTGTATATCACGAAATAATATAAAATAATATCCAATATTATAGTCAATAAAATTTATCAATCAATGAATTAATAAAATTGATTGTCTAAATGTACATAATTAATGAAAAATCTTTATAAAAGAAATAACGTGGCTATACCAGAACAACTTTACATAACGGTTGATCGAACCCGAGTAAAAGACTTGGTGCAAAAAAACCGTTTCATTTAAAAAAAACCATTTTTAGAGGGTAGTTTCATAAATAATTATATACCAAAGACAATTTCGCTTCAATTTGCCTTCGCCAAGGTGCCTTTTAATTTACTGCGGTTAAAATAATCGACTTAATCTTTATTTATGACGTGCTCATAATTTTTGAGATCATGCGAACATAAAATCTTAGAACTAAAAATAGTTTATATTCCATTTATGCAAAAGGACGGAGGCCGGAGGCCCGTCTTGCAGCAACCAATGAGAACACGTCCCGCCAATGGACGTTGGCACCGAGATGGCGCCAATAAATAAATTTCTTTTTAAATACCTTTTGAACTAATGTTTCATACTTGAAGATAAATGTAACTTTACGACCACTTTTTACAAAATGAATAGTGCTGGAATAATAAAGAAATATTATGATAAAAATTAATTATGTACTGTTTACACGATTTAATAAAGGTGTGTCTCAACATTATGGCCTTTATCATATAAAATTCACAGTCACCTACGAAACACAGTAATATTTTGGGTTTTAAAATGTATAGGATCGCGAAACAGCGAATAAGTATAATGAATAAAAAAATACACATATTTTGTTCTTTGTTTGCGCATGAATGAAACCATTTTATGAAACGGAACGTTCCATAAACGTATTTTGATCGCTCACCGCGTGATGTCGCATCAGTCGGGTTTCTGCACTTGCCGGTGTTGGGTGTGCGTCCTCTCGACTCTAGAATATCGTGTCATAATTATTTTAAAGTCGCTATTTATTAATTAAAATAGTCGATTTTAGTAAATTAATTAAATTGAAAAGTGTAAGCTTTTATTAGTGTGTAATTTTGTATGTTAAGTGTGCATTAACATCTAGTATTTTAAGTGTTTAAAAATAATTCGGTGAGTATACGACGGTTATTTTCTTTTATGTAACTGTCCATTTCACTCTCTAAAACACTTTTACGACATTCTTATTGAGTGTAGAATAGAAATGAGCGTTTGCGTCCTTCTAGAACGAACAGCTGTTTCATCGGCGCACTCCGACTTGGCGACATTATCGCGTCGATTACAAAATTTCGAACACAAAAGTTTCATTTGAGAGGTAATTTATTTATCGACAATTGCACCCAGAGTATTTAAAAACTTTATTATCTAACGCTGAACATGCTTCTTACGATCAAAATACTGAAGAGTCGCATTCGAATTTCGATTTCATTGATTGGCGAGCGCGTGGCGAGACGCGACGCTAGGGAAGTCGTACGAACGTACATCCTGTCGATTGACACAGTAATCACTATCGTGTTAAGTTATATCAATAGTGCTAAATTCCACATAAAAATCATGCGCTTGACTTTATGACCCAGTTGAATAGTGCCAAATGTCTTGGTCGCGTGTTAATTTACTTTTTAAATTCGCCAAGCAACTGGCTGCATAGTAGCAAATTAAATTATTCTAGGAAAGAATAAAGGTGACATGCTAAGTGGTTTTATAATACGTCTAGGTATCGTATACTATTATTTCTTAATTTTTATGATCATGGTAAGTATGTTAATTTTGTGAGGTTTTTCGTTGCTGACTTTACTCTTTTCATGATCGAAAATACCTAGCAGAATGTCGATTAAAAACCGACCAAGAGCGTGTCGGACCAAGCACAGTGCAGAGTTCCGTAGTCAGAAAATATCCCATATCTTAAGAACTGGGTATGCAACTTAACTTATTGGAACCAATTTTCGTTGAACTTTTAAGTGAATCTTAGTATGCCTTGAAATTTTTCCAAATTTCCATTTTTCACGACTTTCGGCGTGCTTATCTGCGTATCTGCGTCTATTCGATGATAGACGAAAAAGAAAAATCATCCTTCAAATACGTGTATGGAGAGCGTAAATTATAAGGGTTCCGTTTTTACAATTTGGCTACGGGGAATCCTAAAAACTGGTATATAATAGACAATAACTTAACATTTTTTCTAGTGAGTGTGTACCTATTTACCCATAATATTTATAAAAATAATATAATATAATTCTAAGTCAATTAAAATAAACAATTTTGAGTCGGTTATATTTTTGTTTTAAAGTTTTTATTTTACTATTTTTAGTGAAATAATTATTATCCAAATCGGTGCATAAATGACGGAAGTTTGAACATTTCATCCTCGTAGGAATTTCTTCTTGAAATTATAATGGAATCAGATGTGAGCTATATGTATCGACTCGTACTCTTTCGAATGAAAAAAGAATCATCCAAATCGGTCCACATTTGGCGGAGAAATGCGTGGTTAATATACTATAAGCATCAATTGTTTTTTTTCGTCGGTTAATAAATAAAAACACGACAAATATTTATTTAATTAATAATCCTATTAGATTGCTTTTATTAAAATAAGATACCTATACAGAATAAGTACAAAATATAAAATCTCATAATCACCTCGTAGCCACCATTTGCAGTCGTAGGCTTGGATCTCGAAGTTTTGGTCCCATTAGTAGACACGGAATCGAATTCGCGGCCTTTTTACAACCGGCTAATCGCCCGCTGCGTCACCTAGGCTATTTAATGAAAGATGCATGAGTTGAAGTTACGAGACCTCAATATAAGTCATTCCATGAAATACCTATATATTACCATAATAGACCGTACTAGGTATGTAATAAGAAAAATATGCGAAATTGCGACAATAAAATGTAGGTACCGAGTATGGAAAATATGAACATTTAATATGGGTACTATTATGTGTTTTTATAAACGAAATATAACATCGAAAAAAAACGTCAATCTGCATAATGCTGGATGATTGGGTCTGTTTGTATGTTTTTTTAGTGTCTGGATTCTAGACAACTAGACATATTAATACTCTATTTACGATGACAGAATACCTTATTTACTGATGAGCAATTCATGTTTATCAACTAAAACATTCGATGGCTCACGATCCTTGCGGTTTTTTGCCTGCCTACTTATTAGACTTTGATGAACAAACAGTCGCAAAACCACCCACAATTTTGTATTACAAGTACTCAGTATTGTAAGTATTGTACTGTGCTCGTCTGATGAAGATGTAAGTCTCATAATGCCCAAATTACTAATTTCACTGGCTTCAATGCCCGTCAAACCGAAACACAACAGTGTTACCACAATGCTGCTTGGCAGCAGTAATAGAGAAAGCGGCGATACACAGACTGCCTCCCGCATACGTAGGATCTGTCATTTAGTTACAGAGCTTTTGTCTCTCTCCAGTATTGTTACTCTCGCTCACGCTCTTCACTTAATTTATAAGGATGAGATCGATCTTATCTCTTTTTCTTCCATTTGCCCTTATCCCACTCGCAGTGGGGTCGGCGCAGCATGCTTTACAACACATGCTACCGACAGACTTGGCTAGTAATTTTTATGACCAGTTGCCTACCTGACGTCAAACTCTCTGGGGAGAAAATATCCAGACCCCAAGCAAATATTTGTGGATCACATAAACACTCGAACCCGCAGTCGATCGCTGCACAGCCGGCTACTCGCCCACTGCGCCACGGAGGCTGTCATAGCCGTAGATCTTATTTATCGCAATAAATAAGTGATTAAAATTAGCGTGAAATTTTACATAAACACTCATTTTCAGGTGTATGTAACGACCCCTAAATATGACTACACCTTTCTGTAACACGTTGTTTATAAAATTAGTTATATCCAAAGACTTTAATGTATACTACTAGACAAGCTGTGTGGTACAAAGAAAGTGCGCACTTAGTTACGGTCAATTGACCGCAACTCATTTAGTCGTCCGCGTGACGACGAGAGCAGTTGTTGTTGTTTGAATAGCTGCGAACGTTAAATTCGATAAACTAACACGAAATTGTTTTGTGACCCATAAAATATTGTCATTTTTTACGTGCATATATTATTCATTCAATTTGAAGCTATTTTACGGAAGTAACTATATTATTTCTTGGTTTTGATCGAAAAATTCATTTATTGTGAATGAAAACTAATACCAAACAAAACGGCCGTCTCAATATTGCCATCTCGCTTACTCTCATCTCCTCTCGCTCCCACGCCTTAGACGTCATTCCCGCCTCGCCGGCCGCGTATGCAACACCAATATACTTCTGAACAGCCCGTCTATGGTATTAAAGTCTTTGGTTATATCTATCGAAATAAAATGACGAGAACCGTAACTCAAGCAAAAAATGACGCCACTAAAACTCTGTGCAAGGGGGCGGAGCTATAAAAGTGTGTGCTTGATAATTTCTAGTTGACACTTGATACGTCTAATTTTTGCGCGGTGCAGAACGTCGTATCTCGATCTAGAAATGTAATATTTTGACATTAACTTTTATGAAATAAAGTTGATTTTGAACTTTCATTAATTTTTGTTGCGTGTATGAGTGTTACGTGTGATTTTACCTTTGCATGTTTAAGTAAGTGGAGCCGCATTTTTTGGCAGATTCATATGAGAATAATCGTTCTAGTTATCTTATTTCGATGGTCATAGCAGTTGAATCTTCAAGTGTAGCCGGCGCTCGTCGCCAGTCAATGTCGTTTACCGTACTGACGGAAAGTTGACTTCCGTACGAAGTTCCCAGGAAGTTTTGCCTCAAGTGTTTTGTCTTTTTAACTGGCAAGAAATGTCGATAAAAAGATTTTAAATTATGCTCGCTGAATTGTTTTTCCAAACGGTTCATAAGTATTTAAAGATAGTCTTTATTTGACCTCTCCAGTCGCCTGAGTAATAACCCAAGACTTCTATTTTCATGGGGTAATTTAGGTATTTGCTAAATTCATTCACACCTTATGTCTCGGGGTGACGAGCACAGGCCAGAGCCATGCAATGCTTTGTAATTCAAATTTCTGTGTGGTGTTGCTTTGGTTTGGGCAGGCAGGCGTGGCGCTTACCATCAGGCGAGCGACCTGCGCGTCGTCATTCAAGCTAATAAAAAAACCTTTATCCCGGATCCGGCAGGAGTGTAACTAGTATACACACAGTTCGCCGAACTAATTAACCGTCCCAACTCTCGCGATGTGATAGGATGCGTCATGCGAGCTTATCACCGTATCGGGCACAAATTCCGATCCCGGTCAATTTAACTTCTTTTTTATCTTAAACTCGAATATAATTTGAGATTGCCCTACTTGGGATTTAAACTAAATACCTCATTGATTTCTCAGTCTAATTACCCTGTCGCCAGGCCAATGAGGCCAACAAAGAAAAGGAAAAAACCACTTATAAATATACAAAAGGAGGTGTGAACAAAATATAGTTTACAGGTTTACCTAGTGTGGGGTCAGGACTATGTGTGTGACTGTTGGGTGTATTTATTTAATATTATTACTATAGTTTGATGTTTTAATAAAGAAACATTATGAATTGTAAATTTATTATGTGTAAGTTGCACCATCCGTCAGTTAAATTTATTGAACAAGTAATGGTGGACGACAACAGATTTTGGTATTTTGATGATACCACGAAGTGGCCACCAATCTTAGGCCCAAAGCCAGCCTTACCTGCACGTGGAACACTGCTGATTAACGGACGAGGCAATGGTAAAACTTGGTTCCTGTTGCGGGTTCTTTAAATGACATGAACCATTGCCAACAATTAACTTTGACTGATGGTTGTTGCAAACCACGCTTATTTTCCAATAACAAAATTCACAAACAATAATTTTGCCGAATTTTATTATCAATTATCAACGTAGTATGTATATATACCAAGAAGCAACAATTTGGAACCGTAAAGTTTACTTGTATTCTATATTTGTTACCATATAAATTATGTGCATAATTTTGTTACTGTTGAAATGTTTTGTTTTTACATACAAAAGGTGCATGTTAAATTGGCCAGTTTGAACTTTGAAGTCACTTCATCAAGCCGGTCATTTCACTCTTCGTCCATGATTCCCGTGAGTCGTCGCCTTGTAATGCCTATTTTGAAGTGACCGAGACATGCAGCCGGCAGCCGCGACACGATGACAGCAACACGTGTCCGCTTTTAATACAGCAGAGTAGTTTCCTATGTTGAATTTTAAACGCAACCGAAAATAATACCAAAAGAAAAAATTGGTTAAAAAATGAGGCCACATAATTATAATTTTAAATATTGGAATGAGCAAATGTGGGCGCGTAGTGGAGAGTGGGGACATGTCACTATCACGCTCGCACGCGTGCACCGTAATGGCCATTTTGCATGGTGACATCAAGGTTTGCGTCGTCTGTAGTTTGACAAATACCCCTTCCATCAGATTTCTAACGTCAGGATTTTAACTTATTTGTCTTTAGACGGATTTATATAATTAATTCTGCAATAGGTTTTGGATAACGTAACTTATTAATTTAAATAATTAAAACAACAAATGTACTAGGTACCTTTTAAATCTCGAAGTTTTGACGTATGCGATTGAGATAGTGTACCGCGACGCACTACTGTTTTTACAATTTTATACAAATTGTCGTTGTCCCTGTCGCCTGACTCGCGTCACGCGTCGCGGTCTCCCGCCTCTGTCGCGCACCCCTAAACAGGTCTTTAGTCTTTGAAAATAATAGATGCGACGTGACACCTAACTTCAGGTCTAACAAGGGACTAACTCAGGACGGCTAAGTTCTTATGCAGCTATTTTTTAGAAGTATGATTAGTTACATTCCATACGCACTCAAATCTATTATCTATTTCTATATATCAATATAAGACTAACTGATAATCTTATTAAGACTAGTGAGCTTCCATTACATTGATTGGTTTAGTAATTGAATACTTAATGGTGTGGTATCTGTTTCTATAAATAATGTAACTTCCAAAGTGTCAAAAGATATAAGTTTGAACACCCTTTTAATTTTTTTTACATGTGGAGCCTTTGCAAATGATATTCTAGATACATTTAATGTTTCCAAAATAACTTCTTTCAACTCTACATCACACACACCTTCTTCAAGTGAGGTAAGACCAAAATTATGGCTAACAGTAAAGGCAAGCATGTTAGTTCCTGGTTTAATACGAAGAAATCCCCGTTCTTGATGCATTGGTGTTTGTTTCTGAGGATGGCGAGATGTCGATGTATAGTTGAACATTGGTTGGCCTGTTGAAATTATATTGGTTAGAAAAGGAACCTGATTCCAGATAAATATGGACAAACAGTCCAATATAAAATATGTATTTATTGCAATAAGTTGAACACTACAAGTGTCTTCATCCTGCACATTTATCATATTTAATAATTATTTTGATTATTATCTATCTTATTAATTTTATGATTTTATTGTGTTAAACAAATACACGGAAGATAAGAACTGATTAACGAATACCATGTGCTTATGAAAAAGAAAATCTGGTCTCTAAAATCACGCCTGTTTCCTCGAAAGAGTAGCCAGATGTATAACTCACAGACATACATCTAAGTACCTTAGATTAGACGTACTTCAGTGTTGTTCCATAATGTGATAGGGGCGAGCCGCAAGCATACCGCCATTCCGGAGAAGTTTCAACTCGCCGGCAAAATACACGCAAAAAATCCCCCTTATCGCATTCAAATTCCCCTCAACAAGTTTAAAACCAATAACATTTTTAGTTTGCACAGGTTAATTTTCAGCCGATGATAAAGACATCTGTTACATATCAGACATTTTATCACAGAATATTATCTCCAAAAAAAAAATCCTATCTGTCGCATTCCCCTTTTTTATCAACATGAAACCGAAATTCCCCTCAAAAAGGGGAATTCAATTAAGAGACTTAGGGTAGCGGGATACGTGTTCTAATTTCAGCTCGTATAGGTTATTTTACCTTTATTGTAATTCATATGTTTTCCAAAGTTTTTAATATAATTTACTGCCAAACTTGACACACCGGTTTCACTGTAACAATATACCTATTATATCGATAGATAATAAAATATAACTACCTAGGTAAAATATTATTATTTGTACCCACCACGAGTAAATTATATTGCAGAAATAATCAGACAATTATGACGTCACTCCCACAACAACTTGAAAAATATATCGAGTGACGTCACGTTTGTTCTGAAATGGAACGACGAAACTTCATGAAAATATTACATATTCACTGTATTGATAAGCGCCTAGCTTCTTTAAATATTGACATTGCAAATGGTTCTAGTTATTGTTAATGCGTATTAGGGTCGATTATCGTTTTATTATTTGCTTGTTACATCGAATTATGGCGGTAGTTAGGTGTGAAATCGATTACGTTTAGATTCGCGAACAAATATGTTAACAAGGTATATTATGTTTTTTTACTAATAGAATCACGTTCGCACGGTGTGTATTCGTGATCACCTAAAAATCAACAATTGACTTATAAAGCAAAGACTGAATTGGTTAGGGTCCCGATCTAGCAGTCGCTCGAGAGTGAACTTGGTCGTATTAACTGTCATGGTACAATAGACAATCCAGCAAGGTTGTGAGAGGCTGATGTCATAAAACCTATTTCCAGTAACCGGCTTTTCACATGTTTCTGCTAGGGCTACCATCATCAAAAATTCAAGGATATGTATTGCTAATCCAGGATTTCGGACTACATTTTCTTTTTGGTCCTAGTTTTTCTAATTCGTATGATAAAATTAACCCAGTGTGTCTCAAATTTATTTTCGAAGTAGCTATCTTAGTTATAGCTATCCGACAAGATTACATTAATTGAGAAGCCTGCCACATAAATACACACATACTTTAGCGGCCCTATTCATCGTCATCAAGTCCTGATTACGTATTATGAATCGCAATCAGTGAGCATAATCACAATATGCGATTACTCCAAGGCCTCAATTCTAAATCACAATAGGTATCATGCTTAAGTCTTACATCGCAAACCATGGCTATGCGTTGACGTGTACACATCTTTTAGATAAATAAATATCAGCCCTGTATATAATACGGTCGAAAATTTAGGTCTTAGTCCATCATGCTCAATTAATACGTGTTAGCAAGTTATTCGTTCCTACTTGTGAAGAACTCTCAAGTATTTAGGTTTTCTCGCGATGTCTTCCTTCCCCGAGCGAGCGGTAATTACTAACAATGATTATGTAGTCATTGTTTGAATCGTCAGAGTTATGTGCTCTGGGGGTCAGAACAATCTGTTTTAAACAATTATGAGATACTTAATAGGTAAGAGTGTTGCCAGGAAAGAAGTGTAGTCTAGAGCGTACAATTCACTACATCTAATTCGGGATTCTTTGCTTCAAAACCACGCGGTTTCAGTTACAACATGAGGCCTTAAAATTTTATCACACTTTACAATAGATCTCCGGCCGCTCCGAACTTAGTAATTTAACCCGCTCTCAACTTCTTTACCCTTTCGTCTCTTCTAGGCCTCGTGACTTCCAAGCGGTCATAAATATTGACAAGGCACCACAAACGACTGACGTTCCTAGTAACCTTGAACCAGCCGTGCCGAAATAGATTCATGCGAAACCGCGAATCTGCTACGCTTCGGTCGCGCTGATTGGCACAACAGGACGTCGCGTCGGCCCGCAAAAAATACAACACACCTCTGAAATTACGTTTTAAAAATAAACGCTGTAATATGAATTCTTCACTGAGCATTTTTTTTCGGATTATAATTATTACAGTACCCTGAGTCCGCAATCCCCATATAAGTAATATGGTCTTTTCAATGCTTTTTGTTATAACCGAACAATGATGCTTCATTTTCAAACTTGGATTCAACAATTATAGTACTTCTTTCTTTCTATCTGGCGTTATCCTTAATTCCAGGGTCTGCCTTCTTATCATAATTTGACGGTAGATTTTATATTATGTGGAGTGACCCGCCGTTTGTCCTCCACAACCCGCAACGGGAATACAGTTTCTGCATTGCCTCGTCTGTTAATCAGCAGAGTATACCTACCACGTGCAGGTGAAGTTGGCTTTGGGCCTTAGGTGTTAGCAGCCCACTTACACTTAAGTATTTATGCTGCTCTAATAGAAATAGTGTATACGCAGTGATAGCTCAGCGGGGAGTGGTATGGACTGACGAGACGAGTTTCGCAGGTTCGAAACCAGTCCCAAGTGCATACACTTCTGACTTTTCTAAGTTAGGTTTGTATTATCACTTGCTTTAACGGTGAAGGAAACGTCGTGAGGAAACCTGCATACCTGAGATGTTCTTCATGAGAATTTCGAAGTTATGTGAAGTCTGCCAACCCGCATTAGGCCAGCGTGGTGGACTAAGGCCTAACTCCTCTCACTTCAGTAGAGGAGGCCCGTGCCCAGAAGTGGGACGTATATAATACAGAGCTGGTTTTATTAACAGAAAGAGTAATCGGATCATAAACTGTCAAAATTGAGCTTCAAATAGCTATTAGAAGTGTTGCCTGTTCCTTTTATTACTCTATCTTCGTGTTGTTAACCCATTGGTCACTTTTTTTTTTTTTTTTAATGGGGGGACTCCCCCATGGCTGCTCCCTCTAATACTTTTAATTCAGAGATTGTCTACCTGAAGAATTCACATACCTTTATTTAAAAAACTCATCAATATAAAAATTTGGATTTTACAACTTTTAGTATGCCTGAAAAAATAAAAATCTAACTACATACATAAGACATACTTTTAAAACTGAGTTTTATCTGACATTGGTCACGTTACATTACGCATGTTCTGTTACTGTCTTTGAACTTAGGTCAATTTAGTTTGAATTAACTTGTTACGGCTACTTTGTATGGGGAGTTTATATGGGGTGACCCGCCATCTGAACCCCAAAACTCCCAACGGGAACCAAGTTTCGCCATCTTAAAAAACAGTAGTTAAAAATACATAGAAATCATATTATTACTTATACAAAATAACTTTTTACGAATAGACTATAGATTAGTTTTGATGTACAAAGCATAAACAATTTACGATAAGCTAGTTTTTCTAAAAAAAAACTTGGTACTATTAAATATAACTTATTGTTAAAATACCATTACCACTGAGTAAATGCTACTTTTTTATTATCTAGATGACGAGATAAATCGACTGTGGGCGCAACACCTGCCCATAAACAGAATCAACGTCACCCAGAGACAAGTTGTTAAATCTCATAATGCCCAGTAATTTTAATGGCTTCAATGTCCTTTAAACAGAAACACAATAATACTTACACACTGCTGCTCCGCCGCAGAAATAACATAATTCAAATCAAAATTGTATCATTACATTTATTACCAATCAACATTTGGTAACATGCAATATTTCAGCAGCTCCAAGTTGAACAATTTAAAACGAATTAATCCCTTAAATCGAAGCGAAATGATCAAGCCGACCGGACCTGGCGACCGTGTTAATTAGTTGTATTTTTTTTGCTGGCACGTAAATCCCGGTACCCGTTAGCTGGCGCCGCGTCGCGTCGTCGCCAGCCGCCAGCCGCGGCGACCGTCCGGTCCTCGGTGGAACCTGTTAACGGTGCATTTAATGAGGGGACGATATTAATGCAATGTCTTGCAGCTTGACTGACTCGTGCTCTGATTTATTATTTTATCTCGGAAGGAATGGGGGTTGGGATTGAGACAGGATTTGGCCCTCCGGAAAGTTCTGTAGAAGCGCTAGACAATGTTATCAGTAAATACAATGTCAATGCATCATGTCACATAATAATGTGTGGGACATTTGAGATTGGTCTCTATTAACAAATTACACGAAACCGAACATTCTATTAAAAAAAATAGAGGTCGCGCTTCGGGGCGAATTATTATTGCACACCAAATTGCTTTTTGAATACCCTTTGACTCATAAGTAATCTTTTGTTACTCTTTTTGGGACTGCAATTTGAAATTGATTTCAGTCTCTACCGTGACCACGAAGGCTGAAAAGCTTTCGAAATGTCGGGACTAATAATTAAACCGCGATAAAATCCGCATAAACTAGTTTTATTTCAAGTGATTTCAACTCAAGTTTCGAGTTTGTTCCAGTCATTTCAGCACATCTTTCTTTCTGCAGATTCCGCATTCCTTCTGCCTATAGCCATCTTATTGTCGAACTTTAAAACTTTAAATTTTGATAAGGCTGCATGAATCACATTACTATGTGCATCGCTATCTCTCAAGACAACCATGACTTCATAAGCCTCGGTTTTGAGTCAAGGTCCGCGGTCCTTTTGTTTGCGCCATCCAGTTTTATGGCTACACATTTTCATAAATTTTCACAGTCGTTGTTAACTGTCTTTGTGGAAAAACAATCAAGTCTGCGTTATCTCTTATTATTGTACCCACAATTTCCGCTGCACGTCTGTCTCTACAAAATTAAACTTGTTGGGGGATATCACAAAGGATATATGTTTTTGTAGATTACATCGGATTTTTATTGCAGTTAACTGCGAAAATCACTTTTAATCAACCGAATGGCGAGACGAGGCTGATGTCTCGCCTGATGGTAAGCGCCAAGCCTGATGATAAACAGTGGCGACTCCACTCAGAACTTTGGTTTTGCACTGCATTCATCATCCCGATTCATAAGGTGTGTAATACTGCCTAGTAATATTATATACCCCATATTGATGTTCATAAAAATAGCTTTACAGAATATCCCTATAGGTTTAAATTAGTAGCAAAATGAACATACGACAATCCGCCATCAATCGTTCTGTTTACTTATTTAGATAAATAGTACTAATCAATTTTCGACATATCCTATCACATGAGTTTAAAACCAAATAAAAGCAGTAGCTGAAGCAAGTGTACAAAAAATGTGTAAATTTGAAGCGGAATGTGGTCGATTAGCACTAATTTGTTGACGGACAATGCTTTTTGAATATAAATTGGTTAGGTAACAATGTAATATTCTAGTTTAACTGTCACTATTAAAGTGAGCCCGAGCGAGTGATTGTAAATATTCTCAGGAAGAAACTAATCGACGATATAGACAATCATAATAAACGATCAGCATTAACTTATATAATGAAGGTGATGCCACAATCTTTAAGGCAGGCAATAGCAATTACAGTATTTACATAAAATCGTAATTAAATAAATTGAGAATTATCTAATACTATTATGAGAAGTACCGTATTATCGAACGTAATTAGAATATTCGTAATTTATCTAATAAGGAACACTGATATTCATTTACTGATTACAAGGTTTGATAATTTTTTACCCGACTTTATCGGATGGTATGATTTTTTGTTGTATGTCATTAAATCTGTTCTTTATTTAGGAAAATAAAAATTTGTATATTACAGATAATACAGAATTTGTTAACAAAAGATAGACAAATATACGACCAACGACATTTTCAACGAATTACATTTAAATATTTTTGTATAATGACGTATACAAAATAACAATTTAAAGTGCGTTTACGTCAGTTTACGTAGCTAAGATTAAACGCATGTATGTAGAGGTATATCCATATTATGTAGTATTGGAGTATTAGACAAGTTTTTACTATGACGCGAATGTCGTCTTGTAAATTTATTTATGACAATTAATTAGAATCTTTTAGAATCTAGAGCTTAAACTGTGTTATAAATTGTGCCGCGATCATTAGATTCGTGTCAGTAGTGGCAGGTAGGTGAATGACGTTACAAAAACAATGTCGGACACTAGGTGTAGCGGTAATACATGTATGTTTAATAGCTGTCACGTTAATCGAATACTAGAAATATAATATATTAGCTGTCCCTCTGGGTTCCACCACATGTATGTTACTGCCCTGCTCCCATCGTCATAGCGTGAAATATAAACCTTCAGGAATATTCTTTAAATAATAGTGAAAACGGCATCTAAATCCGTTGCATAGTTTAGGAGATATAAGCGGACAAACAGACCAACGCCGTCAGTGACTATTATATACTATGTACTGAAGAAGCGAATGCGTTTTCAATACGATCCCATAGAGACGTTGTACGGAATACGGATGTCAAATCATCCGGATATCAAATAACTGACATAAAACTTAGACAATTAACAACCACACAACCCAAGGAGTAAAGTGCACTTTGGTTGTGGCGGAACGGTTCGACGCGCGGTCCATTTGCATCTTGCGAGGCACTGGGCATCTTTGCGCCGACTAGTCGCCAATTTTCCTAACATAGGCTAAGAAACAAAATTAAATGGATATTAATTATCAATTAATATAAATGAATTGAATTTAATTAAAATAAATTTACAAACAATAAAGAAAATCGAAGTATAAGTTCTCTTATAAAACAAAATTCGTGTAAATGAAACAGAACATTATGTGGAGAACTATAACTCACTATATAAAACAGTATAATTCATGAGTTTTGTTGAAGTAATGTGTACAGTATTGTTGAAAATTAATTGATCTTGTATCTTCTCGCTTGAGTTTTATTATTTCAGCTGTCTTTGAACAATAGTACTGTAAGTGTGTTCAAACTTTAATTTACGTACTTAGGTGAATAATTTCCATTTACTTATGCTTTACTGAAAATTTTATTTCGTAATCGGCTATGTCATAATGAGTATGCCATTATTTCTTGACTATCTTTCTACTTACAAATTAAATTAAATTTTGATTCCTTATGAATTAGTCTTCTTTGAAAAGACATTTCAACCGTGTACCTATGATGGTAACACAAATGTCACGTGGTCTTCCAAATAAATATAAATAAATAAATAAATGCACCCAACAGTCACACACATAGTACTCACCCCACACTAGGTTAACCTGTATCGTGGGTATCAGGAACTACGAGGGACTTGCGGTCCCACAACACCCAGACCCGAAACAAATATTTGTGGGTCACACAAACACCTCACGCTTCGCAGCCGGTTACTCGCCCATTACGCCATGGAGGTTGTCAATATAGTACAATAGCTCACGCATGTCACGAAGGGGTAGGCAGGAGTGCAACTTGTACATCGACGGTTCGCTGAGCTAATTTCCGTCCCATTATGTAATATGGCGAACATCGCACAAATTACAATACCAGGCATAACCTGCGTGATTTTTCGATTCATAAATTGTTTTGTGATTTCCCCGACCTGAGATTGAAACAGGACCTCACCGGTTTTTCATTCTAAATATGCTGACCACTACTAGAAATGTAGCACATTTTATGAGTGGTAGAGCCACGCTGTAGACACTTTTGTCTACAGCATGTCTGGGCCGGCTCGTCCGGGTCATTACCACTGTCTTACAGAAAACCGGCGTTAAGTAGTAGCTTGCTGCTGCGTTTCGTACGGTGAGTGAAATATCTGGAGGCCCAAGCCCCCTCCCCAACCCCTTAATTATCCCTTTCCTTTAAGGTAGACAACGCGCCCAAAAGAATCACTTTTGGTATTGTGGGCGTATATGGGCGGTGGAGATCACTTACAAGGTGACCCACTTGCTCGTTTGCCGGCCCATGCCATAAAAAAAAGAAAAAAAAATGTAGGGACCTACAGAACTTATATTTTTTTGCTTTAAGGAAACAAACAGTACTAATAAAAACTAAAAGTAATACATATATGATAGTAATTTACTGAAAATAGTTTTCAACATTAAAAATACATATAACATAATGTATGGAATAGCGAAGCGAACATTTTGCGCCACTCGCGACCTGTTGCGAAGAGTCGCATTAGACACAGTGCTATTTGCAAACATGGCCGACCTCACTACTGGAGTTATAGTGTTTAACTTTCACGAAACATTGGAGTGTGAAAATTACATCCCAGAGTCTACGTGTGAAAAAAAAAACAAACCAAGTGCGAGTACAGTTAGCGCACCGATGGTTCCGTAACATCCTTACATTTGCAGAATCATACTAAGTATATAAAAAAATTAACATACATAAGCACTCACGCCCCGAAGGGGTAGGCAGAGGTGTAACTAGTACACCCACATTTCGCCGAGCGTATCTCCGTCCCACAATGTGATAGGGGGCGAGCCTATCGCCATACCGGGCACTAATTACAGACTCCGGGCTGATACTGAGCATTTCGTAATAGAAAAACCCTGGGATCGAACCCGAGACTTCAGCGTTAGCTTAATCGAAACGCGTACGGATTACAACAGCGCCAAAGTGGCAGTAATTTTATTAAACGATTGGATGTTTGTGAATTTGAATGATTGTTAATCAATCACGCCTTATTGCCTGAACGGATTTGGATGAAACATAGGCTACTTTTAATCTGGGTAAAAGAATTCATGCGGACCAAGCCGCGAGCAAAAGCTAGTAACACATATACAAACAGATAGACGCTGTGTAGGCTTAGCTATAGGGATCTATTTGGGTATCGAACCATAAAGATTATGCAAATATCAATCAGCATCAGTCATATGATAGACGTTTCGTCTCATGCGAAATGAGGGTATTTTTTTGCACTATGCGTAGTTAAACGTTAATGCGTGTAATCGAATGCGAATTTAATTAAAATGCCTTTCGCATACCGTAGAAAAACCGTTGTTGTGTTTCTATTTAATGTCAATCCTTGGTGATTTTTATTCAGTTTAGTAAAGGATTCGTGGCTCGAAGGACCATTTTGAGATCCATTTAATCTGTGCTTAATTATTTCATAGTGATCTGTGACTTGAGTGACAGCTGTTTGTAGGTTGGCCATCTTTCTAGTCAGTTAAGTGATCAAAACAGTAAAATAGGAAAGTCAATCTATCAGCTGCTAAATCTGAACTGTCTGAACGGACAATTACTTTCAATCGAATTAATTAACAAAAACCATACAACTTTTGTTGATTCAATTCAGTTGGTCAACTAAAATGTAATCGTGAGAACCCGCTATAAGCTAATTATAATTTAACTGGATATTCGTATTAGTCTTCTGAAGTTTTATTGGTTTTAAAACAATTCAAGCCAAGGTGTTAAAAATATTCCTATTCTCATTTACATACGCACTCACGCCTGCAATCCCCGAATGGGTAGGCAGAGGTGTAACCATTACACCCACATTTGGCTCGCGCCGTACCATAATTTGATAGGTGACGAGGCAGTCGCCATACCGGGCACAATTCTAGACTCCGGGCTGATACTGAGTGTTTCTTAATAGAAAACCCAATATCTCTTTTACCCCACCCGGGGATCGAACCCGAGGCTTCAGCGTCAGCCTCAGTCGTAACGTGTACGTATTACAACTGCGCCACCGAGGCAGTCTATTCTCATTTGGATCGCATATTACTCAGCTAATGACAGCTGAGTAATTAATAATTTTTTTTATATCTTTTCAGAACCTGTAGTCATTCCAAAGGCGCGCATCATGGCCAAAACAGAGAAGTCCTTCCCAAGAAATTTCACAGGTAAGTTGTCACAGTGATGTTTTAATAAAGTGACTAGTAATGTTTAGACGTGCCTTATTGTGTATCTGACCTAAGGGGTTAGCACGAGTAACTTGCGAGAACGTATTCGTATCGAAATGTCAAAAAATTGTTTGAACCTTCATACAAATGCTAGCGTTCTCGATTCGAATACTTATTCGTAAGTTGTTCGTGCTCGCCCCCCCTGTATCTGACTTGCTTTGTGTCCTTGATCTTGTCTCAAATAGTTATTATAAACAAACTATTTTTTTTAGATATTTTTTCATGGTTATCCAAAGCATAAATCATTTAAATCGCTATAAATTTCGATAGTTTGTCTGGTATAAAATTCTCAACATTCGGCCGCGGCCTCTCGTGACGTTTGCCATGTTTTGGCACGCTGCCATATTGTAAATAAACGCGCCAATCTGAAACATGTCTGTTAATATTTGCTTTTCCGGCATTACAACGAATCAAGTTTCGTGTAAGTTACGCTGTTCTTGCAAAATTAATTTAAATAATAATCTGGGTAGTAATCACAGCTTTGTCTATTTCGTATCGCATGTAAGCAGCACAGTTGTTTCGGTTTGAATGGCATTGTGGGGTTACTAGGCATTTGAGACTTTTCCGATTTCTCTCTCCCCAGAGAGGTTGACGTCAAGCAGGCGGCCGGTCGTAAAAACTACAAGCCAAATCTTTCTGTAACATGTGTTAAAACAGCATGTTGCGCCGACCCTACCCCGATTATATATGTTAAAAAAGCATGTTGCGCCGACCTCACTGTCTACCGCGAGTGGGATAAGGATAGGTGGAAGAAGTTATTTCACAATTCAAGGTCTATAAATAATACAGAATTTGATATACGCGATAGATATGCCTCATATATATGCCCATAGATGTTAGTTTGCTTAATTTTCCTCTGTCCATAAGCAATACCAACAGCAATCATTACTCAAGTACTACATTCTGCAATAAGCGCTTAGTTTATTGTAGGAAGAGAACAGAATACGCTTTATCGACTCAGCAGTCTAGAATTTAGCCATGTTCAACCAGATCAACGTCATATACATAGGATAAAACATTGCTAAGACATATGTACATACGGAAATTTCAATACTTAATGTCACCTAAGGCCAAAACGGTTGTAAAATGTAGTCAACGATATAAACCGTAACCTTGGCGTTACAGAATAAATTAAATTCGCAAATGTATTATCACAGGCGTAGATCTAATAGATGATGCAGGTGTACATCGCGTGCTGAAACTAAAACAAAATCCTGGGCAAAAATGTATTATGTAATCGCGTATTGTGATTTGTCAGTCGAACACACGAAAAATGCCTCTTATCGCACCGTTTTGCATAAAACCGACCAATTGCGAGATCACGCGCACAGATGTTTCAGAATCACCTATTTTAAATTTTTACTTTTTATGTTGTTTATTTATATTCACACAATGGGTCGTAAACTTGAAAATCATCAAAATCAGTTCAAGGGTGTTTTTCATCGATCATCACTTAAGTGTTCTTTGCGTCGTCGCGTCGCCAGCAAGAACAAAAATGTGGCACGCTTTGGTTTTCATATAGATTGAGATCAGTCACGTCGTCTATTTGGATCTATGTCTGTGATAGTTAAATCGTTAAGTTCTTTGAATGTCGCGAAATGTTAAATCGCAGATGCCGACATAAATCTTAAGAAAATTTATTGTTTTGTAGTTTTTTATTCATTTGCTGTTAAAATATTGCGACGACTCAGATTTCCTGCACGTAGCAATTTTATTAGTAGAGTTTGAACTATGTTTATGTTTGCTTTGTTCGTTGTTTCATTTAACATACAAGTTGAATATAATTTACCTCGGCCCATCGAAATAAGATAACGCTTGGCCACAGAATACATAATAGGTAATATTTACGTGCGATAATTGTTTTGTCAGAACTCATTTGATGAATTGAGTTAGTTCCAATTATAAAAAGCATACATGACTGCCTCGGTGGCGCAGTTGTAATGCGTACGCGTTACGATTGAGGCCAACGCTGAGGTCTCGGGTTCGATCCCCGGGTCGGGTCCGGTAAAGTGGTATTGGGTTTTTCTATTACGAAATGATCAGTATCAGCCCGGAGTATGGGCAGGCGTGGCGTTTACCATCACGCGAGCGACCTGCATTCAGGCTAATAAAAATAATGCAACGTTTGCACCAGACAAATGCCGAGTGCAGACGGTTCGTGTTACGTCTCAGCATTTTATAGGTTTCCTTATATATACGACACGAGTTATTTATAAATATGATTGAGATGCAATTTCATAAACGGTTGTAAGAGCAACACTGCAGTCTCGCTACGGCAAGCGTACGAGGTGCGCGTGTTTCAAGTTGCGATATTGAATTCTCGTACACACCGACCGGTTCCTTTTGTTATTGCGTGCGAGCCGGCTACCTGCCGTGCGCGCACGCATATTTTTTATCGATGGAAGCGAGTAATTCTTTGAGTGAAGATGATATGTTAGAAAAGGAAATGGAGCAGTACAATGGAGGGGGTGTGGTACCGATGAGCAATGAGGAATATTCGAGGCCAGAAAAGAGAAAAGGATACGAGGAAGAGGACAATGATTGGACTGTGGTTAATACTAAAGGAAAAAAATACAAACAGGCGGCGGAAAAGATTGAGATATATCTATCATCAAGTGAAAAATTACCAAAACAATTTGCCTTGGCCAAAGTGCTCAATTGTAACGGCATTACAGACGTGCAGAGAGTGAAATATCTAAACCAATATAAGGTGCGACTCGATATGCAGAATGAGATTAGTGCCGAGAGACTAGAAAAATGTAAAGATATAACGGATAAGGGCTGGCGTTTACAAAGGGCCATGGAAAAAACCTTATCATACGGTGTGATAAGGGATGTAGATTTGGAGATGACTGACGAAGAGATATTAACCAAAATAGTATGCTCGAAGCCAGCCGAACTAGTGTCTGTATTCCGTCTCAATCGCCGTGCTCCGACCGAAGGATGGATACGTAGCGAATCGGTCCGGCTATGTTTCAAGGGAGCGTTTCTACCGGGTTACATCTTTGTTGACAGTTTGAGAATTAAAGTCGATCCATACGTCTTTCCCGTATCTCAATGTTCCCGATGTTGGAGATTGGGCCATATGGCAAAGAGGTGTCCAAATAACAAATTATGTTGCCCGAAGTGCGGAGACGACCATCCCAATTGCGAGGCGACTGCATTCAAATGCATCAATTGTAATGGGTCGCACATGGCCATGTTTAAAGGGTGTCCTGCATTCCTAAAGGAAAAAAAGCTGAGAGAAATAATGGCCGAGTTCAATTGTACATATAGGAGAGCCCTCACAATGTATACAGCCCCAACATCCCCTACAGTAGCTTCTCCTAAGACATTTAACTTTACCCAGGCTCCAACATCGTTCTCTGTCCCTCTACAGCAACCACACCTGCCAAGTCAACAGAACAGGAAAACGGTATATGCTGATATCCTTAAACCTAAGAGAGGGGTCCAAGAAAAGGGGAACTCCAAACAAACGGCGCATAAATCCTCAGGAAGACAACGAAATCAGAGAGAAGATGACGCCTTTGAATTCGAACTGCCAAATCCGGGATATCAGAAGAGCTCGGTACAAGAAGTCTTATCTGAGGAAAACCAACAAAAAGAGGTCCATTTTAGTGAACTACTAAACAAATTAAGAGAAGTTATTTTCATGCAAGGTGCTACATTTCAAGATAAAGTTAAAATGACATTAAAGTGCTGTGTAGAATGGATAATATTAGCTGTGGTAGATAATATTGCAGAATGGCCCATATTAAAGTATACGTTAGATTATTTTATGAAAGATGGCTAATAATAGGACAAAATTGAATTTAACTATACTTCAATGGAACGCTCAAAGCATTAGGCCTAAAATGGTTTCTTTTGAAAGTATATTACTTCAGGAAAAGGTCCACATTGCTGCCGTTAGTGAAACCTGGTTACAGCCAAATAGTCAACTCAAAGTGAGAAACTATAATATCTATCGCAAGGATAGAATCGACGGCTACGGCGGCGTAGCTATCTTTGCACATAAATCGATCCAGTCACAGCACTATGAGGTTCAAATCTCCAATTGTGGCATTGAAGTAGTAGGTATTAAGATACATAACTGCCCTAAAGTTGAGTGTATTTTAGCTGTGTATTGCGCACCGTCAGTTCGTACCAGTAATCAGGACTGGCATTCTTTATTTTCGATAGCCAACACGAAAATGTTGCTTGTCGGAGATTTTAATGGACACCACAGTGATTGGTCCTATAAAACGGATTTACGAGGTACACAAATTTTCAATACTATTTTGGATAATAGACTCATAACGTTAAATAACGGTAACTGTACGCGAATGAGATTAGTGAATAATCATCTTATTCAATCTACACCTGATATAACCCTGGTCACCTCTGATCTAGCATTCACATTTGATTGGAAGATTCTAAATGAAACCTTGGGCAGTGACCATTTAATAGTAAAAATTACAACTCCAAATTTAAATATACCACCTAGAAACACGATTCGTAGAAATTTTAAGAAAGCAGACTGGGCCGGCTACAAATCCTCGTTAGAAAATCTATTTACAAATTTTGATAGTGTAGGAAATTTACAAACTGATTATAATAAATTTATTGAATACTTAAATACAGCAGCTAATTTGCATATTCCTTACGTAAGATTTAATATGAATCCTTGCAGTGCTTTTTCTTCTAAACCCTATTGGACTTCAGATATTTCTAGGGCAGTTGCCATACGAAGACTAGCTCTTACTACATTTAAACGTAATCCAACTCCAAACAATTTAACAAATCTTAATGTTGCAATACGCGAGGCACAAAAACTAATACGTAGGGAAAAAACTAAAACTTGGCAAGAATTTTGTTCCTCAATAAATGGGACGATGCCGCAAAGTGAGATGTGGCAAAAAATGAAGTGGTTTAAGGGACATAAAAGCGGTAAACATTATGTTGACAATGATATGGTCTCCGCACTTCTTTGTAGCTTAACTCCCGATTCCGCATTATCACCGAAGCCGGCTTTTCTATCTTACAACTCAATATTAGAAGCTCCAATCACTAGACAGGAACTTCACAGTTGTGTACGTGTCAAAGATACGTCACCCGGGTGTGACAATATTTCATATTCTATGATAACTAACATCCCGGAGAATGGCAAAAATATTTTGTTATCGCTGTACAATGATTTTTTTTCTACCGGATTTGTACCTATTCAATGGCGCGACATTGCGGTTACACCAATACCTAAGGTTGGGCGCGACCCCTTGTCCATTTCCTCCCTCAGACCTATTTCGATGATGTCGTGTTTGTGCAAGTGTTTCCATAGAATTTTAAACAATCGTATAGAGTGGTTTATAGAGAAGAATAACATTTTGTCGCCCTATACCACAGGATTTAGAAAATCTAAATCCACATTAGATAATCTTGCGAGTCTAATTATGCGTATACAATCTGGCTTTTCCGAAAACTGCACTACTATTGGATGCTTTTTGGACATAGACAACGCATATAACAACGTCAACATTAACTCATTATTACAAACTCTAGACCGCACTGGCGTCGGTTCTAAAATATGTCAATACCTCTGGAATTTTTTAAAAGAAAGGAAATTAAAGGTCTTAATCGGTAACTCATATATAGGTCGCACTACAGATCGTGGTTTAGCTCAGGGTGACCCACTCTCACCGTTACTATTTAACATTGCTACCATGGATATATGCAAGCTTGTTGGAAGACGTGATGTGTTTATCTCCCAGTACGCAGACGACCTCGTTTTGTATTGCGTTTGTAAGAATATTGAAGAAGGCGCTCATAATTTGCAGGAGTCTTTAGATAGATTGAACAAATTCCTTTTTAAGATAGGACTGGATATTTCACCATCGAAAAGTAAAGTCTGCTTTTTTAAGAGAGGTTACAAAAGGCCTCATATCAATTTGACTATAAACAACGAGGCGTTAAAAGTTGTCGACAATGTCAGATATTTAGGTTTGTGGCTGGACCGATCGCTAAGATGGACCAAACATATCACAGAATTGGTAGAAAAATGTTCAAAATCATTAAATATTTTTAAAGTACTTACTGGACCCGGATGGGGAGTACACACACGTCATCTGAGGCGACTGTATATTTCTATTATACGATCAAGACTAGATTACGGTAATTTTTTGTACCATAATGGTCCTAAAACTAATCTTATTAAATTGGACAAAATACAAAACCAATGTATGCGAGCTATCGGAAGTTTTGTGAAGAGTACACCAATACATGTAATGGAGTGCGAGCTCCATCTTCAGCCACTACATGTTCGGAGATATTACTTAGCAGGTAGATATTGGTTAAAATCGAAATCACTAGAAAACAACGAAATTATCTTCATTGTAAATAAACTTACGGAATCATGTAATAATATGTATTGGCGACATAAAGGAAAACCTCTAATAGTAATAGCCCATGAATCTTTCAACGCGTATCCTATATATAAAACGCAACAATTGGGACAATTTAAGTTGGACACCTGGGTAAGCAATGTGGACCTCTCCAAAGCAATTTTACCCCGCATAGACGTAGTGAATAAATCTAAACACTGTTATGAGAGCTCCATTTTGAGGCGTATGTGTGAACAATATCTTCAAATGAATTATGAGAGTTTTTACAAAATCTATACTGATGGATCTTGTGAGGACAATGAGTCCGGATTTGCTGTCTTTGACCCACAAACCGCAACCCCCATAAAGTTTAAACTACGCGATAGACTTTCTATCATGCACGTGGAATTATTAGCTATATCGGAAGCCTTGTTATACATAGAGTCCTTTGAGTCGGGAAACTATTTAATATTAACTGACTCAAAGAGTGCGCTTCAGCACCTGGCTCGGTGCACTTCGAACTTTCGAGGAGCTCCGATAGCCTACCAAATTGTAGACTCTATAAGAAAATTGCGAAATAAAAGTGTGGTACTACAATGGGTACCTTCGCATGTAGGATTATACGGTAATGAGGAGGCTGACCGGTTGGCTAGGGAGGCCCTTACAGATGGGATGGTTTTTGAATGTTTACCGCATTATAAGGATAGGACACATTTAGTACGTAGTCAATGTGAAGGATTATGGAAGACTCATTTTGATGAAAGGTCATTAACCAAAGGCATTTGGTATAAAACCATTCAACCCACCCTCTCCAAATTTCCTTGGTTTGTGGATATAGATATGCGGCGAAGCCTTATCACTACTGCTTTAAGACTTCGTTCTGGTCACATTCCTTTAAACTGTTTTGCATTCTTGATGAAAAAAAGCGATTCTGCTAATTGTTCAGAATGCGGCGTTGTTGAAGATGTAACTCACATATTGGCCGAGTGTGTACGGAATGAAGCTGAGAGGTTAATTTTTTTATTGGAAGGTAAACATGATTTGCTTAATGTGGGCACTTTTAATAGTGTTTTGGCCTCTCCACTGTCTAACGAAGCTAAAGCATTATATAGGATTGTCAATTTAGGTATTAAGCGTAGATAAACACAATGTATTTTTTATACTACCAATTAAGAATGTAACATTGAGGGCCACATCTTCTTGTAGAACCAAGCCCTCTATAAAAATATAAAGATTAAAAAAAAAAAAAAAAAGAGCAACACTAATGTCAGCACTTATATATTATTGAATAATTGACGGCCTAATGTGCCGGGGCGGTCACTTCCCTGTAGCATGCTGGAGGAGGCCGATGGTTGGCACCCGTGTCATACTCGTGAATGGGTCCTGCTTGTCGGACTGGTCTACTCAGACTGTTGCTTGTTATTGAAACCAGTGAAATTATGTCTCGGGGTCACGAGCACAGTCCAGTGTCAGGCAGTGCTTTGTAATTCAAAATTCTGTGTGTTGTTGCTTCTGTTTATGAGAAGGCGTGGCGCTTACCATCAGGCAAGCGATCTGCTTGTCTCATCATTCAAGCTAATAAAAAAAACTAATCTTATTTCGGTGAAGGAAACATCGTGAGGAAACCTGCATACCTGAGAAGTTCTTCATAAGAATTTCGAAGGTATGTGAAGTCTGCCAACCCGCATTAGACCAGCGTGGTGGACTAAGGCCTAACCCCTCTCATTCAGTAGAGGAGGCCCGTGACCAGCAGTGGGACGTGTATCATACAGGGCTGGTATTATTAATCTTATTTCATTCATCTTCATAGTATTAATTTATTCATCGTACTCATGAGGATCATGTGCAAAAAATATTATAAATTCATTATTTTACATTATAATGTTCCTCTTCGGCATAAATTGAGCTGATTGATTTTGAATAGAATTACTCTATTCAAAATTAATTCTATTAATGTAGTGCAAATATTAATCAATTTTGAAAATGGCAATGTCAGAGTTTCTTGGCCGTTCTTCTTTAACGAAACAGCATTCCGAACTGGCGGTAGAGTTAAAATTTGACTGGATTAGAAATGATGTAAGTATAACATTCTATGGATTCAATAAATATTTACATTCATTCACTACGAGATTATGCTTTGTGGGCTGGGCCCCGCGACTTCTATCTCTGTATTCTGTTCCAGTTCGCCAGGCCATTACCGCTTCTCATCATAAATAAACTAAATCCTCATTCATAAAACAGTAGGCCAAATTAATAATGTATTGGAGCGGAAGATTAACGACGTCTCGTCGGCTTCTCGCAAATTACGATGGACAGCTTATAAATCTACTTTCACTTACACAGGTTAACAAAAAATGATCTGAATCTGTTAACTAATTATGAAATTAAGCGTAAGCAATGTACCGGTTAACTGCAAACATGGCAAACCGTTGAGTTTTTTTTTTTTTTTTTGTGTGCTTTATCATACATCGAGTTCGACTCTCGCACCGAGACAAAGATATGTATGATCCACAATTATTTATTTCTAGTCTGGGTGTTGTGGGACCGCAAGCCCCTCGTAGTTCCTGATACGCACGGTACAGGTTAACCCTGTGTGGGGTCAGGACTATGTATTTGCGCATCAAAGGTGAGAGTTATCCGGAGGCCCAATTCCTCACCCCTTCCTAATCCCTCAATTATAGTCGGAAACGCGTCCATGATTCTGGTACTGAACACCCACAGGTGTTCATAGACGGTGGACGTCACTTACCATCGGGTGACCCACTTGCTCGTTTGCTGGCCTCTGCTATTAAAATACATGTAAACAGTAAGTTATCTCGATGTACTTTTCTAATAAAATTTTATGGCTAACAAATTATAAAATTACACTAAATTGCATATATTAACGGAGTGAAATAATGTATGCTATTTTCGCCTCGCATAATATATGTACGTAATTGATTAATGACTGTTGATATTATCAATAACAAGCTTAATATAGCAATTAAATGACAGGCGTGTTGTTAGCAAATTGTCTTAAAATGCCCCACGAACAAATTGATGGAACAACGTGATAGTGCTACGAGTATTTATGGAACGGTTTTAGATGACATTTGGCACACAGGTAAACCATGACTTGGATTAGGATATGGATTACTTTTTACCCCGAAAAGGCTGTTCAAGCGGACGGAGCCGCGAGCAAAGCTAGTAAAGCTAATTCTGCCTATGCTAGAAGCAATACGCGCGTCCATAAGATTACATAACGGTATTCAGCGTTCAGGTTCACATTACAGCTAAGTGGTAAAGCGTTAAAAATATTTCGCCACGCACTCTAAGTAACTTGTAAACAAAGTGCTAATGGCGAGCAGTGCCGCGGCACAAACATAAATCATCTATTAACACCACAGTTAAAATACCACACTCGTCAAATAAACTGAAAGCTATTGTTTCTCTAGGGCCACCATGTTCTAGGGGGAATCGAATTAGGGTATTTTTTGGGATTGGTATTCACTTTACCAAACCGGGGACTATAGTAATGACATACAAATGTTTCCTACATTTTTATTTTGCTCCTTAATTTCATCTTAAAACTGACAAACTTCGTTTCGCAGCCGTCTGTGAAACGGGAAGTTAAGGGTTCAATCCCGTATCGATTCAAACTTATCTATGATCCTCAAATATGTACTTCGGGTCTGGGTGTTGTGAGGCCACAAGTCTCTCAGGGTTCCCGATACCCACGATACATGCTAACCTAATGGGCCAGAATTAGGTGTGTAAGTACTTTATTTGTTTGATTTACAGTTTTCGGGAAGGTAGCTAGGTTTTGTAGTAGGCCGTTAATAACTATTTTTTTCCTCTTCTTCGTGTTTAATTTCATCTACTCTATCCTCACTCTCGTCTATTTAAATCTCTTGACGGTATTTCTAATCTCTACAGTTGGACTGTCCGCATTTCTATCGTATCGTGGCTGTACTAGTTGTCGACTGTCGAGTGAAATATTTTGTACTTTACGGTCTTGTGAAGTGCACGGTAATGACGTTTGGCTAATTGCCTTCTTCACGCTTCGGCTTAACGGGATCGAGTATGGCTTCTTTAATATTTTTGATTTCCACTTGTCTGGTTGCTTTTGGAGTATTCTGTTCAATGTTGTATTTTCAATCTACCTTAACAAGTGTTGTAGGCGCACACGTTTGTGTTGCAGCAATATGTAATGTAGCCAATCGTGTTGTGCTCGATAAGGATTTGTATATTTTAACCCCGATATAAAAAAGGGTTTTATAAGCTTTCTTTTATATCTGTCGGTGTAACTGGAAAAGCGACTAAACGAATGAATCTATTTGGATGCTGTTTATTGATTTGAAAGTTGGATTAATGAAGATGGTTCTTAGCCATGTTTGAAGAAAATCTGTTCAGCCATTTAGAAATTACAGAGCCAAAAATTCAGCCATCGGCTGAAGTTATTTTAAGTTTTAATCCGGAGTCAGAGGTACCTACACGAAGTGCAATTAGTCAATTAAAATTAGCTAACACTGCTTCCGAAGAGGCATATCCCCTTATCGACTGCGTGAGCAATCCTGGCCATATAATGTTTTATAAATCCCACAATGGATTCCCCTGACCTGATAAGCGAATCCACGACCTCACGGTGAATAACCAATACATCCTGTTGTTGACACATCAGAAGGTCACTAGTTGTCACTTGTCAGTCATTAATTTATCCATTATAGTAGTTCATTCCGATATTTAATGGATGAAAGATTCAATCTTCGTGATTTATGCACCGATTTTGATAAACCTTTCACTAAAATTTGTGAAATAATATTTTTTTGATACAAATTTAAACCGAGGAAAGAAAACTACTAACTTTCAGTGCAATAGCACCGACTCAAAATTGATTATTTTTATTTTAAACTTTTTATTTTGCTTTCCTCGGTTTTATTTTTGTTAAAAAAGTTGTTTCGTACGCGACGTCTTTCTGTCTGTCCTCTCTATAAAGAGCTCCATCTTTATACTTCGCAATACCTCTCTCTCATCTCATCTCTATCCTCTACTATTCTTTTGGTATTGTGAGCGGTGAATTACGTACCATCTTTTTCGAATGCCTATGCTATAAAACTTTACTAAAACATGAAAAAGTACCTAACATTTTAAGAGCGTGAGTATTTTTTATAGTATAGGCATACGAGCAAGTGGGTCACCTAATGGTAAGTGATCTCCACCGCCTATGTACGCCCACAATACCAAAAGAGTTATGGGCGCGTTGCCGACTTTAAAGGAAACGGATAATTAAGGAATTGGGAAGGATGGATGGGATTTGGGCCTCCGGATATCTCACTCACCGTAGCAGCAAGCTGTTACTTTACGCCGGTTTTCTGTGAGACAGTGGCAATGACCCGGACGAGCCGGCCCATTCATGCTGCAGACAAAAGTGTTGATAGCGTGGCTCTACCACTCTAAAAATGTATGAATGCTCAATGCACAAGTCCGACTCATGATTACTATGAAACCTACATGCTATTATCTGACACAATAAACCGCAAACATTTGTTTTATTCCTATTATTATTTTATTATTGTTCTTGTATTCATTCACGAGTTATTTAATTTACCGCGGTTGGTTTTTGTTTATCATCGTATTGTTTTTGGTCAAGTTAGTACAGGTTATTAGGGAAAACCATACGACGTCATCAGAATTAATGGAAGCACGCGGCTTAGATCTTAATCAAGATAAAGGAGTTATTACATAGTAGGTACATCATGTTAGCTATTATGTAACACCTGTTCTTTATAAATTCAGTATAGATGATAGGATGTTAGGTGGTAGGTCACTCGTATGCGACTGCGACAGGCCGTCTGGGTTGCTACCACCGCGCCATCTATTTCTACCGCCAAGCAACAGTGTGTAAGCACTGTTGTGTTTCGGTTTGAAGGACGTTGACGCCAGTGAAATTACTGGGCACTATGAGACTTGATGTTTTGTCTCGGAGTGACGAGCGAACTGCGCAGTCCAATGCCATATAGTGCTTTGTAATTCAAGGTTCTGTTATGGACTATGTCTGTTTATGGGCAGTCGTGGTGCTTTCTATCAGACGGGTCAGCTCGTTTCGTCATTCAGTTGTTGTCTGTTTTATTTATTTATTTAAATCACAAATTACTAGAACAAGCGATTTCTCTACATAAGTAATAATAAAATTGTAATAAGTAAATTTTATTTGCCACAAACCAATAACGTGTAACAGGCGCCCCAAATTGTTCTCACATCGATTACATCGTGACAGTTGGTTTTAAAATAAAATGCTTGACAAATTAACAACTGCATTCGGAGATAATGAATACGGCAATTCTCTCGATTTTGGGACATAAGCGACGTCATCGCGGCCATTGTTTACAAACAAAAAGGTTTTGAGGTTTGCGACCGAGACCGAGACAGTGTCCCGATTCAGGCGATAGTGCCAAGTTCACCACTTACTCGTTTGCCGGCCTATACTATAAAAAAAATAGTGGGTCACCTGATGGTAAGTGATCACCACCGCCCATGTACGCTCACAATACCAAAAGAATTATGGGCCGCGTTGCCGACCTTAAAGGAAAGGGATAATAATGGGATTGGGAAGGGGAGGGGGATTTGGGCCTCCGGATATCTCACTCACCGTAGGAAACACAGCAGCAAGCTGCTACTTTACGCAGGTTTTCTGTGAGACAACGACCTGGACGAGCCGGCCCATTCATGCTGTAGACAAAAGTGTCTAAGGCGTGGTTCTACCACTCATAAAAGAACCGTATGAAAGAGCATGGAAAAGGCAGAAATATACTCTGCGAAATGTACTAATTACACCCCTGCCTACCTCTTCGGGTATTACAGGCGTGTGAGCGTATGTATGTATGTTAATTGAAATCGACGTACATAAGTGCCTTTAGTGGCCTATTTGAATAATAAACGTTTTCAATTTGTGTCGCCGTTGCTTGTTTCGCTCGCGAGACTCAAAACATACCTAAAAGGGAGGCCTAGAGGATATACGAGTATAAGACGTATGTAACTTCAGAACGACCAAGTGCGTATTGTAATAAGCTCCCCTCTTTTTCGACCTCCCCATAGTGAGGTCGGCGCAACATGCTACAGAAAGATTTGGCTTGTATTTGTCGATTAGACAAACATTTGGCTCGGTGTGGGAATCGAACGCGCAGCCTCTCGTTTTACAACCGGCTACTCGCCCACTGTGTCACGGAGGTTGTCGAGGTTGAGTAAAAGTAAGTGAAATAATAAAAACAATAGGTATTATTCAGGACTTGTCAGCCTTCAGAGTAAAATATAGTCATCAATTAAATAACATTTAACTATACCCATATTGTTACGTTAATATAAACACATGTAGAATTCATTGTTGCGCATTATTATATAATGTTAATTAGACGTGTTACATAAAATGTAGTGAGAGAACGCCTGTGAAGAGACTGTGACGGACGTGCCACGGAATAACAAACATTTTTTTATACACCCCAGTTCTAGAATAATGTATATTTTTTTTAAGTCGAGTAAGTTTTGAAAAAAGAAAAAAATATCAACTAAACTGTATTTGAGAAAAATAATCATTGTTTGAAATTTTGAATACATATTTCTTAGTGCTCCGCGTCCGGTGAAGCACCGTGAAGATCAACGTGATTTTCCATTCATAGCGCTGTGTGCCAATTATGACGAAAACCGTGTTTTGTATAATTTATTTTTATTGAACAGTAAACATAACAGTATTATGAGCCGAAATCTATATTTAGTACAAAACAAAGTCGCTTTCCGCCTCCGTCTGTTTATCCGCTAACTCCTAAACCACGCAACGGGTTTTGATGTCGTTTTCACTATCATTTAGACAATTTCTTCTGGAAGATTTATATGGATATCACGCTATGACCTAAGAGACCATGTAATACATAAAATACATTCACGCCAACAAAAGCTAGTAGAGTATAAAGAGGAAATACTGTTGTAGCGGTATGGTATGGTACAGAACAGTTATTTGATAATCGCGGTTTGGTAAAGTTTTCCAAAATCCTGGCTGGATGAATCTAGCTGTGACGTTTATAGGGTTCCGTACTCAAAGAGTACCAACGGGTCCTATTTCAAAGACTACCCTGCGCCGTTTATCTATCCGTTTGTCGGTTCATACTAATTAATATAGGAGATATTAGAAAAAAAAACACAAAAAGTAAAAGTTTGTGGTACGGAACACTTGGTTCGCGAGTTAGACACTTCCTTTTTAAACTAGGTTTTTAAAAATAGGTTTTATTTTATTTATCGAATGGGTATATAAAATACTTATACAATTTAGCAATTGAATTTATTTACTGTACACATATAAATGTTTACGTAAAAATATACAATAAAAATAGTTTGTAACCTCGAACTGAGCCACTTTTTGTGAATGAACACGCATTAGAATGAACGTGTTCACTTCATAAATATTTACATAATGTCCATACATGTGTAGGCGTTCTCCGCTATTTGTAAATATATTTAATTACTATCGGCAAATAAATGACCCGCTTGATAAACGGTTTTCCGGTATTTCTTTTTTTCATTGTACGTAGGTATGTGTGGTATCATTGAATAGGTCTTTAAAGTGATATAGAGGTTGCTAAATGTTTAGTTTATCAGATATGCGTGTCAAATTATGTATGTGATTGATTTGTCCACCCTCCTTTAACTTTTAAACTACGGGGGAAAAATCTTAAAAAAATCAAGGCAGTACAACTTAAAAGGTACTTTCAACGAAAATTGGTGTATGAAACCAATTTTAGCTAGGTCACTTAAGGTTGTGATACGGGATATTTTTGGGTTACACTACAGAACCTTCACTGTGCGTGGTCAGACACACACTTGACCGGTTTTGTTTAGAACACTTGCCCGCGCCTGCACTATGCCGCTTCTTGATCCTAAATAATTTAGGCGCTTTAACAAAACCTGTAATTGCTAGCATTAGGAGTGGTCTCAGATAAGAAAGTTTTTTTTATCTATTGTTTTACGTATTTTTGTTATGTCCCATTTTTTCATACATGTCCCGCTTTTTTTAAATTAAGTTCTCGCTTTTTAGAAAAAGCGTCAGCCTCAGTCGTAAGTCGTAACGTGTACGCATAACAACTGCGCCACCGAGGACTGTTATGGCCGTTCCGTATATTCTGTCTGTCTCTAGTTTTGCTATACCGGCGATAGAAAATTTTATCTATTTTCCGTTTTACCGTCCCAATAAACTTACTAATGATAGGTAATCCTATTCTTCATTGCTGTCTACTGATGAGAGGACTGATAGCTGACTACAGATATACAACACTATGAAAATGACAGTTCAAGCGTCCCAATATTTTTTATGTGCTATCTGTCGATAAAGTTATTTAGTTTTTTTTTATCGGTAGATTTTGACCGATAAACAGATATCTCGGCTGTAAAAAAACGAAATAAATAACGCATTTTAAAGAAATAGCCATGTATACAAGGCTTACATGGCACTTGCACTGCAATACAAAAAACTAAATAAATTATGTAAAAATCTAAAAGAAAATATAAAAAAAATCTAAAATTCCCATAAATAAAAATAATGCACCGTTTTGATAATTAAATTAAGTGCAAGAGACATATAAATATTTATTAATGCGAACAAAATAATTCCCCACTTCAGTAAAATCCCCCAAATTCGCTTGGGATTTTTGTTCAAAGGACTTGTATTCAGAGCCGTAATGTATTGACAGTAAAACGTTTCGTTATTACATTGTGTTTTGCAACATAATAAGTATTTCTCGTTATTATTATTTCATTTACAGTGGTAAAAATAAGAATTATAGATAAATGTAAAATTAAAACTTATATTTCTAATCTAAATCATATCTTCATATTTTCTAACATAAATTAAACAATAGTTCCTCTTTCTCAGCTTGTATGAACATAACGCACAAGAGGGCCCAGATAGACTGCCTATCTATTGCTATCATAGTATCCGACGTGCATATCTAAAAAATAGGGACGATTCCAAGCAGTAGATAGAACAATACGGATGTTTGACGATAGCTATCTATCGTGAAATTGAAGATTAATATTGGGAACGGCCATTAGTCATAGCCATACCGAGGATAAGACAACGATGACAAATAAAAGTTTTGAGTTTTGACAAAATTTTGAGGGCAAATAAAAGTCATCCACATTGTTATTGGTAAACAAAGAAACATTTTTAATTATAAAGAGTCCGTAATCAGTTAGTCTATTCCTCCAAATGATTTTTCAATTACGGAGAAGTTAAAAAAATGATAAATGCCCATTGGTCACGTTACATTTGCAACTGTTCTGTCGAGGTAGTGTCGTTGAACTTAGGTCAATTTAATTTGAACTAGCTTGCTACGGTTATTTCGCACGGTAATTTGTTCTACCCGATTCGTGATGCTAGGAGGCTTGTCAAATTGAATTGTTTCAGAATAATAATAAATACACCCAACAGTCACACACATAGTCCTGACCCCACACTAGGTTAACCTGTATCGTGAGTATCAGGAACTATGAGGGACTTGCGGTCCCACAACACCCAGACCCGAGACAAATGTTTGTGTGATCCACAAATATTTGTCTTGGTGTGGGAATCGAACCCACGGCTTCTCGCTTCACAGCCGGCTACTCGCTCACTCCGCCACGGAGGCTGGAGGAATATAAAAAGTTCATTATTTGAAGTGTTTAGTAATCGCCTCGTTGGTCAAGTGACAGCGTTCTTTGAGAAACCATATCGTTTATCGATCGTAACATCGTTTCCATATAAAATAGATAAATAATAGAGTGGTAGAGCCACGCTGTAGACAGTTTTGTCTACAGCGTGAATGGGCCGGCTCGTCCGGGTTGTTACCACTGTCACACAGAAAACTGGCGTAAAGTAGCAACTTGCAGCTGCGTTTCGTACGGTGAGTGAGATATCTGGAGCCCCAAATCCCCTACCCTTCCCTATCCCTTAATTATCCCTTTCCTTTAAGGTCATCAACGCGCCCATGATTGTTTTGGTATTGTGTGCCCGTGTACGCACGGGCGCTGGAGATCACTTATCATCAGGTGACTCACTGGCTTGTTTGCCGGCCTATGCAATAAAATAAAAATAACTTAGTTTAGCTCACACCGTGGCCCATGGCCTAAGGACCTTTGTTAATCAACCTTCCTGCTCTTTAATATATCAATGAATCGTCCAGTCACATCCTTAACCATAAATAAGCCTATCTGTGATACCCCCAAGCTGATGGTAATTACCAACAAGCTCTCGTGCCGTGTAGCTGCGGGAGAAAGTGATAATTACCGGAGACACTGCCATTTTGTCGACGCTCGGCAATCGCCATTGTACTAATGAAAGTTAACTCGACATTATAAAGTGCTTATTTATAAGTGTTTAAGATGGTTAACAAGATTTGATTAATGAAAAAACAGTCAGTAACAAAAAATCCTAACATTTTCAAAAATGGTAACCTTACTAAAATTCACTTAAAAACAAAATACGCACTCAAACGCACTCACGCCTGTAATCCCCGAAGGGGTAGGCTGGGGTGTAACTAGTACACCCATATTTCGCCGAGCGTATCTCCGTCCCACAATGTGATAGGGGGCGAGCCTATCGCCATAACGGACACAAATTCCAGACTCCGAGCGGATACTGAGCATTTCGTAATAGAATCACCCAATACCACTTTACCCGACCCGGGGAGTCGGAAAACAAAATAATGTAATGAAATGCATTGTTAACAAGGAAGAGGTGCTTAGATAATAATTTATGCCTGTGATTTAAATGGTCAGCTAAATATTGAGGTTTTGCTCATGCAAAATGTTTTCTATCAGCAAATATAGTGAATTAAGACGCTACTAGCGGCCAGTAAGAATACCAAAATTGATCAGAAAAGTGTATCGGGCAGCTCTAAAATTGGTTTCAAAGCTTTTTTTTTATACAACGTGTTACAGAAAGGTGTGGTCATATTTTAGGGTCATTACATACACCTTACAGTGAGTATTTATTTACCGGATCTTTTCAAAACTAAGACATCCAAAAAATTCACGCTAATTTTAATCACTCATTTGTTAAGATCGATAAGATTGATAACATCACTATTAATTAAATAAAATAAATAAATACACCCAACAGTCACACACATAGTCCCGACCCCACACTAGGTTAACCTGTATCGTGGGTATCAGCAACTACGAGGGACTTGCCAACCCGCTACACACAGACCCGAAACAAATATTTGTGGATCACACAAACATTTGTCTCGGTGTGGGAATCGAACCCACGGCCTCACGCTTCGCAGCCGGCTACTCGCCCACTGCGCCACGGAGACTGCGCCACTGTTATTATAAATAATAATAAATAACACTCACTTTTTATGAAACTTGAATAAGATGTACGTAATTCTACGGACATACGTACGTAACTTGTAGGTAATTTAAACACAAATTAACACCTGAAAGAGATTGTGTGCTGAAGACAATATAGGCACCATCCTCTAGAAACATTTTAAAGACTTCATTCTCGGGTCTTCCATCTTTGAATTTGGTTTAATACAGTCGACGATCCTCATAAAAGTTGTTATCAGTTACACCAACACATATTTCCAATACATAATACTTGTTTTTAGTCACACACAACATATTTTTTGAACTCGTCATAATACTTCATAAAATCAGAAATTGCGGAACTGACTGCGTCAAATAAATATTGACATTTGACAACTGTTTAATGTTTTTTTAATTATAAAATTATTAAATGAAAGGAGGTCTATTGTATCATTGTTTATCATTTAGTGTTGTCCAAAGTTGAAAATCGATATCGACATGTTACTCATTCGATAAGAAAGAAAAATCTATAATTATTGTCCTAGCAATGCAATCGGATTTGGTACTATGGGAGATAAAATACTTATACCCTACACTATACATTGCTTAAATTTGCCCGTCCCTTTCTATAACACGTTGTATATAGTATGGGCCGGCAAACGAGCAAGTGGGTCACCTGATGGTAAGTGATCTCCACCGCCCATATACGCCCACAATACCGAAAGAATCATGGGTGCGTTGCCGACCTTAAAGGAAAGGGATTGGGAAGGGGAGGGGGTTTGGGCCTCCGGATATCTCACTCACCGTAAGAAACGCAGCAGGAAGCTGCTACTTTACGCCGGTTTTCTGTGAGACAGTGATGGAGAGAAATATATCTGCAGCAATTAGTAATACATAATATACAGAGTCAAATCGTTAGTTTGCTTTTGGCGTCCACCACCGCCGGACGCTGTATTCGCGCGCTCGGCTTGCGCATTCATTGACACAATTCTGACCTAACCTGCCAGTTGAAATTATTTTCGTGCTGACCAATTCTATAATCATGCTCACCAAGCAATTATCTTCTATTATGACTATTTATTTTATAGCAAATTTATCTTGCAAACTAATTATTTAAATGGCGCATCTTTTAATTACTTCCTAATTCTTTTGTGTATGTTCACGTATAATTCTGCTACATCTGAATTGATGGTTATTTTTTGTATTCGATAAGGGTGAGCGGCGATCGTGGTCCCGTGTACATTTAGTTAGGGTCTGATGACGAACTACGAGGGTAAATGTCAGACTTCTGAACGCCATACGCACTTCTATTCGGGTTTTAAAGTCGATGGAACGAATGAAGTCCCTACAGCCCCAGATCTACGATTTTTTCTAACCGGGGCAGAAACTTGATAGTGGCGCCCCTCTCTTCAGCGTTTGAGATAAATTATTTAAGAAAACTAAAACAGAAGAAAATAATGATGCACAAAGGACCTAATGACGGTGAGCCAACCAGGTTTCCGTATGCCAGGCGCTTTGTGGACCAAGATTTTTTATTTTTAATCATATTATATTATGATTTTGGCGCCCTCATGAAACTGCCGTCCGGGGCGAGTTCCTCGGTTTGCCTTGTCATCAGGTGACCCTCTTGCTCGTTTGCCGGCTTTTGCTATAAAAATACATAACAAATCTTATATAATGGAAACAATTTTGCTTCGAAAGCAAAACATGTTGAAACTGCGTATTATGTGGCGTTACATAGCCACAAAAAACCTAGACTCACATTCCAGTGTTTTTATTTTAGTTGATGGCGCACTGTTTTCGTAAGCGTTGCCAATTTTTTTTCCTGATAGTTTTTTTAAGCATGGGCAGTAAAAAAGTAAAAACAATGATCGACTGCGTCATCAGGATTGTGGCGTCAATCAGTTAAAAAATGCAAGTGAGTCACTTATTTTGCGATGGGCACATAAACAAATTAAAATCCCCTAATTCTACTATACCTTTTCATTATATCGATGGCATCATTCTATTATGCATAATATAGCAACTTTGAAAGGGAAGCAAAAAAACTATCATAACTTTTTGCAGAAATGTGTTTCTCAAAATATAATTAATTTAATTCGCATAATGGTAAATTCTGTCTTTTTAGCTATGTACATTTTGTTTATCCAATGTAATAGGTGTAGTGGCAGGGTCTAAGACTGAGAAACCGGTGCATTCATGCATTCAATCCTGGGTCGGGCAATCACAATTTGTGTGTTTGCGTTTTCGATTCGAACATCAGTTGTCCATGGGAATTTGTGCCCGATATACCCCTATCACATCATAGTACGGACATAACGCAGAACCGGGGTTTACTAGTTGCATCTCTGCCTACCTCTAGGGGATACAGGCGTGACCTTATGTTATGTTTAACTTAAAAAATAAACAAACAAAGTATGTCCTTGTATCATATATTAAAATTCGTTGATTGCGTAACATGAAGTTAATGAATATGATAATACAGACCGGTCTGCGACAAGACTGTAGCCTCGGCAAAACACATACAGATAACAGATTACATTTATATGGATTAGCAATACTACTCGTATGAACATTCACGCCTAGGTCTATTATCATTTAAAGTACTGACGCCGAAGAAAAACGGCAAGAACCCCGAGACATAGGTAAAATCAATTGAAAAATTAGATTATTATGTTAGATTTTTCTCACTAGAGATAGTTTCCTTATGTTTGAATATAGATTCTCATAACACAGCTAAAAGGAACAACAGGGTTTTGTTACATGTTGTATAATGTATATATTACTATATATTAGGTATATCTTTTAATTTTTTACTTTATGTCTATCATATACATACACATACTTTGTTTCTGCATCACTGAAGGTCGACTGGTAGAGAATGCTTTTGGCATTAAGTCTGCCTTTATAAATTTGTATATAAAGTTAAATAAATAAAAATAGACAAATATATTTTAAAGGTTACGACGCAGACAATTGCTTAGTACTGTCTACTAGTCTAACATATCGCTTAAATATTACGTGCTCTAAATATGGTAGGCAGGCACACTGAAAAGGTGAACAATGGCGACAATAAACAACGTTATGTGTTTCTGGAGACGCTTAGTGCATTGTAAATACAACCGTAAGTTACATGCAACCTATCCCTGTGGATAGGTTGCATAGTTTGTACTTATAGATGGTTTATTTTTGCCTGAATGGAGAGACTAGCGCGTCAAACGCCTGATGGTAACGGGTCATGCCTGTCCATTAACAGATGCAACACCACTTAGAAATGTTTAATACAGAGTACTCCATGCTACTGCGTGATATTTATTCTGAGACATAAGATATTAAGTCTCATAATCACATGTTATCCATAATGCCTAGTAATTTTTGGCCATTTGTATGTCATAATTCTATTATATTATACAGCTATAAAGTGATTACTTCATTGGTTTTCGGGGTCTTGTGAAATGGCTTTGTAAATTGACTTTCGTCCAAGATTATGTTGAATTCTAATGTATGGAATAATTGTAAATAATATATCTAGTCTAATCAAGACTATTCGTAGTAGCCTCCGTGGCGCAGTGGGGGAGTAGCCGACTGTGAAGCGAGAGACCGCGGGTTCTATTCCCGCACCGAGACAAAATGTTTGTATGATCCACAAATAGAGATCCCTAGAGAGGTAGGGAGAAAACACCCAGATCCGACGACGTCAACACGTCAGGCAAGCCAAAACTTTCTGTAACTTGTGTTTAAAAGCAAGTTGCGCCGAGACCCCACTCCGAGTGGGATAAGAGAGAGAGAGGGAGTATTGGTAGTAGAATTGTAATAAGAGTAGGTGTTGCTAAATTTTAATTGTATAAAAGGTTATATATAGAAAGGATCATAAAATTCCTAATGTAGATCAACCTGGGTTTATTGCAGTTCGGCTGTAATAAAATATACTCATATTAAGTGGTATTAGGGACTTGGAATTCGTTGTATTGACTGCTACGAGTATACTGGAGACGCGTATTTTTTTGGAAAGGACAAGGTTAGAATTTTGGTTTATGAGAAACTGAAAATTATTACTTTTATTAATGATGACTGATAAGTGATGAGAAATGATAGAGAAAGACTTAAATATTAATGTATACATGAAGCAATATGAGTTGACGATAGGCAAAATAGATTTGTGTTCCAAACCTGCGAGCTTCGAGGCTAGAAAACAGGACATTTCAAAACAAATAAATATAAAAATGAATACTCATAAAGCCGGGGAAGAACTACACATTTTAAAAACGAGTTATTTAAACATCCATAAAAACACAATTTAATACACATGAGTCATCTAAACAGGACTTCTCAAGATACCGATTGTTCGAAAAGTCGCTAAATTTACGGTCTTTAGAACAAACTACGGTCTGTATTGAGTAGTTATTTATCTTTGCTAGAGCAATATGTTCATTAGAAGATAATTATTGCACTACAAGAGTTAAAGTCAGATTCAGAGTCGCGTCAAACATCAAAAGCGAGCTTTATTAACGCACGGCGTATTCTGTAGGACGTCGAAGTCATTGACGCTCGCGTCTGAAGACGCCACAGTTATAATAATTCATAAGTAACCCAATTGTGGTGCCGCTGAGATTGCCAATATGCGAAACATAATTAAAATTTCGACGTTAACGCCAATGGTTAAAACTCAACATGCTCAGCTAATTGCTGAGAAGCTTATTGCGCGTCAAATGTTACCTAATAATGATCATGGCTTAAGGCAATGTTGATTAGAAACCGGATAGTCATACGTCATGTGAGAATTGCGTAGTTTATTTTAGTTATTGACTGCCTTTTGACGATTCTCACGGAAGCAGGTTTGTTTATAAACATTGGAGTTCATTTTTAGTACGTAGAAATAGCAATTTAAAAATATACGTGGAACTTCTCACACGTAAGCCTTTGAGTCTTGGGATTGTCTAGTTGGCAGTGTGAGCTGTCTTAGTCAGGGTCGAGGTTGTACGTAGTTATTTTTCTCGTCGAGTGACATCCTTTGCTAGATTTGAGCAAATTTAATTATTACAAAATATTCCCGTTACTTTGATTTGTACAAAGTTTAGGCAATTGTGTATGAATCATCCCAGCTCTTCGAATAATATAAGTTAGGTGTACAATACAACATCCCACCATTCAAATGATCCCCCGTCCTTCTTTTCGTCAATCCCCTAACATGATTCCTTGCCAAACTGTAGCCTCTTACTGGCCAAATGGTTGCCGACTCAACGTTGCCGACACTCTAGCCATGAGCTGCCATAATACATTAAAATTGCTTTTTAAGCGACTTCAAAAAGGAGGAGGTTGTCAATTCGGCGAGTTATTACTTTTCCTTTTTTTATGTATGTGCATCGATTTCTCCGCTAATATTCGACCGATTTTGTAAAATGTACATTAGCAGTAGGTTCCGTCAGACCGGATATGCCGTCATTGGAACTCATCCAATCTAGTATTCATCACAGCACCTTTATAAGTTAAAGACATAAAAATACCATTTAATTGTGTGTGTCAAATGTCCGCATATCTCTTATTTTTTTTATAGCATCTTATTAAGTTTGCGAGTACCACTTGTGCGTCAATGCGTTTTCCCAAAATTGCTTTGTATTCAAGTTAGCCTTCGTTTTCATTCATTTGAACATGTAACCGTTTATTGTCTCATAATAAAATAAAATTCGAGCTAGTTGGAACGTGTAGGTGTAGACTATTAAAAGAATTAAGCTTTATTGCGTGCCGACGTAGATTCTTCATGTTCGATGAAACTTGCTCATCGAGCATGTACCGGCGAGGAGAACTACCATAGGCCGAATCCAAAACATCTCGGTTCGATCATCAGTCATCAAAAGTAAACTTCTTTTCTTTCTTTCTAGCTGGTTATCTCGGCTTTATGTCAGGGTCTGCCTACCCATAATGATTTGATGGTTGATTTGGTTAAACTTATTATTATTTTTTTACATACGATCTGGTAAAACGGTATTCGAATATTTGTAATCGTGTTAAATTTCAAGACCCTCTTGTCTCTTAAAATTGATTGATGCGTTACAATAGCCGGCCAGTTGTGTAACGTTTTAGTATTCTGGCATTATAATCTTAATTCCTCTAATAAAGACTCTTCTTTCTATAGCTTCTACTTTATTTATGTCCCTTGTATCAAGATTCTTCTGCCTATACTCATCAACCCTTCTTTTGTTGCAGGTTGTCTAACATGTGTCCAAGTGTTGAACATCATGGTACTGCTCGGCTTCATGCTGAACTACGCGCTGCGAGTGAACCTCACCATCGCCATTGTGGAGATGATCTACGATGACAACGACAATCACACAATCACCAACCTTACGCTCGGCGCACACAATGTCACTGAGGTATGGAACTTTCTAGATTTTGGCCCAGAATAATAGCAAAAATATTGCATGATGGTGTAGTGTCTAATGGACCAGACATTTTGATGATTGTACTAACTCGCTTAATGCTCTTAGCGTCTCTTAAAGTGTTGCATCGGGTTTATAGGATATGTTATTTAGAGAAGGTAAATTCAGCTTATTCAACTATGGAGACGAGAAATTGTTTTATTTGAAGTTGTACTGTTGGTAGCCAGCAAGCTTTCGGTAACATCTGTATTGTAATGCCGGTTCTTCACATTCGCTTGAACCCGACCAGAAGCAACATTCACAAATGAATATGCAAAGTTTTGACTGCATTTGCGACATTCTAAGTCGGGTCGTTTTTTGGACGCACATCGCGCGAATCTATACAGGTCCTCCGATTCTTGCTCGATTATACGCTTAATGTATTCGTACAATATACGAATGTTTTCGTGTCCGTGAGTTAATGGTATAAGAGAGTTCAATTAACATCTTTCGGACCTCATAGAGACCAAAAAAAAGTAATGCTAAGCTGGCCTTAAGTCGGTAGTGGGTCAACGAGGATGATAAAGATTAATAAGACTCCTTAATTGTTTGTTCAGTGATTAAAATAAAGATATTTATTTAATATATAGATTACTTTCCATCGACGGAGAGATATTTTTATTTTTGGCAACAATAAAATGGATATAAGGTAACAAGACGACGTCTTTGACCCAAAAATGAACGTCACACTAAACATAAATGTTGACATTCAGCTTTACAGAATTGAAACATAATATGTATTTTATTTGGAAATGTATTAGTTCTGGAGGTCGGTCAGGCTTGATTGTAAAATTTTGTTCAAAATAGGAATAGTAATTAGCAATCATGGCCGAGATCCGACTTTTTATTCTAGGTTTTTTTTGTCAGTAGTAATTTATCCAAAGTGGACCACTAACATCATAGGCTCAAAGCCTCATACTCATCTGCATATGCAGATCTTTGCTAACTAACGGACTAGGCAATGGCGAATTTGGTTCCCATTGTGGGTTATGGGGTTCATATGGCGGGTAGGCCCATATAATATCAAGACCATCAAATCTATGGTACGAGAAGGCGGATCCTGGAATTACGCCGGGATAACGCCATGCAGAAAGAAAAGAAAGTAGTAATTTATACAAACTGCAGAATTGTGGGGCATTTTTAAGCGGAGCATTCTCAATGAGAATTGGTATCATACAAGAATTCGAAGAAGATGCGCCTAAATAGTTTTGTTGTATGCATTAGAAAAAGAAACGCTCTCACTCCGAATAAACTTAGATATGATTAGGTGAATGTCTTTAGTCTTGAGTTTTTACTGCAGGAACCTATGATGAATAGAACGTCACTAAATGGCGGAAGGTCATTTCCTTTTACCCACATACTTGTTTAAGTTCTTCCAGCGTCACTTAGCATGAAAAATCTACTCGTAAAAGCTAATTATAAAATTGTTGGTAAATTGTCGCAGGCAGACATAACGTACAGATGCGGGTTCAGTGTCGTATTAGAGGGCCCATAACATTTTTCAACAAGGTATACAATTAAATTAGTCTTTAAATAAGAAGACTTATGTATTATACCTATATTATCTCGTTTCTGCATCACCCGTAGATTTGGTACATGAATATTAAATAAATTAAATAAAAAAATAATTAAAAAGACAATTTGACTCATTTGAGCACATATATTTATGTATGCTTGATGTATTTAGATATACTCAATGGCTGTTTGTACTTGTCATTTGGTATAGGACAACGGTTGACGCGTCAAAAATAAAAAAACACATATTACGTACACAAGCATAAGCACCCATAGCAAGTTGTGCACAAATGAGCGTTCAACACATATTTCCTTCTTCTTAATAATTAGTTAAAAAACTTTGAAAGTTTGAGTGATAGAGCCACGCTGTAGACAGTTTTGTCCACAACACGATTGGGCCGGCTCGACTGGGTCATTACCTCATAGAAAACCGATGTAAAGTAGCGGCTTGCTGCTGCGTTTCGTACGGTGAGTGAGATATCAAGAGGGTGGTCTTGACCTCACAGACTTGCCTAGATTCGCTACTGGTGTCAATAACTTACTAGTTTTGTACTTATGCCAAGTTCTTGGAGCACTGCCTATGTAAGGCAATAACGTAAAATCTTGATTTAGGACTAACTTAAACTTTATAACTATTATTATTTATTTAAATAGACGTGGGCTTTATCATGACGGGGAGACCTTAATGGTAGTTACAATTCTAAAATGACTACTACCATGTCAATGCAATATCTCTTCACGGTAGACGTTATACGAGTATTTGAACTGGGGGGCGAGCACGAACAACTTACACATAAGTATTCGAATCGAGAACGCTAGTATTTGTATGAAGGTACAATATTTTTTTTGACATTTCGATATGAATACGTTTTCGCAAGTTATTCGTGCTAGCCCCTCTGCACCAGGTCCAGTATAAGCACTTTGTCATCATCATCATCATCATCAGCCACAAGACGTCCACTGCTGAACATAGGCCTCCCCTAATGCCTTCCAGGCCGACCTTTAGCCTTAGGCCTTTTAGTCGAGATCTGATTTTGTCCTTAAAAATAATGGGTCTTGCTGTCCAAAGTTTTGCATGAAACTACGTGAAATGCAGAAATGTATGTACTCGTAGCAAACCGATTATACCTGCATTATTTTGGCACGAGAACTGGCATCGTGATTCTGGTGTCGTTAGTTTGACTGTTGACGAGAAAGGGCCACGGAAACCAAGTTCTTCAACCTGAACAATTACGTAAAATGGTGGAGATTCTCAATTTGGCTTTGCTTTTTTTATGTATGTACATCGATTTCTCCGCCAATAGTGGACCGATTTTGTTGGAAAATAAATCACTCGATAAAGTTTAGCTGCGATGGTCGCATATAAGTTTGGTTAAGATCAGATGACGGAGTACGGAGAAAAAAAAACTCAACGGACAACAGTACAATCGTCGCGATTGTGTTATTGTATTTGAATTTACATGCTATTGCTTGAAGTCGGTTTCTAAGTTTTGTTAAACGTTATATATAAATTACATTGCACTGAAACTGCAAAACTTGGATCTAATAGGCATAATATTCTTATTCCATAATAACAATGCGAATTAGGTATCTCCGTATTATTTGATTCACGAGTCATGGCTAAAGTTAAATGACTTTATTAAGTAGGCCCAATGGCAGAAGTTCAGCCAGATATTTTTTCTTACAGAATTTAAACTTAGATTGGTCGCGTCGTTGCCATTAAGCACCGTTGCCTAGTAATGTCAACATTTCTATAGTAAAATGTGTTTTTTAATTATTTCGTATAAATTTAAGTGTGAGGTCAACGTCTTTGCTAATCAATGGTGGTTATAACCAATTATTTTCCACTTTTATGGCAATTTACTAATATCCTGTTACGTACGGAGCTAGCTTTCTAGGAATTAAATTTGTGGTCCCTAATAAAAAATACACTTAATGACCGCCGGCCGGATGATTAATAGACAAGGTTTAAGTTAATAAAACTAAAGCGACGCGACGGAGAAATCTATAATATAGCTAGCTTTTCATTAATAACTGAGTCTGTCGCATAAGTCCTAAGTAAATAAACACACGCAACCGTCATACACATTTGTTAAGCCTTTCTTAATACTTTATATTTCTTAGCTTTATGCTGCTGTTCAAGCCAACAAATTATTTGTAATCATTGAAGTAATGTAGCTAATATAATAACACAATGATTTCTCCTAAATCCTCAACTGATGTAATAATACAATAATTTACAACTGTATAATGTGTAAAAAATGGAATAACTAAAATCAATGTGCGCCAATATTCCAGTTTTTTACCGCAGAGACTGATAGCCGTTTCCGGTCGTGATAATTTTTTTCGATGATAAAAACATAATTCTATTTGTCTTATGATGTTAGGGAAAAGGAAATAAAACATTTTGGAGGAATTTTATACGAGTATTTTTCAAATTATTACAGATATGTCTGATATACTACAGTGGAGTGTACACATTGTTACACATTAGTATACACCTGATATAAATAATAAAAATAATAATACTAGTCCTGTATTATATACGTCCCACTGTTGGGCACGGGCCTCCTCTACTGAGAGGGGTTAGCCCTTAGTCCACCACGCTGGCCTAATGCGGGTTTGCAGACATCACATACCTTCGAAATTCTTATGAAGAAATTCTAAGGTTTCTTCAAGATGTTTCCTTCACCGTTAAATTTATTATTTATTTATAACTTAGAAAAGTCAGAGGTGTATGCTCTTGGGGCTGGTTTCGAACCTGCGACTTCCGTCTCGACGGCCCATACCACTCCCCGCTGATCTATCACTGCTTGTTTGATATACCTGATATACATACATATATTTGTATCCAACTGGGCAGCGATAGCGAACACCATATATATGCTGAAAAACCAAACCCAGCAGCATCAGCAGCTTATCCGGACCGCCGCGTTCCGTCAGCAGATGCATTGTCTCTTGACATTGTCATTGTTTCTATAATTATAACTGTTCATTCCATCTCGTGCAGTATAGTTACATTGACGTGCTAGGATGAAATAAGAAGTTAGGGTTGTGAGAATTTCGGCCTTTTACCATTATGGCGTATTCGTGCTCAATTGTTGGACGTAGACCTCTTCTATTCCCGTAATATTGGCCTCCCAGCATCATGGTGAACGACCGTGTCCTCAGTCTGGGTCTCCATCAAGTATTATCTGTGTTCAGCGGCTAGCATCTATACTTGCTATACTATACATACATACATACGCACTCACGCCTGTAATCCCCGAAGGGGTAGGCAGAAGTGTAACCAGTACACACATTTCGCCGAGTGTATCTGGTATCATACCGGGCACAAATTCCAGACTCCGGACTGATACTGAGCATTTCGTAATCGAAACAGCCAATACCACTTTACGCGACCCGGGGACCGAACCCGAGACCTCAGCGTTGGCCTCAATCGTAACGCGTACGCATAACAACTGCGCCACCGAGGCAGTCTATCTGCTATAGTATACCCTATCCATATCCACGGTTACGATCATCCGCAACTTGTTAACGTCTAAAATGGCATTTACTACAATTATCTAAGCTACAATTGTTAAACCAGATAAAAATGTTACTATTCTCATTTGTACTGGAACCCTTATTGCTCAATGTATAAGGTCGATTTTACAAACTCACGTAACACAGCCTTGTGCACCTGCTTGATATTCACAAACGCTACAGAGAAATCAGACCCCCCACGGGTCATCGAACTTTGCACGAACTGTAACGATACGTGATTATTTTAAATTCCACCAAATACCAATGTTTTCGGACACTTATAATACTTTGTTACTTTGCCATTTGTTTTAGATTTTTAATCGTTGGTTAATGAATGATTGCAAACAGTAACTGAAACATACAGCTTCGTTTCAGTAAATAGTAATCCTAACTGTAATAAGATTTCATTTGTTGTAGGTATCAGAAAGTGATAGTGATAGAAACAGTGATAGCTCAGCGGGGAGTGGTATGGACTGTGGAGACGAAAGTCGCAGGTTCGAAACCAGCCCCAAGTGCATACACCTCTGACTTTTCTAAGTTATGTGTGTATTAATTGTTAATTATCACTTGCTTTAACGGTGAAGGAAAGATCGTGAGGAAACCTGCATACCTGAGAAGTTCTTCATAAGAATTTCGATGGTATGTGAAGTCTGCCAACCCGCATTAGGCGAGCGTGGTGGACCAAGGCCTAACCCCCAGTAGAGGAGGCCCGTGCCCAGCAGTAGGACGTATATAATACAGGGCTAGTATTATTATTATAGGTACCAGAAAGTACAAGCGAAATTGATCTTACAGGCTCATGCTCAATATTATATTTTTAACTGTAACATTTTCTCGTCTATTACTGAAATAGAGTAATTGAAATAGCTGTGGACAAAGCGGCAAATGTTTAGGCCAATCAGAAACTAACTAGGAAGCTGACACATTCTGATAGTTGTCTACCAAAAATTAACAATCCCATATATCCAATATAAAACTAAATGTGTTTTTTTACCCTGCTAGTTGCTACCCATTAGACTTTGAATAACAACTTCTTCAGAACACCAACCACAATACAAGAAAACTTGTTCCGTCAATAAAGTTAAAATTTTGTTGCAGCATCCAGAGCACATAGCCCAGACCCGCTACCACTGGGACACGAAACAGAAGAACCATTTGCTTGGCTGCTTCTTCTGGGGATATGTGCTCACAGAACTTCCAGGAGGAAGACTGGCAGAAATCATTGGTGCACGGTGAGTACGAATTATTATAGAGGTTGATATTATTGGTGACTATGACTGCCTCGGTGGCGCAGTTGTAATGCGTACGCGTTACGACTGAGACTGACGCTGAGGTCGCGGGTTTGATCTCCGGGTCAGGTAAAAGTGATTTTGGGTTTTTCTATTACGAAATGCTCAGTATCAGCCTGGAGTCTGGAATTGTGCCCGGTATGGCGATAGGCTCGCCCCCTATCACATCATGGGACGGAGATACGCTCGCCGAAATGTGATTGTACTGTTACACTTTTGCCTACCCCTTCGAGGATTACAGGCGTGAGTGATATTTTTTGCCAGAACCACGTTGTAGCTAGTTTTGTATACAGTATGAATACCATAGATTTGCGCGTCGCGTCTATTGTTCTCAGAGGCTAAAGGATGCCAGGAGGCGTAGAAGGTGGGTGAAGTAGTAGCTTTCAGACCGGCAAAAAAGGTGGCGCCAGAAATACATAATACTCGTCGCTAACGTATCATAGTTTTTGTAATAAAATATAGGATGACGATACACACGATTACAAGGTATTAAAGGATCAGATATCATTTCCAGGTATTATATCAAAAGAAACTCTAGAATCTAGAGTCTAGATCTTATACATATGCAAATCCCGTTCTCATGACTTTATATAAGGATGAAGTAAATAGTTTTGACTATATTATTTCAAAAATGTTTTTTTATTCCTATCTAAATAACAAATGGCGTTAGAATTGTCTCAATTACTTATTCTCATTTACCTGAACATAAAAAATATTATTTATATAGTTTCTAGTTGTCATCTATAGCAATAATCACATAAAACATAAATCCCGGTTTACGACAATTTGGCAGAACAATTCCCAAGCGATTTGTCGGGTTGGCACAGTAATTTGCACATAATGGACCCTATTGTACTCAATCTATTGTACTTAACAATAAAAACTTGGCAGTTGGCTCCCGAATGCTCGTTGCGACAATACAATATTGATCCATATTATCTGCATATAGGGGTGTCTAACGACCGTATTTTCCATAATCATTTATTTTTACGCTACAATAATTTGTTCTATTTATTCTTCTACTTGACCTTATCATTATTAAATAGTCTTTGTTGGCATCAGGGCCGAAACATTTGACAAAATAAATTTAGATATAGATTTAGGAAAAAAAACTAGTCGAAGTCATTTAGAAAAATAATCGGAGGCGAAAGAATTCAGCTAGAAAGTAAACACATAAAATGAAATTCCAATATTACACGCACTGAGTGAATATGTTTCGTAATAGATATTTTTATCTTTGAAAACACGTGCTTCTGTTGCGGCGTCTAGCGGACGTAAATAAATCAATGAATTAACAACTTTGTGTCCGCTGAGAGAAGGCCGCATTGATTTTTTTTATTATATATTTTAAATATTTTTGTTTTCTGTTATATTTTATTTTGTGTGTAAACAGTTATTGTGAAACAACATTTAAAAAATCTACATACAAAATAATCTCCCGTCACTCGCCCGTCTCCGCTTCAATTGTAAACCATAAGTTTTCCAAAAGAATTTCGAAGGTACGAGAAGTTTATCTACGCGTATCTGGCCACCGTGGTGGACTAAAGCTAAGGCTTTAAGACTAAGAGTCAAGACCCTTCTCATTAGTAGAAGATACCCATACCCAACAGTGGGACAGTATATTATTATAATACTGAATTTATATGTTATTTATACGTCTCGGTTTGACAACCCTGTTTCCGTACTCTGAAATATGAAATTAAATAACATTACAACCCCTCGACGGCAATTAGAAAAGCATCTGTAACTTTGAATGCCTGAACAGATTTTCTTCATACATCCCGATTAACCTATCTTTTCAACAAAACATTCAAATCGGTCCATTAGTTTAGGCGCCACACAACAAAAAAAGTCAAATAACATATAACCCTTCTTTTTGGTCGAGGTTAAAAAAATAGAACATTACGTCTGCGAGAGCATTGGCCATCTGAAAATAATTTTATTATTATCCGATATGACGAATTGGTTATGATTTAGTGTTTTTTTTCTCAAAGCCGATCCTGTTTCGGCCTTAAAATTGAACATCGTTATTTTAAACGTACTGACACAAATATTTGAGGAAAATCCTTGTTTTGTTTATTGAACCAGAGTTGTAAAATGTCAGGTGATAGTAAATAATTATTTTGATGCTACTCTTTTCCTTAAATGAAATAATATGCTAAAGTTATTAAATGAGTCACTTTGATGTGACCTCAGAACTTACTACAGACAACAAACTGAGATCATAGTCATTGAGGTAAATTGTATATCGATTACTAAAGTGCGACATATTCTTGTGGAAAAAGAAGTGTTTATTTAGTCAAGGTTCTCTGAAACTTTTTTTTGCATAAACCGGCAAACAAGCAAGTGGTTTTTAAACGTGATGACCTGGAACTATTAACCGTACCAGTAACTTCTAATTTTGTGGTAATAACGAAAGGGGTCTACTTGGTTTACACAAGTACACCTGATACCAGGTTATTTCCCTTGTCTTGAATTCCATAACAATATCTTCTTGGTGTTAACTTTTCATAATTATCGTTTTTGTTTGACTACGATCTTACTTTGTTTTAAAATATCCCTCGTGCCAAAAAGCGTTGATGCAACCAAAATTCTCTATATTTCATCTACCAAGACACGTTCTTCAAATAAGTCTGTCGCCAAACCTCATTCAACCGACCTGACATACTACCCGTATATTAGATTGCGCAATTCTGCGTCTTGAACGTAATTTAGCGCAAAACTCTCCAGAACAATTTAATGGATGGGTCAGTTCGAGTCAATGAAGCTGATTCACAAACTTACGGTCCTTGTGTCTGAAATGTAATTAAGATGACCAGGAAAATTAATGATGAATGTGCGTATGGTAATGATGATCTCATTCCATGTGGTAGATTGGGTGTAATAGATATTGATATACGAATAGTTGGTTTCGAGTGTCCGTAAAAACCTAAATAGATCATGAAAGGCAATAAAAATAAAATAAAAGATTTTATAGACGAGAATACACACGCTAAGATATTAAAGAAAATAATGACAGGAGATAATTAAATTTCAAGGCGTTTGTGGTACGCGTTCCAAACTGTTATCTGCACGTCGTCATGGAGGAAAATTTCAGGCCGCAAGGGGTGGTGTTCCGTCGCTTCCGCGGACAAGTGCCACAAGATCGCACTCAAACTCAGTGTACAAAGTGAAGCGTTACTAACATAGTATTAGGTTTATATTACTAACACAATTACTGTAATTATATATTTCTATATACGTTAGTTTGTAAGGTATATGTATATATATGGACCATAGTAGCCTGAAATAAAGGATATTATTATTATTATTAGATAATTAAATGCCGTATTTAAAAATTTATGGAACATGATTTTTGTAGTAGAGGTTAAAAAGTAAGTTTGTCGCCTAATGGTAAGAGCTCCACTGCCCATGACCATTTACAATATCTGAGAAATCATGGATGCGTTACTGACCATTAAGAAAAGGGATAATTAAGGGGAGAAGGATTTGGATATATAAAGTCAAAGTCAATTAAGCTACATATTAAATATTAATATAATTCATAATATTCATGCTGTTATTCCGGCTTCGACAAGACATCAATGTCATATTCGGTGGAGAGACTAACTTGTTATGGATTTCAACGAAAAATGCTGAAGATGTTTCCAGTGAAACATTTCTTGTACCGTGTCATCAGATGTTTAGCTACTGTCTTTGTAATTAGAGAGTGTCATTAAATGGATGGTATGTCGTCGCGTCCCGGAAACGGAGATGAGTAAGAATTTTAGAGTCCACACATTTGCAATGTTTCGAGTTTTTGCAGAGTTCGTATGTAGTATAGGCTACCGCTTATCATATACCTGATGCATTTTACATCATTCTTCAGTTTCTGTAGACATTTAAAGCTATGTTTAGCTATTTTTATTTATATCCTGTAAACCGTATAATTGTGTCCAGCGTAGTGATTTTGTTAAGTAACGACGAAGAAGAGGATAATGTTCAACTCCAACCCAAATAATTATATAATACTCCTACAAAACCGAATTGCTCACGAATTCGAAGAATAATGCCCACGGTCTTCGCTACAGGAAACTGGTCTACCGATATTTAATATTAATGATCCAGCAATATCAGCTAAAATTCAATAATTGTGAGTTTTAGGTATTTTTAAAACTTACACACTGGTACTACTACAGCCTCCATGGCGCAGTGACCCAGTAGCCGGCTGTGAAGCGAGAGGCCGTGGTTCTATTCCCGCAGCGAGATAAAATGTTTGTGTGATCCACAAATATTTGTTTCGGGTCTGGGTGTTTTCTCTCCAGATGGGTTGATGTCAGGCAGGCCGGTCGTAATAACTACAAAACAAATCTTTCAACATGTGTTAATAAGCGTGTTGCGCCGACCCCACATCAAGTGGAATAAGGGCAGTTGGAAAGAAACTGGTACTACAAGACCCAACAATACTACGAGTACATTCCTTGATTGTTTCCATTACTATAACTTTAAAGATTCATTTAAATTTCGTATTTCTAAATCTTCACATTTATTTCATTACCTTATGATTTATTTGAGCGCATGTTTTTTTTTTACCTAGGAGCCTTGTTGAGTGTAACACCCCTGCGCCATATTTTATTCATGCTAATGTCGATCTTAGTACATAAGTTACATCGTTGTGTGAGGTGCAGTATTCAGTCCTATTCCCAATTCATGCCAAATGCCAATATCGATCCACGTTTATAAGTTTCAGTATTGCGTGAGATAGTCTCTAATCTATTTCAATTGGCCGGTATATCAAACATAAGTGTAGCTTCATCGGCATAAAATTATTCTATTTTAGATTACACAGTTCTGTTTTCGGAAGGTCACACTGATCTTGATCTAAGTCATGGCATAGTTCCATTAAAAATTCCAGGCAAAAAACTGAACATAACATTCGCATTTGATGTACCGTTAAAAACTGGACTAGAAATGACAAGACGTCATTATGGATCGCTTGCGCCGGCGCCGCGCCTGTGGCATGGACCTTATCGAAACTCGTCGGTGACTAATCGAGAAACGAGGACGACGGGAGCAGGTTTTGGAACAAGATGTTTGCTATTTTTTTTTTATTGAGTCACAGGTCTGTAAACTCTAGGCTGTAGAACCTGTCGTTATTTATTTATTACAAGTACTTGCTTGTAGTTGCAATATTTTTGAATTTTAGCGCCAGTACTGATTAAAACCGAAACTGCCACAAAATAATCTGGTATATAGAAAGTATACGGTTGACCTAGTTGTATATTGATTCCTTTGCTAAGAAATTTTGCAATATGCAAGTGGATCATACAGCTGTCAGGGCTCTTAAACTTGAAGACCTGTGGCTTGTGCGTTGTGACGTATGTGAGCCGGTTTTTTAAGTTGTTTTGTTCGATATCCGCTCTTGATTAAAAACGCCTTGAGCCGATGTAATTTGAAAAGTTGATGTTATTGAAATCGACGGATGATTGCGGTGTAAAAACCAATTTGCAAATCTACATATAGGATGCACAAAAAATATGATTGGAGGTCGTGTCCGTGTGTTGAATAATTTAAATTTACAACTCAATTCTGAGAGATAATAAAAGATAATGAAATTCCACATTGATAGGAAGCGGCTTAAATAATAATTGGAATTCTTTGCATAATATTGAATATCATAATCACCGCGTTCAAATTGAAATTTGAAAGAAATTAAGTCAAGCCAAAACATCTTAGTTGTAAAAATGCTAGCAAAAATTAACATAAATTTTTGTTGGTGTTATCCCAGCTTATTTCCAGGGTCCGTTATCCTATTTAGATGAAGCATCGGCCGGTATTGAACATCCTCCGCAATGAGTCCATTGACTCTCATTTCCTAATTACATTAGAAGAGTTGAGAGCCAATGGATAGAACTCTTGATGTATCAAGCGACGCTTTTTTGGGTTGCAGTCGTATCCCTGGTACGATCTGGCACTGGAATTTGCGACCGGCGTAGTCCTGAGGTTATCTCAAAACGTGAACAAATCTCCTTATGAGTTATTAGACATTGCTCGAGTTTAATAAAAATCAGTAACAAAAAATAAATAAAGCAGTCAGTAACTACTAGTGGTGTATTAAAATCATTGGCAGTGATTCACGCGGAACGTGGTCAATGGGCGTGGAGATTGAATCGCGTGCAGCATTTTATAAATCTTATCTTGTAATGTTATGCTATCGTTCGTGAATATTTCGCGTGTCGCCTCTTGTTACGTACTGGCGAAATTTTAACTCAGGTTGACAAAGCTTACGTCGACGTGGGTCAGCATAACCAGATTTAAATTTGAACTTTTACGTCGTTTTTATGAGGGTAAATACCATATTTATTTGAAAACTAGTGTACACCCTGATTATAACACAAACTTGTAATGGATCATACAATTTTGAAGGAATCTGTTTCAAATAAACAACAAGATCTTAAATAAAGTAGGTAACGTTTGTTTGAAGGAAATTTTAATGATCTCGTATGTACGTATCTACATAACTTAATATAGAATTAGAAAAAAGTTAATATGAACGCATCAAGTTTTATGATGGTACTTAATATGTGATAATTGCCGTAGTAAAAACTGATGCGGGTACAGTGACACAACATTCTTAGCTCTGATTCCAGAGATGCCTTATGTTTTATAATAATAATTTATAACATAACATCTGGTTTCAACCTGGTCATTGAACATATTATATCTGTCACTGTCATTTGCTAATTAATATCGGTAAATAAATACACAATACCTTGCACAAAATACGGTCTGATTAAAAGTACAATAAAACCGATGAAGTACTTAATTTCAATCAGCAAATGACACCAATGTATGTTACATGACAGATGTCTAGGATTCGGCCCTCTGGATTGGGGGATTTTGTAGAATTCTACCATGGTATTCCGTGGCTGTCGTAAGAGGCGACTTTTTGGGGCCCTCTTAGGTCGGGGATGCGCAGCGTTCGTGCTTCGTAGTTGATATACATTTTACGTTATGCCCCCGAGATGGAGGGCAGTACGAAATATCGTGCTGCCTTTGACATCGAAAGGTGACCTTATTTAAGGGGCTTCTAAGTCCTCTAAGAGACGGATTGCGAAGCGGCAGAGCGGAGGGGCGGTTCCGGCAGCAATTCAGAGCAAACGCAGGATCCCCCGAGACCGTCGCACTTGCGCTGAAGACGGCCACCTCGGGGTTTTTAGTCGGTATAACAGCTTAGGGATTTTTGTATAGGGACTCGACCCAGCGGTCGTTCAGACAACTGGATCGTTAGTCTGGTGAGAGAAATAACATGATGACATAGATGTCTTGAATTAAAATTGTTTGATCAAACAATTATTCAATAATAGACTTATTGTATGAGGAGCAGAAGTAACAATTTCTGTATTTTAAATATGCTTTACGTGTCATGTCTATGATATTATTATGTCTTTTAACAGTTTCCACTTGGTTTTCCTCAGTCCGTTGCGGTTTGGTGGTTCGGCTATCAAATAACCTGAGTCGTCATTCTATACCCTTGACATTTGTGAGGCAATATCAACAGTATTGCCAGTTTAGATTACGTTATCTACACATACAAAAACTGTATCAAAATGTATATAATACGTCATAATTATGATAAATGATAATACACTAGCTGTGTAAAGCGGCTTTATTCGTAAAAAAATAACGAATTTTAATTCAGTTGTTTGAGAAAAACGCTTACTAGTGTGTGTAGTTTGTACAGACGTCTATTTACTGTAAGATACAATGGTCCTTGAGAAATGCTTCTGTTAGTTGGGTTGAGAAGGCGATTCTGATTCTGGCGATATATATCCTCATGTGAGAGGTTACACACATAATAAAGATAAAAAAAAAAAATGTATATGTGTATATACCTGAGATCTCATGTATTCACCAATATATACCTGAAATGTCATGTAGTCACCAATATACACCTGAGATCTCATGTAGTCACCAAATATGGATTATTAGAAATTAAAAAATGGCCACAAATTTGTTGTATTTTGCTGCAGGGGCCACCAGTCAATACTAAAGAAGCTCCGCAAGAAATAGAGCCAAGTGATATCAAAATATTTGTGAGTCCTTATAAAAAGGATATAAATAGAATTATCTCATAGCTGAAAATATTACCAATATATTTCTGAATGTAAAGAAATAAAAACCTTTTGAATTTTGAACTCGTATGTTGTATTTTAATAACATGTTTAATGTTTGCTCCCAGGCGAGTTTTCGGGTACAGCACCCTCCTGGCCAGTATCCTGACGCTGCTAACTCCTGGAGCCGCTGCAGCCGGTTTCGGATGGGTAGTCGCAGCCAGAGTGCTCCTAGGCTTCCTGCTGGGAGCCACATGGCCTGCTATCTTGCCGATGGCGTCCAAATGGATCCCGCCGATGGACAGATCTAAATTCATGTCGAACATGATGGGTGAGTACTGCATTGATCTTTATAAGCAGTTAGGGTATTAGGTCTATTCTAATTTTTAACCCCCGTCAAAAACTGACTCCTGTATCCATCTGCGGGGTTTTTAATCGAAAGCTGACATAATTGAGGTAGTTCTTTAGTTATGTATAAAATTAAATTAAGAAATAACAGTTTTTTTCAAACGCTTATGTTCATTTTTAAACGATTTCAAAAAAAGGAATGCAATTTTATCTGACCGGTAGCAACACAGGCACCCACGCACCGACTCTAAAGAGAATAGAATAGATTGAATTTGTTATTTTTGACTTTTCAGAGTTTTTATTATAAAGTCGGTTTCAAAGTTTTGTTAACCGTTATTTTATAAATTGTAGCTTTATTGATGTTGCTTTAGGCCTAGGTTGGTGTTCTTCTCCACTTCGCCTTTTATAGAGCTGGTAATATCTCCAGATGTCGCGTCATACCCGCCACTGTAACTCCTGTAAACAGGATCGACAGTGGCACGCATTTTGTTGACACCGAGCGGTGAAGCTCGGCGCGTCTCTTGGAATGCTTAATTATCTTTGTCCCGCAATTAAACTAATCAAATCGAAAGTTAGGGAGCTCGGGAAAGATAAGTTACTGTAAGGGATAGATAGGTCCCTCGTATGCGAGAGGCCGTTTGTGTAGGTACCACCGCTTTGTCTATTTCTGCCGCCAAGCAGCAGTGTGTTAACACTGCTGTTCCGGTTTGAAGGACATCGAAGCCAGTGAAATTACTGGGCATTATAAGACTTAACGCATGTCTCAGGGTGACAAGCGCAGTTCAGTGCCATGCAGTACGTACTTCATAATTAAAAGTTCTCATTGGTGTTGTGTCTGTTTAAGTGACGCTTACCATCACGCGAGCGACGTGCTCGTCTCGTCATCTAAAGCTAATAAAAAAAAAGTTTGCGGGTGCGATCTGTGATTTCGAAGTTCTATAAATTCACATAGTCATAAGCTCACCCGAAAGGGTAGTCAGGTGAGCAACTATTGCTCCCACTAATCGCCCGTTTTTCCTCCCATGATTTGATAGAAGCTGATACTACTAATCCCAATGCTGGTTTTGTAAGTGAATGATACAGTTACTTCTTGTAAGTATAAATAGATGTCTGGTACAAATCTCTGGTAAACAATCTTCACATTGCCATGGTTAGTTTAAAAATAATTCCTCTCATTTCACGCCATTGCCGTGGTGTAGGTCAGTGTTTAAAATACTGAATAGAAATGTAAATTTATACATACGCACTCACGCCTGTACTCCCCGAAGGGGTAGGCAGAGATGTAACCAGTACACCCACATTTCGCCGAGCGTATCTCCGTCCCATGATGTGATAGGGGGCGAGCCTATCGCCATATCGGGCACAATTCCAGACTCCAGTTGATACTAAGCATTTCATGATAGAAAAACCCAATATTTACCCCCACCCGGGATCGAACCCAAGACCTCAGCGTCAGCCTCAGTTTATGCATATGCATTTAATTTATATCGTTTAATTTTCAATATGGCAAGACAAGCTATACAAACAAACAAACAGATCCTATTGACTATGGAAAGTAGTCGACCGGGGCTGTTAATTGTTTAAACCTTCGGGTATAACATAAAAAAATATCCTCACAGATAAGCAAAAATAAAACAATGACGAGCGCTAATTGACAGCTTGTCAGTAAATATTCTTCTATTCTATTCTTTTTTAGATTATGGCCCCATCGATTTTCGATGATTTCTTCAATGTCACGTATTAAAATAGCAATATCTAAAAATAAAGATCAAAACGTAGACATATTTTAAAAGATGCTCAATTGTTAGTCGTCAGTAAATATTGTGGCGTCTTGAGTACATTTCGCCGTCATACCGCTATCGGCAACGTCAGGATATAAAGTATTGTTATCGATATGAGCTGTACAACGATGCTCAGTGCATTTGAAAACGCAATATGGCGGCGGAGGCGCGCGCAGGCGTGGTCGCTGACGTCACGCGCGCGCGGCGCCGCGATTGGCCGACGTTGGCGGGCATTTTAACCTTGCGCAACGGTTGCCATGCTGCGGTTTATATTCTGACTTCTGAGAATTATTTTTGCACCGAACGACCGGTCACGTGGATGTGGGCAAGGTTGGGTTGATATAATATACACGTTGCACATCCCGATGCAATGGAAATGAGGTCGATTCGATATGCATTAGGTTTTATGTTTAAATTACGAATGCCACTCACAGGAACATGGAATAATTCTGGAAGGATTTTTTTAATAGTATAGGCCGGCAAACGAACAAGTGAGTCACCTGATGGTAAGTGATCTCCACCGCCCATGTACGCCGACCTTAAAGGAAGGGATAATTAAGGAATTGGAAGGGGAGAGGGATTTGGCCCTCCGGATATCTCTCTCCACAGTAAATCTCTATCTAATCTTACAAGCTTACTTCATGACCTCGATGCCTTCCGCATTAAGTGGTTTTTTTCTGATGACCGTGAGCAATGGAGATTTGCAGAGGAAGAAATTTGTGTTGAGTACAAATATTCTTGCTCCTGAAAACTATTGCTTCCAAACTTTCAAACATCCAAAAAAAGATACTTATTGTATGGATAAATAAACCTACAGTAAGGTAGAGCCACGCTGTAGACAGTTTTGTCTACAACACAATGGGCCGGCCTGACGGTCGTTACCACTGTCTCACAGAAAACCGACGTAAAGTAGCGGCTGGCTACTGCGTTTCGTACAGTGAGTGAGATATCCGGAGGACCAAACCCCTTCCCCTTCCCAATTCCATAATTATGACTCATGCCACAGATGCACAATCAAAGGATCAAACTTAAAACATCCTTTTCTTGGGGGATAAAACGGGAAGATCTTTCTGGGTTTCATGCCAATTTTATTTCTATTACCAACATTCATTTATTGATAGTCAGCGGTACATCTGATAAATACAAGTGTTTTACGTAGACCTCAATCAGATCTCAATGCTAGGATCATAATACGCATGGCACTGCGTCAAAGATCGTAAATAGATTTTACAGTCTCTCATTAGTTTATAAATGGTCATATAGAGATAAACACTTTAATGTATACTACTAGACGGGGTATGTAAAAGTAAAATTTCGTCACATAACGCGGAAGTTTGACAGCTCTCAGACAGGGAGCGCGATAGGGGTTCTAGTTGACGTAAGCGAGATGGTAATATTTATTATTTGACATTGGTGATGGTATTTGACAGCTCCGTGGCGCAGCGGGCGAGTAGACGGCTGCGAAGCGAGAGGCCGTGGGTTCGATTCCCACACCGGGACAAATGTTTGTGTGAACCACAAATATTGGTCTCGGGTCTGGGTGTTGTGGGACCGCAAGTCCCTCGTAGTTCCTGATACCCGCGATACAGGTTTACCTAGTGTGGGGTCAGGACTATGTGTGTGACTGTTGGGTGTAATTTATTATTATTATTTATTTATTAATATTAAGTTACGGTCAATTGGCCGCAACTTAGTGGCACAATTTCTATGTACCGCGCAGCTTGTCTAGTAGTATACATTAAAGTCTTTGTATATAGATAATATTATGAATATAAAATAGAACTATCTATTCATATTATAATTAACAATATATTATCATATACACTTTTTTTATTTGATTGAATGACGAGACGAGCAGGTCGATCGCCTGATAAGCGCCACGCCTACCCATAAATAGAAACAACGCCACATTTCTGTGTGGTCTTTGAATTACAAATGAAATTTGAATTACACTGTATGGCATTGCACTGCGCTCGTCACCCCGAGACATAAGATGTTAAGTTAAGCAAGTCTATCATCATGATTCATGTCGGGCACAAATCCAATCCCGGATAACTTATGTGTGAAAATTCAAATTGAACACTGAATATACAAATTGCCTAACCTGGGTTTTGAACCGACGACCTTACCGGTTTACAAAAGAACGTTGCCAATAGACCAATGAGCCGATTAATTAAAAAAAAAACTTAAATTACTAATTTATTTGTCCAACAGTAACCCAAAATTACAGACATTTGTGACTACGCAATTAATAACACGTTTACAGTAGGTATCTACATATTATTTAAAAAACATGCTTTATCATATGTCACGCAAGTTACAACAGTTGCATGTAGGCAGATAACGACATAACCTTAAAAATTAAACCACATACTGACGTCATTTTGTGTGGACAGTGGCGTAATTAGTATGCGGCAATGTGGGGCTAGTCCCCCGGGTCCGTAGGTTAGACCTATTCTCGGTTAAGCGGAGCACGTTTACATTACTAGATTAGTTTGTGATCTGTAGGCCTAGTACGAGTTACAAATACGTTCACAGTTTTCGAATTCGTATAAAATTACTACCGTCGAAGTGTCAAACTAGTAATTCATACGGTAATAAAGGAAAGAATCGCTTGAAAATAAATTTCATATTCGACTAATATAACTAACTATATTATTAATTTTAATTCATCATAGTTCCCACTAGTGGCTACTAATATTTGACGTATTAAGAGAAAACGAAAACTTTCGTCGTTTAGGAAAACTATTAAAACTTGTACTAGGCCTACTGTATTGATATCATTGGACGTTTTTACATTAATATGTAGATATGTAATATTTTGCCAAATATTATAGGACTGTTAGGTTTTATTTCAGCATTTCTCTTCTTAGGTTCTGTACCAAATCATAAGTGAAATTCTGGGAGACGACTCTATAGTTATATCAATATTATAAATGCCGGCCTGTACTGCAGACTGCGGCTAGAGTACGGCGTATTAGAGACCAAAGGGGTTCTTTACAAAAAAAAAATATCACATGAATATTGAAACTGACACATCATCTGCATCTAATACGTCGAAATAGGTATGTCGCGAGACAAGCCAGATGACACTAATTAGTTTTATTAGCTTGAATGACGATACAAGATGGCTCGCCTGATGGTAAGCGCCACGCCCGCCCATATACAGAAGCAACGCCACACAGAACTTTTTATTACAAAGCACTGCATGGCACTGGACTGCGCTCGTCACCCCGAGACATAAGTTGACATTTTATAACGCTAACACAATCCTTCTCCAAGACACCATATTATTATACAATTAAGTAGTAAAAAGCTGTCACGACTCACGACTGTACTAAGGAAAACGTAAATATCATTCACTAAACACGATTTAATAGTCCTTGTACGATGCATTTCCTACGATATTACACGACAATTGAGGTCCGGAAACATGTTTGTATGCTAATGTGTAGTGGGCTACTGATTTTATTCATAAATATATTACACAGCGTAGTAATGATCCCATACGAGGTTATGTGTAATGGAGTAACTACGCTTTAATTCTTGTTCTATAATAAGTATACACAGGTATTTTTCAAAAAGAAACGCCGGCAATGAAACAAACAGATATTTTTATGAACTACGAAGGTTCTCCTTCCACCTGTCCTTATCCCACTCGCAGTGGGGTCGCCGCAAAGTGCTTTATAACACATGTTAAAGAAGGATTTGACTTGTAGTTATTACTACCGGCCGCCTGGCTGACAGAATACGAAGGTTATGTATCCAATACAGGGTAAAAAGAATGTAATTGCACAAGGATATTAAAACCATGGTTGTTGTACTATAGAATATCATGGTTAATAGCAGGTAAAATGTTTGTTCCAATACCAAGAACGGAATTATCATTTAAATGTTGTAAAGAATATAAGTTAACAACAACAAAATATGAAACATTGCAATATATAGCAAAAATAAACCCAACAAACCTGGTTTAGTTTGCGTTAAATGAAATTTTGACTTGAATAAAACAACGACCTTTATTTGCATCGTTATTACTACTTCAAATTGGAAGTTATTTTTGCCTTATTATTATGAAATTATGAATTCTGTCTATAGCCCAAGACTTTCAAAGACTAGATATTTATGACATTATAATGAATGTGGTAGCCTCAGCCTTTAGCACCCATTACAATATGGATATAATGACAATAATGTATCCACAAGTCAATAAACTAAATACAACAGCAGTAAATTGTATCGTTTGTGCCCTTTAACCCGTATAATTCCGATGAACTGCACGTTTATCTTTACTCTACTACGCATTGATAAAGTACAATCAAACTCTGTATCGTAATATTGATTTATGGTTACGTCAATATACTACACTGTTTGTGGGAGGCGTGACAGTGGATAGATTGTAGAATTTTGTGGTACTGTGTTATTACTAACAATATTACCAGACGTAAAAAATTGTTCTGGTTGCTTGGAAGCTTTTTAATACAGTCGGGAATTAGAGCCACTTAGCCTGTCCAAATGCGCCACTGTTCCGATGATACTCTATTAATTTTCTCTTTTAAACTCTTAGTAATGCAATCTAAAATTAATAATCTTACATACCAACGTCCAGTTGCGTCATAAAATGCGGTGAAATAATTAAGCTTATCGAGTTCTATTATAAGTGTGACAAAGTGAATTCGCCTTTTATATGAGCCGTGGTGATGTTTTAATATCTTTCGTTCTTACATGTGGATGCATTTGTTCATGTATCTTTCATTATTCGTCCAGGTTATAGGTACCATTCATTAGTGCCATTTTTCTCGATAGTTCTATTGTAATCGTGTTTTGCGTTGATTAACACTTAATCATCATTATCATTTAGATCACTTTTCTTCGCACAGCTGAGCAAACATTTTCTATATATCATTCGTCTCGGTACTGTGTCAATCGCATCTACGTCAACTGAACAATTTTTGCAATCAAAATGGTGGACCGTTTACTGCTTCGAAAAACTTTTATGCTAGGTTACTGCACTGGTTCACAAATTATCGATTCGTAATCAATATGAATGATGGGTAGCATTATCATAATACGGATTCACTTACAACTTGTACCCGTACCGATTGCAAATTTTCCCCCACAAACATGTGGTTAGGTTCCGAGAATTCATTAGTTACCAGGGTTTGAACCCGGCACTCGGGGCAACGCACGCGTGGGGAATGCGTGCCTTTTATTTTTGATATGTCTTTTGAGATTAATTGAGTCCCGTTGAAGCATGTAATACAATTTGTACTTAAAAATTAAAACTATACTGTCCTGTTTTGGAAGCCTTATCATCTGCTAGATTCGACTCTGGACTTTTAACGTGTAAAGTTAGTTTACAGCTAATTGGTAAAACTGTTTTTTTTTAGTTATCATAAGCTAAGTTTATTTATTTAATTTGATTTAGAAACAGTACATATATCAAGTATGCAGGTCTATTCTTAAAATCCATGCAATCTGTATTGTTTATAGTACAGGATGTTTCGCCTCGTGTATTACAATGTTAAATGGTGTGCCCATAATGAACGATTATATCAACATTTTATCATAATATGCTATGTAGGAAGTAAGCTCGTTTCCGCCTTCTACTACAATAATTATTATGCAGCGTTGTTTTCATTCCACCTGTCCAGTAACTTTCCAAGAAACGATATGTTCGCCTCCACACCATGTATGACTACATGACCAGACTCTAGAGAAAGAAAACACATTAATTAATTTCAACACAATTGGCGTATCATTTATACCCACAACGATTTAAAAGCTCAATGGATTTTCAATCAACGTTGAGTCCAGATAAAAATTGCTATTGCCCATGATTAAAACCATTAAAAATCTCTGACATTAATTATAATAAGAAAAAGGTCTGTCATTGTGTAATTATTGTCCCTTTCTGGCTTACTTAAAATAATAATTTAAACGTGAAAAAGACAACAGTCTGTGATTGATCACTGATCACTGACTTTTTAGAGAAGCTTTTTAATGTTGAATATGGATTTATTATGAATTTTAAATGTTTTAAGTACTTCTCATCTTCCTGATCACATCCCATCTATCCTATATGAAATTGTATTAAAGATACTAGTTGGGATTTTATTGCTTTACGTCCGATTGTCTGTCTGTCGTGAACAATTTCTTCTTGATGACTATTCGCCATCCTTGCCTTTGAGGTTTGTCATTTAGTCTTCTAAAATGTACGCTTGATATTACTTTCTGGGTCTAAATCTTATTCTAACTAAATCTAAATCTCACTAGTATCCGATACTGATTTTTATATTGTTATAAAATAACCCATCACGTCAATGTAAGTAGATATTTTATAACGTATTTTACTTACTATGTAAAGGCCCATTAAATTCAAATTCAAATAATTCATCAGCCAATCCTCTAATATTACATTGCACATAATTACAATCGGAGACACTCATACGTCCTCTCAGAATTGGGTCTAGGTATTTTGGAGGAAAATGTTCACCTTTGCATATATCATAAAATTTTCATTAGAGTATGATTTTCCTTGAACTTTTGCGATCATATTAAACGCGATGACATATTTACGGTTTGAAGTTTTCAAGTTATTCACATTAACATACATTAAATTAAATTTATTCTACTCCATTTAGTTCAAATGACTGCTCCTGGAGTACGGCTTCAATAGGTATATCTTTAGCTTTGTTTGTTTGCAATATTAATAGCTTTGTATTCTATTTGGCTGTCAGTTCCGTGATTTCGAAGTCATTATCAACTCTCAAAGGTTTTAAAATGTTAATGAGTGTATAATTTCATTTTCATTTAATGCAAGAGAGAATGCACTTAGCAGTGATACGAGCATCGTATCGAATACAAATATATAAATTATTAAAGTTATAGTACACGGGAATGGCGTTAAATTTATTCTAACTACATCACTTTCTAGAACTTTTACGTTTATTGAAGCAGTGAAGGTACGCGTAGGGTCTCCTTGCGTAATAAATGCACTAGCTTTCTCATTAAAATTGATTGCGTCCATAATTGTATACTACTAATTCTATTTATGTTTATAAGCATGTTCTTCTTGAGAGGTGACCCTGGTTGATACCGTTCATCAAATCCGGGATTATAAAAAGTTTTTACAAGTGTTCAGAAAATAAAATACAGAGATTTTCTAAAACATACATTTCTGTATTCCGTTGCATGCTTTAGAAGGTCCTTGAATAAAAGACATAAAAAATTCAAGATTATGATAAGAGCTTATTTCTTCTTAAAATGATGATATACCTTGTATATCTAAGTTAATTGAACTCCAACCTCGTTGTACTTACCGCAAATATCAAGATTTATGTTTTTATAACGTACACAAATAATGACAAAACCCGCCTCTTAGTTCAGCTTGCTGTCATTTGTAAGTATTACGCGTATGTTAACTATACACAATGGTTTAGTTTCGTCAGAAATCACTAACCAGACGTATTTAAAAACATTACTATAGGGTCTAATAGTGAATGTGAACGCATAGATTTTCGTATCCTTGGTATTGATCGAGTATACAGAAATCTATTTAGCAAAGAGCTGTCTTCAATGTTTTTCTTGAATACGGTTTGAGTATTGATCCACTTTATGTCCTGATTTCATTTTTAACGTGTACCACTAGTGGTACAGTTGGGAATAACTAACCACTGGTTCAAGTGATCTGCAGAGATCAGTTTATTAATAAATTAATATGAGACTTTTTAATGGAATATTAAATACCTTTTTGAAAATCATATTGGGTAAGAAAAATATTTTGTACTGTATACACTGTTTTTTTGCGTTACTAAGAGTTAATGGGGTTCTTCAAGCCAAATCATTCTGTAACATGTATTATAAGCATGTTGCACCGACTTTACTGTGAGTGGGATAAGGGCAGGTGGAAGACTATTAGGAATTCATTCGTTACTCCACACTCGGATTTCAAAACTCGCCTTTTTCACGGGTATAAAATTAATTAATTAATTAAATTGGATAATATGTCAAGTAGCAACAGCTCAACAACTGTTGACAGCCTCCGTGGCGCAGCGGGCGAGTAGCCGGTTGCAAAGCGTGAGGTCGTGGGTGCGATTCCCGCACCTAGAAATGTTTGTCTGATTCACAAATATTCGTCTCAGGTCTGGGTGTTGTGGGTTGGCAAGTCACTCGTAGTTCCTGATACCCACGATACAGGTTAACCTAGTGTGGGAAACACAGGACAGAACACAGGACTATGTGTGTGACTGTTGGGTGTATTTAAAAAATAAATAAATAAAGCAACTCTACCCTAACACAGTGTTCGTTTTCAAACGAATGACGTCAGCGTTCAATGTATGTGTTCCTCTAGAATGCATCGTCCGCGTCGTCATCCAGATGCGTTGACCTGATTCGTGCAGTAACTTTCCTAAGCGGCGAGTCGCGGAATTTAACTGCACTGACTAATACTATTGTATTGTTCGGAAACTTTTAAACAATTTCTGTAGAACTTTGTGTTGGGTCTTAGAAATTATGGCACTTGGTGCGATTAAAAGCAAAAAAGTAAAAGTTAAAGTTAGCTACGATTAACAACATTTTAGGTGTACAGTATCATATTTTTTGAAGTGAAAACTTCTCTAGGCGAGTTGGGCATTCTTTGAATATTTTGAAGTGAAAACTTCTCTAGGCGAGTTGGGCATTCTTTGAATATTTTGAAGTGAAAACTTCTCTAGGCGAGTTGGGCATTCTTTGATTTTTTTGAAGTGAAAACTTCTCTAGGCGAGTTGGGCATTCTTTGAATATTTTGAAGTGAAATCTTCTGTAGGCGAGTTTGGCATTCTTTGAATTTTTTTGAAGTGAAAACTTCTCTAGGCGAGTTGGGCATTCTTTGAATTTTTTTGAAATGAAAACTTCTCTAGGCGAGTTGGGCATTCTTTGAATTTTTTTGAAGTGAAAAATTCTCTAGGCGAGTTGGGCATTCTTTGAATTTTTTTGAAGTGAAAACTTCTCTAGGCGAGTTTGGCATTCTTTGAATTTTTTTGAAGTGAAAACTTCTCTAGGCGAGTTGGGCATTCTTTGAATTTTTTTGAAATGAAAACTTCTCTAGGCGAGTTGGGCATTCTTTGAATTTTTTTGAAGTGAAAAATTCTCTAGGCGAGTTGGGCATTCTTTGAATTTTTTTGAAGTGAAAACTTCTCTAGGCGAGTTTGGCATTCTTTGAATTTTTTGAAGTGAAAACGTCTCTAGGCGAGTTGAGCATACTTTGAATTTTTGAAGTGAAAACTTCTCTAGGCGAGTTGGGCATTCTTTGAATTTTTGGAAGTGAAAACTTCTCAAAGCGAGTTGGGCATTTTTTGAAGTGAAAACTTCTGTAGGCGAGTTGGGCATTCTTTGGATTTTTTGAAGTGAAAACTTCTTTTGTCGAGTTGGGCATTTTTTGAGATGGGAATAAACAATTAAACTCTCGACACTGTTACCGTTACCGTAACATTTGAGTCCGTTGAGTTTGGGTTCAAATACATTGATAATATAACTATATATTATAATATAAAAATTAAACATATATTGTGTAAATACGTATAACATAGATATATATTCAACTAGCTGTTGCCCGCGGCTCTGCCCGCGTGAATAGACTTTTCCGAAATAAAACGTAGCGTATAACCGTCTCCAGTGTCCCATCTATCTTTACATCAAAATTCATCAAAATCGGTTCAGTGATTTAGGCATGAAAGCGTAACAAACAAATAGATATTTTTTTTTCATAAAAAGTATTTTATTTATTTTATTTTTTATTTTATACACCCAACAGTCACACATATAGTCCTGACCCCACACTAGGTAAACCTGTATCGCGGGTATCAGGAACTACGAGGGACTTGCGGTCCCACAACACCCAGACCCGAGACCAATATTTGTGGTTCACACAAACATTTGTCTCGGTGTGGGAATCGAACCCACGGCCTCTCGCTTCGCAGCCGTCTACTCGCCCGCTGCGCCACGGAGCTGTCAAATGTTACTTCTTATACCTCCAAGAATATGTGTACAAAGTTTCATGATGATCGGTTAAGTAGTTTTCGCGTGAAAGCGTAACAAACAAACTTATATTCACATTTATAATATTAGTATGATTGTCACCATAATACTCGTAGTTCAAGTTTTCACTTCTGTCGGCACTCCCGGTTTTGTTTAGTTTTTGTAAATTGTAGAATTTATTGTCATTATTTGATGTTTTCGTCATAAAGGAAACTATGAATGAATAACCTCGGAAAATAACCTCTTCATATTTAAATGCAGACCGCAAATTCATCATGTATTTATTATTTATAAACAAACATTGAATTTTATTGTAAAATAACTGGACGTATTCATTTTTCACAGGAATTTTGTGGTATTTGTGTTTGCTTTTTAATTCGAAAAAATCACACGATTTGCTTGGAATTAGAATTTGTGCCCGATATGGATGGCGATAGCCTCGCTTCCTATCACATCATGGGATGGAAATAAGCTCGGCTAACCGTGGGTGCACTGGTTACACCTCTGCCAACCCCTTCGGGGATTACAGAGGGTAGCGTATCTCCGTCCCATGATGTGATAGGGGGCGAGGCTATCGCCATACCGGGCACAATTCCAGACTCCGGGCTGATACTGAGCATTTCGTAATAGAAAAACCCAATATCACTTTTACCTGACCCGGGGATCGAACCCGAGACTTCAGTGTCAGCCTCAGTCGTTACGCGTACGCATTACAACTGCACAAGGAGGCAGGCTGATAAGTAAATAAATAAAATATATGAATGGTGCTACCTACTAATAATAATGTGTTTGTTACAGCATCGTCGTTAGGTGCTGCGATCACTATGCCCATCTGCGGGTTCCTCATCGCCCACTTCGGATGGGAGTCGGCTTTCTACTTCACAGGTGAGCTCATTTTTATCGTTAATAATTTTAATTTTTATTCTTATTACATAGGCCGGCAAACCTTAGTATTGTATGTATTGTATTGTAATTATCCCTCAACGCGCCCGTGACTCTTAAGTCACGGGCGCGTTGAGGGATAATAAAGGGATTGGGAAGGGGAGGGGATTTGGGCCACCGGATATCTCACTCACCGTATGAAACGCAGCAGCAAGCTGCTACTTTACGCCGGTTTTCTGTGAGACAGTGGTAACGACCCGGACGAGCCGGCCCATTTATACTGTAGACAAAACTGTCTACAGCGTGGCTCTACCACTCGTAAAATTGTTAAATGTAGGTAACTATAGCTATATAATCGCCAGCCTCATCAAATTGTATTTATGCTAAAGATATTACATCATGACAGCAAATGATAATGAAATGATATGACTGCCTCGGTGGCGCAGTTGTAATGCGTACGCGTTACGATTGAGGTTAACGCTGAGGTCTCGGGTTCGATCCCTGGGTCGGGTAAAGTTGTATTGGGTTTTTCTATTACAAAATGCTCAATATCAGCCCGGAGTCTAGAATTTGTGCCCGGTATGGCGATAGGCTCGCCCCCTATCACATCGTGGGACGGAGATACGCTTGGCGAAATGTGGGTGTACTGGTTACACCTCTGCCTACCCCTTCGGGGATTACAGACATGAGTGCGTATGTATATTACATCATATTAAAAGTGCAAGTGTTCTAAAGCATAGTATTTAGCTTACTTTTGGGCTCTAGGAATTAATTCCAGGTCTCATATCATTGATTCAATTACATAAAACATCAGATTTAGTTGCATATTTTGTTTTCAGGATTTTCCAAACGACATTAGATCTAAACTCTAGCTTGGTTAAAGAATTCCCGAATGTTTCCTATATCAGACACCACTTTTTTGGAAATTTACCATGTTAACCATTTACTAATTTCCATCCAATGACATAAAGAGGCGAGTCTATCGCCATATCTGGGACATTTTTTCGAATCGAACAACTCAAACACAAATTGTGATTTTTTTGAAAATCTATAGTAAATATTTAGTTGGATATTATTATGTATTTGCTGTCATCAGGTATAATAGGAGTGATGTGGTCGGTGGCGTGGTTCGCCGTGGTGTACGACACACCAGCGCAACACCCTCGCATCTCCGAGAATGAGAGGAATTTCCTCATGAAGGCGCTCCCACAGGACCCTAATGCCAAAGGAGTATGTATTCGAATTTATTTCTTTTATACTTTTAATGGTATATTTTCAGCTTGACATCCTCCGTGGCGCAGTGGGCGAGTAGCCGGCTGTAAAACGAGAGGCCGGGTTCGATTCCCGAGACAAAAATGTTTGTGTGATCTACAAATATGATTTTCGGGTCTGGGTGTTTCCTCCCCATTTACTTTGGGGTTGACATTAGGCAAGCGGCCGGTCGTAAAAACAAGCCAAATCTCTCTGAACATGTGTTAACAAGCATGTTGCGCTGACCCCACTGCTAGTGGGATAAGGGCAGGTAAAGGAAGGAGAATATATTTTTCATCTTGAATCGCTAATGTGGCTTTGTCATCATCATTCAGCCCATTCCACTCAAACGTAAGTTCGGCGCATCATATTTCTTACACATGCAGAAATAATTTGGCTTTTTAAATCCATCCACTTATTTAAGTGACTGCGCATATCGTCCTATCAATTGAGCTAATTCCAAATTGCTTCCACATAGCGCATGGTAAGGTTTTGGCAATCAATTGCCAATATATTATGTCCGAATCAATTCTTTTGGAGGCCTCGAGTCGTCTGCAGTGCATCTGATGTGGAATGCTAATGTTCATTGCCTTGATTTATTACGCTGGCATGTCCCTTCGGTTGCGGTTTTCCTTAATTTTTGCATAAGAATTTTGGCTGTCCTTTACCTTGACTCGTTTTCCGGATATCCTAACTGTTTAGCTTCATTGATATTCACAACGTTTCATGTAATTTCCAGAATTTAAGTATGGATTTAAAGAATTGTTTATTATACTTAGAATGATGCCCATGAAAGACTTGAGATTCAACTGTAAAACAACTAGACACAGATAACACATTTCTAACCAGAACAAGCAGCTGATCCAGACACTAGAGCCTGTTATCGCCAACTACGAGTTCCCTATATGTAATGCCATCAAATTATATAGTAACTATACGAAACAGCAACAAGCAGTGATAGCTCAGCGGGGAGTGGTATGGACTGTCGAGACGAAAGTCGCAGGTTCGAAACCAGCCCCAAGTGCATACACCTCTGACTTTTCTAAGTTATGTGTGTATTAATTGTTAATTATCGCTTGCTTTAACGGTGAAGGAAACATCGTGAGGAACCTGCATATCTGAGAAGTTCTCCATAAGAATTTCGAAGGTATGTGAAGTCTGCCAACCCGCATTAGGCCAGCGTGGTGGACTAAGGCTTAACCCCTCTCATTCAGTAGAGGAGGCCCGTGCCCAGCAGTGGGGCGTATACAATACAGGGCTAGTAGTATTATTTATTTATTTTATACGAAACAATCTCCCTACGGCGATACTCTTCTGTATAAGTATCTCGCTGGTGGTGATGGCTAATGAGACCCTTATTTGTCACAGCACATGCCAGTTCCGTGGAGACAGCTGGTTTGTTCAGCACCAGTATGGGCTATCATCATCACGCACGGTGCCTCCGTGTTCGGTTACTTCACTGTAGTCAACCAGTTGCCGAGCTACATCGAGAGCATCCTCCACTTCAACATTAAACACGTGAGTACCTATTGTCTTACCTTCAGCAATACATCAACAAGGTCCCCAGGATGTCTGTCTCAGACGAACATCAAGATATGTTGTTCGTCGCATATGTTGTTCGTCGCATATGTTGTTAGTCGCATATGTTTATCGTCGCATATGTTGTTAGTCGCATATGTTTATCGTCGCATATGTTGTTTTTTTTACAAATCTTGGATAAAATGTTAACATACTGATCTGACATTTCTTTAAACATCTTCTGTACTCGTAGCAGCAATAGCTTAGTGGGGATGGTATATCGAGACGAAAGTCGCAGGTTCGAAACCCCAAGAGGATACACCTATGACTTTTGTAAGTTACGTGTGTGTTCATTGTTGCTTGCTTTAACAGTGAAGGAAACATCGTGGGGAAACCTGCATACATGAAAAGTTCTCCAAAAAAATTGCATAGGTATGTGAAGTCTGCCAACCCGCATTAGACCAGCGTGGTGGACTAAGGCCTAACCCCTTATTCAGTAGAGGAGGCCCATGCCCAGCAGTGGGACGTGTATAATACAGGGCTGATATTATTATTGTATATTCTGTATTGTTATTTTGAACGTTGTTCTATTCATGAGGACTGTAATAAGCTGATTCTATGACAAGATGATGAGTCCTTTATATTAACATACTATTCTATCAAAGACCTTATAAGTCTTTGGTTGCTATTTTACATACATACGTACTCACGCCTGTAATCCCCGATGGGCTAGGCAGAGGTGTGACCAGTACACTCACATTTCGCCGAGCGTATCTCCGTCCCATGATGTGATAGAGGGCGAGCCTATCGCCATACCGGGCACAAATTCCGCTGATACTGATCATTTCGTAATAGAAACACCCCATTGGGTGTTTCTATACGACATTGTGACATTTCACTGTTACTCGACACGGGGATCGAACCCGAAACCTAAGCGTCAGCCTCAGTCGTAACGCGTACGCATTACAACTGCGCCACCGGGGCAGTCAATTTTATATCTCATTAATAAATTGTACGCACCTAATTTTATCAACCTTCATAGATTGACCGCCCACCAATTGGAGGCAATTGCAAATGATTCGCGAAATAATTAAAAGAGACACATTAAAGACGTTCGAAGGACGTGTTCATAGAAATATATTTCGTCATTGTACAGATTTAGATTTTATATCCGGGTTTTTTTGCGCACATTACAATTGAGAGTAAATAAATGAAATTATGTCACGGGGTGACGAGCGCAGTCCAGTCTCATGCAGTGTTATTTAAAGTTCTGTGTAGCGTTGCTTCTGTTTATGAGCAGGCGTGGCGCTTACTATCAGGCGAGCGACCAGCTCGTCTCGTCATTCAAGCTAATAAAAAAAGGCCCAAAGCCAACATCACCTGCACGTGGTACACTCTGCTGATTAACAGACGAGGCAATGGAGAAATTTAGTTCCCATTACGGGTTGTGGGGTCGGCAGGTTTAGGACCCAAGCCACTTATTTATTTTTATTATGTAGGTATAAAAATTACTTATTTTGTAAGAGTCAGTATCAATTTCTATGCAACCTTCATAAATAAATTAAATATCTGTTAAACTTAACATGTTTCATCGGTATTATAAATATTATATTTGTTCACATTAAATAAAAATGGTTCCATCAGTTACACCGGTACAAAACTTATAGTCTCATAATGCGCGCAAACGCATGGAAGCGTATTCTGTATGTGTGATTGATCTGATATTGGCGCCCATAACGGATCAATCATGCTTATAACAATCAACGTAAAGTCAACGCCAAAAGTCAATGAACGTGGACAAAACTCCACAAATCGTGTACTCCATAAGCATCAAAAGTAGCTTTTTTATGGTATAGGCCGGCAAACGAGCAAGCGGGTCACCTGATGGTAAGTGATCTCCATCGCCCATGTACGCCAAAATACAATACCAAAATAATCATGGGTGCGTTGCCGACGTTAAAGGAAAAGGATAATTAAGGGATTGGAAAGGGGAGGGGGTTTGGGCCTCCGGATATCTCACTCATCTTAAGAAACGCAGCAGCAAGCTGCTACTTTACGCCGGTTTTCTGTGAGACAGTGGCAACGATCCGGACGAGCCGGCCCATTCATGCACTAGACAAAAGTGTCTACAGCGTGGCTCTACCACTCGTAAATGCTTATAGCATCAACGTACAACAAAGAGATCATTTAGGTGTTATTTATGAATGCGGGCGTAAGGTTTATTTTGTAAGTAAAATTTTACACGTGCGGGTGGCAACCCTAGCGACAAGATAATGAGTCGGAAGACAAAAATTTTGTTTTACGCAAATATACACCCGTTTATCTTATCAGCTGTTTACTATGAATTCAAATTAGTGGCTGAAGCTTTAATTTGTTAAACATGTAATGTATAATATGACTGTGCCGAGGTCGCGGGCTCGATCCCCGGGTCGGGTAAAATTTAAATACATACTCAGTAAAACTCTAGTCTGGAATTGTGCCCGGTATGGCAATAGGCTCGCCCCCTATTACATTATAGGACGGAAATAGTCTCGGCGAAATGTGGGTGTACTGGTTGCACCTCTGTCTACCCCTTCGGGGATGTATGATCAGCCCTGTATTAAATTATTCTACTGCTGGGTAAGGTATCCAACTTGATCGAACAGTTCTATAAGGATTTTATTGTCGAAAATTTTGACGCAAAAATAATTTCTGCAAATTCGAAATTATTACTTAAATCTGTAGTACATGTAGACATACGCAATATGAATGTAATATACAGTATTTCCGTTCTATTTTTCTCGTACCTTCCATTCAGGTTCACGTCGAAATGAAAAGATAAGCAAAAAATCGATACAAGTTCATCATCCATGACAGTTCACGAAACAACATGTTACGAGAAAAACAATATGACATATAGTCATTGATTATTATCAACCTTAAATGTATACTTATAAAGGTTTTATTGCAATAAAACAGCTTTGCCCTTACTTGACGCGCCGCTTACAATATCGTACGGTGACCATTTAAACGAGAGAAAAAAGGACATTCAAAGTAACTCGACCGATTTTTGCTTTTTTTTTATAGTATTGTGAAAGAATTATATGGACTATTCTTTTGATATTATTTTTATTGAAAGATTACCAATGGCGTCTTAGTAGGAAGGCGGACCGTGGCTTTAGTCGGGATAACGCCCGCGTCAGGTAGAAATAAAGAAAGAAGACAATTATTGAAAGGTTACCGATTTATTTTAATATGATAATACTAACAAAATGCAACATTGGAATTAAAAATGGTTGATAATTTTGGCACTGTTTTTTTTTATCGTGGCTCGGCAAAGTGACTACGCTGGTACGTGTAGCGCAATCCAAAAAACTGTCCACCAACGACGACGATGTGTCTATCGTAGGTCAGCAAAATTATGCCGGCCTGCATAATTGTTAAGCACATTTATGTAAATAAAATAATAACACGTTACGATGTGTGTTTACGAATCATAAAACTGCTTCCAGCGGTAATTATAGTTGCTCGTGCGGCGCTTAGACCGTCCTTTATGCGACGCCCTCGCTTTCTTTATTTACGCAATTAAAAAACAAATTGTAAAAGAACTGAATAGCAGCCACATGCCGTGTAGGTCGACCACCGATGGCATGGAACGATGAACTGCAAAGTTGAGATAAACCTAGTTTAATGAAATAAGCTTATTACTGATAGCTTCTTACTAAGTTGCCTTGCATTTCTCCAGGTTAAGTAAATTGTTTAAAATATGTATAAAATAACCATCATATCAATATAGTACGGCACATCAACCCAACTGTAGTATTATGGTCTTAATTAAACTTTTTTTGTACTTAGCCGAGATAAAATAATAGCCATAAAAAATTCCGTATCTATTTAGTTGAAGTTACAATGTCTTCATTAACTTTAAATAATTAGACGCAGTGTATTGCCCCAGTTGCGACGACACATGTGTTTCCTACTATTAATCAATCTTTGATGAGAAATATCACGTATCGCAGCCATGTGTATGTTCATTAAGTTTGATTTTACTTCGTTTATGTAGTATTATGTTGTGTACTGTCTACTTTTTGAATCGTGCATATTTAATGAACTGTAGTTGTAAATGACGCTTTTAATAGATAATAATAGATATCTTCAGATTTTAGACCAGTTTACAGCTGTAGACACTTGTCTACAGCATGTATGGGCTCGTCCGGGTTATTACCACTGTCTCACCGAAAACCGGCGTAAAGTAGCAGCTTACTGCTGCGTTTCGTACGGTGAGTGAGATATCCGGAGGCCCAAACCCCCTCCCCTTCCCAATCCCTTAATTATCCCTTTCCTTTAAGGTCGGCAACGCACCCATTATTCTTTTGGTATTGTGGGCGTACATGGGCGGTGGAGATCACTTACCATCAGGTGACAAACTTGCTCGTTTGCCGGCCTAAACTATAAAAAAAATATCTTCAGATTTTAGACCAGTTTCAAGCTTGATAGTTCAAAGTAATGTTATGTATACGAAATATTGTGTTACATAATATAGGAATATATTATACACGATCATAATATGAATAGTTCAATATGTTTTGGTCACGCGATTGGCCGGTAAATAATTTTTAATAACATTATAATCTGAGACGCAACCAAACTGGAATAGACAAGTTATTCTGAATATATTAACTAATTTTACTATTAAATGTGAACACCGTATAGTATATGTTTATGAATTATTCGTAAATTTACTTTAACGAGTGTTTTTTTCCTAAATTATGTTAAACTGTTACATATTTAAGTATTGTAGTATAGTAGTATGGTACGGTAGTAGTAAAATAGTTACTTAATACTTATAAAAAATATTTAGTCCATTTTCGAAATGTCTAAATAACTTGATTTTAATAATGATATTATAGCAATTAATAACATGTGATATTTGACATTAGGTACAAAACGTATGCATACCACGCAAATACGTATTAAAATAGGATTTTTATCCTCATACTCTAAGATGATTTGAGTAAACGATTTTCATCTCTTTATCAAAGCAGTTTTGTCACCATCTCGCTTAACACTTGCAAAGAACACAAACATCATGCAAGTCTCTCACCCTATTGCATCAGCCAAAAGTTGCCAACCTAAAGTTGATTTTATAGCATTAGTGGGCAGGTTACCGCACCTCAGTCGCAAACAAGTCTAAGTCTTATTATGTTAGCTACTAAAATCAGACTATGTCACGAAAATTGTTATGATAGTATTGAATATATTTTTGCCTTAATAGCTGTGAAAAATGCATTTTATTCGAAATATATGTAAATAGTGTTTGCTGAGAAACATTGCAAAAAGGTCACTATACAAATTCAAATATATTTTTTTATGCTATAATGCACTGGTTTTAGATTCTGGACGTTTAAGGGAATTTATAACATAATGTATATAATTTATGAATGAATTAAAGTGAATATTGGAACCCAAGTATACATATATACATTCAGTAAAATTGGCGTAGTTGGGAAATAATAATATACTAATTTCTGAGTTTATCTCATATTTTATCAAGTAAACTGGTAAAATAAGTAAACTTCGTTGGCGCAGGTGCGTAAGCGGTACTAATGCTGTGCTGAGGTCTCGGGTTCGATCCCCGGGTCGGGTAAAGTGATAATGGGTTTTTCTATCATAAAATGCTTAGTATCAACCCGGAGTCTGAAATTTTACCCGATATGGCGATAGGCTCGCCCTCTATCACATCATGGGACGGAAATAAACTCGACGAAATATGGGTGTACTAGTTTATAACTTTGCCTACACCTTCGGGGAGAACAGGCGTGAGTGCGTATGTATGTATCAAGTATAGCGGGTTGCGTATTGAATCATTTTCCCAATTACTGTGTATTGGCTCTCCGTATATGGTTTTAATGTGATTTTACGCCCGTTTTTATAATTATTACTTTGGTATCCATTAAAATATGCTTGATTAAGTTGCAGCTCAATTGCTTAAATATCTTGTAAGTATACTACATATTCTATGTATTTCGTATTAAGACTCTTTATTTAGAATTAGGTTGAATTTGGTTGTTGGACAAAATCAATTTTAGGGTTTTCAAGGTTTCTAATTATGACCATTTCGACCAAGATTTTTAACGTCGTTATTGATTGATGAAAAGATTATATTACTTTTAAAGTTTTCGAAATTTAAGTAAAATACTCACCATTTAACCAACAGTTAAGATGAAAACTAGGTATGTAGCAGATAAATATATTTATAAAACATTTTAAACTGTCTAATCACATTAATTATGTTTTCTGCTTACGTCAGTTGTACAGAATTCTTTGATAATAATGAAAATGAACTAAATACATATAAATTACACAAAATGGCGGCCGCTAGTTGAGCGAATAAAATCATAATGTTAATTTCTATAACCAAAGGGAGAAGCATGTGCTTATAAAATATATAAGTTCGGTATATTGATTTTAAATATGTAATAGGCATTTCTGTTGTAATATTCGGTACCTGTGTTGACTTACATATTATATCGATTCCAATTAAATGTTATCGTCTTTAAATAGCTTTATTAGTCTTAAAAACTTGTATATTAATGTTCCCAATTTTATATAATTACAGACATAATATAATCGGTGTTATTTAGTATTTAAATAATTTCAAATGAAAACATGCCAATAGAAATATCATTTTATACTTTTTGTATAGTGTGATTGGTTTTATATTTATTACAAGGAACAGAGTATGCCCACACATGCATTTATATAACATACATACGCACTCACGCCTATAATCCCCGAAGGGGTAAGCAGAGGTTTAACCAGTACACCCACATTTTGCCGAGCGTATCTCAGTCCCATGATGTGATAGGGGGCGAGCCTATCGCCATATCGGGCACAATTCCAGACTCTGGGTTGATACTAAGCATTTCATAATAGGAAAACCCAATATCACTAGACCCGACCCGGAAATTGAACATATCTATTTATATCTACGCGGACTATCCCGAAGATCTTGCAATCATGGTCACTCTACCAACCCATAAATAGATGTGCGAATTTTTTCTTGTCGTATTTGCGACCGATACATGTGTTAAATATTTGACTAAAAATTAGGTCCATTGGCAGTATTTTCCAGTTTTATATTTACATAGGTACACCATTTGACACAACTATGTCAATATATTAAGTCAGTTGAGTATTTGACGAAGAGCCGATACTAGTGAATTAAGCTACAGTTGGATATAACTTGCCAAAGATTGGTGGCCATTTTGTCACAAGTCTTTCTAATTCAATTATGAAAAAGTATTTCAAATATTTTTAAATTGTTCTAAATGCCGCATTCGAACGTGGGGTTAAGCCGATCGTGATTTACGATGTCTTAATGACCAGCAGTGGCAGCTGTAGGGTTGTTAACTAAGTATGTATTTTTTTCATATATTTGATTTTTGCTTTTTGTAATATATAAACGAAGGTCGAGAGATTGTATTTTTGTTTTATAATAATAACTAAATTGCTATTGGACATAGGTACATACACATTCACGCCTGCATCCCATGGTGGTACACAGAGACTATCGAGTGCCACAAACTACACTACAGACAGTTCTCAGTAGTGTCATTTTAGTAGAGTCGGTTAGCCATCGAATTTACACTGTACATTCATTTATCATGGGGTCTATAACTGCTCCAAATTGGTCGAGACAGTTTGACAGAGAATTGGTACAAATGGTACCGTTATGACGAAATCAGGTTGCAGGATGCTGCAACATGCTTCAATGGGGGATGTTGATCATTATAGTGTCCGGTCCTCTGTCGAGATGACATTGTTAGCGTCATTTATTGTGACATTCTTTGAATTGTAGACATCTTGATATTTTTGTCCTTTCGATAGACGATAGCTTGTTCTTTCGTTGGTCAATTGCTTTTTTTATTTATGTACTTCGATTTCTCTGTCTACCCAGAGAGGTTAACGTCAGGCAGGCTGCCGGTCGTAAAAACTAAAGGCCAAGTCTTTCTGTAACATATGTTAAAAAGCATGTTGCGCCGACCCCACTACGAGTGGGATTAGGGCAAGTGGAAAGAAGGAAGTTACATCGATTTCTCTGTTAATTGTGGACCGATTTTTATGGAAAAAAATCATTCCATAGAGTATAGCTGCGATGTGGTCCCATATAAATTTTGTTAAGATCTGATGACGGAGTACGAGTAAAAAAATAAACCTCAACAGCATAGTCATCGCAAGTGTGTTTGTATTGGAATTCACATGCCAACTTACCACTATACATAAAAATAATAGTTTCATTTGACCGGCACCTGCACCGGCACCAACTCTAAAAGATACTTATAGATCTTCTTTACTATCTTATTCTATCTTATTTTTGACTTTTCACCGGCTTTTTTTAATGTCAGGTTTTAAGTTTTGTTAAATCTTTTTTTTAATCGCAACAGTAAATCAAACTGCCTCAGTGACATCTAACATCTCACTATCTCGCTCGCACGCCTTCACCGTAATGACCTTATTAAATTCTGTATTTTTTATAATTTATACTCTTCTAATAATACATTTCCTGACCTTGCAGTAGAATCATAGAAGTATTGTTTTTGTCAAATAAACAAAGATTGATTATAATTGCTGTACTTAGTTTCTTATTTTTATGTATTTCCTGGAAATAAGTTATACTTTATGGGTAAATCGATGGTGTTGTAATTTCCTAGTAATTACAAATAATTTGTAGTTAATAAGTACCTACTGTGGTTTCAGATTTTTTTACCTAGGTAGATATCACTGCATATATTCAATATATAGTCATATATATTTTTTTTTATGTAAACACAATAGTCAATACTTGGGACTAATTCACTTGACAGCCTCCGTGGCGCAGCGGAATACGATACGATACAGGTTAACCTAGTATGATAATGAGCGTCAGGACTATGTATGTGACTGTTGGGTGTACTGCGCACTCTTAGGCCGCTATTCCACTATCATATAAAATGATCCTACTTCTATAGCTCTTATACAACGTGTTATAGAAAGGGGCGGGCAAATTTAAGCAATGTATAGTGTAGGGTATAAGTATTTTATCTCCCATAGTACCAAATCCATTGCATTGCTAGGACAATAATTATAGAATTTTCTTTTTTATCGAATGAGTAACATGTCGATATCGACTTTCAACTTTGGACAACACTAAATGATAAACAATGATACTATAGACCTCCTTTCATTTATGTATTTTATAATTAAAAAATCATTAAACAGTTGTCAAATTGAATGTCAATATTTATTTGACGCAGTCAGTTCGGCAATAGTATGATTACGAGTTCAAAAAATATGTTTTATTTTACTGAAAACAAGTATTATGTATTGGTAATTTATGTTGGTGTAACTGATAACAGTTTTTTAAGAGGATCGTCGACTGTATTAAGCCAAATTCATAGATGGAAGAACCGAGAATGAAGTCTTTAAAATGCTTCTAGATGATGGTACCTATATCGTCTTCAGCACACAATATCTTTCAGGTGTTAATTTGTGTTTAAATTACAAGTTACTTACGTATGTCCGTAGAATTACGTACATCTTATTCCAGTTTATTAAAAAGTGAGTGTCGTTCATAATAATTAATAGTGATGTCATCAATCTTATCGATCTTAATAAACGAGTGATTAAAATTAACGTGAAATTTTAGGATGTCTTGGTTTGAAATGATCCGGTACATAGGTACTTACTATAAGGAGTGTGTAATGACCCTAAAATATGACCACACCTTTCTGTAACACGTTGTATATGAGAAATGTATGATAGTGTAAGAGCAACATAAACTTCATATTTTCTATGATCATATTTAACGGCATGCTGTGACATGGGATCATATATGACGTCATATATCAATGATGCAAATAGGATAGTAGAATAGTGGCCTTAGGCATGAATGAAAGACTTATGTTATTTTTAAATCTACCTACTGAAATTAGCTCGTCCGGGTCGTTACCACTGTCTCACAGAAAACCAACGTAAAGTAGCAGCTTGATGCTGTGTTTCGTACGGTCAGTGAGATATCCGGAGGCCCAACTCCCCCTCCCCTTCCCAATCACTTAATCCCTTTCCTTTATGTTCAGCAACGCGCCCATGATTCTGGTATTCTGGGCATACTTGGGCCGTGGAAACTTACCATCAGGTGACCCACTGGCTCGATTGCCGGCCTATGCAATAAAAAAAATGTTCACATGCTATCACATCATTAATTTTTGCATATGTATTGCATAACATTGCGAATCCTCATAGGAATTCCTACTCAATATTGTATTCCTACTTAATGTAATCCGAGGAAAATCGATCAGCCTTCGGTTGTCCTCAATAAATCTTGTTCGGCATACTAAGGTACACGTTGGTATGCATATTTGGCAATTAGGTACTGGCTTGGCCTGGGGACGCGGCCTTTAGGACGTGACTTAGTTTTTCCTACAATTCTAAGGGTTTTCTTGTTTACATGATTAACATTATATCCCTATTGGATTTCCTTCATTTTAGTTAAGTAGCTTTACCTTGTATAAATTACAGGTGGATGGTCATAAATGCTGATGAGAGAGTACCTGATACATATTTGTCAGGCCCGGATCTACGTTTTTTTCGAACCGGGCAGAAACTTGTTAGTGGGGCCCCTCTCTTGATAGTGGTGGTTAAAGATAAATTTTACTTAAAACTCATAAATATGCAATGGATGGCATTTTTCGTGAATGGGACAATAAGAACCCTTAAATAAATTTGCAGGCTAGGCGCTTTGTGGAACAAGTTATTAATCATATTATATTATGATTTTGGCGCCCCCTGAAACTGCCGCCCGGGGCGCGCGCCCCGGTTTGCAAAATATATATATATATTGCATCGGCCAGCAAACGAGTCAGTGGGTCACCTGATGGTATATATACTTATACGAAATTCATCATACCAGAGCCATACATAACTCATAAACCTACTTCTACTAAGCATTGCCTACATTCACAAATATAAAGCTGATTTCATAAAACACCAAAAGACCATAATGAAAAGTGTGAGCACGGTGTTTGAAGCAATCGATCAGACACCATGAGATCACGGTGTCCCGACCTCGGCAGACGCGCCCCTCGCTATAAAACCATCCAGACGTGTTTATGAGGTATATATAGCCTATGAGCCATAGAGTATGGTAGCAATTTTATTACTGCCATGTAATGGGTGCTTGATGGTTTAGATATTGGTAGAACGATAAAAGATAATTATAAATACGCACTCACGCCTGTAATCCCCGAAGGGGTAAGCAGAGGTGTAACCACTACACCCACATTTCGCCGAGCGTATATCCGTCCAACAATGTGATAGGGGGCGAGTCTATCGCCAAACCGTGCACAAATTCCAGACTCCGGGCTGATACTGAGCATTTCGTAATAGAAAAACCCAATACCACTTTACCCGACCCGGGGATCGAACCCGAGACCTCAGCGTTAGCCTCAATCGTAACGCGTACGCATTACAACTGCGCAACCGATAATTAATAAATATAAAAAAAACAATAATATTATAATATTATATTATAATATTTGATAATTTGGCATTAAGTCCGCCTTTTAATTAATTTAAATGTAAATGTTTAATAAAATAAAATAAATAAATAAATAATCTTTAAATCTTTGAATTTCAGTACACCGAATGGTTGATTTAAGTATTTATTTGTGTTTCATTATTTTATTCTATTGCAACTGTAATAGTTTTTTTGTAAAACATTTATAAACATTAATATATAACTACAATTCACGGTAAATAATACCTTGTTATTAAGACGTATGTTTTGCCTACATGTAAAAGGTTATAGACATGGCACTTTCTTATTGTTTAGCTTTGTAATGGAATATTGTTGTCTGTATCCAGGTTTGTAGACCGAATAATCTCTATTCTAAAAAAAAGTAACTGGCGCCGCGGCCAAAAGCTTGTCACGCTGTCTCCTCCGAAACCGCTGTGGTATGAGATCGATACCAATCGATGTAAAATAATGTGTCTCATGTTGTCGAACTTTAAGTTTTTTTTATTTTATGTTTTGTGGAAAAACATGGGCAAAGCCCCTAGTAAAATAAGAAAAAGTATTCCCAGTAGAACCAAATCCTATTACATTGCTAGGACATAAATAAAACATTTTATTTTATTTCGATTATGTCAATATTCGACAGTATTTTTTATTGAATAAGAATTGAGCTTGTCTCATTTTGGCATTGGTTTTCTCACTCACGCACTTTTAATTTATAAGGATTTGAGCGATCGTAATAAACGAGTGCTTAAAATTGGCATTAAATCTTAGGTTGTTTAAACACTCACTGTCACTAACGACCCTTACATATGACCACACCTTTCTGTAACACGTATACAAGCTTACTCTCAACCGCAGTACAATGATATTAACATTAACGCAAGTCATAATAGGGTAGTTTCCTATATTTAATTTTATACATTATTTTATAAACAACAGAAAATGATACGCAAAAGAAACCCTTTTATCAAAACACAATCAAAATTGGTTCAGAAATGTGTACACAGTTATGACTTTAAATGTTGGTATGAGGAAAGTGGGTGCGTAGTAGGGATATCTCACTATCTCGCTTGCAAGCGTGCACCATAATGAACATTTTACACAGTGACGTCAAAATTTGCGTCGACTGTCATTGACAATTACCCCTTCTACATGATTTTAATGGCTCCTAACTTATTTATTTTTAGTCCGATTTATAAAATTATTTCTGCAATATATTTTGAGTAACGTAACTTATTGATTTAAATAATAAAAAAAATCTAGTCAACTACCCTATTCTATGTAAACCTTTTCATAACCCAATAAAAGGGCACTTGTTATCGTATGCGGTGTATCGTACTATGAATATAATCCAGTCGTCCCTCGACTAGACGGATGAGTCACGAGGTGAACGCACAGCAGCTGACGCGTCTGTACACGTGAGTCAGAAAGTGCTTACCACAATAATAAAAGTGGGTGTGTACGTTTTTTTATTAACTTGGGTGACGAGACTAGCAGGTCGCCCGCTTGGTGGTAAGCGCCACGCCTGCTCATAAACAGAAGCAACGCCACACAGAACTTTAAATAACAAAGCACTGCATGACACTGGACTGCGCTCGTCACCCCGAGACATAAGGTTGTTAAGTCTCATAATGCCCAGTAATGTCACTGGCTTCAATGTCATTCAAACCCACTAAACACACTGTTGCTTGGCGGCAGAAATAGACAAAGCGGTGGTACCAACCCAGCCGGCCTCTCGCAAACGAGGGACCTACCACCTTTTAACGAGGGACCTACCACCTTGTAGCCTGATCATTTTTGTACGCGACTGAATGAGTAGCAACCTCCGTACACATGGTGAAAATGCCGCCATAGTGGCTTCATCAGGCAAGTCACATTCCAGGATCAGCCAGTGTATACTGTGTATATTATTCAGCAAATTAAGGCCATAATTCTGCCCACCGTCGAAGGATGCAATGCCTCTTGAAGAACGCCATTATAATTGCGCTGTACTCAACATTAGGTCCAGTATGGTCACTGTCGTGCCAGGATAGAAAAAATTAGTTACGATCAGAGTTTTTAGAAACTAAAGAGCTAAGTTATTTTGCTAAATATTATACCGCTCACGACTCGGTTGTAATTGTTACTGGCCGTTTTAAACTACATAATATTAGTTCCAAATAGTTCATGAAACCATGTCTCAAGATATTCTCGTAATATAAAGACTTGCTTTATGTTTTTATACATATTTTTTCTTCCTGCCTGGCGTTATTCCGGCATAATGCCAGGGTCCGCCTTCTCGTACCATAGATTTGACGGTATTTGGTATTTTATCAAATTTTATGTGCCGTCTGAACCTGGGGTTGCCAACTTCTTGTATGAGAAATAAAGTAAAGTATCTATATTGAACATGAACATTAAACAGTATTTTAATGTGAAAAACAGTATAATACTGTTGGCAACCTACCCCTAACCTATCTGAACCCCACAACCCGCTACTGGAACCAAGTTTCACCATTGTCTCATTCGTTAATCAGCACAGTGTACCACGTGTAGAGGCTGGCTTTTGGCCATATTTGAGGCTCACTTACACTCCCCCACTTACATAATGTATACGAAATATTCGTAAACACTTCTGCATTCGTCAGTAGTAGCATCCTATTACGGTTGGCTGAGTAATACGTGTACTGTTGCGAGGTGGTATTATTAAATCTCACACCACGGCTAATTACGTCAAATTAACTGACTCGCCAGTCGACTGTGTTCGACCGTACTGTTGGGTTCACTATGCAATATGCGCTTTTTAGTTCGTTTTATGCGTACACTCTAAGCGTGAGGTATGTTATAAACGCATGGAATAGCGCACCAGAGTACGCTGGTAGCGACGGAATTCGGAACTACATTTCAGAATATTTTGACATCCTAACTAATGTTATAAATGTGAAAGTGAATTTATTACGCTTTCACGCCTAAATCGCTGAACCGATTTTGATGAAAGGTTGAGATGGTTATAGGCTACTTTTATCTGGGTTATAGGCTACTTTTTATCCCGGAAAAAGCTGTTCAAGTGGGCGGAGCCGCGAGCAAAAGTTAGTAATTCATAGTCGAACGGCCTTTGACAAATGCGGCGTCAAACAAAATTATGTTGCATCAAACTAGTTTGACTAGAATAATAAAAAAAAGGAACTGAAACCAAACGTCATTCCTGACGAATATTTTTTGGTCCAGAGACTAGTGTAACATCAAAATTATCGATTTAAATTATAATGCTGGTAACAAAACCACTACAAGATATGTATTTATGACATACATTAAAATATTCACGATTTTAGCCAGTTGATCAAAGGTACAAAACACGCAAAACAACTTGTCCGGCCTGAAGTAAGTCACGATCGGCGCGTCGTCGGCTATCGCGGCTCTAGTTTTCATACACTAATCACTAGAGGATGACTGGAGGCGTAGAGGGCGGGTGAAAAATGGGTGAAATGACCATCATCAACCCGGCGAAGTTGTTTTGTCAAACAAAACAGCCTCCTCCTCTACTGAATGAAAGGATGAAGGAAACCTATCTAAGGTACTTAAGGTACCTATCGGAAATAAACCTGCATAGGTACCTAAGAAGTTCTCCATAATAATTTCGAATTTGTTTCTTCTCTGCATCACCCAAGGTCGACTGTAGAGAATGCCTTTGACATTAAGTCCGCCTTTATACATTTGTATATAAAGTTAAATAAATAAATAAATAAATTAGGCCAGCGTGGTTGTCTGGCCTAACCCCTCTCATTCAGCAGACAAGGTTGACATTTATTAATTTTATTTCCCAGAAATCTCATCTCCAAAGGCATTGGTGTTTCTCGGTACAACTTTCATTTAAAAATACTGGGAAACAACGCGTGAAGGGAAATTAGCCGTAATGGCATGCAAAAACATTTAATGGTCGTATTAACTCAGCTGGACAGTTTAGATGTGCGGTGGCGCGGGAGGTGCGCGGGCGCGGGCGGTGGCATGGCGCCACTCTGTTGCGTAATTTTAGGGGTCCGTGAACCAAAATCAATATAAATGAGAAAATAATTAATAAATACACCCAACAGGCACCGACATAGTCCTGACCCACACTAGGTTAACATGTGTCGTGGATATCAGGAACTAAGCGACTTTCGGTCCCACAACACCTAGACCTGAACAAATATTTGTGGATCATACAAACATTTGTCTAGGTGTGGGAATCGAACCCACGGCCTTTCGCTTCGCAGCCGGCAACTCGCCCGCTGCGCCGCGGAATCTATCAAATCGGTTTGTGACATTGAATTAATTAACTAAATTTCACTGAGTATCCAGTGGCATTTACAGCTATGAAAACGGCTTTTGGTGTTGGCTTTATAGAACGCTAGCTTTTGCTCGAAGCTCCGCCCGCGTGAATACGCTTTTCTGGATTAAAAGTAGCCTAAAAGTCCTAATCCCGGTCATGATCTACCATTGTGCCAAATGTCATTGAAAACCGTCCAGGCCTTAAGGCGTGATTGACTAAGAAACATCCAAATTATCAAACTGACAAACATCCAAACTGAAATATTTGTATCGGGTCTGGATGTTGTGGGACCGCAAGTCTCTCGTAGTTCCTGATACCCGCGACACAGGTTAACCAGTGTGGGGTCGAGACTGTGTGTGTGACTGTTGGGTGTATTTATATATTAATATTTATAATACCATTAACGGAACCACGCGTCTATAATAAATCACGGCTGGCTGTTTATCATCGGGTTTCTCCTGCGGTTGATGATCTTACGGCCAAAAACAATCACTTTGCTAATGCATATTATATAGACAAAAATAAAGGACTAGGCTCTATAAATATTTTCACTATAACCTGTTCGAGAACTTGAAATCAGCAAAAAGTTTTTCATTTTCTTTCCTTTTGTGTACATCTGGTTTTAGCTTAGAATAACTACTCATAGAATTCACGAGAAACTAAGTACACGCACGAAAGTTTATCCATTCAATTGGAGCCATATACGATCTCCATACGAACAACTACTCATCATATTATGTTTATGGACCTCACTTATAAATAAATCAGTGTAGGAAACACATTTTGCCCATACATATATTTTTTTTTTATTGTACTGTTTAGCTGGACATTTCTTTTGCGTTTGTTTGCGTGACGTTACAAGTAAACACATCATACGTAGGCTCACTTAGCGAATTTTCAGCTTACGATTGTTAGAATGCTTTGTTTGGATAGATCCTTCCTTCCGTAAGTAGTCATTCTAAGGTTTTATAGATTTTTTTGGAGTACTATCCTGACTTTTTTAAATTAATCTTTGTGGAATTTTATTATAGGTTACAGTGTTAACTTGAGGTATTTATTATAAATCAATTAACAATAAACTCGCACTGTAATTATTCATATAGGATTTTTACACCCACATTTCGCTGAGCTTATTCCCGTGTGATGATGTGACAGGGAGCGAGCTTATCGGACACAATTCCAGACTCCGAATTCATACTATGCATTTAATGATAGAAAAACCCAATATCACTTTACCCGACTTCGATCGAACCTGAGACTTCAGCAAAGCAGTCGTAGCGGGTTCAGTAACAATATTAGATAGTTTTAAATATCCTAAAATGGTTCTCCGGTCTATTCAACCTAAATTATTCGCAATTCCTCACCCACGCAGACACATAAAAATCCATATTTATAAAGTACATTACGAAAGCATTAGTCATACGTAAACGACCTCGAATTGTGGACGAGAGTCGAACCTGGAACCGCGTAATGCTAATAAACCGGCCGGTGTAGGCGCCAGTGAGTCAGTCTTCTTGGGAAACTTCACGCCGTGCTGAATGTTATTTGCATGAGGTCGATAAAATTGGAATCACGTCTTTGCTTCGAAAGAGAATGTTATTTAACCCCTAACAAAAAGGCCTATTATAAGTTGACTCCTTTGTCAACTGTGAGTATGTATGTTTTTTTTTCTGTGGCATCGTAGCGTCTACAGAAATACACCGAGATGGTTTATTTCGGTATATTTTTTTATTTATTCTTCTTAGCTTTGTTTGAATAAAACCTGTTCAGCGGATATTTACAGGTGTTTTCTAATTGAATTCACTGGGTTTTCAACAGTTAGATTATTATAGGGATTTAAAAGTCTTAGCACGCTAATCATTCGTGCTAAATGCTAATGCTATTTGCTAATATGACACAATAATTGTGTTCCGGCGGGGGCGAAGGGGATAGTACGTTGCCACCGTTGCTGCGATGCGCCAATACACGAATTACGAAGCAACGAATGAATTCATACTTCACATAATTTCACTACTGTATATAATTGCGAAATGCTAAATAAGACTTTGCATGCAAAAAATAATGCGAATGCTAAATAATCCAATACTAGCAACGCGGCAATACACGAATTAATACGCGACGAATGAATTCATACTTCACATAATTTAGCAACTCTATTTAATTTGCTAAATGCTAAATGACACTTCGCATTCTAAAATTCATGTGAATGCTAATTAATCCAATACTATAGGATGGGTTTAGAATTTAAATAGTAGTCTTGGAAGTTGCAGCAATTTAGTTGGAAACAGTTTTTCGTTAATTGATAATATTATTTTTAATCGTCTCAAAAAAGGAGGAGGTTCTCGATTCGGCGCTTATTTTTTCTACCGACTCGACTGGCAACACTTGTTTACGATACTGTTTAAGCCTTGAAACGTAAATGGACTTATTACGAAGTTAAATAATTTCTTTGACAATAATTATTTTCAATACAGCGTATTATTGAATAATATATACGAGCGGAGCTAATTGCCTATTTAATAATAATGTAGAATTATATTAATGTAACTGACTAATTGCATTGTACTATTATTAAACATAATATAGCGTAATAAAACCGAGAATGTATCGGCCTTATTCTACTTTATTAATAACATGCCTTTTTAGACCCACTATAAAGTGTTTCGCTTAATTTTTACAAGGCGGTAGGTCGGTCGTATGCGAGAGACCGTCTGGGTTTGTACCACCGCTCTGTATACTGCCGTCAAGCAGCAGTGTGTAAGCACTGTTGTGTTCCGGTTTGAAGGACATTAAAAGCAGTGAAATTTCCAGGCATTATGAGACTTAACATCGTATGTCTCGGGGTGACGAGCACAGGCCAATGCCATAAAGTTTTTTGTTATTTGATGTTCTGTGTGGTATTGCTTTTGTTTATGGGAAAGCGGGGAATTTACCATCAGGCAAGCGACCTGCTCGTTTCGTCATTCAGGCTAATCTTCTTCTTCCACCTGCTTTTTAACACATGTTTCAGAAAGATTTGGCTTGTAATTTATACGACCGGCCGCCTGTCCGACGTCAACCCTTCAAGGGTGAAAATACCCAGACCTAAGGGAATCGAACCCGCGGCCTCGCGTTTTACAACCGGCTACTCGCCCACTGCGTCACGGAGGCTTATATAATTTCAAGCTAATAAAAAAAAAGGATTTAGTTGCATTTCTGGTATGATATAGGCGAGAATATATACTTTATATATACAGACGCGGCGTGTGTTATACTATTAACATATGTTCATTTGTCAACAGAATGGCCTCCTATCATCTCTACCATACTTGGGCAAGTACCTGTGCGCATTGGCATCGTCGGTGCTCGCCGACTCGTTGAGACGGAGCGGCAAGTTATCCACAACCACAGCTCGTAAACTGTTCACAGGATTCGCAGTTGGATTGCCTGGTGAGTTGCCTTGATTACTATATGTGGTGGAGCAACGCTGTAGACTAATCTGTCAACTCTGTTAGAGTTTCTGGTCTGTTCTTCTCTAGCGACAGCATTCCGAATTGGCGGTAGAGTTAAAACTTGACTGAATCTACATGATGTATAACATTTTATGGATTCAATAAATAATTTGAATTTGAATCCCCGAAGCGGTAGGCAGAGGTGTAACCAATACACCCACATTTCGCCGAGCGTATCTCCGTCCCACGATGTGATAGGGGGCGAGCCTATCGCTATACCGGGCACAAATACCAGACTCGGGCTGATACTGAGCATTTCGTAATAGAAAAACCCACTTTACTCGACCCGGGGATCGAACCCGAGACCTCAGCGTCAGCCTCAATCGTAACGCGTACGCATTACAACTGCGCCACCGAGGCATTCGCCGAACCTAGAACCTAATAAATGCTATGTTAATAAATGACTTTGTCCATTTTGCAGGTCTGTTGATGATCGCGGAGGCATCGTTCGGTTCGGATCGCGTGTGGTCGATCGCCATCTTCACCACCGCGCTCACCATCAACGGCGCCGTCACCGCCGGGTACCTCGGCAACGGGCTCGACATTGCGCCCAACTTCAGTGGTCAGTACCTTTTTTTAATAGCACTAGCTTTGCTCATGTTTTCCACAAAACATAAAATAAAAAAAAAACTTAAAGTCCGACGAATATGAGACATATCTTACTTTCTTCACCACATTATTCTGCATCGATTGGTATCGGTCTAGACCCCATACCCCCAGCGGTTTCGGAGGAGATAGCGTGACAAGCTTTTGGCAGCGGCAGCGCCAGTTACTTTTTTTTAGAGTAGAGAGATAAGCAAGAGCAAGTGGGTCACCTGATGGTAAGTGATCTCCACCGCCCATGTACGCACACTATACCAGAAGAGTCATGGGCGCGTTGCAAAGGGATAATTAAGGAATTAGGAAAGGGAAGGTGATTTGAGCCTCCGGATATCTCGACTCACCGTACGAAACGCAGCAGCAAGCCGCGCCGCTACTTTTCTGTGAGACAGTGGTAACGACCCAGTAGAGCCGGCCCATTCGTGCTGTAGGCAAAACTGACTACAGTGTAGCTCTACCTCTATTTACTCTTTTAATATATTCATGGATCCAATTTGTATGCCCACTCTGATGACAGAATACTGTCTACAGAGACCCCGTTAGTACTTACCACTGTCTCGCAGAAAACCAACGTTAAGTTTTGTAAGCTTTTCATATGGTGACTGTGATTTCTGGGGACTCAAATTATCTACACCCCCTCCCCAAGCCCCATTACTTTCCTTTAAGTTGGTAACACATCTATAAGTGGTAGAGAGTAGTAGTTTTAAAACACGTAATGTCATGGTCCATGTTTTTTTTTCGAATGGATTTGTGCTGTTAGCTTACATTGCTTTTACAGCTTCACCTGACAATAAAGCCGGCGCTTATGGCGCTCTAGTCAGAAATATGTATAATGTACTTAGTAGCGATTAAGCAGAGGCACCTTTTAGAAGGCTTAGACCTCAGCTTGAGCAATCACTGGGGAGTATAGTTTAGGGCCGTCTCTACACATCATTATGCCGACGGTCAGTTGTGGGAGTTCTACGGACTCGTAGGCGTGTCCTATGTCGGGATCGCGTATTATTATTGCGATTCGGATTGGGCAGAGAAAGTGCTGCTTTGACAGCGACTGTGATGGAGTCGTTGGCATATCTGCCAAAATATGTTTGGGACGACGACGGAGGAATGGTCCATGTTGACACCCCTTAAAAGCATGACAATGTTGGCTTTATTCCTTAGATATTTAATTTTTGTAAAATATATATAAATAAACTGATTTAATGTAATTGTCAAGTCAAGTTAATAAACGTTATAACATTATGCGGCCTCATCTGTCTCTCTCCTTTCGTGAAATAAAAGCATTGTAATTGAGTAAATAAAGTAATTTATTTATTATAATTTTCAGGTACAATCTTCGGCATGGCCAATACGCTGTCTTCGTTTGGTGGGTGGCTGTCTACCTTCATGGTTGGAGAATTGACTAAAGAAAATGTAAGTAAAATTAAATATAATAAAAAATGATGTGTGCAATTCACACGTGGTAGAAGTGAAACCTTCAAAAATTTTGGCTTCAAGTTAATGAGACGAATGTAACATTTCGAGAAGGATAATTGTAGGTTTTAGTAATGATCATAGTGATACAAAGTTTGATAATTATTTTACATCTTATTCGAATATATTACATAGATTTATTCAGACTCGGAGCTTACATTTTCGTTAAATGATACAATGAAGAATTTTATTATAAAAATGATGAAAAAACTCTACAAACGTATAATACGTACACTATATATATACAACACGGTTGTTGTGATGCCTTTTCTCAAGCTTTGTACTACGCATGCGCGCACAACTGTATAATGCTTCCTATCTCGTTTTCTCCCACGTTAAATCTTATGAATCTATGTGTCTGGCTCTTTTTACTGTCGCTTTTTCGTTTCATCGACTTTCAAATCACAACGATGCTAAAGAAGTTTTCACTTCAATAATTTGCCAAAGATTCGATCGTTACGAAATGTTGACTTTCTCACTGTAGTTCTTTCAACGATTTTTATAATTTCCTTAAATCAATTTTTATTTGTTCACAGAACACAATAGAGCAATGGCAGATAGTGTTCTACATTCTCGCCGGTACGTACATGGTCGGTGCGTTATGCTTCGTTATATTTGGTTCAGGCGAGCTGCAGCCGTGGAACTCTCCCAAAACCAACACCGCCCTGGAAAGGAGGGAAGACGTACCTCTCAACGAGGAGAAGGCGTGAGTTAGTTATTGACTAGTTGTCAGGCAGGGAAGGGTTTAACTAAAGATCGAAGCACTTAACAGGTTCATACGGTTCCATTTTAGTTATAAATGACTTGAACAAACAAAATCTGTATGACTTTTGGTGATAAAATCAATTGAAAGTTTGTTCAGACGGTTTAAACCGATTTAGCAGATGATTAACTAAGATTGAACTATGTGAGTCCGCAATAACGACAAAGTTCAGGCATAGTAAAATAATGAACATTCAAATATGGTCTTAATGTCGTACTCTGTAGATACATTTTAACTTAACGATGCTTACCGCACGCTATTGGCATATTTTGTCACTTTAAAAATTATCTACAACGTGTTACAGAAAGGTGTGGTCAAATTTAAGCAACGTTTAGTGTACGATACACCTAAGTATTTTACTCCCCGTAGTACCCAAATCCATTTGCATTGCTAGGACATAAATAAATTTTCTTTATTATTGAATGTCGACATTTGACTTGCAATTTTGGACAACACTAAATGATAAACAGCTGATACAAATGAAGCCGTTACTAGGCGCGCAAAAATAATATAGTGGTGTGATAGATCTTATCGATCGCTATAAATAGTGTTTAAAATTAGCATGGAATTTTAGATGTGTAGATTTTTATAAGATTCAGTACATAAACACTCACTGTCAAATGTATATAACGACCCTTAAATATGACCATTTTGTAACACGTTGTATAAAGAACGACTTTAAAACCACTATTGGAATGTAAACACTTTAAACTGTGTAAGAGCTGTGTTTAATCTCTAGTTTGCACCAAAACATATGTTATAACACATATTTCGGATCAAGTAGGTACATGAAATATGTTGTACATGTTTTTTGATGTTTGCGTTCAAAATTCCAGCAAAAAGTTTAATTTTTCTGTTATTTCTTGTTGTTTCAAACATGTTTCGCTTTAACATGTTATTTGACAATGTTTCATTGTCAACAATAACATGTATATAAGTGAATGTTTTGTTAGTGTAAACTTAAAGTACGATAACCTTAAATCGTCGAGAGAGGAAAAAATATATCATAGACTTGTTTAAAATGTATATTGTATAATGGAAGAAAGCTTTGCGTAAGACTTAAAAATTTCATATATATCATGTTGGAGCTTAAATATTCTATATTATAAACTTTTTGGAAATATATGACTGTTTTTGATGTAGTGAAATGTTTATAAATTTTAAAGTTGTAAAACATTGAAAATAATAACATTCAAATATATTACAATTTGATACTATTATACCCGATACAATATACCTTCAATACTTTTTGAATCACGTTTATGGGCTTTTTAAAGGCATCATATTGGAGACCTTTTTGATAAACTATTTTATGTATATTCAAATTTCGTAACATTATATAGAAAAAAAGTTAAATCCACGCTTTTACAAATTGCTAGCCTTCCCTTTCTTTTTTTCGGTCGTTCCATACCTGCTTGACAGCATAACGTAACGAATTTAGCACAATACATAGGTAACTTTATTATTTATATGTATTATAAAATTATATAGACTGGTGCGTTTTGTAAACCAAAACAATACACTTTTCTATTTGTTTAACATTCTAAGTGTGTTAAACGCGTTGTCCGAACTTAGTAAATGTTCGATTTTATTATTAAAGTAAATTATTATTATCGATATCTAAGCTATCGATATTATTTTACAGTGGAATGAAATACAATGAATTAATACTTATGACATATGCGATCAACAAATGAGCTATTAAATAGCAATATTTTTTAATGTTCTCTCGTTTGCGTACTAACCAGAGTAACAGATGAGTAATTAAATAATATTGACATAAATTTTTGACTTTTTTTTCGATTGAATACTGTATGAGAATTCAACGTATTTTTCTTTCAAAATGAGAGAATTTTAGTTGTCCATTTGTACCTTACTTAATTTTTAATGTATTGCATTGTTAAATGTTTAATTATTTAAGTTTTTTAATCCTAGGAATGAAATTTACAGATAATACTAAGTTCCGACAACGCGAAACATAAGAAATATGTAACATTTAAAAAATATTTACGCATTTCTTATGTTTGAGAAAAAATAAATAAAAAAAAAACTCAAAAAAAGGCTGTTTAATATAGAAAGTAATGTGATGTTAAGTAACACGCGACTACCGGCATGCGCAATGGACATTCGATTGGATTGTCGTTTGTAAGCGAATGACATGGCTATCGGCTTTCTATTGGTCTGACTTTACCATTTTGAATGTGGCCAAATGCGGGAACTCCTATTGGCTACCAAGAATATTGATTACAGCGCCCTCATTTAGCTATAATTCATTATGAAAGTCCCACTGTGATTGTATTGATTTAAAATGTTCACTTATGAATACAAATTTATATTTCATAAACATATAAATATAGATCTTTGTTATAAAAATATATAAAACAAAAATTGAATGCCAAATTGTCTAACAAGAGGAAAATAGTAATCATAGATGGCTGATAGCGTGTCAGTTAATTAACGATGGTCCGAGAATCGGAACCCGACTCATTGTTATGATTTTAGTATTTAGCGTCAAGAAGTCACAACTATGTTATTGCTTGATTGGCTGTGTTGCGATATATATTACATACGCATTATTTAATACAGAAAAAATATAAGTATCGAAAACATGTAATAGTTTCGATAAATACATGTAAGTAACATATACAAAACAACAAAAATATTGTATTCTATATTTCCGAATATCGATAAAATTAGTAGATTTTTAACATTATTTATTAAATATAAATTCCAAGTATTTAATAACTTTGGACTTTCCAAAATAATTTGAAACAATGTACTATGTGTCGCACGCAACTATATCAAGTTATTTGTTATATCATTTACAATGCTGCTTTAAAATATCGATATCGATAAACATTGTAAACGATATTACGCATTTAAAAGTAATTTTGCTGGTTAATTCAACGTGTTTTGGCGAACTTGTGTAATAAGCCATATTGCATTTATTTTTTTATTAGTGATGTACCGATTATTTGATTATCGACATTGGGTTCGTACTAAGTAATTATTCGATTGAAATTGGTATATCATTAATTATCAATATTGATGAGTGTTATAAAGACGGTTTCCGGGACCAAAGTTGAAAACCAACAAAATTACAAACTATCGTTAAAAATAATTTATTTCTTATAAACTAGTGAGGCAGACTAAAGGAATTGCGTAATGCTTGACTTAATAAAATAATTACTACATTTTTTTATCAATTTACTTAGCCGTAAATTGTATTAAATTTTTTGACTGGCTAATGTTTATCTTTTATACTGTGACGTTGTGCTATTTATCAAAATGTTATTTTCTAGTCACTAATATGCAGATTTCTTTAAATACTTCACGTTTGCTATAAGAAATCAATTATATTTTAAACAATAGTAAAATCTTCGTCCGTGAATGTACAACAGACGGTCGAAGGAGTTGATTTCTTGATTGGTATTATACAATGTAATTGTATTTAATTTAAGTACCAATTTATTTATTTTTTTACTGCGTGTATCGAAATATTTAGGAAATTCAGAGCCATTCTAGTTTACCAGTGGATTCGTGACCATAGGCAATCCTCGTAACTTTTTTTTACCGTAAGACATAGATATTAAGTTTTAAGCCACGTACTCAACGAGGCGGATCATTTTGATAACAAAATACGCTAAATTAATATTTGAGAATGAGGCAAACTTATGTTAAAAAAAAAATGTTTTTATAATATCAATTTATATTTTTTTCGATTTTTTTTAGTATTTTTTGTGACTCGACATAAAAATAAACATATTAATAAATCCAAAAATTTGTTTGCCAAAAATGTATCGAGAAATGATTTAATTATAGCCTGTTTTGTATCGAATGGTATGTCCTCATCGTTTATTACAAGAGACAATGCATTATGTTATTATGCATTTCGACAACTGTGATAAAGAGCCTTGTCTATGGTGCCTTGTTACGCTAGTTGTTACTGTACGGAAGCTCTCAAAATTCGAAATTTGTTACAAATGTATCGGCTATTTGTAGTTCCTAAATTACGATCAGTATTTCGGTATTCTTTTGTCTCTATTATGTATTTAGACGGGGTAGGCGCTTTGAGTTCAGCTATTTACGAAATTGATGAATGTCTAATAAAAGCAAACACTAAGTTCAACGCTCTTTGAATATTCTTACGTAATAAAAGCATTTAGTAAACTTATTTACTGAAGTGGATTGACGTAACGCCTCCGTGGCGCAGTGGGTGAGTAGCCGGCTGCGAAGCGAGAGGTGGTAGGTTAGATTCCCGCACTGGGACAAATGTTTGTGTGATCCACAAATATTGTTTCGAGTCTGAGTGTTGTGAGACCGCAAGTCTCTCGTAGTTCCTGATACCCACAATACAGGTGTACCTAGTGTGGGGTCAGGACTATGTGTGTGACTGTTGGTGTTATAATTATTAAATTCAAATAAATTTTAATAGACTATTTAAGTAGTATAATATTTGAGTATTTTGTGTAGAAAAGAATTTAGCGTCTACTCCGTGAATATTATTTTCACAGACAATGACCTTCTTTTTATCGATTGCAGGGTAAATATGTCCATATTGTACATTACATTTAGATGTTGTCTGTGGAAATCGTATAGTGTATGTAAGTATACGTGTATGTATCATTTTATTTAGAAAAGTGTATTTTTAGTTAGGTTAAATTAGTTTGGCCAAATAGAATTCAAAATGTGTTTCGCGAAATATTAAAAATAGATTTTGATTAATATGACAACCATTCAGTGATTAATTTATTGTAATGATTAAGTAATCCATTTTTTTGTAATACTATTGTCCAGAAGTAATAATCGATTAAAAATCTCTTAGCATAAGATTTTGATTAATTCCGTAACAAAAATAGTTGTGTGCACGAACAAAATTAGCTTTCAATATTAAAAAATAATTGTATCGTACTACAGAAATGCAGACGTAGAATAAATTTGAATTTTTATCTGCTTCCATCTTTCGTTTTTATTGTATGAATGTTCGGTTAGTTACAAATATTTGCGTGTATTTATCGACTATTTTACATAAGGGCAGGGTCGTGACAAAAAGTACCGACACAGTTTCATCGCAAAACATTATATGGCTTAAGTTCTAATTCGTATTTTATTAATAATTTGTTTTAGCTGTTCACGTTATGGCAGAATACTGACATATCTATTTAGTTGCTTCAATTTACTGTATTATGCGCTTCGGAAATATTCGATAGATTTAGTTGTTACATACAAACAATAAAATTGTCTTGTTTCCAGGCCTCGTCAGGCCCTAAGTGAAAACAGGCCTTAAGCCTAATGTTATAACTGCTCTATATTGGAATATCGCCTGTCCTCTTCCTCAAGTAAACGAAGACTGCCGAAGTGCATAACTTAAAAGCCCTATTCATACGGAAAGAATTCATCGCACGACAGAGTTGATAATTTTAACAGAAATCTTGTCAATTGAGACCGCGTCATACAATCTAAAAACGAGAATCGTAGATGCCCATAGACAGAGAGACTGGACTGTGCAATACACTCAAAAAATAAGCTATTCTGTAGAAAGAGACAAAGCGATCTCTCTTTTCTCTGCAGACTTACGTCTTTATTGGTGATGGCGCGGTGCTCCAAAACGAGTACTAGAAAAAGATTAATGGCCGCACGGTCGGTTCAGTCTCTTACACATGTCTGTATTTTTTTTTTAATTCTTGCCTATCTTACAGCAAACTCCGTATAAATAGAGCTTTAATGGTAGTACTGCCACTACCATGGGGTTGATTTCCACTCAATGTCGATTCGATGAAATTTATTTTTATTTATTTAGGATTTCTAGTTTTATGAATTATATTATCTCAAACAAAACTTATTTTCCTTACCCTCGTGTGAAACAGGCATTACGATTTCAAACTGTGACGTTTCCGTGTGACTGATTCTTTACATAAGGCAATATGTATAATGTATGTGAAAATTCATTTGTTATATGACAGCTGTACTTTTGTGTACATTTTTTTGAAAAATAAATATTTTACAAAAATATTTTTTTGTTTTGTTTACACCCACATGGTAGCTTTATTACACAATTAAGAATAAATTATAGTATTTAGAAATCTCATGTGGCTTTAAAAGGCTTCGAGAAGATAATCTATAAAAAAACTAGGATGTGTCGTTAAGGCTGGCTAACAGCTGGAATTTCTTGTCAGATTTGAATATGTTTCCGCATACTTTCTAAATTTTATGAGTACTAATGGCGTAGTGCTGGAATTCAAATGAAATGTAATTCAAATTAAAAACAAGCTGATTAAGGCTGTAAAAGGTCGGTCTGAAAATCAGAATCCGCATATAAAATAAAACGCATAATTTAGGTAACTTATAATATATTTATTGAAGAAACATTAGATATCAGCACAGCCTAGCTGCTGCTGTCCCTAAGAAGCTCTCGCTTCATCACTACATTACAAGGCAAGGCGACTTCGTACAGACTACAGCCGATACCTGACGTGTGGGTTGGACTACAGAAAACACACTCACTTATACGCTCAATTTTTTTATTTTATTACATACGCACTCACGCCTATAATCCTCGACGGGGTAGGCAGAGTTACCAGTACCTACATTTCGCTGAGCTTATTTTCGTCCCATTATGGGATAGGGGGCGAACCTATCGCTATACCGGGTACAATTCCATACTTCGGGCTGATACTAAAACACACGAATCGATACTTCAGCGCATCAGTCGTACCGCGTACGCATCACAACTGCGCCACCAAGGCTTGCTTGTCATACAATTAAAAAAAGTTGAATTATAACAGCAATTTTGGGGCATTAAAGGCACCGATATCCAGTTTAAAAAAATAATAATATGGGGTCTGATATCGACTAATGTTGCAAGTGTAACAGCTCAATAATTTCTTATTTTGAAGCCCCACTCTACCAAATTTGACTACGCCTGTACATGCTTAACTCTAGGAGGCACCAACAATATATTTTTATGGTTTGATGCCTCCTAAGCGTTAACATTGACGTTGCAAATTTAATGCAGATGGGCATAAATAAGTATCTAAAATAATAGGTAAGTCAATTTTGGTGTTTTTTCTGACGAAATTTGGGTTTAAAGTGAGTGTGTTTTCAACAATCCATATAATATAGTGACTTCGTTAGTGACTTGACTACGCGCTCGTCTTATCACAGGATTTCGTCTATCAATAAATTGTGGTGGGAATTAAGCTCTTCTAAAGGTTTTGTCATCACTGAAATATACAAATTATAAAAAATTCGACGATAAAAATTGCAAATACACATGGTTGCATAAAAATTATGTACGTAAATTAAGTCCATGTTAATAAAAGTAAGCCACTTATTTTAAACCCGAGCAAGAAATTAGACAAATAATATTATGCCGGCGATGTGGTATCGACGGTATGGTGGTATAAATCGTCAAAGAAAATTCCGCAATAACAAAACCAATAAAAATTTCTTATGCACCGATCACGAAACTGTGAAACATTTTGCATATAAGTAAATATCACATGAATGAGTGCATCGTTACACTAATGAATTGTTTAAACATGCACCGACAATTGGGTAATTGTGGTAAGACTTCAATTTTTAAGCCACATTTACCCATCCGGCGGCGCTATTAACTAACTACGACTAGAAATATATCAGATATAAAAATTAAGCATAATTTATGACTGCGCTTATTGTGTAAATGGTGAGAAATTATATACTTATACGATAAAGTACTAAAAGTAGTGTATTTTTGGATCTAAACGTCGATTTATTATTGTATTAACTAGAAACTTATTTAACGTTTAGTTTTGACACTGTATTAATGGTTAATAAGAAAAAACTGAACAGACAAAATCCAGAATTTATTTTCATAAAAAGATATTTTGAATTCTAACCCCAATTTTTAAAATATTTTTGCCATTTGTCAATATCACTTAATTTTTATTTCTGATTTCAATAATTACATACTAAATTAACATCAACTGCGTCGGTTACCCTTACATTAGCATTTTGTACTGAAGCGTGATATCGTGTCCCGCGCACCAACACAAACATATGCAACTTCTAAATGTTTCAATTCATTCGATACGTAGCGCATGTTCGGGCGGACAAACTTCTGAGTAAGTTAGACACTCAGCATAAAGTTCTAAGCGAGGAAGTAGGCGTTTTTCGTCATAAACAAGCCTGTAACCATACTTGTTTACGTTTACGTACAGTACTGTCGGTTAGACTGTTGACATTAGTTGTTTGAATATATTTATTATTTACGATTACAGGTGATATTAAGTATGATAGCTAACAGTCTAAGTTGCTGAGTATTTACACGGTGTCCTCGTCGAAAAGTAAGTTAGATATTCTGAGTCATAATTAAATTACTCAGAACTTTATCCGCACAAACACGCCTAATAATCAACCAAACAAAAACTCCGGATTTTTTATTGTAATCTGTCAAATCGATTACGGGAATTACGCTGTTTTATTTATAAATAATATGTTCCATTGTGCCTATTGGGCATCATTCAATACGTCTTAAATACTAATCAAAAGGTACATAAATGAGACCTATTACATTTTTTTAAACATTCTCTATTGTAAGTAATAAAACAAAATGGCGATTTGATTCGTATATTTTATTGAATTGAAGTGTAATAATAATTTACCAGTTCATATATCAAGGTTATGGGTCCATATAGGCATGATAAACTTTAATGCACTGCATTTTACATTGCATTGTGACTGTACGGTAATTAGCTGTCTAAAATAACAACGTCTGGCTCAGAGGACATGAGCACTAGATGGTTTGGCGTTCTGTTTCAGGATGATGTCTACAAAATAAGTAGTAAAAACTACCAGACAAATGAAATTGGAAATATATTAAAAAAAACATCCGTTAACACCGAGTCAAATCTTTGTGCATACATCAATATTTGTTTATACATAAGCAATTCTTTCTATCCATATGAATCTGCCAAAACAGCTAATTCATGGACTGCCATAATAACAGTTTGACAGATTACCGTGTCATCCAATTATTTGTCAACCCCTTCTGCCCTCTATGGTCCTCGAAACCAATTGCCTTGAAACCTTAAAACAAAAGGACGTAGCTAAAATCAAAGGATATTTGTCAACTAAACCCAACCATCTCGGAACCAGAAGGGATTAACAGCCGTAACAATATATTCATAACATTGTCAATTTTATTCTTAAATTAATATAAAACGAAATAATAACACTTGACAACACTCAAATCCTGTATCGACGCTAGCTTCGCAGCGTTACGTATTGCTCCCAATATCCCAAAACAAAACATTTTCACCAATTAGTATATTCATTTTTTTTAATATAATTTGATTTCGTTACTGATATTGTTTATAATTACTTTTGTATTATAGTTACATACATTTTTTTATGTCATTTTTCAGTTTACCGTGCTATTTATATGTACAGATATTTCTAATCATGTGTGCACGTCTAGCTATGTCATATGTGTGAGCTACCTATTGACAGTCACACACAGTAAGTTTGTCTATACAAAAACACATTACACATACATATGAGCGCGTACAAATGAGCTGAATTACCTATGTATTTTTTATTTTATTTTGATAGCATTTCCAATGCACGTTAACAGCAGTTGTAAAACTGATTTTCATATTTTAATAGGTGTTTGTCAATTTCACGTAAATTTTAAACAATATCCGAAACGAATCAGAGTGTTACGCATTGCATCCGATCCGAATCTGAGAAATGTCGGTCCGAAGTAACCGTACTATTTGACTTACAGCTGCGCATTAGATCCGAATTTCGTTTTTCGAAGTCGACAATAACCCCCATTCGGATCATAATCTCGGTAACACTCTTACACTAGAAATAATTTGATATTAACCACTAAAACAACAATTTGGTCAAACAACACTTACACGAACGTTAAACTAAATAATAAATTACATACACGTCGAGGATAAAATTTGTAATTTTAATTGACACAATTAACAACAAGATATTAATAATAATTGAAATACATTTTCTGATAAGAGATGATAAAAGAATAAAAATAAGAAATTACTTTTGGACGAAAGTTGTAACATTGAAAAGGATGTAGCTTCGAAATTACATTTTTAATGCGTTAAATATAAACAATTTTTGTTTACGTTTAAATATTATTGAAAATTAATCATAAACTTATGAAAATGTTACCGACTAGATGTACCATGAAATACAATTTTCATCCAAAAATAATTATCCCTTTATCAAACATTAGAGAAGTCAAGCGTAGGTTATATAGAGAAAGTAATGAAAGCAGTGCACAAAATTATTTGTATAACAATCCCGACATTTCGAATTCGTAACTAGGCATAAAATAAATTTGTTTTTAATGAATCGAAAAGACCAGATAAGAGTCATTTTTCACAATATTCTAGTAAAGTTTATTTTTATTTTAAAAAATTGACAATTATTTTTGAAAGTACCTAGTAGATATCTCTCTGCTGATATATACTTTTATTGGGTAAGTATTATTTACTCAGAGTTGGTGAAATTATTCTAAAATCACTCTCAAACAAAACAAAATATTGACGAGTCTTAAAAAAAATTGTAGATTATGTATATAACACGTTATATAACAGAGATGAACTGTTAATTTAAAAAAAGATTAAAAACGCCACACTTTTTCGACATTATGTTCGTATTTATTTATACCCGAAAAAGAGAATTGCTCATCGTAACTAGTCTTTTCAAGTACACATTAGTTCATCAATGAAATGACATCATAATCTCTAGTAAAATTCGTTATGTCGGAAATGTAACATAGATTTGAAGTGAAGTAAGCTTATATAACGCTCTGTTAGGAACTATTGTGTGCCAATGATTATGTTCGGTAAAGCTCTATTACATGTCTTAATGTATATCTAGCTCTTTCGTAGTCTCAACTGGTTGGATGTATTGCATTTTTGTAATGGAGGGTTTGGTTGTGGCATTGGAGTGCTAGATCAATTTGGATGAAGTTTGAAGATAGTTGTCTATTTGGAACAAATCAAATGCGTTGCTATATCGATTAAAACACCTGTTCGCATAATAAAAGATACAACTATTATAAGATTTCATAAGAGACAAATACTGGTTACCTTAGTTGCTCCTTAGGTGTTTTTCTTTTAATTCTGTAAAAAAAAGACGCAGACTCGCTTTTTTATATAATTAAAAGAACAACAGTCTGTATAAATTAGCTTTTTGTCGCTCTCTAAATTTATAAAAATATTATTTGTATGGTAAATGAGAGCAGTAAGTAAGTACATATAAGTTTTTTTCTCTTTATATTATTGGTTTATGATCATTTTTTGCATAATCTCAACTCTATTTGATGGATTTAATTTCTGCAGCATTTTGTTGTATATTGGCATTTTTTTCAATAACTTTCAGGGGCATGCGTGTTATAAATTATAATACGCAAAAGTTTATTATGCAAATTAAATTAGTTATTATTTAATTATTCAATAATTCAAATGACGTCATTAACTGCGGGTGATTAAATAAAAATAGACACATCCACGTTTTTTGCATTGTTTCATCAAAATTGATCCAGCATATTATATCACTATTATTATAAGCAAAAATATTTTTTTTCCGGTAAAAATACAGTTCAGCTAATTTCACCATTCAACTAACCAGTTAGACCACGAGATTTAATAATTATTCTATGTTATTATTATTCGAAGGCAATGTCATGAAAGCTAAGTAGTTACATGGATATTATTAGTTCATTACACTAACTAGGCTTTAGTCTATTAAGTAAGTAAGTACTAGTAAGTAATGGTAACCCATTTATTGTTTTGTTACATTTCGATTTGATTTATTGACATATTTGTATTTTTTCTAATACTTTACTGTTGAATACTTTGACTTCTAAAAAAAAAATTATACGCGTCGAGTTTGACAACCTCCTCCGTTTTTTTATCATGGATTGAAATCGATTTGAAGTATGCCTCAAAAATAACAGACTGTTTCACAATGTCCTATTAAATTTTATCAGTCAAATAATGTATTAAACAGCCATCCCGTGAGTATTAGGAACTACGAAAGACTTGCGGTCCCACATAACCCAGACCCAAAACAAATATTTGTGGATCACTCAAACATTTGTCTCGGTGTGTGAATCGAACCCACTACCTCTGGTTTCGCAGCCAGCTACTCGTCCACTGCGCCACGGAGGCTGTCAGAAACATATTTTGGTTTCCTTAATATGTATTTTTTTAGTTTCATTCAAATAATTTATAAAATATGTAACTCCTAAAAATGATCACCGTAAAGAATGGTACAGGATATTGTCAAATATAACTACTATCAATATCCAAATCAATATGTAATAAAACCCTATAATTATAATACGGCGGGATAAATTACAAAATACTATCATTAAACCATGTGAAAGGGAAGCGTCTGTAAGTAAGCCTCAAGTCCGACTTTTACCGACAGTACAGTTGGCTTAAAATAAGCGACGCGAGATTATTTTATCGACTCGTGTTGTCGTGAACGAACCAGTTTTATCTAGGCATCTATATGTCTATCGAAGCTATCATGCTGGCCGGGTATTCACGTTACGACAAAATGATTTTAAATTAGGTAATAACCTGTATGCCGTCACGAGCAAGTCACTCGTCTGATGGTAAGCGCTACGCCTGCCCGTAAACAGAAGCAACACCACATAGAACTTTGAATTACAAAGCACTGCATGACACTAGACTGCGCTTTTCACCCCGAGACATAAAGGGATCATAATCAGTAATTCCACTGTCTCGTTTTTCCAACTATATTTATCTCTTATTACTTCTCTCTACACTGACAAAGATGTCTCACTCGTGCGCGATATATCTCCTGTGCTTATGATAGCCGCCAGAACATGCCATAAAAGAATTTTAAAGGTGAATTATTTTAAAATCTCATTTTAATAACCCAATAACTATTTTCACCGAGCGTTGCTCATCTTTAGTTGCACCCTAATATCAAACACAGAATTCTCGAACAGGTCGGTGAAAAGGGGCAAAGTCTTTTTGACTGTATGGCGACGTTTGACACCACCAACATTTTATATAATGAATACCAACCTTAACGTTATGAAAATAAGATTTAAATAAAGTTTACTAATAATTTCTAGTGCTGTCCTATATTGTCGATGAAAGTCGACCTTCAATGGAGATTATATTGGATAAATTGTCAAATCTAATAGTAAATGTTTGACAACCTTTATGTAGACTTTTCAATTATTGATTATTGTAACATCACTGATTCTATGTGTGAGAGATTAATTGTACATAATTAATGGTAGCTTGAAAAAATAGTACAGTTTATTTATTAACGAAAAAGAGGAATACCGACTATGGATTGGTATGCATTACAATCTATTATGGAACTTAAAAACGCTCTATTAAAACTGAATAAAAAATAGCAATATTTTTTACTTACGACCAAGCGGCAAGACCTATAGTACCGATTTTAACTTAAACTAGAGCTTACCAAAGTCGAGTTTTTAAAGTCAACTTAAAAATCACATCATAATGCAATGTTTTTAATTTGAAGTTCGCTTTATAGATCTCAGCCTTAAATTAGCACTCATATTTAAAATTAAATTCAAGTAAATTTTCTGGTTAGACGTCGTTTAAGTAAAACGTAATTTTTAGTAATTTCTTTACTTGTTTTTTAAAAACGTAGGTTTCAGAAAAACATATTGTTTTTTATTTGAAAAGTCAATTAATATGAAACCGCATTTTGTGTACAATTAATCTCCCGTACAATTATAATTCCTTTAATATAAATAAAATGTTAATGTTATGTTAATTTTTCATTAATTTAATTCACAAATCGATATTATTAATCGTCAAATGTATAATCGCTTTTTAAGCGGGTTTAAAACAAGCATTTTTACAATTCGTTTAATTTTTTTACAATTCATTAACAACTAGATAAAAACGAATGAAACAATAATGAGGTAGAATGGCGAATCAAATAAGCTAATTGCATTGATAATTAAGGACATTGTGTTGTTTGAAAACATTTCTTGCATTAACCCGCACCAAAAAATATTATTGTAAAAGACTTTTCTGTCTATGGCATCGCAGCGAATTATGCCGACTTGAATGCGGTATTTTTTAAATTTAAAAGCCGGGATAATCGAGATGGTTTTTAGTTTTGTTTGACAAAAAATTAATGAGGGATAGATTTTACTAACTAAATTAAAAAAGAGGTTCATTTTAACTTTGTCTATCACACATATATATTTAATCATAGTATTACACTATATTTTTCCATCACGTAATTCGAAACTTAATACCAAACTAAAAACGAAATTAATTAACAATATTTTTTTAGGGTCTACAGACACGATATTGCATTTTATTTTATTGTTGTATTCAAGTAACATTAATTAATTTATATATATAAAAGCATAATATCAAACATCCTATGCCTTACTTATAAACTTCCTTAGGCACTGTTTTCGTCTCTTTCCCGCAACTTTATAAAATGCGTCGACTGAGAAAGACAAAAGAGTGTTTAACCAATCAATGCTTAAGTAACGTTTATAAGTAAGGCCAGACAGTTTATCAGTAAAGATTTAAGCTAGACATGACATAAATCTATAACTTATTAATAACAGGTTGTGTAACCGCTTAGATCAAGTTTAATCCCGGATTAATTTAAATATTTTTTTTTTTGGGAAATCTGGTACAAATAGATTTTTTATGCATTCTGTTAGGTATTTACAATCTTAGTTTCTGAAATTAGTTTTAAATGTTTCCAAACAACACACATACAAGACTAGATAAAACGAAATAATTATAGCGGTGTAGTAACGTTACCTAGAATTTTCTATATTGTGTCACGTGACAGCGTGAGCGATCAGTTTCTATGGGATGCGCACTGATTGTAGCACTTTGCTTGCCTGTTCAGAAAAAAAAACACATCATTGTGGTGTTTGAAATGATATAGTTTATTAATCATATAGGCATTTAAATAGCGCTTATGACAAGTTAGTACAAAATAAAGAAACTTATGTATAGAAATCATATCAACTAATGTATACATAACATACATAGCATCGTCGAAATACACTAGGCAATTACACTAAATTATTTATGTTTCATCTTTTCATTTTACTTTTCGTTTGGCGTTCGTTGTGTTTTCGATCCACACCTGCACACGCGCACAGTCACACATACACACATACGTACAGACATACAGGAAGATGCCCAAACAGCGCATACTCACAATCGTGAGCTGAAAATTCGCTAAATGTGATGTGTTTACTTGAAAAAGAAAAGGTAGTTAAAAAGTATTGTTCTAAAAAATCTTTGGTAAATTTTAAATGGTCTAAATGTGTTTCATACATTATTTGATTTATAAGTGATCATAAACATAATATGGTGAGTAGTTATTAATATGGTGATATGGCTCCAATTGATGGCTTAAATTTTGTGCCTGTATTTAGTTTCTATATATAGTTATTCTAAGGAGTTCATATATTCATGGTAGAATATTAGAAATCCTTATCGTCGATACTTTAAGTTGGCCACGGCTTACTAAACCCTTTCTGACTAACCTTATACAATATGTAAAAAAAACCCAGTCCGATCCGAAAGCGGCATATAGGTATCCCAAATGACATTACCCAGAAAAATAAAAATAAAATATTATTCATCAAAATTGTAAAATGTTATTGTATTTCAAAATGCACGTTATTAGTACCCAAATTACCCAAATTTCCCTAAAATCTAGTGAATTTTTCAAATGTGACAGCGCCGTCGTCGCCGGCACGTGTTGTCGGCACCCTTTGACCAAATACCGACAGAGAAAGCCGCGGGCGATCAAAAGTACCGCCGGCACGTGTAAGGGGACTATCTCGACCTTGAACATTTTATTAAGCCAGTTTAGCGCAAAAATTGCTTCAGCGCAATGTAAAACTCTAATCAAGAGTATTTTAATATGATATTGTGTCTGTGTACCCCGGTACTGTCTGAGTATGTCTGTGATAATCAAAGAGCAGAATTATTTAGTGAGGACCCCATTCAAAGTACTCGTTCTGTGACGCGACAGCTGCGTATCAATCACGTGCAAGTGTAGAAAGTGTTAAAAGTAGATGATCAACATTATTTCATCCGAAGCGTACGTAAATAGTACGAGTAGTATGGAGAACGGTGGATTGGTAGACGTGGGCAGTACAGTACAGTTTCCAGACTTCACGCAAGCAATTCGTATTGTCAAAAACTGAAACCGAAATGAATTTGCGGATTGTAGCAGTTTTTGATTAAATGAAATCGGACACAGATGAGGTAAGAAGCGTTCATGCCATCCTTGTGTGACCTGTATTAACTATTGGTGGCAGAAACATCGAACAGCAACTTTGTCTCAGTCATCGCATTTTTGATTATAGAAAGTTCCTACACATGATCTAAACTCGGGCGATACATAAAAAATTGCATAGGAATTATTTATAACGTCTGTAATTCAACGATCAACTGGGGCCATGACCTCATGACGTCACTAGCAAACGGGTGTCGCGCGCCACACCGCGCCGCCTGTATTCCCATGTAAACTTTCTCGTGTAATGAAATTTTGTTTGGGGTAATTTTTTGCTATTTATCCAAAAAGGATGTCAATAGAACCTTATCTCAATACCTAATAACACCTCCACGGATCGGACACGGTTTTTTTACATATTGTATAAAAAACACATTTTAATAAAAATCTTTAGCTCCACGAAACTCGTTGGTCTATTTAGCGGCACTCGGGTGAGACCCAGGTTAGATCTCCAGGTAGAGCAAATATATGTGAGTTTTCATCATTATTATGTGGATCACTTGGTAGTGTGGTAATGGAGCGGTGTGGGACGGGTGTATTGAGTATTTCATTGTGTGTGTGTATGTACCTCGTAGTCAGCGGATGCAGCGAGCGTGCCGGCGACACTGAGCAGTTGGTATTGTTTGGCTCGGAGCGCGCAGGCTCCGCGCCGCAGCAGACGCAGCGCCGCGCCGCCCTCGCACCAGCCGCCGCATACTACTGCACGCACCTGCAATGCGACATACATACATACATACATACATACACACTCACGCCTATAATCGCCGAAGAGGTAGTAGGCATTGGTGTAACCAGTACACCCACATTTAGCCGAGCGTATCTCCGTCCCATGATGTGATAGAGAGCGAGCCTATCGCCATACCGGGCACAATTCCAGACTCCGAGCTGATACTGGGCATTTCGTCTTAGAAAAACCCAATATCACTTTTACCCGACCCAAGAATCGGAAATATAAAAGTAATAATCGATATCGATACTTAAAATTACTAAGTTTTACTATACATTGAGTTACTGGTACTATTGCCGTTTTCACACATATACTATATCTACACATAATGAGACTGTAACAATAGTGCAATTATATGTAACCGTGTAGCTACGTAACTAAGTTTATTCACTGTTGGTTATCATGCATTAAGTAAAATATATTATTATATTTCTTAAATGACGAGAGAACTAAATTAATATAAAGATTCTCGTAGTTCCCGATACCCATGATACAAGAATTGTATATTAGTATGAAGTTAGGACAATGGGTGTGGCTGTTGGTGTGTTTAAAGGCGACAATTGGATCCTGTTAAGCTAAAATATATTAATACACACATTTTCAAAAACTGTATAAATAAGTATATACCACACATATAGCATATCCTAAAATAATCCAGCTCTAATGATCAACAAACCTTTGCATTATTCTAAATGAATACAGAAACAACCTTATAATGTGTCGGAGCTCTCAATCGAAGAACACAAATTGGCATTTACAAAAATTACATATAGTTGGTTGAACCATAAATCATAAGCCAAACTAAAAACGTAATTTTCTTATAAGCAATGCAATTTTGGCAGAACTAGGCCACACAATATACAAGGCTAGTCAGAAAGGGTGTACTAAGCCTTGGCCAATTTAAACTATCGCTGATAAGGATTTCCACCACGTATATCTATCTCACCATATAAAAAAATATTATTTGTTTCATACAAGATAAAAATATTGTGTTTTAATTTTTAAAACGCACATCTTTGTCACGTCATTTTTAAGCTCATTACTTGACGGCAAAATATAAAGGAACTGCACCGCCGCCAAACTATTAGTTAACTGTACCGTCGCGCCGACTCCAAACGAGTATACAGCTGATCATAGGGTTATGAGTGTGTACTGTTTATAAAATCTTTAAACATTATCTCTGAGACTCCAATAATTATTGAAATAGTTGCAAGTACAAAAGTTGTTCAGAATGACGGGTACTTTTATGTCCTTTCGGCTTTTTACACCTTTACCGACTAACCTTGTATAACAACAACATAAAATGTCACATGTCATAAACATAATTATTATAAAATTTTCCTACCTGTGCTGGTGAATGTGAAGGGTCCAATACGAGAAGCGTCGCTTTCCCATCTTTGTGTTTCTCGTAACCAATTATTGTTCTTGAATGGCCTGTAAAGGGTGATGATAAATAGGGTAGTTTCCTATATTGAATTTTATACATTATTTTATAAGCAACAGAAAACCATACACAAAAGAAACCCTTTTATTAAAACACAATCAAATTTGTTTCAGAAATGTGCCCGCAGTTAAAATTTTAAACGTTGGTATGAGGAAAAGTGGGTGCGTAGTAGGGATATCTCACTATCTCGCTAGCACGCGTGCTCCATAATGAACATTTTCACAATGACGTCAAAGTTTGCGTCGTCTGTCATTTGACAATTACCCCTTCTACAGGATTTGAATGGCTTCTAACTTATTTATTTTTGGTCCGATTTATAAAATTCTTTCTGCAATAGATGTTGAGTAACGTAACTTAATGATTTAAATAATTTAAAAAATCTAGTCAACTACCCTATTATTAATTCGTAAAAATTTAACATTGCCGATACGCATTATTCATATCGCCGTGATGTGTACTTTCTCTACATACGCACTCACGCCTATAATCCCCTATGATGTGATAGGGGCGTCACGCGTACGCATTACAACTGAGCCACCGAGGCAGTAATTTCTTTCTGTCTGGCATTATCTCGGCTTAATGCCAGAATCCGCCTTCCCATCATGATTTGACGGTGGATTTATTATTATGTGGGGCAAACCAACGTTTAACCCACACAACCCGCAATGGGAGCCATGATAATAGTAAAAAACTACCTACAATCTAACCCGATTGTGACAATTAGTCACAGACTAAATATTTCGATAGACAACAAATGCATGTTATGTGAAAATAGTTTACATACGGTGCAATACTAAAAAAAATAAGATCGCGTTATACATGTTAAGATCCTCTTACTCGTATGTGTCAAAAGGTAAATAAGTACCATTACGCTATGAGTATACCTTGATGTTGTAGATATAACGGCGCCTTAAACCCGTTGGGGTCGTCTTGGAAATATCTCAACACCCAGTCGAATAAAGCGGGGTGACTCCCGTCCGCGCTTGTTGGCTTGTGAAAATCAATTAGCTGACATCTGTAATTATATATTTTAATATATTATAGAATAGAAGAGGCATGACAGCCTCCGTGGCGCAGTGAGCGAGTAGTCGGTTGAAAGCGAAAGGTTCGATTCCCACAACGGAGAATAACGGTTGTGTGATCCACAAATATTTGTATGGGGTCTGAGTGTTTTCTCCCCAGAGGGGTTGACGTCAGGCAGGACGTAAAATCTGCCTATGCATTTTCTATTCTCTTTTTTTTCCACCTGCCTTTATCCCAATCGCAGCGGGGTCGGTGCAACATGTTTTTTTAGCACATTTTACAGAAAGATTTGGCTAGTAATTTCTACGACTGGGCGCCTGATTGACGTCAACTCCTCTGGGGAGAAAACACCCTGTCCCAAAACACGTAATTATGGATCACAGAAACATTTTTCTCGATACGGGGATCGAACCTGCAGCCTCTCGCTTCACAGCCAGGTACTCGACAACTGCGCTACGGAGACCGTCAACGAGGGACCTGCCCCCTACTAAGATTAATGTTACTTGATATAGTTCGTTAGTTTAGTCGATTAATTGAGAGTATTTTCTTACTTTATCCTAAGAGACGATAGTACAGTGAACACTTCACACGCGCCGATCCATTTCCGAGTGTTGTATAGTTTGGAACCTAGTTGTTCTGAACCCTGGAAATAAATGCAATTTATTCAAGCCTTAAGCTATTTTTCCTTCTTACACACATAAAGCAACGCATATAATGTATGCATGTATAATAATGGTGATTATACTTTGTTTTTTTTTCTTGGGTTATAATTCTTGTTTGATGGGTAACTGTAATGTTTTGTTTTTAATTGCGAGTGGTAGAGCCACGCTGTAGACAGTTTTGTTCACAGCATGAATGGGCCGGCTCGTCCGGGTCGTTACCAGTTTCACAGAAAACCGGCGTAAAGTAGCAGCTTGCGTTTCATTCGGTGAGTGACATATTTGGAGGCCCAAATCCCCTTCCCAATCCCAATCCCTATCCTTTAAGTTCGGCAACGCGCCCATGATCCTTTTGGTATTGTGGGCGTAAATGGGCGGTGGAGATCACTTACCATCAGGTAACCCACTTGCTTGTGACCTTATGATATAAAAATAGGTACAAACCTGCGTGTCGAACCCTTTCTGCCAGGCCTTCTCGACAAGCAGCTGCAGTCGCGGTATGGAGGGCACGCACTCACAGTCTCTTTCGTCGGTACACTTCAGCAGTTCCGCGTACGGAGGATGCTTCATCAGAGATGATAGGAGCATCTGCATGTTCCTACAGGGGGACCGTGTCATATATGCTGGTTATTTGATTGACGATGAGACTAAACTCGATGGCAATGAGAATTCAACTTTTATAATTATAACATTTATAACTCGAATAACACCACAAATCCATCAATAAACAAAATAAAAATGCCTAGAAACGACTTTCACATAAACATGCATGTGTTGTCTATGGAATTTTTTAGTCTGTGTCACAATGTAACCCCATTTATCATAAAATAACCCCCGCTTAAGGTACTTAAAGTTGAGTTTAAATATTTATGGAGTTCATTAAAGTCGACGTCACTTCATACGTCCTTGTTCACTCTTCAGTATAAACCATGTATAATTGTCAACGAATTGTGAATGATGATTGTTAAATATGTTTACTTGGCATAGGGAAAAGGAGTTTAAAAACCATATAAACGAATTGATAAAGGCGATTGACAAAGATGTATATAATTATTAAAAATTAAAAATTTGTACAACGTGTTACAAAAAGGTGTGGTCAAATTTAAGCACCATAATATAGTGTACGACATAAGTGTTTCAGCCAAGTACCAAATGCGATTGCATTGATGGGATATAAATAAAGCATATTCTTTTTTTATCAAATGAGTAATATTTCGATATTCAACTTGCAACCTTGAACAACAAATTATAAACTCACGATACAATTGAAGCCGTTACTAGGCGCGGAGAGGTAACGCAACGAGTAAATAAATTTAACATACAATTTTAGGATGTCTAGATTTTGATAAAATCCGGTACATAAACACACACTATCAGGTGTATGTAAATATGACCACACATTTCTGTAACACGTTGTATAAAAAAAGGCGTCACGCTATGCAATATTGTTATTGTGTATTTTAAATAGCACTCAATTTACATGTACTACTTCAAATTTTATGTCGCATACTCTTAACTATTCTCATGACGCGGGCTATGTGCTTGTAAGAGTGAGAACGAGTGAGTGAGGTTCAATACGCCTCACCTCATTTAAAGTGAATACCTTCCACAATACTAAGTTAAAATTAATTAATTAAATTAATTTAATTAAATTAATTATTTAATTTAATAAATTTATTTTACACTTGGAAAATTGGAATGATATATTGGCCTTGGCTGCTCTGTCGAGCGCCTTTCACTTTATCCCTACTCCGCGGCCGACCGTCACGCGACATGCAACACACAGGTCAAAAATTTTGAGACGATCTAATAAAAGTTTCACTTTAATAAAGTGGGACCTTGTACGGGCTCAGTAAAAAAGAAGCTACTCTTACAAACTTATATAAAAATCGTGACTTACTCAACACTAAAGTGATATTTTTAAAATACCTGTATCCACATCCCCACCCCCTGTCTCCGTAAGTGCTGGCGTAATGATCCACCGCGCTGCATAGATAAGTCTTCAGTATGCTTGGGTTCTGAGCATTCAATTGACCTATCCTTTCTAGGATTCCTGAAAATAATTATACCAATTATGTTTGTACATGCATACGCACTCCTGTAATCCCTGAGGTGTAATCAGTACACCCACATTACGCCGAGCGTATCTCCGTCCCACGATGTGATAGGGGGCGAGCCTATCGCCATACCGGGCACAAATTTCAGACTCCAGGCTGATACTGAGCATTTCATAATAGAAAAACCCAATACCACTTTACCCGACCCAGGGGTCGAACCAGAGACCTCAGCGTTGGCCTCAATCGTAACGCGTCCGCATTACAACTGCGCCACCGAGGCAGTCCTCTGGATATCTACGATTTGACGTGATTTAACGTAAACCTGTGCGTGTTACAATAACTTTAACTGCAGGATGGTGCAGCCTACATTAAAACGAAGAATGCAGATAGTATTTGTCAATAAAAAAATACTGTAAATTTTAAACAGATTTTCTTCAAACACAGCTAAGAAACATCACGATTAAACTAGCTTTCAAACGAAAAAACCATATTCAAATCGGTCCATTCATTTAGGCGTTACAATGCCACCAAACAGGCAAATCCTTTTTGTGGGAGGTTAAAAAGTAGTTTTGATTGATACCGTGTGTCCGTGAGGCTCCGGGATCTCTTCCCGCGGCGGCACGTCGGAGTCCCACACTCCTCTCATAGTATCCCGCGACAGAGAGTGCACCGCTATACACAGCACGACGCAGACTGTGGGACGTACGCTCTGTGTACCCTTCACCGTCCTCTTCCATGCCGTATTGGGCCTGCCAATACAAAAAAAAATTGAGTGGTAGAGCCACACTGTAGACACTTGTCTACAGCATGTGTGGGCCGGCTCGTGCGGGTCTGTCTCACAGGAAACCGGTGTAAAGTAGCAGCTTGCTGCTGCGTTTCGTACGGTAAGTGAGATATCCGGAGGCCCAAACCCCACCCCTTCCCAATCCCTTAATTATCCCTTTCCTTTAAAGTTGGCAACGCACCCATGATTCTTTTGGTATTGTGAGCGTACATGGGCGGTGGAGATCACTTACCATTAGGTGACCCACTTGCTCGTTTGCCGGCGTATACCATAAAATAATAATAATAATACAAATAGTGTATACAGGACAACATCTATAAACATTACTATCAGGTTTTTTTTTTACTAGCGTGAATGACGAAACGAGCAAGTCACTCGCCTGATGGTAACCGTCATTCTTGCTCATAAACAGAAGCACCACATAGTCTGACAATGTGCGCATGATTCTGGTTTGTGGACGTTCAACTGCTAAAAAAAACATGGTCCAATGATTATTATAATGAAATTATCTTACTAATTATAATCATACCCTCAACAGCTGAAACTCATGTTCCTCCCTATTTTTCTGAGCTTCCCTCTCGGCTGCAGTGAGTCCTGATGAAGCACCGTCTTCACCCCTCTCAAAGTGTTCCTCTATGTGTTGGATCTTTAATGTGAAATAGTAATTGTACAGTACTCTTTACTTTAAAAGGATTTTAATACTTTTTTAAATAAAACATTTAAAATTATAAAAGTATACCCTCCAATAGCAAGGCCTAGGACCCAAGCCATCGGTGGTTAGGACCCCAGTGTGAGGAACCTCCTCACAATGCGTGCCATGTCCAGTAACACCGCTTTCTGAATCTGGCTCCTGACCCAACGACCGATCGAGACCCTCTGGAGGTGTTGGTCGAGGCACTTTGGTATCAGCCCATTAGTAGAAACGACTATCGGGGCAATGATTGTCGAGTCAACATCCCACATGTCAGTAACCACATGTGCCAGGTCTAAATATTTGGACACTTTGTCTTTTTCGGCTTTGACGAGGTTTACGTCATGCGGAATGGTGACATCGACATGTATTGCCCGCCGCGCCAATCGATCAATATCAGGCTTATTGGCAACAATAGTCCTGTCTGTCATAATAGATCCCAATACAGCAATTTTCGAGAACCGGCTGGGCGACATATTGGTAATATGGTACCTCAGCAGACACAAGGCAATATTGAAGAGCAAGTTGCTGGTGTATGATCGTGGCTACTAGGTTATGTCTAATAATAAATTACTATTATTATTTTATTATTACTGTGACTCATTCTTTTAAATTGTGTTCCAGGCTGTCAGTGTATGTCCAATAACTTCAGGCTGGCATAATTCTGCTGACTGTTGAGGGTTGTGATGTCTCATAAGTTGACATTGTATTTAGTCATCAAAGTACTTTTTCACTTACTTTTTCATAACTGCAGTAGCAATGCGTACGCGTTATGATTGAGGCCAATGCTGAGGTCTCAGGTTCGATCCCCGTATCGGGTAAAGTGGTATTCGGTTTTTTCTATTACGAAATGCTCAGTATCAGCCTGGAGTCTGAAATTTGTGCCCGGTATGGCGATAGGCTGTCCCCTAACACATAAGGGACGGAGATACACTCGGCGAAATGTGGGTGTACTGGTTACACCTCTGCCTACGCCTTTGGGGATTACAGGCGTGAGTGCGTATGTATGTAGTACACAGAAAGAGGGACGAGAGGCCTTTGCTCAGCAGTGGGACAAAAACGGCTAGTATAAGAATAAGCACTTTTTATCATGCACAGTGTAATCACTTTGCTGTGCCAGAAATAACAGGATAAAAATACAATTGTGGAGTACAATAGTATTGAATATGAAACTGTGTATTGTTTAGTAATTTTAGTATACTGATGACTTTATAGATTTATTCTTGAACGGATGTTTTATTAGGAGATAAACGGAATTTGAAAGAAATTTGGCACACAAGTAGATTATGACCTTAATTAGATTATAGAATCAGGGAATCTTATTATCCTGGAAAAACGCGACCATGCCGTACTCAAAATCCTTGTATGTAAGTGAATATTTAATTTCTTAAAAATATTAAATATTTTTTGTGAATCATAACCAATAATTACCAATTCATGTTGTGAGAGGGGCAGTGGTTGACAACACACCGGACAGTTGCTGACTGGGCTCTCTTCCATCATCACTACATCCTCACATGATGCATTATCCACTTGATCCTACAGCAAAAAAGTTGGGATAAAGACTTGCTGTTACTTATAGACATTTATTTAAATAAGATTCAAATTTTACCTCTTTCTGCGGACTCAATATGTCCCTATGTTCCACATTTACATGTACTTCAACATCAGATCCGTTGACGAATTCGCGCTCGCATATAGGACACTGGAAACTTGAGCTGTGAGGTCCCGGAGACATCGCCATCGCGCTCAAAGCTAATGTGGGGTTCTCCAACGTTATTGTGGGATTCGACAAGCCCAGCGTTGGGTTCTCTGAGTTAGAATTTGCGTTCGCATTCAAAGAAGGAGACGTGAGATCGAAATGTGCTCGATTTATATGCTCTTCCAATTTTCGCGGGCATGTCGATGTAAAATCACAAAGAAGACACTGCAAACGAGTTAGTAATATTTATTTTCATAATAATTTATACTTTCCTATACATTTAATTATGTTCTAAGGTATCAAAACAAATATTATTCAAAAAAACACGTTGCCGCCAGATTATTTGACATTTGACAAAAGTTGCTTTTTATTGCGATGGTAAAGGGTTCTAGCCCATACAGCCTCATCATAAGTTATTTAATTAAATTCTTATTTTCAATAATAAGAAAGCCACCGCACTGTCAGAATTCCCTCCAAAAAACCCTTCGCCTTAAAACGACAATATTGGTTTTTACTTTTTGACATTTTCACTAAGGTCATATAGCCTAAGTCAACGTATTTTATAGAATGAGCAAAGCATTAATTATTCATATATACAATTTTAATACTCTGTTATATTATGGTTTGTATCATTATAAGAAATTACATTCTAAAACTGTTTTTTTACCAGCCCTGCAATAAACACTGCTGGGCACAGGCCTTCTCAGTAGAATGAGAGGGGTTATTATCCTTTAGTCCAACACACTGGCATGGTGCTTGTTGGCAGACTTCACATACCTTCGTAATTATTATGGAGAATTTCTCAGATATGCAGCTTTCCTCACGATGTTTCCTTTACCGTTATAGCAAGCGATAATTAACAATTATTATACACGAACTCAGAAAAGTCAGAAGTGCGTGCTCTTGGGGTTTGTTTCGAATCTGCGACTTTCGTATCGACAGTCATTAAATAACACTCCCCACTGAGCCATCGCTGCTATAAAACTGATTCTTGATAAAGAAAATACTGTCAACTTACTTGCACTGTAGGACTCGGCGTAGGAGCCTTTTTAGGAGTGTTTGGTTTTAATTTTAAAGCTAATTGAGATCGTAATGGAGAGCCTTGGCCAGCCCCGGCTATGTTAAGCTAAAACAAAGGTTGACATTACCCAGAAGTAAATAAAATAATTATTATGCCTATGAAAATACTATTAAACATTCAAAGAATGGTAACAAAAATAACAACCTTGTTTTTATTAGGAGATCCCTCGTAACTGCCTGAGTTATGACTTGGACTTGAATGAACACCTGAAAGCATTATAAATGTTGAAATAAATACATCCCTATGTTTACAGTATATTACACCACAGCACTATAATCACTATTTAGTGCATCTACATACATATGCACTCACGCCTGTAGTCCCCAGAGGGGTAGACAGAGGTGTAACTAGTCCACCCACATTTCGCTGAGCGTATCTCCGTCTCATGATGTGATAGGGGGCGAGCCTATCGCCATACTGGGCACAAATTCTAGACTCTGGGTTGATACGGCATTTCGTAATAGAAAAACCTAATATTATCACTTTTATCCGACCCGGGGATCGAACCCAAGACCTCAGCGTCATCCTCAGTCGTAACGCGCATGCATTTCAACTACGCCACCGAGGCAGTAATCATCATCATCATGAGCCTAAATGCGTCCACTGATGGACATAGTCCTTTCCAAGTTGGCGTCTACCTTGACGATCCTCCGCCTTCCTCATCCAGCCGCTTCCCACTACGTCTATTGTTACGAGAAAGTATTTAGTGCATATTCAGTTGAATTTTTAAAAAAATACGACATAGCATAAATACAAACCTCTTTTGTCTACAATAGTGTCCCCTTCATTAGAATTTTGCCTACTCTTAAGCTTTTTAGGCACAACACCATTGCTAATATTTATATTTTTCAATCCATTAGACAAACCGTTAGTTAAATCGTAAATATTTTTCCCTCTATCGTCATCTCTGTCGCTCCTATAGTTATCTTTGTTTTTATTGTCTTTTTCCTGGTACCCATTGTGGTAGTTGATGTTTTTTGAAATGGCCCCGTTGTGATAGGAAGACGTGTTGTCAGGACTGTGCCAGCCGTTAATTGATCCTGGGGTGTTGTAGCTACAGCTGTCGGTAGTCATTTTCGAGTCTTCGTCGTAGCTGAAAAAATGAATTATGAGACTATAAAACCCCTAAACAGTTGATTGCTCTTTGATTGATTAACGCAAATTACTTAAGTTTTGTGATAACAAAAATAAATTTATAAAAAATGACAAACATTCAAAAGACCTACGGCTCAGTTTCTTGGTGCTTCTTCTCAGATCAGTGGGCATTTCTGAAGCATCGGTAGAATCCAAACTCGACGTGTAAAAGTGCCCTTGGCGGCCTAATTACTGAATAAAAGATTTGATTTGATTTGCTCATTTTTGGACTACTTTAATTGTCTGCCATTCCGGCAGAACAAAGAACTTCCTAACTAATGTTTACTTTACTTCCTAAATAATGGTCATAGCCTATAAGATTTCAAACACATATATAAAGATACGTTCATAAGCTCACGTCTGTAACCCCAAAGGGGTAGGCATTTATATATTTGGTATTTGTCTCGTAGTGGGAATCGAATTCGCGACCACTCGTCGCGATACGCATGCCACGCCGTTTTGAAAGATCTGAACTACTTAAATAAAAAATCATAAATAAATAGTAGGTATCAATTTGGATGAAAAGTTGCATCCCTAAAAATGGATTGCACTGGTTGTTGACCGGTTGGCCTTATATTTTGTGATCTTGGCATTTTGCCATTTTTATCACCGCATTGTAATGCCAGTAGTGTAGTATTATATTTTATCATCACTATGCGCAAAGGAAACGAACCTTACAGCCCGTTACAAAGCCGTAAAGAAGTTGTTACCAAGAGCGAAAATGTCTAGACTTAATCTCAGCCATGATAGTATGATTTGAATGGCAATTATGGGCGCAATATTATGCGTTTCTACCTCTTTATTAAATAGATAATTTTAATTTGTTTACTTTCCAATTTATAATCCTTAGGTTATTTATATATAATCTAATGTTAATGTTGTATTTATTGAATTATCATATTTTACCCATTTTATCATTTACTTAAATGAGAATAAAATCCTGTTTTCAAGGGACATGATAATTAGGTATTTTGAGGCAGCGTAAAATATCGGCAACATCGTACCTAACTATTAAAAAAAATATATATATTGTAAATGGAATTTTTAATAAATATGCCAAATACTTTTACGGTAGAGCGATTTTAAAGTTTACAACGGCGAAGAATTAAATAAATTATGTTTTTATTGTTTTTTTACTTTGTATACAATGGCTACTTTGGTGATTTAATATAATAATATTAATGACTAGGTACAATATAATATTTACACGCTAACGTAGGTACATACCGTACACAAACGAGTGGTAGAGCCACGCTGTAGACAATTTAGTCTACAGCATGAATGGGCCGGCTCGTCCGGGTCGTTACCACTGTCTCACAGAAAACCGGCGTAAAGTAGCAGCTTGCTGCTGCGTTTCGTACGGTGAGTGAGATATCCGGAGGCCCAAATCCCCCTCCCCTTCCCAATCCCTTATTATCCCTTTCCTTTAAGGTCGGCAACGCGCCCATAATTCTTTTGTATTGTGGGCGTACATGGGCGGTGGAGATCGCTTACCATCAGGTGACCCACTTGCTCGTTTGCCGGCCTATACTATAAAAAAAAAAAAAAAAGACAATCAGTGTAAGTTAATACTGAAACTTGGACATTAATACCCGTTTCAAGAACGGGTACTTATATATTTACGCGACCGTTTTTAGCGGATCCGTTACTACTGGGTCCTGATGTTCTCACAGCATACTCTATCTATCACCGAACCGAACCGCAAAAACGGATCATGTCGTGTGTAAAGGCACCAATACATCTCCATATTTAGGTACAGTTTTTTTACCAAACCGGAGTGACAATGTTTTATCAGACCTTAAAGTAAATACGTAATCGTGGAAATAAAAATGGATCCGTTAAACGTTTTTAAACGGTCCTGTAGGTTCTTTACTCACCTTGGACTTTGGTCATCAATAAACGCCATCAACTCCCTCTCAGGCGTGAGGTAATGCAGATGTGCTCTCTGCACATGGCCGACTAACTGCGGTTGTGGTACCACACTATCGCAGAACGGACACTCTGGTCTCCCAGCCACATGCGCCTCCAGCGTGTGGGAGCGCATACCTTCGTCCGTCAACCCTTCCGCGCCGCATAGCTCGCAAGTATACGGAAATGGACTCGATGACATGTTTACTGCGAATGGTAATAAGATTAATGTTCAAGGGTAGTATCAGCTTAGTTGGTAATGACTAATGGATTGTTTATCGCAGTAACTAACGTGGTTGTTAGATGTTTTCACGGAAACATGGATTGCTGAGTGATAGGGTTATGTTTTGTTGGCGTGAGAGACGCAATCATACATTACTGATACGAGTATTTCAACACTCAACGTGGCTTGAAGAGCACATTTTAACTGTTCATATTGATTATCAAATGATTTTAACACGAAATCTGCAGTCACACAGATGACTCCATTTTTCTCGAGTCATCCTTGACTTTGGTTATCCAATCTTAGCTAATGGTAGCAATGTTTTGTCCCCTACGAAAATAAAAAATGGCCTTATTAATGGCTTGGTCGGTAGGACGTTTTAAACCGATGCAACGACTTCGTTAAACCTCGGAGAGAAATATAAACGGATTTATTTATTTTCTTTATTGGAAATATATTTATTAACAAATATTCAAATTGATGCAAACATAAACTCACTAGAATTTATCATATGCACTCACACCTGTAATCCCCGAAGGGGTAGGCAGAGGTGTAATCAGTACACCCACATTTCGCCGAGTGTATATCCGTCCCATGATGTGATAGGGGGCGAGCCTATCGCCATACTGGGCACAATTCCATACTCCGAGCGTATTGAGCATTTCGTAATAGAAAATCCCAATATAACTTTTTCCCGACCCGGGGATCGAACCCGAGGCCTCAGTGTCAGTCTCAGTCGTAACGCGTACCTATTACAACTGCACCACCGAGGCAGAATTAGCATTTATCAGTGCAGTGCAAGTTATAAAGTTATATGATAGTTAGGGGAGACATTACCTAAATTACCTAGTATGTATTTGTCAAACACTATAATGTATACTACTAGGCACGATGCATAGAAATTGCAACCACTAAGTTATGGTCAATTGACCGTAACTCAATATTACTATCTCGCTTACTCTCAACTAGAACCTCTATCGCGCTCCCTGTCTGTGAGCGTCAAACTCCCACGTTATGTGACACAAGTTTACTTCTAAACAGCCCGTCTAGTAGTACTTATACATTAAAGTCTTTGGTATTTGTATGATGTCTTCGTGTTAATAAACTGGTCAAGTGCGAGTCGGGCTCGCGTATCAAGTGTTTCCGTAATCCGTACCACCTTTTTAAACTTTGTGGTTTTATTATTTGATAATTTAACCGCTTCAATAACACATAATACCTATGTGTAAGTATAAGTGGTCGAGTCATGCTGTAAACAGTTTTGTCTACAGCATGAATGGGCCGGTTCGACCGGGTTGTTACCACTGTCTCACAGAAAACCGACGTGTCACGTGAAGTTGGTGAAGCAGGTTAAAATAAGGTAGTATAACTTAAAAACTACTTCCATCTTGTTGACAGCGGGCGAATAGCGAATACAAATGTTTGTGTAATCCACAAATATTTGTTTCGGGTCTGGGTGTTGTGAGAGCACAAGTCCCTCGTAGTTCCTGATACCCACGACACTGGTTAACCTAGTGTGGGGTCAGGACTATGTTTTATGTTGTTTCTGTTGATTGTAGGTATTAGGTATTAAGTTTGGTCCGACACGCACTTGCCCAGGTATGTTCTTTATAGTAATAAATTTATCTGAGACCTATGTAGTATTTATAAAAGTCCATATTGGATATATGCGCCATATTTCTGTCGTCATACAAAACTTTTCATCAGGTTTTTCGTCAAGCCAGAATAAAGAAATAGCACAGTCTGTAGTCTGGGCATTGACCCACACGACTTGTTCATCTTGAATTGGGTCATCTCGAGTGAGATCCAATATCCCAATACCCATTCATAACGTGTGAAGAGATCAGATTGAAACCTTTATAGGCCAGTGATGGCTAAGAGACGGAAAATTAGCTGATTTATGTCATGATTCCTGAATGTAGGTAAGAATTGTATACTTATAATGAATTTTTTACACAATTTGGAAGTAAGTAGCTTGTAAAATCAGAGGTTTTAACCCATTAATTACGTGAGCGAAAATCTTATGATATTTATTTATGTATGCATTGATGTGTTTACTACATTATGACATAGTTTATCCAGGTTTCACAAAATTAAAACCTATGCAACCAAGGAAATATTGATATGGAAAAGAGTAAGTTATTTTCAGCAAACCTTCCTTTCTATAATTATTAAATTATATACTTACATTCTTTCAAATGGCCTTAGGTAGGTAAATGTCATAGGTAAAAAAGTAGTTTTCGTTTAATAATTGCCAGTAAACTTATGGATCGTGGGAATTTAGAGAGACATTGCACATTGTTACTCTAAAGGTAGGAACAATTACATTTATTTCAGTTTTTGAATCGATCAGTTGATGATACTATAATTTTTATTAGCAAACGAGTAAGTCGGTCACCTGATGGTAAGTGATCTCCACCGCCCATGTACACTCACAATACCAAAAAACTTATGGACGCGTTGCCGACCTTAAAGGAAAGGGATAATTAAGGGATTGGGAAGGGGAGGGCGATTTGGTCCTCCGGTCATCTCACTCACCGTACGAAACGCAGCAGCTTGCTGCTACTTTACGTCGGTTTTCTGTGAGACAGTGGTAACGACCCGGAAGAGCCGGCCCATACATGCACTAGACAAAAGTGTCTACAGCGTGGCTCTACCACTCATAAAATTCAATGACTATACTCATAATAGTTTTATACCATACAAATTATGCCATCAAACTGTTGGGATGGCAATATCGGCATTCGGAATGATAAATTGGGTCTCGCTAACTAATATGTAACATATATCGCAAAATAAATTACTTGTTTTTATTATATTATTATTATTTTTATTGTGCTAATTAAATAATGTGACAAACAGAGCGCAGTCAACCACGCTTGTTTTGATTTTTAAGATCAATGTAAGACACGTGTCCTTGACACAAAAACAAAAATCGTTAAAATTACATAATTAGGGACGGCAAAATTTATTTGAACGGTAATAAGTTTCGCATAGAGACCATTCACAGCGATATAACGTTAGAAGTGTCAAATCAATAAAATTACCGCAGTTTTGTTTTCAAGGAAAACACGTCATGACACTTCGGGTTAAATTCTAATTTTCACCAAATGGACAGCCGAAATTCGTACCTTCACAACAAAATATGGTCGAATTATAATCAATTTGTTACGTAATGTGTTATATTTTCAAATAGAAACATTAGTTTTGTATACTTACGGGTCAAATTATTGTCATAAAAATATCGGCAATCTTGATTCTTGAGTCACAACACTATCTAATTGGTACAACACTTTTATTGTACAAGTTTGTATCTAGCATTTTCTATCATTAAAATTAACAAATATATTATTTACACAACTCGCGGTAGGTTGTGATCTTCATTCATGAAAATGTTAGACATTGAAAAATACATGATGTTTGTACGCATGCGAAACCTAGTTGACGGTGGCGCCTCTAGCGGTGAAATTTAAAAACATTAGTGTCAAATATATATTTTTATTACCAAAACATTTTATCATCTGTTAATCCTTTCTTAATATAATCTAAGTTTAACCAGAGGTTAATCCGAAATACGCAATATATACTAAAAGGTCTAAACATACATAAAGACTTGGTTTGCCAATTTAACGCCCTCTGTTAAATATTGTAGAACATGCTGCCATCCGTGTTGACCCAATTTTACACTAGACATTGAATGGTAGGTAGCGATCAAGTACTTAATGATTGACACAAAGTCTCAAAGATGGTGATAAACTTTATCTACTTTATATAAATGAGTATCTAATATGAAGCATTATGTACTTAGATATTAGTACTTATTTTGTGTAAATACTTAAATCTTAAACAACCATAGCGTTAAGTTAAATAAGGAAAACTATAATAATTAAAAGTTTAATAGTAATATGATTGATTAGTTATTTTAGGTTAACCATTCGTTAACTAAAAACTAAGAGTTAAGTACTTAATTGATTTTCTATTAATTGTTTAGTTAAATAAAGTGTATGATGAAGAGATTTAAAACGTAGATATCTCTAAAGTAATATATTAAATAAGTTGGTAATTTTTAAAATCATGTTCCTGTTACTTAACTAATGCTTAACTTTAACAGTTAATATCAAGCACTGCTGGTGTAGTGGTATCATGCAAGATTCCCATTCTTGCGACCCGGGTTCGATTCCCGGGCAGTGCAAATAGTTTTTGTTTTTATACATACAACTTTTAATACTTTAGTCTGTCTCCCTATATCAATCATTATTTATTCTTAAAATTCATGGTTACTACGCTTTATATGACATTTCAAAAGGTAGGTACATGTAGTGTAGGTATAAATTTTAATTTAATTTTATGTGTTGTGTTTTATGTGTTGTATGTTTAATATTAAGTAGAAATACGTATCTACGTATGTACGTTCTCCCCAGAGAGGTTGACGTCAAGCAGGCGGCCGGTCGTAAAAACTAGAAGCCGAATATTTCTGTAACATTTGTTAAAAAGCATGTTGCGCTAACCCCACTGCGAGTGGGGTAAGGGTAGGTGGAAGAGAGAGAAAAAATGTATGTAGGTATAAAGAGTACCATACTTAGCTAGGTTTTTGGAGTGGAGATCCAGATACAAAAGCAATTTTCGAGTTATAATTTTGTTTGCTGAAAGAGTTTCTAACTAGACAATATACCTACACTTGAACGTGAACAAAACTACCGGACTCGCTTACTTACCGTGTTTTTTTTTATATCGGAGGCCGGAAAACGAGCAAGTGGCGAAATGTTGGTGTACTTGTTAGACCTCTGCCTACCCCTTCGGGGATTACAGGCGTGAGGGCGTATGTATGTATGAAGGAAGTAGGATAATCCATGCCTATACTATTACAATTCTTGCTTAGAATTCAGTTCAAGGTACTTTTATTTCTCAAGTCCCTAAAGAGATGACCAGTTGAACCCAATTTCGGATAAACGCGCGTGAGCCGAGAAATCTCGTCGTACCGTATTATTACACCCGGGTTACGGTTTACCCGGGTGTAGTACAAAGCCGATAATATGGAATAATATGTACAGGTTTAATCCCAGATATACCTACGCAAGCATGACCACGAACTTTGGTTTGTGAGGATTTTTTGTTGTGCAGTGTGAAGTAGAGAAAAACTCAAGAAAAAGATAAATGTATTGGATTTTTTACTCCGCCTCGGTGGCGCAGTTGTAATGCGTACGCGTTACGACTGAGGCTGACGCTGAGGTCTTGGGTTCGATTTCCGGGTCGGGTAAGTGATATTGGGTTTTTCTATTACGAAATGCTCAGTATCAGACTGGAGTCTGGAATTTGTGCCCGGTATGGCGATAGGCTATCACATTATGGGACGGAGATACGCTTGGCGAAATGTGGGTGTACTGGTTACACCTCTGCCTACCCCTTTGGGGATTACAGGCGTCAGTGCATATGTATGTATTGCCCCGGTTTGCCCCCCCCCCCCCCCCCCCCGATAACCGGGGATAATAATTTTGGTGTCATAATATTTTTTACGTAACTTTTCCATCAGCAAGAAAAGTGACGTCATATAATTATCATTAATCTTTACACACGAATCATAGTACCTACTTATAAAATAAAGACGCTATCCGCGTCTGTCAATCTGTTTGTCCATTTAATTCTCCGAAACCACGTACCAGATTACAGACAGGTCAAGTTTTCATTATCTTTACACAATTTCTTCCGTAATGTTTATGTGTAACATCACGCTATGACCCATGGGAGCGGAGCAGTAACACGGACGGGAGAAACCGCGAGGATCTAGTAGCATAATAAATTAATAATGCATAGTAAGTACAGAAACATTACACTCACTTAGCTTAACGTCTTCTTTACGACCTTCACACTTTTCTATGTATTGTAACAAACGCTTTAATATATACTACTAGACGGGCTGCTTAGAAGTAAAATTGCGTCATATATCGCGGGAACTTGACAGCCTACAAACAGAGAGCGCGATAGGGTTCTTGTTGATAGTAAGCGAGATGGTAATATTGAGTTAAGATCAATTGACCGCAACTTAGTGGTACAATTTCTATGTGCCGCGCAGCTTGTTTAGTACTATACATTAAAGTATTTGATTTGAAAGTTCAAACTCTTGTATAAAATTAAAAATTCTTTTGATTTGAGCCAAATATCTAGTGTCTGCGAATTCTTTTGTCGTGAGTTCAAATCCAAATCATTTATTCTGTAAATTGGATCATAAATATCACTTTTACATGTCAATAATTTTCATAAAACCTATTGAAAGAGTCCCGCATTATTCTATAGTATTGTTACCCTTTTCGTATATTATCGAACCCCACCCTTGCTTTATTAAGCAGGTGCCAAAAATATTGCCCCTAAATATTACTTCCTTCAGAATATTGAAGGATCTAGATGGCCTAGAAACGATAGATTTATATCAATACATATTATAAAACAAAGGCACTATCTGCGTCAGTCTGTGTGTATGCTTATGCGCTTTGAGTGGTAGAACTACGCTGTAGACACTTTTGTCTACAGCATGAATGGGCCGGCTCGTCCGGGTCGTTACCGCTGTCTCACAGAAAACCGACGAAAAGTAGCAGCTTGCTGCTGCGTTTCGTGCGTGGGTGAGATATCCGGAGGCCCATATCCCCCTCCCAATCCCAAACCCTTGATTATCCCTTTCCTTTAGGGTCGGCTACGCGCCGATGATTCATTTGGTATTGTGGGCGTTCATGGACGGTAGAGATCACTTACCATCAGATGACCCACTTGGCCGTTTGTCGGCCTATGACATAAAAAAAAACTCTTAAACTATGCTTTACATGCAGTGTCTATCATTTAGAGATTATTCCTGAATACCTTTCTTATTCCTTGTTTATAAAAACCTTCACGAATCATCTATGACCCATTCTATCATTCCCATCTAATGACCTATGGGAGCAGGGCAGTAACATGCCTGCGGTGAAACCGCGAGGGCCAGCTAGTTACGAAATAAATTACAGAATATTAATATTTACCTGCCTCGGTGGCGCAGTTGTAATGCTTACGCGTTACGATTGAGGCCAACGCTGAGTTCTCGGGTTCTATCCCCGGGTCAGGTAAAGTGGTACTGGGTTTTTCTATTACGAAATGCTCAGTATCAGCCTGGAGTCTGGAACTTGTGCCCGATATGGCGATAGGCTCGCCCCCTATCACATATGGGACGGAGATACGCTCGGCGAAATGTGGGTGTGCTGGTTACACCTCTGCCTACCCCTTCGGGGATTACAGGCGTGTGTGCGTATGTATGTTTTAATAATTAAGCGAATGTACATACGATTATTATTATTTGGACTAATTTTAATCAAACTAAAATAGATTTCTTCTTGTCACTTTAGATTAGAAGAGTGTAGACTACTTTTTTTTATTTTTACATTTGACAGCCTCCGTGGCGCAGTGGGCGAGTAGCCGGCTGCGAAGTAAGAGGTCGTGGGTTCGATTCCAGTACCAAGACAAATGTTTGTGTGATCCACAAATATTTGTTTCGGGTCTGGGTGTTGTGCAACCGCAAATCCTTCGTAGTTTGTGATATCCACAATACATGTTAGCCTAGTGTGGAGTCAGGACTATGTGTGTGACTGTTGGGTGTATTTATTTATTTATTTATTCACTTAGATTAAATACTTAAGTATTCAGAACACGAAATGTCGTTTAACACAACCAAACTTAATTTAAGTGATGTTTGGTCAAGTTAAAAGAGTTTTGCGACAATAGAATCGGCACCACTATCGGTTATGATTAATATAAATTGCTTAGAATTTCGAAGGTATGAAGTCTACCAAGTCGTATAAGGCCAACGTGGTAAGGCCCCCATCTGGCGTAAAGCAATATTTTAGCTTATGTCTTTATAGTATGGCGGTATGGCGATAGGCTCTCCCCCTATCACATAAGGGACGGAGATACGCTCGGTGAAATGTGGATGTACTGGTTACACCTCTGCCTACCTCTTTCGGGGATTACAGGCGTGAATGCGTATGTCTTAATAGTTTTGTTTTTCAAAATCCCGTTATGTCAAACAAGATGGAGTCAAGAATATCTGACGCTTATTTATACGGTACCGGGGATTTTCCCAGCGGGCCAATTTGCGTGATAACCTGATATTTACTACTGATTTTACGTTTGTTTCACTTCGCTTAAGGTCAGTGTTGCCTGATTTTCCTTCCGTGATTTTTATAGTTTTAACATGGTATACATCGCATTAGACCAGTGCAACGTGGGGTCAGGTCTCCTCATTCAGTAGCACTTCTTTCTCAGGAGGCCTGTACCCATCAGTGAGACGTGGATATATATATTTTTTTATAGCATAGGCCAGCAAACGAGTAAGTGGGTCACCTGATGGAAGTGATCTCCACCGCCCATGTACGCCCACAATACCAAAAGAAGTATGGGTGCGTTGCCGACCTTAAAGGAAAGGGATTGGGAAGGGGAGGGGGTTTGGGCCTCCGGATATCTCACTCACCGTACGAAAGGCAGCAGCAAGATGTTACTTTACTTCGGTTTTCTGTGAGACAGTGGTAACGACCCGGACGAGCCGGCCCATTCGTGCTGTAGACACAAGTGTCTATAGCGTGGCTCTACCACTCACAATAGAATATTACAGGGCTAGTATTATTATTATCATACATAGAGAACATCTCGCCATAGTGGCTCGTTTAGAGTTCCGATCCGGTGTCAGTCAGTGTATATCCAGTAACTTTAGGTCGGCATAATGCTGTCGACTTATAATAAATAAAAAAAATAATAAATAAATACACCCAACAGTCACACATATAGTCCTGACCCCACACTAGGTAAACCTGTGTCGTGGGTATCAAGAACTACGAGGGACTTGCGGTCCCACAACACCCAGACCCGAGACAAAATATTTGTGAATCAGACAAACATTTGTCTAGGTGCGGGAATCGAACCCACGGCCTCACGCTTCGCAACCGGCTTCTCGCCCGCTGCGCCACGGAGGCTGTCACAAGCTATAAAGGACACAATGTCTTTTGCCGGTCGACATCAGTGTCATCAAGTGTAATCAGTTTTATATACTGATATCTAACATTTCTTTAAACAGCTTCTGTACTGCAGCGAAAGCTCAGTAGTACGGGCTGTCGAGACGCAGGTTCAAAACCATTCCCAAGAGCACACACTTTTCTAATTTATGTGTGTATTAATTGTTCATTATGGCTTGCGTTAACGGTGAAGGAAACTTCATGAGGAAATCTGCATACCTGAGAGGTTCTTCATAAGAATTACGAAGGTATGTGAAGTCTACCAACAACAGTGGGACATAAATAATACAGGACTAATAAAAAAAAACAGTTTTACGTGACTGCCTCAATGGTGCAGTTGTAATGTGTACGCGTTACGACTGAGGCTGATGCTGAGGTCTCGGGTTAGATCCCCGGATCGGGTAACAGTGATGTTGGGTTTTCTATCACGAAATGCTCAGTATCAGCCCGGAGTCTGGAATTGTGCACAGTGTCACATTATGGGACGGAGATACGCTCGGCGAAATATAGGTGTACTGCTGCTAGACATTTTCTTTTTACTAAAAATTCCGTAAGTAGTTATTTCATAGAATGTATGAAATGATTTTTGCTACAGAAAATCCAGGATTGGCCTTTTGAAAAAACAGCCATGAGAATACAAGTCATGGCACTCGTACTCACGGATAATTTAAACTAAAATTGTAAAAAATCTTCCACAATAACTGTTTCCCCCAGAAATCTCCCAATATTTCCCTCTTTGAAATGAAATAGTTTTATTTATCATGTCGGCAATTAAAATAGCGCTTATGACAAGTCAGTACAAGATAAAGAAACTTAAGTATAGAAATTATATCAACTAAGGTATAGATCATATAATATATATCATCATCAAAATACACTAGACATCAATAAATTTTACAATATTTTCATTTCTTTAATAAAATTTATTGCCGTGAAATCCCCCTATATTTGACATCAGTGGCCCAAAAAAGGGTTGGCAATGCTGGTTATGCTCCAAGGTCTGTTTACATATTTAAAACAGCCAAGACATCGTATTGAGATTTTATTCGTCGGGACAACGCATATTTTGGCTTAAGATTGGTGTGTTTATATATGTAGGTTAAGTTTGTATTAAATGGGTAAAATTACTGACCCCGTAGTTCCGGGTTGTATTCTTATAATGTCGTAGTCTTTTATTCTTTTCCATGGCAGTGATTTTATGAGTGGTAGAGCTACGCTGTAGATAGTTTTGTCTACAGCATGAATGGGCCGGCTCGTCCGGGTCGTTACCACTGTCTCACAATAAACTGAAGTAAAGTAGCAGCTTGCTGCTCCGTTTCGTACGGTAAGTGAGATATCCGGGGGCTCAAATTCGCCTCCCCTTCCCAATCTCTTAATTATACCTGCCCATGATTCTTTTGATATTGTGCGCGTACAAGGCGGTGGAGATCACTTACCATCAGGTGACCCACTTGCTCGTTTGCTGGCCTATTCTATAAAAAGGTGGCTACAATGCCCTTCAAACACACTTGTGCATACCTGAGAAGTTCTCCATAAATGGCAGTCGTTGGTCTGAGAGCTTTAAGAATATCAGAAGTATGTAAACTCTGCCTGCGTGGAGGTTTATGGCCTCTCTCATTCAGTAGAGGCCTATGCTCAGTGGTTGGCCGTATACAGTATGTAACAAAAACCCTGTTGGCCCTTTTCGGTCGTGAAGATACACATATAGTTTAATAAAAATAGTTAAATAAATATAAAAAAACAGACCCCAGATATTATCCTTACACAGGTAGCTCAGAAAAATTACCTTATATTAAAAAATGTTATTTACATCTCAATTTCTGTATATTGACGAAGCTGGGGGCGCGCAATAAATTAATTAAAGTTAAAAAAATATGATTATTTTTATACTCAGTCCTATTTTCGTAAGCGAGTTAATTCATAACGTTTGAATATCGATTCTGATAACACAGTTAAAACGCCCAACAAGGTTTTCGTTGCCTATTGTATAATACTAATTACTCGAGTTATTATTATAAAATGTGCAGAAAATGATATCATTACATTATTCCGTATCCGGAGTAGCAATAATGAATGTATGCCATCTTTTTGACAGTCACCGACAAATTCGCTAGGTAAGTTAATTTCACACTAAGGTAAACTTGGGTAATGTATCATGAAATAAATGTACCTCAGTCGCGTATTTTTTTTATAGCTTGAGTGACGAAACGAGCGGGTCGCTTGTCTGATGGTAAGCGCCACGCCTGCCAATAAACAGAAGCAACACCACACAGAACGTTGAATTACAAAACGTTGCATAGCATTAAACTGCGCTCGTTACCCCGAGACATTAGATGTTAAGTCTCATAATGGCCAGTCATTTCGCTGGCTTTAATGTCTTTCAAATCGAACACAACAGTGTTTAGGCAATGGTGCTTGGTGGCAGTCGTCAAAAATAAATAATTCTCCGGTCGGACAATTACAATTTGTGTTTCAATTTTCGATTCGAAAAATCACACCAGAATTGTCCGAAATTGGAATTTGTGCCCGGTATGGCGATAGACTCTTCATATTCAAGTCTCCTTACAAGTCCCTATCACATTATGAGACGGAAATAAGGTCGGCGGAACGTGGGTGCACCTCTGTCTACCTTGCTGGGGTTTAGCTTTTTATGATATGTAATTTTCCATAAAATAAAACCCAACCACTGCGTACGCAATTAATCTGATGTATATGGCTATTATACAAAATAATGCTTATTATATTTTGCGACGTCGTTGCTCAGAAAAAGGGCTTGCCACTGTCGCAGTGACGAATTAGTGCGCAAAATGGTGCTCAACATTTTCATTGAAACACATGAACGAAAACGCTATTGTTATCTTTAAAAAATAACGTTTAACAAAACTTAGAAACCGACTTCACAATAAAAACACTGAAAAGTCAAAAATAACAAATTCTATACGTATCTTTAGAGTCCGGTGCCTATGTAGCTGCCGGTCAAATAAAAAAGAAACTCCAAAGAGACCTATAGAATTTGTTAGTTTTGACTTTTCAGTGTTTTTATTTTGAAGTCGGATTCTAAGTTTTGTTAAAAGTTATTTTATTTATAAATTTTTAGTGGCAGTTACAGCAGTAGCACGTAAATTCTAACACAACAACACAATTGCCACGAGTGTACTGTTGTCCGTTGAGGAGTTTTATTTTTTTACTCCGTACTCCGTCATCAGATCTTAACCAAATTTATATGGGACCACATAATCTATCGAGTGAATTTTTTCCGACAAAATCGGTCCACAATTGGCGGAGAAATCGATGTACATACATTAAAAAAAAAACGCGCCGAACACCCTCCTTTTTTGAAATCGGTTAAAGAGAGAGAGAATTTCATAATTAGTAATATTATAGCTCCAATTTCTAGAATTAGAATATACAAATTATTGCCGTTTACATACATGAAAGTGCATCTTCATTTGTGACATTTCGCCACACCCAAAGGTGTGGCTGTGACGAACATGCGTGACAAACTCAAGCTTGGACGGTTGTCAAATGTTACGATCTAATGTCACGGAGCAATCCGCTCTGAGACCCATTAACATTGTACCATGACAGGTCATGTAAGGTTTTGTCAAAATGACACAATGCATTTTATGACACTCGTCCACATTAGTGTAACAAGTATGTGTGCCAGCCACGTCTCTCGGTGCGTCGAATTGACGCGGATTTTTTTTGCATCTGGATTGAAAACAGGCATAGGTATCTAATTTTACCGTTTACTGAAGCCAAGCCAAGCCTTTTTTTAGCATATAGCATAGGCCGGCAAACGAGCAAGCGGGTCACCTGATGGTAAGTAATCTCAACCGCCCATGTACGTCTACAATACCAGAAGAATCATGGCCGACCTTAAAGGAAAGGAATAATTAAGAGATTGGGAAGGGGAGGGGATTTGGGCCTCCGGATATCTCACTCACCGTACGAAACGCAGCTGCAAGCTCCTACTTTACGCCAGTTTTCTGTGAGACAGTGGTAACAATGCGGACGAGCTGGACCATTCATGACGCTGTAGACAAAACTGTCTACAGCGTGGCTCTACCACTCTGAATCGGGAAGTATAGTAAGTGTAGTAGTAAGTGCTTTATTTAAAGTTCTGTGTGGCGTTACTTCTGTTTATGAGCAGGCGTGGCGCTTACCATCAGGCGAGCGACCTCCTCGTCTCGTCATTCAATCTAATAAAAAAAAAAAGAAAAAAAAAGTATTTTGCTTGCCCAATATAATTTCATTTTATGGCAGTTTATATACTTTCCGTATATGTCTAATATTATTATGTTGAAGCAACATCAACAAATAATTATGGTAAGCAAAGATATTATATGGTTTGTGTTCAGGTTTTAAAGCCGTACTTCATCACGGATAGATTAATAACTGTAAAGTATTATGATATTATCTATAATCTTTATTGACATTTATAAAAATCCAATTTTGAAACCGATGAACTCGTTATTCAGGTAAAATATGCAAAATATTTATTTAATTCATTTACCGTTTTCAATCCGACGATTATGTTTTTAAGAGTTATTTTTGTTTAATTTTGTCATTTTACCAGAAGAGGTAAAGATTTAAAACTATAGATTAATGACCCTGTTAGGTCGGAGATAATTATACTTGTACTACATTATAGGTACTACAGAACATTAGGTTTGGCATCTAAATTCATACGAGTATATAGTTTAGATTCCCCATACCATCATCGGACGACCAGAGACACGGCAAAACGCCACCCATTTATGGTAGACGCACCAAACGCTTTGCCTCCGCCTTCGTCGTACGGACTACCAAGTTGTGGAACAAGTTACCGGAGTCTTTGTTCCCCGATAAATATAATCTGGGTGTCTTCAAATGGCGAGTGAATCGTTTTTTGCTAGACAAGCGTGCTTCATCATCGCTTACCATCAGGCGTGATAGAGGCCAAACGCGAGCCTATTACGTAAAAAAAAGTTTGACATAGATAGTAATCCCTTTATCATTCCTTTCGTTTAAGTTCGGCAACACGTCAATGATTGTTCAAGTATGGTAGATGTTTATGGGCGATGGAGATCACTCACCATCTACCACTTCCAAGTATTAGGGAAAAAGCATAAGGGCATTTTGTTCATTTTTGCCCGGAATGTTGGGAACCGCTATAGTCCAGTTTACACACACATTGCTTATGGTCCGTATACATAAAGAAATGATAAACAAAAACACCGGACGCTGACCCAAACGCGAACTTTTGGATTATTTTGCTTACTTTTGTTTTTTCCCCTTTTTAAACATGTTTTCGCCTCCATCGAGGCTTATTTATGACAGCTATAAAATTTTGTTTAGCATGTAGGTAATTTATCGTGGGTAAAATCAAGGGGTTTTAACTAAATACATACAATATGTAACAAAAATCCTATTGGGCGTTATAACTGTGATATCAGAATCGATATTGAAACGTAATGAAATTAAAAAATAATCATATTTATTTTTTATAATTTAATTGTTTTATTGTTTGTAAACCGTATTTCGATTGATTACCTCTGCAAGAGCGATGACTCGAAGCCAGAGCGAGATAGAAACTTGCGGAGTCTACGTGCATCATACGCGACGCGCCGCGTGCGCGCCCGTCTACGTCAGTACGTCACATGAGTCAGCTGTTCACATTTTTAAATATGTTAATTTTTCTAAGCTACCACCTGTGTAAGGATAATATCTCGCTTCTGTTTATTATTTTTTCTATTTAACTATTTTTGTTAAGCTATCTTGTTAAGCCGTCTTGAGGACCTATAAAGGGCCAACAGGCTTTTGGCTACATAATGTATATGTACACACTCACGCCTATAATCCTAGATGGGGTAGGCAGAGGTGTAACCAGTACACACAAATTTCGCCGAGCGTATCTCCATCCCATGATGTGATAGGGGGCGAGGCACATACCGGGCACATTTCCAGATTCGTACTACTACTCGTACTCGTACGACTATGTTATGTAAATAAATGAAAAAGAAATGTAATAGAAAAACTCAATATTACTTTTACCAGACCCGGGGATCGAACCTGAGACCTCAGCATCAGCCTCAGTTGTAACGCGTACGCATTACAACTGCACCACCGAGGCAGCCTGGTGTTTTTAACTAAATGTACACACAGTGTATCCACTTAATGTAAGTGTTCATCAACGTTTATGGATGTTCGCAATAGCAGAGGTTAGAGGCAATACCTAAATTATCTAAAGCGTGGCTCTACCACTCCGAAAATACATCACAATATCCACACTGGCAGTAAGCTGAAATAATGCCAGATCAAAAAGTAAGACCTTCGGCTGCCCTATGTACGTTCATTATGGACCAAGTACATTGAAATGGAAGCGTGTTGGTAAGAAGGCTTATGACACCAAGCCGGGATAAAGAAATGTCAACGATCAATTGCGAGAACCCTTACTCCAGAATAGGGTAGTTGACTAGTTTTTTTTCATTATTTAAATCAATAAGTTACTTTACTCAAAATATATTGCAGAAAGAATTTTATAAATCGGACCAAAAATAAATAAGTTAGAAGCCATTCAAATCCTGTGGAAGGGGTAATTGTCAAATGACAGACGATGCAACCATTGACGTCACTGTGTAAAATGTTCATTATAGTGCACGCGTGCAAGCGAGATAGTGAGATATCCCTACTACGCACCCACTTTTCTTCATACCAACATTTAAAGTCATAACTGCGGGCACATTTCTGAACCAATTTATATTGTGTTTTAATAAAAGGGTTTCTTTTGCGTATCATTTTCTGTTGCTTATAAAATAATGTATTAAATTCAATATAGGAAACTACCCTATTACGAGGCATATAATACCAATGTTACCCGGCCGTGTCCTTCATCTGTGATTTGAAGGGGATACAAACACTAGTTTAAAAATATGTCTGTCATTTGTAGCCTGTAGGATTATTTTTTCAACACTCCTCAGCGAAATCTCATTAAGTATTCAGCCTGTCTTGACTGAATATTCATTGATGTCACTTGTCTAGTCAAAGTTTTCACCATGTGATACTATTGGACCTCTATTCTAAACAGTTTATATTACCATCGCTCGTTTTGTATGAACCATGCTGTGAAATAGTCGCACAAAAACAGCAATGGATAGTAAGGAAGTCTTTCATCTGTTCTAAATATCGTGGTAGCATATTCGTTAGGCTCCCTCCTGCGTAACTAGTTTGTGTAGTATCTTGTATTTTCGAGTTGAAAGTTGAAATAAGGAGCGAAAAATAGAGCAAGTTTGGCTCAAAAGGCCCGCTGAGATCACATTTTTACATACTCGGTTAAAGTTCGTGAGGAAATCATTTTGAGCGAGATTGAACGATAAAATTAAACATTAATCTAACAGTTTTTTAAGGTAACGAGGGAAAAGCAGCAAATAAAATGTTTTCTAACATGAGCAATAATAAGAAATCTAATTTAAATAGGTTTATAGCGAAATTACGTACATACCTACCTAATACTTTATACAGACCAATACATTAGTAAATTGTTTCGAAGTATGTATGGATTATGAATAAGCATTGCATTTTTTTACATTATTTATTATTGAAGTGAAACTTCTTTATCGTATGGGAGAAATTTTAAAGTGAAACTTTTTAAAGTGAAGCTTTTATTAGATCGTCTCAATTTTTTTGGTCTGTGTGTTGCATGTCGCGTGCCGGTCGGGTACAACATCCGCCTGACTGAAGATCTCCCCTTCGCCGGAGGAACATATAGCACCCGTTCCTCTACAGTTTGTTTTTGTTAGTGTTTAATGTAATATTATTTAATTTTTTTTTAGTTAAATGTCTATAATATGAATAAAAGTTTCACTTCTATCGGCAGTCCCCAAAGACTGCCCCACATGTTTTTTTTTACTACTGGCCACATCACTATTTAAAACAGGTATTTTACTGTGGTTGTGCATTTGATGAAATTCAATTATCATAAATAATACTAGTCTTATGTAGATACTATAACATACAAAATAATGCTGATTTCAGCTACTGCAATACTTTTACATGAAAAATATATTAATGCTAAGTACATATTTTTTAAACCAGGCACAAACTTGTTAATTTTAATCCACAGTTTTTATGAAGCAATATCTTACCAGTGAAATAATTTTGGTGAGAAAATATTACATCTTTTATTACAAATTAGTTCCACGGTCCGCCTTCTCATCATGATTCGACGGTGAATTCGGATTTTTGTGGAGCCCGCCGTCTGACCCCCAGAACCCGCAACGGGAACCAAGTTTCGCCATCGCCTCCTCCGTTAATCAGCAGAGTTTACCATGTGCAGGTGAAGTTAACTTTGAGTCTAAGATTATTGGATTCGGATGGCAGGGCATTCACAGCATCTAGTACGAATATATTATATACTAATCTGTCTTGGTGCTCTTACCCAGAGGGGTAGACTTCAGGCAGGCGGCCGATCGTAAAAAACAGAAGCCAAATCTTTCAGTTACATGTGTATGTAACACCGACCCTACTCCGAATGGGATAAGGGCAGGTGGAAGAAAATACTAAATACTCATTCGTACTAAACGAACATAAATTAAGTAATTTAAATCGTACTTATGTATTAATAAAATTGTGATGTTTTAATCTATGCCTGGCTAAGTGTCGACACAATTTAGTGGAGCAAGAGTACTGGTTTAAGTCTAAAGCTGGCACTCTTCGTATCTCTGTAGCCATCTTCTTCCATTTACGGACCTGTTGAGCGGTGCAGTACATCCGTAACCACCGTTGCCGTTCACCATCATATAGTCGTAGCAGTTGGTCACGCCGTCACTGTTGCAGTCCTAGAATTTATAACATAAGCTGACATCTTTATCCCCGAAGGGGTAGGCAGATGTGCCTTTATTAGGTGGTTGGTCCTTTGTATGCGAGTGGCTGTCTGGCGTGGTACCACCGAGCGAGCTAGCATTGCTTGTCTCTAGGGATAGTGGACGGCATTGATGCTGGAGTTACTTCCTCTGATATTGCAGAACTCCATGCAAAACATAGACGAGGATGCTTGTCTTTAGTCTTGAGCGGGATATTGCCCTCTCCAGAATACGTAGCACAACCACACACAGAATTCTCCTGCACACAAGGTGCCGGTATCCCAGGGGTAAATTATTTTTATATGCTGCTGCCATATTATTGTTTTTGATGTTGAGCCGGCAGTCTCACTGACCGCACTAAACGCAACAGTAGCGGGGTTAGAATGTGGTGTAAAACACGACGCTAACGTTCGTGCCGTTTGATTGTTATTAGTCGAGAGACCAACGTGTAACGATTTACCATATAAAGATAGAATGCAACGTGTTAAGAATGAACACAGTGGTTGATTCATATTGAAAAAACGAGAGACGATATCGCTTATGGAATGTTACGTTTTTGATTTTTTGCATTCTTAGGGGCCAGAGAGAGCTGTTACTTCACGTCGGGTTTTTTGTGAGATAGTGGTATCAATCCGGGCGAGCCGGCTCATTCATTCTGTAGACAAAATTGTCTACAGGCAGTGTGGCTCTACCTCTTTAGGAATCAAATCAATCATTCTGTCACTTGTTTTTTGTATAATGTCCAGAATTTCTCTTTTTTTATGAGAGAGGGGGCATCGGAGCAAGCGGACTCATGTGACTAATATATTACTAACTTTTCCGAATTTTTGTAGATATCTCTCGATGATCCTTTTGGCACAATGAAAATTTCTAGCGCAGTCTTCCCACGCTAAAACACAAACAAAATGTATCAATAAATATTTTTTGAGTAGTAAAGCCATGCTGTAGACAGTTTAGTTCTACAGCATGCAATATATGACGCAATTTTACTTCTAAACAGCCCGTCTAGTAGTAAACATTAAAGTCATTGCTGTTACTAGTTTTTTCTTGCACATACTAGACCAAACATATTGATTGACATGATTTATTTAATAACTGTACTTTTGTATTATACAGTATGTAACAAAAACCCTGTTGGCCCTTTCTAGGTCGTGAAGATACACATATAGACAGCTTAATAAAAATAGTTAAATTAAAAAGTAATTAACAGAAGCGAGATATTATCCTTACACAGGTAGCTTAGAAAAATGAACATATCTAAAAAAAAATATTTTCATCTGAAAACTGATGACTGCTGACTGATGTTACGTATTGACGAAACCGGGTGCACATGCGGCGCGGTGCGTTTGATGCACATAGACGTCGCAACTTGCTATCTCGCTCTGGCTCCGAGATATCGATTTTGCAGAGGTAATCAATCAAAATATGGTTCAATCACAAACAATAAAATACTTAAAGTATAAAAATTATAAATGATTATTTTTATAGTCCCATTTTCGTTGGATCAGTTATCAATGTCTCACAGAAAGCCGACGTAAAGTAGCGCCTTGCTGCTGCGTTTCGTATGACATGACATATCCGGAAGCCCAAATCCCTCTCCCCTTCCCAAACCCTTAATTATCCCTTTCCTTTAAGGTTGGCAATACGCCCATGATTTTTCTGGTATTGTGGGCGTTCATAGACAGTACTTACTTACCATCAGGTGACCCACTAGCACCTTTGTTGGCTTATGCCATAGAAAAAAATACCCGTGTGCTAATCAACAGTTAAAAAATATCATAATATTAACACTACCATGATTCCTTTCTGGATCATCCTCCGGCATGACGACTTTCCCAGCGTCCACCCAATAGACCCTGGAAATGTTGAAGGGTCCACAGTACCCGCCCGTGCAGCCGTGAGAGTGGTCACACTTTGTGGACACGTGACACAGGCACCGGTAGCAGCGTTCCGTTAGATTTGGGATGAAGGTGCCTGTAAATAAAGTATACAGTTTTACAGAATTTCCTTGTGGTTCCTTTGTATTTCGCCGCCAAGTCGTGACATAAAAAATCGCGCGACAGGGTTTTGTATTTATAAAATTAAAAAGCAATAATTGATTTATAGGAATATGGAACATTAAAACAAATTATGAGATATACATAGTAGAAATCCTAATCAGTGATACTTTAAGTTGGCCACGGCTTAGTACACCCCTTCTGACTAACCTTGTATACAACGTGTTACAGAAAGGTGTGGTCATATTTTAGGGTCATTCATACACCTTACAGAAAGTACCTATTTACAGGATAATTTCAAAACCCCCTAAAATGTCATGTTAATTTTAATCAACCGTTTATTACGATCGATAACATTGATCACATCACTATTACTACTATTAATTCTTTCGACAACATTATTTTTTTTATAAACGTGAATAACGTGTACGTAATTCTACGGAAATATTACGTACTTAACTTCTAATTTAAACATAAAATAACACCTGAAAGAGCCTGTGTGCTGAAGACGATATACCATCTTCTAGAAGCGCTTTAAAGACTTCATATATGAAAGAGTGGGAATATAGCGGAAACCGTCATATTCGGAGGCTCAATTGCCCTTCCCAATCCCTTAATGATCCCTTTCCTTTAAAGTTGGTGACGCCTCCATGATTCTTCTGATATTGGAAGTGGAGATCACTTCGGCTTACGCTAAAAAGGCCTAATTCAAATCTACATAGTTTTGATCAGTTATCCGTTTATAAATTAATAGCGCATTCCAAAAATCTAACAAAATTGAAACCACATCATAAAACACAGTAAAATCTGGTTGAATGACCGTTTGATTGTAGTTTCGACTTTTTGGGACTCTCCAAAATTGGTCTGACATATTACCTACACAGATTTTTAATTTCGATATTATATTAGCAATTAGTATACAATCAATATTATTAACTACCTTTGAAAGGTCTCATATACAAGATCATCATTCGGCCTGTACTCTTGTTCGGGTGTGAGACGAGGCCTACACTTAAGCGCCATGATAAGGAGATCCACGTTATAGCATGAATGGGCCGGCTCTATGGTATTATTACCGTAAAGTAGCGACTTTCTGTTGCATTTTGTACTGCGAGTGAGATATCTCGAAGCCCAAATCCCGCTCTGCTTCTCAATTCCTTCCTTAAAGGTTGGCAAGACGTCCATGATTATTGGTGGTATTATGGGCGTTCATGGACGATGGAGAACACTCCTGCTGACCCACACGCTCGTTTGCCGGCCTCTGATATACAAACAAACAAAAGATTATTTACTATTATTGTGAGAAGACTCTACCACGAGTTAGTTGAGGTTAAATAGACTATATAGAATTTCAGGTGGCTGGAATTTATGGCGCCTATACAAAAATATCTCGATTAATCCAAAAGGTTAATAATAACATATGTTGTTGAAGTAGGCAGACTCTTCTATCTGTCTGTCTACTTCTGTCTGGCATGCGAACCAATTGTTAAAAATGAATAATGATTCCATTCTTCATGCACCTACTTAGGATAAGTTTTTTTATGTAAGACTGTAAAATTTATTATGCTGGGGGAGAGTGTGGCAACACAGTTTGATGGTTTTACAGCACTTCCCCGGGCATGGTGCGGGCCTTGAGAATTTGGCCCGTATTCACAAACAACACTTAAATAAGCTCTTTGCCAAGTGTCCAATTCTGTATACATGATTGGTCTGTTTTGATTTAGCGCCAAAACTAACCAATGACGTTTAAAGTGGTCACTATGCGTTCGCGCCTTAGTTCGCGCTCACTAAGAGGTCTCATAGTACCGTTTATGAATACGAGGGTAAGACAATAAAAGAAGAGTACTTACAACTTATCGAGGCCTATTAATTAATTACGACCCTAACATACAAATACAACACTTAGTAAACGAAGACGTCGCGTCGTCTCAAAACAACTGCGGAAATTAACTTGATATTACTTTGAAGAGTCAAGTTATAAAGTGAATGCTTTGTGTTTATGCTACACAAGCCTTCACCTCTTGCATTTATATTTAACACGATCGCTGTATGGTTACGTACGTCAAAAGGAAATACGTAACCCTCATAGGATCATTTTGTCGTTGATCCGTCTGTCTGTGTGTCGGTCAAGACTCAAGACCTACGAATAATAATTATTAGGTAGAACGATAACTCTCATATGAATCTGCCTAAAAATAAGGCTCCAGTTACTGTACAAAAGTTAAAATGTAATCACAGGAAACACTAAATACCGTTCGAAATCTACTTTATTCCTTAAAATTCAATGAAAACCAGCGTTCCGCGAAAAAACCTATTTAAAATGAATAGCTGGCGCTTTTCCGCACACTATGGTATAAGTTTCTAGCCACTTATCCACTTTGGACCACTGTTAATGATTTAAAGACGCGGATTTTCCGATTTCGCAAAAATTGCGAATATTCGAGATGGTAAAGTGATATTATCTTTTCCTCAAGAGTGGGTAAAGCTTTATTTAATACTCACAAACTAAAGCATATAATTGATGCAAGACAGTTTGAAAACGAAAAGAAAAACTATAAAGACATAATTAAACACAAAAAGTAAAACAAATGAAATATTATTTGAATAGAATTTCACCTCATTGGTCTAATGGCAGCGTACTAAGGCCGAGAGCCGTGAGGTCCTGGCTTCAATTTCCAGGTCGGGCAACCACAATCTATGTTTGAGTTTTCAATTCGACAAATTCCACATGAATTGCCCGGGATTTGATTGTGATGGCCCCCTATCACATCGTAGGACAGCAATAAGCTCGGCGAAATGTAGGTGCTGCGCTAGTTGCACCCCCTACCCTTTCGGTAATAAATGTGTGAGTTTATATTATTTTATGAAGAGACTTTAAAGTTTACCTGCTGAGCCAGAGATCCACAGGACGAAGACTGCAAACAAACAAACCGGTAGAACTAGTTTCTCTTTGTTCATGTTCATGTTCATTTTTAGATTTTCCGGCTTGTCTGAAAAAAATTGGTTTAAATAAATAAATACACTCACACACCTATGTCACGACTATTCCTGACCCCACATTAGGTTAACCTGTGTTGTGATTATCAGGAACTATGAGGGACTTACGGTTCCACAACACCCAGACCCGATATTTGTGGATCACACCAACATTTGTCGGTGCGGGAATCGAACCCGTGGCCTCTCGTTTCACAGCCGGCTCTTCGTCCGTTGCGTCACGGAGGCTGTCAAACGTCGTTTAAACTTAGGGTTTAAAATGTATCATTTATACATAATCTACTTATCATATCATATATTTTACTGTATTTGGTATTATATGGCTACCCGCCGTCTGACCCCTACAATCCGCAATGGGAAACAAGTTTCGCTATGCCACGTCCGTCAATCAGCAAAGTGTACTACCTGCAGGTGAGGTTGGCTTTGGGTCTAAGATGTTGGTGTCCCATTTACACTCGCAATATTAATACCGTACGAGACTATCCCACCCACACACCCGCCACTGTAACTCCTGTAAGCCAGGATCGACAGTGGCACGCACATTTCGACACCGAGCAATGAAGCTCGGCGAGTCTCTGGGAATGCAAATGTATCTTTATCCCGCAACGAAATTAATCAAATGGAAAATTAGGGAGGAGTTGGGAATAATAATTGTCCACTTCCTTTCCTAGCAAAGCGGGATACAAAATAAACTAAGGCGGTCTTAACCGCAGACACAAGGACATTTACAACTGGAGAAGCCAGATGTAAAGCACCACGGATTCGAATTAGGCCACTTCCCGACCATCTGGAAGGAGGCCACGGTCGTAGTACTCCGGAAACCCGGAAAGGAGGACTACACAGACGTAAAGTCATATAGACCGATAGGACTGTTGCCTGTGATGGGGAAGATTCTGGAGAAAATAGTGGTGGGAAGAGTAAAGTGGCATTTACTACCAAGGATGAGTACTCGACAGTACGGCTTTATGCCCCAAAAGAGCACGGAAGACTCCCTCTATACCCTACTCCAGCACATCAGGAGTAAATTAAGTGAGAAAAAGATCATCACCGTAGTCTCACTGGATATAGAGGGAGCCTTTGACAGTGCTTGGTGGCCTGCTATTAAGGTCAGACTGTCTGAGGAAGGATGTCCGAAAAATCTAAGACGGATAGTGAATAGCTACTTTGAGAGCCGAAAAGTAAAGGTTCGCTACGCCGGGGTAGAACACGCGAAGGGGACCACCAAGGGATGCGTTCAAGGATCCATTGGTGGGCCCATCATGTGGAACCTGCTCCTCGACCCATTACTCAAGGGATTAGCCAGCCGGGGCGATTACTGCCAAGCTTTCGCCGATGATGTCGTTTTAGTGTTTCACGGGGATGAAACACTAAAGATACAGAGACAGGCCAACGAAGCACTGGCCTATGTGCGGGATTGGGGAGTCAAGAATAAGCTGAAATTCGCCCCAAGAAAGACGAAGGCTATGGTCGTAACACGACGACTAAAATATGACTCACCAATCTTGCGAATGGGGGGTGTAGATATTGGACTGTCAAAAGAAATAAAGATATTGGGCTTGACTGTGGACGAGAAGCTAACGTTTAACACGCACGTCTCCGAAGTCTGTAGGAAGGCTATAACCTTCCACAGACGACTAGCAACTGCTGCAAAGGTGCAGTGGGGGCTGGGACCTGAGGTGGTAAAAATGCTTTACACCGCAGTTGTTGAACCAACGATATTATACGCAGCCAGTGCCTGGGCGCCTGCAAGTAACAAGATAGGCATACGTAAAAACTTGCAGTGGTTCAACGAGGCTTTGCACAAAAGATGGTAAAAGGCTACAGGACCGTTTCGCTACACTCGGCCCTGCTACTTGCTGGGATCCTTCCGCTAGACATTCGTGTCCGAGAAGCGGCGCTTCTATACGAAGTGAAAAAGGGACACACTCGGCACATAGTGGGCGACCGGGACGTGGAATGTCCTGTGCCTTTTGCCAACTTGGAACATCCAGCCAGGCGCAGAGCTTTGCAGTTCAAATGCGTGGTCAACGACGCAGAACTTGACCTAGAGGCTGCAAACACCCGTAGGGTGTTCACTGATGGCAGCAAAATTGGTGGCCAAGTCGGAGCTTCGGTGTCCCTTTGGGATGGCGACGCCGAGACGAAAGCCACCAAAATTAAGCTGGAATCGTTCTGCACCGTTTACCAGGCGGAGCTGCTGGCCCTGCGCAAGGCCGTGCAAATAGCCTCCAGCGAGAAATACCACCAATACAGCATCTTCTGCGATTCACGGGCCGCTCTCGAGACGGTCGCGCGCGGCAACTCCCTCCACCCCATAGCATTCGACATTTCAAAAATGTTGAATGAGACCAAAGAGCGCGGTAAAATCTTTAACCTCTTTTGGGTTAAGGCGCACGTGGGGTTGGCAGGGAACGAGCGTGCGGACGAGCTCGCGAAGGCGGCGGCTACCACCCTAAAAAGGAGGCCCGATTATGACCGATGTCCCATTTCGTTCGTCAAGCGACAAATCCGTCAGGAGTCGATTGACGAATGGAATGAGCGATATAGGGCTGGAGAAACAGCATCGGTAACGAAGCTGTTTTTCCCTGATGCTAGGGTAGCCCATAAAGTGATCAAGAAGATGCCGGTGGACCCGGTCCTCACGCAAGTCTTCACGGGCCATGGGGGATTCTCCGAGTATTTGAATCGCTTCAAGTGCAAGGAGAGCCCCTCATGTATCTGTGACCCAGCAGCCACAGAAGATGTGGTACACGTGTTGACTGAATGCCCAATATATCTGTATAAACGAACAAACCTTGAAATAGAGGTTGACCAAATTGTAAAAAAGGATAATCTGAGCGGTATGTTGGAAGATGATGTAATAAGATCTAAGTTTTTAAAATTTTGTAAAGAAATAACGTGTACCGTGATAAAAGGCAACAAATAGAAAAGGGCAACTACAGTCTGTAATATTAGATTATATACTCCTAGTTGCCTAGGACAAGCTGGATTTGTGAGAAAGACACGTTATTATCTAAGACCGTATAAATGTAAATTTTAATATATAAAAAACAGTATCATAGTATGTCTAATGTTGTATATATGTATGTTAGAGTTGGATTTTTTATAGGCATACTAAAAGATGTAAAATTTCAAATATATTTTTTTTTTAGATGATGAATTTTTTAATAAAGGCATGTGAATTAAATAGGTAGACAATCTCTGAATTAAAAGTATCAGAGGGAGCAGCCGGGGGGGAGTCCCCCCACAAAAAAAAAAAAAAAAAAAAAAAAAAAGCACCACGGATGTCATTAAGTGGGTCCTATCATATGAGCTGTTAAACTTGTTTCCAATAATAGGTATGACAAAAACGCTTGAATGCACGGAAATTAGTCTCAACAAGATCCATATAGTATACAACTCCAGAGGGGCTAGCACGGAAAACTATCGAAATCGTAATGTAAAGGTATCGAGGGCTCGATAGGTAATTCCTTAAATATCATTGGTCTATATTCCATATATATTAGTTTCTTTTACGTACGATAGAGGCGCTGTACTAAAATTTCATAGAAATTGTTGTCGATGACAGCTCGAATAACTTTTCGCAAGTTTCCGTGATATGATGTGCGGACTGTTCGTACTCCCTGTAAGGTGTAGAGAATGGTATAGTACTGTAGATGGATAGTCACAATGTTATTTAGGTATATATTAGAAGCGCTCACCATTTAATGGTAATTAAGAAGTATTAGAGTAAGTGGGTCATCATCATCTTATTGGTTCCCGTTGCGGGTTATGGGGGTCAGACCGGATCGCCCGATATAATAACAAATCCACCGCCAAATCATGATGGGCGCGGGCGGAGCCGCGAGCAAAAGTTAATACACAATATATTTACAATAACTTTACTAGCAGCAATCAATCATTTGTCATATTTTTTGTTTCGTAAACATTTTAAACATATCGGATACACGGACAGGTCACGACATCGTTTTTGACTTCAGTCCCTCAAAAGGTGTTATTATTTTTACTTATTTCCTTAGTTTATAATAATAATATGATGATTTTCCTGTATGTTGTTATTTAATAGCACATGCGTGCGATTTCCCCACTCCTCTCAAGTCAATTACTCAGTTAATAGATTCTACGGATGCTTTTATTTTATTTTTAACCGACCCCAAAAAGGAGGAGATTCTCGATTCGTCTGTATCGTTCTGTATACGATTCTATCTATATCAAATGGTTAGTGGCCAATAGAATGTTAAAGATTGCAACTGCTCGAAGGCCTCCATCTTGTTACACCCTCCGAAGCACGGAGACGCTCAGTTGAAATACCACTAAGCGGTTACCCATCCATAGACTGACCGCGCCGAGTGTTGCTTAACTCGCTAATCGTTTACCGATTAGTGAGTGCAACTGACTACGAGTCGAGATACACAACGACTCATGTATTTTTTTAAATAGATTGAGTGACGAAACGAGCCGGTCGCTCGCCTGATGTGAAACGAAAATTATAATGATATTCTCATAAAAGCAGTGATTGCTTAGTGGCGAGTGGTACGGTCGAGATTAAAGTCGCAGGTTTTAAACCAGCCTCAAGAGCATACACCTCTGACTTTTCTAAGTTGTGTGTGTATTAATTGTTAATTATCGCTTGCTTTAACGGTGAAGGTAACATCGTGAGGAAACCTGCATACCTGAGAAGTTCTTCCTAAGAATTTCGAAGGTACGTGAAGTCTGCCAACCTGCATTAGGCCAGCGTGGTGGACTAATGCCTAACCCCTCTCATTCAGTAGAGGAGACCGTGCCCAGCAGTAGGACGTGTATAATACAGGGCTAGTATTATTATTATTTATTCTCATGTAAGTGACGTTAGTCTTTTTGGGAATAAATTCTTTAAACCTTTTTATGTAAAACGAAACACCTGAGGGGCTAGCACGGAAAACTATCGAAATCGTAATGTAAAGGTATCGAGGGCTCGATAGATAATTCCTTAAATATCATTGGTCTATATTCCATATTAATTAGTTTCTTTTACGTACGATAGAGGCGCTGTACTAAAATCTCATAGAAATTGTTGTCGATGACAGCTCGAATAACTTTTCGCAAGTTTCCGTGCTAGCCCTTCAGCTCAGAGACAGAAGCAACACCACACATAACTTTATATTACAAAACACTGCATGGTATTGCAGTCGTCACCCCGAGACATAGGATATTAAGTCTCGTAATGGCCAGTAATTTCACTGCTTTCCTTCAACTCGAAACAACAATGCTACACACTGCTGCTTGCGGCAGAAATAGACGAAGTGGCCTAGCGAAATGTTACCAGATGTCAATCGCTCCGTGATATTAGGTCATAACATTTGACAACAGTCTACTCTTGAGACTAGACTGTTCACACTTTCTCATGCGTGTTTATCACAGATTTATGCCTGTAGACATCCATACCTAACGCAACGACAAGCTGCTAAATTACGTCGGTTTTCATTGAGACAGTGGTAACGATCCGGTCGGGCTGGCCCAATAACTATGTGGACAAATCTGTCTACAGGGCGGGTCTACTTTTATTGTTATAGTTGCACATCTAACGATGCATCCATCCGTACACGGCTTACTGTGTAACAATTATTCATGTCGAATTAATTTTGAAACCTGTTAAAGTATCGCTAAACCAAAACCGCTATTAACTCGCAAAAAAAAAACAAAATGTTAGGTAGGTACGAGTAATGGTGGTGGGATTCATCTAAATTGATGAGGAAACATGATTTTTAAAAGCTCCGTCGACGTCCCAAACATGTTTTAGCAAATCCCAACGACTCCATCACAGTCGCTATCGAAGCCGCACTTTCCTTGCCCAATCCAAATCGCAAATATTGCTTTAATAGTAGACTATTGATATTTTGCGGAAAAAAATGAATGCGATACTTCAGTGTGACAACTAAAAGACTACTAAAGCTAAATGATATTTTGTGTAACGATTTTAAGATTTAACGTTTTAAGGTGGTAAAATTGGGGGACGGGTTGAACTTTGTATAAAATACAGAAGCGGAGCAAGTAATATGCACGCGGGTGAAACCGCGTCTTGCTAGTATTATAAAACAGAGTCGAGAGCAATTGATGTTTGACATTGTATTATTATTTGGAGTACACTGTTCTTAACATCAGGTCCAGTATAGAAAATGTAAGCTTTGAGTCTGAATAAATCTATGTAATATATACGAATAAAATGTAAAATAATTATCAAACTTTGTATCACTATGATCATTAATTACTAAAACCTACAATTATCCTCTTCCCGAAATTTTACATTCGTTTCATTATCTTGAAGCCAACATTTTTGAAGGTTTCACTTCTATCACGAGTGAAATATACACATTTTTTTAATTAAGGTGTTTGTGAGTTCGTTTGTTAATCAATCACGCCTTAACGGCTGAACTAACTAGAATAAACTTTAACACACAGGTAGACCATGATCTGGATTAGGAAATTGGCTACTTTTTATTAAAAGACTAACGCGGAAAAAGCCAGGGTCTTGATGAAATCAACATTAAATTAATGTATCAATTGGACTTAGTTATGCAAAAACGTTTCAACACGTTTAAATTAATGAAAGTTTTTTTTGCAAAATCGTACATGGAAAATGTTTGGTTTGGGATTTTGCAAAATCTTTAGATTAATTCAATTTAATACATTTAGCAAAATAAAACCAATATCTTAATTTGAACTTCCTGTGGGTTGAATCATTTTGCGTATTTACGTCCAATTTAATTTTATGATATCGAGGTTAACTTGTATTGTTTTGCATTAAAAATGAAAGTAGTTATACTAGATGTGTTGTTATTATAAATTATGTTAATAACATTAAACAAAAACATTGAAACTCACGTTGTACTGCAAAAAAACCCACACTGACGTCACAAGTTTTTTTTATATTCTTAATTATATTCTACACAACTGGTCTTCTTAAGAGTAAACCCACAACTGTTTTATAGAACCTGTGTATAATATTGCATTCATGTATGTCACTGTTGTATATTAAATTCGGATTTATACAATATTCCTAGATGTTTTATATTTTATAACCTAACCGGTAAAAACCCCCGACGTAAATCAAAACACCTGTAAGTGTAAAACTGGCTCGACTGACTCGTTGGCGCAGTTGTAATGCGTACACGTTACGACGGAGGCTGACGCTGAGCTCTGGGTTCAATCCCCGGGTCGAGTAAAAGTGATATTGAATTTTTCTATTATGAAATGCTGAGTATTAGCCCGGAGTCTGGAATTTGTGCCCCGTATGGCATGAAATAGTGGTAACAAACCGGAAGAGCCGGCCCATTCATGCTGTAGACGAAACTCTCTACAGCTGGCTCTACTCACTTTATAAACATCTGATAAAACGGTGCGTAACGTTTGTTTTGAAACCTCAATAATATGCACACATCTTCCGAGGGTTATCCCCGTGTTCTGCTTAATCACGAAAGGAAAAATCTATTAATGACTGTGAATGAATATTATGCTGTATTACCTAATAATAGTTTAATGGTACTCAGTTTTATGTACATTTGTACAATGTACATACATACGCACTCACGCCTGTAATCCCCGAAGGGGTAGGCAGATGTGTAACCAGTACACCCACATTTCGCCGAGCGTATCTCCGTCCCATGATGTGATAGGGGGCGAGCCTATCGCCATACCGGGCTCAAATTCCAGACTCCGGGCTGATACTGAACTCTTCATAATAGAAAAACCCAGTATCACTTTTACCCGACCCGGGGATCGACCCCGAGACCTCAGCGTCAGCTTTGTCGTAATGAGTACGCATTACAACTGCGCCACCGAGGCAGTCAGTTTTATGTAAAATGTAATATTTCAATATAAAAATCAGTACAAAGGTTGAAACCCGGTATCTACGTATTAAGATACGTGGTACATCTCTTTGGATGTACCTAGTCCTGATGAAATCATACAGATGGCGCTAGCTATTCGTAGCTGTGAATTAACGAGAATTATTTAATTTTGATAGCACTTTAATAGTCGTATCTATAAAGGATAGTAAGGAAATACTTTAAGCGTTTTAACAATTAATAAAATAAACTCACGCCTTTATGCCCGAAGGTTTTTTTAATGTGACTTCTATTTATTCTGACGCTCTTATATTGCAGCATAATTTTTTTCGGATTTATTTTTCGAATTCCTTCATTTATTTGACTCACTATCCTTTCGGATTCTTGGGTAAGTACCTTTTTCCGCGAATGCAAGAAATATTCAGTCTAGTGTCACTATCACCCCATAATCTTGCTGATTGAGTCATTGCAAATTTTTACGATCATTTCCATTTCGCATTCGTACCGGCGCCTTCCAAACGAGCTTAATTCTGTCCTATGATATGATAGGGGCGAGCCTATCATTTAATTATGACAACAGCCCAATATCAAAATAGTCTCCGTAGACGAATGTAAATAGACTATTGTTTGGACTTTGGAAGTGTTAATTCATTAGTTGATCTTATGATAATTACTTAATAATTGGGTATATTGCAACTTTTTACATAGTATTAAATTTAGTGGCATTTCATTTTATACATTTCTTAATTTTTTTTTGAGTGATAGAGCCACGCTTTAGACAGTTTTGTCTACAACATGAATGGCCGGCTCATCCGGGTCGTTCCCACTGTCTTAAAGAAAACGGGCGTAAAGTAGCAGCTTGGTGTTTGTGTTGTTAGATATCCGGAGGCCTAAATCCCCATCCCCTTCCCAATTCCTAAATTATCCATTTCCTTTAAGGTTGGCAACGTGCTCATGATCAGTTTGGTATTGTGAGCGTACATGGGCGGTGGAGATCACTTACCATCAGGTGACCCACTTGCTCGTTTACCGGCCTAAGATATTAATTTATTTAAATTTTAGTGAAACCATAAGATTATCTCTTTATAGGCCTGAATGAGAAATTTTAAATTTTATTTCCTAAACAAAACAGCAATTTGAATTAAAGGCCATGTACTCACTTCATAGCTTGTACCAATTAAGCTATAAGCTGCTGTAATGAACTTGAGGTTTCAGTGAAACTAGTTTAATAAAAATATCAACATCTTAGTTCCCCTGAAGACAACAGACCGTCCGCGTCGTGACCTAATTGAGACTAAACAAGGAAATATATTCTTTAAAAACAACAAAGTTTAGTTCATTTATGAAAAATGAAGGGAATAAGTTCTACTGTGTTTTCCATATGTTTTTTTTAAATTAATAAGTGTCTCAGTGTGGCGCAGTGGGCGAGTATCCGGCTGTGCAGGTCGCGGGTTCGATTCCCGCACCGAGCCAAATATTTCACTACAAATATATGTTTCGGGACTGGGTGTTATCTTCCCAGAGGGGTTTGATGCAAGCGAGTGGCCGATCGTGAAAACTACAAGCCAAATCTTTCTGTAACATGTGTTAAAAAATCATGTTGCGCCGACCCCACGGCGAATGGGATAAGACAGTTGGAAAAAGAAGAATAAGAGCAGAGGCGCATGTCTAAAATCCTTGGCAAATGCCGGTTGCATTGGTTGCACTTCTGTCTACTCCCTCGAGGATACAAGAGTGAATTTAAAGTATATGCGTATGATTGGCATTTGATTGACCCGTCGATTGCTGCATAAATGAATTTGTGTCCGTCTTTTCGCATGCTAAGGGCAGCGCACGTCAGGCGGAGAACTGCATACTTGCAATTAAACATGTTGCGGGTTTGATAATTATACACATATCGGAAAATTTAGAAACTAGATATATTGCAAAATGTCTAATTTATTTTATATCTGCAACGTGAATATAATCAGGTTTTAGCGACGTGTAGTGTTATAGTAGAGCCTTGGTAATGACCGTAGGTTGCGAGTTCAGCAAGTATTCTACAATAAAAATGTAGGGATTTCAACCTGTTATTGGAATAGACCAGATTTTATTAACATACTTACGTCATTTTTATATGAAGACTGCAGAACAATTGAAGCCAAAATTTTATAAAGAAAAATATACATATACGCACTCATGTCTGTACTCTCCGAAGAGGTAGGCATAGGTGTAATTAGTACACCCACATTTCGCCGAGATTATTTACGTCGTGACGAGCCTATTGCCATATCGGGCACAAGTTCCAATCCCGAGCAACGCATGTACCATATTTTTCGAATCGAGATCTCAAACGGAAGCTGTCAATGTGGGATTCGAACCCAGGACCTACCGACCAATGCGGCGAATGTGTAGTAGCTTCAATTAGTTTTTATTTCGTCTTTAATCATTGTGAGTGGAAGACATAAAGTATTTACAATTGAAATGTTTTTAAAGAAGCCTTTAAGTACAATAGGCCTTTCTTTACTGGTTTATTTAGCGCCTCTGAAGATGTTGCTCTATTTTCATTGTATTTTCGTATTGCCTAGTGCTATTTGTGATATAAAAAGAGCTGTGAATAGCTTTTGAAGCGAATTCATCAAGAAATAGATTTATTATTAGCCTAATTCATGAGACGAGCACGGCCCGTGCCTGATGGTAAGGTTCACGCCTGCCCATAAGCAGAAGCAATACCACACAATGATTAAAAGAAAGTACACCATGAAACTGGACTTGTCATCAAGATGTTAAGTCTTATAATGCACAGTAATTTCTCTGGCTATGTTCTAAGCCAAAATACAGTAACGCTTATATACTGCTTCTTGGCGGCAGAAATTGAAAAAGCGGTGGTACCTATCCACACGGCCTCACGCAGACTAGAGATCTACCACTAAGTAAAATTGTTCAGACGAGTCGCGTTCTGGGGTTATCCAGTAATTCTCAGTCCGGTTCTTTTTATTATAGCATATCCTGGCAAACGAGCAAGTGGGTCACCTGATAGTAAGTGATCTCCACCGCTTATGTACGCCCACAATACTTAAAGAAACATGAGTGCGTTGCCGACCTTAAAGGAAAGAGATTGGTTAATTATTGGTGAATTAATTAAGGGATTGGGAAGGGGAGGGGTAATTCTTATGGTTTCGAGTGGCGCACTGTCTCTTTCTGATCGACATTATATTTGGATTGCACTGTACTTGCAATCAAGCCCAGTATAGTCATTTTGCCGCGTCAGAATAAAAAGCATGCCAAAATTAGGCGAAAAGTGTTTTAACACTCTTTCAAAAGTGATAGAGAGCCACTGTTATTTTTTTATATATGCTAGAGGCCCCCGTTTGGCCACTATCACGCCTGATAGCAAAGACTTTAATGTATACTACTAGACAAGCTGCGTACATGGAAATTGTACAACTAAGTTGCGGTCAATTGACCATAACTCAATATTACCATCTCGCTTACTTTCAACTAGAACCCCTATCGCGCTCCCTGTCTGTGAGCTGTCAAACCCGCCCGATATATGACGCAATTGTACTTCTAAACAGCCCGTCTAGTACTATACATTAAAGTCTTTGCCTGATAGTGAACGATGATATATATTGTTTTTCTTTTTTAAAATATAGGCCGGCAAACCAGCAATAGGGTCACCTGATGGTAAGCGATCTCCACCGCCCATGTACGCCGACAATACAAAGGAATTATGGGCGCGTTGCCGACCTTAAAGGAAAGGGATAATAAGGGATTGGGAAGGGGAGAGGGATTTGGACCTCCGGATATCTCACTCACCGTACGAAACGCAGCAGCAAGCTGCTACTTTACGCCGGTTTTCTGTGAGACAGTGGTAACGACCCGGACGAGCCGGCCCATTCATGCTGTAGACAAAATTGTCTACAGCGTGGCTCTACCACTCGTACCTATATATTGTGGCCTAATATGAAGCACGCTTGCCAAGTAAAAAACGATTCACTTGCCACTTGAAGACACCCAGATAATGTTTATCGGGGAACAAAGACTCCGGCAACTTGTTCCACAACTCTGTAGTCTACAGCCGCAGACATTGTAGAAGTGTCTACAGCAGACACTTCCGTGTACATCATGGGTCGGCTCAATCAGCATAGTACCACTGTCTTACAGAAAACCGTCGTGAAGTGAAAGTGCTGTTGTGTTTTTACGATCAGTAAGATTTCCGAAAGTTCAACTGCTTCCTCCTCTTTCCAAATGATATTGTAGGTGTTCATGGGCGGTGGCGATCATTTATCATCACTTGACCCACTTGCTTGTTTACCGATTATTGCTATAAAAAAGTCTTTTTAGATATAAAGTGACTGCACTGGATCGAATGTTCAGTAATAATATAAGGTATAATAATGTCTAAATATTAAAAAAAAAGCTTTTAAAATAAAGAGTATACTGTACATGTCTAAATATAATAATAATAATATTAAATTATATTATCATATAATTAATTATATTATTATTATTATTTATTATTATTGTTATTGTAATATTAGATCTGGCACACGAGGTTACTGATATGTGAAATGTGGACTCAACAATGATTGTCCCGATAGTCGTTTCTGCTAATGGGTTGATACCAAAGAGCCTCGATCAACACCTCCAGAGGCTCTCAATTGGTCTTTGGGTCAAGAGCCAGATTCAGAAGGCAGTGTTATTGGACACGGCACGCATTGTGAGGAGGTTCCTCACTCTGGGGTCCTAACCACCGATGGCTTGGGTCTTAGGCCTCGCCATTGGAGGGTGATACTTTTTATATTTTTAAATGTTTTTTTTAAGTAATTTAATATTTAAAAATGTATAAAAAAAACTTTTAAAATAAAGAGTACTGTACATGTCTAAACATAATGTCGACGTCAAGACGACATTGAGTCCCTCTAGGGTCGGTAGAATGATGCCTTTGTATACTTGTGCAATTTTGGTGAAATATCTTAGATTGATGCCTGAGTCGATTGTGCGTTCCCTCTTATTGGCTCCTTGCTAATTTTCATAAAGATATATTTTAGATCCATATATCGAATCAAAAATCTTAATCTTATAGGGCTGAACAATGCGCTGCCTATTGAAGTAAATCCAAGGGCTTCATATTAAGGGTGGTAAGTAGAACAGTAAATCTGGCGAATGCGGCTACAGTTGACGTTTTAACGTTCCCACAAACTCGTTAAGCAGACATTTATAGCGATAATCCTGTAATTTTGCGTGTAATTTTTGTAAATTATTATACATTTTGCACACAGCTAGCATATAAACGAACGGTTTTTGGTTACAATGATGTATGTGGTGCGGTAACTGCGTAATGGATGGTCCGGATGGTATAGTAGAGAATGCTAATTATTATGCAGTAGTGTAAGTGAGTAGCCGGCCGTGAAGCGATGCCGCGGGTTCGGTCCCATGATGTGATAGAGGGCGAGCCTATCGCCATATCCGACCCAATTCTAATAAATACATACAGATACAGACACAGATATAAAAGGTGAATAACAATATCACATAGACTGAAAAACTGTCGTTCATAAAAATGTACCATCGTTAATTACTAATAAAGCGGAATTCTTATCCGAATAGCCGGGTCTCCACCGGGCGCACGCGCTCGCGCGGCAGCCTCGCGAGCCAAATGCTCGGTCTTTGTGGACGTGCCTCGGGGGCCCGAGGCACGCTCGGCCGAGGCAACGTGCGCCCGTCCGGCCCCCGAGGCACGTCCACACAGACCGAGCATTTGGCTCGCGAGGCTGCCGCGCGAGCGCGTGCGCCCGGTGGAGACCCGGCTAATAAGGCAGATATCGGAAAATCTCATTAAACAAAACGGGAGAAAGGCAGCAAAAATAATGAGACCATTCGCCAACATAGAAAAGCTGGCAGTTAATTTTTCATTACGAAAGAAGATCTTGAATCCTGCGTCATAAGGGTGATTGTTAAAAATTGTTGGATGATAGGTGTCATTTTATATTGGCTGAGCGATAAAAAAAGGGCGGGAAAAGACGCAAGCAGCGGAATGACAACAGTAATATAGTCTGCAACCGAAATGGTATGGTAATGAGATTTTTTATATGGATTGCAAGTGTATGTATTAGGATGAATTGAAATTCTTCAAATGTTGTACTAGATTAAGTTTTTTTTACGATTTAATAACATCTTATAAGTTCTGAAGTTAGTTACGAGCAGTTTAGCAGTTTCCGAGAGGTTAAAGGATGCCAGGAGGTGTTGATGCATAAAGTTTGACGAGAACTATATCTACATAAATACATACATACATACGCACTCACGCCTGTAATCCCCGAAGGGGTAGGCAGAGTGGGTTTACAAAGAATCGGTCTACATAAGATGCTGGATCAGCCTTAATGACATCTGTGTTAGAGACCTGGGAGGGATCGCAGGATGCTATAGGTGTGTTCTGTCTCTGTGAGGCATTTGACTGCCTCGACCACCAAACCCTCATTGCTAAACTCAAGTATTACGGTATTTGTGGTGCATCTCTTGATCTTGTGATATGCTATTTATCTGGTCGAGAGCAAAGAGTATGTATTGATAGCGTTACTTCAGTAGGATCTTTACGAGTGGTAGAGCCACGCTGTAGACAATTTTGTCTACAGCGTGAATGGGCCGGCTCGTCCGGGTCGTTACCACTGTCTCACAGAAAACCGGCGTAAATCAGGTGAAACACTTGCTCGTTTGCCGGCCTATGCTATAAAAAAAATGTATACAGAATTGGACACTTGGCAAAGAGCTTACTTTAATGTTTTTCTGAATACGGGCCATAGCCCCGTAGCCAGTAATAAGGGGGCTAGTCATATTGAACGAACATTACTTGGTAATATTTGGTATTGTGGGCATACATGGGCGGTGGTGTTCACTTACCATCAGGTGACCCACTTGCTCGTTTGTCAGCCTATACAATAAAAAAATAAAAAAATAAAAAAAAGACCACCGCCCCGTGAGTTTGAATCACAATCACTACAATGCCAAACTATTTTCGATTTCGTTTCTTCCCTTACAAGTTACAAGTAATTTTTTATGATCGAATGTTGTCGATTTTCGTGAAACGATCTGTGTGAAGCTAGCTAGCTAATTCGACAGCTTCCGTGGCGCAGCGGGCGAGTAGCCGGCTGCGAAGCGAGAGGCCGTGGGTTCGATTCCCGCATCGAGACAAATGTTTGTGTGATCCACAAATATTTGTTTCGGGTCTGGGTGTTGTGGAACCGCAAGTCCCTTGTAGTTCCTGATACCCACGATACAGGTTTTACTTAGTGTGGGGTCAGGACTATGTTTGTGACTGTTGGGTTTATTTATTTATTTATTTTATTATTTAATTGATTTTTGTACGTTCATATCGAAGGTTACTATGTCACTTACTCAAAAAAAAAAAGACTTAGGTAAATCAGGTTTAGAGATCTCAGCATAAGATAGCCTCACCTTGAGGCAAATTGAGGCTGCTCAGAAACATTTAGAAACGGCTTAGCATGGAGCTCAAGTAATGCTCGTCTCGTGGGGACGAATTAGCCTCATTATCCACTTAAAGTCATAAGTCATGGCGCAGCATGCCTCTGACTGAGCACGTGTCAACTCGGCTTATTAACGACAAATGCTACAAAATCCCAAGGTGGTAGGTCCCACGTATGCGAAAGACCAGCTGGGTTGGTACCACTGCTTTGTTTATTTCTGCCGCCAAGCAACAGTCTGTAAGCACTGTTTTGTTCCGCTTTGAAGGACATTGAAGCCAGTGATATTACTGGGCATTATTAGAATTAACACCTTAAGTCTCGGGGTGACGAGCGCAGTCCAGTGTCATGCAATGCTTTGTTATTTAAAGTTCTATGTGGCGTTGCTTCTGCTTATGAGCATGAGCATTAGGCGTGGCGCTTACCATCAAGCGATATATATTTAAATTCTTCGGCTTCATTGGTTCTGCAGTCTTCATATAAATATGACGTAAGTATTTTATTTAAATCTGGTTTATTGCAATAACAGGTTGAAATGCCTATATATTTATTGTAGAAAACTTGCTGAACTCGCAACGGTCATTACCAAGGCTCTACTATAACACTACACGTTAACGCTAAAACCTGATTATATTCACGTTGCAGATATAAAATAAATTAGACATTTTGCAATATATCTAGTTTCTAAATTTTCCGAATGTGTATAATTATCAAAACCGCAACATGTTTAATTTCAAGTATGCAGTCCTCCGCTTGACGTGTGCTGCCCCTAGCATACCAAAAGACAGACACAAATTCATTTATGCAGCAATCGACGTGTCAATCAAATAGCCTATCATATGCACATACTTTAAATCACTCTTGTATCCTCGGGGGAGTAGACAGAAGTGCGACCAATGCAACCAGCATTCACCAAGGATTTTAGACATTCGCGTCTGCTCTTATTCTTCTTCTTCCAACTGCCTTATCCCACACGCAGTGGGGTCGGCGCAACATGCTTTTTAACACATGTTACAGAAAGATTTGGCTTGTAGTTTTCACGACCGGCCGCTCGCTTGATATCAACCCCTCTGGAAAGAAAACACCCAGACCCGAAACATATATTTGTGGATGATTGTGGTGAAATATTTGGCTCGGTGCGGGAATCGAAACCGCGACCTTCACAGCCGGATACTCGCCCACTGCGCCACATTGAGACATTTATTAATATCAAACATATGGAAAAACACAGTAGAGCTTATTCCCTTCATTTTCATAAATGAACTAATGTTTGTTGTTTTTAAAGAATATATTTTCTTGTAACATAGTTTGGTATCAATTAGGTCACGACGCGGACGGTCTGTTGTCCTCAGGGGAACTAAGATGATGATATTTTTATTAAACTAGTTTCACTGAAACCTCAAGTTCATTACAGCAGCTTATAGCTTAGTTGGTAACAAGCTATAAAGTGAGTACATGGCCTTTAATTCAAGATTGCTGTTTTGTTAAGAAACTATTTTTTTTTATTTCTCATTCGGCCTATCATAAAGCGATAATCATAAGGTTTCACTAACATAAAGGAGAACCACCATTTTTTTATAGGTCGGCAAACGAGCGAGTGGGTCATCTGATGGTAAATGATCCCCACCGCCCATGTACGCCTACAATACCAAAAGAATCATGGGCGCGTTGCCTTAAAGGAATGGGATAATTAAGGGATTGGGAAAGGGAAGGGGGATTTGGGCCTCCAGATATCTAGATGCTCGTAACGCGTACGCATTACAACTGCGTCACCGAGGCAGTCTTACACTTACAGGTGCTTTGATTTACATACATACATATAGGTACATACGCACTGACGCCTGTAATTCCCGCAGGGCTAGGCAGAGGTGTAACCAGTACACCCACATTTCGCCGAGCGTATCTCCGTCCCATGATGTGGTAGGGGGCGAGCCTGTCGCCATAAACTCAATATCACTTGTACCCGACCCGGGGATCGAACCCGAGATCTCAGCGTCAGCCTCAGTCGTAACGCGTACGCATTACAACTGCGCTAACGAGTCAGTCGAGCCAGTCTTACACTTACAGGTGTTTTGATTTACGTCAGGGGTTTTTACCGGTCAGGTTACAAAATATAAAACATCTAGGAATATTGTATAAATCCGAATTTAATATACAAAAGTGACATACATTAATGCAATATTATACACAGGTTCTATAAAACAGTTGAGGGTTTACTCATAAGAAGACAAGTCGCGTAGAATATAATTAAGTTCTTTTGCAGTACAACGTAAGTTTCCATATTTTTGTTTAATTTTATTTACATAATTTATAGTTATAACACATCTAGTATAGCTACTTTAATTGTTTATGTAAAACAATATTAGTTAACTTCGATATCTTAAAATTAAATTGGACGTAAATACGCCAAAATTATTCAACCCACAGCAAGTTCAAATGAAAATATTAGTTTTATTTTGCTAAATGTATTAAATTTAATTAATTTAAGTATCTGAGATTATACAAAATCCTAAATTAATTTTATTCCTTAAAAAAAACTTTATATTATCAATTTAAATTAATTTACTTAGCAACAAAAATCAATAAATGCATTTGTGCTTACTGTGTCATGAAACGTTTTTGCAATTGATACATTAATTTAATGTTGATTTTATTAAGATCCTGGCTTTAGCCCGCGTTAGTGTCTTTTTTCAGAATAAAAAGTAGGCAATTTCCTTATCTAGATCTTCCTGTTTGCCAAATTTCATTCAATTAACAAACGAACTTACTCCAAACTCACAAACACCTAAATTGTGGGTGTGTCGTCCCACATAGTACCTGATACTTACAACACAGGTTTACCAAATGTGGGTTTAGGACTATGTGTCTGACTGTTGGGTGTATTTATTTATTTAAACTTATTTTTTTCAGACAAGCCGCAAAATCTAAAAATGACCATGAACAGAGAGAAACTAGTTCTCCCGGTTTGTTTGTTTGCAGTCTTCGTCCTGTGGATCTCTGGCTCAGCAGGTAAACTTTGAATTCTATCCATAACATAATCTAAGCTCACGCCTTTATTGCCGGAGGGGTAGGCAGAGGTGCAACTAGTGCAGCACCCACATTTCGTCAAACTTATTGCTGTCCCACGATGTGATAAGGGAGGGCTTAACGCCATACCACAATCCAATCCCGTACGAAGTTACGTACGTAATATTTCCGTAGAATTACGTACACGTATTCAAGTTTATTAAAAAGTGAGTGTCGTTTATAATAATTAATAGTGATGTGATTAATCTTATCGATCGTAATAAACGAGTGATTAAAACAAACATGAAATTTTAGGAGGTATCGGTTTTGAAAGGATCCGGTACATAGGTATTGTAAGGTGTATGTAATGACCCTAAAACATGACCACACCTATCTGTAACAATCATCTGTATTTATTAACTTGAGTGACGAAACAAGCAGGTCGCTCGCCTGATGGTAAGCGCAGCCAAAAGTGGAGAGTAATATTTTAATAGCATGAATGACGAAACAAGCAAGTGCTTATTAATAGAAGCAACACCACACAGAACGAAGCACTGGATAGCACTGGACTGCGCTCATTCGTAATTTTGTAAAACTGTATACTATATTTGAACATAGGCCTCCCCTAATGCCTTCCAGGCCAATGCTTCGCTGTTGGAAGCGGCCTGCATCCATCGGCTTCCTGCAACCCTTGTCAGGTCGTCGGTCCATTAGGGGAGACATATGTTCAGCAGTGGACGTCTTGTGGCTGATGATTATGATGATGATACTTTATTTACAGGTACCTTCGTCCAAAATCTAACAGAACGCTGCTACCAGTGTCTGTGTTACATACCCACAGGATGTAACTTGACTTACGGCTGCAAAGGGGGGTACTGTGGACCCTTCAAGATTGCCAGGATCTATTGGGCGGACGCTGGGAAGATCGTCTTGCTGAACGATGCAGCAGATAGGAATCATGGTAGTTGTAATATTATGATATTTTTTAACTGTAGATTAGCAAACCGCATTTTTTTCTATAGCATAGACCAACAAAGGTGCTAGTCACCTGATGGTAAGTAAGTACTGTCCATGAGCGCCCACAATATCAGAAGAATCATGGGCGTGTTGCCGATCTTAAAATAAAGAGATAATTAAGGGTTTAGGAAGGGGGAGAGGGATTTGGGCTTCCGGATATCTCACTCATCATACGAAACGCAGCAGCAAGGCTCTACTATACGTCGGGTTTCTGTGAGACATTGATAACAACCTGATCGAACCGGCCATTTATGCTGTATATAAAACTATATACACCGTGGCTCTATCACTCGAAAGCTGTTTGGAAACCAGTGACACTCTTATGAGGAAATGCCCTATATAGTGATTTAATCAAATTACTATTTATTTTCCTAGCAGTAATTACAAATACAAATACAAAACACTTTATTGTACTCACGTTTACAAAAAAAACAAGAGCAAAAATGTTTTGTAAACAATATATTCCTGACCTTCGATGCTGCTATTGTCGACGGTTGCTGGCCATTTGATGACGTGACTGTTGGACTTGATTTAGTCTTATCCGGGTCATTCTACCGAATAATAAATAAAAAATTTGTTTTTACATAATCAACTTCAATGTTATAACCTACTAGCTTTTGCTCGCGGCTCCGCCCGCGAAATAGACTTTTCCGAAATAAAACGTAGCCTATAACCGTCTCCAGGGTCCCATCTATCTCTACATCAAAATTCATCAAAATCGGTTCAGTGATTTAGGTGTGACAACGTAACAAACAAACTTACATTCACATTTATAATATTAGTATCATATGTCGCGAACATTCTACAGGACATGAGTAATCTTGAACTGTACCTCTAAATTAATAATATAAAATTAATAAAATTGATATTTAAAGTATTAGATATGGTGATTTTGAAAGTGGTTGAAATTTATAGAGCTACAATATATTTCAAGCGAACATAATTTTAGTGTTTCGGTGGAATGGCTCATCCACGTTTACCAGATCACACTATAGATCCGCTAGAGTTCACATAAGCGGCCCAGCATTACCTCCAATTCCTATAACGTTACTTCTATTATGACAAAGTCGTCAGCTAAGCGAAGATGCGAAATATGCTCTCGGCTATGCCCCGTACTTTCTAGTCTTTTGTCTTGAAGATCTGGATCAGCGCAGCGGTGAAGAGTTTTAGAGATTACAAACCGCTTGTTTCGCACCGCGCTTAAGAAGTATCATTTAGAAGAAGGCCCTTTAGACAGAAACTTTATCTCATAATACAGACGAGAATACAACAGAAAACTGTAATTTACGTGACCGCTTCATAGGCTTCTATTTTTAAACTCAATGACTTGTCCTCGTAAACAAAGGTATTCTGTTATATTTCCGTCACGCGATAAATAAAATCTCTGTCTAAATGAGGCTTTACGTAGATTACAAGGTTGACATCACCATTATCTATTGATACATTTTATTTGTATTTCAGCGTGGGAAGACTGCGCCAGAGATTATAATTGTTCCAAAAAGATCATCGAGGGATATCTACAAAAATACGGAAGAGTTAGTAACATTTCATTATGTATTTTTAATAAATCTATGTACGCTGGAGTTCTTAGTCACGTGAGAAATTCTGGGCATTATACAAAAAACGAGTGACTGATTGAGAATGATTGATTTAATTCCTAAAGAGGTAGAGCCACGCTGTAGACACTACAAAATGAATGAGCCTGCTCGCCCGCATTGATACCACTCTCACACAGAAAACCGACGTAAACTAGCAACTCTAGCCTCTTTGAATGCAAAAAATCGAAAACTATAAACCATCGCGACCTCTAAGCGATATCGTCTCAGTACGAATCGACCACTGTGTACCGTCTAAACGCGTTGCATTCTAGCTTTATATGATAAAATTGGTTTCTCGACCAATCACAATCAAACGGGACGAACGTTTGCGTCGTGTTTTACGCCACATTCTAACCCCGCTACTGTTGCGTTTCGTGCGGTCAGTGAGACTGCCGGCTCAACAGAAAAACAAAAATATGGCAGCGGCATATAAAAATAATGTATCCTGAGATACCGGCATACCTTGTGTGCAGGAGAATTCTGTGTGTGGTTGTGCTACGTATTATGGAGAGGGCAATATCCCGCTCAAGACTAAAGAGAAGCATCCTCGTCTATGTTTTGCATGGAGTTCTGCAATATCAGAGGAAGTAGCTCCATCATCAATGCCATCCACCACCCTTAGAGACAAGCAATGCTGGCTTGCTTGTGGTGGTACCACACCAGACAGCATCTCGCATACGAAGGACCTACCAACTAATAAAGCCACATCCATCGAAATAAGATGACAAGAAACGTAACTCAAGCACAAAAATGACCCAACCAAAACTCTGTGTAAGGGGGCGGGACTATAAAAGTTTGTGCATAATAATCTAGTTGACACTTGATACGTCTAATTTTTTGCGCGGTGTAGAACGTCGTATCTCGATCTAGACATTAATATTTAGACATTACCTTTTATGAAATAAAGTTTATTTTGAACGTTCATTAATTTTTGTTGCATGTTGAGTGTTACGTGTGATTTTACCTTTGCATGTGAAAGTAAGTGGAGCCGTATTTTTCGGCAGATTTATATGTGAGTTATCGGTCTAGTTATCTTATTTGGATGGGCACATCTGCCTATGGATACAGATGTCAACTTATGTTATAAATTCTAGGACTGCAACGGCGACGGCGTGACCGACTGTTATGACTACATGTTGGTGAACGGCAACGGTCCTTACGGTTGTACTGAACCGATCAAGGAGTCATGGATACAGAGATACAAAGAGTGCCAGCTTTAGACTTAAACCAGTACTCTTGCTCCACTAAATTGTGTCGGCACTTAGCCAGGAATAGATTAAAACATAAGTACAATTTAAATTACTTTATGTTCGTTTCTACGAATGAGTATTTAGTATCTTCTTCCATCTGCCCTTATTCCATTCGTAGTGGGGTCGGCGCTACATACACATGGCACAGAATGATTTGTATAATAGTTTTCCGATCGGCCGCGTGACTGACGCCAACCCCACTCGGGAGAGAACACTCAAACAAATTATTATGTTCAGTTTTTAGTATATTCGTACTAGAGTTAAATTATAAATAAATACACCCAGTCACACACTTAGTCCTGACCCCACCCTAGGTAAACCTGTATCGTGGGTATCAGGAACTACGAGGGACTTGCGGTCCCACAACACCCAGACCCGAGACCAATATTTGTGGTTCACACAAACATTTGTCTCGGTGTGGGAATCGAACCCACGGCCTCTCGCTTCCCAGCCGTCCACTCGCCCGCTGCGCCACGGAGCTGTCGATTGTCGAATTATTTTTATTATTTGAGTGGTAGAGCCACGCTGTAGACAGTTCGGCTCGTCCGGGTTGTTACCACTTTCTCACAGAAAACCGGCGTAAAGTAGCAGCTTGCTGCTGCATTCGTACGGTGAGTGAGATATCCGGAGGCCCAAATTCTGCTGATTAACGGAGAAGGCAATGGCGAAATTTGATTCCCGTTGCAGGTTGGCCCAAATTCCCCCTCCCTTTCCCAATCCCTAGCTTATCCCTTTCCATTAAGGTCGGCAACACGCTCATGATTATTTTAGTATTGTGGGCGTACATGGGTGGTGGAGATCACTTACCATCAGGTGACCCACTTGCTCGTTTGCCGGCCTATACTATAAAAAAAAGAGTTAAATGCTGTGAATACCCTGCCATCCGAATCCAAATATCTCAGACTCAAAACCAACTTCACCTGCACGTGGTAAACTCTGCTGATTAACGGAGGAGGTAATGGCGAAACGTGATTCACGTTGCGGGTTCTGGGGGTCAGACGGCGAGTCGCTCCACAAAAAAAAACCGAATTCACCGTCGAATCATGATGAGAAGGCGGACCGTGGAACTAATTTGTAATAAAAGATGTAATAATTTCTTCACCAAAATTATTTCACTAGTAAGATATTGCTTCATAAAAACTGTTGATTAAAATGATATGTCCAAAAATGGGCTTTTATTAAGTGGAAATTCTAACCAACATCATTTATAGATATTTGGATACAACTTCTAAAAACTAATGTTTTGTAATAATTAGTTTAATTTTAAAGACCTCCAATTTTAAGATATTAATATTTTTATTTTACTGAAATTTACACCTAAATCGAACAAATCTTTAAAAATATCATAAATCAAACAAACTATTTCTAAGCCGCACCTCCGAAAGAAGTAAACTTGTCAAAAAACTACCAAAATTGACAACGTGGAATGACGGATTTATGAATAGTCCAGATTTGATTGTCATATATTAGGTCTTTCTTTACCTATGAAATTGCCGTTCTGTACGAAAAAAGTTAAAGTATTTTTTTCTATTGATCAAAGTAACCACACATGCTATCGATGCATCTTTGCCAGCGCAGTGGCAATTTATCAATGCCCTTCATAATAAAATCGGCTGGATGAGAGGCTTAATGTCCATGATTTACTCGTATTGTGGGAGTTCATGGGTAATGGGTAATGGTTCTTTTGCCGTTTTTCTCCCACTAGTGGACAAAAGGCTATACTAATCATTTACCACCAGAAAAATAGGAGTATTTTTATAATGTCAACTAATCTTATATCAAACACAAGTATACAATATCATGTGTTTCAGTTTATTTGACATACTTATATAATTTGTATTATAATAAAACTATTTTTTAAGATTTACACAATTGTTTATTAATTTTGTTCATTTTCAATGTTTTCTCTTATAAGTATAGAGTTTAGAAACTGAAGGATAAGATATTATATACCATTTTGATGCCGAGCTCATCCGAGATGCTAGATAATTGTCATAACGTGAGCACAGCTTCCAACAGTCCTTTTCCCAATTATGCATCTGCAATAATATTCACAAATTCTATCCTGTCAACTATTGCCTGCTACTTTTAATAATATATGTGTGGTACATACATTTATTGATACACATTAAAGAAGCAATCCGCTTAATTGTTTCACCTGTTGTTAACTTCATTAGGTATTAAAAATCCTAGAACTGTTTGTCGTTTTCGGCATACTACTAATGATTGACTAAATCGCTAAAAGATTCAATACGGTCAACAGTTCCCAATTATTCCAATCCAAAAGCTTAAGATAATAATTATGTATGTACAATATCAAGTAGCTGTTGAGAGAAAGCAAAAGTAGTCAGGGTAAGTTTTTACGGTATCGACACCCCAATGATGTGCAAAATCGAAGAATTCGTTGTGATAAAACTAAGTCACTTTATGCAAGAAAATCAGAGAAAATCAACGAATAACGAAACAGACAGGATACCGCGAATGACAATACTTAGAAAAATGACAGATTTACATAAAGTGTTGTCAGCTATATGATGCAATGGTAGTTATTGTTTTGTGTTGGCATACATCAGTAAAATATATCTACCAACACTTTTATTTTTTAATTTTCTATGAAATGGAGAGGTCTAAAATTATTATTTTAATGGTTCCAAGTTTCACATTTTTAGCACTATCATTGCCGTATAGTTTGATTTTGGTTAGATTTTGTTCGAAATAAAAAACCAACGTCCATACAAAAAGTGCACATGTCTTTTTAGTTTGTGCCTGGTTTAAAAATGTGTACTTAGCATTAATATATTTTTCATGTAAAAGTATTGCAGTAGCTGAAATCAGCATTATTGTATGTTTTAAAATAATAAGTATATAATAAGATAGTATTATTTAAGATAATTGAATGTCATCAAATGCACAACCATGGTAAAATACTTGTCTCAAGATAGTGATGTGGCCAGTAATTAAAAAATAATAAAAAATGGAATGTTTATTCATAATCCTTACATATTTCGAAACAATTTACTAGTGTATAGTTGCTATGTATAAGAGATATGGATATGTATATATATATATATATATATATATATATATATATATATATTTGCCATAAACCATAAAAAACATTTTATTTTCTGTTTTTCCCCCTTTACATTAAAAAACTGTCAGATTAATGTTTAATTTTATCGTTCAATCTCACTCAAAATGATCTGAGCATTATGAGACTTAACATCTTATGTCTTGGGTGACGAGCGCAGTCCAATGCCATACAGTGCTTTGTGATTTAAAGCTTCTGTTTATGGGCAGACGTGGCGCTTTCCATCTGGCGAGCGACATGCTCGTTTCGTCACTCAAGTTAATAAAAAAATCACGCCTTAACGGCTGAATGGGTTTGAATGAAATTCGACTTACTGATAAACCAGGATCTGCATTATATAATATAATATAATAGGGTATTTTAAAACGAAAAAAAATACGCTGACGCAGCCGCGAGCAAAAGCTAGTCAAACATCAACTACTTGAAAATAGTACGGAGATCAAACCGCTGAAATCTTGTGTTGAAACTTGAATTAATGAAGCGGAGGAAGTACACCGCCGCAATAGAAGTGTCCATAAATTTAGATGGGGCGAAGTAAGGCAATTCCGGCAAAACTACGCGATTAGTACTGAAACGTGGCTGTTTGTCTGTCTGTCGTGTTGGTACGAGTTTGTTTTATGTACCTAATTATAATGCCAGCCCTGTGTTATACCGGATGTAAGGGAAACGCTTCCGAAAACGAAGTCAGCTGGTAGTGCTGATGATTACTGATACGATACCACTAAAAATCGCGAAACAAGTCGCATTATTTTGTTTATTTTTTACGTACAATCGTGTTTGGGTCAATAAATATATACATACATACGCACTCGCGCCTGTAATTTCCCGAAGGTGTAGGTAGAGGTATAACTTATCTCTGTCTGTAATTATTGTATATATATGTTAGTTTGTAAGGTATTTTTCTATGGGCCAATAGTTGCCTGAAAATAAATGGTATTATAACCAGTACACCCACATTTCGCCGAGCGTATCTCCGCCCCACGATGTGATAGGGGGCGAGCCTATCGCCATACCGGGCACAATTCCAGCCTCGGGGCTGATACTGAGCATTTTGTAATAGAAAAACCGAATATCACTTTTACCCGACCCGGGGAGCGCACCCGAGACCTCAGCATCAGCCTCAGTCGTAACGCGTACGCATTACAACTGCGCCAACAAGTAAGTCGAGCCAGTTTTACTCAGGTGTTTTGATTGACGTCGCGTCGGGGGTTTTTACCGGCCAGATTATAAAATATAAAACATCTAGGAATATTGTATAAATCCGAATTTAATATACGACAGTGACATACATGAATGCAATATTATACCTTCACAGGTTCTATAAAACAGTCGAGGGTTTACTCTTAAGAAGACCAGTCGCGGTTCTTTTTCAGTACAACGTGAGTTTTAATGTTTTTGTTTAATGTTATTAACATAATTTATAGTAACCACACATGTAGTATAACTACTTTCATTTTTAATGCAAAACAATACAAGTTAACCTCGATATCATAAAATTAAATTGGACGTAAATACACAAAATGATTCAACCCACAGCAAGTTCAAATTAATATAGGTTTTATTTTGCTAAATGTATTAAATTTAATTAATCTATAGATTTTGCAAAATCCCAAGCCAAATATTTTCCATGTACGATTTTGCGAAAAAAACTTTAATTAATTTAAACGTGTTGATTTTTTTTTGTATAAAAAACAGAAGCGGAGCAAGTAATATGCACGCAATATGACTAAGTCCAATTGATACATTAATTTAATGTTAATTTCATCAAACGTTGGCTTTTTCCCGTGTTAGTGTCTTTTTACCGGAATAAAAAGAAGCCGACTTCCTAATCCAGATCATGGTCTACCTGTGTGTTAAATTTTATTCTAGCTAGTTCAGTCGTTAAGGCGTGATTGATTAACAAACGAACTCACAAACACCTAAATTTAAAAAAATACAAACATTTTATCTTCCATATTTATATTAGTAAAGGATTCTACTTTTACTCTTTCTTTAATTTAACTTCAATACCTTCTGTCTTTCTACTTTGCCTAATTATTAACAGGGTCCATCTTTCTACTCGGTTCTACTTCGCCCTTTAGTATCTCTCTCTCTCAAGCTATCGCTGGTTGCTTGGTGTTTAATCTTTTGATAAGGTGATTTAATTCTATCACGACACAAGTTTTGGAATTAGGTAAAAATGGTATTCATTAAGCAGTTTCCCAATCTCTAGTACGCAGTCATCAGATCTCACCAATTTTTTTATGGGATAAACCATGCCAAACATTAAAAGAGTGATCAAAATAGGTCTAATTTTTTTTGTTTTCTGGCACAATGACTATACTGGACCTGATGTTAAGAACAGTGTACTCCAATTATAATGTCTAACATCAATTGCTCTCGACTCTCTTTTATAATACTAGCAAGACGCGGTTTCACCCGCGTGCATATTACTTGCTCCGCTTCTGTTTTTTATACAAAGTTATAAGTGGGGGGGAGGCCCCACTTTTTTTTTTTTTTTTTTTTTTACTAGCCCTTTATTATATACGTCCCACTGCTGGGCACGGGCCTCCTCTACTGAATGAGAGGGGTTAGGCCTTCAGTCTACCACACTGGCCTAATGTGGGTTGGCAGACTTCACATACCTTCAAAATTCTTATGAAGAACTTCTCAGGTATGCAGGTTTCCTCACGATGTTTGTCCTTCACCGTTAAAGCAAGTGATAATTAACAATTAATATACACATAACTTAGAAAAGTCAGAGGTGTATGCACTTGGGGCTGGTTTCGAACCTGCGACTTTCGTCTCGACAGTCCATACCACTCCCCGCTGAGCTATCACTGCTATATGCCCCCCCACGTTTACCCCCTTAAAACGTTAAATCTTAAAAATCGGCCTCCTACGTTACACAAATTATCATTTAGCTTTAGTAGTTTTTGAGTTGTCACACTGAAGTATCAATACAAGTAATTCAATATTTTTTCGCAAAATTTAAATATTCAAGCAGATTCAAGCAATATTTGCGATTCGGACTGGGCAAGGAAAGTGCGACTTTGATAGCGACTGTGATGGAGTCGTTGGGATCTGCCAAAACATGTTTGGGACGACGACGGAGGATTTTAAAAACCATGTTTCCTCATCAATCTAGATGAATCTCACGACCATTACTCGTACCTACCATTTTTTTTGCGAGTTAATTGCGGTTTTGATTTAGCGACGGTTTGACAGGTTTTAAGATTAATTCGACATGAATAATTGTTACACAGTAAGCCGTGTACGGATGGATGCATCGTTAGATGTGCAACTATAACAATAAAAGTAGATCCGCCCTGTAGACAGATTTGTCCACATAATTAATGGCTCGACCGGATCGTTACCACTGTCTCAAATAAAATCGACGTGATTTAGCAGCTTGTCGTTGCATTACGTATGTATATCTACAGGCATACATTTGAGATAAACACGCATGAGAACAGGTACAGATGAATCGAGAATCTCCACCTTTATGAGGTCGGTTAAAAATAAAATAAAAGCATCCGTAGAATCAATTAACTGAGTATTTGACTTGAGAGGAGTGGGGAAATCGCACGCTTTTGCTATATAATAACAACATACAGGAAAATCATCGTACCTTATATTATTATTTTAAACTAAATAAATAAGTAAAAATAACACGTTTTGAGGGACTGAAGTCAAATCGATGTCGTGACCATTCCATTTATCCGATATGTTTAAAATGTTTACGAAACAAAAAATATGATAAATGATTTATTGTTTTAGTAATGTTAGTATAAATATATTGTGAATTAGATTTTGGTCGCGGCTCCGCCCGCGTGATTGTTTTTTCCGGAACAAAGGTAAACCTATGTCCTTCCCCGGGATATAACCTATATCCTTACCAAATTTCATTAAAATCCGTTTAGCCGTTTAACTGTGAAAACGTAATAGACAGACAGACAGAGTTTCTTACGGATTTATAATATTAGAATGAAGATTGAGATATTGGATATCGAGTACCTTGAGGCCGGCATTATTCTGCCGACCCTCGAGGGACGCAATGTTGAGACATTACCGTTCATTCGACAGTCTCCGTGGCGCAGTGGGCTAGTAGCCGGTTGCGAAGCGTGAGGCCGTGGGTTCGATTCCCGCACCTAGACAAATGTTTGTCTGATCCACAAATATTTGTCTCAGGTCTGGGTATTTTGGGACCGGAAGTCCCTCGTAGTTCCCGATAATCACGATACAGGTTTACCTAGTGTGGGGTCAGGACTATGCGTGCGACTGTTGGGTGTATTTATTATATTATTATTATTAAAGGGATAATTAAGGAATTGGGAAGGGGAGGGGGTTTGGGCTTCCGGATATCTCACTCACCGTACGAAACGCAGCAGCAAGCTTACGCCAGTTTTCTGTGAGACAGTGGTAATGACCCGAACGAGCCGGCCTATACATGCTGTAGACAAAAGTGTCTACAGCGTGGCTGTACCACTCATATAATACCACGTTTTAGAAGCGCTCACCAATTAGTATTAATAATTAGGAAGTATTAGTGTAATTGGGCCACCAACATCTTAAGTCAAAAGCCAACCTCATCAGCACTTGGTACACTCTGCTGATTGACGGACGAGGCATAGCGAAACTTGGTTCCCGTTGCGGGTTGTGGTGTGTGTGTATACCAAATACAGTCACATCTATCATATGAGAGTAGATGATGTGTAAATGATACATTTTAAACCCTAAGTTTAAACGACGTTTGACAGCCTCCGTGAGGCAACGGGCGAGGAGCCGGCTGTGAAACTAGAGGCCGCGGGTTCGATTCATGCACCGAGAAAAATGTTTGTGTGATCCACAAATATCGAGTCTGGGTGTTGTGGGACCGTAAGTCCCTGATAGTTCCTGATACTCACAACACAGGTTAACCTAATGTGGGGTCAGGACTATGTGTGTGAGTGTATTTATTTATTTTAACCAATTTTTTTCAGACAAGCCACAAAATCTAAAAACAACATGAACATGAACAGAGAGAAACTAGTTCTACCGGTTTGTTTGTTTGCAGTCTTCGTCCTGTGGATCTCTGGCTCAGCAGGTAAACTTTATATTCTCTTCATAACATAATATAAACTCACGCCTTTACTACCGAAGGGGTAGGGGGTGCAACTAGCGCAGCACCCACATTTCGCCAAGCTTATTGCTGTCCCACGATGTGATAGGGGGCGAGCCTATCGCCATACCACAATAAAATCCCGGGCAATTCATGTGGAATTTGTCGAATTGAAAACTCAAACATAAATTGTGGTTGCCCGACCTGGGAATTGAAGCCAAGACCTCACGGTTCTCAGCCTTAGTACGCTGCCAAATGGCAGCGTACTAAGGCTATTGGTCTATTTGGTTAAGCGTATTGGTCAAATGACCAATGAGGTGAAATTCTATTCAAATAGTATTTCATTTGTTTTACTTTTTTGTGTTTAAATTTATCTTTATAGTTCTTCTTTTTTGTTTTCAAACTGTCTTGCATCAAATATATGCTTTAGTTTGTGAGTATTAAATAAAGCGTTAGCCACTCCTGAGAAAAAGATAATATCATCTTACCACCTGACCCGAAGTTCTTACCATCTGACCCCAAATACTTACCGTCAAGTCGCGTCGAAATACTCGCGGGGTAAACACCGACATCGGGTCGTTCCGTATCTTTAAATCATTAACAGTCGCCCAAAGTGGATAAGTGGCTCGAAACTTATAACATCCTGTGCGGAAAAGCGCTGGCTATTCATTTAAATAGGTTTTTTCGCGGGAGAATCGCTGGTCTTCATTGACTTTTAAGTAATAAAGTAGGTTTCGAACGGCATTTAGTGTTTCCTGTGATTATATTTTAGCTTGTGTGAGTAACTGGAGCCTTATTTTAGGCAGATTCATATGAGAGTTATCGTTCTACCTAATTATTATTCGTAGGTCTTGAGTCTTGACAGACACACAGACAGACGGATGGACGACAAAGTAATCAATCTTATGAGATCTCACAAGAGTACAGGCCGAATGATGGTACTGTATATAAGACCTTTAAAAGCTAGCTTTTAATACCTTTTATATTTATTATATACAAATTGCTAATATGTTATCGAAAATAAAAATCTGTTTAATATGTCAGACCAATTTTGGAGAGTCCCAAAAAGACAAAACTGCAATCAAAAGGTCATCTAACCAGATTTTACTGAGTTTTATGATAACTGGTTTTAATTTTTTTCGATTTTTGGAATGCGTTATTAATTTACAAACGGATTGCTAATCAAAATTCCGTAGATTTGAATAAGGCCCCTTTTTTTAGCGTAAGCCGACAAACGTGCAAGTGGGTCACCTGATGGTAAGTGATCTCCACTCCCAATGTACGCACACAATGTCAGAAGAATCATGGAGGCGTCGCCGACTTTAAAGAAAAGGGATGATTAAGAGATTGGGAAGGGGAATTGGGCCTCCGGATATGACGGTTTCCACTTTATTCCCGCTCTTTCATACAAGAAACTTCTTCATATAAATATATTCTAGTCAAATGTCAACATTTATTTGACGCAGTCAGTTCGGTAATTTCTGAAGTATGATTACGAGTATCAAAGCTAGTATCCTATCATCATCATCATCATCATCAGCCTGAATTCGTCCACTGCTGGACATAGGCCTTTCCAAGTTGGCGCCACCCTTGACGGTCCTCCGCCTTCCTCACCCAGCCGCTTCCCGCTACGTGTATCAGGTCGTCGGTCCAGCGGGCTAGAGGTCGGCCTACACTACGCTTGGATAGACGTGGACGTAGTATCCTATATATTTTTTAAATATGTTATGTCTTTTTTGCCAATTTTTACTTTTTTAAACGAGAATTACTTGTTTAATAGTGTCTAAAGATGTCTCCGTTTTGATATTTTTATCGTTATAGCTATTTTAATACGCGACATTGGCGAAATCATCGAAAATCGATGGGACCATCATCTAAAAATAGTAAAATATGTTGTATTTACCTAAAAGCAAGTATTATGAATTGGTGGTTTATGTTGGACCAGCTGATAATAATTTACAAGAGGCTCATCTGTTGTTTAAAGCCAAGTTCATAGATGGAAAACCCAAGAATGAAGTTAAGTGAAGTGCTTCTAGAAGATGGTATATCGTCTTCAGCACACAGCCTCTTTCAGGTGTTTAAAATAGAAATTACGTACGTAATATGTCTGTAGAATTACGTACACGTTATTCACGTTTATTAAAAAGTGAGTGTCGTTTATAAGAATTAATAGTAATGTGATCAATCTTATCGATCGTAATATACGGGTGAATAAAATTGACATGACATTTTAGGAGGTTTCGGGTTTGAAATGATCCTGTACTTACTATAAGGTGTATGAATGACCCTAAAATATGACCACATCTTTGTATTTTTTTTTTATTAACTTGAGTGACGAAACGACCATGTCACTCGCTTAATGATAAGCCCAACCGCCTGCCCATTAACACAAGCAAGACCACACTCGAAATTCATCATCAGATCATTCGAAATTCTGTAAAATTATACACTTACTTACAGGTACCGTCGTCCCAAATCTAACGGAAAGCTGCTACCAGTGTCTGTGTCACGTGGCCACAAAGTGTGACCACTCCCACGGCTGCACGGGCGGGCACTGTGGACCCTTCAACATTACCAGGGTCTATTGGGTGGACGCTGGGAAATTCTTCATGCCGGAGGATGATCCAGAAAGGAATCATGGTAGTGTTAATATTATGATATTTTTTAACTGCACACGGTTATTTTTTTTCTATAGCATAGGCCAACAAAGGTGCTAGTGGGTCACCTGATGGTAAGTAAGTACTGTCCATGGTTCATGGACATGGGCGTTCGCCCATAATACCAGAAGAATCATGGCCGTGTTACCGACCTTAAAAGAAAGGGATAATTAAGGGTTTAGGAAGGGGAGAGGGATTTGGGCTTTCGGATATCTCACTCATCATACGAAACGCAGCAGCAAGGCGCTACTTTACGGCTTTCTATGAGACATTGATAATACACCGTGGCTCTACCACTTAAAAAAAACTGTTTGGAAATCTGTGACGCTCTAATGAGGAAATATCCTAAATAGTAATTAAATAAAATTACTATTTATTTTTGTAGCAGTAATTACAAATACAAGTCTTACTACGGATGATGGTCAAGATCGAGCGAAGTGGAGGCGTCTGAGTGTGCAGGCGGACCCTGGCACTAGCCGGGATAACGCCAGGTAGAAAGAAAGAATTACAAATACAAAACACTTTATTGCACAGCACAGACTGCCTCGGTGGCGCAGTTGTAATGCGTACGCGTTACAATTGAGGCTAACGCTGAGGTCTCGGATTCGATCCCCGGGTCGGGTAAAGTGGTATTGGGTTTTTCTATTACGAAATGCTCAGTATCAGCCCGGAGTCTGGAATTTGTGCCCGGTATGGCGATAAGCTCGCCCCCTATCACATCGTGGGACGGAGATATGCTCGGCGAAATGTGGGTGTACTGGTTACACCTCTGCTTACCCCTTCGGGGATTACAGGCGTGAGTGCGTGTGTATGTATGTATTTATTGCACACACATTTACAAAAAAAACAACAGCAAAAAACTGCAATATATTATGTATCTAGCAGTAATTGTTATTAATAATGATTAAATTCCTATAAATCTTTATAATATAATACCCATACTGATAGAGCATATCCTAATTAATAATTTACCAAACTTTAAAAAATTAAACTGGTTAAGATTCAGAGATGTAACATGTTTAAATATGTAAATCATATGCTGCAGAGTGCAGATGATGTCATGCCTAATTTAAGATTGTCATTTAATATTTGAGGAAAATTTATTATAATTTGCCATCATAATAAGTTATATTTTGTGTTACAAAACAATCTCCAAGTCTAAAATTAAAAAAGACATGCAGTTTTGTCTACAGCATGAATAGGCCAGACCAACCAAGTCCGTACTTCTGTCTCACAGAAGAAAGACGTGAACGTAATGTGGTACAGCTAGCTGTTGCGTTTTGTATCGTGAGTGATATATCCGAAGGCCTGAATCCCCCCTTACTCATTCTAATCCATTAACTAACCCTTTCCTTTAAGGTCGAAAACGGGTCCATCAGTGTTTTGATATCGCGGCCGTTCATGAGCGACAAGACAAACAAAACAGACGAACAAAAATTGAAAAAATAAAATCTGTTTTGTAACCAATATATTCCTGACCTTCGATGCCGACATTGTCGACGGTTACTGCCCTTTGATGACGTTACTGACTTGATCTTAGTTTTATACGGGTGTTATTATAATAAATGTTAACTCAGTAAACATGCAAAGTTGATTCACAGATCAATCACAATAATATTATGTTAGGTTTTGGTGTCATCATTCTAAATTACCAACTTCAAAAAGTAAAACTAAAGTAGAATAGTAAAAATATAACTAATTATTGCACAGAAATGACGTACTTAACTGTAACATTGCTGTAGAATGGTATAATCAATAAAATCCGCGCTTGATATCAATATGATTTTGCTTGTATAAAGTTAATTCGCGGCTCGTAGGATCAGACGACTCCGTCTCGTCCATTCTAGTCTAGTCTTAGGCTGCCATTATCTATTGATTTAGATTTTATTTGTGTTTCAGCGTGGGATGTTTGCGCTAAAAATTATGATTGTGCCAAAAACATCATCGAGGGATATCTACGCAAATTCGGAAAAGTTTGTAACATTTAATTATAGGCATTATATAAAAAACAAGTGACACAATGATTGATTTGATTCCTAAAGAGGTAAAGCCACGCTGTAGACACTTTTGTCTACAGAATGAATGAGCCAGCTCGCCCGGATTGATACCACTGCCACACAAAAAACCGACGTGAGATAACAGCTCTGGCACCTTAGAATGCAAAATATCTAAAATGTAGCATTCCATCGCGTCGTCTAAGCGATATCGTCTCTCGTTATATCTCAATATGAATCAACCACTGTGTTCATTCTTAACGCGTTGTATTCTAGCTTTATATGGTAAAACGTCACACATTGGTCTCTCGACCAATCAAACAACACGAAACGTTTCCGTCGTGTTTTACGCCACATTCTAACCCCGCTGCTGTTGCGTTTCGTGCGGTCAGTGAGACTGCCGGCTCAACAGAAAAACAAAAATATGGCAGTGGCATATAAAAATAATTTACCTCTGGGGTACCGGTATCTTGTGTGCAGGAGAATCTTCTGTGTGTGGCTGTGCTACGTATACAAGAGAGCGCTATTAAAGGCAAACATCCCCGTCTATGTTTTGCATGGAGTTCTGCAATATCAGAGGAATTAACTCCATCAATGCCGTCCACTACCCCTAGAGACAAGCAATGCTAGCTCGCTTGCGGTGGTACCACCCCATACAGCCTCTCGCATACAAAGGTCCAACCACCTCTGCCTCATAAAGGTACATCTGCGTACCCCTTCGGGGATAAAGATGTCAGCTTATGTTATAAATTCTAGGACTGCAACGGTGACGGCGTGACCGACTGCTATGACTACATGATGGTGAACGGCAACGGTGGTTACGGATGTACTGCACCGCTCAACAGATCCGCCCTTGGAAGGATATGGCTACAGAGATACGAAGAGTGCCAGCTTTAGACTTAAACCAGTACTCTTGCTCCACTAAATTGTGTCGGCACTTAGCCAGGCATAGATTAAAACACTAAACAATATTAATACATAAGTACGATTTAAATTACTTTATGTTCGTTTCTACGAATGAGTCTTTAGTATCTTCTTCCATCTGCCCGTATCTCGTTCGCATAGGGTCGGTGCTACATACACTGAAAGATTTGGCTTGTAGTTTTCCGATCGGCCGCCTGCCTGACGTCAACCCCACTGGGGAGAGAACACCTAGACAGATTGTTATATTCAGTATTTAGTACCTCTAACTTCATATTAAATACTGTGATCCCTGCCATCCGGGTCCAATCATCTTAGGCTCAAAGCCAACTTCACTTGCACGTGGTAAACTCTGCTGATTAACGGAGAAGGCAATGGCGAAATTTGATTCCCGTTGCAGGTTGGCCCAAATTCCCCTTCCCTTTCCAATCCTTTACTTATCTCTTTCCTTTAAGGTCGGCAACGCGCCTATGATTATTTTATTATTGTGGGCGTACATGGGCGGTGGAGATCACTTAACATCAGGTGACCCACTTGCTCGTCTGCCGGCCTATACTATAAAAAAAGGTTCTTGGGGTCAGATGGCGGGTCGCTCCAAAAAACAACCAAATTCACCGTCAAATCATGATGAGAAAACGGACCCTGGAGCTAATGTGTAATAAAAGATGTAATGTGTTTTCACCAAAATTATTTCACTAGTAAGACATTGATTGAAATAAAACTAGTTTATACGGATTTTATCGCGGTTTAATTTTTATTTTAGTCCCGACGTTTCGAAAACTTTTCAGCCTTCGTGGTCACGGGAGAGACCGCGAATTAAACCGCGATAAAATCCGTATAAACTAGTTTTATTTCAATGTGTAATATTCGCGTAAACCTAAGATATTGATTGCTTCATAAAAACTGTGGATTAAAATTTACTAGTTTGTGCCTGGCTTAAAAAATGAGTACTTAGCATTAATATATTTTCATGTAAGCAGTAGCTGAAATCAGCATTTTTTTTTATGGTATGGGTAGTATCTACATAAGTTAGTACTTTTTAAGATAATTGAATGTCATCATATGCTCAACACGGTAAAATACCCGTTTTAACGTAATGATTTTGCCAGTAATCAAAAAATAATAAATAATGTAAAAAATGGAATGTTTATTCATAATCCTTTCTGGTATGTCTGTTTAAAGTGTTGGTAGGTATGTAATTTTGCCATAAACTATTTTTTCATTAGACTTCTTATTATTGCTGATGTTAGACAACATTTTATTTGCTGTTTTTTGCCCTTTACCTTAAAAAACTGTTGAATTCATGTTCAATTTTATCGTTCAATCTCGCTCAAAATTATCTATATATCTCCTCACGAACTTTATCAGAGTATAAATGTGATCTCAGCGGGCCTTTTGAGCCAAATTTGCTCTATTTTTCGCTCCTTATTTCAACTTTCAACTCGAAAATACAAGATACTACACAAACTAGTTACGCAGGAGGGAAGCCTAACGAATATGCTACCTAATATTTACAACAGCTGAAAGACTTCTTCACTATCCATTGCGGTATTTGTGCGACCATTTTACAGCATGTTTGATACAAAACGAGTGATGGTCATATAAAATATTTAGAATAGAGGTCAAATTGTATCACATGGTGAATATTTTGACTAGACAAGTGACATCAATGAATATTCAGTCAAAACGGGCTGAATACTTAATGACATTTCGCTGAGGAGTGCTAAAAAAATAATCCTACCGGCTACAAATGACAGACATATTTTTAAACTAGTTTGTATTCCCTCCAAATCACAGATGAAGGACACGGCCGAGTAACACTGGAATTATTTGTCTCGTAATTCTGGAGTAAAGGTTCGCGCAATTGATCGTTGATATTTCTTTATCCCGGCTTGGTGTCATAAGCCTTCTTACCAACACGCTTCCATTTCACTGTACTTCGTCCATATTTATTTATTTATTTATTTTAGATCGCCAATGGGTGTACATATAAAACTTATAATGTAACAAACAAATATAACATACTACCCAGTTACAGGCAAACACAACTTACAATTTTGACAACACAACTAACTAACATATTGAACGTACATAGGTCTTTTTTTCTATCTGGCTTTATTTCAGCTTATTGACGTGTGGATATTTTGGTGTTTTTGGAGTGGTAGACACGCTTCAGATAATTTTGTCTACAGCATGAATGGGCCGGCTCGAGCGGGTCGTTCTACTGCCTCATAGAAAATTGACGTCAAGTAGCGGCTTGCTGCTGTGTTTTGTACGATGAGTGAGATATACGGATGCCTAAATACAAATCCTCTTCCCAATCCCTTAATTACCCCTTTCATTTAGGGTCGGCAACAGTCAGACAGTCTCATAATGCCCAGTAATTTCATTGGCTTCAATTTCCTCCAACCGAAACACAACAGTACTTTACATACTGCTGCTTGGCGGCAAATAGACATCATAGTGGTGGTTCTTTATTTCGTACTGACTTGTCATATGCGCATGGTTAATAAAACTATTTATTTTATTTATTTATTTATAAACTCTTTATTGTACATCTTCAAAAACAAAAGAAAAAATAAAAAAACAAAATAACCTTAAAAAATTATAGCGAAGTACAAATGGCGGTCTTATCGCTAACTGCGATTTCTTCCAGACAACCTTAGGATGGAAAACGATATAGAAGAAGAAAGAGCGGGCGATCGTCACAAACAGATGATAGGTAGAAATGATGTACATAAGCAAACAAAATAAAAATATATAAATACACAATTTTAACATATTAAGTATATTTATTATTGATAATTTTAATTTATACATTTAAGCAAAAATAATCCATATAATATAATAGATATATTAAATAAAACCAAATACAGTGTATACATAAATATTATATATGTAAATGTATACACAAATACATAGGTAAATAAATAAATATATGTATGATAACAATTACAGTAATAAATAATGCTGCTTAAGGAGCCTTTTAACACAACTATTTCATTTCTATTTCAACAAATAAATGTAACAACAATATATGAAATTAGAAAAGTCTCGAATCTTATAACTGTGTTAGGTAAATTCCCCTGGGTACAACAAACAAAACTTATATGAACAATGGGATTGCATCGCGTCATATACAGCTCTGTTTCGGTTTTATAACGTGTCGTAAAACTATACTTGCCGGTTTATGTCTCAGTATATCCTCTATTTCATACATACATACGCACTCACGCCTGTAATCCCGAAGGGGTAGGCATAGGTGTAAACAGTACACCCACATTTCGCCGAGCGTATCTCCGTCCCACGAGATGGGCGAGCCTATCGCCATACCGGGCACAAATTACAGACTCGTATTTCGTAATAGAAAAACCCAATATCACTATTACCCGCCCCGGGGATCAAACCTGAGACCTCAACGTCAGCCTCAGTCGTAAGGCACACGCATTACAACTGCGCCACCGAGGCAGTTTCTATTCCTCCTTCCTATTTCTTTTTGAGAAAATCTTGCTGTGAAGACTAAGGAGGTTTGAACTACGCAGAGGATTAGTTTGAGTTTAGTGTGTTTCGATCGTTCGCCTTCCACCTGCCCTTATCCCACTAAATAAATAAAGTACACCCAACAGTCACACACATACTCCTGACCCCACACTAGGTTAACTTGTATCGTGGGTATGAGGAATTACGAGGGACTAGCGGTCGCACAATAAAGTACCATTTATTTTTAAAAGAAATTCATTTTTTTATTAGTCTGACTGATGAAACGAGCAGGTAGCTCGCCTGATGGTAAACGTAACGCCTGCCCATAAAAAGAAGTAACAACTTTAAACTTGAACAAACAAAACACTGCATGATACTGGACTGCGCTTGTCGCCCCGGGACAGAGATATCCAGAGACCCAAATCCCCCACCCCTTCCTAATCCCTTAATTCCCTTCCCTTTAAGATCAACAACGCGCCTATGCTTCTTCTGGTATTGTGGGCGTATATGGGTGATTGATATCACTTCCTATCAGGGTGGCCCACTTGCTCACATGCCCATGTTAATAAATATTATTTGCAGCACAAATTTTCGTGAAACCTTTCTATTGTATTTTTTATCAGTCACACTTCCGCAGTATTTTTTGTCGAAGTAAACTAGACCGGGTTTTATATTAAAATAGAATATGCATATTTTACTACAATAGGATTATCCCACGGTCAGACGGAGGGCTCTTTGTCGTAAAAACGAAACAAGAGCTTAGTCCGACCTTTTTGTCGTAGAACATAAAATAGTACTGTATTGTGTTATTTCTAGAATAATTCCTTTGATTTTGTGTAGATATTCCATTGATAGTGAGTATTCCAAGCGTAGTGTAGGCCGACCTCGAGCCCGCTGGATCGACGACCTGATAGACGTAGTGGGAAGCGGCTGGATGAGGAAGGCGGAGGACCGTCAAGAGTGGCGCCAACTTGGAAAGGCCTATGTCCAGCAGTGGACGAGTTCAGGCTGATGATGACGATTCCATTGATACACTGATCTAAATATACGTATAGTAAGAGGTGTATACATAGTTTCTTTTTGTTAGCCTTATAGATGAAACAAGGAGAGGGGCTAGCAAGAATAACTTGCCAATACGTACTCGAATCGAAATGTAAAAATTTGTTTGAAAATTCATACAAACGATGGGGTTCTAGATTCGAATACTTATTCGTAAGATGTTCGTGCTCGCCCCTCAGGTCGCTCGACTGATGGTACGCGTCACGCCAGAGGGGCTAGCACGGAAAACTATCGAAATCGTAATGTAAAGGTATCGAGGGCTCGACAGGTAATTCCTTAAATATCATTGGTCTATATTCCATATATATTAGTTTCTTTTACGTACGATAGAGGCGCTGTACTAAAATCTCATAGAAATTGTTGTCGATGACAGCTCGAATAACTTTTCGCAAGTGTCCGTGCTAGCCCCTCTGGTCATAAACATTGCAATGAGATCGAGAAGATATTATATTTATACCATTTTTTAGTCAAATCATAATCTAATCTCAGTTCGGTTAAAAATGTAGTAGCAGTGTCAGTTAAATATACGAGAATCTGCCTTCTGGTTAGGGCACAAGTTCCATTTCTATCAGAACACAAGACCGTCTGTTTAAGTGTCGTAGACACGCCGGTTTTTATTGCCACCACCCAGCCCCGGATCTACGATTTTTTCAAACCGGGGTAGAAACTTAATAGTTGCGACCCTCTCTCCAGCGTTTGAGATAAATTACTTAAAAAACTCACAAATATATAATGGTTGACCTGTGTGGCGCCTTTTTCTTACAAGTCGACGGTGAGCCAACCAGGCTTCCGTATGCTACCCGCTTTGTAAAGCAATTTATTTTATTTGTAGTCATATTACATTATGATTTTGGCGCCCCCTGAAACTACTACCCGGGGCCGCTGCACCGGTTTGGCCCCCCCCCCCCCCCCTAAATCCGGAGCTGCCACCACCAGAATGAACCAGTGTTGCAATCACAACTACTCGATGGAATGTAGTAAATATTACATTACTAAATACAACATTTACAAGGTGGTAGGTCCCTCGTATGCGAGGGGCCGTTTGGGTTGGTGCCACTGCTTTGTCAATTTCTGCCGTCAAGTGAGAGCACTGTTATGGTCCGGTTTGAAGGACATTGAAGACAATGAAATTACTGGGCATTACGAGACCTGACATCTTATGTCTCGGGGGTGACGAGTGCAGTCCAATGCTATGCAGTGCTTTGTAATTCAAAGCTCTGTGTGGTGTTGCTTCTGTTTATGGGCAGGCGTGGCGTTTACCATCAGGCGAGCGTCTTGCTCGTTTCGACATTAAGACTAAAAAAAGGAACTATATTTCAGGAACCGCTTACCACATGTATATTTCGATCAGTGTATCAATGGAATATCTAAACAAAATCAAAGAATAAAAAAGTGCATACTTACATACACTGGAGAAGAGATCATTTGCCATCACGTATTCCTCTTACTCGGTACAATATGTTACAAAAACCCTGTTGGGCGTTTTAACTGTGATATCAGAATCAATATTCAAACAAAATGAAATAACTCGAATACGAAAATGACTGCCTCGGTGGCGCAGTTGTAATGCGTACGCGTTACGATTGAGGCTAACGCTGAGGTCTCGGGTTCGATTCCCGGGTCGGGTAAAGTGGTATTGGGTTTTTCTATTACGAAATGCTCAATATCAGACCGGAGTCTGGAATTTGTGCCCGGTATGGCGATAGGCTCGCCCCCTATCACATAAGGGACGGAGATACGCTTGGCGAAATGTGGGTGTACTGGTTACACCTCTGCCTACCCCTTCGGGGATTACAGGCGTGAGTGCGTACTACTGTACGAAAATGACTATAAAAATAATCATATTTGTTTTTTATAATTTAATTATTTTATTGTTTGTGAAACGTATTTCGATTGATTACTGTGTAAGAGCGATGACTCGGAGCCAGAGCGAGATAGCAAGTTGCGGAGTCTACGTGCATCAAACGCGTCGCGCCGCGTGTGCGCCCGTCTACGTCAGTATGTCACATGAGTCAGCTGTTCACCACTTTTCGGATGTAAATATTTTTTTTTAAATATGTTCATTTTTCTAAGCTACCTGTGTAAGGATAATATCTCGCTTCTGTTTATTATTATTTTTAATTTAACTATTTTTATTAAGCTGTCTATATGTCTGTCTTCAAGACCTAGAAAGGGCCAACAGGGTTTTAGTTACATACTATGTATATAATAATACCAGCCCTGTATTATACATGTCCCACTGCTGGGCACGGGCCTCCTCTACTGAATAAGAGGGGTTAGGCCGTAGTCCACCACGCTGGCCTAATGCGGATTGGCAGACTTCACATACCTTCGAAATTCTTATAGAGAACTTCTCAGGTATGTAGGTTTCCTCACGATGTTTCCTTCACCGTTAAAGCAAGTGATAATTAACAATGAATATACACGTAACTTAGAAAAGTTAGAGGTGTATGCTCTTGGGGCTGGTTTCGAACCTGCGACTTTCGTCTCGACAGTCCATACCACTCCCACCTGAGCTATCACTGCTCTTACTATATATATAGTATGTACTATATATTGTATTTGGGGCTAACAGAGATTAGCAATGACGAAGGCAGCACACGTCAATGGCACTCTTGTCTGGTGTAGCTCACGCGTGATTTCGTTAGGCCGGACCTCCATTAGTCAGGAGACTGAAGGCCGTAGTTTTCGACCCTGCATTATTTATTATTTTGGTCTGTATGTACATTTTAACGGTCGTGTAAATAAACCCCTAAAGGTGGGGTTACGTACGTTTTTGGCCAAAATATGTCCACTGTTTGACAAATTGTCTGTGTACTGTGAATTTTAATCATTAGTATGATGATAAAAAAATCTTAATTATTTTTAGATTTTTGTGTTTTTTTTGAGGTGGTTTTATTTTTGTTTGTGGTGTTTGTAGTTCGTCGTGTTTCTATTAACACACACACATACGTGAACACCTTTTATATACACACGGATATTACTTATTTGCTTGAATGACGAGACGAGCAGGTAGCTCGCCTGATGTTAAACGTCACGCCTGTCCATAAACAGAAGCAACGTCACACAGAACTCTGGATTACAGAGCACTACATAGCACTGAACTGGCCTCGACATTCCGAGACATAAGACGTTAAGTCTTATAATGCGCAGTAGTTTCACTGGCTTCAATGTCCTTTAAACCGACAGTGCTTACACACTGCTGCTTGGCGGCATAAATAAACAACGCGGTGGGACCAATCCATACGGCCTCTCGCATATGAGAGACCTACCACTGAGTAGCTAACACACGGTTATTGTTTTTTTTTATAGCATTGGCCGGCAAACGAGCAAGTGGGTCACCTGATGGTAAGTGATCTCCACCGCCCATGTACGCCCACAATACTAATAAGAATATTGATAAACATGGGAAAATTCCAAAGACTAATACAATTAGACAAACTGCACGGTATATAGAAATCGCTCCACTAAGTTACGGTCAATTGACCGTAACTCAATATTACCATCTCGCTTACTCTCAACTAGAACCCCTCTAGCGCTCCTTGTCTGTGAGCTGTCAAACTTCCGCGTAATATGACGCAATTTTACTTGTTCGTCTAGTACTACACAACTATTTTTACAAGGTGGTAGGTCCCTCGTTTGCGAGGGACCGGCTGGGTTGGTACCACCGCTTTGTCTATTTCTGCCGCCAAGCAACAATGTGTAAGCACTGTTGTGTTCCGGTGTGAAGGACATTGAAGCCAGTGTAATTACTGGGCATTATGAGACTTAACACCTTATGTCTTAGGGTGACGAGCGCAGTCCAGTGTCATGCAGTGCTTTATTTAAAGTTCTGTGTGGCGTTGCTTCTGTTTATGGGCAGGCGTGGCGCTTACCATCAGGCGAGCGACCTGCTATCGTCTTGTCATTCAAACTAATAAAAAAAAAAACTTAGTATACATTAGTCTATGGAAAATTCCATATTTCTATATCGAGAGTATAAGGAAAACGTTTACCCACTCACTCAGAAAGTACCTCATAAGTACGCCATGATTGGGGCGAAACGCGCCAAATAAAAGGCATTTCATATAGTCATAAACTCGCGGGCCTCTGTTACAAACCCCATAAGTATTGATATAGATAAAATGTAAAAGCCATTCGGCAGGAATGTAAACACGCACGCCAAACATTTACTCGTCAATCTAGCGAATTGCGAGAAACATTGTCGTTTTGGAATGACGCTATTTCCTTAGTGTCGCGGCGCGGAATGGGACATTTTGTTCAGCATCGTAACGTTAAATGATATTGCATCAATAATACTGTTGTGACAATGGCAATTTATGAAAGAGGCTTTTTGTGTAAATTTAGTCTAAATTGTGTAAATAAATAATAATTTAAATGCCCCACAGACAAAGAATTTAATGTGTACTACCAGACTGGCTGTTTAGAAGTAAAATTGCGTCATATAACGCGGGAGTTTGATAGTTCACAAACAGGGAGCGCGATAGGGGTTCTAGTTGAGAGTAAGCGAGATGGTAGCATTGGGTTACGGTCAATTGACCGCAACTTAGTATGCACCGCGCAGTATTTTGTTTTGATAAAACTCAATTTTGGTACCATATCTATTATTTTGGTGGATTTATAACAATTGCTCGCGATCCCGTAAAAGCTTTTGTTTGTAATAAAAAAGTAGTTTTTTTAATCGCAGATTCGCTTTAACCTGCGTTGAATTTCATCCGTTTTTACGTGACCTCAGTTTTAAAATGATGCACAGATAATGTAAAAGTTTGGATTGTTTATTTGTTTACATATATTTTATTTTCTTAGATATCAGCATCGTATTTATAGATAACTAGCTTTTGCTCGCAGCTCCACCCGCGTAAACGGCTTTCTCCCGGATAAAAAGTAGCCTATGTCTAGGACAATCGAATTGAATTGAATCTAATGTTTTATTAATGAAACTTGGGGTAAGTAATAGCTAATTCAATGTCGGCAACATTAAATTTGGGATAAGATTGTAAGATTAAAATAAAATAAAATAAATTAAACAAGTAAAATCTATACATATTATATTATATTATTTACTACTGTCTTACAGAAAACCGATATCAGTAGCAGTATGCTGTTGCGTTTTGTACTGTAAGTGAGATAACCGGAGGCCCAGATCCGCTTCCCTTTCCCAATCCCTTTGCTGTAAGGTTGGCAACACATCCATGATTCATTACATATTGTGGGTGTCCATGAGTGTTCATATTCCTTCAGGTGACTTACTTGCTGGTTTATAGACTTCTGCTGTAAAAAAACCACCAAAATCGTATTCCATTTGTAATAATAGAACGTTTAATTTCAAAGTAGTTATTTTTTGCCCCAAATCGACTTTGAATCCGATGTAACTGGGTATTCTGCTTTTTGTCCACGAATTATTATAAACATTTCTTTTAATAGCCAGCCTTGCCGTCTTGACTTTTCGTTTTCATTTTTTATTTAACATTCCCTGTCAGTGACACGGAGACTTTGTGGCTTATAGACATTTTATCGAGCGGAAAAATCTTCAGAACTAGGGAATTATCAAGCAAAGACCCTAGGGTTCCCGCGGGATACAATTTATTGAACAAATCTTTGTATCGTATTAAAGGATTTGTTTAAAATTATGATTATGGAGTACTCTTTATTTAGAACTGCTTGCATGAATTGTCCCGCCATTTTGGATCCTTTTTAACCGCCTATATTTGAATAGGTATATTTTTTTGTATGTACACGCATAACTCCGCCAAATGTGGACAGATTTGTATGATTATTTTGTACGCGATAGTTTATAGATAGGTCCTGCGGTGTGTGGTCCGATTAAAATTTGAAGACATAATTTCATCCATAAGGGGGTGAAATCGGAATGAAAGAGTAAAACACATGCACATGATGTGATAGGGGGCGAACCTATCGCCATACCGGGCACAAATTTCAGACTCCGGGCTGATTCTGAGCTTTTCGTAATAGAAAAACCCAATATCACTTTTACCCGACCCGGGGATCGAACCCGAGACCTCAGCGTCAGCCTCAGTCGTAACGCGTACGCATTATAACTGCGCCACCGAGGCAGTCAATCGTTATTGAATTAGTAATTTAAAAAAACTACATATAAGTAATTAAATCGAACTTTTTTATCATTTTAATAATACAATACAAACCCTATTACTAGTTATAACTAAAAACAACACCCGAGAGTTTACACAATAAGGTACAGAAACTAAACAATATAATTGGTGAAGAAATACAAATTCCGAGGTACATTTAAATAAAACTAATTCATTGAATGCACAACCACCTAAAATAGTTCCAGCATGCAAAGTAGATTCTATTACAGTAGGTAGTAACTAACATTGATTAAAAAGATGATACTACCAATGATAAGACTACTGTAAATGAATTGACAGCTTCCGTGGCGCAGCGGGCGAGTAGCCGGTTGCGAAGCGTGAGGCCGTGGGTTCGATTCCCGCACCTTGACAAATGTTTGTCTGATCCACAAATATTTGTCTCGGGTCTGGGTGTTGTGGGACCGCAAGTCCCTCGTAGTTCTTGATACCCACGATACAGGTTTAACCTAGTGTGGGGTCAGGACTATGTGTGTGACTGTTGGGTGTATTTATTATTATTATTTCAGATCATCAGTTTCGAAAACCATGTAAGAAATAAAACCAATAAAAAATACACTTGTGTAAGAAAATTAGAACACGTTTTTACGTAAAGTCCAAACTATTTTCGGTTTTATCAGATGTAACAAATAAGATTTCAAATTACTCGTGTAATAGGTTGGGTAGTTTGCGAATGGAACCGTTTATATAACAAACGGCTTACTCTTTGCAGAGTTTTTTAATAATAAAGGCCAAATACTCGCAAAATACTGTCACGTCTTAAACCGAGACCCTAATATTGCGTGATGGTACCGGTCACAGCGTAATCAACGGACAGAAGGCAAGCACTTATTATAATAGCAAATAATAGAGCAACCAAATAATATCATACTTACTAATATTATAAATGTGAATGTAAGTTTGTTTGTTACGCTTTCACGCGAAAACTACTTAACCGATCATAATGAAACTTTGTACACATATTCTTGGAGGTATATCTATTTGTTTGTTACGCTTTCACGCCTAAATCCTAACAGATTTTGATGAATTTTGATGTAGAGATAGATGGGACCGTTTTATTTCGGAAAAGTCTATTCACGCGGGCGGAGCCGCGATCAAAAGCTAGTAATTTATAACTTAACATAAGCTCCCGGATTATCTCTAAAGTTGTAACTAGTACACCGTGTTCGCCAAGGTTATTTCAGTCCCATGATTTAATAGGAGTTTATCTTCATATAACTGAATATATAAATTCCAATACCGGGCAACTAAAGTGTGTTTTTTTAGAATTAGAAACTACAGAATTTTACTTGATCTAGAATTTGAATCTAAGACCTCACCGGTTTCTCTATGTATATTCTTCTTCCACCTGCCCTTATCCCACTCAGTGGGGTCGGCATAACAAAAAAAAATTTACTTGTTTTCACGATCGACCGCCTGCCTGACTGACGTCATGACGAACCCTCTTCCTCTTTGTTTATTATGCATTTAAATTTAAATATGATTAACTTAGTAGACTGTTGTTAGTTGTGTTCGTATAAGTTTTACAGTTTACTTTACTCTGTTCATCAGTTCGCCATTAGAAAGAAAAACGAGAGCGAATTCTTAAAAAAAAAAATAATTATATAGTTAATAGTATTACGTGTAAAATTTTAGACTCACTTTAATATGCATAGTGCGAGTTCTTCGATAAACCGTCGCGTCATCTGATTGACGTAAATGTGCACGCGGGCCCGTATAACGTCCCAAGCAGATGGTATCAGAAGCGCGACGTGTACCTATAAAACTCGCACTAGTGTTAACTCACTAGATCACTTTTTGTTCAATAAAGATAAATAACTTCGTCAGGACGTTCAATAAGTTTAATATTCTTTACACTTTAAATGCAAAATTATATCACTGTTCACAATTTATTACACTTAGTATAATTAATCACAATTATAACTGCAATTGGGCAGCGTTTCCACGGAAGAGTTCTAAGCACGACTAAGTCCTCTCAAATAATAACGCACCCTCTTATATACCTTGGCAAATCACCTCCACCGTCTCAATCTTATTATCTACCCGCTTTACATAGTTATTCCCCCGACTACCTTCACTAACACCAATAATGCTGCTATTACTAATATGAGGGTAACTCTAGTAAAACCAAAGACTTTAATTTATACTACTAGACAAGCTGCGCGGTACATAGAAATTGTACTACTAAGTTCCGGTCAACCGTAACTCGCTCGCTTACTCTCAACTAAAACCCCTATCGCGCTCCCTGTTTGTGAGCTGTCAAACTCCAGCGTTATGTGACACAATTTTACTTCTAAACATCCCGTCTAGTAGTATACATTAAAGTCTTTGAATAAACTGACTGCCTCGGTGGCGCAGTTGTAATGCGTACGCGTTACGATTGAGGTCAACGCTGAGGTCTCGGGTCCGATCCCCGGGTCGGGTAAAGTAGTATTGGGTTTTTCTATTACGAAATGCTCAGTAAAAGCCCGGAGTCTGGAATTTGTGCCCGGTATGGCGATAGGCTCGCACCCTATCACATAAGGGACGGAAATACGCTCGGCAAAATGTGGGTGTACTGGTTACACCTCTGCCTACCCCTTCGGGGATTACAGGCGTGAGGGCGTATGTATGTGTGTATGACTAAACCTTCTCTACATCATAGTGTTGTGTAAAAACAGCGCCGGATACCCAAAGCCTTATGCCCTCTATTTTTTAATAAAAACTTTTCTGAATTACGATAGATACCCTCCGGATGGCGGCCAAGGTCTCGTTAAGTTCTTATACGTAATGATAATGTCTATACGTATTTTTTCAAGATATTGAGCCACATTACCTTTCGAAACTATTGAGGTAGACAATTTTACTGTTTGTTTTGAGAGCTGATAGGGAAGACAAGCTAGACATGTGCCACAACCATAAGTTTGTCACTGTAAAATCGCTGCCGACGACGTAAGATATTTACCGGTGTCTTTACTTGGCTGACACACGACTGTGTGTCTAGATATGTCAAACTCAACCTACACCGAGGGACTTACCAACTACAAGGTGGTAGGTACCTCGTTTGCGAGAGGCCGGCTGGGTTGGTACCACCGCTTGTCTATTTCTGCCGCCAAGCAACAGTGTGTAAGCACTGTTGTGTTCCGGTTTGAAGGACATTGAAGCCAGTGAAATTACTGGGCATTATAAGACTTAACACCTTATGTCTCGGGGTGACGAGCGCAGTCCAGTGTCATGCAGTGCTTTTTTATTTAAAGTTCTGTGTGGCGTTGCTTCTGTTTATGAGCAGGCGTGGCGCTTACCATCAGGCGAGCGACCTGCTCGTCTTATCATTCAAGCTAATAAATCTCAGTGGCGCCTCCAGCGGATACATGAGAAACTAAATTTAGTCACACAAAGTTCGTCTGTAAGTGGAAATGTCTGCAACTCGTAAATCTTCTACCGCCGTAGTACCTAAAAGTCTAGCCCAAAATCTCGAAATATGTTTAGATATATACTCGTAGTTCATCTTATATAGAGACATTGAGCCATTTCTAAATACATACCGTATTACTCGAAGTTTTTTATCATCTGTTTCATCTACATTCTTTAAGGGAGGTTTAAAAAGAGTTTTCCTTCAACGGTAGGCAGCGGCTTGGCTGTGGTCTGGCATTGCTGAGGTCCATGGGCGGCGGTAACCACTTACCATCAGGTGGTAAGTTTACCGTCTGCCTATCTAGGCAATAAAGTAATAAAAAAACATTCTACATACACAATCGTTCTTTTTTTGCCTGGCGTTATCAGCCTAGCCAACGAAATTCAACCTTAATTTGTTTTTTTTTTGATAATTTCATGTCGATCCATCGACTTAATCGACTTCAGAAATGGTTCTTAATTCGGCCAAACTATGTTTTTTATGACAGAGATCAACCAAGGAACAAGTGGGTCATTTGATGGTTAGTAATACCACCAACCATGAACGCTCACATTTGAAATAAAATTAGTTTATACGGATTTTATCGCGGTTAAATTTTTGTCCCGACGTTTCGAAAGCATTTCAGTTTTCGTGGTCACGGGAGGGACTGTAGTCTCTATAAACTAGTTTTATTTCAATGTGTAATATTCGCGTAAACCTAAGAAATCACAACACTTACATTACCAAAAAAGTAAAGGATGCTTAGGAAGGGGAGGCGGGAATTGTGCCTCCGGTAGTCATACGTAACAACGATGTGCTACTTCACGTAGGTTTTCTGTGCCAGGATAACCTTGTCGAGACCATTCATCCTGTAGACAGAACTGTCTACAACTTGCTCTTCGTGGCTCTACCGCTTAAAAACTTCTTAAATAGTAAAAATCTTCGCTACAATTAAGTTATAATTCAGCAGATTAACGCTAAATGCAGCAATTTAAACCGATTCTTAATGAAGTTACATTTTTATTCGCCACTTGTGTAAGCGTTATTCACTTAAATTTCAGTATGAATTGGTGTCATCAATTACCAGTGTAGTTTTAATATGGGTTCAAAGTTATGTCTTTTTTATTAGCTTGAATGATGAAACGAGCAGGTCGCTCGCTTGATGATAAGCGCCACGCCTGCTCACATACAGAATCAACACCACACACAAGTAACATTGTGTTATTTCGGTTTGAAGGACATTGAAGCCAGTGAAATCCCTGGATATTATGAGACTTGCTCCGTTGCTCTGATGACTAGTGATCCCCACCACGCCAAATACGCCCACAATACCAAAATAATTATGAGCGCGTTTCCGACCTAAAAGGAAAGGGATAATTAAGGGATTGGGAAGGGGAGGGGGATTTGGGCCTCCGGATATCTCGCCCACCGTACGAAACGCAGCAGCAGGCTGCTACTTTATGTCGGTTTTCTGTGACAGTGGTAACGACCTGGACGAACCGGCCCATTCATGCTGTAGAAAGTGGCTGTACCACTATATAGTTTATATTTATAATTTACAGATTTGCTTACTATTAATAGATTTTGACTGATCTCCAATGATGTGTCAAAAATTAACTGTCAGTAAGTTAATCTATCTGTAAACAGAATATTGGGCACGGCCATTATTGGGTTTTACTCGGTAGATAGTGGCGTAGCGTATGGCCGAATGACTCATGAATTGCGTAGCAAGATTGTAGCAGAGTTGAAACTGTTTAAATGCGGATGTAGGGTGGTTGTAGCGTGATTGAAACCGCGTAATGCGGATTTAGAGCGGTTGTGGTAGAGTATGGTAGAGATATGTGGTAGAGTGGTATATATGTAGTGTGAACAGGGTAAACTCCGACATTTACAGCGATACAATTTGTATTTTCCAATCTCTTGACAAAGTCTCGGTTTTAACGTTCAACGAGTAAAGTTTATGCAACACACTTCCTGTCCAGAATGAATCCATCCGCCGAGTCGTCAAAGGCGTGATTGAGTAACGAACATCCAAATTCACAAACTCACAAACATCCAAACTTTCAGTTATAATAGTAGTAGGATAAATACATCTGCCAAAATAACAAATATATTGTAAAAATTTCAGCCGACTGCCTATTACAGTCCAAAATATATAGCCACAGATTGGATAGAAAGACGGAGGAAAACTATCCCGCCCACACACCCGCCACTGTAACTCTGTGCATCATTATCGACAGTGGCATGCAGTTTTGTTGACACAGAGCACTGAACCTCCACGAGTCTTTAAGAATACTAAATTGTCTTTGTCCCGCAACGAAATTAATCAAATAGAAGGTTAGGTAGAAGTTGGAAATATTAATTACCCACTTACCTCCATAACAAAGCGTTAGACAAAAAAGGGAACTAAGGTGACATCCATATCAGGCTCAAGGACATTTACAACTGGAGACGCCAGAAGTTTAAGTTAAGTTTAGTTTTCATCATGGATTTTATTAAGTCGATCCTATCACGAGAGCTGTTAAACTTGATTCCATAAATAAGTATAACAAAATACAGAGGGATAAACAGATAGTAACCGGGTTTCTTTGGCAGAATATGGGTACTGAACGCTAAAAACGGATTTGTCGGGCATCCCTAACATCTTTTTGCAACATAAACAATCCTTCCGACCCACTTCAAACTCCCGGAAGTTCCGTAACACTGACAATCTGAATCATACAAGCAATATCCATTATGTGGAACAAAACCTGACAATAACAGAAATGTCCGAGCGATAGTTTTCCTACTACATACTTAGAACAATTCGAAGTGGCAATTTCAAGTTACATTGTATGTTTTGTTTCAAGTATTTCGGAATTTATGTTGGCGATAAGTTCGACTGTTGTAAAGTAGCTTTGTTTATCTATTTGTTATTAATGGCATAGAATTCTGTGTGCCTAATTTAGTGGAATAAAGAAAGGAGGACCTAATAGTACGAGATCCCGCTGCAGGATTGGTGCGTTCATTGATTTTTTGTTTAAAACCAAATTTTTATGTTTATTTATAATTAGGAGAATATATATTTACTAGGGTGCCTATCAAAATTTGGCCGCCATTATTTTTAATTGATTTTTGGTAAAAAATTTCGTTTATTTCATTTTTAAAACACTAAAAACTTCTACATCACGGTAATTAATATGAAGATTCTAAAAAATCACGGTTGCCGTTGCGCACCTGGCCGCACCTCTTTGCAGCCAGGTGTAAACAGGTATGATTTCGATAAATTTATACGTTCATAACGTATATTTATTATATGTCAAATTGAAGCTAATTTTTTTCTATTAATTTTCATATAAGGTTGCTTAATTAAATCTGGCCGCAAATAAGGGTTACTGGCTGTTAAAGATGATAAATATTTAAGGTAGAGTGAAAGAGAGTTAGCGCGTAACGTCATTGGTCAGACGAAGACAGCGATTGCCGGCTATGCGACGCTTTTAAGCCATTGCGCATGCGTCGAATGTTAGTGTTCTCAACCACCGGGGAGTAATAGAGACGACTTATAATAAATACTCCAAAAAATATGTAATTTTTTTCAAAATGACAAATTTAAAAATTGCAACAAAAAATTAATATTGATTTGATATATCGACGGTCTAATTAGCAATTACACAAAAAACACGACTTCATCTTTATCAATTTTATTTTACGTTAATTAATATAATAATTTTTAGATGCACAAATAAAACAACAATGTAAATATAAAACGTTGTTTATTACGAACTCCAAAACAGCATGGTTTTTATGTTAGAATAAAAATGCCGCATCTGTTCAGTTGAGAACACTAACATTCGACGCATCCGCAATGGCTTAAAAGCGTCGCACAGCCGGCAACCGCTGTCCTTGTCTGACAAATGACGTTACGCGCTAACTCTATTTCACTCTACCTTAAATATTTATCATCTTTAACAGCCAGTAACCCTTATTTGCAGCCAGATTTAATTAAGCAACCATATATGATAAATAATAGAAAAAAATTCGGTTCAATTTGACATATAATTAATAAATATACGTTATAAACGTATAAATTTATCGAAATCATACCTGTTTACACCTGGCTGCAAAAGGTGCGGCCAGGTGCGCAACGGCAACCGTGATTTTTTAGAATCTTCATATTAATTACCGTGATGTAGACGTTATTTTATTTAAAAATGAAATAAACGAAATTTTTTACCAAAAATCAATTAAAAATTATTTAATTAAAAATAATGGCGGCCAAATTTTGATAGGCACCCTAGTAAATATATATTCTCCTAATTATAAATAAACATAAAAATTTGGTTTTAAACAAAAAATCGATGAACGCACCAATCTTGCAACGGGATCTTAGACTATAAGCCATTTGTAGTCGCAAAAACGTAAGAAACATTGTTTACGTAAGGGTTGTTGACTCTATCCTTTATTATGTAAATGAAGACGTTACATACGCAATCACGCCTGTAATCCCCGAAGGGATAGGCAAAAGTGTTACCAGTACACCCACATTTCGCCGAGCGTATCTCCGTCCCAGTATGTGATAGGGGGCGAGTCTATCGCCATACCGGGCACAAATTCCAGATTCCGGGCTGATACTGAGCATTTCGTAATAGAAATACCACTTTACCCGACCCGCGGATCGGACGCGAGACCTCAGCTTTAGCCTCAATCGTAACGCGTACGCATTACAACTCCGCTACCGAGGCAGTTACGTTACCCTATAATATATTAAAATCTATTCTTTCTTGTAATTGGCAAAATTCCAGGCTTCTGTTTGTAGAATTGAAAAAATAAAAAAAGGAGTGAAATTAATAAAAGACTATTATCAAAAAACACAGATGCTATATTTATTATTCTACAAACAACATCCAAAATGGCCTAATGTTGAATTAACTAAGTTAAAACATGTTTAGTACATTTTACAATATATTTTACAAAATTATAATAAACAAATTACATTTAAGGCATTTATTAGGTCTCGTAACTTAAGGTTTATTTAATTCTTGCTTTCAAGAAATGATTTCTATCCAACAAATTAATACTATATTTTAAAATGTAATTCTTAATTTCGACTAAGAATCCTCGGATGAGGATTTAATTAAATATTAGCGTGGTTGTGCCTAGGCCGTTCATATTTTATTCATCTTAATGGTTACACTACGACTTTATAAAATCAGGTAAAAGTATCTAATTTTCGGCTGTATAATTTGATGATCTTAGTCAATAGAAAAAAAAGTGAACTGCCCAGTCATTTCAAGAAATATCTTTCGTTTTTTGCATGCTACATTTAATTTATCATAACAAAAACTATTCATGCTTAATGGAGTTGAAATAAATAAAAAAACAACAATTAAAATAATTTTAACGGTCTCTTGTCGTATTAAATTAATCTGATATGTACTTCATAAGTTAAACATCGTTAAATAAAATGAACAATTCTGAATTTATATGAAACGGGAAATACAAACTATTTTTAAATAACATTTAATCGATAATTAAAGCTAACATTGATTTTAAAGCTTGAAATCGACTTACAATACTTTAAATGATCGAAAATAATCAACTACAACAATAAAGAATGTTTTTTTCTATCTATATTTACAATTTTTTTAATTATCTAAAATAAATACACTAGTTTTTTTTTAATTACTTTGGCCTTGCCTTTTGAGAACGAATTTACCCATACTTGTTTTAATTTTTACTTTCTTTAAAAGAATGTACATATCTGATTGTTAAATGGATCTTTTTAGAAGAATATACAAATACCAATAATGATATTTAATTGCAGTGTATCATAAATATTAAAATGCCATCACTTTGTGTTATAGGCATAAAACTTCTTCAAATAGTGTATTTATTTTGATTTACATACTAGTATTTATTTGAAAACAATTACACAATCATTTAATATTAAATTATATAAAAAATAGTAATATAATCTTAATTATTATAATATTTTTTCCTGGTTGAAGGAATGATTTACATTATTTTCTGTCGTTGGTTAATAATACTTTTAATTATTTACATTTATTAAAAAGATTTTTATGATTCATTCTAAATCAGACTGGTTTAGAGCATCATATATAAGTTATTATAAATTGATTTGATTATTGTAGACGATATCACAATTATAAATACTATACAATCATTATGTTGTATACTGTTTTAGTTTTAATGAGAGACGCAAAGTAAAATCCCTTAGTAATATTCGAATCGAATTCGCAAAGGTACTGCCATACAGCTAAGTCCAGGATATTGCCTGTTTCATAAAAAAACATTATTTCCTAGTTTAGTAGTCAATATTAATAAAAGGCTGCATGCTTTATGCTTCTTTTGTTCAAATCCTATACGAATAAAAAAAGAATCTTGAATATTTTATCTTCTTACCATATATATTAAACCAAACAATCTCCCGATTAAACAATGTAACCAACCATAATGCTAAGTGCTACACGGCTATTAGAGAATTTAATCCGATTTAGGTATCAGGAACATAAATAATTAGTCTTGGCTTTTACTAGAAACAGAACAATTTGATCATATTATGGCGACCATACATTTATGCAGAATATTCCGTATATCTGAAACACTGATTTTAAGCATTGATTCGCTTAAATTAACTCAGTGTAGCGGAGCTACTTTTATTTAAATAATAAGTAAGCGTAACATATTGTTCCACTGAGCGACTTTTAACTTATATCTAAATTTGTACCTAAACTTATATCTAAATTTATACCTAAACTTATATCTAAATTTATACCTAAACTTACAGCTAAATTTATGTTCGGATTTTTAATGTAAAATAAACGTAAACGTAAATAATAAAAGAATTAAATACTAATCAATAATAACGTAAATCTAAATCTTAAAAGTATAACTTTTGTGTTAGTCTTAAGATTTATCCTACTTAGTTCGTTACATTTAAGTTGTAATACACTATGTAATAACATTTACTTTGAATTATATAATGGCTAGTAAATGTTTAATAAACCATATTCAACAAACAGCTGGACGATCACGCTCTAAATTGTTAGTGGTGATAGCCCGACCGGTTTGCTACTCGGCTCACAGCCGAAGACGGCCGGCCCCGCCCGAGCGGCGATCGGCGCGTGCGCCGCCGTTCGGAACAAGCGGCCAGTCAGCTACAAACTGCTTTTGACGCGAGACGCATGACGCTTTACGCTCTGCCTACCAGCTGTACCGCGCTTCATTAGTGTTACCTTATACGCTGTAGATTCTAGTGCTTACTGCTTTCGCTTTCACTCCTTCTTCATTTCTTTTCTGTGTGCTTAGTGAATAAACTTTTTAGTGTATCTCTGGACTGATTTCATTTCCCACGACTTGGCGAATCCTACAAGGTACCTGATTCCTGCCACTACACTAGCCACTTCATTGGCGATCCCTACACAGGGAACCCTACATTGGTGACCCCGAGAAGAGCACATTATCATGAGCGACAGCAGTACCGACACACCAGGTACCGACCGTTCACAAAATGGCGGCCACGTTACCATGCGCCGCACGAAGAAAATGCGGCCATCCCAAGCATCCGCACGTCCTGAGGAGATCGAAGCTGAAGAACCATCAGTACCTAGGCCAAAATTCAAGCTGAAGGTACCACAATTCTCCCCGGACGACCCGGAAATATGGTTCGCACTACTGGAAGGTCAGTTTGCGAACTATAATATAACTGATGACGCCATCAAGTTCTCGCAAGTAACCATGAACCTAGACCTGGTCCATGCAAAGGCGGTCAAGGACATTATCGTGAACCCCCCAGCTCGAAACCGGTACGAAAAAATTAAGACTGAGCTAATTCGCCGACTGTCTGCTTCTCATGAGAAGAAAGTGCGCCAGTTACTGACACACGAGGTGCTGGGCGACCGGAAGCCGTCGCAGTTTCTGCGCCACCTGCAGGACCTAGCTGGTCCCTCGGTCCCGACAAATTTTGTCAAGACGATCTGGTGCCAGCGCCTTCCCAGCAACGTGCAGACGGTTTTGGCTTCGCAGCCAACACTCTCACCTGAGCAGCTCGCTGATCTCGCTGACAACATTCAGGACATCGTCACGTCATGCAATGTTGCGGCGACATCGTGCAATGTTCCCTACAGTGGCCCGTCAAGCGAGATCGCTGAGCTGAAGAAGATGGTGGAGCAACTGGCACTGAAAGTTGACGCGAACAGCCGCGTGTCACACCGACATGCAGACAGGTCCAGACCTCGCCAATTACATTACCGTTCCAGATCCCACCAGCGGCCAAGGCAAAGACCAAGTTCACGGTCAAACTGCAGTTACCGTAATCACCCGCTGTGTTGGTATCACTATAAGTTCGGTAACGAAGCACGTAAGTGTAATAAACCCTGTGATTATTCGGGAAAAGTCTAGGGCAGTCTGTTATGGCGGCCAACACCTGCCCTTCTATCGGTCGCTTATTTGTTACGGACAAACGAACTAAAATAAATTTTTTGGTTGACACGGGTAGTGATGTTTGTGTTTTTCCCCGTTCAAGTGTTAAAGAACATTGCGAGAAGACCAATTTCGATTTGTGTGCCGCCAACGGTTCTGTTATTAATACCTATGGCTGCATAAATCTTTTATTGAGTATAGGCTTGCGCCGTGACTTTCCATGGCGATTTATTGTAGCCGATGTAACGCGTGCGATCATAGGTGTTGATTTCTTATCTCACTACAATTTAATCGTGGACATAAGAAACCAGCAACTTGTCGACGGACATACAACGTGCGTCACCACGGCTTCACTCGCCAAGTGTTTTGATAATGTGTCTTCGGTAAAGGTCGTGTCTGGTGATTCGGTGTATCATACTATACTAGCACAATACCCCGGGATCACCCGACCTCCCGGCACTAACAACAACAACACTTCAAAACACAACACACTTCACTACATCCGCACTACACCTGGTCCGCCTGAGTCCTGTGCACCACGAAGGCTAGCGCCTGATAGGTTAAAAATTGCTAAGGCAGAGTTCGAGGTAATGTTACAGATGGGCACCTGCAGACCCTCAGAGTCTCCGTGGGCATCTCCACTACACCTCGCACCGAAGAAAAATGGATGGCGACCTTGTGGGGATTACCGCAGGTTAAACGCACGAACCATCCCGGATAAATACCCGATCCGCAACATCCAAGACTTTTCTCACAGTCTAGCTAACTGCACAGTCTTCAGTACTCTGGACTTGACTAGGGCTTATAATCAAGTGCCTGTAAATCCATCTGATATAGCCAAAACTGCCATTACAACACCTTTCGGTCTATACGAATTTCCGTATATGACGTTTGGTCTTCGCAACGCTGGTCAGACATTCCAACGGTTCATCGATGAGGCGCTGCGGGGGCTAGACTTCATATACTGCTATATAGACGATATATTAATATTTTCAGCGGACCTGAAGTCCCATAAAAAACATCTGCACGAGGTATTCGGTAGGTTGCGAGATTTTGGCGTAGTGTTAAACCCTAGTAAGTGTGTGTTTGGTGCCTCGAAAGTAAATTTTCTAGGGTACGAGATATCAGCGGATGGCAGTAAACCCTTGCCTGAAAAGGTGGAGGCAATAAAAAAGTTCCCTCAGCCCAAAACTGTCAAGGAGTTACGCAGGTTCTTGGGTA